>CM033471.1:199641645-201130108 GCA_019447015.1 Hymenochirus boettgeri | reverse complement strand
GATAAATGTACGCTATAGGGGTCTAATAATATTTACATTAAACTATAGGATCTACATTTTGATGCTAAAATACATGCTATAGGTCCCTATAGCTACTTGTAGATTATGTAGACCCTATAACTAAATGTAGATCCTGTAGGACCCTGTAACTAATGTAGATCCTGAGGACCCTGTAACTAAGTAGATCCGTAGGACCCTATAGCAAAATGTAGATCCTGTGGACCTAGAGCTAATGTAGATCCCGGGGACCCTATTGATAAGTGTAGATCCTATGGGACCCTATCTAAATGTAGATCCTATGGGACCCTATAGCTACTACTGTAATCCATGGGACCCTATAGCTACATTTAAATCCATAGGGACCCTATAGCTACTGTAATCCCCATGGACCCTATAGGCCTACCTGTAAATCCTATGGGACCCTATGCTACATGTAAATCCCATGGACGCCTAGCTCATGTAATCCTATAAGCTACATGTAATCCCATGGGACCACTATAACTACATGTAAATCCCATGGGACCCCTATAAGCTACATGTAAATCCCATGGGACCCTATACTACATGTAAATCCCATGGGACCCTATAGCTACATGTAGATCCCATGGGACCCTATATAGCTACATGTAGATCCCTGGACCCTATAGCTACATGTAGATCCTATGGGACCCTATAGCTAAATGTAGATCCTGTAGGACCCTATAGCTACAATGTATATCCTATGGGACCCTATGCTTAATAGATCCTATGGGACCCTATAGCTAAAGTATATCCTGTAAGACCCGATCACTAAATCTAGATCCTGTAGTACCCTATTTCTAAATGAAGATCCTATAGCTAAATGGTTCCTGTAGGACCCTATAGCTAAATGTAGATCCATAGGACCCTATAGCTAAATGTAAATTCTAGAGTAAATGTGACCCTTTGGCAGGATGTCCACTGTAGCCCTCCAGATGTTTGAAACCTACAACTCCCAGCATTCTCCATTGCAGAAGAAACCAAGAATGTTGGGAGTTGTAGTTTTAAATCATCTGGAGGGCGGCAGGTTGGAAATCCCTGTCCTATGGGAACCTATAGCTAAATATAGATCCTATGGGACCCAATAATAAAATGTAGCTATAGGGTCTCTTATAATATTTACATTAAACTATGGATCTACATTAGTGCTAAATATACATGCTATGGTCCCTATAGCTACTTGTAGATTATGTGGACCCTATAACTAAATGTAGATCCTGTGACCTGTAATAATGTAGATCCTGTAGGACCCTGTAAAGTTAGATCCTGTGACCTATAGCTAATGTAGATCCTGTAGGACCCTATAGCTAAATGTAGATCCTGTAGACCCTATAGCTAAATGTAATCCGTAGGACCCTATTGCTAAATGTAGATCTGTGGACCCTATTGCTATGTAGATCCTATGGATCCATAGCTAAATGTAGATCCATGGGGACCCTATAGCTAGCTACTTGTAGATCCCATGGGACCCTATAGCTAATGTAAATCCCATGGACCTATAGCTACGTAAATCCATGGGACCTCTATAGCTACATGTGATCCTATGGGACCCTAATAGCTCGTACATGTAGATCCTATGGACCCTATAGCTACATGTAGATCCTATGGCAGGGATGTCCAATCTGTAGTCCTCTCCGAAGATTGTTTAACACTACAACCAGAATTCCTCCATTGCAGAAGAAACCAATATATAGTGGGAGTTGTGTTTTCAATCATCTGGAGGGCCGCAGGTTGGACACCCCGCTGTCCTATGGGAACCTATAGCTAAATAAGATACCTTGGGACCCTATAGATAAAATGTGCTAGGGTCTTATAAGATCTACATTAAGCTATAGGGTGCTACAGGATCTACATTTAGATGCTAAATATAGATCCTATATGTTACTATACTACTTGTGATTATGTAGGACCCTATAACTAAATGTAACTGTGGGACCCTGTAACTAAATGTAGATCATGTGGGACCCTGTAACTAAATGTAGATCTGTGGGACCCTATAGCTCCATGTAGATCTGGGGCCTATAGCTACATGAGATCCTGTAGACCCTATAGCTACATGTAGTCCTGTGGGACCCCTAGCTAATTGTAGATCCTATGGGACCCCATAGCTAATTGTAGATCCTATGGGACCCTATTAATTGTAGATCCTTGGGACCCTATAGCTACTTGTAGATCCTATGGGACCCTATAGCTACATGTAGATCGTATGTGACCCTATAGCTACAGTAGATCCTATGGGACCCTATAGCTACTTGTAGATCCTGTAGGACCCTATAGCTACGGTAGATCCTGTGGGACCATAGCTACATGTAATCCTGTAGGAACCTAGCTACATGTAGACCCTTGTGTGGTGTACTGTCAGCACTGTCATTACGAGAACTATCCCGCACTATTGTGAGTGTATACAGGGAACACTTTTACCCCCCACACCGAAACTCACCTTCCGCGCTCTGTCCTCCCAACTGCATTGACCCCAACAAGAACTTCCCTTTACTAATATGGAAGCGCAGAACTAACGCACCTTCCTCCTCTCTTCGCTTCTCTTTATGCGGGACGCTCGGGGAAGCGTCATCCCTCAGTCATGTGTGTTCAGTGTCCAGCCCCCTCCCCCTTCCCACAGCCCGGACAGAGGCGGAATCTTACAAGCAAAACCCGCCCATAAATCGGCGGCTCCAGCTGGTTATTCCCGCGTTAGTTTGGCTTCCGGTGGGTAAAGAGGGGAAGTGACTGACTAATGTGCCGGACGCGTCTCCCACGTCTAGAGAGGATCTGGGAAATGTCGTCCCTCTGGTGGCGGTTTTTATCTATTGTCCGTGGAAGGCGCTAGTTTCGCTCCGTTCCATTTCCCCCCTCACACGATAGAAGTGGAACACACTTCAATCTACCCCCGTTAGTCACCCCTGGCCCGCCTCCCCCCATGACAGCCACACGGGGTCCAGCACAACTCCTGGTCCCCCCCCCGTGCCGCCAACGAAGAAGCCGGAGGCCGCGTCACTGTGAAGGCAACGACAGCCGAGTGTGACAGGGAACTGGGAGCCCCGGCCGCTCTTTCCTTCCTCCTAATCCTCCTCTCTCTTCCAGGCGCGCGCGCGGGCTTCACGTCGTACGCCGCATTCCACCTTCTGCTCGGTTTCTATTGCGGGGGCTGGAGAGAGCTGAGATTCTGGAGGCGACGGAACGGTTAAAGCCGAAATTAAACGGAGCTGAACACTCGAGACACGGGGGCGACTGCTCGCTTTACTACCACTCCCAACATCCCCGTAAAGCTGAGTGCTGGAAATTTTAATTCAGGGTCAACTTGGTTCTGTTTCCCCCCAGAGCCACGACTCATTGAAGGCTGGGTACACACCATGTAATTTCTCGGCCTGACCGACTGATGTTCAGTGTTCGACCAAAAACATTGGGTTTTTAGCCAGGCGCATCAGTCGGATGGATGGGCAATTAAGCTGGTACACACGATGAGAGATTTCAGTCCGATCGACCGATAGTTCAGTGTATCGGTCGATCGGACCAGAAATTATCGCATCCGAATGCTCCCATGTCCGATCGTTCGTCCAAAGGACGATCGGACATGGTGAAAACCTCGTCCGCGTGCAGTCCTCTATGGACCACACGATCGGTCGCGGTAACTGCGACTTTGCCGCACTGACATTCCTTCCTCCTGCGACCGGTCGAAAGTATTGAACGGTTGGTCAGGAGGAAAAATCACTAGGTGTGTACCTAGCTTAAGAGCATCTAAAAACCATGGACGATTGTGCCGTCCTCTATTTACCACACAATTGATTGCGGCAAACTGTGGGATGCTTTTGCTGCGACCGACAGTCCTTGTCATAGCCGACCGATCAGAATTGTTGAACGGTTGGTCTGGACAAAGGATCTGATGTTTACAGCATCTTACAACATTCTACCAACCTTCCAATAGTGCTCCACTCTGGCCCCTGCTTGCAAGTTCCAGGAAGCAGTGAGCTGGATCCATGCGCCATGGGAGCAAGGGGCTGAGTCAGTTTCTAATTGTTTGGGGTGGGCAGGGGTATCTACCATGTATATCAAAAAATAATTTTAGGGTGGATGTGCCCTTGAAGGTGAACTATTGACATACAAAAGTTGTATGTTTACATACCCATGAAGTCCATGCTGAAACACTTAAACTGCAGTTTTGATCCTTAGTGGGTGGGCAGTTTTACTCTCACAGGTAGAAGCATGGGATTGATTGGGTCCAATCTGGTTGGATGGGGGGTTTGGATGTTGGAAATTGTTGAGATTGTCTAAATCTGTTAGTACAAGGGGGGCAGGGTGTCCAGTATTGAACCTGTCAAACTATCGCTAAGGTCCCCATACATTCCTTAGATATTAGATTTGACGTTTGTCTTTAGACCAGAATGTCTGTTTTATTCAGACCGCCCGTTTCTTTTATGCTTTTTATATGTGTGTTTTTATGCAGTCATCTGCGATCACAAAATGAATGGCCAGGTGACAACATTTCAAGATAGGAACCCGTGCTTGTAAAATGCAGCCTTAGACAAAGGTCTAATCTATCAAAATCTGGGTACACCGTGATGATAAAAGCCCCAACGGTATTGGGGCTTTATCGTCTGTGTGTGTAGCCATTTTCCAAACAATTGCAAAGCTGATAAACGTTCCCGTGGTTATTCGGAAAGACAGAAAATTTTCCTTAGCCACTGCGCCTCCCGTACTGAAGAATAGTGGTGATGGCCATGTCGTGGAAAACTGCAGTCCCAAATGTTCTCCTATGCTGTATATAGCAAAGTAGAAAAGGATCCTGCACACTCCCAATGTAGCATTAGCAATGTTCATGCTGGTGCCCCAGCAGCGCCAAGCTCACTATATAGAAAGTGAATGCTGTGCACACCAGTCTTATTAGCAATAGGTGTTTATCCACATCAGTATAACACCATGTAACGTTTCGGCGATATTACTCACGCCTTCATCAGACACATACCAAATTTGTCTGATGAAGGCGTGAGTAATATCGCTGAAATGTTACATGGTGTTATACTGATGTGGTAATAAACACTATATGCTAATAAGACCTTTGCACAGCATTCTCTTTCTATATGCTGTTATATAGGGAGAATGCTCTGGACTGTGTGTACGTTGATCTTTTAAAATGACACAGGATCTTTCAGATTCTGCCTGTCATCTTTTAAACATGTGTGTACCCACCTTTATGTCTCTGCCTAGTGTATGCCGTCGTTTAAGGTAGCATTTGTCAAAAGATGACAGACAGAGTCTGACAGATTGACAGACGGGAGTAAATACATAACCAGTAACTATTGAGGTTGAATAAAGACATACGTCCAACCTTTCTAACTCAAACAGCAATCGGAAAGTATCCTGAATTAACCAGAACTACAGTGTATGTATTAATCCCAGTATATTCTCAATATTTTTTAGTTTTATACTTATCTAGCCCACCTTAAAGGGTATGTCCACCCTAAACATAATTTTATTTTAATATGAGGTTCCCCCATGTCTCCCACCCCAACCGCGTAATATATTTTTTCAGAAACCCCCCAACTCTTACTTACCTCCCCTCGTTCCCGTCCGCGCACTGCCGGCCCTCGCTTGCGAGAATGCAAGGCAGGGGTGGGACCGGCAGTCGCGCTGTGATTGGCTAGCGGCAGCCAACTCACGGACGCGGCTGCCGGTCATTCCGCAGCGAAGAACGAGGAGAGTGTAAGTAAGAGTTTGGGGAGCTTTTTGAAAATAAATCTTGGGGCTGGGAGACACATGGGAAAATATAGGTGATTTATGCTAGGGGAGGGTATAGTAAGATCGGGAGGGAGGGGGGAGAAGGGCTGCAGTACGCATGACAATTCTACCGGAGGCAAGGTTGCAGGCAGAGCCCTGCTATCCTCCTGTGGTTAGTTTTGGGACTTTGGGGGGGGGGGGGGGGTCTACAGGAGAACCCTATGGAGCTGGGATGTAGGTAAGGATTAAACTACACTACATGGTGGGGCCAGTAGTTGGGGGGATTATAGTTTTGGGGGTGGAATGCCCTTTAAGCTATTCAATGTCAAACGGTATGCCATATGCATGGTTACACACTGGACATGGAAGCCACTACTCGCAAAGTGAGCCAGTGGCCCAATAACAGCAACTTCACAGATTTTTCTAACTAAAAAAAAAACTAAAACTATATATTCTCAGAATCTACACACCTAATCAACGTGCCATTTTTTCATTCAAACCATCACTGGTGTGTGCGCAGATCTTATAGAATTTCGCACTTAGCAGATTTTCTGAAAAAATAATGAAAAAAAGTTTTAAAGCTAAACCCCAAGTAATGAAAAAATACCAAATATCAATCTCCCCATGTCCTGAATCAAACGGTATGCCAATGCGTGGGTGCATACAGAGACAGGTGCCACCAACTAACTCAAATGGCAAGCATGCACAAGTGCAATTACAAGATAAAATCAAAGTGCTTTGTAATTTCAAACCGCTTTCTATCAATATGAAAAAAGTCCTACTTGAAATGTCCCCCACAAATAAACCCCCCCCCACTAATATCAATCTCCCACATGTCCTGAATCAAACAGTTATGGTGACAAGCTTTCTACTATATGTAGATTCCAGACACAGTAATCAATGAACTATGTTTTTAGGAGATTTTGTGAAAATGAAATAAGATGATCAAAGGATGAAATCCTACCTAAACCCACTTGGCAAGTACACCCCCCCCCACTAAATGTCAATATCCCACATGTCCTGAATCATATGGTATGCCATATGCATGGTTTCACACAACGTGGCCACCAACTAGCTCAAATGGGACACATGCCCAAGTGCATTACAAGAAAAAATCAGTGCTCTGTAATTTGAACAGCCTATTCTTTTTCAAAGGAAACACCCTGAAACTTGGAAATACCCAAAACAAACTATATATTTTGGAATGTACACCACCTTCACCTATTAAAGGTGTCATGCTTTCATACATACATGAAGAATTCCAGATGCAGTAATCCGAAGAACTCTGTTTTTAGGAGGCTTTGGTGAAAAAATAAATATGATTCAAGGATTGAAATCTACCTAAACCAACTTGACAAGCAAAAAAACCCACTAAATGTCAATCTCACATATCCTGCATCAAACGGTATGCCATATGGTGTGGTGCAGAGAGATGTGTGCCACCAACTACCTCAAATGGGACCCAGGAACACAGTGGCAATTACAAGAAGAAAAAAAACCACACCCCACGCACACACACTTCCCCCTTTTAGCGTGTATTTAGTGAAAACCGGTTGTACAGAGAGTACAAGTTTTGCACACTTTACTGATCTAATTATTTGTGTTAATTGTACTTTGCACTCTGGTCTTAAGATGCGCAAATGTCCTACTAAATAGGCTTAGTTTCCCTTGAAATCGGACAAATAATTATTTGCGTTTACTTTACTGATACAACCAGGGACATTGGAAGACATGGGTTTTTTTTTGCTAATTTTAGCTTTAAAGGGTATCTCCACTCGTTTACTTGTCTTCTATGCGCATAGAAGACAAGGTCCGTCGGGACCTGTCAGACCTACACGCCGGGGGAGCGCGAGCGGGTACCTTCTCTCCTGGCTCCTGTGTGTTCTATTGAAGAACGGAAGGAGGCACAGCTCCTTTACCTCCCGTTCTTCAATAGAACTGGATTCAGAAAACTTAGAAAAACGAGTGGAGATACCCTTTAATGTAAAAAAAAAGGGGGGGTGTATATCACTTTAAGAATTTTTATGTGCATTTCCCACTTTTTTTTTAGGATCATTCCCAAAGATAATCATCGATCATCTTAGTGAACGATAACGAACTTGGAATACGTTTCCAATTTGAAATCCGATCTGAAAAATCATTCTGATCGCCTCTGGACTTCAATTTTTTTGCCTGCAGTGTAGCAAGCAGGCACACAGTGCCTCTGCTATACCTCCGTAGTACTCTGTGATTGGAACCGATCGCAGATTACTACTACTCCACTGGACCCCCGGAATTGGGGGGAAGACTGAAGGGAAGCCCTGGACGTCCATTACATCACGGGGTTTCCCTTTCCACTGCAACTCTGCTAAAAAGTGCAGGGAAGGGGGAGGGAATCCCTATATGGTCACGCATTTTGAGGGGTGTTTAGACCTGATTTAAAGGGGAGCCACAGAACGAGTAAATACGTTCTGTGGCGGTAAGTGTAGTTTTACTGAAAATTACTTTGCGTCGTCTTAATCTATAAATAAATACATGTTAGTAGCACTTACTCTAAAGGTGTGTGTGTGTTGCTGCATGCCTTCAATAACTACTTTTTTTATGCTCAGGCACTGACCTGACTATTTTCCCCTTTCTAAATGTCAATACTGCATACAGTATACAGCACACCAACTGTCAAACCATTCCAGCTACAGCAAAACTGTTTACAGAAATGCTGAAATGTAAGATGTTTCAGATTGGATAACTAAAGAAATAGGGGGCAAATCAACGAAAACATGATACAGTGATAGTTGGGATGAATTATATGTTTCTACTAATGGGCAGTTTAAAAAACAAATTTTCCAGTGTACATACATACCCTTAACCGCTGGCTAGTTTTATTTAATAGTTTGTTTTTGGCTTAATCACACATCTAAATAAGCACTTTTAATATATATTATATGTAGTTCTTGAAGTCACAGCACCCAACCAATGCTTCTTTATTGGTATACAAACATCTCAATCCATCAGATATGCACGTTTCGAGAGACTCATGCTTTCCAAGCAGATGCGCAAGAGTAAAACAAAGCTTTATTACCTCCTAGTAACCACCTTAAATCAGGTAAGAAAAAGGAAGTGACATATACTTCATACATACACGCACACAAAAAAGAGCTATCCAGTGTAAGCCACTTGTCTAATTTGTCTTCATAGTCATCCCTCAGAGGGAGAATATTTTTCTCCCTTTAATCTATACCACTCTGTATACACAAAACACGATCTTGCAGCACTTCTTTTGCTTTTTGGCTCTGTTTGCTACAGGTGCCCATACATTACAGCTTACTTGCAGACCGATCCCTTGACATCATTTCGGAAGAACCACCTTTCCGGATCTTCTTTGAGGCCAACATATGATCATGAGGTCCTGCTTTTACCATTCATTTTGCAATAGTATGTTGCAAGAAGATCCGAAAGGCAGTTTCCTTTAAAAAATTTTTAATGTCGCGGGATTGGTCTGCAAGTGAGCTGTATGTATGGCACCTTAAGTCTGTTATCTAAAAGAACCTCCATCTTTTTCTAACAAAGGTCACTTAGCACAGAGCTATTTATCGTATAGACAGCAGAAGATCACCATACATGTAACAGCATTGAATACTATCTGCCACTTTGTGGTCTTTTTGACTATCTAGTTCGCTTGCAGCAATTGCTCATCAGTTGAAGTTTCCAATGCTCTGGGTGGTTTTGTGTCACAGCAAACCCAGAACTTCTGTCATCTGCTTAGAACTTTAATTCACATAGATGAAGCTAATTTTATACACCTTGCTGTTAGCAATCTAACAACCAATTCTCTATCCAAGTACCAATGTACTGTATGTGGCGGTATTAAACACACACACACTATTGGAATGGTTTATCAGCACATGTCTTTGACTTCAGAGTCCTAAATAGCTGGTTCCTAGACACAATCAAATTTAGATTCACAGCCAATTTCTAAATTATTCTTAACATAAAGTGCAACTAACAAATTATATTGGAACAGATATTCACACACACCATCATTTATTTTCCTAAATTACATTTTCTTTCTACCCAATGCAATCCAAGAATAGATTTATTACTCTGACATTCAATGCCTATCTTGGTATATAAGATGCCATTTTCATAAAAAGCAAAAGGCAAAATCCGTAGTTAACATCGACAAAACTCCGCTAAAAATACATTTTATAAAACACTACCATGCTTTTCGGAAGGTTTAATGCAGAGAAAATGTATTTTGCATATTTGGCGAAATGTAATCCACCGGTAAGAAAAGTGCAGCAGAGGTAATACAATCTTGCAAAATAACATCGAACAAATGTTTTAAAAGTATAACTGATTTTACCTTTTCTATTAAAAGAAAAAACTCTGGGCAATTTTTTATAGTTCTGTTAGTAAGGAACATCCCATGGGGAACTTTTTAAACTAAGATTTATTTATTTACTGACAAAAAAAGAACCCCCAGAATGCCTTCTCGCCACTTAACATTTGGGAAAATTGACCAAAATTTTTATTTAAAATGCGACCTTTTTATAAATAAAATAATATAAATAGGTTTTTGCAAGAGTCAGAAAAGTTTATTGAAATGTTGATATCTCCTTAAAAAAAATTGTGTTCATTTATTGCTGAACGAAATAGTGCCTATGGGAACCTATAGCTAAATATAGATCCTATGGGACCCAATAGATAAAATGTAGCTATAGGGGTCTTATAATATTTACATTAAACTAGATGCTAAATATACATGCTATAGGTCCCTATAGCTACTTGTAGATTATGTAGGACCCTATAACTAAATGTAGATCCTGTAGTTTAATGTAAATATTATAAGACCCCTATAGCTACATTTTATCTACTATAGGGACCTATAGCATGTATATTTAGCATCTAAATGTAGATCCTGTAGGACCCTGTAACTAAATGTAGATCCTGTAGGACCCTGTAACTAAAGTTAGATCCTGTAGGACCCTATAGCTAAATGTAGATCCTGTAGGACCCTATAGGCTACTTGTAGATTATGTAGGACCTATAACTAAATGTAGATCCTGTAGGACCCTGTAACTAAATGTAGATCCTGTAGGACCCTGTAACTAAATGTAGATCCTGTAGGACCCTATAGCAAAATGTAGATCCTGTAGGACCCTATAGCTAAATGTAGATCCCGTGGGACCCTATTGATAAGTGTAGATCCTATGGGACCCTATAGCTAAATGTAGATCCTATGGGACCCATAGCTAGCTATTGTAGATCCATGGGACCCTATAAGCTACATGTAAATCCCATGGGACCTATAGATACAGTAAATCCATGGGACCCTATAGCTACATGTAAATCCTATGGGACCTATAGCTACATGTAAATCCCATGGGACCCTATAGCTACATGTAAATCCCATGGGACCCTATAGCTACATGTAAATCCCATGGGACCCTATAACTACATGTAAATCCCATGGGACCCTATAGCTACATGTAAATCCCATGGGACCCTATAGCTACATGTAAATCCCATGGGACCCTATAGCTACATGTAGATCCCATGGGACCCTATAGCTACATGTAGATCCCATGGGACCCTATAGCTACATGTAGATCCTATGGGACCCTATAAATGTAGATCCTGTAGGACCCTATAGCTAAATGTATATCCTATGGGACCCTATAGCTTAATGTAGATCCTATGGGACCCTATAGCTAAATGTATATCCTGTAAGACCCGATCACTAAATCTAGATCCTGTAGTACCCTATTTCTAAATGAAGATCCTATAGACTAAATTAGTTCCTGTAGGACCCTATAGCTAAATGTAGATCCTATAGGACCCTATAGCTAAATGTAAATTCTAGAGGTAAATGTAGACCCTTTGGCAGGGATGTCCAACCTGTAGCCCTCCAGATGTTTGAAAACTACAACTCCCAGCATTCCTCCATTGCAGAAGAAACCAAAGAATGTTGGGAGTTGTAGTTTTAAATCATCTGGAGGGCCGCAGGTTGGAAATCCCTGTCCTATGGGAACCTATAGCTAAATATAGATCCTATGGGACCCAATAGATAAAATGTAGCTATAGGGGTCTTATAATATTTACATTAAACTATAGGATCTACATTTAGATGCTAAATATACATGCTATAGGTCCCTATAGCTACTTGTAGATTATGTAGGACCCTATAACTAAATGTAGATCCTGTAGGACCCTGTAACTAAATGTAGATCCTGTAGGACCTGTAACTAAAGTTAGATCCTGTAGGACCCTATAGCTAAATGTAGATCCTGTAGGACCCTATAGCTAAATGTAGATCCTGTAGGACCCTATAGCTAATGTAGATCCTGTAGGACCCTATTGCTAAATGTAGATCCTGTTGGACCCTATTGCTAAATGTAGATCCTATGGGATCCTATAGCTAAATGTAGATCCCATGGGACCCTATAGCTAGCTACTTGTAGATCCCATGGGACCCTATAGCTACATGTAAATCCCATGGGACCCTATAGCTACATGTAAATCCCATGGGACCCTATAGCTACATGTAGATCCTATGGGACCCTATAGCTACATGTAGATCCTATGGGACCCTATAGCTACATGTAGATCCTATGGCAGGGATGTCCAATCTGTAGCCCTCCAGATGTTTGAAAACTACAACTCCCAGAATTCCTCCATTGCAGAAGAAACCAAATAATATTGGGAGTTGTAGTTTTCAATCATCTGGAGGGCCGCAGGTTGGACACCCCTGTCCTATGGGAACCTATAGCTAAATATAGATCCTATGGGACCCTATAGATAAAATGTAGCTATAGGGTCTTATAAGATCTACATTAAGCTATAGGGTGCTACAGATCTACATTTAGATGCTAAATATAGATATATGTTACTATAGCTACTTGTAGATTATGTAGGACCCTATAACTAAATGTAGATCCTGTGGGACCCTGTAACTAAATGAGATCTGTGGGACCCTGTAACTAAATGTAGATCCTGTTGACCCTATAGCTACTGTAGATCCTGGGACCCTATAGCTACCTGTAGATCCTGTGAGGACCCTATAGCTACATGTAGATCCTGTGGGACCCCATAGCTAATTGTAGATCCTATGGGACCCCATAGCTAATTGTAGATCCTAGGGACCCTATAGCTAATTGTAGATCCTATGGGACCCTATAGCTACTTGTAGACCTATGGGACCTATAGCTACTGTAGTACGTATGTGACCCTATAGCTACATGTGATCCTATGGGACCCTATAGCTACGTGTAGATCCTGTAGGACCCTATAGCTACGGGTAGATCTGTGGGACCTATAGCTACATGTAGATCCTGTAGGAACCTAGCTACATGTAGATCTTGTACGTGGTGTACTGTCAGCACTGTCATTACGAGGAACTATCCCGCACTATTGTGAGTGTATACAGGGAACAGCTTTTACCCCCCACACCGAAACTCACCTTCCGCGCTCTGTCCTCCCAACTTGCATTGAGCCCCAGACAAGAACTTCCCTTTACTAATATGGAAGCGCAGAACTAACGCACCTTCCTCCTCTCTTCCTCTCTTTTATGCGGGACGTCGGGGAAGCGTCCCCTCAGTCAGTGTGTTCAGTGTCCAGCCCCCTCCCCCTTCCCACAGCCCGGACAGAGGCGGAATCATTACAAGCAAAACCCGCCATAAACTCGGCGGCTCCAGCTGGTTATTACCTGCGGTTAGTTGGGCTTCCGGTGGGTAAAGAGGGGAAGTGACTGACATAATGTGCCGGACCGTCTCCAACGTTCAGAGAGGAGTCTGGGAAATGTCGTCCCTCTGGTGGCGGTTTTATCTATTGTCGTGGAAGCGCTAGTTCGCTCCGTTCCATTTCCCCCTCACACGATAGAAGTGGAACACACTTCTAATCTACCCCCGTTAGTCACCCCCTGGCCGCCCCCTCCCCCCATGACAGCCACACGGGGTACAGCCACACCTCCTGGTCCCCCCCCCGTGCCGCCAACAAGAAGCCGGAGGCCGCGTCACGTTGAAGGCAACGACAGCCGAGTGTGACAGGGAACTGGGAGCCCCGGCCGCTCTTTCCTTCCTCCTAATCCTCCTCCTCTTCCAGGCGGCGCGCAGGGGCTGTTCACGTCGTACGCCGCATTCCACCTTCTGCTCGGTTTTATTGCGGGGGCTGGAGAGAGGCTGAGATTCTGGAGGCGACGGAACGTTAAAGCCGAAAGTAAACGGAGCTGAACACTCGGAGGACACGGGGTCGACTGCTCGCTTTCATACCACTCCCAGCATCTCCCGTAAAGCTGAGGTGCTGGAAATTGTAATTAGGGTCAACTGGTTCTAGTTCCCCCCCGAGCCCCGACTCATTGAAGGCTGGGTACACACCATGTAATTTCTCGGCCTGACCGACTGATAGTTCAGTGTATCGGACCAAAAACATTGGGTTTTTAGCCAGGCGCATCAGTCGGATGGATGGGCAATTAAGCTGGGTACAACGATGAGAGATTTCAGTCGATCGACCGATAGTTAGTTGTATCGGTCGATCGGACCGAAATTATCGATCCGAATGCTCCATGTCCGATCGTTCGTCCGAAAAGGCGATCGGACATGGTGGAAAACCTGTCCGATCGTGCAGTCCTCTATGGACCACACGATCGGTCGCGGTAACTGCGACTTTGCCGCGACTGACAGCCTTCCTCCGGCCTTGACCGGTCGAAAGTATTGAACGGTGGTCAGGAGGAAAATCACTAGGTGTGTACCTAGCTTAAGAGGCATCTAAAAACCATGGACGATTGTGCCGTCCCTCATTTACCACAATTGATTGCGGCAAACTGTGGGATGCTTTTGCTGCGACCGACAGTCTTGTCATAAGCCGACCGATCAGAATTGTTGAACGGTTGGTCTGGACAAAGGATCTGAAGGTGTGTACACAGCTTACCAACATTCTACCAACCTCCAAGTGGCTGCCACTCTGGCCCCCTGCTTGCAAGTTCCAGGAAGCAGTGAGCTGGATCCATGCGCCATGGGAGCAAGGGGCTGTAAGTACAGTTTAATTGTTTGGGTGGGCAGGGGTATCTACCATGTATATCAAAAAATAATTTTTAGGTGGATGTGCCCTTTGAAGGTGAATAATGACATACAAAAAGTTGTATGTACATACTCATGAAGTCCACTGCTGAAAAACACTTAACTGCAGTTTTGATCTTAGTGGGTCTGGCAGTTTATCTCACAGGTAGAAGCATGGGATTGATTAGGGGTGTCCAATCTGGTTGGATGGGGGGGTTTGGATAGTTGGAAATTGTTGGATTGTCTAAATCTGTGTTAGTAACAAGGGGGGCAGTGGTCCAGTATTGAACCTGTCAAACTATCCTGTAAGGTCCCCATACATTACATTAGATATTAGATTGACGTTTGTCTTTAGACCAGAATGTCTGTTTTATTCAGAACCGCTCGCTTTTTTATATGTATGTGTTTTATGCAGTCATCTGCGATCACAAAATGAATGGGGCAGGTGACAACATTTCAAGATAGGAACCGCTGCTTGTAAAATGCAGCCTTTAGACAAAGGTTAATCTATCAAAATCTGGGTACACCGTGATGATAAAGCCCCAACGGTATTGGGGCTTTATGTCTGTGTGTGTAGCACATTTTCCAAACAATTGCAAAGCTGATAAACGTTCCCGTGGTTATTCGGAAAAGACAGAAAATTTTCCTTAGCCACTGGCGCCTCCCTGTACTGAAGAATAGTGGTGATGGCCATGGTCGTGGAAACATGCAGTCCCAAATGTCTCCCTATGCTGTATATAGCAAAGTAGAAAAGGATCCTGCACACTCCCAATGTAGCATTAGCAATGTTCAGTGTGGGTGCCCCAGCGTAGCCAAGCTCACTATATAGAAAGTGAATGCTGTGGCACACCAGTCTTATTAGCAATAGGTGTTTATACCACATCAGTATAACACCATGTAACGTTTCGGCGATATTACTCACGCCTTCATCAGACACATACCAAATGTGTTCTGATGAAGGCGTGAGTAATATCGCTGAAATGTTACATGGTGTTATACTGATGTGGTATAAACACCTATTGCTAATAAGACCTTTGCACAGCATTCTCTTTCTATATGCTGTATATAGGGAGAATGCTCGGACTGTGTGTACGTTGATCTTTTAAAATGACACAGGATCTTTCAGATTCTGCCTGTCATCTTTTAAACATGTGTGTACCCACCTTTATGTCTCTGCTAGTGTATGGCCAGTTTTAAGGTAGCATTCTGTCAAAAGATGACAGACAGAGTCTGCAAGATTTGACAGACGGGAGTAAATACAATAACACAGTAACAGTAATGAGGTTGATAAAGACATACGTCCAACCTTTCTAACTCCAAACAGCAATCGGAAAGTATTCCTGAATTAACCAGAACTACAGTGTATGTATTAACCCAGTAATTCTCAAATTTTTTTAGTTTTATACTTATCTAGCCCACTCTTAAAGGGTATGTCCACCCTAAAACATAATTTTTAATATGAGGTTCCCCCATGTCTCCCAGCCCCACCGCGTAAATAATTTTTTCAGAAGCCCCCCAAACTCTTACTTACCTCCCCTCGTTCCTCCGCCGCACTGCCGGCCCTCTGCTTGCGAGAATGCAAGCAGAGGGGGGACCGGCAGTCGCGTCTGTGATTGGCTGAGCGGCAGCCAATCACGGACGCGGCTGCCGGTCATTCAGCGCAGCGGAGGAAAGAGGAGAGGTAAGTAAGAGTTTGGGGAGCTTTTTGAAAATAAAAAAATGCGGTTGGGGCTGGGAGACATGGGGGAACAACATATAAAGGGGGATTTATGCTAGGGGGAGGGATAGTAGAACGGGAGGAGGGGGGAGAAGGGCTGCAGTACGCATGACAAATATCTACCGGAGGCAAGGTTGCAGGCAGAGCCTGCTATCCTCCTGGTGGTTAGTTTTGGGACTTTGGGGGGGGGGGGGGGGTCTACAGGAGAACCTATGGAGCTGGGATGTGAGGTAAGGATTAAACTACACTACATGGTGGGGCCAGTAGTTGGGGGGATTATAGTTTTGGGGTGGACATGCCCTTTAAAGCTATTCAATGATCAAACGGTATGCCATATGCATGGGTTAACATGACATGGAAGCCACTACTCGCAAAGTGAGCCAGTGGCCCAATAACAGCACACTTCACAGATTTTTCTAACTAAAAAAAAAACTTAAAACTATATATTCTCAGAATCTACACACCTAATCAACGGTGCCATTTTTTCATTCAAACCATCACTGGGTGTGTGCGCAGATCTTAATAGAATTTCGCACTTTAGCAGATTTTCTGAAAAAATAATGAAAAAAAGTTTTAAAAGCTAAACCCCCAAGTAATGAAAAAATACCAAATATCAATCTCCACATGTCTGAATCAAACGGTATGCCATTGCGTTGGTGCATACAGAGACATGGCCACCAACTAACTCAAATGGCAAGCATGCACAAGTGCAATTACAAGATAAAATCAAAGTGCTTTGTAATTTCAAACCGCTTCTTATTCAAATGAAACAGTCCTGAAACTTAGAAATGTCCCCCACAAAATAAACCCCCCCCCACTAAATATCAATCTCCCACATGTCCTGAATCAAACAGTTATGGTGACAAGCTTTCATACCTACATGAGGATTCCAGACACAGTAATCAATAGAACTATGTTTTTAGGAGATTTGTGGAAAAATGAAATAAGATGATTCAAAGGATGAAATCCTACCTAAACCCTTGGCAAGTAACCCCCCCCCCACTAAGTCAATATCCCACATGTCCTGAATCATATGGTATGCCATATGCATGGTTTCACACACAACGTGGCCACCAACTAGCTCAAATGGGACACATGCCCAAGTGCAATTACAAGAAAAAAAATCAGTGCTCTGTAATTTGAACACCTATTCTTTTTCAAAGGAAACAGCCCTGAAACTTGGAAATACCCAAAACAAACTATATATTTTGGAATGTACACACCTTCACCTATTTAAAGGTGTCATGCTTTCATACATACATGAAGAATTCCAGATGCAGTAATCCGAAGAACTCTGTTTTTAGGAGGCTTTGTGAAAAATAAAATATGATTCAAGGATTGAATCTACCTAAACCAACTTGACAAGCAAAAAAACCCACTAAATGTCAATCTCCCACATATCCTGCATCAAACGGTATGCCATATGTGTGGGTGCAGAGAGATGTGGCCACCAACTAGCTCAAATGGGACCCAGGAACAAGTGGCAATTACAAGAAGAAAAAAAACCACACCCCACGCACACACACTTCCCCCTTTTAGCGTTTTTAGTGAAAAACCGGTTGGTACAGAGAGTAACAAGTTTTGCAACACTTTACTGATCTAAAAAATTTAATTTGGTGTTTTATTGGTACCTCTGCAAAATGTCCTACTAAAATAGGCTTAGTTTCCCTTGAAATCGGACAAATAATTATTTGCGTTTACTTTACTGATACCACCAGGGACATTGGAAGACATGGGTTTTTTTTTGCTAATTTTAGCTTTAAGGGTATCTCCACTGTTTTACTTGTCTTCTATGGCATAGAAGACAAGGTCCGTCGGGACCTGTCAGACTACACGCCGGGGGAGCGAGCGAGCGGGTACCTTCTCTCCTGGCTCCTGTGTGTTCTATTGAAGAACGGAAGGTAAGGCACAGTCCTTTACCTCCCGTTCTTCAATAGAACTGGATTCAGAAAACTTAGAAAAACGAGTGGAGATACCCTTTAATGTAAAAAAAAAAAGGGGGGGGTGTATATCACTTTAAGAATTTTTTATGTGCATTTCCCACCTTTTTTTAGGATCATTCCCAAAGATAATCATCAGATCATCTTAGTGAACGATAACGAACTTGGAATACGTTTTCCAATTTGAAATCCGATTGAAAAATCATTCTGATCGCCTCTAGGACTTCAATTTTTTTGCCTGCAGTGTAGCAAGCAGGCACACAGTGCCTGCTGCTATACACTCCGTAGTACTCTGTGATTGGAACCGATCGCAGATTACTACTACTCCAATGGACCACCCGGAATTGTGGGGGAAGACTGAAGGGAAGCCCTGGACGTCATTGACATCACGGGGTTTCCCTTTCCACTGCAACTCTGCTAAAAAGTGCAGGGAAGGGGGAGGGAATCCCTATATGTCACGCATTTTGAGGGGTGTTTTAGACCTGATTTAAAGGGGAAGCCACAGAACGTAGATATACGTTCTGTGGCGGTTAAAGTGTAGTGTATACTGAAAAAATTCTTTGCGTCGTCTTAATCTTAAATAAATACATGTTAGTAGCACTCTTTAAAGGTGTGTGTGTTGCTGCATGCCTTCAAAACTACTTTTTTATGCCAGGCACTGACCTGACTATTTTTCCCTTTACTAAATGTCATAACTGCATACAGATACAGCACACCAACTGTCAAACCATTCCAGCTACAGCAAAACTGTTTACAGAAATGCTGAAATGTAAGATGTTTCAGATTGGATAACTAAAGAAATAGGGGGCAAATCAACGAAAACATGATACAGTGATAGTTGGGATGAATTATAGTTTCTACTAATGGGCAGTTTAAAAAACAAATTTTTCCAGTGTACATACATACCTTTAACGCTGGCTAGTTTTATTTAATAGTTTGTTTTTGGCTTAATCACACATCTGAATAGAAGCACTTTTAATTATATTATATGTAGTTCTTGAAGTCACAGCACCCCAACCAATGCTTCTTTATTGGTATACAAAACATCTCAATCCATCAGATATGAACGTTTCGAGGAACTCATGCTTTCTCAAGCAGATGCGCAAGAGTAAAACAAAGCTTTATTACTCCCTAGTAACCACCTTAAATCAGGTAAGAAAAAGGAAGTGACATATACTTCATACATACACGCACACAAAAAGAGCTATCCAGTGTAAGCCACTTGTCTAATTTGTCTTCATAGTATCCTCAGAGGGAGAATATTTTTCTCCCTTTAATCTATACCACTCTGTATACAAAACACGATCTTGCTAGCACTATCTTTTGCTTTTTGGCTCGTTTGCTACAGGTGCCCATACATTACAGCTACTTGCAGACCGATCCCTTGACATCATTTCGGAAGAACCACCTTTCCGGATCTTCTTTGAGGCCAACATATGATCATGAGGTCCTGCTTTTACCATCATTTGCAATAGTATGTGCAAGAAGATCCGGAAAGGCAGTTTCCTTTAAAAAATTTTTAATGTCGCGGGATTGGTCTGCAAGTGAGCTGTATGTATGGCACCTTAAGGTCTGTTATCTAAAAGAACCTCCAAATCTTTTTTAACAAAGGTCACTTAGCACAGAGTATTTTCGTATAGACAGCAGAAGAATCACCATACATGTAACAGCATTGAATACTATCTGCCACTTTGTGGTCTTTTTTGACTATCTAGTCGCTTGCAGCAATTGCTCATCAGTTGAAGTTTCCAATGCTCGGGTGGTTTTGTGTCATCAGCAAACCCAGAACTTCTAAGTCATCTGCTTAGAACTTTAATTCACATAGATGAAGTAATTTTAAACTACTTGCTGTTAGCAATCTAACAACCAATTCTCTATCCAAGTACAATGTACTGTATGTGGCGGTATTAAACACACACACACATATTGAATGGTTTATCAGCATGTTTTGACTTCAGAGTCCTAAATAGCTGGTTCCATAGACACAATCAAATTTAGATTTGCACAGCCAATTCTAAATTATTCTTAACATAAAGTGCAAATAACAAATTTATATTGGAACAGATATTCACCACACACCATCATTTATTTCCTAAATACATTTTACTTTCTACCCAAATGCAATCAAGAATAGATTTATTTACTCTGACATTCAATGCCTATCTTGGTATATAAGATGCCATTTTCATAAAAAGCAAAAGGCAAAATCCGTAGTTAACATCGACAAAACTCGCGAAAAATACATTTTATAAACACTACCCATGCTTTTCGGAAGGTTTTAATGCAGAGAAAAGTGTATTTTGCATATTTGGCGAAATGTAATCCACCGGTAAGAAAAGTGCAGACGAGAGGTAATACAATCTTGCAAAAAATAAACAATGAACACAGTGTTTATAAAAGTAATACATGATTTACCTTTTCTATTAAAAGAAAAAAACTCTGGGCAATTTTTTATAGTTCTGTTAGTAAGGAAACATTCCATGGGGAACTTTTAAACTAATTGATTTATTTATTACTGACAAAAGAACCCCCAGAAATGCCTTCTCGCCATAACATTTGGGAAAATTGACCAAAATTTTTATTTAAAATGCGACTTTTTTAAATAATATATATAAATATGGTTTTTGCAAGGTCAAGAAAAGTTTATTGAAATGTTGATATCTCCTTAAAAAAAATTGTGTTCATTTATTGAGAAAAATAGTGGAAAATCGAGATTGACACTTTATAAAATACCCATAGTATTGGAGTATTTTAAAGTATATACAGTACTTCCATCTATGCAACCTCATTGCCATTACACAAGTTGTCTGTACACACGTTGAGTAATGTCTACGAAGCACAAGAAATTTTATTTTATTTTGTTTCCTGTTATCAACCTTAAGTAGTGCTCATGGTTTTCTTTAAAGCTTGGACTGATGGCTACATGTCTTTATTCAACCCTAATACTAGTAACTCATATATCTCTGCATATTTCAATAATGGCCTAATCAGTTATTTGTGGTGGAGAGAATATTTTGTAAAAAAAAAAGGTTGCAAAAAGGTTTTTTATTCACCCACATGAGACTGAAAAGGGTCGAGGCTGATAAAGGGTGGAAGTCCACCAGAAACGTTGCCTGAGAGATATCTCACATTTGGGTGAATAAAAATTTTTTGCAAATTTTCAAACATTTTTTGGTGTCCTACTGCATTTATTTTACGTGAATGTGACGAGGCTGGTGAGCAGTACAGTTGCAGAGGGAGACCTGGGAGGAGTGTTCTCAATAATTTGTGTAGACTGGCGGCACATGGAATGCAGGTGAAAGTTTAGCAAACAGATTGTATGGTTATTGAAGCACCCGATTGACAAGTTTTACTGCACTGTCCGTTGGACAAATATTGGGGACCAGCATTGGTCGTCGGACGAAAATTACTTCCAATATTTCAGCCTGGATACCCCGAATTCAAGTGCCGACTATAGGATCTACATTTTGATGCTAAATATACATGCTATAGGTCCCTATAGCTACTTGTAGATTATCTCACACACACTTGGAGTCTTTCTCACACACACTTGGAGTCTTTCTCACACACACTTGGAGTCTTTCTCCCCCAATTTAAAGATAAACCCAATTAAACAGAGGACACTTTTTAAAATATGCATACGCCACTACCCAGTAGGACACTTTTTAAAATATCATACGCCACTATATCAGTGTTTATCTGTATCTTTTTTATAGCCTGGTCTGTATATCTATCTTTTTCTGTCTGTCTACCCATTTGTCTATCTATCTTTCTTTCTGTCCATCTACCTACTTGTCTATCTTTCTATTTATCTCTTTCTGTCAATCTACCTACCTGTCTATCTTATCTTTTTATCTCTTTCTGTCTTGTCTGTCTACCTGTCTATCTATTTGTCTATCTGCATCTTTTTATCTACCTGTATATTCATTGATCTCTTTCTGTCTGTCTGTCTACCTACCTGTCTATCTATCTATCTATCTGTATCTTTCTATCTACCTGTTTTCCATCTATCTGTCTGCCTGTGTCAACCTATATCTCTATCTTTGCCACATACATACGCTTAACCACACATATGACACACAAACATGCACTGACATACACACACACCCATACATGGACACAACTGACACACATACACTGACTGACATACTGAGACACAACACCAGCTACGCTTTGACACACACATGCATTGATATACTGACACACACAAGACTCACATATGCACTGATATACTGAGACACACACCACAGATATACTGATACACACACACTAAATACATGACACACACATACACTGATATACAGACACACATCACACACACCACACACGGAGATATGCTGACACAATACAAACACGACACATATACACTGATTTTTGGACACACAATACACCACACAAGCACGTTATACTGACACACTACACACATGCACTGATATACTGACACGCACAGATATATAGTGACACACACTACACACTGACACTATATACTAACACACACACATGCACTGATACACACACATACAGATATACTACACAAAGTTTTGTCCCCCAGGCCCAGGGCACACTACTGACTAATATGTACCTAGCATTACTATCTGTACCTATTTGCAGGCACTGCACTGACTCCTAACTAACCCTTAGTGCCTGTATGTACTGTGTGCTATGTACTATCTAACTGTGTGCTATGTACTATCTAACTGTGTGCTATGTACTTCTAACTGTGTGCTATTGTACTATCTAACTGTGTGCTATGTACTATCTAACTGTGTGCTGTGTACTATTTAACTCTCTGTTGCTGTGTACTATCTAACTCTCTGTGTGCTGTGTACTATCTAACTCTCTGTGTGCTGTGTACTATCTACTGTGCAGATTAACTTGCAGTATAATACAGTCTCAACCTTCTCTTCAAAGTTTCCTCCCTCTCCATGCTGATCCCAAGCAGCTTCGTTCTGTGTTAATAGCCCCGCCCCCAGCGGCAGGACTGGGAGTCTCCAAATGCAGGTCCTAAAGCCTGTGCTATGTGCTTCCGTTTAGCGTTTTTAGTTTTAAAATGTACCAAACGCCCGGGAAAAACGGGCAATGCGGGAACAGAGAGGGGTGCCGGGACAGCGGGAAAGGACCCCAAAAACGGGACACTCCCGCCGAAAACGGGACGGTTGGGAGCTATGCACTCAACCAAACTAGTATTGGTAATCAAACTCTAGGGAAGTTGCTAAAGTTACAAAAAATATTCACATGTTTGCATTGTTGTATAGTATTTGCATTCCAGCAGTATTCAGTTTATTCCACATTGTTTATCACTCTGCTCAGGGAATAATTTTTGCATTTTAGAACATTCCTCAAATCATTTCCATTTTTCACAGATCCCCAAGAGATAACAGAGGAAGTTCAGTGACCCGTCCTTTGTGTATTTTAAATTGAAAAATGAAACCTGTGTTTGATCACTGACTGATTTAACAAGAAGGGGAGATTTTTGTTTATACCAGATCTTGTCTGTGCTGGTGTATTCTGTTATGTACTTCCCCAATACCAAGCAAAGCCAAGAATAATGCAGCTTGGATCACCTAAATAGGAAGACGTTGTTGCTCACAGTACCCCTCTAGCACTACTGACAGGCCAGAGAAATTGAGAACATGACAAATCAAAATTATTAAAGGGAATTGTGGTGCCCCAACAAAGAGCTTAAAAGGGAACTGTGGTCTCCAACAAGTTGATTGTAAATGAAAGGCCAGGTTCCTACTTTTAAAATCACCCACCTATCTACGTGCGCACAGCCCAAGGTATGAAGAAATCACTGATCAAAAAGATTGGGGTGGGAGGTTCTGAATCTGCAGTCACAAATACTAGTTTCCTCCTTCTCATCTGTGGGTAGGACATGCTCATGCAGGAGAAAACAGAAAAAACAAGGAAGAGATCAAGGTATATTACAGAAGTGGAGGGGGGAGAGAGCAAGCACAGCCCACAGCAGGAAGTGTGTAAGGTGTTTATGCCTCCCACTTGCTGGCCCCCCTGGCCCTTCCCTCATGGGCACCATAGTTCCATTGCCCTTTCCACTCGGGTACCATGGCCTCTCCCCACTGACCGCCACAACCCATACCCCCCACTTCAAAGAAATAGTGTTTCTCCAAGAAATAGTCCACCACTCCTGTCAGTGTTTTACCCCTTTTGTTTATCTCAATGCATTTTTTTTTTGTTCAATAGATTTTTATTGTATTTTTTTGTAACATAACTATTAACATATGTTGAGTTGGTCAACATATATTGCTATAAGCATTGCACATATTTGACATGAAAATAAAGGATATTATTTTTTATTTTTCCCTATTCCATGTTTCTTCTTGTTGTGTTTTCCAATGGCTGCTTCAAGATAATGATATTTCCTAGGGATTTCCTAGTTAATTAAGATTAGTAGAATGAAAAGGGTACCTTAAAATAGAGTTTGTTGCACTCCTCTGCGGCGCTTCCGCGGTCCCCCAGTGTGTTAGGTCTAATCTTTCCTTTGGTCTGTGGTTGCATTTTTAGAATCCATATTTCCCAGGTTTTGGTCCAGATTCTCAACTGTTCGGAGATAATGGATCATATACTCGCTGTCGTGTACCCACCATATTCTGTTTTATTATTTCAATTTTTGTGATAGATCCTCCCTTCCATGTTTTAGCTATGGAGTTTCTAGTAATGGCACAGATGGTTTTTATCGAGTATTGAATGTTTGTTATATTTTGGGATGGGAGGTTGAATAGGGCTGTATAAGGGGTTAAAGTAAAGGAGTTTTCGATTGTTTCTTTTAAGATTTGTTCGCATGAGTTCCAAATGAGTTGGACTCGTGCATTCCACCAGCAATGTAGCTGGTCGCTATCTGTTGCACCCTCTGAACATAGGCGGTGATAAGAAGGATAGATTTTATGTAACGAGGCCGGGGTGGCGTACCAATTGTACCATATTTTGTATGATTTTTCTTTTAGTAGTAGTACATTGAGGTACATTTAGCTGATGCCATAAAGATCTGCGTCCACTGTTTTTCCTCCATTGAGGTTTGGATTCTCTCTTCCATTTAATCAACGGGAAATTTTGTATGGGTTGGGAGTTTATGCATATATTTTTGTAAAGCTTGGATATTAAATTTTTATGTAATTTGAATGAGTGCTGATAATTTCATTTCTGTTGGGTGAATTGAAGTGCAATTACGAGGGTTTTTGTGTAGTGGAGGATTCTTGGGTTGGGATACCAGGCCGAAGCTCTGAAGTTTGAATTTTGTTTGGCCTCTTTCCAAGTCAGTGGGGACGAAGTTTGAGGTAGGAGGCCTGGTATTCTCATAATCCCAAGTTTGGTCCATGTTTCGTTATCAATTATAGATGGTTCACCTCCGAATAAGGAGTGAAAAAAGAGGCATACATGGGGTGGGTGTTGGGTGAGTTTGAATTGTTTATTGCATCTGTCCCAAATTTGAGGGATGTGCGGATGATATATTCGTTATGGGGGAGTTGCAATTTCTGTCTCAGGTCTCACCCACAGCGCAGAGTACACATGAAGGGGGGAGAGCGACGTGTTTTCAAGGTCCCCGATCTTGCCTTTTATTACCCGTTGGTCCTTGTGTTAGCTGTGCTATTCTGGCTGCTAAGAATATTGGTAAACATGGGTAGAGCAAGACCTCCTTTGTCTTTGGGCCCTTACTAGTAAGAGTATTTAATTCTGGGCCTTTTATTGTGCCACACAAATTGTCTAATTTCTTTCTGCAGAGTTTGGGCGTCTTTCAGTTTGAAATGGATCGGAGATTGTCAAAGAGGTAAAGTATTTTGGGAAGTATGGTCATTTAATTGCTGATACTTTGCCGGTAATGAAAGGGGGTATGGTGCCCATTCCTTGAGGAGTTTGTATATGTGGGAGAGTAGTCTTATGTAATTATGTTTATAAAAACTGTGTGTCTGCACTTAGTTGAACCCCAAATATCCAAATGAGTCGGCTGCCCATTTAAATGAGAATCTGTGTTGTTAGTTCCTTCCTGTGTTGTTCTGATACATGTATGGTGTAGGCAGGACTTAGTGTGATTTATTTAAATCCGGAAACTGAGCCAAATTCTTTTAATACCTGAGAGGTTGCTTGCAGGGATTTCTCTGGGTTGGTCAAGTAGAGCAAGGTATCATCCGCGAAATGAGAGTTTGGTTTCCAGTTGTCCCATAGTGATTCCCGATATGTCAGGGTTTTGTCTGATATGGATTGCTAATGGTTCAATGCTCAGTGCAAATAGAGGGGGTATAAGGGGCACCCTGTCTAGTCCCATTGCGGATTTTAATTGCAGTTGAAGGGTATCCCATATTACGACCCTGGCTTGTGGATTTCTATATAGGCTAAAGATGCTTTAATAAAGATATCTGTGAGATCAAAACAGTGTTAAGATTGTCCGAGAGTATGTCCAGTCAACTCTGTCGAATGCTTTCTCAATATCAAAGAGAGAAACACTGCTGGGATTTTATTTAGTAAGATGTTTGCATTAAGTTGAGTGCGTGTTCTTATGTTGTCGGTGGGTTGGCGGTGTATTATGAGCCCTGTCTGGTCATAATGGATCAGTGATGTAAGAGTCTGTTGGCGTTATTTTGGCAAAGAGTTTTATATATCAGCATTTATCAAGGATGGGTCTATAGTTTTGGGGTGATGTGTGTCCCGGTCTGTCTTAGGGATAACGATGATATTGGCATCGAGCATTTCAGGGGGAATATATCTTTTCCTGTTAAGATGGTGTTGAGCTCTAGTAGTTGAGGGAATAAGCTTTCCTTATATTGTTTGTAATATAAGGTTGTAAATCCGTCTGGGCCTGGGGATTTTGGTTTTGGATTCCTTCAGGTGTGTTCGTAAGCTCCTCTGAGGTGATGGGCGCTGTAAGGGAATCTGATTGTGTGGGGGATATTTGTGGGATCTGCAGGGAATCTAAGTATCTCTCTATCCTGTTTTGGTTTCTGAGTTTTGGCAGATTGTGTTACCATTGTACAGGGACTGGTAGTACTCTGACAAAGTGGTCTGTTATCCATTGTGGGTCAAAGTGTAGGGCTCCATTCCCGTCCTTGATGGGCATAAATTTATTTGCCGTGAGTCTTTTGTTTAGTTTATTGCCATCATGGTGTCGGGGGTTGTTGTCTTTGTGGTAAAATGTTTGGTTTGTGAGACGAAGGGATTTCTCTTCGGCTTTGGTAGCAAGGAGTTGGCTTAGTTCTCTTTTGCATAGTTCTGCTGCTGTGCTTGGAGTGTGGATGTTTCCCATAGTCTGCTAAGTTGTTTATCCAGGGATTTAATTGTGGAAGTTAATTCTATATCTCTGGCGTTTCTCCGCTTTTTTAAGCCTACTGCTATTTGGATACATTCCCCTCTGACTAACTGTCTTTGTGTGCGACAAAGAGGAGGGAGAGATAGTCGGGGATTTGTTTTCTTCAAAATTCAGCTTGATTGTTTGTTGATTTCTTCGTGAACTGAGGGAGTTTAAGTGGACTCGTTGAGTCGCCATGTGGGGGGAGTTTGTGGCATGTAAGGTCCTAAGTGTTACAGTAGTGTATCATGGTCGCGACAAGAGATCTCTGAGATATATGGTCTCTGCGCCGTGGGTAAGAGTTGTGGAGAGAAGAATTTGATCCAATCTAGTAAATAATTTATGGACTGTTGAGTAAAAAGGTATTCTCTCAGTTTTGGGTTTGCGAGTCTCCAGGGATCCACCAAGTTGTTAGTTGTCAGAAAGGACCGAAAATGTTGATGTGTTTGGGGGGTTAGAACCGAGCTGGGGGTTTTGGACCTATCCAGTGAGTTTTGTAATATGGTGTTGTAGTCGCCTCCGGCGACTAGCAAGCCTGTTGGCGTATTGTGTAATTTTGGAGTTCAAGTTTCGGTAAAATGTTTTTTGTCCAGAGTTTGGGGCGTATATGTTTATTATGGTCAGCTTTGTGGAGTGTAATTGACCGTTCAAAATTATATAGTGGCCCGTTAGGGTTGCAGTAGGTGGATTCTTCAATGAATCCTAGTGAGTTCTATATATCACATATCCCAGTGCGCATACTAACCCCGTATATATCACAATCCAGTGCGCATACTAACACCGTATATTACAATCCCAGTGCGCATACTAACCCCGTATATCAACAATCATAGCGCGCATACTAACCCCCGTATATCACACATCCTAGTGCGCCTACTAACCCTGTATATATCACAAATCCAGTGCGCATACTAACCCCCGTATATTCACACATCCCAGTGCGCATACTAACCCCCGTATATATCACAAATCCCAGGGCGTATCTCCCCCAATTTAAAGATAAACCCCATTAAACAGAGGCCACTTTTTAAAATATGCATACGCCACTACCCAGTAGGACACTTTTTAAAATATGCATAGGCCACTATATCAGTGTTTATCTGTATCTATTTTTATAGCCTGGTCTGTATATCTATCTATCTTTTTCTGTCTGTCTACCCATTTGTCTATCTATCTTTCTTTCTGTCCATCTACCTACTTGTCTATCTTATCTATTTATCTCTTTCTGTCAATCTACCTACCTGTCTATCTTATCTTTTTATCTCTTTCTGTCTGTCTGTCTACCTGTCTATCTATTTGTCTATCTGCATCTTTTTATCTACCTGTATATTCATTGATCTCTTTCTGTCTGTCTGTCTACCTACCTGTCTATCTATCTATCTATCTATCTGTATCTTTCTGTCTACCTGTTTATCCATCTATCTGTCTGCCTGTGTCAACCTATATCTCTATCTTTGCCACATACATACGCTTAACCACACATGACACACAAACATGCACTGACATACACACACACATACATGGACACAAACTGACACACATACACTGACTGACATACTGAGACACACACACCAGCATACACTTTGACACACACATGCATTGATATACTGACACACACAAGACTCACACATGCACTGATATACTGAGACACACACACACAGATATACTGACACACACACTACATACATGACACACACATACACTGATATACAGACACACATCACACGGAGATATGCTGACACACTACAAACACGACACATATACACTGATATTTGGACACACAATACACACACAAGCACGTATACTGACACACTACACACATGCACTGATATACTGACACGCACAGATATAGTGACACACACTACACACATGCACTAATATACTAACACACACACATGCACTGATACACACACATACAGATATACTACACAAAGTTTTGTCCCCCCAGGCCCAGGGCACACTACTGACTAGATGTACCTAGCATTACTATCTGTAACTAGCTTTGCAGGCACTGCACTGACTCCTAACTAACCCTTAGTGCCTGTATGTAACTGTGTGCTATGTACTATCTAACTGTGTGCTATGTACTATCTAACTGTGTGCTATGTACTATCTAACTGTGTGCTATGTACTATCTAACTGTGTGCTATGTACTATCTAACTGTGTGCTGTGTACTATTTAACTCTCTGTGTGCTGTGTACTATCTAACTCTCTGTGTGCTGTGTACTATCTAACTCTCTGTGTGCTGTGTACTATCTAACTGTGCAGATTAACTTGCAGTATAATACAGTCTCAGACCTTCTCTTCTAAAGTTTCCTCCCTCTCCATGCTGAATCCCAAGCAGCTTCGTTCTGTGTTAATAGCCCCGCCCCCAGCAGGCAGGACTGGGAGTCTCCAAATGCAGGGTCCTAAAGCCTGCTAGTGTACTTCCGGTTTAGCGTTTTTAGTTTTAAAAATGTACCAAACGCCCGGGAAAAAACGGGGCAATGCGGGAACAGAGAGGGGGTGCCGGGACAGCGGGAAAGGACCCCAAAAACGGGACACTCCCGCCGAAAACGGGACGGTTGGGAGCTATGCACTCAACCAAACTAGTATTGGTAATCAAACTCTAGGGAAGTTGCTAAAGTTACAAAAATATATTCACATGTTTGCATTGTTGTATAGTATTTGCATTCCAGCAGTATTCAGTTTATTCCACATTGTTTAATCACTCTGCTCAGGGAATAGATTTTTGCATATTTAGAACATTCCTCAAATCATTTCCATTTTATCACAGATCCCCAAGAGATAACAGAGGAAGTTCAGTGACCCGTCCTTTGTGTATTTTAAATTGAAAAATGAAACCTGTGTTTGATCACTGACTGGATTTAACAAGAAGGGGAGATTTTGTGTTTATACCAGATCTTGTCTGTGCTGGTGTATTCTGTTATGTACTTCCCAATACCAAGCAAAGCCAAGAAATAATGCAGCTTGGATCACCTAAATAGGAAGACGTTGTTGCTCACAGTACCCCCTTAGCACTACTGTACAGGCCAGAGAAATTGAGAACATGACAAATTACAAATTATTTAAAGGGGAATTGTGGTGCCCCAACAAAGAGCTTAAAAGGGGAACTGTGGTCTCCAAACAAGTTGATTGTAAATGAAAGGCCAGGTTCCTACTTTTAAAATCAACCACCTATCTACGTGCTGCACAGCCCAAGGTATGAAGAAATCACTGATCAAAAAGATTGGGGTGGGAGGTTCTGAATCTGCAGTCACAAATACTAGTTCCTCCTTCTCATCTGTGGGTAGGACATGCTCAGTGCAGGAGAAAACAGAAAAAACAAGGAAGAGATCAAGGTATAATTACAGAAGTGGAGGGGGGAGAAGAGCAAAGCACAGCCCACAGCAGGAAGTGTGTAAGGTGTTTATGCCTCCCACTTGCTGGCCCCCCTGGCCCTTCCCACTCATGGGCACCATAGGTCCATTGCCCTTTCCACTCGTGGGTACCCATGGCCTCTCCCCCACTGACCGCCACAACCCATACCCCCCACTTCAAGAAATAGTGTTTCTCCAAGAAATAGTCCACCACTCCTGTCAGTGTTTTACCCCTTTTGTTATCTCAATGCATTTTTTTTTTTGTTCAATAGATTTTTATTGTATTTTTTTGTAACAAGATAACATATTAACATATGTTGAGTTGGTCAACATATATTGCTATAAGCATTGCACATATTTGACATGAAAATAAAGGATATTATTTTTTATTTTTCCCTAATTCCATTGTTTCTTCTTGTTGTGTTTTCCAATGGCTGCTTCAAGATAATGATATTTCCTAGGGATTTCCTAGTTATATTAAGATTAGTAGAATGAAAAAGGGTACCTGTAAAATAGGATTTTGTTGCACTCCTCTGCGGCGCGTCCGCGGTCCCCCAGTGTGTTAGGTCTAATCATTTCCTTTGGTCTGTGGTTGCATTTTTAGAATCCATATTTCCCAGGTTTTGGTCCAGATTCTCAGACTGTTCTGAGATGAATGGATCATATACTCGCTGTCGTGTACCCACCATATTCTGTTTATTAATTCAATTTTTGTGATAGATCCTCCCTTCCATGTTTTAGCTATGGAGTTTCTAGTAATGGCACAGATGGTTTTTATCAGAGTATTGATATGTTTGTTATATTTTGGGATGGGGAGGTTGAATAGGGCTGTATAAGGGGTTAAAGTAAAGGAGTTTTCGATTGTTTCTTTTAAGATTTGTTCGCATGAGTTCCAAATGAGTTGGACTCTGGTGCATTGCCACCAGCAATGTAGCTGGTCTGCTATCTGTTTGCACCCTCTGAAGCATAGCGGTGATAAAGAAGGATAGATTTTATGTAACGAGGCCGGGGTGGCGTACCAATTGTACCATATTTTGTATGATTTTTCTTTTAGTAGTAGTACATTTGAGGTACATTTAGCTGATGCCATAAAGATCTGCGTCCACTGTTTTTCCTCCAGTGAGGTTTGGATTCTCTCTTCCCATTTAATCAACGGGGAAATTTTGATGGGTTGGGAGTTATGCCATATAATTTTGTAAAGCTTGGATATTAAATTTTTATGTAATTTAGAATGAGTGCTGATAATTTCATATTCTGTTGGGTGAATTGAAGTGCAATTAGCGAGGGTTTTTGTGTAGTGGAGGATTCTTGTGTTGGGATACCAGGCCGAAGCCTGAAGTTTGAATTTTGTTTGGGCCTCTGTCCAAGTCAGTGGGGAGCCTAAGTTTGAGGTAAGGCCTGGTATTCTCATAATCCCAAGTTTGGTCCATGTTTCGTTATCAATTATAGATGGTTCACCTCCGAAGTAAGGAGTGAAAAAGAGAGGCATACATGGGGATGGGTGTTGGGTGAGTTTGAATTGTTTATTGCATCTGTCCCAAATTTGAAGGGATGTGCGGATGATATATTCGTTATGGGGGAGGTGCAAATTTCTGTCTCCAGGTCTCACCCACAGCGCAGAGTACACATGAAGGGGGGAGAGCGACGTGTTTTCAAGGTCCACCGATCTTGCCTTTTTATACCCGTTGGTCCATTGTGTTAGCTGTGCTATTCTGGCTGCTAAGAAATATTGGTAAAACATTGGTAGAGCAAAGCCTCCTTTGTCTTTGGGCCCTTACTAGGTAAGAGTATTTAATTCTGGGCCTTTTATTGTGCCACACAAATTGTCTAATTTCTTTCTGCAGAGTTTGGGCGTCTTTCAGTTTGAAATGGATCGGGAGAGCTCTAAAGAGGTAAAGTATTTTGGGAAGTATGGTCATTTTAATTGCTGATACTTTGCCGGGTAATGAAAGGGGGTATGGTGCCCATTCCTTGAGGAGTTTGTATATGTGGGAGAGTAGTCTTATGTAATTATGTTTATATAAAATCTGTGTGTCTGCACTTAGTTGAACCCCCAAATATCCAAATGAGTCGGCTGCCCATTTAAATGAGAATCTGTTGTTTAGTTCCTTCCGTGTTTGTTCTGATACATGTATGGTGTAGGCAGTGGACTTAGTGTGATTTATTTTAAATCCGGAAACTGAGCCAAATTCTTTTAATACCTGAGAGGTTGCTTGCAGGGATTTCTCTGGGTTGGTCAAGTAGAGCAAGGTATCATCCGCGAATAATGAGAGTTTGGTTTCCAGTTGTCCCATAGTGATTCCCGATATGTCAGGGTTTTGTCTGATATGGATTGCTAATGGTTCAATGCTCAGTGCAAATAGGAGGGGGTATAAGGGGCATCCCTGTCTAGTCCCATTGCGGATTTTAATTGCAGTTGAAGGGTATCCCATATTACGGACCCTGGCTTGTGGATTTCTATATAGGCTAAAGATTGCTTTAATAAAGATATCTGTGAGATCAAAACAGTGTAAGATTGTCCGCAGGTATGTCCAGTCAACTCTGTCGAATGCTTTCTCAATATCAAGCGAGAGAAACACTGCTGGGATTTTATTTAGTAGAGATGTTTGCATTAAGTTGAGTGCTGTTCTTATGTTGTCGGTGGGTTGGCGGTGTATTATGAAGCCTGTCTGGTCATAATGGATCAGTGATGGTAAGAGTCTGTTGGCGATTATTTTGGCAAAGAGTTTTATATCAGCATTTATCAAAGAGATGGGTCTATAGTTTTGGGGGTGATGTGTGTCCCGGTCTGTCTTAGGGATAACGATGATATTGGCATCGAGCATTTCAGGGGGGAATATATCTTTTCCTGTTAAGATGGTGTTGAGCTCTAGTAGTTGAGGGAATAAGCTTTCCTTATATTGTTTGTAATATAAGGTTGTAAATCCGTCTGGGCCTGGGGATTTTCTGGTTTTGGATTCCTTCAGGGTGTTCGTAAGCTCCTCTGAGGTGATGGGCGCTGTAAGGGAATCTGATTGTGTGGGGGATATTTGTGGGATCTGCAGGGAATCTAAGTATCTCTCTATCCTGTGTTGGGTTTCTGAGTTGTGGCAGATTGTGTTACCATTGTACAGGGACTGGTAGTACTCTGCAAAGTGGTCTGTTATCCATTGTGGGTCAAAGTGTAAGGCTCCATTCCCGTCCTTGATGGGCATAAATTTATTTGCCGTGAGTCTTTTGTTTAGTTTATTTGCCATCATGGTGTCGGGTTTGTTTGCTTTGTGGTAAAATGTTTGGTTTGTGAGACGAAGGGATTTCTCGGCTTTGGTAGCAAGGAGTTGGCTTAGTTCTCTTTTGCATAGTTCTGCTGCTTGGAGTGTGGATGTTTCCCATAGTCTGCTAAGTTGTTTATCCAGGGATTTAATTGTGGAAGTTAATTCTAATATCCTGGCGTTTCTCGCTTTTTTAAGCCTAGCTGCTATTTGGATACATTTCCCTCTGACTACTGCTTTGTGTGCGGACCAAAGGAGGGAGGGAGAGATAGTCGGGGATTTGTTTTCTTCAAAATTCAGCTTGATTGTTTGTTTGATTTCTTCGTGAACTGAGGGGATATTTAAGTGGGACTCGTTGAGTCGCCATGTGGGGGGAGGTTTGTGGCATGTAAGGTCTCTAAGTGTTACAGTAGTGTATGCATGGTCCGACCAAGAGATCTCTGAGATATATGGTCTCTGCGCCGTGGGTAAGAGTTGTGGAGAGAGAAGAATGTGATCCAATCTAGTAAATAATTTATGGACTGTTGAGTAAAAAGGGTATTCTCTCAGTTTTGGGTTTGCGAGTCTCCAGGGATCCACCAAGTTGTTAGTTGTCAGAAAGGACCGAAAATGTGATGTGTTTGGGGGGTTAGAACCGGAGCTGGGGGTTTTGGACCTATCCAGTGTAGTTTGTAATATGGTGTTGTAGTCGCCTCCGGCGACTAGCAAGCCTGTTGCGTATTGTGTAATTTTGGAGTTCAAGTTGCGGTAAAATGTTTTTTGTCCAGAGTTTGGGGCGTATATGTTTATTATGGTCAGCTTTGTGGAGTGTAATTGACCGTTCAAAATTATATAGTGCCCGTTAGGGTTGCAGTAGGTGGATTCTTCAATGAATCCTAGTGAGTTCCGGATTAGTATCGCCACCCCGGCTCTCCTTGAGGGCGCAGAGGCAAAATATGTTTGGGTGTATCTTTTTCCCCAGTATTTAGGGGTGTGGCCTGATTTAAAGTGAGTTTCTTGGAGTAGGATGATGTCTGGGTTAGGTGTATTGTAGTATTTCAGTGCCATTTTTCTTTTTTGTGGGGAATTTAGGCCCTTAACATTGTGGGAGAGGATCACTATATCGTTTGTCATGGTGGTACATTAAGGACAGAGAGTTGTGCTAAATAGTTAAATATACTTACAGTTGGGGTTTCTATGGTGAGAGAGAGAGCTTGTCTTGTTGTAGTATTTGTGGGGGGACTCGCCAATGCGCCACCGCCAGAGTGCCCTAGAACAAATATAACATACAAAAAACAAAAGACCATTAACAAAAAACAAGAACTATTTACAATTAAATAAAACAAAAAGTAAAAATAAAGCTCTTGGGATCTGTCATATTTCGACAAAGTCCGGTGGATGGGTAAACGTGGTCCCATCACTAGGGTTTACCTTGCACTATGGGTATAACTAAATTGGCGGTATACCAGGTGGGGTGGGGTCGAGACTCAGGGGGTGTCGGTAGGAGTTGTTTAGGTCGGAGCAGCTCGGCTCTGTAAATAGGTAAGTCTTACTTATCTGGGGGTGGGGGTACCCATGAGTTGGTAGTGAGTGGGTTTTAGGACCTTCAGCTCTAGTGGGGGCCCAGTTTGTTATGGATCTTCTGTGGTCAGGCCTCTCTGTTTATGTTGAGGGGTCTCCACATAAGTTAGTTTCTCTGGTTGAGCTTCTTATCGCGTTATTATAGAAAGATGGAGATGGGTAGACCAGAGCGTGGGAGGCCGTTTAAGAGGTGTGCCCCTGGGGTTGTTTACATAGGGTTGTTGCTTTAGGGGGGTGCACGTAAGCGGGACATTGTGTGGATTGGAACAAGATAACATTTTTGACTATGCAGTTGTTATGAGAAACTAAAACAAATACAAATTATATATTGGCATTAAAGTTATTCTGTTTTACAACAAACATATGTATATGCAGACGTTAGGCACTGATTGTGTGCAACCTTCCAGCTGTCTCAACTACATAGTGTTTTTTCCCTGGTTGTCATCTCGAGGGCCAGGGTTAAGGTGCCGCAAGGCAGTTGTGGTCAGATTGTCTTGTGCTGAGGTATTCTGAGTTATGGGTCAGTTTGTAGAAAGAGATAGAGTGGGTGGGCGGATATTTAGTGGGATCAGCCACGGGGAGTCCTGGGGTTGAAGAGCGAACAAACTGTTTTGTGCATCTGTCCCTTAGAAGGTGTAGAGTTTGTATCTTCGGCTCCCAGTGTCAGGGCGGAGGTCTCTGAGGCCCTGGTTTACTGACTGCGCAGTGGGCTCACAAAGTTAGGGGTAGTCTCCGGGCAATTAGGCTCCAGTGATCCTGGGGAGACCCGGTTTTCGGGTTCCCGTTGGTAAAGAGGTGGGAAACATCACGTATAGCAAACGGAGTACAGGTCGTTCTTCTAATATCCAAGGCTTTTCGGATCTACTGTGAATAAGGAAGGTGGATGCGAGCTTCTGCGTAGGGGGTTTTATATGTGGGTTATGTGTACAGGGGTGAGCCGTACAGAGTTTTTTTGGGGGAGGGTTAGGGCAAGGTCTGTAAGGTAGATAAAAGTAAGAGAGGTTTTGCCTACGTGTAGGCCTTACCGTCTGTGTCTTGGTCATGAAGCTTGAGGAAAGGTATGGTGTTTGTTGTTTAGTTGAGGGTAATTTCCCGCTAGGTTATAGCTGGGTGTCAGGTTTTGGAGGTCTTTGTTGCTTCGGTTTGACTTGGGACCATGTAGGTGACGGTGGTTGTCTTCTGGGGCTGTCTTGTTGGTTTTTAGGAGAGGGCTGGTCTATTGCTATGTCAAGTCGTCTCAGGAACCTCTCTCCCTCTTCTGGTGACGTTATGGAGATTAGGCGCCCGTTTTTCATTACAGACAGTTTGAAGGGAAAACCCCATCTATATTTGATGTGGTGTTTGTTCAGTATGTCGATGATGGGTCGCAGTTCTCTTCGTCGTGTCAGGGTGGAGGGCGATAAGTCTTGGTAAAGTTTTACCTTTACTTCCTCGTACACAATATGTTCCATGTTTCGGGCTGTGGTCATTATGAGTTCTTTGGATCTATAGTAGTGTAGTTTGCAGATTAAGTCTCGCGGGGGTTCTTCCGCTGCCGGTTTGGGCCTAAGCGATCTGTGGGCCCGGTCCATCATAAGGTCTACCTGGGTGTCTCTTGGGAGTATGTAGCGGAATAGGCGTGTCAGGTATGTTTCCGCATCTGTTATTTCCTCCGGGACTCCTCTGACACGGATATTACACCGTCTAGACCGGTTCTCATTGTCCTCCTGTTGGTCCCGAATCAGGTAGATATCTCTTCTGATCTCTGTAAGATCTGTCTCCACCTGTTGGGAGTACATTGTCAGCTGGTCGGTCGTATTTTCCAGTGTGGCGACCTGGTCCCCTAGGGAGGCGATCTCTGCTTTTACCTCCTTTATTATTTGTGATTGTGAAGTCTGGATGATTTTTTCAATGGAGGTTGAAAAACGCGCTAGTGTGGCCTAGCTCTAAGGAAAACTACCCAGAGGTGAGGATGATTTCGGTCCTCCCACTGGGTACTATGCAGCTATGGATCGAGGAAACGGTGCGTATAATTGTCCTTTAAAATGAAATGAGGAAAAGTTAATAAATCATATCAAATCCTGGTTACATTGTGTCACATCCTCATAACTAATACTTTGTTTAAGCACTTGTTGAGTTTATTTCCTTTTTTTTGGATAAGAATCAGTTTGGCATATCTTGACTTCTATTTATATAAATATTATGAGAAATGTTCCATAATATATGGGCACCATAAAGGCACTAGTTAAACTTTTGTACTTTTTGTATTGTATTACTGAACTGGAATCCTGTTAGTCCCAGAACACCAAACACCAAGTATATTTTGTACTTGTGCACGCTCTGTAATATATGGGACATTGTATTACACTATTAATAAAGATATCTACATACTGTGTGGGCGGAGACATTTGGACTTGTGTATAGGACTGTCTTTATTACTATCATTGTTTTTTCCTGAGAGAGGCTCTTTTCTTTGCACGGAGATCCCCATCCCCACCAGAAATCACGAACTGGATTAAATGAATTAACAGTATTCTACCATATGAAAAATGTTATATATGCACAGAGCGTGCCCTGGAAAAATATAATAAAATATGGAAAAACTGGTACGAATCACCTTTAATGATTACACTTACCAAATTGAAATAACTGAGAACTACCACTGATAGCCACACTCTAGTAGCAATGAGTCATAATGAGACACCAGGAGTAACACATCAATATTATATACCAGTAGTAAGATGTAAATGTGAAATAAGCTTGTTTTCCCCTAATTAAATTTTGAAATAAGTTTTGTGTTGATATTAAATATTGCAAGCAACAAGCATAATGTGACAATCTGGAAAGTTTTGTACATGTTTGTTTATATATGCCTAAGCATATAAAAATTTTATTCAGATAACATTCTATTATATCAATATTTGTCACTTAATAAAATTATAATAATAATTGTAAAAATAATAATAAAACTAATGTAAAGAAATATATGTATTATTATGTTTTTGTGACTTTATTATGGAGGCACCCATTTGCCTGTAATGGTGGTTGGAACCCTAGTTATTTAAAGGGCATGTCCACCCCCAAAATTATAATCCCCCAACTACTGGCCCCACCCTGTAGTGTATAAAAGTCCTTACCTTACATTCCAGCTCCAAATGGTTCTCCTGTAGTCCCCCCTCCCCCACAGTAAAAAAAAAAAAAAAAAGTGGCCACCAGGAGGATAGCAGAGTCCATATAGGACTCTGCCTCCTGTGTCCCCTCCAGAAGAAGTTTGGCATGCGCACTGCAGCCCTTCTCCCCCTCCCACCCGCTTTGGTCTTCCTCCCCCTAGCATAAATCCCTTTTATACCTCTCAGCCTATCACAGACGCGGATGCCGGTCCCGCCCCCTGTTTGCAGTTCCGTGCAAGCAGAGGGCCAGGGCATTGCGGTGAAGGAGAGAGGAAAGGTAAGTAATGATCAGGGGACTTTCTGAGACTATAATTATAGCGGTTGGGACTGGAGGAACATGGGCTATAATATATTAAAAGTTTCCATAAAGGGTGGACATGCCCTTTAAATTTGTGTTTGAATTACCCTGTGTACTTGGCACCCTCTGTAATGTATGGGATACCATTACCAAAGACGTAAGTATCGGCCACGAAATTAAGACTTATATCAGGGGTGTATGGAGCTATGTATGTGTACAGTCTTTATTAATATCATTACTGGAGTATTGGGGTTGTATGCTTGTAATGAGGTGGACTGAGCATTTTATTACAGTTCAGTAAAGTCCAGTTTTATCCAGCCCATTGTGTCCAAAAGTGTGCCTCTAGATTGGAAAAAAGCGGATATAATTCTACCATTCAAAAAGGGTAGTCGTTCACAACTAGGTAATTACAAGCCTGTAAGTTTAAACTTCAGTGTTGGGGAAGATACTGGAAAGTTTGATACAGGAACATATTCTAGAGTAAGTTTGAAGGACTAGCCTTAAAAGTAGAAATCAGCATGGATTTAAGAAGAATAGATCTTGTCAAGCTAACTTGACAAGTGAGTAGGAATTTGGACTCTTGCATAACAGTGGATGTAGTATACTTGAATTTCACCAAGGCTTTTGATACCGTCCCCCATAAGTGACTAATGTGTAAGCAAAGGACTTTTGGGCAAGGCTGGTGCATTTGTACATGGATAGAAAATTGGTTGATGGATCGGACGCAGAGAGTAGTTGTTAATTGGTCTTCATCATTATGTACTAAAGTGGGGTGCCACAGGGTTCTGTGTTGGGGCCATTTCTATTTTATCTGTTTATTAATGATTTGGAAGTGGGTATTGTCAGCAAGGTTTCTGTGTTTGCCAACTACACAAAACTTAGTTGACCATTAAAAGCTACAGAGGATGTGCAATTGTTGCAGGTGGATCTAGATAGATTGTCACATTGGGCTGCTAATTTTCAGTTCAGATTCAATGTTGTTAAATGTAAAGTGATACATTTTGTACTTAAAGGGTATGTCCACCCCATAAACTTATTTTTGATATGCTGCTCCCCCATGTCTGGTAGCCCAAACGCTGGTTAAGTAGTTTTCAAAAGCCCCCCAAACTCTTACTTACCTCCCCTCGTTCCTCCCGCCGCACTGCCGGCCCTCTGCTTGTGAGAATGCAAGCAGAGGGCGGGACTGGCAGTCCGTCTGTGATTGGCTGAGCGGCAGCCAATCACGGACGCGGCTGCCGGTCATTCAGTGCAGCGGAGGAAAGCAGAGAGGTAAGTAAGAGTTTGGGGAGCTTTTTGAAAAAAAATATGGCGGTTGGGGCTGGGTGACATGGGGAGCAGCATATTAAGGGGATTGACTTAGGGGGAGGGTAGTAAACGGGAGGGAGGGGGGAGGAGGGGGAAGAAGGGCTGCAGTGCGCATGGCAATATCTACCGGAGGCAAGATAGCAGGCAGAGCCCTGCTATCCTCCTGGTGGTTAGTTTTGGGTACTTTGGGGGGGGGGTTTACAGGAGAACCCTATGGAGCTGGGATGTGAGGTAAGGATTAAACTACACTACATGGTGGGGCCAGTAGTTGGGGGGATTATAGTTATGGGGGTGGACATGCCCTTTAAAATCATTGTGCTGCTTATACTATAAATGGCTCTAAGTTAAGTGAATCCCTGTTGGAAAAGGATCTTGGAATTTTGGTGGATAACAAAATTAGCAAGCAGTGTCAGGCAGCAACAGCTAGATCCAGAATGGTATTGTCTTGTATAAAGAGAGGTATGGATTCAAGGGAGAAAAATGTTATTCTCCCTCTTTACAAAGCATTGGTAAGGCCTTATTTGGAATATGCAGTGTAATTTTGGATTCCTGTGTACAAGAAAAACATCTTGGAAATGGAAAGGGTTCAGAGAAGGGCAACTAAAATAATAAAGGGAATGGGGAGCTTGAATATGAAAACAGATTCGATAAGTTACAATTAGGGCACGGCCACACTGCGCTGCAAATGCAATCGCACACTGAATTGCATGCTATTGTGCGATTTCGTTGCGTTTGTGCATGCCTTTTCTTGATTAGGTATAGGAAAACGCACGCGATTGCGATTAAAAATGCGAACGCAAATCACAACGCACCCAAAAACGCACTTTTTCGGTGCATTGGCGCGTTTTCAATGATCTGAAAAAATGCAAATACATAAAAAACGCAGCAGTGTGGCCTAGCTCTTATACACTAGAGAAAAGGCGCTTGCCTGGGGATATAACTGTCATTATATAACATTAAAAAAGTACTATTGTGTGTAAAAAGATTTTTTAAAAAACAGTTAAACTGAAAAGTACTTGGGACAGGGATATAGGATTGGTAATTCCTAACTCCCAATATTGTTCCTGTGAGGAGCACCAGCCCAAAGAAAACCGATTCTGCCAGTCTTCCTCCTGGCTTCAGCACTATCTTTAATACAGAATTAGTCCAGGACTAACCTGGAAAATGAAAACTGTTGGTGCTGTAGGTCCTCACCAAAAAAAATATTGTAAGGTAGGAAAAATCAATCCGACCTCCTTGCACCAGGCACTTTCCATTTTTAAATAGTTAAATTTTAGAGTATAGTTATCCTTTAAGAAGCCATACAATAAACTGATTCATTGTTCACAATTAGAGAAAAGAAGTTTAGTCTTTCACTGTGAGGGTTTTTCACTGTAAAGAACTGTAAAACTATGGAATGGTCTTCCATTGGACATGGTTAAGCCAGGTTCATTGGATAGTTTAATTTTTTTTTTAAAAAGCTGTATGAGTTTTTAAAAACAAGAAATGTTGCATGTTACTGGTATTGATACATAAAGTAGAGTTGATCCAGTGATATTGCCACTTGTAGTCAAGATGGAATTTTTCCCCCTTCATAATTCTGGTGTTTTTTTTTACCTTTGTCTGGATCAAGTTAGGCAAGGCTGAAGCTTCCTGTGTACTGCGTACAATTAGCGGTGTGTGCCCAGTTAAGCTTAATAATGGGAGCTGACCCTTAGTACCCACAGGTTAATTGCATATATCACCCAGGAGCCACAGCAAAGGGAGAAGTGAGACACAGCATTTGGTATCTTTGTGAATATGCCCTTTCTATTGGGGCAATGTTGTCAGAGACTTTAGTTCCCCTTTCAATTATCTTATACTATAGGAAGGATATAAAGGTAGAAGTGCATAGCCCACAGAAGATATCACATATCACCTTAAGAAGAAAAAAAAATATTGACTGCAACACTCTTATGTAGTTCAACTAAATCCCGAAGGAATCAAGATATCAAAGTGTTGCAGCCAACATCTTTTTGTAAACCAACATTTATTTTTATAAATCCTTATAAAAATCACTGTGATGCCAACGATCAGCGCCGCTCCTACCATGAAGCAACCTGAAACAGTTGCTCATGGCGGCACCTGGGCACCCCCCCACCAAAAAAAACCTAATAGGCGGCATTTCCCCGAACCTCCCACCCCTGCCAGCGCCATAAATACGTACAAGCCGAAGCCGCGACTTTGCGAGCGCCTGTGAGTTCGGCGCACCCAGCAGCTGCCTGTAGAGCCTGCAGAAATCCTCAACCGAAGTTCGGAACCAATCAGCAGTGGTTATTTTTTAAATTGCATGCTGCCGCCTTCCCATTGGCCAGTGGTGCGCAACTTCCGCTCTGCGCAAGTGCGTCGCTTAGTCGCGTCACTTACGCGCCCAATGCTTGGGGGAGGTACCAAACTACTACGAGGCAAACAGCAGCAGGCCAGCACAGCAGCAGTTCTTAATGTCCAGGACCCTGGGACGGGTGGCAGCGGAGGTAGGGGGAGGAGAGATAGGCTTGTCTTGTCAGTGCTGTGTGTGTGTGTGCAGTGGCTGTGTGGTGTTGTGTGTCAGTGGCTGTCTTGGTTGTGTCAGTGGCTGTCTGTGTGTGTGTGTGTCAGGGGGCTGTGTGTGTCTCAGTGGCTGGTGTGTGTGTTGTGTGGTCGTGGCTGGCTGTGTGTGGTGTCGTGGCTGTGTGGTTGTCAGTGGTGTGTGTGTGTGTGTGTGTCAGTGGCTGTGTGGGTGTGTTGTCAGTGGTGTGTGGTGTGTCAGGGTGGTGTGTGTGTGTGTCAGTGACTGCTGGTGTGTGTGCAGTGGTGGCTGTGTGTGTGTGTCAGTGGCTGTGTGTGTGTGTGTCAGTGGCTGTGTGTGTGTCAGTGGGTGTGTGTGTGTCAGTGGCTGTGTGTGTGTGTGTGTGAGTCAGTGGCTGTGTGTGTGTGTGTCAGTGGCTTGTGTGGTGTGTTCGTGGCTGGTGTGTTTGTGTCAGTGGCTGTGGGTGTGTGGCAGTGGCTGTGTGTGTGTGTCAGTGGCTGTGTGTGTGTCAGTGGCTGTGTGTGTGTGTGTCAGTGGTGTTTAGTAGGTGCAGGGCCCTTCTTGTATGCATGCATTGCACCCTCTTACCCTCTACAACACCCACGCACCTTCTCTATCCCCGTACATACACCCACAGCACCCTCTCTATCCCCCTTACATACATCCACAGCGCCCTCTCTATCCCCTGTACATACACCCACACGCCCTCTCTATCCCCCTTTACATACACCCACAGCACCTCTCTATCCCCTGTACATACCAGCACCCTCTCTATCCCCCTGTACGTACACCACAGCACCTCTCTATCCCCCTGTACGTACACCCACAGCACCCTCTTATACCCCTGTACGTACACCCACAGCACCCTCTCTATCCCCCTGTACGTACACCCAGAGCACCCTCTCTATCCCCCTGTACGTACACCCACAGCACCCTCTCTATCCCCCTGTACGTACACCCACAGCACCCTCTCTATCCCCTGTACGTACACCCACAGCACCTCTCTATCCTGTACGTACACCCACAGCACCCTCTCTATCCCCCTGTACGTACACCCACAGCACCCTCTCTATCCCCCTGTAAGTACACCCACAGCACCCTCTCTATCCCCCTGTACGTACACCCACAGCACTCTTATCCCCCTGTACGTACACCACAGCCCCTCTCTATTCGACGGAACATACACCACAGCAATGTGTGTGTGTGAGTGTGTGTGTGGTGTGTGTGAGTGTGTGTGTGTGTGAGAGTGTGTGTGTGAGAGGTGTGTGTGTGAGAGTGTGTGTGTGAGAGTGTGTGTGTGTGAGAGTGTGTGTGTGTGTGTGTGAGAGTGTGGGTGTGTGAGGGGTCCATCTTGTCTGTGGGGCCCATCCTTTGTTCACAACTGCTGACAGTAGCCAGCGATAACAATTGCCGACAGCTCCTACCATGCCCCTTGCACCGGAAAAAAGCTGTGGACTGGGACCAATCAGTGACATCCTGATTCCTGATGTAATTGGTGCGGAGTCCAGACACTGACACTCTCTGCTTGAAATTGCCACGATCAACAAAAGTAAGACAGTGCAGCGCCGCTAGAACAGGTTTTTGGGGGAGGTAGGGGGGGGGGACATACTGTAAGCGTAATTATTGTGATTTGTGAGAGTGCATTTTCAGGGGGCTGCCTACCTTGTGTTGCTGGGGTTCACCTACCTACTTGGGGCCTGCCTACCTATTTTGGGTCTGGCTACCTACTTGTGTGCTGGGGCCTACCTACCTACTTGGGGTGGGATCTACCTACTTGGGGGCTGGCTACATAACTACTTGTCTGCTTGGGTCTACCTACCTACTAGTGTACTAGGGCCTACTACTTACTTGGGGGCTGGGACTACCTATCTAATTTTGTGCTGCACCTACCTCCCTACTTCAGCCCTCTTGCTGAATAAAAGAGAAGACGGCACCAGATAATTCCGTGTTTCAAGGTATTGAAAGGTTTTGACCAAAAAAAATAACTAAATGACTTGTTGATATGATGGGGACACAGTAATAACAGATATGATGGGGCACACAGTATTTAACAGATTGCTCTTCCAAACATATATTTTGCTGAGATATTTAAATATTCTCTTTGACTAAAGATATGTTGGATATTGTTAAAGGAATTCATATGGCTAGGCTAGCTTTAGCTGGTTTGTTAGGTTAGGTCAGCCCGCTCCTACCATGACGCAACTTGAAAAAAGTGCTCATGGCGGCATTGTACTGTCTGTGTTTTTTGAAAGAAAGCCGGCATTTTCCCCCGGCCGTAAGCTACTGGGTAAGGCAAGCGGGACTCGAACCGGACTCAGCAGTGCCGTGTGGTGTGTGTGTTTTCTACACAGCTTGGTTGTACTCCTTGCCATGTGGGTGTCCCTCATCTGTCTCATCCACGGTCGGTTACAGTAAGGGAAATTTTTTTTTAAAAATTAAGTTGCCAGCAATTGTTAGGAGTGATGAAACTCCTTCCTGGCAGCAGGGTCGGACTGGCCTGCTGGTACAAGGGGGGGTGGTAGGTAGGAAGATAGAAAGATAGACCCACAGAGATAGTTAGATGATAGAAAGGTAGGTCGGTTGATAGACAGAGATACAAAGGTAGGTAGAAGATGATAGATAGCACAGATACATAGATAGCACAGATACATAAATATCAGAGTAGATCGATAGATAGATAGTAGCGATAGCAGAGAGAGATAGATAGCTGAGAGAGATGGATAGCCGAGAGAGATAGATAGATAGATAAATATCACAGATAGATAGATAGATAGATAGATAGATAGATAGATAGATAGATAGAGATAGCAGAGATAGATAGATGCAGAAATAGATAGATAGATCGATAGAAAGAGAGATAGATAATATCAGAATAGATCGATAGATAGATAGCACAGATAGATAGCACAGATAGATAAATATCAGATAGATAGATAGATAGATAAATATCAGAGATAGATAGAAGACAGATAGATAGATAGATAGCAGAGATAGTAGTAGATAGAAAGATGATAGATAGATAGATTAGATAGTAGTATCTAGATAGATAGATAGATGGAAAGATAGATAGATAGACAGACAGATAGATAGTACCAGAGATGATAGATACCAGAGATAGATAGATACCAGAGATAGATAGATACCAGAGATAGATAGATACCAGAGAGAGAGAGATACCAGAGAGAGAGAGATAGCAGAGATAGATAGATAGCAGAGATAGATAGCAGAGATAGAAGATAGATAGATAGATAGATTGCAGAGATAGATAGATAGATTGCAGAGATAGATAGATAGATTGCAGAGATAGATAGATAGATTGCAGAGATAGATAGATAGATTGCAGAGATAGATAGATAGATTGCAGAGAGATAGAAGATAGATTGCAGAGATAGATCGATAGATAGCAGCAGAGATAGATAGATAGCAGCAGAGATAGATAGATAGATAGCAGCAGAGATAGATAGATAGCAGCAGAGATAGATAGATAGCAGCAGAGATAGATAGAGCAGCGAGATAGATAGATAGATAATAGTGATAGATAGATAATAGCGATAGATAGATAGATAGCAGAGAGATAAATATCAGAGATAGAGAGATAGGTAGATAGAAAGATGATAGATAGATTAGATAGTAGTATCTAGATAGATAGATAGATGGAAAGATAGATAGATAGACAGACAGATAGATAGATACCAGAGATAGATAGATAGCAGAGATAGATAGATAGCAGAGATAGATAGATAGCAGAGATAGATAGATAGCAGAGATAGATAGCAGAGATAGATAGCAGAGATAGATAGCAGAGATAGAAGATAGATAGATAGATAGATTGCAGAGATAGATTAGTAGTAGATTGCAGATGATAGATAGATTCAGAATAGAAGATAGATTGCAGAGATAGATAGATAGCAGCAGAGATGATAGATAGCAGCAGAGATAGATAGATTGCAGAGATAGATAGATTGCAGAGATAGATAGATAGCAGAGATAGATAGATAGCAGCAGAGATAGATAGATAGCAGCAGAGATAGATAGATAGCAGCAGAGATAGATAGATAGATAATAGTGATAGATAGATAATAGCGATAGATAGATAATAGCGATAGATAGATAGATGATAGCAGAGAGATAAAATTCAGAGATAGAGAGATAGGTAGATAGAAGATGTAGATAGATTAGATAGAAGTAGAGCTAGATAGATAGATGGAGAGATAGATAGCAGAGAGAGATGGAGTAGAGGAGAGAGTGATAATAGCAGAGAGAGAGTGATGATAGCAAGGAGAGAGAGATAGATAGCAGAGAGAGAGAGAGATAGATAGCAGAGAGAGAGTGATAGATAGCAGAGAGAGAGTGATAGATAGCAGAGAGAGAGAGAGATAGATAGCAGAGAGAGAGAGTGATAGATAGCAGAGAGAGACTGATAATGAGGAGGACTGAGATGATAGATAGCAGAGAGAGAGTGATAGATAGCAGAGGAGAGAGTGATGATAGCAGAAGAGAGAGTGATAGCAGAGAGAGAGAGTGATAGATAGCAGAGAGAGAGAGAGAGAGAGTGATAGATAGCAGAGAGAGAGTGATAGATAGCAGAGAGAGAGTGATAGATAGCAGAGATAGAGAGAGAGTGATAGATAGATAGCAGAGATAGAGGGATAGCGAGATAGAGAGATAGCAGAGATGAGAGGATAGCAGAGATCGAGGGATAGCAGAGATAGATGGATAGCAGAGATAGATGGATAGCAGAGATAGATGATAAATATCAGAGATAGATAGATAGACAGAGAGGTAGATACACTATAATATAGATAGATAGATAGCAGAGATAGATAAATAATTTATCATTATATATAATCTATATAATAAATAATAGTCTAGATAATAGTTAGGGCCCTGCTGAAAGAGTCTACCTTGACGTGGGTAGCAGGGCTTACAAATCTTTTGGCCAGCATCTTTTATTACAGAGTATGGTAGGGCTTTCTAATGTATATGACCAGTTGCACCAACATGTTTTTAGTGTTTTCTAAAAATAGGAAGCGTAAAATAACCATTTTCAAAAACAAAATTATGAAATTTGCCATGCCCACGCGATAGCCACACCCACACGCCAAGCCACGCCCACACACTAAGCCACACCCACTTTCCCGCGGCGCGCCGCTCAGTTAGGGGCGGCATTCAGAGTTGTTTCAGGTGCCAAAAACCTAGGGACAACCCCTGCCAACGATATTTGTATACCACTCCTGTATAACTCATTTATATGGGAAGCCCTGCTTAGTGTATAAATTAGTTAATTACAAGACCGTTACATTAAAAGAGAAGAAACGACCGAACATCATCTGAAAACCTCTCACTTGTTTGTTTCTTGCACTGACCGAGTTACATACTATGTACCATAAATATATTATAAACCGGGTAGAAAATGTGACCACTACTGCCTTCTGATTCTGTATTGTTTGTATTTGTTTTATATGCACTGTCCACCTTTTGGAATATTAAATCTAAAATGTAATAAGTTTTGTCTCTGATGCTCAACTGAACTCAGGTAGCCGCTGATAAAGATATATGTGTTGGATGGCCTTTTAGGTCTATTGAATACTTTGTGTAAATGCTAATTAACTCTGCGAATGCTGTGATGTGTTAAAGCGGAACCCTTTGGTTGCTGGAGTGAGTGGTGTAGTGTTAACCATTTAGCTGCCAGGAATGGGGTGTGTATAGCCATGAGAGGTCAAGAGTGATTGGGGGTGTCCCCAAGGTCATAAAGGTGGGGGTGGTGGCAGCAAATTACAGATTGATTGGTCAGATCATGTGCCCAGCGAAATGGCGGTCTTGACCGTGCCTATTTCTGTGTATTTGTGTTTTACCATTAAATACAAGTATGTATGTAAAACACACTGCATCACAATGTCCTTATCTCAGAGAAATGCAATTTCTGGTTCCCACAAAGAATGTTTCTGTTGAACAAAACCACTTATTTGTTGAAAAACAGTCGAATTGTCTAGCAGGAATAAGAAATTGCAAAAAAAAAAATTTGTATATAGATATTTGGACAATGACAAGTCGATAATAAGCAGGTTCATAAGTGATGGAGCATAAACAGGACATAATCTTAACACAAACAAAAAAACTACACTGGATTAATACATTCTATTGGGAATTTATACCAAATTGCCATGAGGAAACTTCCCAGAACAACATTTTGTAATATCGTTGCTGTGTTTTGATCTATAGGTCTTAAAGGTGAATTTCTGTACTGCGTTTTGCTTGATTGTCCGAACACACATTCATCCTGCTTGGTTTTTGTAGCATAAAGCTTCTGATCGAAAAGGTAATTCAGTACGTATGGGATTATATCTTAAGAGCTGTTTTTCTTGTGTAGGCTATATGGGTCTTGATTTCAAACTCACACATGCTAAAATTTCAACCTTGCTAAACCTGTTTAGGCATTTCTAATATACACAACAGCACTATAGAACAGTCAATTAAATGAATTATTGACACCTGTAATGTTTTGGGTGCTTCAGCACCATGAATCCCTTTTTAAATCCGAATATATTTTAAGATGTTGAGCATTTGGAACAATATTGTGGGCATAGAAAGGGTGCCACATTGTTTTGAATAGGATGGACTGGTAGGTAGACAGGCCCCCACCACAGTCTAAATGTTAGATAAATTCCTTAGGCAGCCAGCTTAACATATTCTATTCCAAGCAACTCTTCGGAGGATGGGTGTTCTAGCGTAGACACTCGTTCTAGGGGGTTCTAGTGTAGACACTCGTTCTAGCGTAGACACTCGTTCTAGCATAGACCACACGTTCTAGCATAGACACACGTTCTAGCGTAGACACTCGTTCTAGCGTAGTCATCGTTTCTGATGTCACTCGTTCTAGCATAGTCACTCGTTCTAGCATAGTCACTCGTTCTAGCGTAGACACTCGTTTCTAGCGTAGACACTCGTTTTAGCGTAGACACTCGTTATAGGGGATTTTAGTGTAGAACACCCGTTCTAGGGGATTTAGTGTAGACACCCGTTCTAGCGTAACACCCGTTCAGAAACGAGGCAAGTCCTGTTGTCATCTTTCAAAAATCTTTTAAGTGTGTACCCAGCTTTAGGGCTACGTTCATGATGTTAAACAAAACAGTCCAGGTGGCTAACCTACTCTACGCTATGATGTACTGAGTTACACATGTGACTAAGGGTAACTTTCAAGCAACTTGCTCTGTTCTTCTGATACATAACAGAGGCACTGGAATGGTTAGAGCAACACAGAGAAGGGGGAATAAATATTTGCTGGACTATACATGTTGAAAGCCCTAATGTCTAATATACTACTTTATTACCCTGCCTCCTATATGAAAATTGCTGGGCATTTTCAAAAACCCGGAGCTACAAAGTAGCTATGAACATTCCATCAAATCATATAAAATTTACTACTGCAACAAAGCTATAGAGCAAGTATAATATAATCATCCAACTTTTAAATGCTCACACTGGGGATAAGAAGATGTTTAAAAGGGTTGTTAAGTTTCTGGCTTAAAGAGCAGTTATCGGCTCGGTACATAGCTTGCAGTGGTTGCTGATACAGTTTTGCGTACTGCCGCTAGTTTTGTCTTAAGGCCACGGTAGCCCTGGTACATGGGTTTTACGTGACTTTTAGATGGAAAAAAGACGTATGCGGCTTTCGGTACATAGAATGATCATCTCTCTCAGAAACGCAATGTTTGGATAAGCTTGGATGCCTGGGCAGCACACAGCTGCCACTCTACCTACTCTAGAGGATCCTCGCTGTACACTATGATATAATATACTTAAAACTATGAATGACCCAGCTGGAAGATTGTGTGATAGTCGCTCTAGAATAGACTGAACCCTTTAAGTTATCATAGAACTCTACAACCATCGAGTGACCACAATGGCACTTCTGCAACAAATGCTAGACAATTTCTGCACATACTATGAAAAACTATAAATCCTGCAAACTATACTCTATGAAGAAATACTAAACTACATCTCAGACATTCAACTTACACAAGCAAATAATGATCTCAATCCAAGAAAAACACACAGAAATAGATGGACTACTGGCAGAGATATTTAAATGCTATTCTGACACACTTAAACACCCCTTCTACAAATGTATCGACAATCTAGAGAACAGCAAACTCTGCCCATATCCCTATATGGAGCCAACATCGTCCTATTGCTCAAACCGGACAAAGACCCAACAGATCAGGATCCTACCGTCCCATCTTCCCAACAGATAAAAAATCGTTAGAAGGGCCTTTTTATGGGAGACTTGAGAAAATTTGGATTTGAGGATATTTATAAAAATGGTACAACTCCTATATAAAATGCCAACAGCAAGAATATTGTTATAACTGGGACAATAAAATGAACTATAGGACTGTATGCTGATGACATTTCCTATTAGCAGACACTCAAATAACTCATTAACAACACATATAAAACTATTGGAAAAGCAGTCCAATGTCTGGACTCCATATTAATTGGTCCAAATCTACCCTATACCCATTAGAGATGGTACTGCAACCAAAATAACTAGATACCATCCTGATTCCCATAGTAAGATCTTTAAAATATCTGGGAATCACCATTACCAAAAATCCAAAAACTTTCTATGAACTCACATCCACCCCCTATTATGGATAAAAAAGAAAAGACAATCATGGAACATCTACTTTAAATCAGTCTAATTAAAAATTTCCTCCTACCCGAACTCCTATACACTCTCTAACACTCCCTAAACTATATGCCAAATATCTACTCACCGCGATCAACAGCATGCAGATTAGTTTCTTGGGGCAACATCTGACACAGCTTCAAACACCTAAGGACTAAGAAGGACTGGCCCTATCAAACTCAATTTATTTACTAGCCAGCCAAATTAAATTACTAAATGCTGGGTACACCTCGCAGCAAACCTATGTCCTCAGATCATATGCTAACTTGTACCTGAGGGTCCATTCCTTGTATTTATTGCCAAACCTAAACTACATACAGTATAGCGGGCCCTGGTACTAAACTCCATATGCAAGCAGTGAGAGTATGGCGGGAAGTAAATAAAATTACTACAAATACAAGAAGCGATAACAGACCAAGGTTAACACCACCCCGATACTGTCTATTCTTCACCAGAATAACTCGAATAGAGCTACATCTACAATATATAAGATACTAATACAAGAATACTCTAAAAAACAGAATTACTAAATTAAATTACTAATAAATAGAACAAAGTATAGCTACAATAGATTACCTATTAGTCCCTAATTTAGCAAATTCACCTACACTCACCCACCTGCTGACAATAGGCTCACCAATACCAACCATAATGCCCGTATGAGACACAATACAGGAACCTCATGCCGCAAATGTAAACAAATAGATGCAGAGTTCTGGCATCTTATATGGAATGCCCACTAACCAAAAATTTGGGAATAAAATATACTATTCATCGATAATCAACTATCCATTCAAATACCTCAAGGAGCAGAGAAATGTATATTGAGCCTAATAGATGAAGATCGGCCAAAATTCCAGAGAATCTTAGTAATACAACTACTGATTATGTCTGAAAAAAAATAGTACTTTCATGGATGTCACAAAACTCACCCATTAACGCAAACAATGGATTACCGTAGTCAATACAGATTTAGCCTACCATTAGCTGTTAAAATACATAGAAACTGCCGATCCAAATACAACAAAATCTGGAACCCTTGGCTAACTCAGAAACTAAAATAAATGCTCCACCCAGGGAGACTCCCCCCTCCCTAACCCTTAACAAGTATCCAAATACTGAACCTATACAAGGGTACCGTATAAATCAAAAATGCTTGTGACGCAGAACCGGAATGAACACACAAAACAGAATAAAGTAAGGTACAAAGTTTATGTTTATGTTTATCATTAACTATTGAAAGTACCAAATAACAAATAGTTATGTTTTCACAAGTTGTTACACTGTAAGGGAAATGCTGTAAATATCCATTAGATACAAATTAAAGGAGATGTAACTTGTCAAGAGAACAAAATAAAAACAAATCTATAAACAAACAAAAAATCTAAACTAAATGTCAATCTCCCACATGTCAAGAATCAAACGGTATTCCTTAGCGTTGGTGCACAGAGACGTGGCTACAGACTAGTTAAATGAGCTAAAGACTAGTTTAAATGAGACACATGCAGACCAGTTATCCAAGAATTCCATGCTTTATTAGATTTGTGTGAAAAAATAAAATTAAGTGATCCAAGTTTGAAGCCTCCAATTTTTTAAGCACACAACTCTGAAACTTGGAAATACCCCCACAACTATGTAATTTTAGTATCTACACAGCTTCAGGTACGTAAACCACTAAATGTCAATCCAGGGGAGTGTATCTAATAAGCCATATGAGCAAAATGCTCAGGGCAGCTCCCCTACTAAATATCAGAGAGGGAGCACGCAGAGCTCACTTAAATCTTTTTTTTCCGAAAAAGCATCAGGCAGAGCGAGAAGGAAAATAAAATCACGGTTAAGCGAGTGGGTGTGCACGCTCACACACCACGATTTTTCCTCTGCATTAACTGCCGCCTTCATGCAGGCCCTGCTGTGATCATCCTAGGGTAAGTAGTGGGGTAATAATCTGTGTGTGCAGACTGGGCATATCTTATTTTCAACGTAGTTTGGGTGATCTGGGCTTAGGCCAGTTACTATGTACCAGTCGTGTGATCTGGACTGTCAGGAAAGTGTGTACTGACTTGGCAAGAAGGGGTTAACTATTGGTATTAGTTCTTGCAAAGGACAATAAAAATACCATTCCACCCTGGAACAGACTATTGTTTATATTACGATTAGTGAAGCATGGAACCAGATCTTCTTTTCCAGACAATGTGGGGCCGAACCTGGCATCTGGATTCTCTATAGCTAGGGGTCTGTGTGGGTATACTAAGAGGTCATTTTAAGGACAGTCATACCTGGAAAATAAATGTATTTGTTATTGGAATGTGTAAGACAGAAACCAATATTACATCTGTGAATGGGAAAGTATGCCCATTAATATGTACCCAACATGGAGCCCTTATTCCCTTGCCAAGGCGAGTTATTAATACTTGGGAAATATGGATAACACAGGTCATGTTTGGTATTGGAGGAATGGTACAGGAGATACAGGAGAGGAATACAGGAGAGGAATATGTAGTCAATATCCCAATACAATGTACATATCTACATTTATATGGAATCTGCCTAACTGAGGGGGAATGAGTGCTTTTGGCTAGTCGTAAATCTGGACATTACGACTAGACACTCCCACCTCATGCATACCAGGAGGGGTTAGTTCATCAAATGGTTTAAAAATATTGTATCCCTATAACTTTGTTCATACTTAGGGGACATGCTAAAACGTGTGTATGTACCCAATGTTTCTTCCTGCCCCGGGATACAGGACTTCTCTGTGAGTAGGGTCGTGAATATTTTTATCCTTTTTATTTTCTATAACGTGTGTACTTATGTATGTCATTTTTATTATACATCATTGTATTTTATTTTTGTATTATATGAACTGTCCACCTTTTGGAATATTAAATCTAAAATTTAATAAGTTTTGTCTTTGATGCTCTAAAAGAACTCAGTGAGCCTCTGATAAGTTTATATGTGGTTGAATGGAGTGTGCAGTGTAAATGCTAATAACTCTGTGACTGCTTGTGAAGGACTGATGCAATTAACCAGTTAGTTGCTGGAGGTGAATGGTGGTAGTGTTAACATTAGCTGCCAGGACAGGGGTGGGCATAGTCAGCGAGAGTCAAGAGTGGTTTTGGGGCGTCTTTAAGGCCGTAACAAAGTGGTGGCAGCAAATACCGATTAATTAGTCAGATCACGTGCCAGCGAACTGGTTTGTGACAAATTGGCTGGCAGCGTGTGGGATAAATTATTTTTTATTAGAGCATTAGTGCTGGATTAAGTATTTAACCCTTGTACTAAAGAACTGTATCCTTGCGAGGGTATCAGTCTTCAAAGACAAATCAATGCATTATTTTTAAAACATACGTACAAACAGTTGTTCCCCCCCTTCTCTGTTTTTCTTTTCTATCTTTTATTGGCAAGGTTAGCTGAGAATGGCAACCTTTACAAGAGACAAACCAAGGAGGGTCCTGATCAATCTCTTGAGAAGAGGTATTGATGTCCTGGACAAGTCCAAGGAGCTGCTGATAAGGGCATTGTTGGAGAGGACCAGGAGCAGCAGAACTAACACACTGAGTCGGGAAGCGATGTGGATTTAGCTATCCCAGAAAGGACTGTTAACCTTGGATTCTCTCAGCGATGAGGATATACAGTGCAGGAAGGCTGTACTTCTTCCCTGCAAAAGGATTTACAATTGTTAGGTTCAGATGCCACACAGCTACGTCTTCAATTTATCTTGCAGCATCACGAAGAGGGAAGCAGCTGAACGGCAGGCGCAGAGAGAAAATCGAAGCTGCAGCCGCAGACCGTGCACTTCAAATGGAGTTAGCAAAGTCCAGCACCAGACCAGTCTCCACAGTCCAGTGAGTCCGGAGAGGGTCCGTTTGCTTTGCATGGTTCACCCAAGTTTCCTGGCATGGACAATGATAGCAATTTGGACACTTATTTGTTAAGTTTTGAAAAGTGCCTGCAGACAGTATGAGTTGCCACAGGAGCAGTGGGTGAGATATTGGACACCTGGATTAAAAGGCAAAGCCTTAGATGCCTTTGTTGAACTACCACCAGAGCTTGTGGGGACTATGAGGCTTTGAAACAGGCTTGATAAGAAGTTTAACCTCACGCCAGAGGTGTATCGCAAAAAGTTTCGGGCATTGCAGAGAGGTCCACTGAAAGCTACTCAGATGTTGTGAGAATCTGAGAACCAGTTTTCGCCAGTGGATTTAAAGGACTGTCGGTTACCAAATTTGAGGAGCTGGAGGATCTTATGGTAATGGTTCAGTTCCTTAACATCTGTCTGGATATGTGCAACAGTTTGTATTGATCGTGAGCCAAAAAACAGCGCAAAAAGCAGCAGAAGTCGCAGACCACCTATGCAGCCAACAGGGGGTGCCAACATATCCAAAAGATCCAACTCTACAAAGATACCCAAGCTGGAAGGATCGTCACCACAGGGAAGCAGCACAGCGAATGGTCAAGGCTGGTGAGAATTTGCTCTGAAGTTCCAAGTGAGCGTAAACCATGGAGATACAGCAGATGTTTTATATGTAACCAGACGGGACATGTAAGAGCTTGTCCAGAAAGAAAGGGACCAGTGTCACCTGTCAATCCTGTGGTAATGCTCGTATCAGTTGAAGACAGAGAATTTATGTCATCATATGCAGATGTGGACTGTGGGAGATAAAGTTACTCAGGGGTTACGGGACTCAGGAGCTAACTTGTCTCTGATGCGCCCAGAGATGATTAACTTTGGGGACATTATTCCTGGGAAGACTTTATTGGTAAAGGGAGTGGGGTGGGAGTCATCCATGGGTACCTGTGGCAAATGTTTACTTGGATTGGGGTGGTGGGGAGAGGTCGAGGGAAGTGGGGATATCCAATGAAATTCCTGTCAATGTGTGTACTGGGGATGATTTTGGGAGAATGGTCTCTGCTTTGTGCAAATGATCCGGTCTCACTTGGTCCAGCCGCGCTGGAGTGTGACCACCCACTGCAATCAGTAAAGGGAACAGGTAACAAGGGGCAAGGTAACTGGGAGGGAGGCTGAGAGACAGGAGCAGATGTCCGTCAGTGCCAGAAACCAGTATTGCCTAACTGTGTTAATGGAGAGAGAGAGGGGGATCCCCAGTTCACTCTCTGGTAGAGTCAGGTTAGTACCTATAGGTAGGGATTGTTACAGAAACTGGGAGGGAGGGCTGAGAGACCAGAGAGGGGTGTCAGTCAGTGCCAGAACCAGTACATGTCTACATGTGTGAATGTAGAGGGGGAGGAAAAGTATCCCCAGGGTGATGTTCTGGGTAAAGTACCATCGTAGAGAGGGATTTCCAGAGTAGGATCCTGATTCTGTGCCCAATTGCTGAGGTCCTGGATAGCCATCAGGAATTAGTGCAGAAGTGTGTGGGGCAGGTGGTAAGGACTCAATCACTGTTTCCTCAGTGGTGAGTGGAGAAGGAAGAGCAAGGGATAATTAAAGAGGGACAGCTAACAGGCAGGAGTGTCCCAGGTAGATGGAAAGAAGGGTAGCTATCCCTGAGGACAAAACCATACAGTAACAGTCACTGGTTGTCCCAGTTAAGAGGGAGCAGGGGATATGGTGAGCAGGAGGGCAAGGAAAGGGTAAGAGTGACCAGTATCTGTCTGAGTTTAGACCCAGGGGATGGGGAACTTTAGACCCACAGGAACAGGTAGGTGCAGTGAGGACAAAGGAGGATCTGTCCAGCAGGAGAGGTGTGTCAGAGGGAGGACAGATGGCCTGAGGTTAGGAGTGGCCGGGTACAGTCCCCTACATATCAATGTACTCCAGGTGGTAAATACAGAACCTGTACCTGTCAGCACACAGAGTGGTCACACAGATGGTAGTATGGGTGGTTTGCTCTCATACGGAGTGTGTACAGGACTGGACATCAGAGGTTAACCAGTCTACTTGGGTAAGTGAATGTGAACCCAAACCAGTTCTCATAACCACAGTAAGAGGGATGGTGGTTTTGTAAATATGTGCAGGTGGAATCATATCGTGGAGCAATATGATTTACATTCACCGAACCAAGGGATGCAGGTGGATATTCGTGTCTATCAGAACCACCTGATTATGGACGCAGTAGGAGTGACCGTGAGTCACATCCCGTGCGCCAATTTTAAAGGGGGGGGGTTGTCAGGAAAGTGTGTTGTGTACTTGCTGGTAAGAAGGGTTATAACTATTGGTATTTTGTATAAGGACCAATAAAAATACCATTCCACCCTGGAACAGTCCTATTGTTAATTACGATTAGTGAGCATGGAACCAGATCTCCTTTTCCAGACAATGTGGGGCCGAACCGGCATCTGGAATTCTCTTCAGCGGGTCTGGTGGGTACAAGAGGTCATTTTAAGGACAGTCATACATGATAAAATAAATGTATTTTGTTATTGGAATGTGTAGACAAGAAACAAAATATACATCTGTGAATGGGAAAGTAATATCTTGGGAAATAGGGAAACACACAGGTCATGTTGGTATTGGAGGAATTGGTAATTAATACAGGAGAGGGAATATGTAGTCAATATCCAATACAATGTACAATATCTACATTTATATGGAATCTGCCTAACTGAGGGGAATGAGTGCTTTGGCTAGTCGTAAATTGGACATTCCTAGACACCCACATCATGCAATAGCCCATAGGATGGGGGTTTTCAACAAGGAGTTTAAAAATACCTGAGCCCCTATAACTTTGTTCATACTGAGGGGACATGCTAAAACCGTGTGTATGGACAAATGTTTCTTCCCGCCCCGGGATACAGTGACTTCTTAGTGAGTAGGGTTGTGAATATTTTATTACTTTTTATTTTATATAACTGTTTGACTTATTGTATGTCATTTTATTATTAACATCATGTATTTTATTTTGTTATATATGCACTGTCCACCTTTGTAATATTAAATCTAAAAATTTAAAAGTTTGTCTTTGATGCACTAAAAGAAAATCAGTAGCCTTTGATAAGTTTATAGTGTTTGAATGGAGTGTGCAGTGTTGTAAATGCTAATTAACTCTGTGACTGCTTGTGAAGGACTGATGCTAATTAACCAGTTAGTTGCTGGATGATGAATGTTGTAGTGTTAACCATTAGCTTCCAGGACAGGGGTGTGCATAGTCAGCGAGAGTCAAGAGTGGTTTGGGGCGTCTTTAAGGCCGTAACTTAAGTGGTGGCAGCGAATACGATTAATTAGTCAGATCACGTGCCCAGAGAACTGGCGTTGTGACATGGCATTTTGGGCATCTTATATTTTCCTGAGTAATCTTGGCATTAAGGCATGTTATATGTGCCTATGTGTGGACCTGGGCATTAGGGCATGTTATTTGTACCTTTCTGCGTAATGGGCATTAGGATATGTAATGTCCGTATGTGTGATCTGGCATTGGGCACTTGTAGTACCCATCTGTGTGATCTGGGAATTAGGGCATGTTATATGCACCTGTGTGATTGGGCATTAGAGCGTTACATTGTTGGTGGAGGGTGGACGCACCCTAGACATATTACTAAGATCCCCAATATGCTTTTTGAAATCGAATATAGCGCACCTGCATTTGTCTATTTAAATCGGGACTGTGTCCCGTTGGACATTTGGGATCTTTATCACGCATTACTGTTACATTTTTACTCCTAGCCCCCATCCACCTTTTAGTGGTCTTATATGCTATTTTTAATCTGTTATAGGCATTGTATTTGAGTAGTGTATGTGTATGGAATATGTTTTCCCATCCCATAGGAGTATGATTTAAGTGGGATATTGGTGGTTGAGTGCCATGGAACTATGTGTTCCATGTGATAGTGGAGTCCATCCTTTCTCTCTTTTACCTATTGATTGCTATGTTTTCCGCTTAGCACCCCATAATTGGTGTATACCTTCCCAATATTTAAGCAGATGACTTGTTAGTCACTACTGTATATTGGTTAGTTAGGGCCCTGCTAAGATAATGTACCTTGAGGCTACCAATCTTTTGAAAAAAATCTTTATTCTACAGGAATTATGGTGTGGATAAATGTTTATAGTATTTGAGGTTGAAAAGACATATGTCCATCCAGTCCAATGTCTTGTGAGGAACTGTTATAAATACCCCAAAATGTGAAGTTTAAGAAGACCAATAGGGCTAACAGAGAGCTGGTATCGCTCTCTATTGCCTCCTCTTGCAATGCACTGAGCCCATTTCGGCTCTTAGTGATAGCGAATGGGTTTACCCATTCGAAATCTTTAAAGGAAAAACTAAACCCAAAATACAAAGGCAGCTCCACAGACTCATAACTGTCACTTAGTAAAACCATTTCTTTCTCACCTCTGAATGTCAGCCCCTTAGTGTAGAAATCACTTATAGAACATTTCTGAGTACTGGCAATCTATGATGTACGGTTGGCTTCTAGTGTTGCCTCTTCCTGGTGGTCCTGGGCACAAAACTCTTCTGCACAGTGAACTAGCTACCTTGTGTTTGTTTCCCACTCCCCTTATGCTAAGAGCATGTTAGAGTTGAACTCAGAGTCCCCACCTGCCAGTGTACTCCCAGCCAATCATCAGAAAATAGCAGTGAATATTATTAGCAGATTGTCTGTCAAACAGGTGGGGAAGGTGTTAACCCTTTTCATAGTTATTTAGGAAGCAACTTGTAACCATTTATATTTGGGGGCATTTCTGCAAGACTGTGGTTTTTAGTATTTATTTTTTGCACACACAATCACACACGATCAATATGCGTTTGCACTTGCGATTTGTCCGTTTTCATTATTAAAACGCGCAATCGCAACATACTCGATAATCGCAAGATTTTGGTGCGTTGTCTGCGTTTTTAATACAATTGGAAAATCGCAATCTCCTGAAAAACGTAGCTGTGTGGCCTAGCCCTTAGAAGTGTAATGCAAGCGCATGTATTTAATGCAGTGGGAGGGAGGATGCACGTTCCAATCATGCGGGATCGTGCTTAGTTCTGTGATGGGTGTTGTGCTTCCACAATTGACCCTAGGCAGAGTGCATGCAATACAGACCAAAAATTATGATCGGAATGCCCTCCAATAGCACACGGAAAAAGCATTGATGTAGTGGGCTGGTCCCATAGGATATTACATACATGCTGCCTCCCACTAGCACAATCGGATCGCAAACCGCAATCCAAAACGTACTAGTGGGAGCTGACCCTGTGTGAGTCTTAAGGGAAAGGTGTCAACCAGGAGAATTGAACTGACCACTTATAATTACACACTTATAAACAAAACAGCTCCGAACTGCAGGTGCACAGCTCTGGCAATGCATTTTAAAGGGGAATGTTGGAGCCAGGAAGTAGGTAAAGACAAAGGCCTTGACACTATTAAATCTCAATATTGCATGCCAATTACCATTGCATTAAACAGCCTGCATCCTGCTCTAAAGAAAATACTAACAACCTTGTTGTTGTAGATATTATCAGGCCTATGTAAAAAGTTCTAATGCTAATATCTGATGGTTGGGCAAAATTGCACCATTAACAATAAGAACTTTAATACATAGTCCTGTATATGCGTTCGGGTCTTAATTCAAAGGTGGGTTGATTTTGTTTATGCAAAACTTTCCACAGGCAGCCCTCCTGCTGCATTAATTTTATAGAACATGTTTGATTCCCTCTAATAGTATCCTTTAATTGGCATTCCATCCAATAATTCCTATTAAGATGTACATTTACATAATGACATGGTGCAGAGCTGCAAGTGGCATACCTTCCAACATTCCCCTTTAAAATACACTTATAGAACATGGTGCAGTGCTGCAGGTGGAGGATAATATAATGATCATGATCTTAGCAAACCTCTGTGCAATGCTTTCTGTGTAATGCATTTCTAAGCTGAATCAAAAAAAACACTCTTCCTACCCTCCAACACAGGGCCGGCCTTTGATATGGGCGACTGTTTGACCGCACGGGTTGCATTACAGGGGGGGCAATAGCTGGGAAGTCTGGGTCATGAACCTGTAGTATCAGTGCCACAGCCCCTCTAGTTACGGTTCTCAGATAAAAATATATGATCAGGCACCTCACCACATATTAAGCCCCAAACACATATAAGCTTTACTTAAGATGTCTGTATGCTGTGCTGTTCTGTCTGTGCACTTAGTACGTTACTTGTTACATAATGATGTACGCACCAATTAAACAAGCACGCACTGAAAGATACTGAAGGACAGTAAGCACAGTAGGGACTTGATTTGAAGGCAAGCAGCATTCACGGGAGTATTGTGTGCGCCCAGGTTTTTTTTTGGGGGGGGGGGGGGGGTGGGTGCTAGGCATCAGTAACAAATCTTGCACTGGTTGCTATTTATCCTAAGGCCGGCCCTGCTCCAACATTCCCTTTAATAAGACACACTGATGAGAAATGCATTGCACAGAACTGTGTCAAGATCAGGTTCACTCACTATCCTCCCCTACAGTTGGTACCATGTTGTTTCTAAAAAACACACCTTCCTACCCTCCAACATTCCCCTTTAAGATCTCACTTTACACTAATATTGCTGCAGCTGACAGGGAGAGCTGGAGACCTTCACACTATGGGCCATATTTATAAAGATGCGGTATCGCCTTCTGATGATCGTTATGACGATCGTAATTTATGATTACTATCGGAAATCTGGAGATGTACGATAGCAAACGTAAATCTACGACCGCCCGTAGAATATCATTACGGTAGTTTATTAACCGCATGTTATAGTATACTACTGCCACGGTCGTACAATAACGAAAAACTGCGGTATCGCAAGTTTTTAAATATGGCCGTCCAACACTTAAACAATACATTGCTAGTGAAACATACAAAGAACAGGGCTGTAACTGCGAATAGTGCAGCTTTATTGCAAAACATGCATTCTACAGTTTCTGACGCTACTTGTCCTTCCTCAAGTGCTTGAGTGGGTCTGAAAAAACTGTAGCATGCATGTTTTGAAAATAAACTTGCAATATTCACAGCTACAGTACTGTGTTTTGTATGTTTCACCTGCAATTATTGTTATATAATTGGATTTGGGGAGTGGAAGCGCAGTGAGTGAGACTTACATTATTTCAGATCCGGACACACTAGATACATCACACTACAAAAACTGCACCACCAATTTGAAGATTGTGATTAATATATCTTACATCATAGGGGTTAAGAGGTGGGAGTGGGAATCACAACAGGTGCTGAACAATAATTAAGTACTGGCAGGCAAGGAAATAATCAGCTTCATAGTTTGGGGAGACAAACAGAACTAAAATGAGCTCAGAGGCACAGGAAGAAAAACCTGAGTGGGATCTTCCATCTGAGGAGTATGTAGGCAAAGTATCTTTCTAATTTAAACTTGATCTTTTGGGTTTAGTTCTCCTTTAAGACGGAAAGAGCCATTTATGATTCTCAGCACATAGCCCTACAAAATATTTAATCATGCTCATGCTTGGAAGCCATGCAACCTAACCTGGTTGTGGTGGAGCACTTCATGGCACCTAGTGGTGAGATAGGGGGAGCTTTCCAAGTTTGGCTCAGAGGTGGCAAAAACATTAGAGACGCCCCTGTGTCAATCTCCCATATGTCCCGAATCAAACAGTATGCCATATGCACGCAAACAGTTGGTGGCCACTGACAAGCTCAAATGGGATGAATGCATAAGTGCAATTACAAGAAAGAAAATCAAAGTGCTCTGTAATTTGAAAAGCCTATTTCTTTTTTAAAGCAACAACCCTACAAACTAATTCCAGATGCAGTCTTTCAACAGACATCAGCAGATAATGAAAAACCTGATTCAAAGTTAAAAAAAATCTTGCGCAACCCACACGCATGTTAAAAACCCACTAAATATCAATCTTCTAAGGGTCCGAATCAAATGGTATGTTATGCATGGGTGCCAATGAGACATGGCCAGTTTTCACTTTTTTTCACACTTTTTTACCATTCTCAAGTGATCATCAGATTAGAAGTGATCACCAAATTTTATCTCTGCTGCCCATTTTTTGTAGTCTTTGCAACTAAAACAAAAAATACTCTCATTTGCGAGAATCACTGATTCATGCACAAATACATAGCAGACAGTTTACTGCTTCATTAGACCACCTGGAGGAAGTGGGAAGACCTTAGGGAAGCTTCAGACATTCAATGATGTCAGGGTGTCCCTTTGCTGCAGGCGTTGCAATTCCTTACTGCTGGACAAGGTAAAGGACCCTATATTGCCAGCCGCATTTTGGGGTGTTTTGGACCCAATCCGATCGAGGGGAGAGGGGCAGGCACTTGAATAGGGCACTATGATCGCTCAGGGACCTACACAATTTTTTTTAGCAGAAGAAAGCCACCGCATTTAGAATTTATGGCACTATTCAAAAAAAATAGCAGACGAGCGCCAAAAATTCTACGGGCACAGAAAGGGTTAAGGTCTGGAACACATTTTAAGGTTGTAGATTGTAACAAATATGTGTGCATAGAAAGGGAGCCACATTGCTTTGAATAGTTCTGTATGTTGTGCAGCAGATATAAATACATTTTCTGTGCGCACATAAAATGAAGTGTTGCGCTACATACTGCAGCTTACATATTTTCCAGCAAATTTTGTGTGCGTAGGCGCTGCAGAGTTGTGTGCAGTGACGCACAAGCGCAACATTAGAGGAACACTGCTGGTAGGTGGGACAGGCCCACCTCAGAGTCTGCAATTTTTAGATTAGATTTCCTGAAGCAGCCAGCTGGACATATTTTGATTGCAAGCAACTACTGGAGATGAGTGTTTTAGACAGAGTTCTAGGGGATCGAGTTGAGACACTAGTTCGGATAGTTAGGTCAAGTGTTGAACGCATTATAACTGAACCACCGGTTGTTATACCATCAGGGTGTGACAAACAAGGTCACTCCCCAACCAATTACCAATTATATCTATAAACATAAGAATAATAAGTGATAAAAAACATCCAAATCCATAAACTTTAAATAAATATGGTGTACAGTGTTAAACACAGTGTAAAAAAATACAGCTTAGACCTTATGCTATTGACAGTTGATGAATTGACTGATAAATGTTTTATCAGTCAAGTAATGTATCAGGAGAACATTACAGAAGTGAAACAAGTATAACAACAGAGAAGGGTGATGAATAGACAATATAATATTTACATTTTGTAGATAAACTTGATCAGTTAAATCCACTATAGCAAAAATAAGTACAAAAGGGATGAGGAAGATTATCTCCAGGGACACGTATACACACTTCAAGATGCCCGCCGACAGAACTCTCCATACAGAGGGATATCAATGGAGTAGCGACAAGTCACGTCAGCCACGCCGGATGTCGTGGGAGTAGCCCATACGTGGGGAACCCACCCCCCAGGCACACCGTCCCTGCTCACGCATCCTACCGCATGTTCCCTACCCAGCCGTCGCGACTACAGCAAGCAGCCGAATTAAGAAACATGAAGCCAAACCGCATTATCTAACCTGTATGACAAGCCGAAACTTCTGTTTAAATAAGGGGTTGCGAAATTTATTTTTTAAAAAGGTTTATGTGGAATGACCTAGTACATTTATCCCTGATGTTTTATATGACTCATTGAAAAGTATTTGAACATACTGTGACAAAGCATGTACAGAAATGTTTTCTGAATGGGGTGGTACTACCCCTTTAATTTGACCCATATGAGCAGGAGGCACTTCCGCAATCTTAAGAGAACCAGTTGTTGTCAAACTGCTGTCGGGGTGAGCCACAGTCCGCATACAGGATTAGAAACAGGCACAGAATAGAGCAACTGGACATACAGGACATTAGAATTAACGTAAAGGTGCTGATCCCACTGGGGCTTAAAAAAGAAATCACCTTTGTTTCCTAGAGGAAGGCATTATAACCTAGGGAGGAAGAGGAGCCCTACTTGATTATATCCACGGAGATCAGTAATGTATTTACTACCTTAAAGTGCATAAATCCCTTAGGAACCCCCTGATGACCAATAGTTTCCGGATAGGCTCCATATTGGAACCATTTCGAAATATGTGGTGGACGTGTGTAAAAGATAGTACACGTACAAGTTTATATACCACAATTTACAAGATGAGGGTATACGTTATGTGGAAAGCTCTACTCACAACAATAATGTTGCAACAAAAGATCTTTTCTCATTGATTGTCTATCTATGGTGTTTAAAAGATTTTAAATCATGATGTTTTTATGGCAAGAGCGGGGAAATCTGGGGTCCCCTGTAGCCCCTGGTTTGCAATATTTTTATGCACGACCGACACGCGAGGTTGTTCTTCAATCTAAATAGCACTCATATTGTGAGTGAAACACGTACGTTGTGGGACGAAAATCTTGGTATTATGGCAGGGAACTGAAACAAATTCTATATCGATGGAGGAAGCCAATCCAAGCCACCCAACATTAAGTTTTCACACGAGTTGTCTAATACAAACATTAATACTGGAACAGACGGAAAGACTGCCGTTTGTATCACAGTACTGTAAACAGAGTCCACAATATGAAAATGAAGAAAGAAATTTTGGCCTGTGGTAACAAAAAAGGTTACCTTTAAAGCAGATCCCACTTGTTTAGCTTAAAACGGGATCATCTATGCCCCGCTGATATTGTAAAACAAAGGAATGAGTAAAAAAGAAAAGGCACCTCCCATGTCTAGGTTGTTTGTAAATGTGTTATCCATCATTAAAGGTACCAGTAATGTGATCTACATCCTGTGAAAGGTACACCCTATCAAACTGAAAACATTTGCCACATGTGTAAACCAAACAATGTTGAAAGTCCATCGGTAAATGCTGATGTGGACAGACCCAAAGAGAGATCGCGGTACGAATAAAACATAATTGGACATTAAAATTGCAAACCGCAAATGAGATACGTACGCCAATATTGAGACATTTCAACGAAAACAGGCACACACTGTTCAATTAAGATGGGTAGTGCTGGAAAAATGTGCACTGACACCTACACGTGGGGGCAACATAACCAAAGATGTTGCTCCACAAAGAGAATGTTTTTGGATACGTTATTAATACATTGCGCAAAGGGATCAATAAAGCAGGGTCGTCCCAAATGTTTTTATGATGGCTATGATCGTTTAAAACAACTTGAGTTTCTATTTAGCACCTGATTTGATAGCTTATATTGTGTTCTTTAATCTTCAAAAGGGCAAGTTTGTATATTGTATGTGCCTCTTTTTATCAGACGTTTAAACTATGTATGTGTTTTTTAGAGATGCAGTTTCTAGAGCCTATTAGAAAGAAATATGCCAGTTGATGTTATAGTTCATCCTTCTTTACTGAGCTGCTAGTAGCTGGGATATGGCAGTGCTTTGCTGCCAGGGTGGCCCGTCAGTGGAGTAGTTCCCTGATAATTATGATACAAGGATCGAATAAATAAAGTAATAGAGTTTTTATACGTTTAATGGCATTTGTTTACTATGTCATTGTAATTTATGTTTATATCACGTTTTGGAGGGGGTGTTAGATGATATGGACAATGTGGATCTTCACAAGATGTGATGGATATTTAGTAATCTTTGTGTCCACATTGAACACGGAGCTTTTTACATTAACTTTATCATCATGGATGGCACAACTATCCTTTTAGTAAGGGATTGAACAGTTTATCCATGGAAGCACAGCACTTTGTAGAAGTGCTTGGCACACTTGGAGAACTAGGATAATTGGTGATATAGAGCATCTACAGGGTACTAGGAATTACTGGATTATTGCAACATATTTTGTACATTATGTTATTGTATTGTTAAAACACCAACTGTCTGCCATGTACAATGCGTTTTGACACCTTACTCTGGCGCTTCCTATTAACACCTCTTAGCCACTTCAATCACACCCTTAACACTGGCTGTGATATGGGCTAATTGGATTTTCAGGGTACATAACTGCCACAGAGTCTGTACAAGTCATTCTGAATTGAGGAAACCGTCGGTGACTAGCGCAAAAGTCTTCAAGAACTGAACTTCAAGTACGTTGATCTAATTGAATACAACAGATATGGTCTGGGTGGGTGGCACCATAAATGCACGTTTGGAGTAGCAATAACGTGTGGGGTTGCTTTTCATGGTTGCTCCTTAACTTGTTTTATTATTTTTTGATTTATGTCCAGGTAACGGAATTCTGGGCCACCATTGATCTAGGGAGACGGTGGGAGTGTTATTGCATTTGAGAAACTAGGTCTAGGGGTATGGAGTTGAGACACTAGATCTAGGGTGTGGAGTTGGACCCTAGTTCAGGAGGACTAGTTTAGACACTAGTTCAAGTGAGGATCGAGCTAGACACTAGTTCAAAGGAGGACGAGCTTAGACACTAGTTCTAGGGTATGAGTTGAGACACTGAGTTCTGAGGAGCTAGCTTAGGACACTATTTCTAGTTTAGACACTAGTTCTAGGGGGTCTGTTTTAGTTGTTAGTGGTTAAACAAAATATTGTATAGTATTGCATTACTTATTTTAATGTTTTAAACGACATTGTGGTGGAGATGATGACACAAGGGAGACAGGATGTAAGTCAGTAAATACCAGTAGGGTATAGTTTGCCAGTAGGGCTTTAATATAATATTCTTGGCTTCTCCTACAGTGGCCCAATTTGTTTTCCCTATGGCCCTTATTAGAGGCAGCTGATATGCAATGCTTTAGTGCTAACATTTCAATTTTTTATTTTTTAGGTTTAGTACATATTTCGCCCACAAAATATCTTATTTATTATTGTGGATTTATATAGCGCTAACATCTTCCATAGGCTTACAATGAATCAGTATCATTCACATCAGGCCCTGCCCCAAAGAGCTACAATCTCTAAGCACATATATGATACATACAACCTATCAGTATGTCTTATGATTGTAGGGGTAAACCAGAGGTGATGGAGGAGAATGGGGGAGAAATTACAAACTCCTTGCAGAGTGTCCAAGGGTGGAAATTAAACTCAGGACCTCAGCGCTGCAAGGCATCAGTGCTAACCACTGAAGCCACTGTTGTACCCGATTCCCACCAATATATAACTTGGATGATGGAGCAGACACTACCAATTGCAGAAAACAACCATTTAGCTTTTTATAAGAATTTGCAAATGATAAAAAAAATGTAGGGTGTTTTTTTTCAACTACCTACATAGCAATACCCATAACCAATCAATAAATATACATCGGATACATATATCAGCCAACCATATACACAGAAAAATCTTATGACCATCATTACATTCACTTAAGATTCTTATTATTTCTGTAGATTTCTTGCTCTTCATGAGATATGCACAAAGGATGGCACTGTATAACATTCAGTAAATGATAAAGTTTGCATTAGAATGTATCTTATTTCTTATACTGTATATTGGCAGAATTGGGATTTCACACCCAAATCAAGATACATACTGCATTTAATGTTATTATTTTCCTCCATAATCAGATGTTAAAAGAAAGTTTAGACAAAAACATTGATTGTTCTAAGCATTTCCTAACCCTAGATTAAAACTGTGCTAAATGGGTGTGGTGTGGTGTGTTTATCCCATTGGTTTGATGCATATATTTTGTAATGAGATAGTAATGAGGTAAAAATTGCACAGAATGTGTAATATAGGCTCTTTTTAAAATAACACTTCCTTTTGAACTTCTTGTTTCATTACAGGATGTTCACTTAATTGTTGTTTAGACATACGGGATCTGAATGAATGGAGCTTTTGATAAATTGCTCTACAACCTAGAAGCAAACGTGCGTGTTAACAAAGGCTAAGAGTGTTTTGTGGCCAAAAAACTTCTCTGCTCTTTGAAGCTACATAATCATAAGGTTTTCTAAACATGGGGCTTCAAGGTCAATCTCCTGTAATATTAACCATTAACAAGTCTACCTGTGTAATGGAACATACTAGCTATTTGAAATTTTGCCACGTGATAACAGTTAGGAATTTTGGAAGAAGAACATTCTATAGAATTTAAAATTGGTTATTATACACAACTTTACTAAAATCCTATTAATAAAAGGCAACTGTGGGGGTCCCCGAGTCCGCGTGTCCGCTTGTGACACATATTGATTTATATAGCGCCAGCATCTTCCGTGGCGCTTTATAATTTACATAGTCATACATTACATACAGGGGTAATACATGTTATACAAAGTCAACAATATACAACACAGGTAATACAAATATAAGTAAAAAGAGTGTGGAGTTTTACAGCAATAACGTGATACAATAGGAGAAGGACCCGGCCCAGAGCTTACAGACTAGAGGATATGGGGTGGGGTGAGAATAAGGTGACAGGGAATTGGGAGGCTGTAATAGATTGGCAGTGAGAGCGTGAAAGGTTGGTTTGGATTCATATTGGGTAGTAAGGGGGTAATGTTTAGGCCAGTTATATGCTGAATAAAGAGGTGGGTTTTAAGGTTACGTTTGATGATGTTAAGGGATGGTGAGTGATGGACAGACTGAGGAAGGGAGTTCCAGAGCTAGAGGGCAGCACTAGTAAAGCAATGGACGCTTATCTTAGAGGTGCAGAACATGAAAATGGGCAGAGAGTCTGAGAGGGGGAGTTTGTGGCGTTTGCCCATGCCGGAACAATGCGTGATGGCAATCGATATCGGATAATTACGGACAGGGAGAGGGAGAGCTTAACGTCTTAGTTGTAATATAAAGACCGTAAAGGACAACAACACTGTAAAATTAATTTTACAAATTCAAAAATCAATTTAATTGAGGAAAGCAGCATGTAGAGTTTCATCTGCCAGGTTAATATCCTGGGCTTTCACTATTAAAGATATAGTGCAAGAACCTGGAGAAGCCTGGGAGAAGCAGTTAGTTTTCTTCAGTTTTCTCTTCTCACTGAAACAATATTGGGGAGGAATAATCAATCCTACTTCCCCTGCACAATAACTTTTTATTTACTTTTAACTGTTCCAATAATAAAAATAATGCACATGATCTTTAAAAACATTAATATTGCCAAACATAGGAGAAGAGCATTAAAGACATTTATAAAGGTAATACGAGATAATATTTAGATTGCCATCAAGCTGGCATATAAAAAATCGTGCTGAGGAACGGCAAATACAAAAGTTTTTAAGTTCTTTCCCGTGGACTCTGACAGCCAACACCACAGAGAGAAATATTAAGGGATAATAACATAAAATTTTAATTGAACAACCATTAACTGAGTGTTTCTTGTCTTTTTAAATTTAGACACATTTCCCTGCCGCATCATGTAAAACTAATGGAAAGATAGAAATGCGTGAAATCCTTTTTGGTCAGTTACTCTGTTTCCTCTTTAGACTTTAAAGGCAACGGTGGGTCTCAAACAAGTTAGGGTTAGAATAAACATCAGGATTTGGCCTGTGTACACTGAGCCACAATCACATTTCTGCTGGAAGCCTATCGAGAATTATCACATTGGGTGACACTGCTTCAAAGCTTCCTGCTTCCAGTAGGGTTGAGTAGACAAGGGTCTCCGTTCCCTCTGCCGTCCACTTTTCTTTCCCTGGCGGGGAGAGTGGCATGCTCAGTTAAATCTGTTTTTTCGAATTAGATCAACTGGACTGAAATGTAGTTCGTGAAAGACGTCGCTAGTCATCCGACGGCTTTTCATCAGAATGACGTAAATGATCTGTGGCAATTATGTACCCTGGAAAATCCCATTAGCATTCACATCCAGGTGATTAAGGGTGTGATAGATAGTGGTGCTAAGGTGTTATAGGAAGCGGGGGGGTGGGGGACCGATTAAGGTGTCAAACAAGATTGTACAAATGGCAACGAGTATGGTGGGTCGAACCCCCCCACCTCTATTTTAGGCTTTGTTTTTATGTTCAATAAATGGCCTCCTTACACCTCTCTTGAACCATCACGTTCCTTCGCCAAACATGGTCATCCATATGACGCAGGGGTATCTGAGAAATTAAGAAGATTTTCCACAAAAAACAATCGTAATCCCTGTGTCTGCTTAAAACCAAAACAAAATTAGCATATCACAGCCAAGTGTTAAGGGTGTGATTAGATAGTGGCGTTATAGGCAGCGCCGCTCCTACCATGAAGCAACCTGAAACAGTTGCTCATGGCGGCACCTGGGCACCCCCCCACCAAAAAAAACCTAATAGGCGGCATTTCCCCGAACCTCCCACCCCTGCCAGCGCCATAAATACCGTACAAGCCGAAGCCGCGACTTTGCGAGCGCCTGTGAGTCTCGGCGCACCCAGCAGCTGCCTGTAGAGCCTGCAGAAATCCTCAACCGGAAGTTCGGAACCAATCAGCAGTGGTTATTTTTTAAATTGCATGCTGCCGCCCTTCCCATTGGCCAGTGGTGCGCAACTTCCGCTCTGCGCAAGTGACGTCGCTTACGTCGCGTCACTTACGCGCCCAATGCTTGGGGGAGGTACCAAACTACTACGAGGCAAACAGCAGCAGGCCAGCACAGCAGCAGTTCTTAATGTCCAGGACTCCGGGACCGGGTGGCAGCGGTGTGAGAGTGTGTGTGTGAGAGTGTGTGTGTGAGAGTGTGTGTGTGTGTGTGAGAGTGTGTGTGTGTGAGGGGTCCATCTTGTCTGTGGGGCCCATCCTTTGTTCACAACTGCTGACAGTAGCCAGCGATAACAATTGCCGACAGCTCCTACCATGCCCCTTGCACCGGAACAGCTGTGGACTGGGACCAATCAGTGACATCCTGATTCCTGATGTAATTGGTGCGGAGTCCAGACACTGACACTCTCTGCTTGAAATTGCCACGATCAACAAAAGTAAGACAGTGCAGCGCCGCTAGAACAGGTTTTGGGAGGTAGGGGGGTGGGACATACTGTAAGCGTAATTATTGTGATTTGTGAGAGTGCATTTTCAGGGGGCTGCCTACCTATTTGTGTGCTGGGGTTCACCTACCTACTTGGGGCCTGCCTACCTATTTTGGGTCTGGCTACCTACTTGTGTGCTGGGGCCTACCTACCTACTTGGGGGCTGGGATCTACCTACTTGGGGGCTGGCTACATACCTACTTGTCTGCTTGGGTCTACCTACCTACTAGTGTACTAGGGCCTACCTACTTACTTGGGGGCTGGGACCTACCTATCTAATTTTGTGCTGCACCTACCTCCCTACTTCAGCCCTCTTGCTGAATAAAAGAGAAGACGGCACCAGATAATTCCGTGTTTCAAGGTATTGAAAGGTTTTGACCAAAAAAATTAACTAAATGACTTGTTGATATGATGGGGACACAGTATATAACAGATATGATGGGGACACACAGTATTTAACAGATTGCTCTTCCAAACATATATTTTGCTGCAGATATTTTTTAAATATTTCTCTTTGACTAAAGATATGTTGGATATTGTTAAAAGGAATTTCATATGGCTAGGCTAGCTTTAGCTGGTTTGTTAGGTTAGGTCAGCGCCGCTCCTACCATGACGCAACTTGAAAAAGTTGCTCATGGCGGCATTGTACTGTCTGTGTTTTTTGAAAAAGAAAGCCGGCATTTTCCCCCGGCCGTAAGACTCGGGTAAGGCAAGCGGGACTCGACCCGGACTCAGCAGTGCCGGTGTGTGTGTTTTCTACACAGCTTTGGTGTACTCCTTGCCATGCTGGGTGTCCCTCATCTGTCTCATCCACGGTCGGTTACAGTAAGGGAAATTTTTTTTAAAAATTAAGTTGCCAGCTAAATTGTTTTAGGAGTGATGAAACTCCTTCCTGGCAGCAGGGTCGGACTGGCCTGCTGGGTACAAGGGGGGTGGTAGGTAGGAAGATAGAAAGATAGACACACAGAGATAGTTAGATGATAGAAAGGTAGGTCGGTTGATAGACAGAGATACAAAGGTAGGTAGATAGATGATAGATAGCACAGATACATAGATAGCACAGATACATAAATATCAGAGATAGATCGATAGATAGATAGTAGCGATAGCAGAGAGAGATAGATAGCTGAGAGAGATGGATAGCCGAGAGAGATAGATAGATAGATAAATATCACAGATAGATAGATAGATAGATAGATAGATAGATAGATAGATAGATAGAGATAGCAGAGATAGATAGATAGCAGAAATAGATAGATAGATCGATAGATAGCAGAGATAGATAAATATCAGAGATAGATCGATAGATAGATAGCACAGATAGATAGCACAGATAGATAAATATCAGATAGATAGATAGATAGATAAATATCAGAGATAGATAGATAGACAGATAGATAGATAGATAGCAGAGATAGGTAGATAGAAAGATGATAGATAGATAGATTAGATAGTAGTATCTAGATAGATAGATAGATGGAAAGATAGATAGATAGACAGACAGATAGATAGATACCAGAGATAGATAGATACCAGAGATAGATAGATACCAGAGAGAGAGAGATACCAGAGAGAGAGAGATACCAGAGAGAGAGAGATAGCAGAGATAGATAGATAGCAGAGATAGATAGCAGAGATAGAAGATAGATAGATAGATAGATTGCAGAGATAGATAGATAGATTGCAGAGATAGATAGATAGATTTGACAGAGATAGATAGATAGATTGCAGAGATAGATAGATAGATTGCAGAGATAGATCGATAGATAGCAGCAGAGATAGATAGATAGCAGCAGAGATAGATAGATAGATAGCAGCAGAGATAGATAGCTAGCAAGCATAGATAATAGATCGCAGCATGAGATAGATAGATAGCAGCAGAGATAGATATATATATATTAGTGATAGATAGATAATAGCGATAGATAGATAGATAGCAGAGAGATAAATATCAGAGATAGAGAGATAGGTAGATAGAAAGATGATAGATAGATTAGATAGTAGTATCTAGATAGATAGATGATGGAAGATGATAGATAGACAACGATATAAGATACCAGAGATAGATAGATACAGAGATAGATAGATAGCAGAGATAGATGATACAAGAGATAGATAGCAGAGATAGATACAGAGATAGATAGCAGAGATAGATAGCAGAGATAGATAGAATGAGATAGATAGATAGATTCAGAGATAGTATAGATAGATGATTGCAGAGATAGATAGATAATTTCAGATATAGATAGTAGATTGCAGAGATAGATAGATAGCAGCAGAGTAGATAGATAGCAGCAGAGATAGATAGATTGCAGAGATAGATAGATATGCAGAGATAGATAGATAGCAGATATAGATAGAATAGCAGCAGAGATAGATAGATAGCACAGAGATAGATAGAATAGCAGCGAGTAGAGTAGATAGATAATAGTGATAGATAGATAATAGCGATAGATAGATAGATAGCAGAGAGATAAATATCAGAGATAGAGAGATAGGTAGATAGAAAGATGATAGATAGATTAATAGTAGTATCTAGATAGTATAGATATATGGAAAGATAGATAGATAACTACGCAGATAGATAGATACCAGAGATGATAGATAGCAGAGATAATAGATAGCAGAGATAGATAGATAGCAGAGATAGATAGATAGCAAGATAGAGCAGATATAGATAGCAGAGATAGATAGCAGAGATAGAGATAGATAGATAGATAGATTGCAGAATAGATAGATAGATAGATTGCAGAGATAGATAGATAGATTGCAGAGATAGATAGATAGATTGCAGAGATAGATAGATAGCAGCAGAGATAGATAGATAGAAGCAGAGATGATAGATTGCAGAGATAGATATGCAGAGATAGATAGAAGCAGATAGATAGATAGCAGCAGAGATAGATAGATAGCAGCAGAGATAGATAGATAGCAGCAGAGATAGATAGATAGATAATAGTGATAGATAGATAATAGCGATAGATAGATAATAGCGATAGATAGATAGATAGATAGCAGAGAGATAAATATCAGAGATAGAGAGATAGGTAGATAGAAAGATGATAGATAGATTAGATAGAATTAGCTAGATAGATAGATGGATAGATAGATACAGAGAGTGATAGATAGCAGAGAGAGAGTGATAGATAGCAGAGAGAGAGAGTGATAGATAGCAGAGAGAGAGATGATGCAGAGAGAGAGAGATAGATAGCAGAGAGAGAGTGATAGATAGCAGAGAGAGAGAGTGATAGATAGCAGAGAGAGAGTGATAGATAGCAGAGAGAGAGTGATAGATAGGCAGATGAGAATGATGATATAGCAGAGAGAGACTGGATAGATAGCAGAGAGAGTTATAGATAGCAGAGAGAGAGTGATAGATAGCAGAGAGAGAGTGATAGATAGCAGAGAGAGAGTGATAGATAGCAGAGATAGAGTGATAGATAGCAGAGATAGAGTGATAGATAGATAGCAGAGATAGAGGGATAGCAGAGATAGAGGGATAGCAGAGATAGAGGGATAGCAGAGATAGAGGGATAGCAGAGATAGATGGATAGCAGAGATAGATGGATAGCAGAGATAGATAGATAAATATCAGAGATAGATAGATAGACAGAAGAGGTAGATACATAATATAGATAGATAGATAGCAGAGATAGATAAATAATTTATATCATTATATATAATCTATATATAAAATATATAGTCTAGATAATAGTTAGGGCCCTGCTGAAAGAGTCTACCTTGACGTGGTAGCAGGGCTTACAAATCTTTTGGCCAGCATCTTTTATTCTACAGAGTATGGTAGGGCTTTCTAATGTAATGTACCAGTTGCACCAACATGTTTTTAGTGTTTTCTAAAAATAGAGAAGCGTATAAATAACCATTTTCAAAAACAAAATTATGAAATTTGCCATGCCCACGCGATAAGCCACACCCACACGCCAAGCCACGCCCACACACTAAGCCACACCCACTTTCCCGCGGCGCGCCGCTCAGTCTAGGGGCGGCATTCAGAGTTGTTTCAGGTGCCAAAAACCCTAGGGACACCCCTGCCAACGATATTCTGTATACCACTGCCTGTATAACTCATTTATATGGGAAGCCCTGCTTAGTGTATAAATTAGTTAATTACAGACCGTTACTATTAAAAAGAGAAGAAACGACCGAACATCATCTGACAACCTCTCACACTTGTTTGTTTCTTGCACTGACCGAGTTACATACTATGTACCATAAATATATTATAAACCGGGTAGAAAATGTGACCACTACTGCCTTCTGATTCTGTATTGTTTTGTATTTGTTTTATATGCACTGTCCACCTTTTGGAATATTAAATCTAAAATGTAATAAGTTTTGTCTCTGATGCTCTAACTGAACTCAGGTAGCCGCTGATAAAGATATATGTGTTTGGATGGCCTTTTAGGTCTATTGAATACTTTGTGTAAATGCTAATTAACTCTGCGAATGCTGTGAATGTGTAAAGCGGATTAACCCTTTGGTTGCTGGAGTGAGTGGTGTAGTGTTAACCATTTAGCTGCCAGGACTGGGGTGTGTATAGCCAGTGAGAGTCAAGAGTGATTGTGGGGTGTCCCCAAGGTCATAAAGGTGGGGTGGTGGCAGCAAATTACAGATTGATTGGTCAGATCATGTGCCCAGCGAAATGGCGTTCTTGACCGTGCCTATTTCTGTGTATTTGTGTTTTACCATTAAATACAAGTATGTATGTAAAACACACTGCATCACAATGTCCTTATCTCAGAGAAATGCAATTTCTGTGTTCCCACAAAGAATGTTTCTGTTGAACAAAACCACTTATTTGTTGAAAAACAGTCGAACTTTGTCTAGCAGGAATAAGAAATTGCAAAAAAAAAAATTTGTATATAGATATTTGGACACTGACAAGTCGATAATAAGCAGGTTCATAAGTGATGGAGCATAAACAGGACATAATCTATACACAACAAAAAAACTACACTGGATTAATACATTCTATTGGGAATTTATACCAAATTGCCATGAGGAACATTCCCAGAACAACATTTTGTAATATCGTTGCTGTGTTTTGATCTATAGGTCTTAAAGGTGAATTTCTCGTACTGCGTTTTGCATTGATTTGTCCGATACACACATTCATCCTGCTGGTTTTTGTAGCATACAAGCTTCTGATCGAAAAGGTAATTCCAGTACGTATGGGATTATTTATCTTAAGAGCTGTTTTTCTTGTGTAGGCTATATGGGTCTTGATTTCAAAACTCACACATGCTAAAATTTCAACCTTTGCTAAACCTGTTTAGGCATTTCTAATATACACAACAGCACATATAGAACAGTCAATTAAAATGAATTATTGACACCTGTAATGTTTTGGGTGCTTCAGCACCATGAATCCCCTTTTTAAATCCGAATATATTTTAAGATGTTGTAGACATTTGTAACAATATTGTGGGCATAGAAAGGGTGCCACATTGTTTTGAATAGGATGGACTGGTAGGTAGACAGGCCCACCACAGTCTAAATTGTTAGATCAAATTTCCTTAGGCAGCCAGCTTAACATATTCTATTCCAAGCAACTCTTCGGAGGATGGGTGTTCTAGCGTAGACACTCGTTCTAGGGGGTTCTAGTGTAGACACTCGTTCTAGCGTAGACACTCGTTCTAGCATAGACACACGTTCTAGCATAGACACACGTTCTAGCGTAGACACTCGTTCTAGCGTAGTCACTCGTTCTAGCATAGTCACTCGTTCTAGCATAGTCACTCGTTCTAGCATAGTCACTCGTTCTAGCGTAGACACTCGTTCTAGCGTAGACACTCGTTTTAGCGTAGACACTCGTTCTAGGGGATTTTAGTGTAGACACCCGTTCTAGGGGATTTTAGTGTAGACACCCGTTCTAGCGTAGACACCCGTTCAGAAACGAGCGCAAGATCCTGTCTGTCATCTTTCAAAAATCTTTTAAGTGTGTACCCAGCTTTAGGGCTACGTTCCTAGCTGTTAAACAAAAGCTCCAGGTGGCTAACCTACTCTACGCTATGATGTACTGATGTACACATTGTGACTAAGGGTAACTTTCAAGCAACTTGCTCTGTTCTTCTGATACACTAACAGAGGCACTGGAATGGTTAGAGCAACACAGAGAAGGGGGAATAAATATTTGCTGGACTATACATGTTTGAAAGCCCTAAATGTCTAAATATACTACTTTATTACCCTGCCTCCTATATGAAAATTGCTGGGCATTTTCATAAACCCTGGAGCTACAAAGTATGCTATGAACATTCCATCAAATCATATAAATATTATACTACTGCAACAAAGCTATAGAGCAAGTATAATATATATCATCCAACTTTTAAATGCTCACACTGGGGATAAGAAGATGTTTAAAAGGGTTGTTAAAGTTTCTGTCTTAAAGAGCAGTTATCGGCTCGGTACATAGCTTGCAGTGGTTGCTTGATACAGTTTTTGCGTACTGCCGCTAGTTTTGTCTTAAGGCCACGTTAGCCCTTGGTACATGGGTTTTACGTGACTTTTAGATGGAAAAAAGACGTATGCGGCTTTCGGTACATAGACCTGATCATCTCTCTCAGAAACGCAATGTTTGGATAAGCCTTGGATTGCCTGGGCAGCACACAGCTGCCACTCTACCTACTCTAGAGGATCCTTCGCTGTACACTATGATATAATATACTTAAAACTATGAATGACCCAGCTGGAAGATTTGTGATAGTCGCTCTAGAAATAGACTGAACCCTTTAAGTTATCATAGAACTCTACAACCATCGAGTGACCACAATGGCACTTCTGCAACAAATGCTAGACAATTTCTGCACATACTATGAAAAACTATAAATCCTGCAACATATACTCCTATGAAGAAATACTAAACTACATCTCAGACATTCAACTTACACAAGCAATTAATGATCTCAATCCAAGAAAAACACCAGAAATAGATGGACTACTGGCAGAGATATTTAAATGCTATTCTGACACACTTAAAGCACCCCTTCTTACAAATGTATCGACAATCTAGAGAACAGCAAACTCTGCCCATATCCCTATATGGAGCCAACATCGTCCTATTGCTCAAACCGGACAAAGACCCAACAGATCAGGATCCTACCGTCCCATCTCTCCCAACAGATAAAAAATCGTTAGAATGGCCTTTTTATGGGAGACTTTGAGAAAATTTGGATTTGAGGATAACTTTATAAAAATGGTACAACTCCTATATAAAATGCCAACAGCAAGAATATCTGTTATAACTGGGACAATAAACTGAACTTATAGGACTGTATGCTGATGACATTTTCCTATTAGCAGACACCTCAAATAACTCATTAACAACACTATATAAAACTATTGAGAAATGCAGTCCAATGTCTGGACTCCATATTAATTGGTCCAAATCTACCCTATACCCATTAGATGAGGTACTGCAACCAACTAACTAGATACCATTCCTGATTCCCATAGTAAGATCTTTAAAATATCTGGGAATCACCATTACCAAAAATCCAAAAACTTTCTATGAACTCAACATCCACCCCCTATTATGGATAAAAAAGAAAAGACAATCATGGAAACATCTACCTTTAAATCAGTCTAATTAAAAATTTCCTCCTACCCGAACTCCTATACACTCTCTAACACTCCCTAAACTATATGCCAAATATCTACTTCACCGCGATCAACAGCATGCAGATTAGTTTCTCTGGGGCAACATCTGACACAGCTTCAAACACCTAAGGACTAAGAAGGACTGGCCCTATCAAACCTCAATTTATATTACCTAGCCAGCCAAATTAAATTACTAAAATGCTGGGTACACCCTGCAGAACAACCTATGTCCTCAGATCATATGCTAACTCTGTACCTGAAGGGTCCATTCCTTGTATTTATTGCCAAACCTAAACTACATACAGTATAGCGGGCCCTGGTACTAAACTCCATATGCAAGCAGTGAGAGTATGGCGGGAAGTAAATAAAATTACTACAAATACAAGAAGCGATAACAGACCACAGGTTAACACCCACCCGATACTGTCTATTCTTCACCAGAATAACTCGAATAGAGCTACATCTACAATATATAAGATACTAATACAAGAATACTCTAAAACAGAAATTACTAAATTAAATTACTAATAAATAGAACAAAAGTATAGCTACAATAGATTACCTATTAGTCCCTAATTTAGCAAATTCACCTACACTCACCTCACCTGCTGACAATAGGCTCATCCAATACCAACCATAATGCCCGTATGAGACACAATACAGGAACCTCATGCCGCAAATGTAAACAAATAGATGCAGAGTTCTGGCATCTTATATGGAATTGCCCACTAATCCAAAAATTTGGGAATAAAATTATACTATTCATCGATAATCAACTATCCATTCAAATACCTCAAGGAGCAGAGAAATGTATATTGAGCCTAATAGATGAAGATCGGCCAAAATTCCAGAGAATCTTAGTAATACAACTACTGATTTATGTCTGAAAAAAAATAGTACTTTCATGGATGTCACAAAACTCACCCATTAACGCAAACAATGGATTACCGTAGTCAATACAGATTTAGCCTACCATAAGCTGTTATAAATACATAGAAACTGCCGATCCAAATACAACAAAATCTGGAACCCTTGGCTTAACTCAGAAACTAAAATAAATGCTCCACCCAGGGAGACTCCCCCCTCCCTCTAACCCTTAACAAGTATCCAAATACTGAACCTATACAATGGTACCGTATAATCAAAATGCTTGTGACGCAGAACCGGAATGAACACAACAAAACAGAATAAAGTAAGGTACAAAGTTTATGTTTATTGTTATCATTAACTATTGAAAGTACCAAAATTAACAAAATAGATTATGTTTTCACAAGTTGTTACACTGTAAGGGAAATGCTGTAAATATCCTATTGATCACAAATTAAAGGAGATGTAACTTGTCAAGAGAACAAAATAAAAACAAATCTATAAACAAACAAAAAATCTAAACTAAATGTCAATCTCCCACATGTCAAGAATCAAACGGTATGCCCTTAGCGTTGGTGCACAGAGACGTGGCTACAGACTAGTTTAAATGAGCTACAGACTAGTTTAAATGAGACACATGCAGACAGTTATCCATAGAATTCCATGCTTTTTATTAGATTTTGTGAAAAAATAAAATTAGATGATCCAAAGTTTGAAGCCTCCAATTTTTTAAAGCACACAACTCTGAAACTTGGAAATACCCCCACAACTATGTAATTTTAGTATCTACACAGCTTCAGGTACGTAAACCACTAAATGTCAATCCAGGGGAGTGTATCTAATAAGCCAATATGAGCAAAATGCTCAGGGCAGCTCCCCTACTAAATATCAGAGAGGGAGCACGCAGAGCTCACTTAAATCTTTTTTTTCCGAAAAGCATCAGGCAGAGCAGAAGGAAAATAAAATCACGGTTAAGCGAGGGTGTGCACGCTCACACACCCACGATTTTTCCTCTGCATTAACTGCCGCCTTCATGCAGGCCCTGCTGTGATCATCCTAGGGTAAGTGGCGTAATAATCTGTGTGTGCAGAGCTGGGCATATCTTATTTTCAACGTAGTTTGGGTGATCTGGGCATTAGGCCATGTTACATATGTACCAGTCTGTGTGATCTGGACTGTCAGGAAAGTGTGTACTGACTTGGCAAGAAGGGGTTAACTATTGGTATTAGTTCTTGCAAAGGACCAATAAAAATACCATTCCACCCTGGAACAGACCTATTGTTTATATTACGATTAGTGAAGCATGGAACCAGATCTTCTTTTCCAGACAATGTGGGGCCGAACCGTGCATCTGGAATTCTCTATAGCTAGGGGTCTGGTGGGTATACTAAGAGGTCATTTTAAGGACAGTCATACCTGGAAAATAAATGTATTTTGTTATTGGAATGTGTAAGACAGAAACCAATATTACATCTGTGAATGGGAAAGTATGCCCATTAATATGATACCCAACATGGAGCCCTTATTCCCTTGCCAAGGCGAGTTATTAATATCTTGGGAAATATGGATAACACACAGGTCATGTTTGGTATTGGAGGAATTGGTACAGGAGATACAGGAGAGGAATACAGGAGAGGAATATGTAGTCAATATCCCAATACAATGTACATATCTACATTTATATGGAATCTGCCTAACTGAGGGGGAATGAGTGCTTTTGGCTAGTCGTAAATCTGGACATTTACGACTAGACACTCCCACCTCATGCATACCAGGAGGGGTTAGTTCATCAAATGGTTTAAAAATCATTGTATCCCCTATAACTTTGTTCATACTTAGGGGACATGCTAAAACGTGTGTATGTACCCAATGTTTCTTCCTGCCCCGGGATACAGGACTTCTTCTAGTGAGTAGGGTCTGTGAATATTTTTATCCTTTTTATTTTCTATAACTGTTGTACTTATTGTATGTCATTTTTATTATAACATCATTGTATTTTATTTTTGTATTATATGAACTGTCCACCTTTTGGAATATTAAATCTAAAATTTAATAAGTTTTGTCTTTGATGCTCTAAAAGAACTCAGTGAGCCTCTGATAAGTTTATATGTGGTTGAATGGAGTGTGCAGTGTAAATGCTAATTAACTCTGTGACTGCTTGTGAAGGACTGATGCTAATTAACCAGTTAGTTGCTGGAGTGAATGGTGTAGTGTTAACCATTTAGCTGCCAGGACAGGGGTGGGCATAGTCAGCGAGAGTCAAGAGTGGTTTTGGGGCGTCTTTAAGGCCGTAACTTAAAGTGGTGGCAGCAAATACCGATTAATTAGTCAGATCACGTGCCCAGCGAACTGGCGTTCGTGACAAATTGGCTGGCAGCGTGTGGGATAAATTATTTTTTATTAGAGCATTAGTGCTTGGATTAAGTATTTAACCCTTGTACTAAAGAACTGTATCCTTGCGAGGGTATCAGTCTTCAAAGACAAACTCAATGCATTTATTTTTAAAAACATACGTACAAACAGTTGTTCCCCCCCTTCTCTGTTTTTCTTTTCTATCTTTTATTTGGCAAGGTTAGCTGAGAATGGCAACCTTTTACAAGAGACAAACCAAGGAGGTCCTGATCAATCTCCTTGAGGAAAGAGGTATTGATGTCCTGGACAAGTCCAAGGAGCTGCTGATAAGGGCATTGTTGGAGAGTGACCAGGAGCAGCAGAACTACACAACTGAGTCGGGAAGCGATGTGGATTTAGCTATCCCAGAAAGGACTGTTAACCTTGGATTCTCTCAGCATGAGGATACTACAGTGCAGGAAGACTGTACTTCTTCCCTGCAAAAGGATTTACAATTGTTAGGTTCAGATGACCCACAGCTACGTCTTCAATTTATCTTGCAGCATCAGAAGAGGGAAGCAGCTGAACGGCAGGCGCAGAGAGAATTCGAAGCTGCAGCCGCAGACCGTGCACTTCAACTGGAGTTAGCAAAGCTCCAGCACCAGACCCAGTCTCCACAGTCCAGTGAGTCCGGAGAGGGTCCGTTTGCTTTGCATGGTTCACCCAAGTTTCCTGTCATGGACAATGATAGCAATTTGGACACTTATTTGTTAAGTTTTGAAAAGTGCTGCAGACAGTATGAGTTGCCACAGGAGCAGTGGGTGAGATATTTGACACCTGGATTAAAAGGCAAAGCCTTAGATGCCTTTGTTGAACTACCACCAGAGCTTGATGGGGACTATGAGGCTTTGAAACAGGCTCTGATTAAGAAGTTTAACCTCACGCCAGAGGTGTATCGCAAAAAGTTTCGGGCATTGCAGAGAGGTCCCACTGACAGCTACTCAGATGTTGTGAGTAATCTGAGAACCAGTTTTCGCCAGTGGATTAAAGGACTGTCGGTTACCAAATTTGAGGAGCTGGAGGATCTTATGGTAATGGTTCAGTTCCTTAACATCTGTCCTGGATATGTGCAACAGTTTGTATTGGATCGTGAGCCAAAAACAGCGCAAAAAGCAGCAGAAGTCGCAGACACCTATGCAGCCAACAGGGTGCCAACATATCCAAAAGATCCAACTCTACAAAGATCACCAAGCTGGAAGGATCGTCACCACAGGGAAGCAGCACAGCAGAATGTCAAGGCTGGTGAGAATTTGTCTGAAAGTCCCAATGTGAGCGTAAACCATGGAGATACACGCAGATGTTTTATATGTAACCAGACGGGACATGTAAGAGCTTCCTGTCCAGAAAGAAAGGGACCAGTGTCACCTGTCAATCCTGTGGTAATGCTCGTATCAGGTAAGACAGAGAATTTATGTCATCATATGCAGATTGTGACTGTGGGAGATAAAGTTACTCAGGGGTTACGGGACTCAGGAGCTAACTTGTCTCTGATGCGCCCAGAGATGATTAACTTTGGGGACATTATTCCTGGGAAGACTTTATTGGTAAAGGGAGTGGGTGGGAGTCATCCATGGGTACCTGTGGCAAATGTTTACTTGGATTGGGGTGTGGGGAGAGGTCTGAGGGAAGTGGGGATATCCAATGAAATTCCTGTCAATGTGTTACTGGGGAATGATTTGGGGAGAATGGTCTCTGCTTTTGTGCCAAATGATCCGGTCTCACTTGGTCCAGCCGCGCTGGAGTGTGACCACCCACTGCAATCAGTAAAGGGAACAGGTAACAAGGGGCAAGGTAACTGGGAGGGAGGGCTGAGAGACAGGAGCAGATGTCCGTCAGTGCCAGAACCAGTATTGCCTAACTGTGTTAATGGAGAGAGAGAGGGGGATCCCCCAGTTCACTCTCTGGTAGAGTCAGGTATAGTACCTATAGGTAGGGATTGTTACAGTAACTGGGAGGGAGGGCTGAGAGACCAGAGAGGGTGTCAGTCAGTGCCAGAACCAGTACTGTCTACATGTGTGAATGTAGAGGGGGAGGAAAAGTATCCCCAGGGTGATGTTCTGGGTAAAGTACCCATCGTAGAGAGGGATTTCCAGAGTAGGATCCCTGATCCTGTGCCCAATCTGCCTGAGGTCCTGGATAGCCATCAGGAATTAGTGCAGAAGTGTGTGGGGCAGGTGGTAAGGACTCAATCACTGTTTCCTCAGTGGTGAGTGGAGAAGGAAGAGCAAGGGATAAAGAGGGACAGCTAACAGAGCTAGGAGTGTCCCAGGTAGATGGAAAGAAGGTAGCTATCCCTGAGGACAAAACCATACCAGTAACAGTCACTGGTTTGTCCCAGTCTAAGAGGGAGCAGGGATATGGTGAGCAGGAGGGCAAGGAAAGGGTTAAGAGTGACCAGTATCTGTCTGAGTTTAGACCCAGGGGATGGGGAACTTTAGACCCACAGGATACAGGTAGCAGTGAGGACAAAGGAGGATCTGTCCAGCAGGAGAGTGTGTCAGAGGGAGGACAGATGCCTGAGGTTAGGAGTGGCCGGGTACAGTCCCCTACATATCAATGTACTCCAGGTGGTAAATACAGAACTGTACCTGTCAGCACACAGAGTGGTCACACAGATGGTAGTATGGGTGGTTTGCTCTCTATATCGGAGTGTGTACAGACTGGACATCAAGAGGTTAACCAGTCTACTTGGGTAAGTGAATGTGAACCCAAACCCAGTTCTCATAACCACAGTAAAGAGGATGGTGGTTTTGTAAATATGTGCAGGTGGAATCATATCGTGGAGCAATATGATTTACATTCACCGAACCAAGGGGATGCAGGTGGATATTCGTGTCTATCAGAACCACCTGATTATGGACGCAGTAGGAGTGACCTGTGAGTCACATCCCGTGCGCCAATTTTAAAGGGGGAGTTGTCAGGAAAGTGTGTACTGACTTGGTAAGAAGGGGTTAACTATTGGTATTATTTGTATAAGGACCAATAAAAATACCATTCCACCCTGGAACAGTCCTATTGTTTATATTACGATTAGTGAAGCATGGAACCAGATCTCCTTTTCCAGACAATGTGGGGCCGAACCGTGCATCTGGAATTCTCTTCAGCTAGGGGTCTGGTGGGTACTAAGAGGTCATTTTAAGGACAGTCATACATGTAAAATAAATGTATTTTGTTATTGGAATGTGTAAGACAGAAACAAATATTACATCTGTGAATGGGAAAGTAATATCTTGGGAAATATGGATAACACACAGGTCATGTTTGGTATTGGAGGAATTGGTAATTAATACAGGAGAGGAATATGTAGTCAATATCCCAATACAATGTACATATCTACATTTATATGGAATCTGCCTAACTGAGGGGGAATGAGTGCTTTTGGCTAGTCGTAAATCTGGACATTCCTAGACACTCCCACCTCATGCAATAGCCCATAGGATGGGGGTTGTTCAACAAGGAGTTTAAAAATACCTGTAGCCCCTATAACTTTGTTCATACTGAGGGGACATGCTAAAACCGTGTGTATGGACCAAATGTTTCTTCCCGCCCCGGGATACAGGACTTCTTCTAGTGAGTAGGGTCTGTGAATATTTTTATCCTTTTTATTTTATATAACTGTTGTACTTATTGTATGTCATTTTTATTATAACATCATTGTATTTTATTTTTGTATTATATGCACTGTCCACCTTTTGTAATATTAAATCTAAAATTTAATAAGTTTTGTCTTTGATGCACTAAAAGAACTCAGTAGCCTTTGATAAGTTTATATGTGTTTGAATGGAGTGTGCAGTGTAAATGCTAATTAACTCTGTGACTGCTTGTGAAGGACTGATGCTAATTAACCAGTTAGTTGCTGGAGTGAATGGTGTAGTGTTAACCATTTAGCTTCCAGGACAGGGGTGTGCATAGTCAGCGAGAGTCAAGAGTGGTTTTGGGGCGTCTTTAAGGCCGTAACTTAAAGTGGTGGCAGCGAATACCGATTAATTAGTCAGATCACGTGCCCAGAGAACTGGCGTTCGTGACATGGACATTTGGGCATCTTATATTTTCCTGAGTAATCTTGGCATTAAGGCATGTTATATGTGCCTATGTGTGACCTGGGCATTAGGGCATGTTATTTGTACCTTTCTGCGTAATCTGGGCATTAGGATATGTTACATGTGCCTGTATGTGTGATCTGGCATTAGGGCATCTTGTATGTACCCATCTGTGTGATCTGGGCATTAGGGCATGTTATATGCACCTGTGTGATTTGGGCATTAGAGCGTTACATTGTTGGTGGATGGGTGGACGCACCCTAGACATATTACTACGATCCCCATAATATGCTTTTTGAAATCGAATATAGCGCACCTGCATTTGTCTATTTAACTCGGGACTGTGTCCCTTTGGACATTTGGGATTCCTTTATCACGCATTACTGTTACATTTTTTACTCCTAGCCCCATCCACCTTTTATAGTGGTCTTTATATGCTATTTTTAATCTGTTATAGGCATTGTATTTTGAGTAGTGTATGTGTATGGAATATGTTTCCCATCCCCATAGGAGTTATGATTTAAGTGGGATATTGGTGGTTGAGTGCCATGGAACTATGTGTTCCATGTGATAGTGGAGTCCATCCTTTCTCTCTTTTTACCTATTTATTGCTATGTTTTCCGCTTAGCACCCACCATAATTGGTGTATACCTTCCCTAATATTTAAGCAGATGACTTGTTAGTCACTACCTGTATATTAGGTTAGTTAGGGCCCTGCTAAGATAATGTACCTTGAGGCTTACAAATCTTTTGGAAAAAAATCTTTTATTCTACAGGAATTATGGTGTGGATAAATGTTTATAGTATTTGAGGTTGAATAAAGACATATGTCCATCCAGTCCAATGTCTTTGTGAGGAACTGTATAAATACCGCCAAAATGTGAAGTTTAAGAAGACCAATAGGGCTAACAGAGAGCTGGTATCGCTCTCTATTGCCTCCTCTTGGCAATGCACTGAGCCCATTTCGGCTCTTAGTGCATAGCGAATGGGGTTTACCCATTCCGAATCTTTAAAGGAAAACTAAACCCAAAATACAAAGGCAGCTCCACAGACTCTATAACTGTCACTTAGTAAAACCATTTCTTTCTCACCTCTGAATTCAGCCCCTTAGTGTAGAAATCACTTATAGAACATTTCTGAGTACTGGCAATCTATGATGTAACGGTTGGCTTCTAGTGTTGCCTCTTCCTGGTGGTCCTGGGCACAAAACTCCTTCTGCACATGTGAACTAGCTACCTTGTGTTTGTTTCCCACTCCCCTTATGCTAAGCTGCATGTTAGAGTTGAACTCAGAGTCCCCACCTGCCAGTGTCTCCCAGCCAATCATCAGAAATAGCAGTGAATATTATTAGCAGATTGTCCTGCTCAAACAGAGTGGGGGAAGGTGTTAACCCTTTTCATATTTATTTAGGAAGCAACTTGTAAACCCTTTATATTTGGGGGCATTTCTGCAAGACTGTGTGTTTTTATGTATTTATTTCTGCACACACAATCCCACACGATCAATATGCGTTTGCACTTGCGATTTGTCCGTTTTCATTATTAAAACGCGCAAATCGCAACATACTCGAAATCGCAAGATTTTGGTGCGTTGCTGCGTTTTTAATACAATTGGAAAATCGCAATCTCCTGAAAAACGTGCTTGTGTGGCCTAGCCCTTAGAAGTGTAATGCAAGCTGCATGTATTTAATGCAGTGGGAGGGAGGATGCACGTTCCCAATAATGCGGGATCGTGCTTAGTTCTGTGCATGGGTGTTGTGCTTCCACAATTGGACCCTAGCAGAGTGCATGCAATACAGACCTAAAATTATGATCGGATGCACTCCAATAGCACACGGAAACGCATTGCATGTAGTGGGGCTGGTCCCATAGGATATTACATACATGCCTGCACTCCCACTAGCACAATCGGATCGCAAAACCGCAATCCAAAACGTACTAGTGGGAGCTAGCCCTGTGTTTGAGTCTTAAAGGGAAAGGTGTCAACCCCAGGAGAATTGAACTGACCACTTATAATTACACACTTATAAAAACAAAACAGCTCAGAACTGCAGGTGCACAGCTCTGTGCAATGCATTTTAAAGGGGAATGTTGGAGCCAGGAAGTAGTGTAAAGACAAAGGCCTTTGACACATATTAAATCTACATATTGCAGTGCCAATTACCATTGCATTAAATCAGCCTGCATCATGCTTCTAAAGAAAATACTAACAACCTTTTGTTGTGTAGATATTATCAGGCCTATGTAATAAAAGTTCTAATGCTAATATCTGATTGGTTGGGGCAAAATTTGCACCATTTTAACAATAAGAACTTTTAATACATAGTCCTGTATATGCGTTCGGGTCTTAATTCAAAGGTGGTTGATTTTGTTTATGCAAAACTTTCCACAGGCAGCCCTCCTGCTGCATTAATTTTATAGAACATGTTTGCATTCCCTCTAATAGTATCCCTTTAATTGGCATTCCATCCAATAATTCCTATTAATATGTACATTTACATAAATGACATGGTGCAGAGCTGCAAGTGGCATACCTTCCAACATTCCCCTTTAATACATACACTTATAGAACATGGTGCAGTGCTGCAGGTGGAGGATAATATAATGATCCTGATCTTAGCAAACCTCTGTGCAATGCATTTCTCTGTGTAATGCATTTCTAAGCTGAATCAAAAAACACACTCTTCCTACCCTCCAACACAGGGCCGGCCTTTGATATGGGCGACCTGTTTGACCGCACGGGTTGCATTACCAGGGGGGGCAATAGCTGGGAGTCTTGGGTCATGAACCTGTAGCATCAGTGCCACAGCCCCTCTAGTTACGGTCCTCCAGATCAAATATATGTATCAGCACCTCACCACATATTAAGCCCCAACACATATAAGCTTTACTTAAGATGTCTGTATGCTGTGCTGTTCTGTCTGTGCACTTAGTACGTTACTTGTTACATAATGATGTACGCACCATATATACAAGCACGCACTGAAGATACTGAAGGACAGTAAGCACAGGTAGGGACTTGATTTGAAGGCAAGCAGCATTCAACGGAGTATTGTGTGCGCCCAGGTTTTTTTTTTGGGGGGGGGGGGGGGGGGGGGGGGGGGGGCCATGGGTACGAATTTGGGGGGCGGCGGAGGGGCTCGGGGGGGGGGGGTGGGGGGGCGGGGGTGGTGTGGGGGGGGGGGGGGGGGGGGGTTGGGTGCTAGGCATCAGTAACAAATCTTGCACTCGGTGCTATTTATCCTAAGGCCGGCCCTGCTCCAACATTCCCTTTAATAAGACACACTGATGAGAAATGCATTGCACAGAACTGTGTCAAGATCAGGTTCACTTCACTATCCTCCCCCTACAGTTCTGTACCATGTTGTTTCTATAAAAACACACTCTTCCTACCCTCCAACATTCCCCTTTAAGAATCTACACTTTACACTAATATTGCTGCAGCTGACAGGGAGAGCTGGAGACCTTCACACTATGGGCCATATTTATAAAGATGCGGTATCGCCTTCTTTAGTGATCGTTATGACGATCGTTAATTTATGATTACTATCGGAAATCTTGGAGATGTACGATAGCAAACGTAAATCTACGACCGCCCGTAGAATATCATTACGGTAGTTTATTACCGCATGTTATAGTATACTACTGCCACGGTCGTACAATAACGAAAAACTGCGGTATCGCAAGTTTTTAAATATGGCCGTCCAACACTTAAACAATACATTGCTAGTGAAACATACAAAGACACAGGTCTGTAACTGCGAATAGTGCAGCTTTATTGCAAAACATGCATTCTACATGTTTCTGACCTACTTGTCCTTCCTCAAGTGCTTGAGTGGGTCTGAAACATGTAGCATGCATGTTTTGAAATAAACTTGCAATATTCACAGCTACAGACCTGTGTCTTTGTATGTTTCACCTGCAATTTATTGTTTATATAATTGGATTTGGTGGAGTGAAGGCAGTAGGTGAGACTTACATTATTTCAGATCCGGACACACTAGATACATCACACTACAACACTGCACCACCAATTTGAATATTGATGATTTAATATATTCTTACATCATAGGGGTTAAGAGGTGGGAGTGGGAATCACACAGGTGCTGAACATATAATTAAGTACTGGCAGGCAAGGGAAAATATCAGCTTCATAGTTGGGGAACAAACAGAACCTAAAATGAGCTCAGAGGCAAAGGAAAGACACCTGAGTGGGATCTTCCATGCTGAGAAGTATGTTGAGGCAAGTACTTTCTAATTTAAACTTTGATCTTTTGGGTTTAGTTCTCCTTTAAGACGGAAAGAGCCATTTATGATTCTCAGCACATAGCCCTACAAAATATTTAATCATGCTCATTCTTGGAAGCCATGCACACCTAACCTGGTTGTGGTGGAGCACTTCATGGCACCTAGTGGTAGATAGGGGCAGCTTTCCAAAGTTTGGCTCAGGTGGCAAAAACCTTAGAGACGCCCCTGTGTCAATCTCCCATATGTCCCGAATCAAACAGTATGCCATATGCACGCAAACAGTTGGTGGCCACTGACAAGCTCAAATGGGATGCATGCATAAGTGCAATTACAAGAAAGAAAATCAAAGTGCTCTGTAATTTGAAAAGCCTATTCTTTTTTTAAAGCAACAACCCTACAAACTATAATTCCAGATGCAGTCTTTCACAGAACATCAGCAGATTAATGAAAAACCTGATTCAAAGTTAAAAAAAATCTTGCGCTAACCCACACGGCATGTTAAAAACCCACTAAATATCAATCTTCTAAGGGTCCTGAATCAAATGGTATGTTATATGCATGGGTGCACACTGAGACATGGCCAGTTTCACTTTTTTTTCACACTTTTTTACCATTCTCAAAGATGATCATCAGATTAGAAGTGATCACCAAATTTTAATCTCTGCTGCCATTTTTTTTAGTCTTTGCAAACTAACAAAAAATACTCTCATTTGCGAATGAATCACTGATTCATGCACAAATACTATAGCAGACAGTTTACTGCTTCATTAGACCACCTGGGAGGAAGTGGGGAAAGACCTTAGGGAAGCTTCAGACATTCAATGATGTCACAGGGTTTCCCTTTCTGCTGCAGCGTTGCAATTTCCTTACTGCTGGCACCAGGTAAGGAATCCCTATATTGCCCGGCATTTTGGGGGTGTTTTGGACCCAATCCGATCGAGGGGAGAGGGCAGGCACTTGAATAGTGCACTATGATCGCTCAGGGGACCTCACAATTTTTTTTAGCAGCAGAAAGCCACCTCATTTAGAATTTATGGCACTATTCAAAAAAATAGCAGACGAGCGCCATAAATTCTACGTGGGCACAGAAAGGGTTAAGTCTGAACACATTTTAAGATGTTGTAGATTTGTAACAATATTGTGTGCATAGAAAGGGAGCCACATTGCTTTGAATAGTTCTGTATGTGTGCGCAGATATAAATACATTTTCTGTGCGCACATAAAATGAAAGTGTGCGCTACATACTGCAGCTACATATTTTCCAGCAAATTTTTGTGTGCGTAGGCCTGCAGAGTTGTGTGCGTGCGCACAAGCGCACACCTTAGAGGGAACACTGCTGGTAGGTGGACAGGCCCACCTCAGAGTCTGAATTTTTAGATTAGATTTCCTGAAGCAGCCAGCTGGACATATTTGATTGCAAGCAACTACTTGGAGGATGAGTGTTTTAGACACTAGTTCTAGGGGTATCGAGTTGAGACACTAGTTTCGGATAGTCTAGGTCAAGTGTGAACGCATTAATACTGAACCACCGTTTATACCATCAGGGTGTGACCCAAACAAGGTCACTCCCCAACCAATTACCAATTATATCAATATTAAACATAAGAATAATAAGTGATAAAAACATCCAAATCCATAAACTTTACATAAATATGGTGTACAGTGTTAAACACAGTGTAAAAAAATACAGCTTAGACCTTATGCTATTGACAGTTGATGAATTGACTGATAAATTGTTTTATCAGTCAAGTAATGTATCAGGAGAACATTACAGAAGTGAAACAAAGTATAACAACAGAGAAGGGTGATGAATAGACCAATATAATATTTACATCATTTGTAGATAAACTTGATCAGTTTAAATCCACTATAGCAAACAATAAGTACAAAAGGGATGAGGAAGATTATCTCCAGGGACACGTATACACCAGCTTTCAAGATGCCCGCGACAGAACTCTCCATACAGAGGGATATTCAATGGAGTAGCGAAGTCACGTCAGCCACGCCGGATGTTCGTGGGAAGTATGCAACCATACAATCGTGGGGAACCACCAAGCTCCACAACAGTTCAATCTGCAAGGAACTACTACCAGGAATGTGCAACCTCTACCAGCACGCACGAGATATTACAGAAAAGCCAGAGGTAGATAGCATTATCAATTTATCTAACCATGTATTGACCAAGCATGAAACTTCTGTATTAAATAAGGGGTTGCGAAATTTATTTTAAAAAGTTTATGTGGAATGACCTAGTACATTTATCCCTGATGTTTATAATGACTCATTGAAAGTATTTGAACATACTGTGACAAAGCATGTACAGAAATGTTTTCTGAATGGAGGTGGTACTACCAAATTTAATTTGACCCATAATGAGCAGGAGGCACTTCGCAATCTTAAGAGAACCAGTTGATTGTCATAAAACCTGCTGATAAGGGGTGAGCCACTGTCATTCAGAATAAACAGGATTATGTAAATGAGGCACAGAGACAACTGGACATACAAGGACATTATGAATCAGTAGGTGCTGATCCCACTTGGGAGCTTAAAAAAGAAATCACTTTGTTCCTAGAGGAATGCTATTATACCTAGGGAGGAAGAGGAGGCCCTACTTGAATTATATCCACGGAGATCAGTAATGTATTTACTACCTAAAAGTGCATAAATCCCTTAGGAACTCCCCTGGATGACCAATAGTTTCCGGAATAGGCTCCATATTGGAACCATTATCGAAATATGTGGATGGACGTGTGTAAAAGATAGTACACGTACAGAGTTTATATACCACAATTCTACAAGATGAGGGTATACGTTATGTGGAAAAAGCTCTACTAACAACAAATATGTTGCAACAAAAGATCTTTTCCTCATTGATTGTCTATCTATGGTGTTTAAAAAGAATTTTAAATTCAATGATGTTTTTTATTGGCAAAGGCAGGGGAAATCAATGGGGTCCCCTGTAGCCCCTGCTTTTGCCAATATTTTTATGCAGCACATAGAAGCGAGGTTGTTTCTTCAATCTAAATATGCACATATGATTGTGAAACACGTACGTTTTGTGGACGATATCTTGGTATTATGGCAGGGAACTGAAACAATTTCTATCTATGATGGAGGAAGCCAATCAAGCACATCCAACAATTAAGTTTTCACACGAGTTGTCTACTACAAACATTAATAGGAAACAGACGGAAAGACTGCCGTTTGTATCACAGTACTGTAAACAGAGTCACAATATTGAAAAAATGAAGAAATTTTGGCCTGTGGTACAAAATAGGTCACCTTTTAAAGCAGATCCCATTGTTTAGCTATAAAACGGGATCATCTATGCCCCGCTGATATTGGTAAAACAAAGAGAATGAGTAAAAAAGAAAGGCACATTCCCATGTCTAGGTTGTAACTGTTGTTCATCCATCATTAAAGGTACCGTAATGTGATCTCACATCCTTTGAAAGGTACACCTATACAACTGAAAACATTTGCCACATGTGTAACCAAACAATGTTGAAATGTCCATGCGGTAAATGCTATGTGGGACAGACCCAAAGAGAGATCGCGGTACGAATAAAACATAAATTGGACATTAAAAATTGCAAACCGCAAATGAGATACGATACTCCAATATTGAGACATTTCAACGAAAACAGGCACACACATTGTCAATTAAGATGGGTAGTGCTGGAAAAATGTGCATACACCTACACGTGGGGGCAACATAACCAAGATGTTGCTCCAAAGAGAATGTTTTTGGATACGTTATTTAAATACATTGATGCCAAATGGGATCAATAAAGCATGGTCGCTCAAATGTTTTTTATGATGCTATGATCGTAAAACAACTTAGTTTTCTATTTAGCCATGATTGTATAGCTATATTGTTTCTTTAATCTTCAAAAGGGCAATGTTTGTAATTGTATGTTGCTCTTTTTTATCAGACGTTTAAACTTATGTATGTTTTTTTCAGATAGCAGTTTCTAGAGCCTATTAGAAAGAAAGCTGCCAGTTGATGTATAGTTCTATCCTTTCTTAATGAGCTATAGTAGGCCTGGATATGGCAGTGCTTTCTGCAAGGGTAGACCCGTCATGGAGTAGTTCCCTGCATAATTAATGATCCAAGGATCGAATAAAGTAATAGAGTGTTTTTATACTGTTTAAATTGGCATTTGTTTACTATGTCATTTGTAATTTATTTATTTATTCACGTTTTGAGTAGGGGGTGTTAGATGATATGGACAATGTGGACTCTTCACCAGATGTGTATGGATATTTATTAATCTTTGTGTCCACATTGAACACGGAGCTTTTTACATTTAACTTTTATCAATCACATGGATGGCACAACTATCCTTTTATGTAAGGGATTGAACAGTTTAATTCCATGGAAGCACAGCACTTTGTAGAAGTGCTTGGACACTTGGAGAACTATGGATAATTGTGATATAGAGCACTTACAGTGTACTAGGAATTACTGGATTATTGCACATATTTTGTACATTTATGTATTGTATTGTTAAACACCAACTGTCTGCCATGTACAATGCTGTTTTGACACCTTACTCTGGGCGTTCCTATAACACCTCTTAGCCACTATCCAATCACACCCTTAACACTTGGCTGTGATATGCTAATTGGGATTTTCCAGGGTACATAATTGCCACAGAGTCTTGTACAAGTCATTCTGAATTGAGAAAGCCAGTCGGATGACTAGCGAAAAGTCTTCAAGAACTGAACTTCAAGTACAGTTGATCTAATTGAATACAACAGATATGTCTGTGGTGTGCACAATAAATGCACGTTTGTTAGTAGCAATACCTGTGGGGTTGCCTTTTTCATTGGTTGCTCCTTATACTTGTTTTATTATTTTTTGATTTATGTCCAGGAACGGACTTCTGGGCAACCATTGATCTAGAGGAGACGTGGGAAGTGTTATTGCATTTTGAGACACTAGTTCTAGGGGTATGGAGTTGAGACACTAGATCTAGGAGTGTGGAGTTGAGACACTAGTTCTAGGAGGATCTAGTTTAGACACTAGTTCAAGGAGGATCGAGCTTAGACACTAGTTCAAGGAGGACCGAGCTTAGACACTAGTTCTAGGGGTATTGAGTTGAGACACTAGTTCTAGAAGGATCTAGCTTAGACACTATTTCTAGTTTAGACACTAGTTCTAGGGGGTTCTGTTTTAGTTGTTAGTGGTTAAACAAAATATTTGTATAGTATTGCATTACTTATTTTTAATGTTTTAAACGACATTGCTGGTGGATGATGACACAAGGGCAGACAGTTAAATGAAGTCAAATACCAGTAGGGTATAGTTGGCCAGTAGGGCTTTAATGATAATATTCTTGGCTTCTCCTACAGTGGCCAAATTTGTTTTCCCTATGGCCCTTTATTAGAGGCAGCTGATATGCAATGCTTTAGTGCTAACATTTCAATTTTTATTATTAAGGTTTAGTACATCTTCTCCCACAAAATATCTTATTATTATTATTATTGTGGATTTATATAGCGCTAACATCTTCCATAGTGCTTTACAATTACATGTATACATTCACATCAGGCCCTGCCCCAAAGAGCTTACAATCTAAGCACATATATGATACATACAACCTATCAGTATGTCTTTATGATTGTAGGGGAAACCAGAGTGCATGGAGGAATGGGGAGAAATTACAAACTCCTTGCAGATGTGTCCAAGGGTGGAATTAAACTCAGGACCTCAGCGCTGCAAGGCATCAGTGCTAACCACTGAGCCACTGTGCTACCCGATTTCCCACCAATATAAACTTGGATGATGGAGCAGACTACCAATGCAGAAACAACCATTTAGCTTTTTATAAGAATTTGCAAATGATAAAAAAAATGGTGGGTGTTTTTTTTCAACTACCTACATAGCAATACCCATACCAATCAATAAAATATACATCTATACATATATCAGCCAACCATATACACAGAAAAATCTTATGACCATAATACATTTCACTTAAGATTCTTATTATTTCTGTAGATTTTCTTGCTCTTCATGAGATATGCACAAGATGGCACTGTATAACATTCATTAATGATAAAGTTTGCATTAGAATGTATCTTATTTCTTATACTGTATATTGGGCAGAATTGGGAATTTCACACCCATCAAGATACATACCTGCATTTAAATGTTACTTATTTATCCTCCATTATATCAGATGTTAAAAGAAAAGTTTAGACCAAAACATCTGATTGTTCTAAGCATTTCCTAACCCTAGATAAAACTGTGCTAATGGGTGGTGTTGTTTATCCCATTTGGTTTGATTCCATATATTTTGTAATGAGATAGTAATGAGTGTAAAGAATTGCACAGAATGTGTAAATATGGCTCTTTTTAAAATAACACTTCTCTTTGACTTCTTGTTTCATTACAGTATGTTCACTTAATGTTGTTTAGACATACGGGATCTGAATGAATGGAGCTTTTGATAAATTGCTCTACAACCTAGAAGCAAACGTGCGTTGTAACAAAGGCTAAGAGTTGTTTGTGGCCAAAAAACTTCTGCTCACTTTGAAGCTACATAATCATAAGGTTTTCTAAACATGGGGCTTCAAGGATCATCTCCTGTAATATTAACCATTAACAAGTCTACCTGTGTAATTGGAACATACTTAGCTATTTGAAATTTTGCCACTGCCATTAACAGTTAGTAATTTTGGAAAGAACATTCTATAGAATTTAAAATTGGTAATTATACACAACTTTACTTAAAATCCTATATAATAAAAGGCCAACTGTGTGTCCCCGAGTCCGCGTGTCCGCTTGTGACATATTGATTTATATAGCGCCAGCATCTTCCGTGGCGCTTTATAATTACATAGTCATACATTACATACAGGGTAATACATGTTATACAAAGTCATACATATTACATACACAGGTAATACAAATATAAGTAAACAGAGTGTGGAGTTTCTTACAGCAATACCGTGATACAATAGGAGAGAGGACCCTGCCCAAAGAGCTTACAGACTAGAGGATATGGGGGTGAGACATAAGGTGACAGGAATTGGTAGGCTGTAAATAGATTGGCAGTGGAGCGTGAAAGGTTGGTTGGATCATATTGGGTAGTAAGGGGGTAATGTTTAGGCCAGGTTATATGCTAGAATAAAGAGGTGGGTTTTAAGGTTACGTTTGATGATGTTAAGGGATGGTGAGTGATGGACAGACTGAGGAAGGGAGTTCCAGAGCAGAGGGGCAGCACTAGTAAAGCAATGGACGCTTATCTTAGAGGTGCAGACATGAAAATGGCAGAGAGTCTGAGAGGGGGAAGTTTGTGGGCTTCTGCCCATGCCGGAACAATGCGTGCATCGGCAATCGATATCGGATACTTACCGGACGAGGGAGAGGCTTAACTGTCTTAGTTGTAATATAAAGACCGTAAAGGACAACAACACTGTAAAATTAATTTTACAAATTCAAAAATCAATTTAATTGAGGAAAGCCAGCATGTAGAGTTTTCATCTGCCAGGTTAATATCCTGGGCTTTCCACTATTAAAGATATAGTGCAAGAACCTGGAGGAAGCCTGGCAGAAGCAGTTTTCTTCATGTTTTCTCTTCTCACTGAAACAATATTGTGGGGAGGAAATATCAATCCTACTTTCCCCTGCACAATTAACTTTTTATTTATTTTAACTGTTACAATAAATAAAAAATAATGCACTATAGATCTTTAAAAACATTAATATTGCCAAACATAGGGAAGAGCATTAAAGACATTTATAAAGGTAATACTGAGATAATATTTAAGATGCCATCAAGCTGGCATATGAAAAAATCTGTGCTGGAAACGGCAATTACAAAAAGGTTTTAAGTTCTTCCCTGGACCTGACAGCCAACAGCACAGAGAAATTATTAAGGATAATAACATAAAATTTTAATTGAACAACCATTAACTGAAGTGTTTCTTGTCTTTTTAAATTTAGCACATTTCCCTGCAGCATCATGTAAAACTAATGGAAAAGATAGAAATGCTGAAATCCTTTTTGGTCAGTTACTCTGTCTTCTCTTTAGACTTTAAAGGGCAACTGTGGTCTCAAAACAAGTTAGGGTTAAATGAAAGCCTGCAGTATTTCCTTTACACTGAGCCAACAATCACATTTCTGGCTGGAGCCTGCGAGAAATTACATTGGGGTGAATGTTCAAACTTCCTGCTTCCAGTAGGTTGAGTGACATCTCCTTCCCTCTGCCGTCCCTTTTCCCCCGGGGGAGAAGCATGCTCAGTTAAATCTGTTGTATTCAATTAGATCAACTGGACTTGAAATGTAGTTCTTGAAGACGTTTCGCTAGTCATCCGACTGGCTTTCTCAATTCAGAATGACTTGTACAAGAATCTGTGGCAATTATGTACCCTGGAAAATCCCAATTAGCATATCACAGCCAGGTGTTAAGGGTGTGATTAGATAGTGGCTAAGAGGTGTTATAGGAACGCCCAGAGTAAGGTGTCAAAACAGCATTGTACATGGCAGACAGTTGGTGTCGAACCCCCCCACCTCTATTTAGGCTTGGTTTCTTTATTTTCACATAAATGGCCTCCTTAACACCTCTCTTGAACCAGTCACGTTCCTTCGCCAGTATGTTAACATTACAATCTTCAAAGGTATGTCCTTTATCCTTAAGATGCAGATACACGGCTGAGTCCTGACCCGAGGAATTGGCCTTTTCTGTGCTGGGCCATACGTTGATGCAGTTGCTGTTTGGTCTCCCCCACATACAAATCAGAGCATTCTTCACTGCACTGCACTGCATATATGATGTCGCTTTTCTTGTGTTTTGGTATTGGGTCTTTCGGATGTACCAATTGCTGCCTCAGTGTGTTGTTTGGTTTAAAGCAGACAGGGATACGATGTTTTTTGAAAATTCTTCTTAATTTCTCAGATACCCCTGCTACATATGGGATGACCATGTTCTGGCGAAGGAACGTGACTGGTTCAAGAGAGGTGTTAAGGAGGCCATTTATGTGAAAATAAAGAAACCAAGCCTAAATAGAGGTGGGGGGGTTCGACACCAACTGTCTGCCATGTACAATGCTGTTTTGACACCTTACTCTGGGCGTTCCTATAACACCTCTTAGCCACTATCTAATCACACCCTTAACACCTGGCTGTGATATGCTAATTGGGATTTTCCAGGGTACATAATTGCCACAGATTCTTGTACAAGTCATTCTGAATTGAGAAAGCCAGTCGGATGACTAGCGAAACGTCTTCAAGAACTACATTTCAAGTCCAGTTGATCTAATTGAATACAACAGATATACCATGACCTGGATGAATGAGAACCTTCACAAGCATGCTAAGTTAAGACTTATTGCTGGGGAAATCAGGAAGTACCTGAGGAAAAAATTGACAGCTGAGAAGGGGAGGCTATTAATGCAGACAGGCTGGTCACATGGTTAAAAACAAAACGTGGTCAACCAGGAAGTTACATTGCTGAACTTTTGCAGCAATAACTTCTCACAAATTGTATCTAGAGGGCTTTTTATATATAATTATTACTAGTTTGGAAGAATTTGAGACCAGTTACCCTTTAAGCTAGACAATAGACATAGAACAAGGGACTGTTATTCCTGATCAATAAACCTTTTAGTCATATGTTGAATGGGAATGAAATTGGACATACATTCTTGACCCATGTATGCCTAGCCCAAGTTACATCTACAAGGCATTTTGTGCTGCAGAAAAATTGCCAAACGCAAGAGGGCACTGCAGGCTTAAAGTTGGTATACAAATTTAAATGTTATCTTGAACTCAAAATCAAACCTGCATTTCCCATGACTAAAAGCAATAAACATTTTAAATTAAATATATATTTTAAATAATCTTTATTGTGTAAGCAATGCACTCTCAAAATGAGATCCAGAGATTGCAAACCATAGCTTAAAGGAGATGTTCAGATGACAATGCTGATGAAATCTTCTAATAGAACTTTTTGTGGGCAGTTTCCCACAAACTTTGCCGACATTCCTAAACACAGGTTAATCAGTAACTTCTCTGGTCCCTCATCTTATTTCCACAAACTTCTAGGTGCTAGTCACCATTCTCAGCCATGACAGTAACATCACCGGCAATGACTTATAGTAGCTACACAGGCAACCTCTTTTACAGCCGGAGGTCAGAAACGATCAGAAGATGGCATTAGTGGTGAATATCTGTGTAAAGGAATACCAGGACCAAAGAAAATTGGGTCTTGGGGTGTGCTTGTGGGGTATTCCTGGTTTTGTGTAAGAAATTTCCTCTAGGCAGAGGTAAACACGTCATTTAAATGACAATTGTAGTCCTAAAAAGAACACCCCCCCCCCCCCCTTAAAAGTAACCAGGGGAAAGACCTAAAAGTCCTCACACCTGGGGCAGTCTCTATCTCCAGATAAACTTCCCTACAGAATAGTTTCCCTCAAAGCTCAGGTCTAACTCTGCCCCAAGGACTGTCAGATTCTTGCAAAGCGCAACTTCCCATTGGCCAGATCATGGACAGCGGTGAGATGCAAAACTAGACGGGACTGATGAGGGAACCTTTTGGCAAGTACATTTGGAGATAGAGCCTGAGGGTACTTTAAATGGACAGAAGAGGAGGGGAGCAATGAAGGTATTGTCTTTAAAGTAATAGGAATGAAAACCAGTTATAAGAATAATATTTTTACATTTAAAAATGCTAATGCACATCTTAATTCATTCATTGATACTACCTTTCATGCTGTTTCACACGGTTCTGTGACTGGTAACATCATTCACATTAAAGGACATATTCCAACCTGTCATAGCATATTTCAATATAGATATTACATTTCCTGTTATCCCGATAAAGGTGCAATCAGTACCAAACCAGTAGCAATGACGAAGGGGAACGCGACCCAATAATTAGGCAATTCACCCATTTGTTGGCTGGCAAAAATCATATTTATCCTCCACATAAACCCTTTCACACCTCTCTTCAAATGTCATTGGTAACCACCCAACTACAGTATTACATTAAAATTTTGCAGCACAATACAAGATGATCATTTAGCAGATGCACAACTCCAGAAACATTGTCTGGTCTTCATTTTAAAATAACTTCCACACATATGCTGCCGTATGAGAATACTTCCTGTATTCAAATGATGAACAAGAACCATACAATGAAATCTGTTATTCTGTTATTAAGAGATACTATCTGTATGCTGCAATTTTTATTGTCCATCAATAGCCCCTATGAGGAAGTTTCTTTACAAGGCTTCACTGTTTTTAAAAAACAAACATAAATGAGTAGAATTGCAGCATAAAGGGAATTTTGTAAACACTTTAACGGGAACACCGAAAAAGCATTTCTATAGAAAAACACATCTTTTTGAAACACATTCCCAAAACATACATTTACAAAGCCTAAGGGAACTAGCTGACTTGTAATTTAAAAATGTTGCAGAACCAATATTGATTTGTTATGCCACAATGCAGGGTCAGTGTGGCATGGCAGGACTTTAATTACCATGTTTCCTCCAAAGAATTTAGAGGTGCTTCCATGCTTGACAGAAAATACACTGCTACCTGCAAACATCTTTCTTATTTTCTAGCAAATGTTTACAACTTCAAAATTACCTGTGCTGTCATCTCTTTAGGTCCTTTGGGTCTGCAGGTCACAGGAAATTAAAATCATGCCATTTAACTTCACTGCATCAGTGAACACAAATGTGAGATCTCTAAATGAATGTGACCCCAATATCCAGGCACTTTAAAAACAATGGTCATAATGCACCCCAAGTGAGATGGTTGGTGTTGGAGGTGTTAAAAAAAAAAATCCCCACGAGATTATGAAAAAAAGACTCCTCCAAAGAGAAGTATTTTGGATACATTGCCTCAATGCCTTGCATCCACTGGGCTTGAATGAGGATATAAAATACAAGTGCTTTCTGTAAGTGTTCTTAGCAACACTCAGTTTAAAACATATTTCCTACAACTAAGTACTTAAAATCCACCTGCCTGTTGTATTAAAGCTTACCTGTTTTAAAACTCATCTGTTGTTCTTGATCCACAGATGATCCCAGTAAGATAAAAAAATATATAAATATAGCATAAATCTATAGAAAAAGTTTATTTAAACCAGTTCACAGTATACCTTTATGCACTTGAGGACGGGGGTAACACGTCGTGAACTTACCAATGTCACAATGTTCCAGTTATACAAGAGTGTGCGTCCCTCGTCATATGTTTTGCACTATTGCTGTAAATAATTCATCATGCTTTGTACTTCTAATGTATGCAATATGTTTGACTGTGTATAATATGTATTACACCCCTGTATATAATACACCCCTGTATATAATGTATGATTATGTTATTGTAAAGCACCATGGAAGATGTTGGCGCAATATTTTAGTGAGTCATGTGACAATGATGACATAGCTAACTGTGGGTGGAGTAGAGTTAGGTCATGTGCTCGTTTGTGCAAAGTACTTTAAACTAGAGAGTCAGCTTCAAGCATCCAGGCCACACAGGAGAAGCTGTCAGCTCATGCAGCCAAAAAGGCAAGTACCAGTAGGTTAGGACCCAGTTGAATAAAGCAACCTTGACGTGGTGACTGTGCTTAAAATAATTTGGCCAACTTGTTGAACTAATTGCTTTTATTTATCCAGGGTTTAGCATGCTGTTTGTAGTAGCAACCTTATGGAAGCAGCCAATATGCAATTAGAATTGTTTGTGCACTACAATTCTATTTTTTGTACGTATTATATTTTTGGTCTCTAGTTGCACTTTAATATGGATGTACAACAGCCCAATTTTCTATATATTGTGAAGTACAGACTATAACTAATGATATAGCTTAGCACTATTTATAAAGGATATAGCTTACAGGATAATAAAGGCTCTTGAGTATAATCCAGGGTGAGATAGCTATGTGACTTATTTGTAAGAACTAATCCGCTGTTGCCCTCTAGTATTAACATGCCTAATTGTATATTATATTGGTATATAGCTATTTCATTATTATTTTAATTTTATATTAAGTATTAGGGCACTAAACATCCCTTCTTTGAATATTTTCAATAGGGTATCAATGGGCATTCTGCATTCTATGAATAGTTTTCTTACATATTTGTGTTACAGCAAGCCAACCCCAATAATAATGCTTTTAAATACGATAAACCATGAAGACCATTTTCACAAAGGAAACATATGCAGATTATTAGGTATATTTCCCTAACTAAAATAGTCATAGTCAGCATGTTCTTAAGTTTTGCTGAAAGCAGCAGTATGTATGTAGCTGATTAGTGCTCAGTTTTTCATGCTGCCTCTCTGGGCCTACCTTTACTGTAAAATAGCAATTAAAAAAAAAAAAAATTATATATATAATCCACCACCTTGTGTAGAGGATTAAGAGTTGTGAAAATGTAAGAATGAATGGGGCAAAAAGATTTGAGACATAATATAAAAAGGTAAATGAGAAAAGCATCTCATACAAGTCAACTGCATACAATCCAAAATTGCGACTACTACACAACCTTACCTTCAGTGTAGTCTCATCTTCTACAGTCCTACATCATTCTTTGTCCCCTTGCAAATAAAACACTGACAACTGGATCAAGTTGCATAGTTTTAGAATATTTAATATCTTTAAATCTTTCTATTCAATCTTATATCCACATCCATTAAATAAAAAAATGTTTATTATGTTTAAATTACAAGAAAATTTACTTTGCACAAAAAATTATACAAAAATAGTTTTTCCAATTGCCATAAATTGTCCTTTTGCACATATACAGAATTCTGTGTAATATGTTACATATTACAACTGCAGATCTTCAGCAATTCTATTTAAGAATGTTTAAATTTTTCAGGTCCAGAAGAAAGTTAGTTCAGTCCTTAAAATTACTTTATGAAACCCCCAGACCTTGGTAAGTCTCTGTGCAATGGAAAATTGTGTGTTATTCCAGGGGGTAGCCTCTACAAGGACATGCCCAAGTCACTGTATCCAACACAAATACATTGTTTTATTGCTCATATTGTGGAAACGGTGTCCTTAGAATGCAGGCATACTGTGCTGAAATCTTCACGCAAGTGATGAGAGGTGGTGAGAAGGCACACATTTTATGAAAAGACAATTCATTAAAATCCTTGCTTTTCTCAGTGGGTGAAAAGCTTAAATTCTGAACTCCATAACTATGGTGATTTAATGTTGTAGTGACAATCCGCAAGATATTTTCAAAAATAAACCCCTTTAAAAAAAGGTCCAGATTCATCTTTCACATTGGCATTAATAAATAGTGATGTTTTTCAAGGTTTGCAGTGTACAAAAAAAAAAAATTTAACTCCTCCTTTCCATGCAGCTTTAAAATATTGAGTTTTAGAAACAATATCAAAAGGTACATTTACTGATGTACTGCCAAGTCTGAGGGGTCTTGCTTGTTAAGGCAAGCTATCTATTGTCTTCCCAATCTGGCCAGCAGCATTCACAGTTTCAAAGGAGCAAGGTAATGTAAGCTGGATGCTCCTAAAACTATGGTAGATCAAAAGAAATAGAATAAACAAGGTATGCTCATAAATAATTCACCTTGGGTTAAAATGTATAACAGAACATGTCAAAAAAACACAGTGAATACAATATACTCATTAACTAAGGAAAAACATATCCTAAGTGATTATAGTGTATAATTCTGCTTAACTGAAAATAAGACATGAGACATTGCTGTTGATTTGTATAAATGGGAGCTGCCATTTTGTTTACCTCAGCAGAGACATTTTCCAAATGGAAATTATGAAGATATTTTTATTAGTAAAAGAATGTCTCAACTACTGAAAGTAATGAAAATGTTCAAATAATGAATTTTATATTTGAAAAAATGTTCTATGCACAAGCAGCATTACTTTCATACTTCACTGCCTCAGAGGAAAAAATGATTTATAAATAAAAGCTAAAACATACATGCCCTCTTTGCGAGAGTCAAGTTCTAAATTTCTGAATACTGGTTAGAACTATTTTAGAATAAAACATAAGCAAAATACAAATTCTACATTATTTAACAAACACTGGCAGCTGTATACATTTTTGCTGAAATTAACTATATAAGCATTGCTAATTTAAAAGAGTCCCAAGTTAATTAAATCTGTCCTTTGCATAGTAAATGTAGCTATCACGGCAAACCCGTATAAGCACTTTCAACTAATTCGACCATTACTTCTGATCCTTTATTTTTCTGCAGGTCCATAAATCATGGAGCAATTATATATTAGTAGGAATGCTTATATTGAGTTGATTTAATAGTTTTACAAAACAAAGGATCAGAGTCATGGACTGACATTCTTTGTGGCATTGCAAAGAATGGAATTAGAACCAAAAAGCATAGAAAACACAGGCATAACTTTTACAAGCTTGATCATAAAATGTACAGACTAAATAATAATCCCCCCTGCAACTAAACCGTTATACACAGATAAAAGTGTGGTTAGAATCATCAGGCAGCAGAGTATAACAAAATTGTTCACTGTGTGCAAAAAAAAACACTAAATTCCCATCATACATTCATTTATATATTATTGACAGCTTCCACATTGTTTTGGCTTAGATATTTTTCCAACTTTTTCACAGTCTACAAAAATTAAGCAGATTTAAATGAAATTAAAGTGAACCCTTACTTAGTTATATCTTTGTTTTAAGATTTTAAAACCCCAGACAAGTCAAGTGCAGTAACTTAGATGCCAACTGCTTCATTTGTGATTCAACAGTAAAAATATGGGAACCCCTGACACAAAATGTATTAATATGTTTTGTGCATAATGCTATTTTGATAAATTGCATCTTTAAACATATTGTATAACCACCCTTGTCTATACAAAATAACATGTTTTGTGGTACTGCCGATTTTAATCGACAACATGCTCTCTACTGGAAAAACAAATAAGGAAATAGAAACAAAATTCCTGTTGTAAACTCAAGAGCTGCACAAGGGACAGTTGCCCATCCTGCTGTGATCCTTCATTGTAATACTACAGGTTCCTAAAACTATATAAACCAGTAACCTAACTGTAATAGATTATTGTTTGTATAGATCTATTCATGTCTGGATATAATAGGTTTTAGTCACAGCACATTTACATTTGATTAATCTAGAGATGCAACATCTAATAACATTAGATATTAAAGGGTAACTGTGGTCTACAATTATTCCAAACTAGTAAGGGTTATATAAAAAGCCTTCCATCATACCTTCAAAATAAAACCTAAATCACATCTCTAGATAAAAATAGTGAGAAGTTATTGCTGGAAAGGTTCAGTAATATTACTTCCTGCTTGAACACTTCCTGTTTTCAGCCATGTGATGAGCTTTAGTCATGTGATCAGAATCTGCCTGCATTAATAGGCTCCCATTCTCAACTGTCAATTTTCCCCTCCAGGTACTTCCTGATTTCCCCAGCATTAAGTCTTTACTGAGCATGCTTCTCCCCCGGGGCAGAGGGGCTAGCAGAGATATGGTGATGTCACTCAACCTACTGGAAGCAGGAAGTTTGAACATTCACCCCAAAATCATTTCTCACAGGCTGAAACCAGAGATGTGATTATTGGCTCATTATAAAGGCAGGCTTTCATTTAATCCTAACTTGTTTGGAGACCACAGTTGCCCTTTAAAGAATTTACTCCTGAAATTAAAGTGAGTTTCCAAAGGAAATTAAGGTTTAATCCATTCATTTCTGGATCCATGTAAACTTTGGGGTTAACACAGTGACTACTCATGTCCTGTTTAATACTGTGCATTTCATTTTACAGGGTGGATTTTATAATTCTAGGACACAAAACCTTTTACATTTCTCTAGTAAGGAGGAGTAGGTATCCCATTTTTTAGAAACTTAATCCTTAAGTGAAGTTTGCGTTGCTGTGCTTGTGATAGTTTCCCAGCATGACAGGTTTACTTATCTTTGTATGCACCGCACACACAGAGATAGGAAAGAAGCCAGGTGATAGACAGGAGAGCTGGCAGCCAGAAGTGCAAGAGATGAATGCTGAACACTCTTCTTCTACTGCACAATGGGAGGTAGGAATACTCACTCCTAGCTTTAACAGAGATATAAAAGCCAGGTAAAATGTCACTTAAAATAATTTGTGCACTATAATGCTCCTTTAATGATTTCTTTGGACAGCACAGATACTTTAATTCTAAGCTTAATAATAGGGTTTTTATTACAACAGCTATCAGCTAATAGTTTTAAAGGGAAAGAACACCTTTTCATTTTTTTTATTTATAAATGTAAATCACCCCCAAAACTACAATAGTTGGAAAGTTTAACTTGAAATGCTGCCTGATGTTCCGCTTCCTGGTTCTTCCAATTAGCAGCTGTCAGTCATGGGTGTAACAAATTACATCACAGCCAATGACTGAACACTATCCCATTAGCAGCTTCCTCTAAACATGTAAAAGCTTTTAAAAAAGCTTGGAGGGAGTGATTTACCTAAATACAACTTTTTATTTGAGGGGTGAATGTTCCCATTTAAGTTCAGCAGTACATCCTCACTAAATTCATAGAGTCTTCTTGAGGCTTAAGTCAGTGGTGTTTCTCTGAATTACAAACACATTCTTACTTTAACTAGATATCATACGGACATAAAGATCCTCACATTACCAGTCTGCCCATAGTGTAAATTTGCAAGTAGAAAGACATGCCCTGAGATATCATCACAAAGTTTCAATTCAATAGGCTACTTGCAATCAGCCTTATGCACCCCATATGCAGATGGTGCAGCTGATTAAAGCACTTCAAAGTACTGGATTGCAAGTACAAATTGAACTGCACACCCTGCTTGAAACGCACTCAAGATGATGAAATCCTCTGATTCACTTTTGTTCAATGTCTGATCAGCTTTATTCGATAGATATCTTGGTATTGCTGGATAGTCTATCAAAGAGAGATACTACACACAAGTCAATTGTTTCACCTGATTCGAATAGATTGATCAAACACATCAGGAAAACTTGACCCGTGCATGACTCAGAGTCATGGCTGGAAACAGAGGTTTGGGACTACACATTTCCACTAAATAGATCTATAATGGCTAGAAATGGACTAATAGCAATGTTCAGAGGTAAATATATTGGGGGATAATCAGAAAACAAATTCTATTTGGTTGACTTATCTGCAAAGATGAAATGCCATAAGAAAGTCAGCTTTCCAGACATTTTTGTGTTCTAGTGTTTTATAGGGATTCTGCAAAATAAAATCACTCCACAACAATGGCATCACAATACTCCCAATGGATGAAAAAACTATTGTAAACAAGTTGTACTGCAAACCATACATCCAATCAAATTGGTTTCATCCATGTTCAATAATATCCCTAGAATACCATCAGCTACAGGTTATACTCCGATTTCTAATTAGTAAAGAAGCTATAACCTTGGTTCTCTGTATAAATTAAACAACCTCTGAAACTTAAATGTTCTTTGGCATATTCCAACTTTATATACAAAGTTCTTACAGTTAAAGACCTTTTCTATTTGTATCTGCTACCTGGCAAACGCTTTAAAATCAATGTATGCATGAACTGATCTGACAGTGTCACAGAGACAATTAAAGTGCATTTTGGCACGAAAATGATTAACTGCCTCATCAAAATGAACAACCCCCTGCCCCAACATCCCATCAAAATGACATAATAAAAACAGTTAGGCACTGTCAGTTTTAAATGCATTATAATGATCCTGGGCAATGCCAAAAGCACTTGATGGAGCAGACATAATTACCTTGTATCTTCATGGACTAGTTCAGGGTGGAATAGAAAGTTAAAAAATGGGGTCTATGATCAAAATTTTCAGAGAGCAGTAGGAGGAGGGGTGGGGTGAATTGAAAAAGACAAGTCTGTAATCATCAAAGTGAACTCTGTTGTTTTATAAAAGCAGTTCTCTCATTGCGTGTATCAGTTTCTTCCATTTCAGACTCTGAAAAGCCTTCCTCTTGCCACACATCTGAGGGAATGCCCTTGTAGGATATGATTCCACTATCCAACATGTATAATTTCTTCCTCCCAAGGACTCCCTCTGATCGCAATTGAAGGAACAGAAATATACTGACAAAAACTACTACTATAACAATGCAGCTCATCATGGCGACAATCACTGGCAAAGCCGAAGTCCCAGAATCAGAGTCGTTATCTTCATCTTTCAGCTGGGGAGATTCTCTGCTCATTTGAGCTTGGTGAGAGCAAGTATAGTCCAAAAGGTTGTAGTGTGAGTGTGCAGGACATGTTAGGCAGTCATTGAGTGTGGTGCCTTTGCAGGTGGCACATGACGAATGGCATGGCACACAGACATTAGCCAGGAGAGGTTCTATATTGTTTTCTAGCATGTAGTGAATATTCTGGACACTGGATGTAAATCCAGATGGACACAACTTTACACAGCTCTTTTGATGTAGGTAGTAGCCCTCTTCACAAACTATAGAGAAAAGATATTTGCAAACAGTGAAAAAAAGCAAACACAAAGAAAAGGAGAACATATTTGCAGCAGTAGGTTTCCTTTTGTGTATCCAGTGTATGATATGGTATAACTATACAAGAGCTAAATTAAATATAAACAAAAAGGCTGTCACACCAGACAGTCAAGTCTCAGTTTTCTCCCCAGAAATTTTTTCCTGCTGGGTGGCATTAAAAGTAGCCGGGTGGCATAAAAAGTAGCCGGGTGGGGTAGGACAGGGAAATTTGGTGGTAAGGGAAAATGTGCACTGCATCATGCTCATTATATAGGTCAGGGATGTCTAACCTTTGTCCCACTAGATGTTTGAAAACTATAACTCCCAGCATTCCATGGTTGTAGAATGCAGGGAGTTGTAGTTCATCAACATCTGCAGGTAACCCATGTAACATAGCAGCACAAGCACATGTGACACCCTTTTGTGGCCTTGGAGATCTTGAAAAAGCTAGTTAATGTGCTAAAATAATCTTGCAGGTGTAAAAAAAGGGTCTGGACTTAGCAGTTTTGGCGGGAGTTTTTAACTGACCTATTGGCACCTATTAAACCTACTTCTAAATTCTTTTAAATCACAAGTGTTCTCTCAAGAATTTTTTTCCAGCCGGGTGGCATGAACAGTAGCCGGGTGGGCCGCCCGGCTAAAAGACCCTAGGGAGAACACTGAGTCTCCTGTTTCCCATCACATCTATAGAAGCTATTATATCTTTTCTTTTTACCATGTTTAAATATTGAACCTATTATCTTGAGGAGACCATTTAATGAAATGGATACAAATTTGGTCTGCCCACCTGCCCTGCAACATGCCTGCTTACAATTTTATCTGCATTAAATTGTGTATCCCATAAATGGAAGGTCATTGAGGCAGGATAATATATAATTAAACATGGCGGGGTGGCCTTTAGTTAACTAATAAATGTATAAATAACTAGAGCTCAGGGTCCGAGTTAACTGTACCTTTAATGCTTTGCAACTGCTGTGGGGTACTACTGTGGGGTACTACTGTAGCTGGACTTCTGAAATTAGTCTGCCATTGTGTCCTGTACTGAAACGGTTTTAACAAGTTCTGACAGTTGTTGAAATGAGAATAAGGGATTATCAATGCAACTTTTTTTTTACACCAAAGAGCCAATCTCCCCCTTTATATAAAAAATTCTACAGATATAAAATCCCTCAAACTACAACTTTGGTTAGAAAGCTCAAAGATGGAAGACCAACCTATGCAAGCCCCTCTAATGTTCTTCACAAACAGTAAAATATGTTTTTATTATTATTATTGTTTTAATAAATATAAAAGTTGTTCTGTTTAATGTAAAAAAAATCGCTTTTCAAAAGCATTGCCAGACTGTGTAGTATTTAACAGACTGCACTAGGGTTTTATAGAATGCATCACTACTCCAGACCGGCCATGGAATGCAATAAGTAAGGTTGGATGGGTTTCTTGAATGTATAAAGCAGTAAATGTCTTTATTGCTCTTACATAGGCACAAGCAAGAATGTATCTGCCAAAGTGGAACAATAATCAGTACATGAACATGTGGATCACAGACACTATACCCGACCTGTTCTGCAAAAATTGTTTAATTAGTAGAAATAGAGCCCTCATTTACTTTGTAATTAGATTTGAGACTCTCATTAACACAAGGCAAATGGTGCCTCACCGGTGATTTGAAAGTACTTCAGTTAAAAATAATCTATTATGAAGCTCCTCTAGAGAATTAGCTGTAATCTGCTGCCACGTGGATAGAAAACAGAAATAATTATTTCCACCTGCTTGCTTGCACTTCAACATCACATTCTATAGAAAGGCACACAAATGGTCTGGCCAGGGACAAATCTGTATTGTATTGGCAATTACTGCATGGGAATTATCATCAACTGCCAATATGTTGCCTCAACTTTAAAGGGCCTGTCCACCCCATTCATACAATTTTGCTGTAGTGTAGGGCTCCCCAAACGCAACCGCTATAATTATTTGAAGCAAAACTCCCCTGATCTATACTTACATTGCATCTCTCCCTCGACGTTCAGTCCCGGCCCTCTACTTGCATGAAACTGGGGGAAAGAGGCTATGTAAGTATAGATTGGGGGAGTTTTGCTTCAAATAATTATAGCGGTTGCGTTGGGGGAGGGAGCCCTACACTACAGAAAAGGGGATTTGAGCTAGGGGAAGGGAGAGAGAAACTGGAGGGAGAGGGCTGCAGTGCACATGTCAATTTTCTCCCGGAGGAGAGACAGGAGGCAGAGTCCTATATGGACTGGGCCAGGCTCCTGCTGGTCAGTTTTTTGGACTTTGGAGGGACATTTCAGGAGAACTATTTGGAGCTGGGCTGTAAGGTAAGGATTTTACTACACTATACAGTGGGGCCAGTAGTGGGTTAAATTATAGTTTTGGGGGTGGACATGCCCTTTAAAGTTAGGATGCAATTAATAGTTTAATCGTTATTATGACTTTAAGGTAGGTGAGCAGTTTGAACACATCCATCATTTCAAGACAACTTAAACGTTAGTCTTCTAAATCATGAAGTCTCCTGTTGTTGTGTGAACAGTTATACATAAAGAAAATGAAGTGTATACAAAAGTAAAATGCAAAAAAAAAAAAAATTGTCACCATATCTTAAAAACTTGTAGTACTATGAATGGCTTGAAATTGAAAGTTATAATAGATGCTAAATATCTGTGGTATTCAGTTAACTGGACGTTTCGCTAGTCATCCAACTGGCTTTCTCTATTCAGAATGACTTGTACAACAATCTGTTGGCAATAACCACCCTGTAACGTGTCCCAAACAGCATATAACATCAATATGTTAAGGACCTCCTGAATGCAAGTTGTTGATTGCACTGTGGTGGTGAGGTGTTATCAAAACAGCATTGTATATAGCAGACAATTGGTGTTGATACACCCCCACCGCAAACACTTCTATTTCAGGCTTGTTTTTTTTTCTCTGACATAATTGGTCTCCTTGATACCTCTTGTGAGCCAATCCGGTTGATTGTCCAAGATGTTGACATTATCATCTTCACACGTATGTTCTTTTCCCTTCTGTGCTGGGCCATACTTTGGGGAAAGCAAGACAGGAAAAAGAACATAAGAGATGGGAGGCAGGGCCGACACTTATTGTCTGCCATGTACAAATTCTGTTTTGATGCCTTACCCTTGGCAGTTTTGAGAACTCCTCTTAGCCACACTGCAATCAACACCTTGCTGTTACATGCTGATTGGGATACATTCCATGGTATTTATTGACAACAGATTCTTGTACAAGTCATTCTGAATTGAGGAAGCAGTACTGTATGTATCTGCATGATCAAATCTTGCTCTTCTATATAAAATTAAGAGACTGTAAATACAGAGATGATAATATTGCTATTATTCTTTTACTCCACAGACGAGCTGCAATTTTATTACTGTAGATAGCGGAGGAGATGCAAAGGCATGCTTATTTTTAAAGGAGGACTTTACATGAGGTTGTTATAGAAACTGGTTAATATTTTTTCTCCAACAGTTTCCTGACCAATCATTGCTTAGTACACATTTCTCTTTTCAGGGGCACACATGTTGGGCATGCTACATTTATTATGTAAATATGCCCTACATTTCTTTATAAACTGTGCATTGTCGACCCAAAGGCATATCTCAGCATTACAGATATATTGCTCTGTAGTTGTAGGACAAAGATTCACAAAAAAAACAATCACTGGAGTAACAGCATGCAAAGGTACAAGGAGATGAACAGAAGGTAAAGCTGTTATACTGCAATCAACAAATCTAGTCATTATTTCACTTGCCTAAAGCCCAAATATTCTTCACTATTTGTATCTACTAATTACAATGCTGTATGTTAGAATACTTAAAGGAGAACTAAACCCAAAAAATCAAAGTTTAAGTTAGAAAGTACTTGCCTCAACACCCTTCTAAGAATGGAAGATTCCACATAGGAGCTTTTTCTTTACCTCTATGAGCTCATTTTAGGTTCTGTTTGTTCCATAACTCTGAAGCTGACATTTTCCCTTGCCTGCCAGTACTTTTACCTCAATTACAATTTCAGCACCTGTGTGATTTCCACTCCCACCTCTTAACCCCTATGATGTAGGAAAATATTAAATCATCAATATTCAAATTGGTGGTGCAGCCGATTAACACTTTCCTAGTAGCAGTGTTGTAGTGTGATGTATATAGGTCTGGGTATCTAGTGTGTCTGGATTTAAATTAATGTATGTCTCACCTACGGCTTTCACTCCATCAAATCCGATATATAAACAATAAATTGCAGGTAAAACATACAAAGATACAGGTCTGTAGCTGTGAATATTGCAAGTTTATTGCAAAACATGCGTGCTACATGTTTCAGACCCACTCAAGCACTTGAAGGACAAGAGGGTCAGAAACATGTAGAATGCATGTTTTGCAATAAACCTCCACTATTCACAGTTACAGACCTGTGTCTTTGTATGTTTTACCTGCAATTTATTGTTTATATATCGGATTTGATGGAGTGAAAGCCGTAGGTGAGACATACAATGTATTGTTTAAGTGCTGGAGGGCCATATTTAAAAACTTGCGATACCGCTGGTTTTCGTTATTGTACAACCATGGCAGTAGTATACCATAACGTGGTAATAAACTACCGTAATGATACTCTACGGGCGGTCTTAGATTTACGTTGACTATCGTGCATTTACAAGATTTACGATAGTGATCATAAATTGATGATCTCCATAATGATCGCTAAAGAAACACCACACCACACAAAGAAAGAGACACCACACCTTTATAAATATGGCCCGTAGCGTGAAGGTCTCTAGTTCTCACTGTCAGCTGTAGCAATATTAGTGGAAAGTGTAGCTTCTTAAAGGGGAATGTTGGAGGGTAGGAAGAGTGTGTTTTTATAGGAACCACATGATGCAAAACTGTAGGGGGAGGATAGAGAAGTGAACCTGCTCTGTGCAATGCCTTTCTTATCAGTGTACCTTATTAAAGGGAATGTTGGAGGGTAGGAATAGTGTGTCATGGTCATTATATTATCCTCCACCTGCAGCACTACACCATGCTTTATAAGGGTATATATTAAAGTACATATTACATAATGTACATATTAATAGGAATCATTGGAGGGAATGCCAATTAAAGGGGCACTGTTAGAGGGAACGCAAACATGTTCTATGCAGGAAGGCTGCCTGTGGGAAGTTTAGCATAAAGAAAATCACTCTCCCAACTAGGGTTCCCACCTTTGCCGTTAAGACCCGAACACATATACGGGCCTATGTATTAAAAGTTCTTATTGTTAAAAATGGTGCAAATTTTTCCACAATCAATCAGATTTTAGCATAAGAACTTTAATGACATAGGCCTGATAATATGCACTCAACAAAAGGTTGTTAGTATTTTCTTTAAAAGCATGATGCAGGCTGATACAGTTTGTATTTAATGCAATGGTACTTAGCACTGCAACATGTATATTTAATATGTGTTTGGGTCTTAAAAGGCAAAGGTGGCCTTTGCCTTTACACTACTTCCAAAACTACTTCTAGGCTCCATTTCCTTTTAAAATGCATTGCACAGAGCTGTGCTAAGACCATGTTCTGGATCGGAGCTTCTATTTCTTATGATTAAGTACCCTCGAGGTACGAAACGCGTCAGGTGACCTCATGGTCCAGATGCCTGTAAACTTCTAATAAAGTACCATTGAATTTTACCAGCCGGAGTTCCGTTCTTTTATGCTCAGTGTGCACGCTCCTATTTTTATGAATCTTGCAAGACCATGTTCAAGCCAATATGTTGCACCTGCAGCTCTGAGCTGTTTTGTTTTTATAAGTGTACCTTGTAAAGTGGCCAGTTCAGTTCTACTGGGGTTGCCACCTTTCCCTTTAAGACTGAAACACTTAGGGCTAGCATCCACTAGCGTGTTTTGGATTGCGGTTTGCAATCCGATTGTGCTAGTGGGAGTGCAGGCATGTAATATCCTATGGGACCGGCCCCACTAAATGCGATGCGTTTCCGTGTGCTATTGGAGTGCATGCGATTACCATTTTTTTGTTTGTATTGCATGCTCTCTGCTAGGGTCCAATTGTGGAAGCGCAAAGCCCATGCACGGAAGAGAGTACAAACGCGCATTATTGTGACAATGCGTCCTCCCTTGCACTTAAGTGGGGCCACAGCCTCAGGAAATTGCTAAGTTCCATTGCATTAAATACATGCTGTATGGCTAAACTGAAATCAATGCAGCTTGCATTACACTTCTAAGGCCTAGGTCACACAAGCGCATTTTTCAGGCAATTGCAATTTTCCAATTGTTTTGAAATCGCAGCAACGCAACAAAATCTTGTGATTTCGGGGCATGTTGTGATTCACACATTTGTCAGCAATTTGGTAACGCAAGCGTTTTTTGTACAATCGCATGTGTTTTCAGAATGACAATGGACAAATTGTGAGCGCAAACGTGTGCGATTCAGGTGCATTGCAGTGTGGCCGTGCCCTAAATGTACATTTCAGCAATACACACACTAATATAAATGGTAGAGTGCAGAAATAAACACATACAAAGACACAGTCTTGCAGAAATGCTAACAAATATAAAAGGGTTAACAAGTTGCTTCCTAAATAAATATGAAAAGGGTTAACACCTTCCCCACTCCGAGGGAAAATCTGCTAATAATATTCACTGCTATCTCTGATGATTGGCTGGGAGACTGGCAGGTGGGGACTCTGAGCTCAACTGTAAAGGTGACCATACATCTGAGATATTACTTACCTGACTGAGGGCTCACGTGATGTTCCTTCGATCCTGCCGGAACCGCTTCTCCCGATCTTACATTCGACCGACATGCGATCGCAAAATGAATGGGATTTTGCAATCGCATGTCGGTCAAATATACGATCGGGAGAAGCGGTTCCGGATCGAAGGAACATCGCGTGAGCGCTCGGTTGGGTAAGTAATATCTCATAGATGTATGGCCACCTTTACATACAGCTTAGCATAAGGGGAGTGGGAAACAAACACAAGGTAGCTAGTTAACTTTTTGTTTTAAAAAGTTTTTGTTTTAAGTGTGGAGATGCCGTTTAAAATCAACCTTCCCAACACAATTGTTTAAAAAATGTACATATGTAGGAAACTGAAACATAAGTTTTGGAGAGTAATGAGGTCAAGTAAGACAAGTAAATATGTTTATTAAAACATAAAAAACTAATAAAGAAATGGCAACTTTCCTTTAATAAAAGGGGATATAAATATATAAAAAAATATATAATTTACATTTGACTTTTTTTTAATGTAGCAGGACGGGATTAAAAGCTGTAAAATAACAGTTTACAAATACATAACTCAAGTCAACATAAAAAACTAAATCATTCATAAAAAACGAATATAATTTATATATAGTAATAAATTCTAATTGCATTCAGTATGTGCAAAAAGATGAAGAATTATTTTAAGTTGAATGCATTCTTACCAACACAAGACTGGCTTGAGGCAACAGTTCTGCATCCATCTCCATCAAGCTGGTTAGACAGACCTGGGGGTTCCGTCACAGTTCCATACAACACGATAGTGAACTTAGTCAGTGTGCCTAATGAAACCAGAACAGAAAAGTTTAGCTTATAAAAAAGCCAGAACTCATTCAAAAATATTTCATTCTATTTTCAGCAAGACCAATTTTTGCCAGCTACTTCCTGGTCAGGTTATACCAGCTGAGAGTAAGCAGTATTTTAGAGAACGTTGTATTTTTTAAAGACACACAAGACTGGATTTACAATTTGCCTGTTTAGAAAATGGTCTATATATGTTATTAATAATATTACATCTGCCAGATGATCCTTGAAAGCTTTAAAATCTGTTTTTCTTTTCAATATACCATGTAAGCAAATCGTTATACACAAAACAAAAAACTAACCTAAATTGTTTTTTATTTACAATTTTCACCATGCCAGTCATTTAGTTTAATGTACTGTAGATGAAACAGGTCCCCCCTATCAATTAGTTCATGCAAAACATATTCACCTATTGTCCTAAATACTACTGTGTAACTGCTATACATTAAATACATTTCAGTAGGCGCTTGTAGACACGCCCGATATCTCGGGAGGACAAACATCGCCCAACTATGCATATAAGTGCGAAGAAAGGAAATTGCGTCCGATAATCGTTTGGTCGAGGGTAATTCGTCCACCCGCCATGGAGTATCAACAAACGACGCCAAACCAAATGCATACACATGTGTCATAATCGACCAAAACGCCCATTCGTTGCGCGGCCGCCCTGCACTTGTTGTTCGCCTTCCTTAGTATTGAACCTTTTTAAAAGTTTAAAAGACTTTAAAAAAGAAAACTGAAATATTATAAATTTACATCACTTCCCTCCAACCACAGACACTCCTAGATATGTGCCTACTGGTAAATCCAGCCCTTTATAGAGGAAAAAAATGAAAACATGCACACACAATTTTAGTATATTGGCTAACTCAATAATAAAAAGTTTTCAACTAATGTCACTGTTTTTACAGAAACCTAAGGACTCCCTTGCAAGGAACAATGCTGACTTCATGACACAAAAGATTACTGGTAAAAAAAAAACAAATGTTAAAGGGCATGTCCACCCCAAAACTATAATTTCCTCCACTACTGGCCCCACTGTGTACACAGCTCCACACATCCCAGCTCCAAATGGTTGCCCTGTAATCCCCCTCAACGTCCAAAAAACTTCTAGTAGTTTGTGTAAAAAACTTATACGAAAAGCAATAATGCCCTGATGCATCTGATGAAACAACCAATATGGCTAGTAGATACAGAGCACTCGTGGGTCTTTTTCTTCAGTAAACTTTTTAAGACATCAACCAGGCTCATTTATCGCTGGTCAAATAAATGGAGTTAAAGTTGCGCTAACCGGTTCGCTGCTGGCATCGGATGCAAAAATCACCCGCGCATCAGACGCTCGCGATTCAATATCGCGTTTGCGCTAGATTTAGCGCAGGATTTTAACGCGTTTAAAATCCTGCAGTGAGTGAATCCCTTTCCGGGATTTACCCACATTCGCAACCACAATATTGAATCACGGAAGGTGCATTTACCCAGAGCAATAGCGGCTCTGGGTAAATGAGCCTGTACGTGTTTTGGCTAATTTGTGTAGCTGTCCTCACATGTGCACATCCTAAGGACGGCTATACACATTAGCCGATATATAGATGATTATATATATATATATATATATATATATATCTTTGTTACAGCTTCAGATTTTTGCTGGAAAAGGATTTATATAAAGAATTTCAGATCTCAGTGGATCCCTCTAATCTAAGATTTTCCTGACTGACAGGTTGTATCTCAAATACAAGATTGAATATAAAATTAATGAACCATATGAGCAATACACAGATAACGTTTTTAGCCTTTAGTTCTCCTTAAATACAGATAACAACAGCCTTCTCTTATGGTTATAACAGGAACTGCTAAATGATGTGACCATTGAAAAGCAATATTCCAGTAACATTGTTTTAATTTGCCATATATGCCTTAAAAAAGAACAGTGTGTTTTAGAATAATGCACTAGGGATCTGTAGTTGATTCACATGTCTATATTAGTATGTAGTGTAAGCAGCAAGAAGACATAAAGGGCTGACCTAAATACAAGTACTGTCAGGAGAACGAAAGTTGGAAGATCCAGAAGTGTTTATGCAGCAATGTTTGGTGACCTTGTGGTTTGCAAAACTGGAAAAACACATTAAACTGTATGAAAACACAAATCTTTTGTACAGCTGATGTTTCTGCGTACAAATGCAGAAGCACAAATGCATTCAATCACAATTTTGTTACATAGGTGTGTGAAAGTGTAATGTACCCAAAAATAATTTTCATATGAATTCTAAGCAAAAAACTGGAGGTAATTGTGAGACTTCTGTTAGTCATAACAACATCACTGAATGTAATTCAAGCGATTGCCACCTCATTCCGCTATAAAATAACATCTTTGTCTCTGAAAGAATATTAATACATATAAGAAAACATGCCCTATTAGCCAGAAAGGTTTACACCATTTATCTTAAAGGTAGCCATAGATGAATCGATATTATCAGGCAATCGCAGGCAATAACATTGATTCTGTCCATCCTGATAATCAGGCAGATTTCCATTAATTGTTAGGAGATTTCTGTCTTGTTTAACAAAACATCTTAATGCCTTGAAAACTGAAGAATGAAAAGACTATTCTATATACAGAAAAAATGTCCACCCTCAGAATGAACCTTTACATGCTTAAAGGAATTGTACACAGGAAAAAAAGTGTTTGCCTCATTTTAATATATAAATGAATGTTAGCAGCACTTAATCCGATTTATTCGTGTACCTCAATCCAGTACTTTTTTTGCTTAGGCTCAGTTCCTCAGTTCCCTAGCCAGACTTCTGACTCTATGTAAGGGTAAGCATGCTCAGTAATCTCTATGAGACAGCATTAGGAGAGGGAATTTCCCACCATGCAGTTCAAGTACCAACTGTCACCAACCCAGCTACAGCAAAACTATACATAACAGAACAGTTTGCTACTAAATCACTTGATTGACAGCTGAAATTAAGATATTTCAGACTAGATATCTAAAGAAATAGACAGATAAAAAAAAATTGTACAGTAACAGTTGGGAAGAATTGTAGTTTCCAGTAATGAGCAATTAAAAAAAAAAAAAAAAAATCCCAGTGTGCATATCCTTTAATAAGCAATGCATCCCTTTTCAATATACTTATCTTCTGCTGCTGCACATATAAAATCTGGCCATACACTAGACTAGGCAAAAATTAGATAGATTAGAGATATCTACCTAAAGTCTAAAGACCACATTTTACATGCAGCAGTTTTTATCTTGAGATAATCCCATCTAGCCCTTTAATTTTGTGATCTCAAGTTGATTGAACAGGCTAGGCGGTTCTTAAGCTACAGTAGCTATACACAGGCAGACTTTCTTCTTATTGTATTTCCAGTTGAGAGCAATGATTGGAAGAACTGCTCGAAGTTCCCTACCTTGAGGCCTTTGATCTCAGCTTGAAACTTGCAGAGAGATCGAAAAAAATTCCGCCTGGCCCGATCTGTTTTTATAATAAACTGCTTTTCGAATGGAAAAACGGGTATTCGACATTTTGAGCGATCTGATCGAAATGTTGGAATTGCTCCAAATGTCAAGCCTGTGTAGAGGGTGCTTTTGATTGAACATTTGTCTATTGACGAACGTCTAATCTGTCTAATGTCTAAGTAGTGTATGGACACCTAAAGTGCTGCAGAGCAGCAGATGAGGCAGCATTGAGTATGGGCAAACTCAAGAAGCAGAGGATCGCACTCCAAAAAAATCATATATTTATCACATTGTGTGGTCCACAATAAATAAATGATTCTTTTGGAGTGCGATCCTTTGCTTCTTGAGTTTTCCGAGACTTTCCTGGTTTAAGGGAGAACCATTAGAGGTATCTGCACCCACAGTTTGGACAAAAGTGCACCTCCACCTTTGTTCTCTGCAGCATTGAGTATGGCCATCAGCCATTGGCTTTGACTGACCGACAGACCCAGAAGCTTCAGAGGAGAGGAGATAGCCAAGGTGATTGATCGAGCTTTAAGTATTGCTAGAAGCAGCATCTTTGGTAAAGTTAAGTATAGTGAAATGTGGATATAAGGGTTGCGTATTATGTATATAAAATTTTGTTTCGCTAAGACATAGCAGTAAGATCATGAATACACATATCAATGCGCTCCTACACCAAGGATGCCAAAAATGCTAATGTGCTAAACCATTTTTTCCCATCAGTATTCACTATAGAGAATCCTAGTCAGGCAGGGACTCTAATAATATGAAGGGTATAAATGAGGATTATTCACTCTGGCTAACAGAGGCTATGGTACAGAAACAATTAGACAAAATTAATATCAATAAAGCCCCAGGACCAGATGGAATAAGGTCTAAAGAGAGATTATGGAATAATCTAAAGAGAGCTTAGTCCAGTTTTATCTAGACCACTGTTTCTCATCTTTTCAGACACAATCTCTGGGCCGGTTAACCGCTTTGACTCCTTCTCCCTTACCTGCATCTTGCCGGATGTTTATTGTTACATCGACTCATCAATCTTCAACGTGGGTGTCCCTTGCTCGGTGCTTTGCACCTGGAGCGGGAGGTAGCAGTATTGTCTGATTTGGGGTATCTGTGTAGTTTAACAGCCACGGTCTGGTATAGACTACACCCTCAGGTGACAGCTCACTATCAGACTTTGGATCTGGCTATTGAGTGGACACTGGTAGGTACTTTTACACTGGGGTGAGACAAGGCTAGGCTTACTTCTATTACTTACCTGTACTATCTCTGCTGATTACTGTTTTGACTTTGGTGAGAGAAGGAGACTGTCAGTCTATTGACTTTTACGGGGTATTGTTTATAGCGTGTGCCTTTTTGGTTTCAGCCATTATACGTAGGGGGTGTTATCTAGCATGGCTATTGTTTTTTGTCCCTTGTATATGTATTATATTTATTATTGGAAGATGTCTACAAATATGTTTTTAAGTGTTTAGTTGTATTAATAAAGCTCAGGTGTTTTTACCCACCACTTTTTTTTGACCGTTCTGGTTGTTTTCTTGTCCTTATGATTAAATTTATGGCAGTGTGAGTGCCCATATCCGAATGGATGTGGTCTAATGATGGTACTTCTGGTATCCACTATCCACTAGGATTTTTGGTAGATCAATTACTATGTTACAAAGGCAACCACCAGACAGTCCAGAATGTTTAAGGAGAACTATAGTATATATTTAAAAAAAACAAAAGATAAAATGAAAAGTACTTGGGACAGGGATATAGGACTGGTAATTCCTACCTCCCAATATTGTACTTTTAAAAAGGTTAATTTAAAGTATAGTTGCCCTTTAAAGCATAGAGAAGAAACTAATCTGCTTCACAAACTTGCTGACGCTTAAATAAACTACAACTATATTGTTTTAAAACAAAAATCCCCATTTTGTTATAGAGCTGTAGTACACAATGAGCCACCTGTCTCATTCAGTTGCTTGCAGATGATTACTTTATAGCCAGGACAAAGTGACATCACTGCATTGTAATCAGTAATCACTCGAGCATTCAATAGGGCTTTGACGGTTGCAGGAAGTTTGCTAAACAGCAAGGCACTTTAACACCTGGAGGTGTGTATACAATGCGAGAATCTAATTATGCATTGTAAAGAAACTGTTAAAAAAAGCAATAAAACATTCTTTTTAATTACAGGACCACTTTCTAAAAATAAATATTTTCTATTAAATCTACAATATTTTTGTTTATAATAACTTTCCCCTCGTTCTTAGATCATATAGTGGAAAAACTGTGCACATAGTATAATTAATACCAATATATATTTGTAAGACAAAAGATAACAACAAATAACATTTGTGAAAATATTCTAACTAAAAATGTATTGGCATGCCACAGATTCTTAAAGCACATTAGTGTGCCCTGGCAAACACTTTTACTGCCACAGAGATCAAACAGGCCTATTTGATTTGTAGCGCTAGTGCCACCTAGAGTAGTGCTACTTAAACACTGTTCTTGCCTGTGGCCAATAAATAAACATGGTTAACCGCAAGAGTGGTCTGTTTTTACTGAAAATTTCAAAATGGTTGCTATTGGTCCATAGAATTTTATTTAAAAAGACTATAGCAATTGTTTCTATGTATGTCTACCAGAACTATCCTCTACCAGAACTATGCTATACAGCATCAGGGCTGAAGCCAATTCCACACAAAATCCAATGGCATCTGCTACAGAATGGAAACCCAGTTAAAACAGTAGTTTAAAATACAAGTATTGTAAGTTCCCTTAAGATCCAATCACCACAAACTATACTTATTTTGAAATGGCATAGATGTAGAGGCTTTTCTTATTTGCAAATATAGAGCAGACATTGCATAAAGCAATCACAATACATTTGGTTTTTATTATTAGTGAGTTTTCTCAGAAATGCGTGTTATGCAGAGTGTTTAGAATTAAAACATACTGTATTAAAGAAGAAAAAAATATATTTTACTCTCATTTGATTCTATATGCTTGTGAAGGTTCTCATTCATCCAGGTCATGTTATATCTGTTGTATTCAGTTAGATCAACTGGACCTAAAGCTTAGTTCTTGAAGACGTTTCGCGAGTCATCCAACTGGCTTTCTCAATTCAGAATGACTTGTACAAGAATCTATTGGCAATTATGTACCCTGGAAAGTCCCAAATAACATATCACAGCCAGGTGTTAGGGACCTTCTGAATGCAAGGCGTGACTGCATTGTGTTATAGGAACTGCCAAGGGAAGAGGTACAAAACAACCCACAAGCTTTCTTGGACTGCTTGGTAGAAGTAAGGGAGAATGGTAAACTGCAAGTAGAGGTTTACAAAAAACCAACCCACACAGATCAGTATTTGATGTTTGACTCCCACCACCCTTTAGATCACAAGCTGGGTGTCATCAGAACCCTGCAACACAGAGCAGAGAACATCCCCACTAGCACAGAGGTGAAGGCTAAAAAAATAAAACATCTCAGAGGAGCCCATAAAACTTGTGGATATCCACACTGGGCCTTTAAGGGCAAAAGCAAGTCAGGAAAAAGAACATGGTCATCCCATATGTAGCAGGGGTCTTCCGAGAAAATAAGATGATTTAAAAAAAACAAAACAAAAAAAAAAACAGTTTCCCTGTCTGCTTTAAACCAAACAACACACTGAGGCAGCAATTGGTACATCTATAAGGCCCTTACCGAAACACAAGAAAAGCAACATCATATACGCAGTGCAGTGAGGAGTGCTCTGATTTGTATGTGGGGGAGACCAAACTAACTGCATCAACGTATGGCCCAACACAGAAGAGCCAATTCCTCTGGTCAGGACTCAGCCATGTACCTGCATCTTAAGGAAAAAGGACATACCTTTTAAGATTGTTATGTTAACATATTGGCAAAGGAACATGACTGGTTCACGAGAGGTGTCAAGGAGGCCATTTATGTGAAAATAAAGAAACCAAGCCTGAATAGAGGTGGGGGGTTCGACACCAATTGTCTGCCATGTACAATGCTGTTTTGACACCTTACCCCGGGCAGTTTCCATAACACCTCTTAGCCACAATGCAATCATGCCTTGCATTCAGAAGGTCACTAACACCTGGCTGTGATATGCTAATTGGGACTTTTCAGGGTGCATAATTGCCAACAGATTCTTGTACATTCTGAATTGGGAAAGTCAGTCGGATGACTAGCAAAACGTCTTCAGGAACTAAGCTTTATGTCCGGTTGATCTAACTGAATACAACAGATATTTGATTCTATACTTTTATAGCACATTTCTACTTTATGTAAGTGATCAGAGATTCACTGAAATATGCACATTTAAAGGGTAACTGTGGCCTTGAATTCTTCCAAACTAGTAAAGATTATATAAAAATCCTTCCATCATACCTTCAAAATAGAAGCCAAACCACATCCCTAGATAAACTTTGTGAGAAGTTATGCTGGAAAGGTTCAGCAATATTACTTCCTGTATGAACACTTCCTGTTTACAGCCATGTGACCAGCTTGTAGTCATGTGACAGCCTCTGCCTACATTAATAGGCTCCCCTTCTCAACTGTCAATTTCCCCCCCCAGGTACTTTCTGATTTCGCCAGCATTAAGTCTTAACTGAGCATGCTTCTCCCCTGGAGAAGACTGGCAGGGCAGAGGTCAGGTGATTTCACTCAACCGACTGGAAGCAGGAAGTCTGAACATTCACCCCAATGTAATTTCTTACAGGCTCCAGCCAGAGATGTGAAAGTCCGCTCATTTTTAAGTAAAAACTGCACTTTTAAACTTAAATTTTTATTTCAGCCTAACTTCTTTTGAGATCACAGTTGCTCTTGAAGACACTTTAAAAAAGTTTTTTAATGCCTACTTTCTTCATTACGACATAAAACACAGTCAGACTGCAAATACAACAGAAGAAGTTTGTAAACATTTAAATATCCTTCAACACCAGAAGTGCATCCTTAGCCTGTCATGGGCTGTAGATACAATTAGTCACTGTTATTTTAAAGTTACCACACCTACTTTAATTCTTAATGCTTATATATCCATATATTTTTCCTTGTACAGCAGGATATTACATCAATGAGGAGTGCAAGGTGACATAACTCCCTTTTATTAAATGGTAAAGGGCACATTACTTCCTATAAAACAAAGTTTCAAGATTTTTAAAAAAAAATATGGCATATTATTATGGGTTTGTTTTATGTGTTATCTTTATTTAGAGGAGTTTTTTTTTGGTATGATTTACTTTTACTACAGTTAAGTTTGCATAGCATTTCTTTTTCAGAAAGGTTATATTTAATTTGCTTTACATATTTGTACTTAATTTTTTAGTTTATGTTTTATATGGCTGAAGTGGCCATTTCATTTTCTTTAGTATACAGTATTTTTTTCCCCATTATATACTAAGTAACTTGTACCGTATATGCCGGCGTATAAGACAACTTTTTAACCCCTTAAAATGTTCTGAAAAATCGGGGGTCGTCTTATACGCCGGGTATCACTGCCTTAAGCACACTTACCTCCAGTGGAGAAAACGAATGCTGCGGCGAGACAGCTTCCTGGTTCGACGGTCAGCTGACTACGCGAGGGGAGCGTAGTGATGCAACCTCAGGGCTCCCCCCTCAACCTCATCTCCCCCCTCCCCTTTGAACTGGGAAGTCCTGTGATTGAGCCGAGATCGTCGTCTCAGACTGCCTGTCCTATGTGCTCTGGGGGTTAAGCAGCTGCTACCGGCCGAAGAATTAATTTGCAATGTGAGAAAGCATCATGGAAATTCAAAGGGCTGTGGGAGAGAGGTAAGGGGCTTAATTTATATGTATGCTGACCTGTACTGCTGTGGTCTGCAGGAAACTGTGGGACGGGCTGGAGGTACAGGGGTGGGCCAGATGGATGGAGGAGGCATGATTTCTGTGTTTACCAATGTCAGAGAAGGAGGTGTTGGGATGCGTAGAAAGAGGGGTAGTCTTTTACGGTGAGTATATATTTTAACTGGAGTTGGGCGGTCGTCTTATATGCCGGCACATACGGTATTATATAATTTATAAATATCAAATGCAGTACGTGTGTAACTAATCGTCTCTTATGTTCTTTTGTGACCTTTACATTTTTTTTAACATGAAAAACCGAGATTATAATAAAAACAGGACCAAACCACAAGCTGTATATTTGTTGCACTCTTAAAGGGCATCTATAGTGGGAAAATTAACTTTTTTCTTTCTTTCCATGTGTTCTATAATTCCCTCCAACCCCCAGAGTTGTCAGTATTTTCTTAAGTTTCCTTCTCTGTCCTGAGATACACAAGTTTGAAGAATATGTGATTGCATTCCTCTACTCCTACTTGTACTGTCAATCAAATCCCTGCGACGTGATCCTCTTCCCTGCTCAAGTCCCTCCCTCCTCCCTGCTCTGTAACAAAGATAAGAGCATTAGCATGGGGAGAGAGGTAGCTTTGATGGCAGAGATAAGGCTGCACTTGACCCCCCTTCTTAATAGCTTTCACTGATTGATGATGAGTCACAAAGAGAGAGATCAGGACACGAAGAGATCCGTGTCTCCAGGACAACTTTCTTTCTATTGGCCAATGTGCGTGGGTGTGTTTTTCAGAATGTTGAACTTTTAACTCCTACTGCACATGATAAGCTTGTCGGCAAGCCGGTGTTTATACATGGAGGAGGTAACAGAGGGGAGGGGGAAGTGCTGACAGAGATCTGACACCATGGAAAAACAGAGTCACTGACAGAGGTAGGATAAAGGCAGCACAGAGTACATGAATTTAACTTTGCAATGGTGTTTTTTTCACTATAGATGTATATATAGATATAAAAATTAAATTACAGAATTTTCAATGCATTTACCATAGTTATTGTTGCTGCTGGCATTTTCAATTTCCAAAACCCACTCTCCTGTAGGGTCCTCATCCCATGAGTGAGTTGTCATAAAGGCCCAATCATTAAAGCCCTCAGCTGAGTAATCATGAGGTCTGAAACGATTTGTAGATCAGAAGAGAGTATATATTGTTAGACAAACAGGCAATATACATTTGTATTTTAAGTAATATACATAGCAGATTATTGTACAGAGTTTGAAGTTGAGGCTGTCTGAGTGGCATGACCGGGAGAAACTTCTTGGAGTTAGATGTAACAATCCACACCCAATAACGAACTGTCAGGGTTATTCAATAAAAGTTCTTATCGTTTAAAAAGGTGCTAATTTTGCCCCAACCAATCAGATCTTATTTAACATTTGAAAGCTAACATCTGATTGGTTGGGACAAAATTAGCACCATTTTAAACGATAAGAGCTTTTATTGAATCTCCCTGTGTGTTTCAAAACATGGACGGACGTAACAGAAGCTGTATCTGGAATGGCGATTGCTAATGCTGGACAACAGGATCATCAGACGGGTGAAGTATACAAACGATAAGTCCCGTATTTCTGTGACCTGTATATATCTGTGGTTGGTGGAAACGGTACAAATAATGAACTGTGATAACTGTATGGACTCTAAAATCCGAGCTGAGAGACCCACGAGTGGCGAGTGTTAACGCTAAGTTAAAAGCGGGAGGATCGGACGGGCAAAATAGACGGGTGTCTGAGGCCTAGATGGGTGAAAGAGTTCCTGTGGTTTTTGCACCTTTTTTTTTTACCTTACCATTACATATTTCTAAATAAGGGTGTGGAACATTATGTTAAATCCAAGGATCCTAGTGTGAGAGACTATGGTGACTTGTAATTTGTGGAATTATCTACTCAAGTTATGTTGAAGGTTGGACTGACCGTTGTAACTGAGGGGAGTTGTTGAGATATCCCTGCACAATTTGGATGTATATAATGGAACATTTCAGCTTTCTATGTTACTATCTCTCCCGGTCACGACACATATGTTTTTAATTACACAATAGTGGTGTTAGGTGTATGGTATATTTATGTGTGACAACTTTTGTGGGCTAATAAATCTGATGTTTGATTATCTTTTTTGTTTTCTATAGTGGGGTACAGGAAAAGGATGTCAGGGACCTTAGGTCCTAATACCAGTGTTTCTTCTATACGTGGAACTGCATTTCGCACTAACTGGATGGATTAGAGAATTAATGTCTGGTCTTCATCAAACAGATGCAGAACATTACTAAAATAATTACCTAACAAGTTAAAAGCTCCTCAGGCCAAGTATTGTAAAATCTTGCACTTAGGCCAATAAGAAATATTAAGAAAAAGTTACCTAGGTGCCAGCAGAGAAGAGCGTGTGCCCATTGGGCTAGTCAGATAAATAGCAAGATCTCCGCGACGATTGTAGGATAAGCCAAGCCTTGCTTGAACATGTTCCAGAGTGTTGATGTAATTAGACATTCCTGTGCATGGTTCCACTTTGCGTCTAACTTCTAGATGTCTTCCAATGTCCCTAACAAACAGGAACTATTATAAGGTGCAGCATTTCTAAACAGCTGCTCAGTCAAACACTGCAAATTACATTCAGCAAAATAAACAAAAAATATGAAATATTAATGTCAAACTCATAACAATTATCTAATGTGTGCACATAGCTTAATGCAACAGTTTGGAGCAATAATTCCCAGCTTTATTAGTCAGCCAATGACATGCTGCGGATGCTAGGAAACAAAGTACAAACCTAACACTTATGCTTTCCAATATGCTTATTACTCCTTTAAGGAGGCAATGAAAGAGATCTGAGGGCTAAAAATAAGGAGGCAATGAAAGAGATCTGAGGGCTAAAAACTTTTCAGTGTCGCTTTCAGTGTGATATAATGCCAAAACTTCTAGAATAAGGAGATTGTTTCAGTGTCCCTCGCTGATTGGGTTAATTTATGATTCCAGTTTCTCAGCATTTTGAGATCATGGACTATATAAAAAGCTGTTTTAGCACATAATTTAATATTCTGAATATAACCGTGATGGAAGAATGCCATATTATGAACATAAATGATACTGCTATTTTAATAGAATTTAAATAGAGGACTAGATCAGAATGTGCCCACCACAGTGTGAGTATACACCACACACATAATGAAGTCCTTACAACTTCTGTAAAAGTAAGAGCTAGGCACTGTGCACATCTTCAGCAGCAGATGGGGTATTAAATAAAGACATTGAGACCAATTTGTTAAAACTAAACCACAAGCAGAAGAGAAGAAAATGGCTGCAGCTGTTTTCTGCAGTACTGATTCATTCACACACAAAGGACAGAAGGATCATTGTGAGCCAAGCTCTGACCCAATAAGGTGTGAATGGCCAGTGTGTGCCTCTAGATTCCCTAGGAATCAATTTAGGGTAATACAGAGACTGTTCCTGTGTTTATACATAAATACAAGGATGCCCTGTGACACTGAATTTCTGAATCCTTAACTTTCGATTTACACAAATGTCCTATGCTTACAGTTTGAATTAATAAGCTTTCTTAAACCAACACGGTTATCATTTGTAAATGAAGTGTCATTCAAATCCACCTTTGGCTGCATTTAAAAGAAGTTTATATGTTCCCCACATGCATGTTTAAGGGAAATTTTAAGGGCAAGTTTAAACATTAAAACACAAAAATATTTTAAGTGCAGGGCCCCAACCTAAAGTCTGTAATACTTACCTTGATCAACAAAGTCCCTGATAAAATATCTTTATTCTGATTTATACCAGATCTTGTAGAAAAAATAGCCACCTCCTCAACAGACAATGACAGGTGCTGGCAAAGATTGTGAGATACATTTGTTATGGACTTTTCGGGCTGCGCCTAAAAATGGGTTTGTGTTTTAGGGGGATTTTGGACTTAAAAAAAAAAAAAAGTTATGCTGAATGATAGAAGCAACCTACAGCTGGGCCAAAAAGTTTTCTTTTCATCAGCTCTGAACACCATAATAAGAAATGTGTGTTATTAGAACTATTTTTTCTTTCCATGAGATTAAAGTGATTTAATAGAAGCTGGTTATCTGTTACATTCGAAATATGTCGATAAGACAAATACAACGGAGAATAAAAAGATCATTTGTGCATTTAAGCTTCACAAAAGAATTTATTAAACAAAAATAAATGAAACAAATAGGATCAAACTTCACATCATCTAGCTATGCTTCTGTACAATAAAAAACCCCATCACAATTAAACTCTAACTCATGCTTCCAATTCAATGGGTTTATCAGAAATTCTGGTAATAATAATAATCCTATGTAGAACACATGAAATAAGACTAACAGCACATCACATGATACATCTGCTGATCCCAGGAACAAAGGTCAATCCTCAAGAACAAAGCTGCCATCCTAACTGGCTCAATGGATATACATGTGATTAAACTTCACATTTAAACTATGAAACATTTTTTTAGTTTCCGCAAGAGTCCACTGCTCATTTTAATGTCTACTTATCTTTGGGTGGATCTAATTACCGGTAATTAAATGACGACAGGTATAGAAACCGAGCCAGAATTGGAATGTGCCAGGAATAAAACAGTTGTTCCAACAATGTAATTTTCATAAAACAAAACTATTTTACTTGCCAAAAAACTAAGCTATTTAAGCAGAAAATCCAGCAGCTTTGCACTCAACATATCACTACTATGTAAATTAATATTATGTAGTATTTATTGTGCAATAAATCATTTGAAAGTGAATAGAATTCATCTAAAGCAAAATTGTACAAGGAGAAGTTTTCTCTGTGCCCACAAAAGTCCTGTGTAGCCAGGAAATCAGCACAATTGGGAAAGCCTGCAATATATTACCCCCTAGGCTGCAGCCATTGCAAATAATAAGTAATTGCAAAAGACATAACAGCACTTCTTTTACAATTTAGTTAAAGCTTTTAGTTAGCTGATGTAAATGTATACCGGTATATTGCAGGAACAGTAAACCAGTATTGTACACCTTACTGTCGATGCTTTGCCTTTTACTCAACAAAACAGGAAATACTGCAGATTGGAAAACCAGGTGATACCTTCCAGCAAACTGGTATATCATGAGAATGTAAAGTACCTTCCATATTAAAAAGGATCTATTGCAATTTATGAAGAAAGCTTTATGCTATTTTAAAGTTTATCTTACCTTAAGCTGTATACCAACAACATTCTCCAAAACAACAAAGCACAGGTAGAACCTAAAAATACACATTCAGTTTGCATTTTTAGCTTTTCTGGAAAGTTTTTGGTTGCTTACTTGGGCTCAGTGAGTATGTCAATCACACATTTTCTTTGTGGTCCAACGGTGGTCCAGTTTTTTGCCAAAGTCACCATCGCTCCAGCATCGAGAAGACCATATCCATAGGAATGGCTCACTGCAGAAAAAAACAATAGATCAGTTTAGAATATATTAGAGTTTTAAAGGGCAATTATAGTGAGAAAATTGTTTTTTTTAAATTTCTTCTAATGTATCCTATAAGTCATCCCAACCACCAGGGTACCTTTAGTTTCTTTAAATTCTTCATAGTCCCCGAGATATAAGCCTTTGAATATGCTGTGATTTGTAGGAGCTGCTACACCTCATCTGTCACTCAAAGGCACACACCCACACAATCCAAAGCAGTACTGTCACACACTCTCTCACCCACACTATATGTACCATGTGCAACATATAGTCAAATGCTGTAGTGCTAAACACAATCAATAAACCATTAACCCAGTAATATGAGCACAACACACTATAAAACAGCCCCCCCCCCAAAAAAAATATCTTATATACATACAAAACCAGTGACTCAAATGGAACACTAATACAGTATATATAATACAGTAATCCAGACTATATACCAAACAAGACACACAGTGCAATCTATGAAATATATAGACTAAAGCAACTGAAATGTAACAGGACAACAAGCAGTGTCACTGTGTTTGTGAAGGTCTCTCACTACAAGCTTCTGTTACACTGACTCTCTTCATTGATTATGATCTCAGCTAAGCAGGGGAGAGATATGAACTTTAGGTAAAAAATAAATAACAATTAGCAAAGTTAGAGAACAGGGAGAGTTCAGTAACTTACTTGTAAAGAATCTCAGCACCACTTGTCCTCTCTCCCCCTCTGCCCCTCCCTTCAGCATATTGCTACTTTATTCCACACTTTGATTGCTTGCAGTCTAGCTCTGGAAGGGAGGGGTCAACAGGATGTCAGCACTTCATTTAAGGAGGGGTCAACAGGATGTCAGCACTTCATTTAAAGTCCTTTCAACTTACAATGCTCGGACTCTGTATACAGCCCGTCACTGCTTGAGGGGGAGTAACGGGTTGGGAGGGGCTGCTGGGAAGTGGCGGCGGCGGCGGGTGGTAGCCGCTGCCGCCGCGGGGGGTGTGGGCGGGGCGGCGGCGGCGGGTGGTCGCCGCTGCCGCCGCGGGGGGTGTGGGCGTGTGCCCCGCCCCCTTAGGAGCGGCGTCGGGAAGGGGCGGCGGCGGCGGGTGGTCGCCGCTGCCGCCGCGGGGGGTGTGGGCGTGTGCCCCGCCCCCTTAGGAGCGGCGTCGGGAAGGGATTTTAAGTCCCTTCGCGGCGATACTATATAGTATCGCCGCGAAGGGGCTTAAAATTACCGCAGCACATCGCGGCCGCGATAGGTATCGCGGGAATAGCGCTCGCCGTTATAAATACGGCGATAGCGCTATTTTCGCGGCCGCGATGTGCGGCGGTAATTTTTTTGCGCTAACATCGTTCCTTTATAAATATGCCCCTAAGTGATCTATACATTGTATACAGACAAAGTTTTTTTTTCACTATAGTTGCCCTTTAAGAACACCCAGCACAAGGTTCTGCAGATTTCAGTATATTAGAGTTGTGAATCTGCATATGATGACATTTTCTTATCATAAAGATAATGTAGGATTTATGATTTTTCAATGCTGCACAAATAAAAGAAGTTACTGACATGCTAACCATATCCTATATTTAAGTGAGGCACCCAAGTGTTGCACTGTGCTGTTCATAATCTGACTTTCAAAAGCATAATAGAAGAAAAAAAACAGGTGAAGAAAGCAGAACTTGAAAATAAACAAAACAAGCAACCTTAATAAATCCACTTTACAAATAAGAACTTTCCAAATAATCTTAAGCCAACAAAAATGATGCAACTATTTAAATGCACAGACAACATATACAAATCCACAGGCATATAATCAAGGTACATTAAGATTGGCTTACAAAAAAGATTGAGTTTCCTTTAAAACAGATAGCGAGCAGAGTTTAATAAAAAATAAAGGTTAGGCCATTGTACAAAGGAATGTTTAAACAGTACAGCCTACATCCATCAGTAGGGATCTTTCAAACTACATTTTGTTCCTTTATTCAGGTTCACTGCACACTGCATTCTATATTCTTCAAGCCTAGCTGTTTAGTTAAGGATTTGCAAAGGAATTATAATTATTTCCTCCATATCATGGGCATTGCCATGGCGCACTACTCTAGTGTATCAGGTAAATGGTGTATTTTTACCTTTGCGTCCAACTCCATTGGTAATCCAGTCGTTAGAATTAAGGCCAGCTGGGTTAGATGTCCGTACGACTAGATGCTGCATATCTCTCCATGTAAGATTATTGCTACAGTAAGAAAAAAAAAACACACGAGGCATCCTTCATCAATGCATGTGAAAACAAAGTAATTTAAGCTTGTGCAAAAGATGCACTAAACTATAGGGAAAAGGCAAAATGTACGGTACATGGAATAATGTTTTCAAGTTAAATACTATATTTTAGTTTTTTTTTAAATCATATAAAAGACCAATATCTATTTACATAACGAAAGCTTTATTATCAGGGAGAAGTGTGACGCTACAACACCTTGCCAAAATTCAGCAATTCTCCATTATTATGTTACTTTTTCTTTAAATTGCTTTCAAGGGTTTGTTGAGCTGAAAAAGGAAATTGTTCCCTACTGTATTTAAAATGACAGCCTGTCAATAGCAATAAAGGTTTGAAGCCCCGTTTCTGCTGCTAATGTGTGATGTATCTCACATACAGTAGAGGCGTTTATTGCACATAATTCCTACTTTGCTTCCAGAGCAAGAGCAATGATTCCAGCAGCCAGTGGTGCGGATGCTGATGTCCCAGTGTGAGAGTCGGTGCACTTCTGTCTCAAATCTGTGGTAACCTGGAAAAAGCACAACAAAGTCAGAAAAGCAGCTGCTACAATTTCAAAAACATTGAGCACTGAAGAGGTTAGAAAAGTTACACCAACCCTATGGCACTATGGTTACACTCAAAAACTAATTCCCAGAACCTTGAAGGGCAAAGATCTACAACAGCTGCAGGATAGAAAATTGACAGGTCTTGCCTACAAAGAGCCAGTAATACTAGAGCTAATCTTTAAAAAGGCTATATTCTGAGTGCAAATGAAACAAGAAAAAAAACACCTTAGAGCTTTAGAAAATGTGCTTTTCTTTAATCAATCTTTAATGCCGATAAATAATTCATATAGATTTGCAGCTTAACAATTACATACAAGCAAATAAAGCTTTAATCAGATGAAAATCCTTCTCAGCAAAATCTAACTCATGTCACAAAAATTAATAAACGGGAGTTAACTCATTAGGAAAGGAATAACTCATTATTTATTTAAAATGCAGCACCGCTGTAAAATAGAGATGAACCACACCTGTACTAGCTTGCATTTAAAGAATCACTACTTCCTTGTATTAGTAATTGCACCGCGGCCTACAGATTGTTCAATATACAGGGCAATAATAATCGGTTAAATCTACTTTACACATTTTGATGTTAGGGTGAATACATGTTCTCTTTATATTTGCACACCCATTACTCATTTTGGGGAAAAACTTGAAAGCAAGCATATATAATTAAAAATTAGTCGAGACAAACCAGTGAAACACAGTTTTTGGGTGTTTCCACCCCATTAGGATGGCGATGTATGGCCACTCGGTCGGCTAAAATGGCCTGGTCTTGATGATTCAACCCGATGGATATGCGATCGCACTTGTATATAACCCTTTAGGGTTATATGCAATAAAAGATGCAAATGTTTGCCCATGCCAATAAATCTGCAGAACCAATCAGATGTTCTCTAACTGCAGTAGCCCATTTAAAAGCCAACATGTTATTTGTTGCTGCAAATTAAAAGCACCTCTTTTGCATCGGCCTCTTATTGTTTGGTTTCCAGACATGCCCCAAACATCATCCTGTTTGCATCCAATACCAAATAAGTAATGACAACTATGTTATAAGGAGTTTAAACTGAAGTTTAAGAAAAAAAATTGACTATGGATAGACATGAATTAACATCAAATGGTCTTTTTTTATTCCATTTTGGAATGCATGTCCTACAAAGAAGAGTATTATTGTCTGCGTAAGCACCAATTTCTCAAACTAATGTTCTGTAAAATCATTATAATGTTACAACATATGACAAAGGTAAATTGACCTGCTTTGAGTTCCAGAAAATGCCTGGACTAAAGCCAGCACAAACAAAACAATTTGTTCAGGCTGTACATCAAAATGTTTGTTGTGCATTTAGGGCCCACTGGCAAACACAAATGTACACACTGTCAGCTACCATTGGGATTCGGTTTATGATGGTGGATCCACAATAAAGATTTGCTTAAACTTGCAAAGCTGCAATAAACCAATTTTAAGAGTATTGGTCAGCAATGACTAATTTAAATATCAAACAATTAAACAAAGACAGTTGCACTGGGATATACTCCAGGTCCTATAAAAATACAGTAGACAACACTAGTCAATTAAAGCTGCATAACACAAAAAAGACTTACGATTTGCTTCTCATTCTGGTTGCCACTGCTGTATGTAGTTGCTAGTGTAGATGAACAGGCCTCACTGTACCAAGGAACATTGCCCATTTGTGTGGTGCTGCTAATGGAGAGGGTGTAAATGCTGTTGGTGTAGCCATCACAGTTGCAGCTGTCATGTTCTCTTCCACCATTACCTGAAGCCCAAACATATATGGAGCCCAGACCATCACGTCCCTATAAGAATATTAAATAAGATGTAGTAAAATCAGACATTACATGGAGGATATGGTATGGAAACAATTAGACAACAATTAGACAAAGTAAATATCAATAAAGCCCCAGGACCAGATGGATTCCATCCCCAGATTTTAAAAGAGCTTAGTTCAGTTCTATCTAGACCACTGTTTCAACAAACTGGATGTTGGGCCCAGGCACTCCTCTAGTGGCTATTAGCCAATATCTTCCAAGGTGCTCCCTCACCAGGTCCTCTACCTCTGCTATAGCACAAGCAAAAAGATTATGCAAGGGGCACTCTTGAGTGAATTCAAGTTTCTTTATTAAATCACATCAGCACACAACGTTTCAGGGATCACACTGTCCCCTTCATCAGGCATTAATCACACCTTTTAAAGGCCACACTGTGATAGGCCACTCCTACCCTGCCCAGGGGGAGTGGTCTAAGTTTACTCAATAACCAAATCAGTGCAAAAAATTCAACACTTCTAGAATACACAGAGATGAATAGATTCAAGAGAGAAAAATATTATTATTTAAGGCCTCATTTGGAATATGTGGTGCAGTTTTGGAATCCCATATACAAAAGCGACATCTTGGAAATGGAAGCAGTTCACAGAAGGGCAACTAAAATAATAAAGGGAATGGAGGGGCTTGGCTATGCAGGCAGATTAGACAAGTTAGGACTGTTTACATCGGAGAAGCAACATTTGCGTGGGGATATCGTGGACATCCTTTAAGGTTGGAAGAAAAGAAGTTTCATCTTCAGGTTAGGAAAGGTTTTTTTACAGTGAGAATGGTGAAACTGTGGAACTGTCTTCCAGCAGGTGTGGTAAAGGCAAGTTCATTGAATAGCTTTAAAAATGGCCTGGATAAGTTTCTAAAACTAAAAAATATTGAGAACTACTGGTATTAAAACATATACTGTAGATCTGGTTGATCCAGGGGTACTTTCCAATTGCCGTTTGGAGTCAGGAAGGAATTTCCCCCCCTTTTTTTAGCTGGGTTTTTTGCCTTCCTCTGGATCAACTGTTAGGAAGGGTTAAAAAAAACAATTAGTGAATAGGTTGGAGTTGATGGACGTATGTCTTTATTCAACCTCAATTACTATGTTACTATGTTATTGGATTGTGGCCAAATGTATTTGCAATAATGTCCTTTATTTATAAAAAAAAATGGGGGAGGGTTTGTTTTAAATTCTGGTTAATTCTAAACTGAGCACTTCTGCATCATGGTCAAAGCAGACATTAAATCTGTTTAGGTGCTTCCATAGTTCTTAATCAAGTGGCTGGGACCTATGCCAGGTTAACCATTGATCGAAAATGCCACCATTGAACATTCAGTGTCCTTAACCAAGGGACCAGGAGGACTGTTCATGACAGAGAGCACTTCAAGCAAAGCCGGGTGAAGAACGGGTGGTTGTGTCCAACACTGGAGAGGCACGTGAGTGCCCTTTGTAACAGTTAAATTGCAGATATGAATGCTGCTATAAAGTCCCGGTGTGGTTTGATAAGCTATATTTGAACGTGTCCCATGGAACTAAGTTTACAATCTTACAGCTGCTTCCTTTGTAATACAGGGTATCATTATCGCAACTATATTAGGAGCAACATTTGTTACTACAGAACTGTATTCTTGGCACCTGGGGAGAACAACTTGTGAGATCTTTTAATTTTTATTTATGACTATTTGCTAAATAGTCCCCAACTCCGTCCTTCACCGCTCCACCTCTGCTCTGCGGCTGACAGCCGCTCCACTTCCTAGTTGCGGCTGTCCATAAATGGTGCGACATGACGTCACGTGCAATTGCCTGACAGCCACAACCAGGAAGTAGAGCAGCTGTCCGCACAGAAGCCCAATGCTCCTGTTTCAACTCAAAACAAGCTTGAAATAGGAGCAAGGGGCAGTGCCTATGTGCCAAAAGATGAATATTTATCAACTATAAATAATGCGAAAACCTAGGTTTGGCAGGGTCCTCTACATTTCTAACTAAAGTTTTTTTTTCCACTGGACATGTTGTGGGTGAGTTTTATTAATTACTTCTTCGTCAGTAAATCCCTTCTAATTCGGATGACATGTGTGGGAGTGCTTATAGGGATATTGGGGGGGGGGGGGGGGTTATGCCTCTCTTTGGTCAGTCGTTAGTACATACGTCTGCCCACACTTATTTGTACATACGTTTCCCACAGTGATTAGTACATAGGTTTGCCCAGCATTATTGGTACACAAGATTGCCCACCGTGATTGGTACATAAGTATGCCAACAGTGACTGGTACATAAGTTTGCCCCCCCCCCATGCTCTGCCACCTTTCTAGTGGACCACAGGGGAGAACTGCAAACAAATGTTTCCCTTTATTTTATGGCAGGCATGCCCATTTTTATCCAAGGCAATGATTTTCAGTCATGTATAGGCAAAACTTTGCTTAAGGATTTGTTAAAAAGTTGGATTATTAACATTTTTTTGTTACCTGGGTAACTCCTCTAAAGAATGCCTCTTCTGCCAGCCTGGCTGGCCCATCCACAGTTTTCCCATCATCTTCTGGTCCCCAGCTAGCACTATATATGTGGATGTGATGAGAATTTAGCCCCAAAGACCTGGCTTCTACAGCATCAGTCACTTCCCCATCCAGCATCCGCACTCCTGCGCACATAAAACAATGAAAAATAATACTCCAGTTTAATAGTCAACCTAATACTTAAATACAGCTTTAGAACACACACAAATATGTAAACACACACACACGTCCTATACATTTTTATTTTCTTTGCTGAATTATATCTCTTAACACTCATCATTACCTCCAATATTTGCATTATATGCTATTCCAACACCACAAATTCCATTATTTGCAACAGCTGCCACTTCACCAGCACACCGAGTGCCATGCCTAAAAACAAATATATAAAATAGAAACATGTTAAAAAAATTGAAAGAAAAGTAAGAATTATTAAGCACCATTAATGTTCCGCCTCTCTTTTAAGGCTATAACAAAATCAATTGTGTAACATTCTTCCACTATTTTATGTTGTAGTCAAACTGCCTGAAAATGCCCCATGTAGCAAGATACTGTGTGAAGTGAGTTGGTGCACTTGAGTATATATTTGCTATCTTTGTTACCAACGGTTATCTCTTAATGCTTTGTTTCAGCCATTCTAATCAGAAAGAAACTCACTAGTAAAAAAAAATAAATAAAAAAATACTTTTAGCAAATGGCACAAAAAAAGTAATCAAAGCTACTCTGCCTTTGCCATTTTATTACATTTAGAGACTGTTTAGCTAATCTCCCACCATTATTCATACTACTGAATGATTATTGCTAGGGGTTGCAGACTATCACACGGACAGAAATTTACAGGCTTATAAATGACTGGTACAAAATGTTGCCTGAGCTGTTTAGTTGCCCCAACTAATCCGGTGATACGTCCCTTAAAGTCCAAAAAAGAACCGTTGAACAACAAGCACTATGGCTTGTGAAGGTTCTCATTCATCCAGGTCATGGTATATCTGTTGTATTCAATTAGATCAACTGGACTTGAAGTTTAGTTCTTGAAGACCTTTCATTAGTCATCCGACTGGCTTTCTCAATTCAGAATGACTTGTACAAGAATCTTTGGCAATTATGTACCCTGGAAAATCCCAATTAGCATATCACAGCCAAATTTTAAGGGCGTGATTGGATTGTGGCTAAGAGGTGTTATAGGAACGCCCAGAGTAAGGTGTCAAAACAGCATTGTACAAGGCAGACAGTGTCAGAGACTTACTACAACAGCTTCAAAAGGATAAAAGCAATTGATCGAGCAATGTATCATCGCCTCTACCCTGGTGAGGCACATCCATGCATATATGGACTCCCAAAGATACATAAGGAAGGGGCACCACTAAGCCCTATAGTCAGCAGCATCAACTCTGTAACATACAAGGTAGCAAAATACCTAGCCAACATCTTAGGACCATTGGTGGGAAGTTCTAAGCATCACATCCAGAACTCTCAGGATTTCACCAACAAGATTGAAGATATAGTACTCGGTGCAGAAGAAACTATGGTGTCCTAAGATGTGACATCTCTCTTCACCTGTATACCCACCAAGGAGGCTGTTGACATGGTGAGAAAACGGCTAGGCCAAGACTGCACTCTTACCAGAAGAACTGATCTCAACCCAGAACAGGTGTGTTCCTTACTGGACTTGTGCCTAAATACCACCTTTTTCAAATACAGGGATAAGTTCTATAAGCAAAAACACGGATGTGCTATGGGATCTCCAGTTTCACCTATTGTGGCCAACCTTTACATGGAGGAGGTAGAAAAACAGGCGCTTAATACCTTTAAGGGCATAGCACCCAGCCACTGGTTCAGATATGTGGATGACACCTGGGTTAAAATCCACCAGAAGGAAGTACAAGCTTTCACAGAACACATCAATGCGGTAGACCAAAACATCAAATTTACAAGGGAAGAGGTACAAAATAACAAACTGGCTTTCTTGGACTGCTTGGTATAAGTTAAGGAAAATGGTAAACTGGAAGTAGAGGTTTACAGAAAACAAACACAAACAGATCAGTATTTGATGTTTGACTCCCACCACCCTTTAGATCACAAGCTGGGTGTCATCAGAACCCTGCAACACAGAGCTGAGAACATCCCCACTAGCACAGAGGCGAAGGCTAAAGAAATGAAACATCTCAGAGGAGCCCTTAAAACTTATGGATATCCAGACTGGGCCTTTGTCAAAAGAAGTAGAAGGAAAGAAAAGAACACGAATACCAACATTGAAGGAGAAAAGCAAGACAGGAGAAAACATGGTCATCCCATATGTAGCAGGGGTCTCCGAGAAATTAAGAAGAATTTTCAAAAAACACCGTATCCCTGTCTGCTTTAAACCGAACAACACACTGAGGCAGCAATTGGTACATCCGAAAGACCCAATACCGAAACACATGAAAAGCGACATCATATACGCAGTGCAGTGAAAAATGCCCTTAAAACTTGGCTGTGATATGCTAATTTTAATTAATTAATAAAATTGGGACGTTCCAGGGTACATAATTGCCAAAGATTCTTGTACAAGTCATTCTGAATGAAAGCCAGTCAGATGACTAGAACTAAACATCAAGTCCAGTTGATCTAATTGAATACAACAGATAATAACACTATGGCCGACCAAATAGTTATACTTTAAAAAACTTTCATTTGTCCTGTGGCTATTTAGCAACCAAATAAATAAATACATATTTAACATTTTTCTGCCTATAATTTGCAGTATCATGTGACATTTTCTCATGAACAAACAGCCATGGGAATGCAAGCCTGCCTTTGTGTTTCTGTGGTATCACCAAGCAGTGTGGCATTGTACATCACATATCTTAATATTTACAGATTCCTGTTTAATATCTTTGCTAAGGTTACAATATCCCTTATATACAAATACATTAGTGTGCTTGTACAGTTTAGAATATTTGCACACATTTCCACATAGGGCACAGATTTGGGGATCATGTTAGAAAAGGACATGCGGACACTTTAATGTCAGTTTGGTGAATAGTGAGTAGTGGTCCTAAATTAAATTATAAACACATGATGGAGAAACCCAAAACCTCATTTTTATCTTTATTCCAGATCCTTTAATGTTATCAAAAAACAAGTGTAGCACAGAAGATATCAAGAGCTAACATCTGAGAATAGACTTGTGAAGGTTCTCATTCATCCAGGTCATGGTATATCTGTTGTATAATTAGATCGTCCTTTATCCTTAAGATGCAGGTACACGCTGAGTCCTGACCGAAGAATTAGCTTGTACAATGCTGTTTGACACCTTACTCTGGGCGTTCCTATAACACCCTTAGCCACATATTAATCACGTCCTTAACACCTGGCTGTGATATGCTAATTGGGATTTTCCAGGGTACATAATTGCCACAGATTCTTGTACAAGTCATTCTGAATTGAGAAAGCCATTTGGATGACTAGCGAAACGCTTCAAGTCCAGTTGATCTAATTGAATACAACAGATATCGAATAGAATATTTGAACAAGAGAGAACGGCTTTAAAGAAATAGACCAAATGGGGTCATTATTCAATGCATTTATATTCAATGACAGTTGCCAAAACTAACTTTTCAAAACATAGAATTACAGACTGAAATCCTCCTCTCCCCCCAAACACACACTGATTTAAAGAGTCATAAGGTGTAAAGACAGGTTGCTTAAAAAGATACAACACCCTGTCAAATTCAGCACCACATATGCAAACAATTCCTTTGCTTAACAAAACAGAAGATAATAACAATGGCTAATTTTAGGGCTGGGAACAGACGAGGGTATCTTAAGTGCTTCATTAGCATTTCTCACACAACGATCCACACATGAAATGCTTTCTCCTGTTCCTGGCTTAACATGTCATGAGAAATAATTCACAATAGTTCACTTTACAAAATTTGTTTTGCTGTCAAACAGCGACAGGGACTAGTTGACAAAATATAGCCATATTTTGTGTAAAATGAAAAAACTACACAGGTCCACCTCAAATGTGATTCTTTAAAATAAGCTTTAAAAGAGTGACTTACACAAAAGCTGAAAGACAAAAACATTAACATGCAAACAAATGTCAGCACATGATATAAACTACATTTGCCAGGGTTATTTTTTTAAAACTATTTCTGTATTATTTGTATCAGAGGATTGTGTTAAACTGCATCTCTATATTTCCCCCAATGTTTTAGATCTAACCAATAATCAGTTTATTGGCACCAAGAGGATCACAGTTGCCGGTTGCTATTAAGATACTAGCACAATGTTTTGCATAGAAATAAAGAAAATCTTTGACATTTTTTGGATTTATTTTTCCTTCCCTCTGTAAACCAGTCTCTACTTGTGTGTTAGTGCTGCAGCAAATGGTACTGGAGCACTAACCCCCAAAGGGGCGCTGAGTTTTGACAAATGGGTTCCTTCTGCACGTGACCCACCCAGAGGGCTCAGACTTAATAACAGAGGGGTATATTATAAGAAAAAAAAAAAAAAAAAAAAAAAAGAATTCCTTTAACCCTTTATCCTCCTTTAAAGATGGCCGGTGTTGGGGCTCAATTCCCCAAATGGGAGTATTTGTAATCTTTAGAGAGAATATGTAAAAAATCCTCCGAGTGGATAGCAGTATGTAATTGTCTGATTAAGATGATTCCATGCTCCTTAGGTAGGCCATCTCTCCCTTCTGAGAACAGTATTCCACAATGTACAGTAAGTCACTCACCACTCTTCCTCTTTAAGTACCTATCTCTCATTCGCTCCAATCCTCACGAATAAATAGCTAGTTTCTCTTATTTAGCTGGATGATCCAAGTTCAGTCTCCTGTGCAGGATTAATTAATACAGACTACAAGTCACAAAATATTCCCTCAAATATACTTTGTAGGGAAAACATAGCTGGCAGTTGACCATTTAACACCAGGACCAGAGTCGCCTGCAGGAAACACACAGTCCCTGTGTTCCCTGATCTTTGAAAAATGACAGATCCTGTCTGTCATCTTTTAACATCTTTACTGTGTGTACCCAGCTTTATAATTTACCTGTGAGTGTTACCCCTAGATAAAGTCAATGTAATTTTATTAGCTGTATCCTGGTCAGCTAAGGTGAATCTTCAAAAAGAATAACTATTATTAAGTATTGTAATTTCTATCGGTTTTAAAGTAGATAACAATTATGTTCATTTTATCAATTCAATCCCAAATGATCTGAGCATTTTTCATTCATTGAGTAAACCTTATCTGGCCACTAAGGGCGCCAGCGAGCTCAAACATACTTCCACACTGTGCACTAATAGGTTAATTTTGCTCACCCAGGAATCCACTGACTGAACGAATGGGGTGATTGTATAGATAATGTCCTTCTGTGTTACCTACACGACACTCCCGGCAAAATTTGAACTACTCTGTACTAAATTACCCCCATTATATGGATGTGTCTCGGTGGCTCTTCACAAGGGACATATAGTTTAACATAGGGACGATTAGGCAACCAATGTTTTTTTTTTTTTTAATACCGGGAGCTGGGTGGGGATCCGCACGGATGGGAACTAGTGACATTTGTGTACCCACTTGGTGAACTTCACCGAACACATCACTGGTGTTTACTTATAGACCAGACCCTGGGGGTCAATAAAGGGCCAGACATATTTGTAAATTGTTATCTTGGAGACCAAAAGGATTCTGGTAAGAATAATGGGAGGGAAATCTCCCCATGAGACCCTAATTTTATGTTTGAATGATAATTGACACCCCTAAGTGTATTTTTCTGTGCTTTGGCAAATGTTTCATAACCCTTTTTCCCCAGCAAGGCTGGGTGAGCACAAGCTGTTAATTTACAATACCTGGCTCGGGCAGAGAATGGCAGGGCATCTCTCTAACCTGCAAAAACGCACTAAGTGCATCCCCACAATCTTTTCTGACGTTTAATCAGAGTTGTTCTTTTATGTTATTAAAGTTTATGTGTTATGGAAGTTTTATAAATGTATCGATGCTAAGAAAAGTTACTTATATTATTTTTTTATATCGATGTCTGCACAGTATAACTGGGTTCATTTATGCTGTTATCCTCACCAACCCCTACAATAATGACGGATAAGGTTTTATCATGGAACATAGTGGTCTCAACGACCCATGTAAAAGGTTAGCTGTTTTCACCCAAATTTGTTCCTACCAACCAGATATCATTTGTCTACAGGAGACGCATCTGCTCTCCTCTAATACTCACCTCACTTACGGCCATGGTTAAGCTGGGCTGCACACAGCACCTTCTCTGTTTCTCCTGTGGGGTATCTGTATTACTAAACAAACATCTTCGCTACGAAATACTTGAAGTTAAATCCGACAAGAGTAGATCTTTGTGTGTGGCTTTGAAGTTGATAACTCTTTTATGTGTTGTAGGGATTTATGACCGCCTCCAGCTTCCAGCTACCACTTAAAAAACCTTAACATTTAACTAAATACCCACAGCAAATTTTATATGTATGGGTGATTTCAATGCTTGTATGTCCCCACTGCTAGACAGACTTGGACACAGGACCCCCAAACAAAACACCACCCAACAAACACCCCGCTATTTAATTTGATTAAGGAACTTGGATGGATAGATGCAGGGAGATCCCAGCACCCATACACGAAAGAATATACAGTATATACTCGAGTATAAACCAAGGTTTTCAGGCTTTAAAAAGCCTGAAAATCTTACCTTGGATATACTCGAGTCAATCTTTCTCCTACCTTGTCCGGCAGGCCGCGCGATCCGCATCCTCAGTGCGCTTCCGGATGACGGCAATTTGCGCGGCCGAGTAGTGACATCATCCTGACGCAGAGGATTGGAGCGAGCGGCCGCCGGACAAGGTAGGAGAATACAACAGGGACACCAGGGCACACAATAGTTACAATAAGAGTAAAATCTTCTTTATTTGTGCATACTGTATGCACAAATAAAGGAGGATTTACCCCTATTGCAAGTATTGCCACTTAAGATGTTTAAAAGCTATAACTCCCAGCAATAAAGCATGCTGGAAGTTGTAGTTTCCAAACATCTTAAGTGGCAAATACTAGTAGGGTTACACCCTCGGTTTATACTCGAGTCAAACTATTTTTTCTCCTTTTTTAGGTAAAACTAGGTACCTCGGTACACCTCCAGTCTATGATAACTATATTAAACTGACAGTAGGCCACAATGGGAATCTAGCAAAATATCTACAGATGCTGAAAAACGTATGTAGACTCCCCTCCCAATACAATAAATCGCATGGCAGCTAGCACAATCACTCTATGACAATTTACTTACCGAAAAGCACACTAGAAAGAATTTTTCACCAAAACACACTATTTGGAGCATGGGCATCAATCCGCTAAACTGCTAGCAAAAATGGCACACGGATCAACAGATCAGAACACTATCCTACAGATTAAAGACTCTTCATTGGGAATACTAACTGACACTCCGGTATTCTTAAACTTTCACCGGCCTATTACAACACCCTCTATAAACCCACGCTTCCTACCCATGTCCTGATTTCAAACGCCTATTTCCAATCCACACTTTCCCATACTATCATCTATAGACTCTGGCAGTCTAGAGTCAGAGATCACCACTTGGGGAACTCAGGGAAGCCCTGGGGAGCATTAAAGTACGATGAGCTATCCTCACAACACTTACTGACACCTACCAAGATGCCTACGATAAGAATGACTTCCTTCCTCCATATACAACGCACTATTGTCCTAATCCCCAACCAGGAAAAGACCCACTGGAACCTAGTTCTTACAGACCAATATCCTTCTTATATTGATGATAGCTTTTGCCCAAAATTCTCGCGAACAGAATTCAACAAATCATTACCAAAATAATAATTTAGACCAACAGGTTCTTTCACAGAACACATCAATGCGGTAGACCAAAACATCAAATTTACAAGGGAAGAGGTACAAAATAACAAACTGGCTTTCTTGGACTGCTTGGTATAAGTTAAGGAAAATGGTAAACTGGAAGTAGAGGTTTACAGAAAACAAACACAAACAGATCAGTATTTGATGTTTGACTCCCACCACCCTTTAGATCACAAGCTGGGTGTCATCAGAACCCTGCAACACAGAGCTGAGAACATCCCCACTAGCACAGAGGCGAAGGCTAAAGAAATGAAACATCTCAGAGGAGCCCTTAAAACTTATGGATATCCAGACTGGGCCTTTGTCAAAAGAAGTAGAAGGAAAGAAAAGAACACGAATACCAACATTGAAGGAGAAAAGCAAGACAGGAGAAAACATGGTCATCCCATATGTAGCAGGGGTCTCCGAGAAATTAAGAAGAATTTTCAAAAAACACCGTATCCCTGTCTGCTTTAAACCGAACAACACACTGAGGCAGCAATTGGTACATCCGAAAGACCCAATACCGAAACACATGAAAAGCGACATCATATACGCAGTGCAGTGAAAAATGCCCTTAAAACTTGGCTGTGATATGCTAATTTTAATTAATTAATAAAATTGGGACGTTCCAGGGTACATAATTGCCAAAGATTCTTGTACAAGTCATTCTGAATTGAGAAAGCCAGTCAGATGACTAGAACTAAACATCAAGTCCAGTTGATCTAATTGAATACAACAGATAATAAGCACTATGGCCGACCAAAATAGTTATAACTTTAAAAAACTTTCATTTGTCCTGTGGCTATTTAGCAACCAAATAAATAAATACATATTTAACATTTTTCTGCCTATAATTTGCAGTATCATGTGACATTTTCTCATGAACAAACAGCCATGGGAATGCAAGCCTGCCTTTGTGTTTCTGTGGTATCACCAAGCAGTGTGCATTGTACATCACATATCTTAATATTTACAGATTCCTGTTAAATATCTTTGCTAAGGTTACAATATCCCTTATATACATAATACATTAGTGTGCTTGTACAGTTTAGAATATTTGCACACATTTCCACATAATGGCAACAGATTTGGGGATCATGTTAGAAAAGGACATGCGGACACTTTAATGTCAGTTGGTGAATAGTGGAGTAGTGGTCCTAAATTAAATTATAAACACATGATGGAGAAACCCAAAACCTCATTTTTATCTTTATTCCAGATCCTTTAATGTTATCAAAAAACAAGTGTAGCACAGAAGATATCAAGAGCTAACATCTGAGAATAGACTTGTGAAGGTTCTCATTCATCCAGGTCATGGTATATCTGTTGTATTCAATTAGATCGTCCTTTATCCTTAAGATGCAGGTACACGGCTGAGTCCTGACCCGAAGAATTAGCTTGTACAATGCTGTTTTGACACCTTACTCTGGGCGTTCCTATAACACCTCTTAGCCACTATTTAATCACGTCCTTAACACCTGGCTGTGATATGCTAATTGGGATTTTCCAGGGTACATAATTGCCACAGATTCTTGTACAAGTCATTCTGAATTGAGAAAGCCAGTTGGATGACTAGCGAAACGCTTCAAGTCCAGTTGATCTAATTGAATACAACAGATATCGGAGAATAGAATATTTGACAAGAGAGAAGCGGCTTTAAAAGAAATAGACCAAATGGGGTCATTATTCAATGCATTTATATTCAATGACAGTTGCCAAAACTAACTTTTCAAAACATAGAATTACAGACTGAAATCCTCCTCTCCCCCCTAAAACAAACACTGATTTAAAGAGTCATAAGGTGTAAAGACAGGTTGCATTAAAAAGATACAACACCCTGTCAAATTCAGCACCACATATGCAAACAATTCCTTTGCTTAACAAAACAGAAGATAAATAACAATGGCTAATTTTAGGGCTGGGAACAGACGAGGGTATCATTAAGTGCTTCATTAGCATTTCTCACACAACGATCACCACATGAAATGCTTTCTCCTGTTCCTGGCTTAACATGTCATGAGAAATAATTCACAATAGTTCACTTTACAAAATTTGTTTTGCTGTCAAACAGCGACAGGGACTAGTTGACAAAAATATAGCCATATTTTGTGTAAAATGAAAAACTACACAGGTCCACCTGCAAATGGTGATTCTTTAAAATAAGCTTTAAAAGAGTGACTTACAGCTAAAAAGCTGAAAGACAAAAACATTAACATGCAAACAAATGTCAGCACATGATATAAACTACATTTGCCAGGGTTATTTTTTAAAACTATTTCTGTATTATTTGTATCAGAGGATTGTGTTAAACTGCATCTCTATATTTCCCCCAATGTTTTAGATCTAACCAATAATCAGTTTATTGGCACCAAGAGGATCACAGTTGCCGGTTGCTATTAAGATACTAGCACAATGTTTTGCATAAGAAATAAAAAGAAAATCTTTGACATTTTTTGGGATTTATTTTTCCTTTCCATCTGTAAACCAGTCTCTACTTGTGTGTTAGTGCTGCAGCAAATGGTACTGGAGCACTAACCCCCAAAGGGGCAGCTGAGTTTTGACAAATGGGTTCCTTCTGCACGTGACCCACCCAGAGGGCTCAGACTTAATAACAGAGGGGTATATTTAAAGAAAAAAAAAAAAAAAAAAAAAAAGAATTCCTTTAACCCTTTATCCTTCCTATTAAAGATGGCCGGTGTTGGGGCTCAATTCCCCAAATGGGAGTATTTGTAATCTTTAGAGAGAATATGTAAAAAATCCTCCAGAGTGGATAGCAGTATGTAATTGTCTGATTAAGATGATTCCATGCTCCTTAGGTAGGCCATCTCTCCCTTCTGAGAACAGTATTCCACAATGTACAGTAAGTCACTCACCACTCTTCCTCTTTAAGTACCTATCTCTCATTCGCTCCAATCCTCACGAATAAATAGCTAGTTTCTCTTATTTAGCTGGATGGATCCAAGTTCAGTCTCCTGGTGCAGGATTAATTAATACAGACTACAAGTCACAAAATATTCCCTCAAATATACTTTGTAGGGAGAAACATAGCTGGCAGTTGACCATTATAACACCAGGACCAGAGTCGCCTGCAGGAAACACACAGTCCCTGTGTTCCCTGATCTTTGAAAAATGACAGATCCTGTCTGTCATCTTTTTAACATCTTTACTGTGTGTACCCAGCTTTATAATTTACCTGTGAGTGTTACCCCTAGATAAAGTCAATGTAATTTTATTAGCTGTATCCTGGTCAGCTAAGGTGAATCTTCAAAAAGAATAAACTATTATTAAGTATTGTAATTTCTATCGGTTTTAAAGTAGATAACAATTATGTTCATTTTATCAATTCAATCCCAAATGATCTGAGCATTTTTCATTCATTGAGTAAACCTTATCTGGCCACTAAGGGCGCCAGCGAGCTCAAACATACTTCCACACTGTGCACTAATAGGTTAATTTTGCCTACCCAGGAATCCACTGACTGAACGAATGTGGTGATTGTATAGGATAATGTCCTTCTCTGTGTTACCTACGACACTCCCGGCAAAATTTGAACTACTCTGTACTAAATTACCCCCACTTATATGGATGTGTCTCGGTGGCTCTTACACAAGGGACATATAGTTTAACATATGGGACGATTAGGGCAACCAATGTTTTTTTTTTTTTTAATACCGGGAGCTGGGTGGGGATCCGGACACGGATGGGACAATAGTGACATATGTGTACCCACTTGGTGAACTTCACCGAACACATCACTGGTGTTAACTTATAGACCAGACCCTGGGGGTCAATAAAGGGCCAGACATATTTGTAAATTGTTATCTTGGAGACCAAAAGGATTCTGGTAAGAATAATGGGAGGGAAATCTCCCATGAGACCCTAATTTTATGTTTGAATGATAATTGACACCCCTAAGTGTATTTTTTCTGTGCTTTGGCAAATGTTTCATAACCCTTTTTCCCCCAGCAAGGCTGGGTGAGCACAAGCTGTTAATTTACAATAACCTGGCTCGGGCAGAGAATGGCAGGGCATCTCTCTAACCTGCAGAAACTGCACATAAGTGCATCCCCACAATCTTTTCTGACGTTTAATCAGAATGTTGTTCTTTTATGTTATTAAAGTTATTATGTGTTATGGAAGTTTTATAAATGTATCGATGCTAAGAAAAGTTACTTATATTATGTTTTTTATATCGATGTCTGCACAGTATAACTGGGTTCATTTATGCTGGTTATCCTTCACCAACCCCTACAATAATGACGGATAAGGTTTTATCATGGAACATATGTGGTCTCAACGACCCATGTAAAAGGTTAGCTGTTTTCACCCAAATTTGTTCCTACCAACCAGATATCATTTGTCTACAGGAGACGCATCTGCTCTCCTCTAATACTCACCTCACTTTACGGCCATGGTTAAGCTGGGCTGCACACAGCACCTTCTCTGTTTTCTCCTGTGGGGTATCTGTATTACTAAACAAACATCTTCGCTACGAAATACTTGAAGTTAAATCCGACAAGAGGTAGATCTTTGTGTGTGGCTTTGAAGATTGATAACTCTATTTATGTGTTGGTAGGGATTTATGACCCGCCTCCAGCTTCCCAGCTACCACTTAAAGAAACCTTAACATTTTTAACTAAATACCCACAAGCAAATTTTATATGTATGGGTGATTTCAATGCTTGTATGTCCCCACTGCTAGACAGACTTGGACACAGGACCCGGCCAACAAACACGCCCACAACAAACACCCCGCTATGTAATTTGATTAAGGAACTTGGATGGATAGATGCATGGAGATCCCAGCACCCATACACGAAAGAATATACAGTATATACTCGAGTATAAACCAAGGTTTTCAGGCTTTAAAAAAAGCCTGAAAATCTTACCTTGGATTATACTCGAGTCAATCTTTCTCCTACCTTGTCCGGCAGGCCGCGCGATCCGCATCCTCAGTGCGCTTCCGGATGACGGCAATTTGCGGCGCCGAGTAGTGACATCATCCTGAAGCGCAGAGGATGTGGAGCGAGCGGCCGCCGGACAAGGTAGGAGAATACAACAGGGACACCAGGGCACACAATAGTTACAAATAAGAGTAAAATCTTCTTTATTTGTGCATACTGTATGCACAAATAAAGGAGGATTTACCCCTATTTGCAAGTATTTGCCACTTAAGATGTTTAAAAGCTATAACTCCCAGCAATAAAGCATGCTGGAAGTTGTAGTTTCCAAACATCTTAAGTGGCAAATACTAGTAGGGGTTACACCCTCGGTTTATACTCGAGTCAAACTATTTTTTCTCCTTTTTTAGGTAAAACTAGGTACCTCGGTACACCTCCAGTCTATGATAACATATATTAAACGTGACAGTAGGCACAATGAGGAAAATCTAGCAAAATATCTACAAGATGCTGAAAAACGTATGTAGACTCCCCTTCCCAATACAATAAATCAGCATGGCAGCTAGCACAATCACTCTATGACAATTTACTTACCGAAAAGCACACTAGGAAAGAATTTTTCACCAAAAAACACTATTTTGAGCATGGGCATCAATCCGCTAAACTGCTAGCAAAAATGGCACACGGATCAACAGATCAGAACACTATCCTACAGATTAAAGACTCTTCATTGGGAATACTAACTGACACGTCCGGTATTCTTAAAACTTTCACGGCCTATTACAACACCCTCTATAAAACCACAGCTTCCTACCCCATGTCCTGATTTCAAACGCCTATTTCACAATACCACATTTCCCATACTATCATCTATAGACTCTGGCAGTCTAGAGTCAGAGATCACACTTGGGGAACTCAGGGAAGCCCTGGGGAGCATTAAAGATACGATGAGCATATCCTCCAACAACTTACTGACACCTACCAAGATGCCTACGATAAGAATGAACTTCCTTCCTCCATGTACAACGCACATATTGTCCTAATCCCCAAACCAGGAAAAGACCCACTGGAACCTAGTTCTTACAGACCAATATCCCTTCTTAATATTGATGATAAGCTTTTGCCCAAAATTCTCGCGAACAGAATTCAACAAATCATTACCAAAATAATTAAATTTAGACCAAACAGGTTTTATCCCCGGACGATCAACCTCGATAAATATCCGAAAAACTCACATCCACACCCAAGTTGATCATGATAATGCCGGAACCAGAATCATGCTGTCCCTTGATGCCCAAGAGGCATTCAATTATATAGAATGGCCTTATTTGTGGTTCTGTTTAAGACACTTTGGATTTTGTCCCATTTTTTGTAAATGGGTCAAATTACTGTATATGTACCCACGGGCGTCTATCAAAATTAATACCACCTCCTTGGAGAATCATTCATCTTGGCCAAAGGCACCAGGCAAGGCTGTCCCCTGTCCCCCTACCTTTTTGCGATAGCGGTTATGAGCCCCTGGCAATTCAATTAAGGTCCCACCCAGATATAAAGGGTTTTACCCTAGGTCAGTATACATCCCTGCTTAGTCTCTATGCAGACAATATGATTATATACCTTGCAGATCCACATAAGTCCCTATAATTTCAAGATTTGGCCCAATCTCAGGGCTCTATATTAACTGGGACAAATCAGTGCTATTCCCCACCGACAAACAAATGTAGATGCCCGTCATCTAGTATCTGTGGTTAGTAAATTTAAATATCTAGGTATAACCACATCTCATTCACCCACTGATTCCTTACAACTAAATATTCTGTTCCAGCTGGATGTGGTGGCTGCTAAGATGAGGGCGTGGCAACATCTCCCTATTGCCAGGTCGTAGAAATTAAGATTATAATTCTTTCCAAACTTCTTTATATATTGCAACATAGTTTGATGTTTGTTCCAGATAACTTTTTTAAGAAGCTACAAAGTTTAGAAATCACTTTTCTGTGGGGAGCTGTCAGGTCAAGAGTTAGGCTTAAAATCCTCCCATATCCAAAAAATATGGGAGGACTCTCTCTGCCTGATATATAGCGGGACAACTTAAAACTATGGCTATTATCAACATCTAGTAACGATACAGACCCAGACCAACTCTCTTTATATGATTCGGAAAAAATATTGCAGGCCTATCTCCCATCACATCCCCTCTCTTTCCTGAAACAAAAAAGACTAACACCCTTCCTGGTGGGGGAACTGTTCTCCATGTTCAAATGCCTTAAAAAGCTGCAAAGACTTATCTGGCTTTTACCGGTATACCAGAGGATGCTCCCTTATGGTACAACCCATGCTTTCCCAACCTGGCCTCTCTAAACTCAGCTGATCTCTTTCACCAGTTAGGGGTGACCAGTTTTTCCCGTATCATTCAGAACCAAAGACCCATTTCATTCCAATCGTTCAAACAAATATTTCATGTCCCAGATACATTTCTATTCAGATTCCTCCAATTACAATATTGCTTAATATCGGAGTTTCAAGGTTCACATGTCCCAACAAATCCACATCCTGTGATCAGGCTTTTTAAAAAAAGTGGGGGAAAACGTATAGTTTCGAATCTGTATACCTATTTTACTCAACTAGCTGCGGATAGAGATACCCCTAGTATAGTGAATAAATGGCTCGAATTTATCCCATCTCTCAGAGAAGCTGTTGTAGGAGATATTATTGAATCACATCTTAAAGTCTCTCCCTCTGCCCCCAATAGACTGATGCAGTTTTATATAATCCATCATGCATATATCACACCATTAAAGAAATCCCGTACGTCACCATCACACACCTTTAACTGCCCCAAATGTTCACAACCAGATGGCAATTTTTGGAATATGATATGGCTATGTCCTCATGTTCAATGATTCTGGGGGAAAATGACCCAATTTTTATCAAATATTCTTTCAATCCCAGTCCCGATGGACCCCGGCCTATGCCTCCTGGGGATACCAGAGGTAGATGTTTGGGATGGAAACCATCTTTCCTTCCTCAGAGAAACACTGTATTATGCCAGATGTACTATAGTACTCCTTTGGATGGCTTCTGAAACACCTAAACTAAAGATGTGGAAATCGATGATTAAACATATTCTTCCCATGTTGAGATTAATATATCTCAGTAGAGGATCTATCAACAAATTTAACAAAATTTGGTCCCCTTGGTACACACATTATTGTGGACCTCTGCAGTATCTTTACTATATATTAGAGTTTTGGTTGATTTGGTGATGGGACCCCAGAATAACCAGAAAGAAGAATGAACGAGGTAAATCTCAGCAGACCCATTTAAATCTAATATTAAATTATACTGTAAAAGCAAACGTTTGATATTTGATACTGCTAAAATGTGTACTTTTCGACCATTCACTCACACGATGAATCCGAGTTGTATTTTTGAAATGTTTTATTTATTTTAATAAAGTTTTTAAAAAAAAAAACTTTTGTTTTGCATCCTATGTAATCAGATATGCAAGTTCCTCTTCTCAATTACAACTGACAGTCAAGAAGAGTTACCAAAGGAAAGGTTCAAGGGGCACCAGTCTAGGGTTACTTCAAGGTAACTAATCAATAGTTTTCTTTTTTAGTTTTGGTTTATCTTTATTAATACAACTGCATGTATTTTTATTAATACTTCTGCATATACTTTTTAGCATTCTATACTCACCGTGGGCCATATCTAATTCAATGTTACATTCAACCACTACAGTTTTTAATTAATGTGAAAAATTACATCAAAAGAATTTTGTTCCGAGAGAATTTACACCCTGCTAAGCTGCAGAAGTATATACAGTTTTGTGCTATTGAATTGTTGCATATGCCAAAAAAAAATAGTAGAGGTCTATTTTGTTTTCTTTTAACAGCTGACGTGAATGGGGTTAGCCAAAAAGGGGTGAATTAGTGATGAAGTCAACAGAGAGCAACAGAGAAATACCCACCTGTTATCATTAAGTTGAGTGTATCTGGGCTGTGGATCTGGATCTTGGTCATTGACGTCATAGCTAGCAGCAGGATCCTAACCACAATCCAATGCAATAAAAATGACAGTTAACAATATGCTTGACACACATACACAACCCCTTAAGTTGCCCATACATTAGAACTTACCTGCCCACTGATCCAATGACATTCAATCAATTCTTCCGGTACTTCTTCTCGACCAACATACGATCGCAAAATGAATAAGCCAGGGGGAACTTGTGATTGTATGATGGCAGCAAAGAAGGAAAAGGCAGTTTTGAAATAATTGATTAAATGCCGCTGAATTGGTCGGCAGATAAGTTCTAATGTATGGGCAACTTAACTCTTGTCACAATTCCTCTGCTCATCTAGATTACTGCAAGATGTCCACCAGCAATCATCTCCTATTTTGCTCTCTTTTTCAATCAACTTAATGCCTTCAAGAGCACTGCAGTAAAAATAAGTTGCTAGAATATCGGGATCAATAATCTTTCCATGTTTTTTTTTCTAGTAGATGAAAGTCTAGCCAAGCATTATCAAATTGCTCATTAAATTCACATGCAGAAAAAATAAATTACATTGGTACAGAAGTAAAGATCCTGGCATCGTTGATGAAATGACCAGGGCAGGTCATCAACGACGGCCGACCAAACGCCCATACACAAATAAATTGTCAGCAGAAATGGCTATTCAGTGTGCAGTCAGGCATCAGAGCTGCATGTCCATGTCTGAACCTAGCTTTAGAGGGGGGTGTAGAGACAGGAAAGATGAAAGGCTGATTACAGCTGATGATGTTGCATATCCTACATTTAACATTTTTTGTTTAGTGATCAGAGTAGGGACCTTCACTTTCTTTAAAATTAAACTCAACCTCAAAATAATATTTAAAATAGCTAGATTAAATGTTTCAAAGAACAGTGAATTATATTTTACTAATAAAATGATGTTATATTATACTAAAATATTGATTTTCAGTACTGACTGAAAGTAATCGCTGTAGTTTAAAGAGACTGCAACATAATAAAATCTAAGTAATACAGTTTTTAAAATATTAATGTTATGCGAGTATCTTTAAATGTGCATATATTTACTATGTGGAAATAAGGAAAACATTTTAAATATTTTATTTGGTGGAAACATAGATTCCTCTGTACCTCGCTAAGAAAATACCGAGAGGGTATGTCAACTTACATAATTTCCTTGAAGATCTGGGTGATTCTTTTCAATACCATCATCAAGAATAGAGACCACAATGCCTTTTCCAGTATACCCTTGCTCCCAAGCCTCCTTCACATGCAGGTCATGTCGATTTGCATCAAGCTTAAAAATAGATTTGTTCTTTAGAATAGAGCAGACATGAGAGCAGACAGAGAGTTCATGAAAATAAAATTTCATACTTCTAAAACTACAGCAGGTAGAAAGTAGTAATTTCTTTTTCCTACATACATCAGAAGTATTAGTAACAGCAAAAATAATAAGTAAGCCTTTGGAGATAAGAAATCATAGTAAATATCCATGAAACATTGCATATCATGACACAACTAAGCAAGACCAATCTGTGTTAAAAAAAAAAACAACCCTGTTTGTATGGCTAGTTCTTTTTGCATTTTCCAAACAATAGTAGTTCTAAAATTCTTTAAATTTAAAAATGTTGAGTAAACTTAGTAGAGCTACAGAATGCATATTTTAAGCGAAAAATATGGAAAAAGCACTGCAAGGACCAACTGGAAAGAATTTTTGAAAATTGGACTTAAGTAAGAAACTTTCCTGTAATTTTTAGATTGAAAGCCAAAATAAACACCAGTCTATAAACAAGTCAAATTACAAAGTATGAAAGTCAATCATTTATCCATGGGGCAGTGGAACTGTGAAATCTAGATTTTCCCCAACATCCATTTAATGGCGAATTTTTTTTTATACATTTTTCAAAATAGTAACAAAACAAGTTACTCCATCACCACTAAATGCCATTTAAAGGGAAATCAAAGTCCCTAGGCAATATTGTCCAAATAAACAAAGCACATTTTTTAAGATACAACAAGCTGTTTCTCACCTTTCCATTTGCTGTGGCTGTTGGTTGATTAACCTATGGGTGCTAAGGGTCAGCTCCCATAATCCAACTCTTTAACTGAAAGTCTAACAGGGCTATGTATTGAGAGCCGTTATCGCTCTCCATTACCTCCACTAGGCAATGCACTGAGCCAATAACGGCTCTCGGTGCATAGCATATGCATTCCGCTACTTTAACACCAGCTATCTACTGGTGTTAAAGTTTCTGTTTTAAAGAGCTGTTATCGGGTCGGTACATAGCGTGTGGCGTTTTTGCATCACGCTGCAACCACCATTAGTTATGTCTTAAAGTCACGTTAACCCTTGGTACATGGATTTAAGTGTCTTTTAGATAGAAAAAGCTGTTTGCGGCTTTCGGTACATAGCCCTGTTAGTGTACTTAAAATGCTCTAGTGCACAGCAGATCAAAACAAAAAAGCTGCAGTCTGTCCTGCACCCTGAAAGCCGACAGTCAATCACGTTACAGAACAGAGATCCCGCTGCTCTTAGTCTAAAACAATATTTGCAAACAATCTATTACCCCCACACATATTCCTTGTATTTGCATTTCATACAAAAAAAGTAATTGTTGCAGTTTAATTGTTACAGTATCAATAGCAGAAAGAAAATCTAGATTTCAAGTCTGGGGATTCAAAACCTGTAACCTCAAGCGTTGTGTTTTTTTTTTATTTTTAAATTGAGCATTAGTCCACTAGCACAATAGAGCTAAATATGAAAAGTTAGTTCTTCACAAGCTGTCTGCAATTCATGCTGTCTGCAAAATAGCACATAAAGGACTTCCATTTTGGTGTGGCATCTTCTGTATGGAAAATACTCTGTACATAGGTGTGCATGCTCACAAGGCTCTTTGAAGAGTACATGGGTTGTACTGGCAAAAACAATTAATTATATAACCTACCTCTTACATATACATGAATGCAACTTACTAGAAAAGCATCTTACAATGTATAGGTGTTCTAAAGGAGAAAATATTTCACATTAATGGTAAAAAAAAAATCGGTTTTGTTCACCTTTAAAGGGCATCTATAGTGAAAAAAAACACATTGCCCCTTTGCAAAGTAAAATTCATGTACTCTGTGCTGCCTTAATCCTATCTCTGTCAGTGACTTTGTTTAACCATGGTGTCAGATCTCTGTGCAGCACTCCCCCCTCCCCTCTGTTACCTCCTCCAGGTCTCAACTCCAGCTAACCGACAAGCTTATCATGTGCAGTAGGAGTTAAAAGTTCAACATCCTGAAAAACACACCCACGCACAGTGGCTAATAGAAAGCAAGCTGTCCTGGAGACACGGAAGAAGAAGGAGAACAGTACAGTTTACAATCTCTCACTTTGTGACCCATCATCAATAAGTGAAAGCTATTAAGAAGGGGGGTCAAGTGCAGCCTTATATCTACTATCAAAGCTACCTCTCTCCCCCTGCTAATGCTCTTATTTCTATGTTTATTACAGAGCAGGGAGGGGGGATCACGTCACAGGGATTTGATTGATAGTTCAAGCAGGAGTAGAGGAATGCAATCACGTATTCTTCTAACTGGTGTATCTTCTAACTGGTGAAAAAAGTGAAGACAGTCTGGGGGTTGTGGGGAATTAAAGAACTCATGGAAAGAAAGAAAAAAAGTTAATTTTCCCACTATAGATGCCCTTTAAACATAAAGTTATACTCTCACTAAGTTCCCTTGGCAACTCTAGTTTTTCCTTTAAGCATGGGAAATAAGTTGGGGGTAGAGAGAGGGACTGCAGAGGGAAACATATAGTGGAAATGTAAGCAGACATTAAATTAACAACACATGCCCACCCGAACTCCCTCCTATACATGGAGTTTCTGTAATACTTTTTAAAAAATATATAAGTTTTTTCCCAAAAATGCTTACTTAAGGTAGCCATACACTGTCAAATGTTTTTCAGTTCAGATTTTCGATCGGCTGAAACAATTGAAAATCCTGCAAGTAAATCCTCCAATTTTCTAAATTTTTGTGATATATATAAAACTTTGGGAAAATTTTAGGAAACCTTAGTGTACTCCTCTATTATAAACCACAGCATCAACATTAAACATCCTTGAAAACTCACTATACTATATTACATATTTTAAACAGAACAGTTTTATTACAGATTGCAAACTGTTTTGCATGCATCTTTGCAAGTCCTTTAACCTAATTTAACCTGAAGCTTTTGCTAGCCAGATGTTTTCTGTTCCTCATGAATTGATTACTATGTTGGCATACTAATCACCAAGGATAAAGTAGAAAGACTTATTTGATTTTAAAGAGACAACTTCAATTCAATGGATTGGCTGTCTCAAAGGGGATAATATTGTAAGCACTTTTTTGGCAGAACAAGTGCAAAGTCAGTAGTTTTTAGACTGTGATACAAACCACATGATTAGCACTAGGTGTTTCATTCTAGCTTGGCGAGTTATTTTTATATTCTTTTGCTTAATCATATTTAGGGAAAGGATATAATTGGAGCCACACATTTTTTGCTGTGCATTTCTGTGTGCTTGTGTTTGCATTTCCAAAGGGACTGGGGGTTAAAATGCACCCAAAAAATTTCACTTGTATTTGCTTTTTCTGCTTTCCTTGCATTATAGTGCAACCCAGACAATAATGTTTTAAAAATGGTGCCAACATGCACTTTAAAAGCAGATACACAAATTGTGGCATAGTAGCCATGATTAACATTAAATGCATCAGGCATGTGTAATACCATAACTAGAATGCTAGCAGTTCTATTATTTTACTCTATTGTTTCAATTTTTTTATTGTTCAGCCAGGCGCACTCTGTAAACTTGCATTACCGTAAATAGGTTTTAGATTTCCAGAGAGTACCACATATGGGTTTATTTTTGGATGTCATTACCCTGAAACCAATGATGAAGTAAAAGCAAGATTTACTGCCTGATTATGTGGTAAAGCAGCTCATTATTCAAAGCCCAGAACAGATTTCAAACTCCCTCTGCATTACAATAAATATATTAAATGGGAACTCCACTTAAGTCAGCAAATAACTGACCTTCTCTGTTCTGCACAGTAGGTCAAAACAAGAAATCTGTCCATCATGCCCCCTAGAACAGTGATGGTGAACCTTTATAGGCTGAGTGCCCGAACTGCAACCTAAACCCCAACTTTTTATTGCATAGTGCAAAAATGAACGTTACCGGTAACCTGAATACAGTTTTTACTTTAGAAAAAACAGCTCAAATAGACACAGAACTATACAGTAGATGGAACAGATTATAGATTACCTATTAACCTCTACATTACCACAATGGAGTTTAAGATCTAAAACAGTGATCATTAACCCCTACATTATTAGACAGGAGTTTGAGATCCAAAACAGGGACACAAGCAGAGCTGAAAGTTTTAGCATGTGACCACTCTCAGCTACAGACATGCTCTTTGGTTTTCTGGTAACAAACTCTGGTGAACTCTGGGGCCCACAAAAGGGCTCAGAGTGGCACCTCTGGCATGCATGCCATAGGTTTGCCACCACTGCCCTAGAAGTTGGTATGTTACAGCACAGAGGTCCTGCTTTTCTCAGTTAAAGGGTATGTCCATCAAAATTGTAAGTTTACCTCCCGTTCTTCAGTAAATCTTACAGGAGAGGAGGAGACACTTACCCGCGGACCCGCTCCAGTGCCGAAATCCCCGACTTCACTGACAGTCTCTGACTCGCTCCTTCGGAGTGCGCATGTGCAAAGGACAGGAGATGCGTCGGAGGAGTCTGGGATTTCGGCGCTGGAGCGGGTCCGTGGGTAAGTATCTCCTCCTCTCCTGTAAGATTTACTAAAGAACGGGAGGTAAGAGATAGTGCATTTAACCCCTGTTCTTCAGTAAATCAGTTAGAAACAAACTTACATTTTTGATGGACATAGCCTTTAATAACACACTGTTGTACACTATAAAAAGCCTGTTCTGTGTCCATTCCCTGCAAGGGAGAGAAGTAATCTTTGCAGTTTATTTCCTATAATGAATGGCAAAACAAATTTACATTTCATAAGTAATCAGCAGGGCTGGCCTTTGATATGGGCGACCGCACGGGTTGCATTACCAGGGGGGCGACAGCTGGGAGTCTTAGGTCACAGACCTGTAGCTCAAAGTTGTGCATCAGTGCCAAAGCCTCTCTAGTTACGGTCCTCCAAATCAAATATATGTATCCGAACCTCACCACATACTAAGCCCCAACACATATAAGCTTTACTTAAGATGTCTGTATGCTGTGCTGTTCTGTCTGTGCATTTAGTACATTACTTGTTACTTAATGATGTACGCACCATAATATACAAGCACTCACTGAAGATACTGAAGGACAGTAAGCACAGGTGGGAGTCCAGTTCTATTGAAGAGCAGGAGGTAAAGGAGCTGTTGCCTTACCTTCCGTTCTTAAATAGAACAAACAGGAGCCAGGAGAGAAGGTAACAAACTTGCTCGCTCGTGCCCCCTGGCACTTAGTCTGACAGGTCCCGACGGACCTTGTCTTTTACACAGACAAAAATCCTCGCAAGGAAATCTTCTCCACAGACCCCCAACTAACACTGCTGCCTCCCGCCTTAAACCATTCTCTCTTGCTGCTCCATATCTTTGGAACTCTATCCCTCTCTCGCTTCGCCTGGTGACATCCATTACTACTTCAATCTAGACTGTTATTCTACCTTTCTGAGCATCAGCATAACAAATGATTGTTAGCCCTTTTAAAGGGCATGTCCACCCCTTTTGAAAACTTTTGATATGTGGTAGGGCATGCTCCCCCAGCCCCAACCGCATTAATATTATTGTTAGAAAGTCCCCCGATCCTTACTTACCTGCCCTCTCTCCTTCGCCGCAGTGTTCCGGCCCTCTGCTTGCATGGAATTGCAAGCAGGGGGCGGGACCGGCAGCCGCGTCCGTGATTGGATGAGGCAGCCAATCAAGGTCGCGTCTGCCGGGAGTTCTGAACAGCGGAGGAGAGAGGGTAGGTAAGTTAAGATTGGGGGGCTTTTTTGCAATAATATTAATGCGGTTGGGGCTGTGGGAGCATACCCTACCACATACCCAAAGGTTTTAACGTTAGAGGGAGGGAGATAAAAACGGGAGGGAGGGGGGGGGGGGGGGGAGAGGTGCACTGAGCATGCCTCAAAACCTTGACGAGGTTGAGGCAGACTCAGGCACAGCATGAGTCACACACTGCTTCTACACAGCAGTTTTCTGGATTTTGGAGGGGCACAGCAGGGGAACCATTTTGAGCAAAAATGGAAGGTAAGACTTGTTTTAAACTTCTTAGTGTGGCCAGTAAGGGGTTAAATTTTAGCTTTGGGGGTGGACATGCCCTTTAAGCACTTTGTAACCCCCCCCCCCCACACTGTATCTGTATGTTGTCCCTCCCACTTAGATTGTAAGCTCTTTGGGGCAAGGATCTCATTCCTAATGTGCAAAGGCTTAATTTATACATAAATTTGTGTTTGCTGGACCAGTAAGCCTTTCTGTGTTTGGAACCAGAGCAATGGGAAGGCAAACTCTAAAAAGTGGTGTTCCACAATAAAGGTTGCTTTACTTACAAGGTACCACTGTTGGGGAAACCTGGGATCTGACGGATCTGTATAAATATCTCTCTTCTTTCTTCTTTTTACTACTTGCTGCTCCAACCAATGCACCTACAATACAGAAAGTAAAACCCATAACATTGCAAAGCAGCATATAAACCTCTCTAAAGTATTTAGCTGAAGAATCTGCAGGACAGTACATTTAAATTTAAGCCCCACTCCTGCAATAGTCCAAGATCCACAGGAGGGGTGAGCAGTGGAATATAAATAAAAGATATATGATAATGATAAAAACCATGTTACCGTCTCAATTCTAGTTTTTTGGGGAATATTGGTAAGCATTTAAGGGTACAATGAATAATCTTCTAAATACCCATAGTGTGTCAGCCTGCAAAACAACATCCTGTCACCATACAGCCACAAACCTTATTATCCAAAGCAGGAATTGGCACAAGATGCATTGGTTTAAAAAAATAAAACCTGAGTGAGGCTTGTAAGAATATAATGGATTCCAATCTAAAATTATTTTTTACAACAAAAAATCCTTATACACTTTTTATATTAGGAGTTTGGATAAATTTATCTTAAAATGATTCTATTGTCTTTCATTCTTTTGTCATTAGTCATTTTTTGTTTTTGTTTAAAGCAGCAATATACACACACTTTTTACTTAAATAAAACAACAACTTTAAAACGTACTTACTGTTCCCACTCAAAGCCCCTCGCTTGCACACTTACAGAGGTCTTGCATTTCTGTCCCTAAAATAATAAATTCAGCTTCAGGTGCATTGGCCTGTCCATAGGTCATGAAATCGATACCACTTACCGTGATTTCCGTTTCCCAGTATAAGTAAGCCCCACAAACCCCTGCTTCCTTGTCTTATTTTAAAGCTGAACATAAATTATACAGGGCGGGAAATAGTGAATGCTGCCATTTCTGGTGACTGGGAAACAGAAATCACGGTAAGTGGTATCGATTTCATGTTTCCACAGTCATAAATGGCAGCACTTCACTATAGGGACTTACCAAAGCTAAAATAATAAGGGTGGGTGACACATTGCTTAATCTAACACACATTTTATTTTATAGGGTGCACAACTGATTCTAACACTCTCTTCCCAAATTTTGACTCTTGGGCAGAGAAAACGTCTAATTTATAATGTTTTATAAATGTCTTCGCTGAAGACCATCTTGTCTGCTCACAAAGTTCTTTAATAGGTAATCCTGTTTGCCATGCCCATGAACTGGCTATAGCTATGGTGGAGAGAGATTTTAGCCCCTGTGGGATCGATAAGTCTCTCATGGAATAAGCCTTTTGAATACATGTCAATATCCATCTGCTTAACGTCTTCTTCGAAGGTGCTTGACCTTTCCTTGATCTTCTTGGGATTATGAACAATCTTTCCGACTTTCTTTATCCCTTTGTTTGCTGCAAGTATATCTTTAAAGCTCTCACTAGATCCAAGGTGTTCCATTGTATTTCTCTTTTTGACTTTGGCTCTGGGCAGAAGGTAGGTAAAGTAAACTGGAGATTCATATGATGGTCTGGAACGACTTTTGGCATAAACTCAAAAGAAGGTCTTAACTCTATCCTGTGGAATTAAAGTATCAGGTGGACCTGCTGCGAGGGCTCCAAGTTCTTCTACTTGTCCAGCTGACGTTATTGCCACCAAGAAAAAAGACCTTGAGGGTCATTAGCCATCCCCAAGTTGTCTCTAAGGGCTCAAAGGGGGCTGAAGTTAGAACGTCCAGCACAAGCGGCAAGTCCCATGGTGGAACATTAGAAACTTCCTGGTCTTACATGCAGGAAAGCTTGGAAGAACCTTTTAACGAGTGAATTGGATGCCCAATCTAAATCTGCTATTGCTGCCAAAGCCGATATCTGTCCTCTTAACATATTTATTTGTAAATTTCTTTGCACTCCGCTGTATAAGAAGGCTACTACCTCTGCCAGAGATGGTTTTAAAGGATCAAACTGTTTTATCTTTGCAAACTCAGTAAAGCATTTCCATGTTTTATAGTATTTTTCAGAAGTAGAATGTTTTCTGGACTTAAGATGGAATTCCACCACCTTGTTCTGAAGCCCCATACTTTTTAAACTTGCCCGCTCAATCGCCAGGCCATCAAGGATAGGTTCTCTCAGTCTTGATTCGGAAATGGACCTTGTGTTAACCACCCTTCTATTTGCGGAATTCTTACTGGTTCCTCTATGGCGAGAGATAATAGGAGAGGGAACTACGGTCTCCTCGGCCATGCTGGGATGATCACAATCATTTCCGTTTTGTCCTGACGAATTCTCTGAAGCGATCTCCATATAAGGGAGATGGGTGGAAAAAGATAATTCAGGTTCCATCTCCAGGATTGACTGAGTGCGTCTGTCGATATCGCTTTGGGGTTGAAACATCTCGAAATGAAACTGTTGCATTTGTTGTTCCTTTCGATGGCCATTAGATCCACCTTTGGCCTTCCCCACTTTCTTACTAGATTTTCGAAGGATTTCTGTACTTAAGCTCCACTCCCCTGGATCTATTTCTTGGCGACTTAAGAATTCAGCTTTCTGGTTCTGGACTCCTGGGATGTAGATGGCTGATAACGAAATTAGAGGTCTCTGGGCCCAAGAGAAAATTGGTCTTACTTTGAACAAGAGGGTTACACTTCTTGTTCCTCCTTGTTTCTGGATGTACCTTACTGCTGTCATATTATCTGATCTTACTACTACATCCTTGTTTTGCAAATCCTTCTTGAAGTGCCTTAATGCAAACTTTATTTCTCTTAGCTCTAACTGGTTGGAGTTTTTTTCTCTCATGAACCAGTGACCTTGAGCCATCTTTTCCTGCATGTAGGCTCCCCATCCAGTTTCTGATGCATCTGTAGTTAGGAATACCTGAGCACTTGGAGCTAGCAAAACACCTTGACTTAAATTTTCCTATTGGCGCCACCATTTCAGATTTTCTTTTCAGTAATTTTTTCATTTTTAAATGAGGGCATCTTACGTTTGACAAAATGAATTGTTGCAGACTTTTCATATTCCATCTTGCCCATTTTACCATTGGAATGGCCGCTGACATTAGTCCCAATACCTTCAGCAAAGATGCTACTGTAGTCTGCTCTTTTCTGCGTTCACGATCCACCCATATTCTTGAAGAAACTGAAGGACCTCCATGATATGCTGCACTGACTGCTGTCTGGTACACAGCAACACCTCTAACCCTTAGACAAGCTACTAGGGTCAACAATATCTTTGTGAAGACTCTAGGTGACTGAGACACCCCGAATGGGAGACTCGTAAATTGCCAGTGATGATTTCCGAATTCGAAAAGAAGAAATTTTCTTGACAGTTGGTGGATTAGGACGTGAAAGTAGGCGTCTTTCAAGTCAATGCTGGTCAGCCATGAGTCTTTGTAGATCACTCTTATGATTGATTGTCATGACTCCACCTTAAAATTTTCTCTTAAAACATATTTGTTTAGCTGCCACAGGTCTAAAACTGTTCTGAGAGCCCCTGATGCTTTTTTCACTAAAAACAGTTTTGAGTAGAATCCCCTCTCTTTTTCTATCAAAGGAATAGGCTTTACGGCTCTTGATTCTTTCAGTTGGTCTATGTAAGCAGAAATTACTACTAATTCCTCTTCTTTCTGTTGCACAGGGGTACTGATTAAACAATCTTCTCTTGGAAAGGAATGAAAATGAATTTTGAATCCATCTTTTATTACCTTTAGCACCCAACTGTCTTTTATTGTTTTGACCCAAGCACTGAAGAATAGGGACAACCTAATTATATAATTTGTCAGCCACATAAGGCTTAGATTCTTCCGCTGAAAGAGACAGCAAATTTCTTACTGCTCTTATGAGTGGATCAATGAGCGATAGATCAAAATCTGATTCAGAGTGGAAATCTTCCTCCTCGTCCTCCGACTGCACATAGGAGGGTGACTCCGAATCCTCAGATATTTCTCCCTCGGAAAGTTCCGAATCTGAGACAAAATAATTATAAGAACTTCTCGGCCGCTTTTTGGCCATGCCCACTTTCTCCGCCTGCACCACAGCTGTCTTGATGACCGACACCAGGGCTGAGACGTAGAAGGCACAGGGTTTTCTTGCTCAGTCGATTCCGCAGGGACTTTAGCTTCTTTACCCACATTCTTGGAAGACTTATCAGAAGCAGAGAGACTGAAATATATAAGCAGACAGAAGTAAACTTAGTCTAGCAAATCCTTCTCTTTTTTTTTGTTTTTTGTCCAGCTTACCTAAATCCCTTGGGGTGACCCTTACTCCCATCACCAGACTCCATAAGGAGCTGCAAGAAAGCAAAACCCCAAAAGGTAAGGTAAAGAGTAAGGCAAGGGACACAAAAAATACATAGTGGAAGCACAAAAAAAAAAAAAAAAAAGAAGCTTACCAATTAGCAAAAGGAATGCTGACACTCTGTCAGGCACAAAACAAATGCTCCAATTCCGCTGCACGCCAAAACAGTAGGCTGGAATGAGCGCCGCCATGCTTTTTAAATAAAGTTGGGTGACGCGATGATGTCACGACGTCCGTCACGAACGCAAGCACAACCTGGAAGAGACCTGCGTGACGTCATCAAAACATGGCCAGGAAGATGCGCGGAATGGCGCGTGTGGCAGAAGGGAATAGAGCTAAGGCCTACCAACTGCAATAGGCCAGACCCACCCACGATCCTCCCAAGTAGCCAAACCTTCAGTTGCTGCATAGGGAGCCTCAGAATGGAAGAGGGAGCCATTCTGGACAGGGCTGCAGTGGCCAGGTAAGCCTGCATTTCTGGACAGGAAAAAAGACAAGGAAACAGGGGTTTGTGGGGCTAACTTAGAATTTCCTGTCCAAACATCGGGTAGGTGGAGTTAACCCTATAGTGAAGTGTTGCCATTTATGACTGTAGAAAGAAGTTACAATGTTACAACTATAGCACTGAGTGCAGATGTTAATTTAATATTTATTTTCATTCTATGGCAGTTACAATAAAACATAAAATGTATAGATCAAATTTTTAGTAAATTTTTTAGATATTATACAAATGGGCCTAAAATACTTTGTTATTAAGAGGAGTTCATGGTCCTGTGACTGCCAAACAAGCCTGTGCAACTTCTGTGCTTCATAGCTGGTATAAGGTGTTTGTGCCAATATGATGTGATGTGCAGTATTGCCAAAAAAATCCCCTTTAAAAGGTATCTGTCCAAGGGACAATGTTCCAGAAGTCTTGTGGTTTGTTAAAACGCAACTATTCAATCTTTTCACGCTCGTGTTCATGAGGCTTTCTATTGACAAACTTTCCAAACAATCCATATTTTTTCATTCTTTTTTTAAATGTACTGTCAATTTGTAAAGGGCATGTCTACCCCTACACAAAACACCAATAAACTGTAAATTACCATTTTAACAAATGGCATCAAATTAATGTTACCCCCTGAAAAACTGTGCATGTGCACTGTTTGGCCACACTTCCTCACTTCAGTCACATGCTCCCCTGCCCAATATGTACTTAACTGAATTAGCTAGAGACTACGAGTTGGAGTAACCTGCTGCAAAAAGCTCCTGCAGTAATCTAGGATTTAGAATGTGCAAAGAAAACAATGGTAAATGACCACGCTGTGGGACACTGCTGGGAAATAAAACACAAACCTCATGTTAGAAAGGTAAATTTCAAAGCACTTACATAAAAAATGAGAGGTAAGAAAAAGGTTACTGTTTATATCATGGTGCTCCTCCTTATGATTTAGAGTTGTTCAGAGGCTTTAGTTTACCTTTAAATATCTTAATGAGCTCATACAGCTGTCACAGCCATGATTGATGGCTGTTACCCAGAATGACTGGGAAGAATTCTTCTCTCCATGAAGATCAGAGAGATGAATAAGTATTGCATCTTTAGATTTTGGTGGGTAATGACAGGAAGTATAGATTTTCATGTAGGGGGGGCATGCCCTTTAACATAAAAGATACTAAGGCCTGTGGAACACAAGGTGTTCTTGGATGTTTTGCAATTTCTCTGAGAAATGCACAGACTGACCTTGGGGTGAATTAGCAGAAAAGTCGACTCCGGGAAAGGTTGGCAACCATTTTTAACTTTAATGATAGGAACATTACATAGGCCTGAAACGGTTTTGAAATGGGCTCATAATCCTTATTTGGTTGATGGGATTGATGTTTTTTAACATCACTGACCATGTCTAATCCTATTAGCATGGTTAAACACACACATGAATGTGCCTTCCCTGCAAACTGCCAAAACCTCTGCTTTAAAGGTCATCTATAGTGGGAAAATTACTATTTTTTTTTCTTTCTACGTGTTCTTTATTTCTCCCCAACCCCGAGTACCTTTATTTTCTTCAGTTTCCTCCTTTGTCCAGAGATATAGATGTTAAAAGAAGTCAAGATTTCAATACACCACTACTGCTTGAGCTGTCAATTAAATCCCCTAACAGCATGCCAGTGACTCCTTCCTGCTCACTAAAATGCTTGCCAAATACTGGGTTAAAAAAAGAAGTAATGGGAAGGATAAAGAAGCAGAAAGAGCAGCACTGGGTACCCCTCCTCCCAAGCTTTCACCAATTTATTGCCCGTCAAGAGGAGATCGGGCTGCAGTGATAAGGCAGGACTCGGGTCTCTCCTAACTCACCCCATCCCACTCCTTATGAAGCAAGTATCTCCAGAACAATGGAGATACTTCCTCTCTTCAGGCTTACATACAGATTTTTTTTGTTTACAAAGGTTAGAGTAACGTGTAGGAGGATAAAATAGCATGAGCGGCTTGTTTCAGAGGCTTGGTTCACAGCTGGATTATTTGAACGGGGGAATGACCAGAGAAGGTGGGGTGGGGAGCTCTGCAGTAAATCAGACTGTGTGCAAACAAAGAGCCACAGAGGTGGGTGGGAATAAGGCAGGTACACTAAACCTTTTTTATGTCTAGATTGGAGCAATTTACATATTTTACTATAGATGCCCTTTAATAGAGGTGCACTTGGTTGCTACTTACTTTCAATTGATATAAAAGTGGTAATGACGTACTTCATTTATCACACACATATTTAGCATTTTGGCTTCCATGCTCTCATTCTATCATGCCTGGACTACTGTAACCCTCTGCTTTCTGGCCTTCTTGCTTCCCATCTTTCTCCCCTTCAAATCGATACTAACTCTACAACTAAATTGTAAGCTCTACGAGGCAGGGACCTTCTTTCCTCTTGTAGCACTTCTATGTATATAATTTATATATTTATGTACTGAACTATCTATGAATGTATCCCCCTTGTATGACTTTATTCTAATTTGTTACTGTACAGCACTGCATCGCCAAGTGGCGCTTTATAAATAAACTACCGGTATACATATAAACATTGTTTTTCTTTACAATAAACAGACATTTAAATCTCCCACAACTACCTGGACTCCCCATTTATAAATGTATTGTTTACAAAATCCTTTTCTTAACATTTAAAAGGGCATGTCCACCCCTTATTGTAACTTTTTCTGTAGTGTAGGGCTCCCTCCCCCAGCCCCAACCGCTATAGTAATATTTGCAGAAACTCCCCTGATCATTACTTACCTTGCCTCTCTCCTCTGACGTTCTGTCACGGCCCTCTGCTTGCATGAAACTGCAAGCAGGGGGCCAGACGGGCAGCCGTCTCCATGATTGGCTGAGAGGCAGCCAATCACGGACGCGGCTTCCGGCAATCCAGAATGTTGGGGGAAAGAGGTTAAGTAAGGGGGGAGTTTCTGCAAATAGCGGTGGGGCTGGGGGAGGGAGTCCTACACTACAGAAAATGGGCTTTGTGCTAGGGGGAGGGAGAGGAAAACGGGAGGGAGAGGGAGGAAGGAGGGGAGGGCTGCAGTGCGCATGGTAAAATACTACCGGAGGAGAGACAGGAGGCAGAGTCCTATATGAACTCTGCCAGGCTCCTGGTGGTCGCTTTTTGGGACTTTACAGGAGAACCATTTGGAGGTGGGATGTAAGGTAAGGATTTTATTACACTACACAGTGGGGCCAGTAGTAGGTTAAATTATAGTTTTGGGGGTGGACATGCCCTTTAAATCCTCTCTCTCTGCAGCTCCTTCTTGAATTTCTTCTCTACTGCCAATATATGTCCCCGCCTGTACCCTCCACTCATCACTCTCACCACCTACTCTCATCTTAAACCTATTTTGCTTGTGGCTCCCATCCTCTGGAATTCTATTCCAAACTCTTTGTTAAGAAACTTCAACAAACAGGTTCAAATACATTCTCAAATCCTACCTTTCAGAGCACCGCACAAGACTGCTAAATTAACACTGCAAAAGTTCTAACTATGGCACGTCTACCATCCCCTATGTATCTGTATGTTACCCACATAATTAGACTGCAGCTCTATGGGGCAGGGACTTCTTTTCTCACGTTACATGGTTGATGCACTTGTATACTGGTTGATGCACTTGTATACTTTTTGATACTCATTTATTTATATTTTGGGCCCCCTTGTATGACTTTTTGTATTAAAATATTGTACAGTGCTACGTCCCCTAGTGGCGCTGCGTTTTTAATTTGTCTTAATAAAATTTGGTGTTTTATGAAGACCCGTGGCTTATTCCCACCTCCCTGATATATATATGAATAATAGAACGCCGGGGGAACAGTGTTAACTTACCTAAACGCGCTCCACTTATGGCTTATCTGTTGTATTGGTGAGCAGGTGCCGAAGATAGGCGCTCGGTCGGGACAGCACGCCTGACAGCTAAGAAGGAGCTGTGAGTGGAGCACAAGTAAGGTATGTCAACATTGTTCCCTGGGCATTCTATTATTCACCGGGAGGTGGGAATAAACGTATCTTGGAAGGCAAGATAAATTACGTCTCTCATCTTTAGTAGGTTGTATTGTTAAATGAAAAAAAAAAAAATAGCTGCGATAACGGTTTAGGTTTTCTTTAACAAATTCTTCAGCCTGGTACACACAGTCCAATTTCGGATCTTACAGACCAATAAACTACCTATCAATAATCTGCTTGTCTGCTGATCACAAGAAAAAGTGCCTTCAGCCTGATACAAAGAAAATGACCACAGAAAAATCATGGTGGTGTCAATTGGGTTGAAATATCAGACTGGATGTACCAGGCCTTACTACCATGATTTTTACGTCAGGTAAATTCGATTAAAGGACAACTAAAACCATAGAACAACACTGAACCAGAAGGCAGAACATCTTGATATAAAGCCAGTAATCTGTGTCTTACCTCTCATTTTGATACGGGAGCTGGGAAATGTACCTTAATAACATATGGTTTGTGCTTTACTTCCCAGAATTCTAGTATCACACAGTTTGGTCAACGACCATTATGTTCTGCACATGCTCAGTCCTTAGCTATGGCAGAAATTGTTACAGTTGGTCACACCCATTAATAATCTCTAGCCAATCCTTTTACTGGACAGATGCAGCAAGGAAGCATGTGACTGAGGTCAGGAGGTGTGGTCTGACACTGCACATACACACAGATACTTCATCCAGGTCTTAACAGGCTTACATTTACTTTAATACAATTTACTGAAGTGTTTTTTTATAGCTTATTGGTGTTTTTAGGGGGGTTGTTTTCAGATTCTAGAGTATAAAAATTGGGTTCAATTCTCTTTTAAGTTTTGCTTTTTCATTAATCAAACTCACTCACAAGTGCTGGTACATGGTTGACAATTGGTCTAAAGTATATACACTTGTGAACTCACTTTCATACAGACAAAGGCTCCTTGCCTATTTTATTGGAACAGTGTAACGTTTGGATTATGTAGCTACCCTTAGTCTGACAAAGGGTTGCTGCATGCCCCGAAACTTTACAGTTTGTTTGTTCCAATAAAATAGGCAAGGAGCCTTTGATTTATGAAAGGAGTGCACTGCAGTCTCTATTTTCAAAAGATTAGATTCTAAGTTCTATATACTTTTCAGTTTCCCAACAAATTATAGAAGGATAAGAAGGAAGCTAACTTGTACTCATTAAGATAAGGTTAGGAGACTTTTAAATAAGTCTATATAAAAGTCTTAATAAGTCTAGTTATCTATGGTATGTATCTGTTGAAGGGTTTTCATGCTGCACAGTCTGCTAGTGATTTTAAGTACTGCTATGACCTGATGGAGAAGGTATAGCCCTCAAAAGCTTGTCAACTAAATAAACTGTTAGTCCATAGAAAAAGTATACAAGAAGATGAGAGTAAGTTTAGTATGCAATACTCTTTTTATTTGCACTAACAATAGATTTTTAATAGATTAGCTTTCGGGAGCTTCCTCCTTTCTTCAGATCTTTACATCATCTGGCAACTAACGACTTTAGTACAAAACTTCTTTGGAAAAGTATTGGGTATTTCTTTATAAAGTGTCACAAACCACTACCAAACAATAGCAACCACAGAAAGAAAGAAATTTCCATAGAACTTTAAATGATTTTATAAAGACATTTTTTAAATATTAATGGGGAACTGTGGTCTCTTACAGATTTGGTCTGTCATTTTTCAAAGATTGGTACTGTGTGTACCCAGCTTAATGAGGCCAGTGGCCAGGCAGATTATGTTGCTCCAAATGGCAAAGTTGGATAGCTACAAAATGGCATGTGGATTTTAGATTTTACACTTCAATTCTTATTTAAACAGAAATGCAGATAAATGAGAGACTAAGCTATGTTTAAATATACCAAAACGGTTTATTTTAAGATATCTACGCTTAATAACTACTGAGAGGACAATTTGTCCGATTTAATCAGGAAACTTACATATTACATTTACACTGCCTTGAAGAGAAAAGCAAAAAACAAAATAAATATAAGATGAAAGAAGACCTCAGAGCACAGGTCAGCAAAAACTGGCAGCTAAATTAAAATGATCTGACAGTACAGGTGTATCTGCACATAAACAAAGCCAGATGCTTGGTGAAATCTGCTTTATGAGTTCATGTTGGCTCGCAAATGCCAACACAGAACGAAGCCAAGAAGACAAGAGTAACAGCGAGGGGGAGTTTGGCAGCAGAAACACATTACGGAGAAGAAACAAAATCAATCTGACGCTGACCTGTCAACTGCCGTACAGTGAAAATGAGGTTAAGGTGATCTTGTCCAGTGGGCCTTTAACTTAAACCATCCTTCTGCCATGCCTTGATGGTACTGAACACTGTACAGGCATTCAAAGTTCTCTCAGAGACAGCGTATGAGACATGATCTCAGACTTAGTGCATCTCTGGGATCTTCAATTTTGTAGGATTAATCTAAGAGTTTTTCTCTTTTAGAAGAAAAGGGTGTGTTTTACGGGATAAATAAAACATATTGCTCAAGTAAACCTTCTAACTTTCTTAAAGGAGATGTAAAGACTGAAAGTGACCATATACTGTAAATGTGTACTGACCATGTTAAGTTGAATTAAACATTACTTTGTTTTATCAAACATTATATTACTTTTAAATTGGGTTTGGAGATGAAGCCTACATTTTAACTCCATCCACAATACACTCTTGGCAAGACCTTTTTACTGCCAGCCAAGTGAGAAAATGTTCATAGAAAAGTCAGGCAAGCTGAATTTCGATTTTCTTTAATGAGACATTACTAAGGAGCTGCAGTTTTGAAGCCCTTTTTATGGCTTTGCCTGTACTATTTGAAGTAATAACAAAAAATACACACGACACATAACCCAATGCATGTGAAAAGTTATTCCGTATCCACTTAATGTGGGATTTTATTATGTCCCACCATTGCTATGAGTAGGCGAGGAAGATTATTCAGCAAAACGCACACTTTGTGTTAGCAGAATGATTTCAGAATCCTGTGAATGTAGCGACTCATAAAGTGATTACTTGATATGGATATAAGATATTTTTAACATTTATCCTTTTTTTTTCCAGTTTTTCCCATCTTTCCTTATTTGGAAAATACTAAGGAAACACCAACCACATATTGTATTGTTTAGAGATAACAGGAATTATATTTACATCTTAACTACTTAAAGTCAAAAAATTGCAAAAAGTAGAATTTCCAGAGCAATATTACAGTATAATAATAAAAAAAAAATTCTAACTGCAGATTTTACACGATATAAGGAAGTATAAGGTTTCTGGCTATGGGTATTTTTTTCGGTAGGGGCTTCATAACATTCTACATATGCAGCCAGGATTACACAGTGGCCTTTATAGAAAATTGGTCTGGGTACACCTGTTTCAAGTCAAGTAGACAATAAATAGGCGACCATCCGACGGTCTGGCTAGACACTACCACAGGAGAAAAAAAATATTTGCAACGCATATTTTATTTGGAAATACCAATAGGGGTAGCAGTAATTGTATTTAAATATTTTGTATTCAAATCTAGCTAGTTTGGCATTTATAAGTTTACAGGAAAACATTCCAGCTGCTGCTAGTTGGTACTACAATGATGCATAGATCCAGTGTTAGATATATAAAACAGCAATGAACAAAACCTTGATCAATAATAACTGCTAGTGCTTAACAGGTTTGATATTCATTGTTACCTTACCTGGGGCTCTCTGCTTAACAAAACATTTCTTGAGCTATGTGGTGTCAGTGATCTTTTTGTGACAGCTCGATGGTGGAAATGATAATAATCTTCAAAAATCTAAAGATACAAAGAAAAAAAAATACTCATGATCATAGGTAAAAAGTCTACCGTATATACTTGGGTATATACGACCCGAATATAAAGCAAGGAACGTATTTTTAACAGATAAACCAGGAAAACTGATTGACTCGAGTATAAACCGAGGGCTGAATTTGTCCCATACACAGTCCCACAGAAAGTCCCATACACAGCCCCATACAGGGCCGGATTTACCATTAGGCAGGGGCCCTGAGGTAGAAGGGGCGGCTGTCAATCTCCTCCCACCAATCCAACCCCTATATAGTCTATTTTCTCCCCCCCCCCCCCCAAAATAGAAAATGCATGTGTTTTAGAGGCATGGTCTATGTTTAGGGTTGGGGCTAAGGGTGCCAGGGTCTTTGCGCCTACAGGCTCCAATGTGTAAATCCGGCCCCATAGAAAATCCAATACAAAGATGTGTCCTGCATACCTTTCTGTGCAGCCTGTTTGTTACTTCTATTGTTTTTTTCCCTTTCCCTTGCAGTCTGGGCTGATCTGAGTGAGCAGGACAACAATTGTCTAATCTACCAAAATTAGGAGCTTTCTGTGTGTTACAGGGTACAGCTTTTATTTTCCCAGGGCTATGTGATTTTGCCCATCTACTCCTTCAAGCTTTCAGATCAGCATAGACCGGAGTATAAACGGAGAGAAGAATTTCAGGATGATTTGAAATGTAACATTTCTAGGTTTATACTCAAGTATATACGGTATTTAACCACTACAAGACAATTTGTCATTTGCCCAAACAAATGCTTTAGGACCATATTAATTTACCATTTATAAGGGTAATTTATCATAACATGTGCTTATAACAAAGAGCCCATACAGACCCAGATAGGACTGTAATAACTATTGCTAAAACTTTATTCAATCTGCATACAGGTAAAATCATTCAAACAATTTTTGAATTATACCTAACATCTCTTAGGGGGTGATATAAGAAAAGGTGCAAATGTTTGCTGTGCTATTAATTTGTAGCAGCCAATCGGAGATAATAGATTTGTAGTAAATAAATAGCATTGGCAAACGTTTGCATCTCTTATTGCATTAGCCCCATAATCTGGGTTAACAATTACCTTATGAGATGACAGAAGGAATACACAATTCTGATTGGTTACCATATGATGAATTATAAGAGAAAATTGTTTGGGGCTGTCACACACTCCAATTTAGTGTGTCACATGACTCACTTTTGACAAATAAAATTCAAACATAACAGGAAGAAAAGCTTAAATCAGTTATTTAAATATTTGACTATATGCCTACAAAATAATCTTGCAGCTTTCTCAAGACAATATATTTTATATATTGGGCAATTTTGCTTTAAATCTCTGCGTTTTCGCACCATTCCGTGGACTACGGCCATTTGCATTCCAGCAGCCATCTTTGATTCGTGTGTGGATTAAAATTGTATAATTTCGCTTCTACGGGCTCTATTTACATGCGTTTTTTGCTAGGGGGGCTTCCCCTCTATCTGTAGTATTGCTGGTGTTATGCTAGGGGAACATAAAAAACGGGGCTATTTCTGTAGGGTGGTCGCTATGAATGGTTGTTCTATTTCATACAGTATTTTGCAGCTCTTTGTATAATATGAGTTCAAATAAATTAGGGCATTGGTTATAAAAAGAATAAAGGGATACTGCTGAGAGATAAATACTATAAAAAGTGAATACCATAAAAACATAATAAAATCTTGATATTAATATGGAAGACCGTAAGATATTGATAAAAATTTATAAAATACTGACAAATATGCTTAAACATTTAAAAATATGTACACATTAGCATAAAGAAGGGGGACATTTGCTTTAAAATGGACATTAGCCTTAAATGACAATAAAAGTGACAAAAATGGATAGTAGGATGTTAAGATAACCGGCCCGTGTATGGGCACTTATTGGCCGAAACGGCTGCTCGTTCGGAACAGCAACGATCCCCGTATGAACAGACGTTTCGGACGATAAAGTGCCCATACATGAGCCAATTATCATCCGGAATGGCTGTTCTACACATCATGAGTCGGCACCTGCAATCGCACATGGTTACGAACCTTTAAAAAATATAAAGGTATATAGAGTAATTTTTACTCTCAGTATTGATTGCTTGCTCTCATATAGAAGATATAAAAAGAATAAAATGAACAAGTTGTTTTAATAATTCTTATTTAGTTAAAATCCAATAAAAACATACATTTAAAAGGATAAAACGCACTTCTCAAGTAAGGGTGAAGGTCCATCCAGGAAGTAGTTTTTAAAGACTATATTTGGTTTCAAACAGCATAAAGACAAACAGGGAGATTCAATAAAAGTTATTGTTTAAAATGGTGCTAATTTTGCCCCAACCAATCAGATCTTATCTAACATTTGAAAGCTAACATCTGATTGGTTGGGACAAAATTAGCACCATTTTAAATAATAAGAACTTTTATTGAATAACCCTGAAAGTGCCTAGTGCAAGGGCACAAAAATGACATAAAAGTGCAAATGTTCCTTTAAAAGTGCAAATGTTGCGTTAAAAAGGGGATCCCCTTGGACTGGCTCTGTCCAAAGGGGCCAGATATAGGTTCAAGGGTCAAAGCGTTTTACTACTTAACCTTGTAGCTTTCTCAAGACAGTATATTTTATTTATACAAAAGTAACAAAAATGGAATAAAAAAGGATAATAGGATAAAACATCCATTTAAAAATAGTAAATTAGGTAAAACTCCATAGGGTTAAATTTCCTTATTTATTCCTTTAGGGTACAAGGTTTCCATTTCGTAGATCCACTTTGTTTCCTGTCTGGATAGGGCAGCCTGTATGTCTCCTTTTCTTTCAGGTATTTTCATTATTTGTATTCCACACCAATCAAATATGTTGCCTTTATCACAGCAGTTCCAGTGTTTAGGAACAGTATGATTAACCTTGTTTTTTATATTTGTGTGTTCACCAATTTTTTTTTAGTTTCCTACCAGTTCGTCCTATATATTGAAAGCCACATCCACATTCTAATAAGTACAGTATATCACATTTTTGCTATTACAGGTGATCAGGTCTTTCATCTTATATTCTTTCTTGGTTGTTAAATTCTTTTATTTTCCTTTTCCCATTTTCTTTACACCCTTTGCCCTTCCCACAACTAAACAAACCATTGAAATATTTAAAGAAGACCTCCTTTTTTATCTTATTGTTTAAATGGCTTGGGGCTAGGTGGTCCTTCAGGTTTTTACTCCGTCTAAATAAAATCAGTGGTTTCTCTGGTAATATTGTTCCTAACAGTACATCTTTTTTCAATAAATGCCAATGTTTTGATATAATTCTGTTCATGTCTGTTTCCGTTTTGTTAAATTGTGTAATAAAGGCCAGCTCATTAATATTTGACTTATCCTTCTTTTTGTTTGACTCTGGGTTCAGTAATTTCTTGCGGTACATTTCACGTACTTCAAATTTCTCCTTTTCTAGTTGTAGGGTGTCATATCCTTTCTCTTGGAATTTCTTTTCTACATACAGGCTGCCCCATCTAGACTGGAAACAAAGTGGATCTATGAAATAGAAACCTTGTACCCTAAAGGAATAAATAAGGAAATTTGACCTATGGAGTTTTTCCTAATTTACCATTTGTAAATGGACGTTTTATCCTATCATCTTATCATCCTATTATCCTTTTTTATGCCAAAGTCATTTTATAATTTTTTTTATGTCAGTTTTATTGCCATTTTAGGCTAATGTCCATTTTAAAGCAAATGCCCCCCCCCCCTTCTTTATGCTAATGTGTGCAGATTTTTAAATGTTTTAACATAAATATCAGTATTTTATATAATTTTTAACAATATCTTACGGTCTTCCAAATTAATATAAAAAGATTTCATTGTTTTTATGGTATTCACCTTTTATAGTATTCTCTCAGCAGTATCCCTTTATTCTTTTTATAACCAATGCCCTAATTTATTTGAACTCATATTATACACAGAACTGCAAAATACTGTATGAAATAGAACAACCATCCTACAGAAATAGCCCCGTTTTTTATGTTCCCCTAGCATAACACCAGCAATACTACAGAAAGAGGGGATGCCCCCCCAGCAAAAAAACGCATGTAAATAGAGCCTGTAGAAACGAAATTATACAATTTTAATCCACACGCAAAGCAAAGATAGCTGCTGGAACGCAAATGGCAGAAGTCCGTGAAATTGCGCGAAAACGCAGAGATTTAAAGCAAAATCGACCAACATATAAAATATACTGTCTTAGCGAAAGCTGCAAGGTTAAGCAGTAAAACGCTTTGACCCTTGAACCTATATCTGGCCCCTGTGTACGTCTTTATTGGATTTTAACTAGATAAGAATTTTTAAAACAACTTGTTCTTTTAATCCTTTTTATATCTTTTATATGAGCGCAACCAATCAATATTGAGAGTTTCATTATTTAAGTGGAGTTTTTGGAGTGCTGCTCTTGTTCTGACTTAAAACCACTGGCGCTGGAAGTTTACAAACACAGCAATCAGTGCATAATTTTTTTATAATTTTTTTTTTTTTTTACTCTCATAGCCTACCTTTACCCCTTGAATGTTGCCGACTTCCTCCTCCTTTGAAATGGCATTTTTTGGTCCACCCCTACGAGACGCAAATCTCCACAATCTTGCTGTGTCCGGTTAGTTTGCGGGCGTTTGTATAGCACACGTGTGACATCAGCACACACGCAACATGCCGTCATTGCGCGTCACGGGTGTGCAACGTCACGCTGCAACTGAGCATGGCACAATGACATCACACAGGCACACACTCGCAGCAACATCATTGTGGCACGCACACATTGACGTTCTGTGCGTTATACAAACGGCTGCAAACTAACCTGACACAGCAAGATGATGGATATTTGCATAATCGCTTGGGGTGGAGCTAAAAACGCAATTTCAGAGGAGCAGGAATCCAGGAACATTCAAGTAGTAAAAGGTAGGCTATGGGAGGGGAGTAGAACAACAAAAATAAAATGATACACCTTTATATTTAAAGCCACAGCTATCCAGTAAGCTAAAGTTTTTTTTACAGTGTACATATCCTTTAAGATTCACTGTTGTTTGGAGGCTTTAGTTGCCCTTTAAGTGAAAAAAAAGACAGATTAAATTGGCAAAGAAACCTGGTACTGGTTACTTTTCTTCCCACACCATTATATTTTCTTCAAATCTATAGCTGTTTCTCTAGGTTAACTGGGAGTCTAACTGTGACCAAACACTACACAATCACCTTCTGAATCTCTTAAGATATTCTTCAGACGTTTGAAGAATGCCAGAAGGACGGTCATCAGAAAATGATTGGGTCAGAGACACATACTTCCAACAACATGGAAGCCTTTAATTACTCCACTTACTGGAATATTATCTTACAATGCCTAGGTGTTTTCGTGAGAAACTTTACATTAAGTTTAGTTCTTCTTTAAAGGGCATGGCCACCCCCAAAAACTAGAATTTAACCCACTACTGGCCTCACTGTGTAGTGTAATAAAATCCTTACCTTACATCCCAGCTCCAAATGGTTCACCTGTAATGTCCCTGTAAAGTCCCAAAAACTGGCCACCAGGAGCACTGCAGGGAGGGAAATTGTTTCTGCCTCTGTCCTCTCAGAGGTTTTTGGCTTGCTCAGAGCAGCCCTCCCTCCTGTTTTCCTCTCCCTCCCCCTAGTGTAAAACCCCTTTGGGGTACTGTAGGACTTCCTCTCCCAGCCCCAACAGCTATATGTGCAGAAACACCCCCGATCATTACTTACCTTACCTCTCTCCCCTGGCATTCTCCACTGCTGGCAGCCACGTCCATGATTGGCTGCCGGTCCGGCCCCCTGCTTGCAGTTTCCTGCAAGCAGAGGGCCGTGACAGTACGCCGGAGGAAAGAGGTAAGGTAAGTAATGATCGGAGGAGTTTCTGCACATATTATTACAGAGGTTGGGGCTGGGGGAGGAAGCCCTTCAGTACCCCAAAAGTTAAAAAAGGGGTGGATATGTCCTTTAAATCAATCAACTTGATTTCTACTTGAAAAGATGTTGAACAAAAAAGTGATTTAACAAATATCCTATTTTGATTAAAAAGTCATAAATCAAAGCTCTAAATTATTCTTGCAGCAGATATTTATTTGATTTAGCTTAATGGGATAGGTATCTATGCAGGTCCAAACCCCCAACTGCAACCTGCACCACTGACAGAAGTTCTCTACAGATTGCGTCAACTTCATGCCCACCCCTCAAAATATAATTTTAATTCAAGCAGATCCTCCCATACCCCTAAATCACAATACTTTCAAGCATCTTAAAGGGAATGTCCACCCCTCTTTTCAAAAATGAATATATTGTAGATTACACCCCCAAACCTAATACTCACAAGCTCCTCGCTCCACTGCCGCTTCCGGGTTCCTCAGTCTCCACTGCGGCTGCAGTGTTCTTTAGCAGCCGCAGTGGAGACTGCTCCGGGAATGGCAGTCAGTGATTGGCCATCATGCCACTGTCATGGCCGACACTGACAGCCTTAACCAGAAGTGCAGATCCGCGGTGATGAAGCGAGGAGGAGCATTTAAGTATAATAGCTCTGTGTGGAAGCCGAATTAAATCTTTTGACTAAAACGAACTTTAGGTTTTGGGGGGTAATCTACAATAAATTCATTTTTGAAAAGAGCGGTGGACATTCCCTTTAACTTAAAAGGTATATCCACCCTTAAAACAAAAAAAGGTAAATATAGCAGTTGGGGTTGGGGGCAGATAAATGAAAAGTCACCAGTTTATTACATGCATTTATAACCAGATATTAAATAAGTTCTATTCCTTTCTGGCAAAAGGTATCTGCCTCCTCCCTCTGCCCATGCCCGATCGACCAAACAAGTGACAGACATAGGTCGTGGCCAAAGGCAGCACAGATTTTTCGGCCTAATCAACGATACATGGTAGTATCAGTCGATTGGGCCAAAAAATCTGCCTGTGTGTACACAGCCTGAAATATCTGGTTAGTAATGCAGGTAAGAAAGTGCAAAATATCAGTTGGGGGCAGGTAACTAACCATTTTTTGGGGGTGAACATGCCATTTAAAAAGGTCAACAATACTCTTCTCCTCTGCTTCACACATGCGTTGTACCTTTCACCTGAGCAAGGATAAGGTATATCCAAAGCATGCCTTGCTGAGGTCTTTGAATAAATGGTATTTTAAGGCAGCTGCCCTGGCTCCCTGATTGATTTAATTGATTTTTTAGATACAAGTTTTAGTAGAGGGGGGGGGGGGGGGAGACATCTTGGAACTTCAACCCTGGCTTTTGACACATATGCAGAGCCTTGCATTTAGTTAAAGGAATAGTTCACTCCCAAATTGAACTATTCCTTTAATGTATTGATTGAAGCCCAGGAGGTTAAGGAGCTATGCCTAACCTCCCGTTCTTTAATCAATAACTTAGGAGCCAGGGTCGAAGGTAAGTATATCTACCTTTTGCGCGATCAACCGCTGCAAACTCCAAATCCCCGTCCGCTTCTAATTCTCTATAGCGTGCGCTATCGTGCATGTGCACTAAAGAGAATTAGAAACAGGAAACGGTTGGGGATTTGGTGTTCTGCAACGGCTCCAGAGTTATTGACTGTAGAACGGGAGGTAAGGCATAGCTCCTTAACCTCCAGGGCTTCAATCAATACATTAAAGGAATTCAATTTAAAAGGAATTCAAAGTGGGAATGAACTATTTATTTAAATAACATCAAAACCCTAAACGCATCACTTTTATAAGATCTGAAGACATTTTAACAAGTGAAATGAAAAGTTGAATAGAAAAGGTCTGGTCTTTAAGGGTCCCTACCTTTCAGAATAGAAAATAAAATTCTGAAAAAATATAATTCTGCAAATGACATAAAAAACTCCACAGAAATGATCAATCAAGGGCTTCTTTAATCATCAGCCTATACACTGGAGGAGGGATTTTTAGTATAGAGTTGTGAATGAAAGGATCAGCCTTGCCAGCTGATCAAAGCTCAGCATGTATAAATGTATGTACAAAACATACATTTATACACATCTTTTATCAAATTATTAAGAATAGAAATTTGCAATGAATAGAAGAAAGCACAACAGAGACAATTGTAAGATGCTCTTTTTCTATTTAATTTTTTAATCAGTGCAGCTCTTAAAGAGCATGCCACCCTAAATTTAATTTTGCTATGCTATTCCCCATGGGCTCCCAGCCCCAACCGCATTATTTATTTTTTTTTTTTAAGACCCCCCAAACTCTACTTACCTCCCCTCTTTCCTCCGACGCGCTCCCGGCCCTCTGCTTGCGAGGAAATGCAAGCAGAGGGGCGGGACCGGCAGCCGCGTCTGTGATTGGCTGAGCGGCAGCCAAGCACGGACGCGGCTGCCGGCAGCTCACTCCAGCGTAGGAAAGCAGAGAGGTAAGTTAAAGTTTGGGGAGCTTTATAAAAATAAAAATCATGCGGTTGGGGCTGGGGGGCGGGGGGGAAGGGTGGGGGGAATTATAGTTTTGGGGGTGGACATGCCCTTTAAAAATCTGCAGGCCACAACCACTATCAAGATCTTATGTTTAAATGGCTGTTTGTTTGGGGCTCGTTGCCCAATCCGCCTTACAGATCATCAACAAGCCACAACCAAACGGGCATTTTGTCTGACATAGCACCTATACACCGCATGCTCAAAATGGCCATGCATACACATTGTGCACCGCAGGTTGGCCCCCGCAATTGCATGTATGATCCTTAAGCTGCCGATTTAGCTACTCTTCTGTGGAGTAAGAAATATACACACCTCAACCTACTGTGTCATATATATGTTAGTACATTGGGCTAACCAGTTAAAATTCTTATGAGAAATATTACAGCATCCTCTTTAATAAACTGATACTGGAGAAAAGAACAAACAAACAATATTTTGAAATGTAAATATAAACTGGTCCCTACCCATGGGGACCTTAATAGACAACTTAAATTTTAATTTTAAATAGTTTTTAAGTACTAATCCATTCATAGACCCTCAAACTCTTTTGAACCAATACATCCTGCTCCTTAATGCAGTTGTTAATGCTGCCTAGCCAGTGATCATTGAATCTGAGATCCTATATACTAAAAGACAGGACCCTTACGCTGGACCAATTTGCTCACACTGAAACACTGCCCATTATGCAATGATTGGTTATCACTAAAAGAGTGACATTGCTTTTCCTGCTTTAAAAAAACCCAAAAACCTTCTACTTGCAATACTAACTTAAGTAAATCGCAGCACTTTGTTACTAGCAAGTGAAAGCAAATGTGGGTGTGTGCTTTACTTTACTGGCCAGTACTGTGGAATGAACAGTGGATAACTCTGCCTGAACTTTAGTGTGTTGTAAGTACCATATAAACTCGAGTAGAAGCCGACCCCAGTATAAGCCGTGGTACATATTTTTGCCTCAAATCAGGAAAACCCAATTGTCTCGAGTATAAGCCGAGGGTAGAACTTATGACCACTAGTGCCTTCTGATTCTGTATTGTTCTGAGGCTTTAGTTGCTCTTTAAATGGACAACAGAATTCCCATTCAGTGATAGCCATACTGGATTTGGCCATTACTGTATGGGAATTCAGCCGTCCATTTAAAGGGCAACTAATGCCTCTAAACAATACAGAATCAGAAGGCAATACTTTTCATAGGTACCATCCTCCGGATTCTGTATTGTTTTGAGGCATTAGTTGCCCTTTAAATGGACAGCAGAATTCCCACACAGTAGTCCCATACTGTAACAGCCAAATCCAGTATGGCTATTATTGTTTGGGACTACTGTACTGGAATTCTGCTGTCCATTTAAAGGGCAACTAAAGCCACAAAACAATACTAAATCAAAAGGCAATATTTTTAACAATATATACCATCCTCCTGATTCGGTATTGTTTTTAGGCATTAGTTGCCCTTTAAATGGACAGTAATCCCATACAGTAACCCCAAATACCTTTCCACTGTAGATGTTTGGACACTACAACTTCAAGCATGCTTTAGTTGCTGGGAGTTGTAGTTTCCAAACATCTATAGTGGCTGGTCCGGACAGTGTCTTGAACTGGAAGGCTGACCGGACAGTGTCTGCTAAACTGGAGGGCTGATCCAACAGTGGCTGGTGGATTGGAGGACTGAACTAACAGTGTCTGCTAAACTGGAGGGCCCACCTTACAGACCATGTCCACGCCCCATTTTTGCGGTGGAGCCTTTAGCGTGCCGCAGGAAAATGTAGGGGCGGCTTAAAAAGTTTGTCTCAGGTGTGAAAAGATCTAGAAGCCCACTTGCTCCAGTCCAGGTGACTGTGATTCCAATTAACCCTCTCTGGATTACAAACTTTGATTGAGCTCCAACATAAGGACTGGTTGCAACCACTCTGCAGGGATTTTCCCTTTAGGGGTGCGCACCCAATTGCCTTAGAACTATACTTTATGGATCTCTTAAAGAACTAGTGCATGTTGTTATGTTAATTGGAATGTAGAAAATAATGGGCACAATAAGTACTATTAATTGTTGTGACATTATGAGTCCGATGCAACGTGGCTGAAATTAGAGCAAAACCCATGCTGCCCAAAGTAATATAGGGTTAGCTTGGGTTTTGAACTAATATTGCATTGCCTCCGCCATTTCCAAATCTTTATCTCTGTAGGAACAGTGCGTCACTTAAGCTAGGTACACACAGTACAGATCAGTGAAAGACGACAGACAGGATCCTGTCGGTCATCTTTCAAAGATCTGCATACACACAGTCCCGAACGTTCTCCTCTATAGGGAGCCTAGTGTGGCCGATGGAAATTCAGTCTTTCCCGAATGAGCATTCAGCGGCCGCGCGCTCGTTCGGAAACGAAGGTACAAACAGTACCGATAAAGCTCAGATACCGGTATCGGGGCTTTATCGTTACTGTGTGTACCCAGCTTTAGGCCTGTGCTCTGATTTAAAGTTAGATACCTGTTAAGAGAAGATAAAATGTTGAGAGCCTTTTTAACTTTCTATCTTGACTTATATGTTGAATATAATCCTTTGGAATTATATGGATTTCTGCACAAATTGGTCATAAAATGTGATCTGATCTTCATCTAAGTCACAACAGTAGACAATCACGGTCTTCTTAAACTAATACCACACAAATAATTAAATGTTTCCATGCTTTTATTGAACACACCATGTGAACATTCACAGTGCAGGTGGAAAAAGTATGCGAACCCCTAGACTAATGACATCTCCAAGAGCTAACTGGAGTGATGTGTAGGCCAAAACGTGTTGTTGGTTGTTATATGCACAAATAAAGGAGGTTTCACCACTTTTTGCAAGTATTAGACACTGGACAGCCCTTATTTATATTTTTTGAAATGAGGCAATGAGATGGCCACAGGAGGTCTATACACCTGGAGATACCCCATATTGTTTGTAAAGAAGGCTTTGAGTCATCCAAGTGTGTTAAGCAAGTTCCAAGACTATTTCCTCCTTTGGAGTCAGCAACAGAATCACATTGACACCAGTGCAGAGCAGTGCAGCAGGTGGGTATGAGTGCATCTGCACATACAGTTAGATGAAGATTTAGGGACAATGGCCTTGTGTCCAAAGGGCTCCAAACAATCAATTTCTCTCCAAGAAAAACCATCAAGGACTCATGATGAAGCGTCACAAGGCAAAAATTGTTCAAAGATCATTAAATTTTGTACCAGTGCCCAGGAAACTCCAAAGATCTTAATCCGACTGAGAACCTGTCATCAAAAGGCAGGTGGACAAGCAGAAGTTCAAAATTCATGATTAACTCCAAGCACTAATAAGGCAAGAATGGATGATCATTACTCAGGGTTTGGTCCAGAAGCGAATATCCAGCATGCATCCAGTGAATTGTAGAAACTAACAGTCAAAGACTTAAAATTGACTCTATGCATCCATTTAATGTAATAAAAGATTAAAGATTCTTCAGTATACCATAGAAACAAGTTAATAATCTAAAAATGCTGAAGCAGCAGTATGCAAAACACATTTGTGTTACTACCAAAACTTTTGGCCATGTATAACAGGCTTAGTTGCAGTAAAGTGACAGGTAGACATAGCCACCAAGATCTTGCCTTGTATAAAGAAAGGTATACATTTAAATAAGAAAAATAATATTATTCTACTTACTTTACTTAACTGTAAATAATATGCAGTGCAATTTATGAATACAGTGTACAGAAATAAAGAAAGTGAAACAAATATAAATGGTGAATTGTGGAAGCTTAGCCATGAAGAAGGAGTACTAAAGATAGGGTATATTTACAGTGGAGAAAAGTATGTGCTTGTGGATATGATTACTATACCAATAACTGACTTGGCCCTTACAATAAAGCATATGGATATTTTCTTACCAATAAACCATCTCTCACAAGACACATAGCCTTCCTTAAACATTAAAGAAAAATATACCCATGCTACTACCGTAATCTATAGCACCCAATCAGAACAACAGTAACCAAGCAAAAATCAAACATCTGATTGGACACTGAAAATTAACAGCACAGACATATTTTGCACCTTATTGCATCAGTCTGATTCAACTTCTTAGTAAGCATCATAGGTAGAGTAGAAAGGTAAATTCAGTCTAAATTCATTTCTAATTTGCCTTAACTACAAAAGATTTTTGGAGGACAAATTATTTTTTGACATTAGACAAAACACTTTAGGAGCCCATTTAGCTTTTTAGTAATTTCCATTGGTATTATTTTAAGAAGTTAGTTAGTTTCCAGGTCTTTGCAATACATATCTATATACACAAACCTTGCAATACATATCTATATACACAAACCTTGCAATACATATCTATATACACAAACCTTGCAATACATATCTATATACACAAACCTTGCAACAGAAGAGAGCCCAAAGTCTGGTGTACACACCAGTAACCTTTTCTCCTGACTGATCGTCGGCTCTTCCGTCAGTTTACCACGACAGACCGTGCGGTCCATAGAGGACCACACGTGGTTGTCCACCATGTCCGATTGTCCAATTCGGACGATTTGTGGGTCAGACATGGCCGAAAATCCATATGATCATTTCTGCCCGATCAACCAATACACTAATCAAACCGAAATATTGCATCATGTTTACCAGCCTTAAAGGGTATGTACACTGGAAATGTTCTTTTTTTTAAATTACTCATTAGTGGAAACCATTATTCATCCCAACTATCACTGTTTTTTTGTTGATCTGCCCCCTATTTCATTAGATATCTAATCAAAAACATCTTATGTTTTAGAATTTCTGTAAACAGTTTTGCTGTAGTTGGAATGATGTGTGGGAAAATAGTCAGGTCAGTTGTCAGAGCCTAAGCAAAAAAAAAAAAAGTATTATATTGAAGACATGCAACAGCACACACACACACCTCAGAGTAAGTGCTACTTACATGTAATTTTTTTAAGTACACATACACTTTAAAGCAGGCCATACACTTGTTAGACATTAAAGCCAATTGACATTCAAAAGAGAATTGCTGAATAAGTTTTAATGTTTAATAAAGCAGCTGTTCTTACCTTCAACTTTTCCTGGCCAGATAACACATTACAATCAATGTAACGCCTATAACACACGTGTCAAACTCAAGGCCCACAGGCCAAATCTGGCCCTTCTGGCTGTTGTTTGTGGCTCCCTGATGACTGTACAGCATCCAAGACTTACTACACTGCTAGACACCAGGATCAGCTATTTTTAAATAGCTGATTGCATGCACCTTTACTAAGACAGTTGCGATCAGCTGTTTAAAAACATAATTGCCACACTGCACAAATATGACTTGGACAAATGGACAGCAGCATAGTAAGGCTTGTAACAACTGATCGCATATCTAGTCCAGCACTGGGGAGGGCCTTCCATTGGAGCTGTCCATTCCATTACCTCCCCAGAAGAGTAAGGGGTGTTCAATATTAGCACAGAGGTCTCAATCCTGCACCTGCTATGTATCTTAAAAAAAAAAATTCAGCCCACCATCATGTCTTTTTGATTTTGGCCCCTTATGTGATTGAGTTTGACACCCCTGGCCTATATCGTTGGTTGTAAAGTTATCGGGCCAGGCAGTAGTAAGACTGTCTGAAGGTAAGCTCTAGTGCATGGGCCCTTTACACAATGCAGGAACTAGTTGAATAAAACAAAAGGGAAATTTTTATATGCTTTAGTGATTTTCTGTTTATTACCCTGCAATAGCCAGTAAAATGTAACAGGATTAGTTTATAATAGCCAACAAACATCCCTTTCAAATTATTTGCAGCCATTTGAGGAAAATGTCACATTATTATTATTGTGGATTTATATATAGCGCCAACATCTTCCGTGGCGCTTTACATTTGCATTAAAATACATAAGGAAAACATACATGTTACATACAAGGGTAGTGCAAGTAATACAAAGTGCAAACAATGTAAGTGCTGGTCCAGCAGCATTCAGTGTGGTAAGTTACAGCATTACTGTGGTACAATAGGATGGAGGGCCCTGCCCAAGAGCTTACAGTCTAGAGGAGATGGAGATGAAACATAAGGTGAAGCAGATCAGTAGCTGTAACTAAGTTGTCAGTGGAGTATAACTAGTGGGTCAGTAAGAGAGGTAGAAATGTCCAGTTCCAGATTGTAACCTTGCCTGAAGAGATGAGTTTTGAGGTTGCGTTTGAAGATATGGCGTGATGACGAGTGACGTATAAAGCAAGGAAGAGAGTTCCAGAGCAGAGGGGCAGCACAAGAAAAGTCCTGTATACGGGTGTGGGAGGAGGTGATTAGAGCGGATGAGAGGAGATGATCATTAGCAGAGAGGAGGTTACTCCTTGGGTATTATCGTTTTATCAGATCAGAGATGTATGGGGGGGGGGGGGGGGCGTATTGGAGAGAGTCTTGTAGGATAAGGTTAGCAGCTTAAATTGGATCCTTTGGGTGATGGGAAGCCAGTGGACAGATTGACAGAAAGGGGCAGTGTGTGTGAAGTGGGAAGAGAGGTGAATGAGCTTGGCAGCAGAGTCAAGGATTGATTGAAGAGGCGCCAGTCGGTTGCTTGGTAGACCGCACAGGAGAGTGTTACAGTAGTCCAACCGAGAGATGATGAGGGCATGAACTAGAATTTTGGTAGCGTTCTGTGAAAGGATGGGACAAATGCATGAGATGTTTTTGAGCTGTAACCGACAGGAGTTGGACAGGGTATTTATGTGGAGTTTAAAGGAAAGTTCTGAGTCAAAGGTTACTCCCAGGCATCACACGTGAGATGTGTGGCGTGTCATTGATGTGGATAGTAATGTTAGGTAGGGGGGTCGATTGAGAGGGTGGGAAAATGACATGTTCGGTCTTATCCATGTTGAGTTTGAGGAAGCAGGAGGACATAAAAGCAGAGATGGCATTTAGGCAGGCAGGGACTTGGGATGTCAGAGTAACAAGGTCAGGGGCGGAGATGTAAATTTGGGTATCATCAGCATACCGGTGGTATTGGAATCCAAAGGAACTAATAAGCCAACCTAGCCCAAAGGTGTAAACGGAGAAGAGGGCCAAGTACTGAGCCTTGTGGTACCCCCACAGGGAGGGGAAGAGTGGTTGAGTTGGAGCCAGAGTGGGAAACACTGAACATCCTACCAGAAAGATTATTGGCCTTAAGAAATTCATTTTTTAAAATTAAAATAGAAACTCTTACCATTTGTCATTGTCCTGTTATAGTGCATGGAAAACAATTCATCTGTTATAAGCAGCAAACCAAGATACAAATACATGGATGTCTTTCCCCCCCCTCAACTTTAAAATAAGCTAGCATTCTACATTACTACCGTAATCGCTACAAAAAAACCCCCACCACACTGAGGCTTGGAATGACATATTCAGCAATAATATTCCTGTAATACCAGTGACAACAATCAATCCAACCCCCAGCTTTCAAAACATTTGTCTTCCTTTGCTTAGGGCTGCTTGTTCTCCACCGGCTCTGGCATAAAATCAAACTGGTGCAAAATGTAACGGTTACAAAATGCATATCACAAGTCACAAGTCAAAAGGCTTCAATATTCTGAATGATGGTCACACTTTTTGTGATTGTTGCTTACACACAATTTTATTTACCATCTAAATCATCCACTGACCTTGTACAAACAGCATAACTATGCCTTTTAGTCAGCAGTAAAATACCAGCTGTGAAGCATCAAATTGCACTGTTTCATAAAAAACATTTGCAGGGTTATTTATGGAGAGCCACAACACTGCTTTCCCATTTTAAAGAAACACTAACCAATTTGCAGAAATTTGAAAAGTGTTAATGAGTCTTTAAAATTAGAATAGAGGGGTCTGTGTGCAGCAGTTTTGTGGGAGAATTTTATCAAAAGCAAAAAGTTGCCATTAAAGGGGAACTGTGGTGAAAAAACAAGCAGGGTTATTCAATAAAAGTTCTTATCGTTTAAATAAGTGCTAATTTTGCCCCAACCAATCAGATGTATGCTTTCAAATGTTAAATAAAATCTGATTAGTTGGGGCAAAATTAGCACCATTTTAAACGATAAGAACTTTTATTGAATCTCCCTGATAGTCTTTTAAATCTGAGGCAATTGTCTTACCTTTCAAACGATCCCCCTCTTGCCTCTCTATCATGATGTGGTCAAAAGTTATTGAGACCTTAATACTGTCAAATAACACCCAGGGCGCAGTCATTATTCATCTCCTCTCTGCACCGCTCTAGAGGTGCACATATGGGCGGGGTTTGGCTTTCCCCTCTACTGGCTGCATTCCCCTCCTCCCCTGGGACACATGAAGTTAATGGGCAGAGATCCTAACAACTTTCTCCTGCTTATCTCTATTGCTACTAATCACTTTGCAGGTTATACGCTCCTCCACTGAGACACACACAGTAAATGTGTAACAGAAGCAAGCACATAAAAACAAGAGGAGGAGGAGAGTTTAGCAATAGAGATAAGCAGGAGAATCTTTACACAGGTATATTTTAAACTGTTACTCAGTCACCAGCATCCAGGGGAACCAAATAGGATAATCCTGCAGGTCTGAGAATAGACCCAGGAATTCCTGCCACACATGAGGTTCAAACTAAACATGCTATGTTTCAAACATCACACCCTGCCGAATATGGCTTCCGCGCAGGGTGGAGAGAAGGGGGCATGACGTGATGTCACTGATGTCACCAAAGGAGGTGGGGGCAGAGTTAGGGGAGGAATGCACTATATTATGTAAATTGTGTCAGACTAGAGGCGTGGCTAGGGGCATGACTGGCCCGTGTGATGTAATTTATGTCACGTAAGAGGTGTGGCCAGAAAAAAGGAGACGGACTGTCTGGTAGGTTCGGATTGTGGGAGTTTGGGGTGGTCTCGCAGGTGTGCCGGGGAGACCACCCCAAAATCAGGGAGACGGCCACGACTCCCGGGAGGGGTGGGATATCTGATGTTCATAATTATTAGTATTCACCACGGCAAGTGCCACATTTATAGATGCTTATGTTACAATTTGGGCGCAATGATTTAATAACAAAACATAACATGTGCAGTAATGGAGTAGTCCCTGCCTATGGTGCACCACTTTGAATATTGACCAGGCCTGTATATTGTGTGTCCTTATAAGTTGGTGTACACTTATCTGTTGCCTCCGAGTTTGTATCCAATAAGGTAAATTGTCTGTCAAATAATCTGTCCTCCCAACAGGTGGTGTGCAGTCAATCATCACACCACACACACTATCTAATTTCACTTTCTCTCCTCCTAGCCATAGAGAGCAGGGATGTCGTCTTTTATTACACCAACTGCAGGCTGGAGGTGGTATATATGGACCATTATGTCCATTACAATACACATCACATACTGTGTAGCAGATTTTTTTGGATTATACTTCCTTTCATATGGAGCAGACACAGGGGTGTGGTTTAAGCTGCCATTTGACCATTCCATTTTGAAATAGGGATCTCAGCTCTGTAAGTAAGTTTATGTATTTTGTCTTGTACCTAATATAAGTCAGTGCTATACTTAATATACATTTACTTTAAATGGTAATAGTGAGATAGTACACACATACATATACACCTTTCCTAGATGTAATGTCCTATACCCCCCACTTCATTGGTATCTCCTAAAAACTCAATGCAATCTTCTTTGAAGATATAAATATAATTTATATAATATAAGGAATATAATTCTAATGTGCAAGTTCGTCTGTTTCCCATATTGACCACAAAACCCAGATCATACTGCTTACCAAACCGTGATCCTGCAGCTTTGCTGTCTCTCTCCTCTGAGACACTAAGACACCCTTGTTTGCAACGCATCTTTGACATAGGCACACATGCGCATGGTGGTGAGGAGAGAGACACAGCAGGGCTAAAGGCTTGCAGTTTGGTAAGTAGTTTGATCTCAACATAGGGGTCAATATGGGAGCAAGTGTTCCTATCTCCATTAGAATGATATATCTCATTAAATAAGGATCATTTTTAATTTTAAGTTTGAGCATAAATTCTCTTTAAAATACACACAATGTTTACCCATCTTAACACTTTCAATAGCTATAGAAAAGAAGACATAACAAAAGACATTCTAAAGGGGGGGAAAGCAACCAGTAGCCCTTCAGCAGTTTAGAAAAACTACCCCTACAAGTACTTTGCAACAGCAGTGGACTACTGATGCTAATCCCTGTTCTTAAGTTTTTTTATTAACCTCCCATCCAGAAAAGTGTATATTAGAAGTATTAATGCACTTCTGTAAGCTTGCTGTCTCTCAAGTGCATTGCAATGTCAAACTTTATGAAACATTAGCCACCTCTTATTTTCCAGCATATCCCACAGCTGTGTCGGCTAATTTTCAATCACTTTACACTCCCAGTGTAGAGCAAGTTTATGGCCTTAGACTTTATAGCTACAAAGTTATTAGTTATAGAAAACAGAATGTTTCATATAAACAGATGTAAAACATATCGCCAGGAGGTCTTTGTCCTATTGGTAAATCATTAAAGGGTATGTCTACCTCAATATTAATTTTTTTTTTTGTATTGTAGGGCCCCCTCCTCCCAACCCAAGCAGCCGGGTTAAAATTGTAAAAAAAGTGCCAGAAAACAGACTGACGAGCACTGCACCCTCTCATTTAAATTCATCTGTGTACGCAGAAATATATTTTCTGTGCGCAATACAAAATTAAATTGTGTGCGCTTCGCCTCACATTGCAACACTTTTTGTGTGCACATCACTTTAATCTGCAAGAGCCCAAAGCTTAAAGGGGAACAGTTTACCAGCCTTCATTCCCACGGCCGCAGCCTCTAATGTTAGTTCCGGGAGTAAAATTATAGGCTGATAGGCAGCCAATCACAGATGCATCTTCCGGCTATTGAGAAGGTCGAAGGAATGCGGTCTGGTAAGTACGTTTCTGGGCTTTTTTTTTTTTCAATTCAAACCTGGCAGTTAGGATTGGGAGAAGGGCCCCTACATTACACAAAAAAAAATATTTGGAAGGGCTCCTCTGTGCATGCCAAAGTCTATAGGAGGACAGGGAAGGGACAAAAACCTTTTTACACACAGGAAGGCTCCTAATCTTCACTTCGACTTGACTAGACACTGCAGGACAACCATTTGGATCAAAGGAGTAAGGTAGGGATTTTTTTACACTACACAGTGGGGCCCCTGCATATGAAGAACATAGATCACCCAAAACCAAAGATTGATATTCATTTTGGAAAAATGTAAAATGCAGACATATTTCTAATCAATCAACAATCAAAGTTTTCATTGCATACTATCTGTGACCATAGCTGCATGCCATTTTCCCTCAAATAAGCTTAGTTATGATTTATACATACATGTCACGTTAATCATTCACAGCTACATTTTAAAAGTGCCAATGAAGCATCGACATCATTTTGCACTGTGTTTTTTCTGGAGGAAAACTAAAAATAACAGAGATAAGCTTCAGTTAGCTCCAATCCCATCCCTGAATCTATTGAAAAGCACAAGGAAACCTTAAAGGATAAGTTCATTTAAAAAAAAAAAAAATCTTTTTTTAGTGTTATTCCTAGCTTCCAAAACCGCTCCTGATCTTTCTTACTTATTAAGAACTGTTTATTTATTTATTATTTATTTTATACATTTTTAAATTTAAGCTATGGACTACATAACATTATGGGTGATTTGAATTTCAGCGGAGAGAACCTGCATGTTTAAACCTACGAAAAGCACAGCTGACCAAAATAAGTCCAGACTAGTCTTTCTATGTGATTATGCCCTGTGTTTGATTAATGCTTTCATGGTATTTCAGGGCTTTCTTTTAAGGACTTTTAATAAACGTGCATTACTAAAAAAAAAAAAAGTTAATAGTCAACGGAAGATGAGTAAAATATAGATCTGCATGATAGACAAATAGCAAAGATATATACAGTAACATATGGGTGCAATAATCCCCTATTGCATCCACCCTATATTTTCTCCAAAAGATTGGTAGTAGCTATCACATAACTTATATTGATTTTTAACTCACTTGAGTTAAATGATGGTCCGGGTGCACAAGCCCCGAACCCCTCGCTAAAGTGAAGGTAGATAAATAGCCAAATCACGGCTACTCACAAAAGGTGGCCAGGGTGCAAACAGCCGAAGGCCCGACGCTGGGCCGAACATGTGGCAACAATAGGTAAGTATCCAGGTTAGATGCACTGTACTGGACCACAATTCAGACCTCTCTCGTATTGAGTAAAAACATATAACTTTTATTCGCTTGACGTTTTTCAGACCAACACACTGTCCTTAAAGGGCAACTAAAGCTCCAGAACAACACTGAACCAGAAGGCAGAATACCTTGATATAAAACCAGTAATCTGTGTCTTAACTCTCATTTTGATATAGGCGCTGGGAAATTTACCTAAATAAAATATGGTTTGTGCTTTACTTCACAGCATTCTAGTATCACACAGTTTGGTCAACGACCATTATGTTCTGCACATGCTCAGTCCTTGACTATGGCAGAAACTTGTTACAGTTGGCCACACCCATTAAAAATCTCTAGCCAATCCTTTTACAGGACAGATAAAGTAAGGTAGCATGTGACTGAGGTCAGGAGGTGTGGTCTGACACTGCACATACACACAGATACTTCATCTAGTTCTTAACAGGCTTTGATTTACTTTAATACAATTTACTGAAGTGGGATTTTATAGCTTATTGGTATTTTTAGGGGGGTTGTTTTCAGATTCTGGAGTATATAAAATTGGGTTTAGTTCTCCTTTAATCATAATTACTGCCTTCTTAAGGTCATTATCATAGGGAAAACTCAATCCATGTGTTTTCTCTAAAAATAGTCCAAGATCTAACAAAAAGTCCAAGTTCTGGTTAGCATTCAGGACCATTTACATCAACAAATGGAAAAGAAAAATTTGTGTAAGTTGGACAATCAGATGGCCCTCGCTTTGTGCGAGGGTCATTTTAAATTGATCTGACCCAATTTAAATATGCTTGGCCCAATACTTCACTTTATAGTATTGAGCTGTATCATCACCATACCACTTTACAAAGATTCTTTTTTTTATTCCTTTTTAAGAACTTCAATGATGAAGCCACATTTTTTAGTCTCTAAATCTCTTTGTACGCAGATTTGCACATACAAACGTGAAGTGCTCCAATTGTAAAGCTAGGTACACACACTAGCGAAAAAGCCCGATACCGTTGGATCAGACAGTATTGGGGCTTTATTGGCAGTGTGTGTAGTGGCTTTACTGAAAGAGCATACGCCTGCCGAATGTTCCCGGTTGTTACGAAAAAACAAAAAGATTTCCCTTGGCCACAGTAGTCTCCCTATAGAGGGAGTCGGCCGAAGTCGAGGGAAACACACAGTCCCAAATCTTCTCCCTATAATGTGTATAGGTAGAATGCTCTGGACTTTGTGTATCCTGATCTTTTAAAAATGACAGACAGGGATCTTGCAGATGCGTTACATGTTAAGCTTTATGATACAAGAAGCAAAACTTATCTAAAAAGTGTATTGCATCGGGAGCACTGCACAAAGTCCAAAAACTTTTGGATTTCACGCAGGCCCTGTTGAGCTAAAGTAAAAATGCATTGGTTGGAGCAAGTTATTACAATCGCACATCTACCTGTAGAAGCTCTATATCTACTAGGAATAACTTGAAATTACAAAAAGGGCATGTCCACTCTTAAAACAAACAATAACCCAACCACAATATTTAGCGCTCTCATAAATGCCTATACTCACAAGATTTATAATGAGAAGTACTGCCCCATTCTGGCAGAGGCAGTCACGTTACCCCGGCCCCTCCTTGAGCTCAGGACCAAAAGAAAGATGGGCTCTGGAAGTAGGACATATTTCTGTACTGTGAGGAGTGCAGGGTGAACAAGACCCGATGAACTAGGGATGAGGACCTAGTGGTTCAGGTCCTTCGCCTGGGTACGTAAATAGGGGAAGGAGGAAGGGGTTGAAATTGATTTAATTTCCCTTTAAGTTTGCAGTAATTCCAATTTTAAAATATGGTCTAAGAGAAGTAAGAATTTATTTTGCTGTGAGACGAAGATTGATTTTAATTAAGTCTTGGCTTCTGTGAGCAGCTTAAGCATCCCATGTTCTCAAGGATTTAATGCATAAAAATAGAAGAGTGAGAAGAGAAAAGGAAGAAAAAGACCTCTATTTATTTCAAGATGCAAAAAAAAAAAAAAAAACCCAGTGAGGCAGAACAGAGTAATTCTCTCTGCAATGAGGGGAAGATTGGATGCTCAGATGGAGCCAGCTAGCACTTTTCTCCTTCGATTATTGAAAAGCTGATAGCAACATGCAAGTTTAGCTGGTTCATCTTGATATATAGCATTAAGAAAAGTTAATAGCAATGCTAAGATTCTTCATGCTGTAAGGGTAATAATCAAAACAAATAAAAAATGCTGCATTGTAAAGAAGACAACCTTGTGTGGTAAAACATTAATTACTAAAGGTTTATAAAAAGAGAAATTAAAAAAAGAATAGAAATAAAAATCACTAAGCAAGAATATCCTATCCACCTCTCTTCTCGTAGAGATTGATGACAAGACTTGGCATTCTTTAATGCTTTACCTCTCTCCTTTTTTTCTTTTAACAAATGTGTACAAAAGTTTTACAAATGAATATAAAAGTTAAATTAATTTGAGTATTACAATTCTTATGAGACACATAATACCAACAGATCTCAGATAAAGTTTGATTGGACAAGTCAGTAAATTGTAGCTGATCTACCCATGTTTAAATGCCAGAAACGGCTTTTTTCTTTTTGACCACCTATATTTCTACCCTTCTAACTGAACTGTTGTGGTGGCCAGAGCACCCATACACCAAGTAAAATTTGGCCAAAACAGACGTTTATCGTGTCAGGCCCATGATCGCATGTGTATAGGGCTTTAAAATTAATGAATGAACCAAAGCTAAAAAAAAAAATTGGGTAAGACATTATTATTAATTACAGGCTTAAAGTGTGTTTCTTCCTTAACTTGCCGCAGCCCTTTTTTAAACATATATTCTTCAGGAGGTGGAAAGTTTGTTTCCCAAGGGTCAGTCTTCTGGTGAAAGCAGCTGTACACAAGCTCAGTAATTTTGAAACCAGTAAGCATCACCACAAAGAGATAATTGCGCTGGCATCCAGGGTAGGACACTGGGCTTTGCATTGACATGCGACAACCTCAAAAATATTTTACTGTGAGATGCAGAGTAGAGCAAGAGGAACAAGGGAGAAGACCAGAGTTTACCACAGGAACCAATGGTGAAGCAAAGAGGATCAGTTTAATTCAGCAACAGAATTCTAGAAAGAAATGTCTTTTAGTTTATTTTAAATTATGTTAAAGTAATTTTTTTCATGTTTTATTTTCCATTTAAAACAGGCCAAGTCCAAATGCTGTACACACAAACTGACATATTTTGAACAGCCCCTAGGAGAGTTGCTCTATGACAGCACTTATCATGGTATTGAAAACTACAAAGCCTTTATAAAAACTAAATTATATAAACCTTATAGCTTAATATGCAATTAATTTAAGCAATGTTCTCTTTGGGAAAAGATCCATTGAACACTGTTGAAATAATCATATTGCTGAATTTCTAACAAGAATTGAAAACCTACCTTGAAATTGTATTTATTTATTGCAACCACCTTAAAACATTTGTGCTTTAATGAAAATTAAAAGGAAAAAAATTCTGAAGAAAAAAAAAAAGTCTCTATTTCCTTAAATCTACACACAAAAACATGTACGTGTAGGATTAGACCTCTTTAAAACAATAGCTACCATAGATTTAAATTTCAGACTGCATTGCAAAACCAAATCTTCTGTTCTAACTTCTCTTAAGCTGGCCATACAAATGCGATTCCACAGCATGTGTGCCAACAGATGACATTGTTATCTGTCGGCACACATGCTGTGGGAACAGCACACACGGACCCAACCGATCCCCATATGCAGTCATACACCGCACGATCGGATCGGCTCCCTCTACTTAAAGTAAAGGGCACCAATACCGCCCGACGGAAATTGTCCGTCATTCACGATCAATCACAGTGCCGACTGGGGTCATTCATCTGCACTCCGACCGGTCGGGAACATTCCCTACACACGAACGATAATAGGTAAATGATGTCATTCTCCGTTCACCTTTACTCCTGGGTTTTAAATCTGTTGGTTACTAACAACTGTTCTCCCTGCACACTGTTGTTACCTTAAAGCATTTAAAGATTGTTTTAGCCCAATAACACAAGCATAAGGGCTTAATTAATCAGAGATCTCTGCAGACTTTGGGATTTATGTTATTACCTTATATACGAGTATAAGTCGAGGTTTTCAGGCTTTAATAAAAGCTCTGCTTATACTTGGGCCACTCACCTCGCTCTCTCTGCAATCTGGCTGCCTCTTGCTCCGCATCCCCAGACATCACTACTCGGCGCTGGTCTCACTTTAAGCGACGAGTAGTGATGTCAGGCGGCATGGGTTCGAAGCGAGCAGCAGCCAGATTGCAGAGTAAGTGAAGTGAGCAACTGCTTTTTACTTGCACAGGAAATTGTTCTGGGCCTATTTCTCCAACACTGAACTGGGGGTGCAGGGTGCCACTGCAGATGTTTAGAAACTACAACTCCAAGCTACTAAAGCGTGCTGGGAGTTGAGGTTTCCAAACATCTGTAGTGCCAAGGGGATTTCTGCAGTCCATTTAAAGGGCAAATAAAACCTCAAAACAATACAGAATCAGAAGGAGGATAGTATATATTGTTGCCTTCTAATTTTGTATTGTTTTGATGCTATAGTTGCCCTTTAAATGAACAGCAGAATTCCCATATAGTAATCGCCATACATAACATAGTAATTAAGGTTGAATAAAGACATACGTCCTTCAAAGTCCAACCTATTCACCCTCTTTTCTTTTTTTTTTTATATATATTTTTTAGTTTAGAAACCTATCCAGGCCTTTTTTAAAGCTATTCAATGAACTTGCCATTACCACATCTGCTGAAAGTGGTACCAGAACCCCCAAATCTTTTTCCATTACAGATGCACTTAACACATGTGGTGTAGGTAGGTGTAGGTGGCACAGGGATTATTAAATCCCAAATGCATCACCTTACATTTATCAACATTGAATCTCATCTGTCATTCTGCTGCCCATTTTGATAATCTATCTAGGTCTGCTTGCAGCACTTGCACATCATTGGAAGTTTCCAAAGCTCTGCATAGTTTAGTGTTATCAGCAAACACTCAGACCTTGCTCTCAATGCCCCCTTCTAAGTCATTTATAAACAGATTAAACAGAAGCGGCCCCAGTGCACAAGCCTGAGGCACTCCGCTTAGAACTTTAGCCCACATAGATGTAGCTCCATTAACCACCACTCTCTGTTTGCGGTCCAATAACCAGTTTTCTATCCATGAACAAATGTCTATGTGGCACAGTATCAAAAGCTTTTGCAAAATCCAAAATATAACACATCCACTGCTGTGCCTGAATCTATTGTAACACAAATGTGGGCCTAGGCACTCCTTCAGGCAATGTGCCAGTAAATACCAGGTGCTGCTTCCCTCAGTCCTCTACCTTCAGGACTCCAAGCTATAGCACAAGCATAAAAAGTTTGATGGAAGCGCACTCTGTTTATCAGAAAATATTCTGTTTTATTGCATCACACAAAAATACACAACGTTTCGAGAACGCTATGTCTCCTTCATCAGGTGATGAGGAACATAGCGTTCTCCGAAACGTTGTGTATTTTTGTGTGATGCAATAAAACAGAATATTTTCTGATAAACAGAGTGCGCTTCCATCAAACTTTTTATGCTTGTGTGCCTGAATCTAACTTCTTACTCACTTCTTCATAAAAAACAATTAAAATTGTCTGGCATGATCTATTTCTCATAAATCCATGCTGACTACTACTAATAAGATGATCTCTGGAGACAAAGTCAAGGATATGATCCATTAACAATGTTTCCATCACCTTCCCTACCACTGATGTTAAGCTTACAGGTCTATAGTTTCCAGGCTGTGAACGACTACCTTTTTTGAATATTGGTATTACATTGGCTTTTTTCCAATCCAGCGGCACATCCCCAGACAAAAGTGAATCTGAAAAGATGAGAAACAGTAGATAGAACTGAACTAAGCACTTTTAAAATCCGAGGATACAATCCATCTGGTCCTGGGGCTTTATTGATAATAACTTTGTCTAATTGTTTCCGTACCATATCCTCTGTTAGCCAATGTGAATACTCTTCATTTCTTCCCTGCATATTATTACAATCCCTAATGTAAGGACAAGGATTCTCAACAGTAAAAACCAATGTAAAAAAACGGTTTAGCTGATTAGCCTTTTCGGCATCCTCTACAACCACCTCAGCTCCATTATTTAATGGTCCCACATTCTCAGTCCTCATCTTTTTACCATTTATATACTTAAAAAACATTTTGGGGTTGGACTTGCTTTGTTCAGCAATCTGTATTTCATTTTCTATTTTAGCTAGTTTAATTGCTTTCTTGCACTCTTTATTACAGCTTTTGTACTCCCTGTAAGCCTGTTCTGTGCCTTCTGTTTTAGGTAACACTTGTTACCTAAAGGTACCGATTTAGAAATGTAATAGTTTAATATCCCTTTAAAAGTGGTCCACATCTGCTCAGTATCTTTACCTAGAAACAGTTCCCCCCAGTCTATGAGCAGGAGCGATTCCTTTAACAGCATAAAATTAGCTTTCCTAAAGTTAAAAGTTTGTTAACCCAGTGCACTTTAGTTTTTTTGCAACCTATATTAAATGACACTATACCATGGTCACTATTCCCTAAGCTTCCCATTACCCTCATCTCCAAAATGAGCTCACGGTTATCAGATATCACCATATCCAACAACGCATTGTCTAGTAGGAACTTCTACCATCTGTGAAAGAAAATGCTCATATAGGAAATTTAAGAACTTTATACCTTTTGAGGTGCTGGCAGTTCCCTTACTCCAATCTACGTCAGGGTAGTTAAAATCCCCCATAACCAGAACATGCTACATACCAGCAGCCTTCGCCAACTGCATATGGAGATTCATTTCCACCTCTTCTCCGGCATTTGGCGGGTTATAACATATTCCAACAATTAATTTACCTACCTTCTTGCTTCCTGTACACAGTTCCACCTATATTGTTTCTGCCGTATCGTTTATACCCCCATCTATTCCATCTTTTAAATTTGGCTTTAATTCCTGTTTAACATACATACATACTCCTCCTCCTTTCTTATTAACTCTGTCATGTCTAAATAAGGAGTATCCTTCAATATTTACTGTCCAGTCGTGTGAATCATTAAGCCATGATTCTGCTATACCAATTACATCATACCTTTCCTTTAAAGCTATTATTTCAAGTTCGCCGGTTTTTCCAGCCAGATTTCTTGCATTTGTAAACATACATTTTAGATTATCAATTGATTTACTTCCATACATGGTCGTACATGCCTCCTTATCCTGTATTCTCCCCCTTCTCCTCCCTCCGTTGTGTTAATAGCACCCTGATCCCTAACTTCTCTATCTACCCCTGTGTAGTTCAACGTACCCATACTGGATTTGGCTATTACTGTATGGGGCTACTGTATGGGAATTCTGCTGTCCATTTAAAGGGCAACTAAAGTCTCAAAGCAATACAGAATCAGAAGGCCGAAGTGGTCATAATTTCAACCCTCAGCTTATACTCGGGTCAATCAGGTTTTCCTATTTTTTTAGGTAAAAATAGGTACCATGGGCTTATAGTATATACGGTAAGTTAAAGCTTTTCTTTTGCAACATTATACATTGACAAATGAAAATATATCAAAGATGTAAAGCAAGTATTTGCCTTTTTTCAATTAAATACATACTTGTCTATTAGTATTGCTTTAATAGGTGGTGCAAGTAGAAGCGTTTTTCCTGACATTGAAATATGGGTTACTAGGAATTTGGACAAGGAATCTTGGCTTGGTGCTTTTTGGCTTATGTACAAAGAGTAAGATTCTTTCCTGCGAAAAAACATTAGAGACCTCCCATGCAAAAATCAGACACACAAAAACTATTAGGGCTAGGCCCCAAGAAAGCAACTTGTGCGATGAGCAAGGAAAGATTAACTATGTGCTTGCCCCACTATCTGTTATACTCTAGCTTTTGTTTTCAAAAATATGCATTCTCTTTTCCAATAAAGGAAAAGGAAACTGGAAATGCATTGCAAAACACAATGGACTACACTTTACAACTTATTGAGTTGCATTTTTTTTTTTGCATGTTAAAAGGTCATGTCCACCCACATCACCGTAGCACCATGTTAAGCTCCCCCCCAGGCAAAAAAATCTCTATACTTACCTATACCAAAACTTCTATCATTACTTTCACATAACAGATCCCTTGCTAGCCTATAGACACCTTCTCTGCGGCTGTGATGTGTTAATTACGTGTTACAGCAGCAGAGGTGGCTTCTCCTCTGCAGCTTTGACTTGTTATCCCTACACAAAAATAAACTTGTGAAAAATCAATAAAATCTACAAATCCCTTCATATCCTCTCCTAATCAGATTGGAAACTATGGATGTCTGACCTCACAAAAGGTATATTTTGGTTAGGAATGTTTTAGAAAGGTAAGTAGCATATTTTATTCAGCAGTTTCTGGGCTTCTCATTAAACATATTTAAATACAGGGAGGCATCAGTACACATGGTACCAATGTGATCTGTATTTTTTCGGTAATGTGTGTACATACGTAATGCTAGTTTTTGTTGTTCTTTTTTCTTCCAAATTATAACGTTTTTACGTGTATTTGTTTTCTTTGTGTTTGCTCTGAAGGTTTAATGGACTTACACACTTTTAGAAACACACAGCCCATAAGGTTACATGTAAAATTGTGTGCAGTTTCTTTGTTTTGAACTGCATACACTTAGACCTCCACGAAAACAATGAGCTGGATTATGGGGGCATAGATCCAACACGTTACTAATAAATTAAATAAAATTGGGAGAGAAAAAAGCATTACAACTCCCCTTAGTATATGCAAATGAGGAACGGAGACTTACTAACGTGAGTGACATTTAAAGGGTATCTCCACCCTAAAAAAAAAAAAATGTTTTCTGTAGTGTAGGTCAATGTTGGTTTTTGGGCCTAGGCACTCTCGAGGCTATTAGCCAGTGACTAGCAAGGTGCTCCCTCACTGGGTCCTCTACCAAGGACCTATAGCTATAGCACAAGCCAAGAAACTGAGGTGCACACAAGTGTGAATCACCAAGTCTTTATTTAATCACAAGCACACTTGTGTATCTGTTGTATTCAATTAGATCAACTGGACTTGAAGTTTAGTTCTTGAAGACGTTTCGCTAGTCATCCGACTGGCTTTCTCAATTCAGAATGACTTGTACAAGAATCTGTGGCAATTATGTACCCTGGAAAATCCCAATAAGCATATCACAGTCAAGTGTTAAGAGCGTGATTAGATAGTGGCTAAGAGGTGTTATAGGAACGCCCAAAGTAAGGTGTCAAAACAGCATTGTACATGGCAGACAGATGGTGTTGAACCCCCCCCCCACCTCTATTTAGGCTTGGTTTCTTTATTTTCACATAAATGGCCTCCTTAACACCTCTCTTGAACCAGTCACGTTCCTTTGCCAATATGTTAACATTACAATCTTCAAAGGTATGTCCTTTATCCTTAAGATGCAGGTACACGGCTGAGTCCTGACCCGAGGAATTGGCTCTTCTGTGCTGGGCCATACGTTGATGCAGTTGTTGTTTGGTCTCCCCCACATACAAATCAGAGCATTCAAAAAACACCGTATCCCTGTCTGCTTTAAACCGAGCAACACGCTGAGGCAGCAATTGGTACATCCGAAAGACCCAATACCGAAACACAAGAAAAGCGACATCATATACGCAGTGCAGTGAATAATGCTCTGATTTGTATGTTGGGGAGACCAAACAACAACTGCATCAACGTATGACCCAGCACAGAAGAGCCAATTCCTCGGGTCAGGACTCAGGCAACTGCCTCTGTGATTGGCTGAGAGACAGCCAATCAGACGCAGCTGCCGGCAATAGAGAACGCTGGGGGAACGAAGTGATGCAAGTAGATTTATGCTGCTTTTTTAAGTAAACTAACAGCGGTTGGGGGTGGGCTAGTGTTCCCTATACTACAGAAAAGGGTTTTAAGCTAGCGAAAAGGCAGCCATGAAGTGGTCCGGAGGGAGGGAGGTTGGAGTAAAGGGCTCCCCTGCGCGTGCCAGAAACCTTTCAGAGGACAGAGAGGAAGTAGGGACCATATGACTCACCGACAGCTACTACTCTTCACTTTTTCTTTTAATTTGAACAGGCACTGAAGTTGAACCATTTGGAGCAGTAAAGTATGGTAAAGATTTTTTAACACTACAAAGTGGGGCCAGTAGTGGGTTAAATTTTACATTTGGGGGTGGACATGCCAATATCCATAATGGCAGCATTCATTTTCAATTGATCTCACTTTATTAGCAGTGTCAATCAATATGGCAGCTCCCACCAATTTCAACCCAGAGGTACTCAAAATGTTCATAAAGCCTCTGACTGACAGTATAGTGCTCTTCCCCCATCTCCATTAGTCCAACTCAGCAGGATATCTGGTTCAAAGGCAATAGGTGTGAAAATTCACAGCAGCAGGGGGCTACAACTTTAAAATAAGTATAAAAAGATGTCATTTCCAACTCAATTCATATTTCATAATAATTCAAGGGGAGGATTTAGGTCATATTTTCCCAAATAATGTCAGCTGACTCTGGAACAACGGCGCATATGTACATATATTTTGTAGGTTGGTATGACATGGGGAACTTGAGATATTTTACTTCTTGTTCATACAAACTTGTAAATATATCACGTTTGGTATCTTTGGATTGTATAAAATTAACCGATCACAAAACTGCTAATATTTTGTGGCATGTACGGTGCATGTTGTGCACATATCAAGGGCAATGCATACCAAAGTTTACCTACAAAAAGTAGAATACACCACTCAGGGATGGAACAAACATACCCTCCAGGGACCAAACCACTCCCCGATTCAGGAGAGGCATACATTTTCAGGCATAAATTAGGGCAATGGACTCACCCCAGAAGTTCGCTATTAGGAATTACCAAGTTTTCATGGACTTTGCTCACGGACTTTACAGATGCCATTTATCTAAGTATTTTCTTCCTTTCCCACTTTTTCCTTAACTGTGTGCTACCCTTGCTGTTCAGTTAGTTTATATAGCATTTTTATTTATCTTTTCAACCACTCTTTTGTACTTGATATAAAATCATTTAAAGGCTTATTGTCCTATTCGGAGTACCCTATAATACTCAAGTATAAACCAAGAAATTTTACCTTTAAAATCATCCTGAAAGTCTTCTCTCAGTTTATACTTGGTCTGGGCTGATCTGGAAGCTTGAAGGAGCAGATGGACAAAAACTCATACCTCTGGGAAAACAAAAGCTGCACCCTGTAACTCACAGAATCCTTCTCTTGAATTCTGTGGGATAGGCAATTGTTGTCCTGCTCACTCAGATCAGCCCAGACTGCAAGGGAAAGGGGAAGAAAACAATAGAAGTAACAGGATTCAACAAACAGGATGCACAGAAAGGTATGCAGAGCACATCTGTGAATGAGGCTGTGTATGGGACTTTCTATGGGGCTGTCTGTGGAACTATCTATAAGAGAAAGTTAACACCCAGTTTATACTTGAGTGAAGCAGTTTTCCTGTATTATCAATGAAAAATATGTACCTCGGTTTATACTCGAGTATATATACGGTATATCCCAAAATGAACCTCATTTTCTCAAAATTAAGCTACCATATAGGAAGTACTGTTCAGATATATATATTTACTAGCAAAATACCCGCGCTTCGCAGCGGAGATGTATTGAAATAACGTTTTTAGTAGGAAAGCAATAATGTATCAAGATTGCTGTAATCACTCGGCACTTGATATATTAAAGAAAGACAATTCAATAAGCTTTACGATAATGCAACACTCATTAACTTTAATTTAATATTCTATTTTTTATTCAACTATGAAATTTTGGTGAAAATAACCCCCACCACCCCTCCCCGTCCGCCCCTTATACCCCCCACTATTCCTCTCTGTCCACCTTCCAAACACTTCTCCTTACACCTCAGCCAGTCCCCGCACACCCTGAATTTTTGGTAAAAATCGGTCCAGCCGTTAGTGTGCAGGAGTTCAAAATTCTATTCCCCCCCCCCATTCACCCCCACCCTAAAAAAAATATTTTGTTTATCTTTTACTGGTAAAGGAGTATATGCATACCAAATTTGGTTGAAATTGGACTAACCAGTCTGTGCAATGTCAGATACTCACCGTTACAGGTGCAATGTCAGATACTCACCGTTATAGGTGCAATGTCAGATACTCACCGTTACAGGTGGAATTTCGAAACAAACCTGCTTAACTTTTGTAAGTAAGGTACAATGAATGAGCCTGACAAATTTAAGCCGTCTGCCTCCACGGCAAGTTGGAGAATTAGTGATGAGTGAGTGAGTGAGTGAGTGAGTGAGTGAGGGCTTTGCCTTTTCGAAACGAAACCTGCTTAACTTTTGTAAGTAAGGTGCAATGAATGAGCCTGCCAAATTTAAGCCGTCTGCCTCCACGGCAAGTTGGAGAATTAGTGGTGAGTGAGTGAGTGAGTGAGGGCTTTGCCTTGTATTAGTATCGAAACGAAACCTGCTTAACTTTTGTAAGTAAGGTGCAATGAATGAGCCTGCCAAATTTAAGCCGTCTGCCTCCACGGCAAGTTGGAGAATTAGTGATGAGTGAGTGAGTGAGGGCTTTGCCTTTTCGAAACGAAACCTGCTTTACCTTTGTAAGTAAGATGCAATGAATGAGCCTGCCAAATTTAAGCCGTCTGCCTCCACGGCAAGTTGGAGAGTTAGTGATGAGTGAATGAGTGAGTGAGTGAGTGAGTGAGTGAGGGCTTTGCCTTTTCGAAACAAAACCTGCTTAACTTTTGTAAGTAAGGTGCAATGAATGAGCCTGCCAATTAAGAGCCGTCGCCTCCACGGAATTGGAGAATTAGTGATGAGTGTGGCCAAGTTGAAGAATTAGTGATGAGTGAGTGAGTGAGTGAGTGAGGGCTTTGCCTTCTCGAAACGAAACCTGCTTAGCTTTTGTAAGTACGGTGCAATGAATGAGCCTGCCAAATTTAAGCCGCCTGCCTCCACGGCAAGTTGGAGAGTTAGTGATGAGTGAATGAGTGGTGAGTGGTGAGTGAGTGAGGCTTTGCCTTTTCGAAACAAAACCTGCTTAACTTTGTAAGGGTGCAATGAATGAGCCTGCCAAATTTAAGCCGCCTGCCTCCACGGCAAGTTTGAGAATTAGTGATGAGTTAGTGATGAGTGAGTGAGTGAGTGAGTGAGGGCTTTGCCTTTTCGAAACGAAACCTGCTTAACTTTTGTAAGTAAGGTGCAATGAATGAGCCTGCCAAATTTAAGCCGTCTGCCTCCACGGCAAGTTTGAGAATTAGTGATGAGTTAGTGATGAGTGAGTGAGTGAGTGAGTGAGGGCTTTGCCTTTTCCGAACGAAACCTGCTTAACTTTTGTAAGTAGTGGCAATGAATGAGCCTGCCAAATTTAAGCCTCTGCCTCACGGCAAGTTTGAGAATTAGTGATGAGTTAGTGATGAGTGAGTGAGTGAGTGATGAGGGCTTTGCCTTTTCAAACGAAACCTGCTTAACTTTTGTAAGTAAGGTGCAATGAATGAGCCTGCCAAATTTAAGCCGCCTGCCTCCACGGCAAGTTGGAGAATTAGTGATGAGTGAGTGAGAGAGTGAGGGCTTTGCCTTTTATTAGTAAAGATATATCTGTGTATAGGGGTGATCGATGTGCATAACCTTTTCTTACAGGACTGTTTTAATTTAGGGGTGTGTATAATCTTTAATATTTAGCAGGTCATTCCACTGTCTCGCAACATGGTGGAAGCCTATCATTATGTATTAACATATATTTTAGTGTGTGCTGTGTATTTATGTTTACTACCTTTCCTTCTCCTTTCTGTTTAATTCGACTTTTTGGTTAGTTCGGAGTACAATTTTTTTACATCTGATAAGTGGATAGACAGACTAGAGTGGGGGGTCTTGATAGAGACTTCTGGGTAATTTGCATGGCAGCTCTCAGCAAAGGTATACCTATTAAATGGTTTTACAGCATTTCACAAGCTAAATGCAAAACCAGAGAGCCAACTATTGACCAGTTTTGGCTTTATTGAGCCATTATCAGGGTAGTGCAGGCCTCTGGTTTTGCAATGTGAAGCGCATATCGACAGACGCTTTGCATTTAGCTTGTGGAATGCTGTAAAAACAATAGGTATAGCTTTCCTGAGAGCTGCCATGGAAACTATCCAGAAGTCTCAGTTCCTTATTTGCATAGAATTAACACAGCTCTACTTTATCTCGATTATGGGATCTGATACCTAATACCAACAGGTTCATTTTATAACTCAACCAACATCCACAGCAAATGGACAGTTGATAAACAGCTTAGTATATCTTTGGAAATGTGTTCTGTCTATTGGGGCAATGTTGTTTAAATAAGGAGATGTCTGGGTAGTTTCCATGTTTTAGTGGCAGCTCTATAGAAGCCAGAGAGTGCAATTAATGAGAACATTACATAGTATTTATGTACAAGAGATCTGATTTGGTCTGCTGCTTCTTCTCAACAGAGGACAGGCATTAACTAATAATCTGCCATAGATAGGGACAAATCCTTATTGATTGAACTGTCACTCTAATCTAAAATGCTCCTTTTTATTTCTAGAAAAATGTATCACCCAGATTGCATTTAATCTGCCTACCCTAACATATAGTTACTATGACAATAAGCATCATTAAAGGGGAAGTTCAGTTTAAAATGAAAGGCAAGTTTCCTACCTTTAAAACGAGCCACCAACCACCTCTCTACGTGCTCCACAGCCCAAGATATAAAAAAATTACTGACCAGAAACTTAATGGGTGGGAGGCTGACATGTGATATTCCTAAGGCTTCTCCTGCATAGTGCCGCCGGCGAGCACAGCCTTTGACTCCCTCAGTGTGTGAGGGAAACAGGAAGTCCCTCCTCCTCTCTGCTGTGTGAAGGACCTGCAGCTGCAGAGAAGGTAAGGGAATCTACAGCCCTTCTCTCTCTCTATGTGAAAACAGCCTTTTCAGGCAGAGTTCTCACTCTGCCTGAAAAGGCTATTTCCACAGTTTTCAGGGGGGGGGTGGGTCAGAGTGGCCCACAGCAACTGTGAGCGGGTGGGACTTAGGCACCCGCAAGTGGGTGGGACTTAGGCTCCCGCAAGTGGGCGGGGCCACAGCACCCACGAGTGGGCAGGGGCCACATGGGGCTGTAAAGGAATGGGCCAAGGGGGGCCTGCAACTGGAGGGACCATGGGGTCCCTGGTGGGAGGGACCAGGGGGGCTGCAAAGGGGAGGAGACACAGGGCAGATTGACTGACAGGTTTCAGGCAGAGGAGCAGGAAGTGCAGGGGACCTGGTGATGCTGCTGCCATATCACACAGAAAAATGTTAATATCTTCAAAACTGTAAAATAAACAATGGAAATAAATTGCAAAAAACTCAGGAGAGCAATTCCTATCAATTTACCTAAAGTCATTTCAGTTGGAGGAGATTTTAAACTAGGTATGGGGGGGGGGAGGGAACCTTGAAATACACAGGGGTAGATAGAGAAGTTAGGGATCAGGGGGCTATTAACACAACGGAGGGAGGAGAAGGGGGAGGGGGGAGCATAGAGGATAAGGAGGCATGTACGACCATGTATGGAAGTAAATCAATTGATAATCTAAAATGTATGTTTACAAATGCAAGAAGTCGGGCTGGAAAAAAACGGCGAACTTGAAATAATAGCTTTAAAGGAAAGGTATGATGTAATTGGTATAGCAGAATCATGGCTTAATGATTCACACGACTGGACAGCAAATATTGAAGGATACTCCTTATTTAGACATGACAGAGTTAATAAGAAAGGAGGAGGAGTATGTAGTTATGTATGTTAAACAGGAATTGAAGCCAAATTTAAAAGATGGAATAGATGGGGAGGTAAACGATACGGCAGAAACATTATGGGTGGAACTGTGTACAGGAAGCAAGAAGGTAGGTAAATTCATTGTTGGAATATGTTATAAGCCGCCAAATGCCGGGGAAGAGGGGGAAATGAATCTCCATATGCAGTTGGCGAAGGCTGTGGTAGGGGCATGTTCTGGTTATGGGGAATTTTAACTACCCTGACAAGGATTGGAGTAAGGGAACTGCCAGCACCTCAAAAGGTATAAAGTTCTTAAATTTCCTATATGGGCATTTTCTTTCACAGATGGTAGAAGTTCCTACTAGACAGAATGCGTTGTTGGATTGGTGATATCTAATAACCCTGAGCTCATTTTGGAGAGGAGGGTAATGGGAAGCTAGGGAATAGTGACCTGATTAGTGTCATTTAATATAGGTTGCAAAAAAACTAAAGTGCACTTGCCTAACAAAAACTTTTAACTTTAGGAAAGCTAAATTTATGTGTTAAAGGAATCGCTCCTGTATAGACTGGGGGGAACTGTTCTAAGTAAAGACACTGAGCAGTGTGGACCACTTTTAAAGGGATATTAAACTATTAATTTCTAAATCTGTACCTTTAGGTAACAAGTGTAAAAAAATGAGGTCCACTCCTGCCCGGCTAATGCTCAGGTAAAAGGGAAATGGAAAAAAGAAAAGGCTTTTAAAATTTTGAAACAGAAGGCACCGAACAGGCTTACAGGGAGTACAAAAGCTGTAATAAAGAATGCAAGAAAGAATTAAACTAGCTAAATAGAAAATGAAATAAGGATTGCCGAAACAAGTCCAACCCCAAAATGTTTTTTAAGTATATAAATGGTAAAAAGATGAGGACTGAGAATGTGGGACCATTAAATAATGGGGGCGAGGTGGTTGTAGAGGATGCCGAAAAGGCTAATCTGCTAAACGTTTTTTTACATTGGTTTTTACTGTTGGAATCCTTGTCCTTACAGTAGGGATTGTAATAATAGCAGGGAAGAAAGGAAGAGTATTCACATTGGCTAACAGAGGATATGGTACGGAAACAATTAGACATAGTTAATATCAATAAAGCGCCAGGACCAGATGGATTGCATCCTCGATTTTTAAGAGGCTTAGTTCAGTTCTATCTAGACCAAGTTTCTCATCTTTTCAGATTCGCTTTTGTCGGGGTTCTGCCGCTGGATTGGAAAAAAGCCAATGTAATACCAATATCAAAAAAGGTAGTTGTTCACAGCCTGGTAACTATAGACCTGTAAGCCTAACATCAGCGGTAGGGAAGGTGATGGAAACTTTGTTAAGGGATCATATCCTTGACTTTTGATACTGTGCCACATAGGCGACTAATGTATAAACTGAGGACTGTTGGCCTTGAAGAAAACATTTGTTCATGGATAGAAAACTGGTTATTGGACCGCAAACAGAGAGTGGTGGTTAATGGAGCTACATCTATGTGGGCTTAAGTTCTAAGCGGAGTGCCTCAGGGTTCTGTACTGGGGCCGCTTCTGTTTAATCTGTTTATAAATGACTTAGAAGGGGGCATTGAGGGTAAGGTCTCGGTGTTTGCTGATGACACTAAATTATGCAGAGCTTTGGAAACTTCCAATGATGTGCAAGTGCTGCAAGCAGACCTAGATAGATTATCAAAATGGGCAGTAGAATGGCAGATGAGATTCAATGTGATTAAATGTAAGGTGATATGATTGGGATTTAATAATCCCTCTGCCATCTACACCATAAATAACTCTGTGTTAAGTGCATCGTAATGGAAAAGATTTGGGGGTTCTGGTAGATAACAGACTTAGCTATAGCAAACAATGCCAGGTAGCAACGGTAGCAAGATATTGTCTTGTATAAATAGGGGAATAGATTCAAGAGAGGAAATTATTATTCTCCTTCTTTACAAGGCACTGGTAAGGCCTCATTTGGAACATGCGGTGCAGTTTTGGAATCCCATATACAAAAGGGACATCTTGGAAATTGAGGCAGTTCAGAGAAGGGCAACTAAATTAATAAGGGGAATGGAGGGGCTTGAATATGCAGGCAGATTAGACAAGTTAGGGCTGTTTACATTGGAGAAGCGACGTTTGCGTGGGGACATGATAACCTTATACAAATATATTAATGGCCCATACAATGAACTCTCTGGTGCATTGTTTACTAACAGGTCATATCAGAGGACTCGTGGACATCCTTTAAGGTTGGAAGAAAAGAAGTTTCATCTTCAGGTTAGGAGGGGATTCTTTACAGTGAGAACGGTGAAACTGTGGAACTGTCTTCCAGCAGATGTGGTAATGGCAAGTTCATTGAATAGCTTTAAAAAAGGCCTGGATAAGTTTCTAAAACTAAAAAAATATTGAGAATTACTGGTATTAATGCATATAGATCTGGTTGATCCAGGGATACTTTCCGATTGCCGTTTGGAGTCAGGAAGGAATTTTCCCCCCCTTTTTAGCTGGTTTTTTTTGCCTTCCTCTGGATCAACTGTTAGGTAGGGTTAAAAAAAAAAAAGGGGGGGGGGGTGAATAGGTTGGAAAATAAAGGGCATCTATACCGAAAAATAGGTTATTTTAAATTGACCATAACTGGAAAATATAATTCTTCCCAACCACCACTGTATCATTTTCTTTGTTGATCTTCCCCCTATTTCTTTAGATATCCATACCAAAACTTCTTATATTTCAGCTGTTAACCAAGTTCCTTGCTCTCAAAAACTATTCTTCTGTGAGTAGTTTTACTGTAGCTGGAATGGTGACAGAGTTTTGCCAGTTGGAATGCTGTATGCTAACTTGACAGTTGGTTTGTGGGAACAAAGTCAGGTCGGATGGAAGTGGTTAAAAGAGGGAGGGGGGATACTGCTCCTAAACAAAATGTGTGCTGGATTGAAGGCATGCAGCAACACACGCAAATCAGAGTAAATGCTACTTACATGTATTCAATTATAGATTAAGACGAGGCAGTCATTTTTTCAGTATAGTGTCCCTTTAAAAACTGGAATATCACCATTTTCAGCTTCAAATGTGCTTAATAGTTTGGAGTTTCCCATTGTACTTACCCACATTTTTAAGTTGTATAGCATTATAAATGACTTACCTAAAGCATGTTGCAGACTGTCCTGGTTTGAATGCAGGTGTTTAGACTAATACACCAGAAATAAAGCTGCAAAGATTTCACAAGAGCTTGGTACAAGCCTTTTCCCCCCCCCAAGAAAAATCTTAAAAATAGGTATTGTTGAATATCCTTAACAAATGCCTGGAGTTTGAAGTTTCCTCATTCTCACTCCTGGACAAGTTAATCATACACCCAAACTCCGACCATATGACTCACTACACCGGATGCGATCTGTAAAAGTAATCACTCTCTCAAATAGCAAATCATGGCCACCCCCACACAAACACATATAATAAAACAAACTTCTACAGAGCAGAAGGGGGAAACAGATTATCTTTGTACAGCTCTGTGGGGAAGGAGGGATAAATCAACAGAGGAAGTTTGCGGCACAGCAAACCTGACCTGCTCCCCAACTACAGAGACAGTCAAACTGATTGGCTTGTAAAAACTCAGAAGCATGTCTAGATGGGTTAGTGTGATGTAACAAGCACATCTACCTCACAGCATGAGATGGCGCATTTTCATGCATGAAGATGATTTAGTTATTGAGGGAAAAGTTCCTCCTTTTTGTACCATGAAAGGTACTGGTCAGTCTGAAACTCCACATACATTTCAGAGGTCATTTCCCAACCTTCCATTGCTCTTAAGGGTCTGACCAGCTCTCTCCCCATCATTCCAGCCCAAAACGTGACTTTGCCACCTCCATTCGGACGTTGCAGCCTTGTTGGGACTCTCTAGCTTCTCTGGATCTAAAGTTATAGGCTTTTAAATTTACACTTTGTCAGTCACATGATATGCTGTGTAAAGCCTTACCCCCAAATAGTTATCTTTTTTAAAGCTAACCTGCAACAATTCAAGCAATTCCTTTATTTTGGATAAAAAAACAAATCTTTTCAGGCTTGTGGCTAGCTTTAAAAAGGATTCAAAAGTTTGGGGGCGGGGCTTATGAGGCAGCTGATGGTGATCTGTCCCAGCAGTGGGCATGCTCTAATCTGAGACTTAGATGAACTGTTGGTGCTGGTGATGTCACAGCACACAGTACTTGCAAGACAAAAAAAAACCCTTCATACTGCTGTAACTTTCGAAAGACTGCAGCTAGAATAACAATGCGGATATACGAAGCGCGGATATAGTGCTTTTTAATATAGGACACTCGTATGGAAGCCAGTTTTGCTTTAATTTAAACTAAACTTCACAAGAAAATAAATAGGACAGTTTTTGAGACATTTATTGCTGCCCTGAAAGATGCAGTTTTTAGATTTGTGACTTTTTAAAAACTGAAAGTATAAAATAAATATATATAACCTGGATCTACCTAGGTCACACCCCACATAGAGAAAATTATGCCTAATGTTTTTTCTATTCCAACGGATATATAAAACTTTTGTATGCTTTGTTTTTATTCTCTCTGTGAATAAAGGATTATAACATGTAACCCAAAGTTGTTCACAGTCTCATCCAACCTTTCTCCCAGACTAAATGAGGAACATAAATCTTAATACTAAGATATACAGATAATAAAAAAACACAAGCAAAATAAACACATTTAAAAAGTTGCTTAGTTTCTACATTTTAAATAGGGCAGCAGCTGCTTTATTTCATTTTCTCTGTATTTCATGAATTCCCAGTTTTTAACACTGGCAAATACTCTCTGTATACATTGTTAACCCACCTAGCAATGACCAGAAAACAAGATTTAATCATGAAATATTTTTACAAATCACGCCTTTTAACACTGTCCTTGACAGTTACCTTGGAGATGAAAAATTAACAGCTGGAGAGAATATTTGACATTAGAAAATCATATTGACGGAGGGCAGCAGAATGGTGAATACAAACAATTTCTTTACATAATCTTTATCCTTAATGTGGAATGAACTGGAAAGAGACTGTAAAAATCCAATTAACAAAGATAGTGTTGCACAATCGTGGACAACAATGGTTTACAAATATGGGTCTTTCACACACTTCTGATCAGGACACAATGGGGCTGATGGAATAAAATCTGCAAAAGTTTGCCTGTGGTAATAATCTGCAGAAAACAATCTGATGTTATTTCACTGCAGTAACCCAGTGAAGAGCTAAAGCTAGCGATACATGGGGCAAATTTTCTTTCTCGAGGGCAACAATCGGGAATTCGATCAGAAGAACAGCTTGAGGATTTGATGTTTCCGCAGATTTCATCTTGAAACCAGCAGAGAGATTGGGACAGTAGATGGGTTTGGCGGAATATTTTCTACCTTGCACGATTTTGGTTTTCCGATAAACTGCTCAACATTGTTACGTGGTCAATCAGAAAAACAGAAAATGGGTTTCGACATTTAGAGGGATCTGATCGAAATCACTTCAAATGTCGAGCCGTGTAGAGGGTGCTTTACATCATATTGATTACTGCAAATTAAAGGAGAACTAAAATCTCCATACAAAATTGTCCCAATAGACAGAGCACATTCACAAAAATGCAACAAGACATGTCTCACCTCTTTCTTTGCTGTGGTTGCTGGGTGATTTATGAAATCAACCTGTGGATAATAAGGAGTCAGCTCCCATAATCCACCTTAGCTGGGTAGACATACACATTAACCATACACACACATACTCTGTAGTGCACAACAGGTCAAAACAAATTGCAGCCATACTTCCTAGAAGCTGACAGACAATCACATAACAGCACAGAGATCCTCCCTCTCCCTGACAGAACAGAGATTTCAGTTCAGTTCAAACACATTCAATGCTCATGTCCTAACACTGATATAATCTTTTACCTTTTATACAAAAAAAGAAAAGTAATCTTTACAGTACATTTTAGATAGCATGAATGTAAGAAACAGAGTAATTGCATTTCAGTAAAAAAGTAAGTTAGTCTGGGTATTTGAACCTGCACTTCTTATATATCCCGTCTTGCTAAAAGCAAAGCTTTAACCATGTGACCTTCTGGGCTGTGTATTCTAAAACTGGTGCCTTTCCAGGTGTTCCGCCACTACATGAGCAAAGAGTCCAGGTACATTTAGAAGCTTTTGCTAGGAACAGATTAAAAAAGGTCATAAAGAGGTTTCCACACCAAAACTGAAGTCTCTGAAGACTTTGAAAGGTGCTGGTTACCCTGCAGTTTATTTACCAGTAACTCACAGTGACTGGTAAATAAACTGCAGGGTAACAAACAGCTTTCAAAGTCTTATTAGGAACTTCCATATTGGTGGGGAGACATCTGTAAAGAAAACTGTGAATGGATAACATGAATACTGGGATCAGGGGGAGTGGCTCTTTGATGATTACATGGGCTGTGAGGTGTACTGGCAACAACATAGAAGCCTTTTTAGAGAATCTTACTTACATATACTAAATGGAAATTAATAGAGAAAAAGCTTACAATTTATAGGTGCTATAGGGAGAAATCCTTTTACATTAGGATTAAAAAGATGTAAATTTAGTTATCCTTTAATAGCACTGCATATAGCATGGCTTATTGCATCAGCCCCTATGAGTGTTGAGATTCTGTGGGTGGCTGTCCCCAAACTGCAAAAATTCTATAAAAATCTAGGAATCTTGTTAAAGGAGAACTAAACTTAAATTTGTTGATCCTAATGTGAAAGCTTTTCTCCCTAGAATACCTAAACATTGTAAAGTTCTTCTCTAGCAAGTTGCACTTAGTACATGTACAAGACAGGCTTTATAAGTTAGACTATGAAGAGATCATATGGGGAAACTAGTGTTTTAGGTCCTCACCGTGGGTAGTTACAGGAGGGGGATGGGTGGTGAGAAGTGTAACTGCCCTTTAACAGTTCCAATTTTTAGGTGAGGGATTTATCAACACATGCTGCATAATGCTTTTTGTCCCCATTACTGTGTGCATAAAGCACAGGGCTGCAAAAACCCAAAAACCTTTTTTATTTTAGGCATTTGTTCCACTTTCTAATACAGTAGTAAAGCTTCTGTTGCCTAGTGATATCACAAAATGCCCATTTTCTGGAGAGACGATTTTTAAAGCTGTATCAATTGATGTTCTACCATTTCTTTGAAAATGTACCTCTCATAATAATGTTTCATTTGATTTTATAAAAAATATACTTTTTACTTAAGTAGATAAAGAAATACAATACTGACTTTCCAGACAAATCTATTTTAATGTTCTGCTGTGCCGTGCCCTAATAAAGACACAAAATATGTTTAAATTAAAAAAAGGAGCATGGTATCTGTCAATCCTAGCTATTGTCCCATGAGCGGCATGTTTAGCATCTTAGTGTTTATCTGGTGTTTTTTTGAACAGTCACCATTGACAAAGCGCTATATGCACAGGCACTGCAGGAGAACCATTTGGAGCAGAGATGTAGGTAAGTATTTTTTTTAAACTACACAGTGGGGCCAGTAGTGGGTTAAATTGTAGTTTTGGTTGTGGATATGCCTTTTAATGGTACATATTGTTAAGACTTTCGGTATGTTTGGTGATTATTGTCTGCTTTTAATGGACAAACCAGGAAAACTACTTGCCTCTAGTATAACCCAAAGGTTGACTTTATCCCACTGACAGCCACATAGATAGTTCCACAGAAAGTCCCAATAAAATGCCTCATACACAGCCTCATAGAAAGTCATATGCACAGTCCCATACACAGATGTGCCCTTCATACCATTTTGTGCAGAAAAGTATTCTGTGTGTTACAGGGTACAGCTTGTTTCCCCAGGGCTATGTGTTTTTGTCCAGCTGTTCCTTCAAGCATCCAGATCAGCCCAGACCCGAGTATAAACCAAGGGAAGACTTTCAGGATGATTTTAAAGGTAAAATTTCTCAGTTTATACTTGAGTATATACGGTACATTACATTTATATTGGTCAACTAAAAAAACCATCTCTTTCCCGATCATAATTAGGATCAATTTTATGATCCAACATTGCATTTTAAGATCACTTGCGTAACGGCCCAGTGTTTGGGCACCTTTAGAATATTTATAGGGAGATTCAATAAAAGTTCTTATCGTTAAAAATGGTGCTAATTTTGCCCAAACCAATCAGATCTTATTTAAAAGCTAACATCTGATTGGTTAAGACAAAATTAGCACCATTAACAATAAGAACTTTTATTGAATTTCCCTGAATTTGTCCATTTATGCTTAAAGGGTCCCTGTGGTCCAAAAATTAACTTTAGATAAATTGACAGATATTGCCAACCTGAGAATTTTTGCAATTTACTTTTATTTTTTATTTATTACATAGTTTTGAAGAGATTTACATTATTGTATGTGATATGGTAGCAGCATCACCAGATCCACTGCACTTCCTGCTTCCTGCTCTGAAACCACGTGACAGTCCACTTGTGAACTCTGTGGCTCCTACCCTTGCAGGCCCAACCTGGCCCCTTCCCTTGCAGCCCCCTTGGTCTCTTTCCCTGGCAGGCCCCATGGCCCCTCCCCTTGAGGGTCCTGTGGCCCTTCCACCTCGTGGGTCATGTGGCACTTCCCCCTCTTGCACCTCAGACCCCCCCTGCAGAAAAATGCTTGTGATGGTTCTCATTCATCCAGGTCATGGCATATCTGTTGTATTCAGTTAGATCAACTGCTAGTCATCAGACTGCCTTTCTCAATTCAGAATGACTTGTACAAGAATATGTTGACAATTATGTACCCTGGAAGGTCCCAATTAGCGTATCACAGCAAGGTGTTAGGGACCTTCTAAATGCAAGGCATGATTGTATTGTGGCTAAGAGGTGTTATAGGAACTGCCCAGGGAAAGGAGCCCTTAAAACTTGTGGATAACCCAGACTCATGTCTCTATGGTGTATACCCATGTCCTACACCATAGAGCCATGAATCTGCATCTTGCACTGACGAGATCGAACAAGATCGAAACATGTCACGTATGCAGGTCAGATGATTGGCTCTATATATTAGGCTATATTGCATGTTATTACGCCAGCGGTTCTGGACACATGCATAAGCTAAGGGACATAAAGGAGTATTTTGCATATCTCCTCCCCTTACTCTGGGGAACCTGGGAGTAAGAAATTACTTCTTGTTTCTTAGATTTTGTGGGCAATGCTATTCATGTAGCATGAGACTGCATGTTGCCTTATGTTATAAGAAGGTGTTTCTCCACCTTCTTATAACAGAAGGTCCACAGAAGGTCCCTAACACCTTGCTGTGATATGCTAATTGGGACTTTCCAGTGTACATAATTGCCAACAGATTCTTGTACAAGTGATTCTGAATTGAGAAAGCCAGTTGGATGACTAGCGAAACGTCTTCAAGAACTAAACTTTAAGTCCAGTTGATCTAACTGAATACAACAGATACCCCTGCAGAAAACTGTAAAACAGACTTTTCAGGCAGAGAAAGATTTAGCAGTTTTAAACTTTGATTCTTTCTCTACCTGAAAACGTGCTTTTTACAGTTTTCTGTAGGGAGGTATTGGTCTGAGGTGCAAGTTGGGGAGGGGCCACGAGTGGGAGGAGCCATAAGGAGAGTGGGTGGAGCCACAGGACCAGAGTTTAGTCTGCAATAAGAGGGGCCTTGGGGCCCACGAGTGGGAAGGGCCAGCCATTGGGAGGCATTAAAAAAAAGTTTTACAGCTTACACACTTCCTGCAGTGGGCTGTGCTGGTCTACCCCCCCCCCCCTCCCCCTTCAGTAACTGTCACTTGATCTCTTCATGGTTTCTCCTGCACAGAGCATGAGGCAATCACAGATTAAAGGTAGGAACCAGTCTTTTCATCAACTTGTTTGGAGACCACAGTTCCCCTTCAAAAAAAAAAAAAAAAAAGACCGCACTTTTTCAGCATGCAGACTCCAGTCAGATAAATGTTCTGGCAGCCAATCTGGATGTAAATGCATTAATCACAGCAGATTAGCAATATATATAAAAATTACAATGTGTTTGTGTGTAGATTATATTGCAGAAAAGATTTCGGTTTCTTTCAAATATTTCTATGTAAGGATTTTATTTTACATGGGGAGAGTCTGTATGTAAGCCTCCTGAATATTATTCTTAATGAATCCGTTCATAATGAAAATTCAATATAGAAGTAATTGGTCGCTTGTGGTAAATTATCTCTCTTGGATCTAACTAGATCTGGCTAAGGGAAATAATTAAACTGTAACAAGTAGTGAGTTAATCAATAGACTTTAATATACAGATCAACAAAACCTGTGTTATCCGGTTTCTTATATTCTTTACCGTTATTTATTAGAATTTTAACTTCAAGTCATGGCTGTAATAACTTTACTAAATTTTAATCAACTTACTAAAACTCAGGACAAATATATGCCATGATACTTCTGGCATGTATAAAAGGAGAACTAAAAAAAAAAAAAAAAATCAAAAACATGGCAACCCAGTGCCCTAAATTGTTATTTATATCTTCATGTGTATCCAGCTCATCCCATTAACAGTGCCTTTCTTTTCATCATAGCAAATGCCTGGGGGAGCTGACACAGAGTGAAAAGGGAGGAATGACACCAGTTTGCAAGCCCCACCAGCAGTTTTAGACTTAAATGTCTTATAATATAAAACACAGTTGACTTTTTAATCTCTTTAAAGGGGAACTGTGGTCTGCAAACAAGTGTATTCTAAATGAAAGGAAAGGTTCCTACCTTTAAAATGAGCCATCAACCAACTCTGTGTGTTGCACAGGCCAAGACATGAAGAAATCCCTGATCGGAAAGTTAAGGGGTGGGAGGTTCTGAATCTGCAGACACAAATACTACTTCTTCCTCTAATCTGCAGTTGGCACATGCTCAGTGCAGGAGAAACCATGAAGAGATTGAATGACAGTGACTAAACGGTGGGGTGGGGGGTAGACCAGCACAGCATAGCCCACAGCAGGGAGTGTGTAAGCAGTAAAATGGTTAGCTTTTTTTTAATGCCTCCCAATTGCTGGCCCACGAGGAGGAGAAACAAGGAAGTGGGATGGTCACGTGGTTTCAGAGCAGGAAATGTAGGGGATCTGGTGATGTTGCCAACATATCACACACAAAAATGTAAATATTTTTATGAAACATCCAAATACATGCTGAATGCTTTATTCGCGAATCACACATGTTTCGGGGAACACTATGTCCCCTTCATAGTGTTTCCCAAAACATGTGTGATTCGCGAATAAAGCATATAGCATGTAAAAGTAGTGTGCATCTCTCTACTATTATTTGGATCTTTTATATAGATATAGTCCCAAGGTAAGAGGTCTTTTGAGATTTGCATCTACCAAATTTCTATAAAACTTGGTAGGAATCACAAAGTTCATATGAGGCACAATAATGAAAGTAGGGAAAGCGGGGGGTTCATAGTAACTCAAGCATTTAGCAACTCCGTCGGTAGAGTATAAAACAACATTCTTTATTCAAATACATATCTGGACAAACATATTTAAAAACACGCCTGACACATTTCATACCAGCTGTGGCACTTCAGAGGCATAAAAGTAGCAAAACGTTGTAGGAAAAGTTGTTTTATACTTACACATGTCCTCCACATAAACAGTAAACATACATTTTCTGTGATAGACAAAATTTAAGCAAAGAAAGAGGTTGGTTGCTAATCTTTAACATTTAAACGTTTCATGTGGGGTTTTCAATGGGGAAATACTATATGTATGTTCTATGTAAAATAAACAAAAAACAGAATTGAATAATAAATATCCCTTTCAAGGTCTATCCTAAAATTGAATAATGTAACTAGTCTGTAATTATAGAGAAAAGTGTCTCTGTAAAATTAAATGATTTAGATTATAAATTACTTTCAAACAGGTTTGTCTCAACTGCATAACTTTTTCAAGACCTCTTTGAAATCATTTAGTCCAAGCAAAAAAAAAATCCTAGTTTTTCATGTTGTGAAATGATTTGTGTGAGGATATTTCTGGTGAAATAGTTTTGTTTTTTTAATGTGTTCTGAAAAGTCCTTATCTTTCTGTTGCAGCACTAGTTATCTACCTCTCTAGTGTTTGGTGATACAAGTGAAATGTTCACAGGGTTCAATAAACATTGCTGATCATTATGTTGATATTTACCACTGACCACTTCTTCAGCTGGATAGGCATGGACTACATATTTACTTAGCTGATGAGGCTTTTGTTCTGTTCTTGCTGCCAATTAAACACTGAAAATGTCTGAATGGCTTTGGAAAGGCCAGATAAGGCAAAAAGAGGAAATGTATAAAATAACAGGTCAGATTTATATTCAGAGCAAACAATGGCTCTGAATATTTTGTATGCAGCAGAAGTTGGTTAGTAATATAAAACAATTTGTCACATAAACCTGTCAATAGTTTAGCCTCTGCAAAACAGAGATTAGTTGGAGGAATTGCTGAAAAATTTGAATGTTTGTGCACAAACCTTCAGTTTTATTTTCAAGAAATGTTCATGGGGAAGAAACACTATAGAGTATAGGGCCACAGGCATGCTTGTGACCTGGATGCAGCCACAAGCATTTCAGCCATCAGACCCAGAGGCAACTTTCAGGCGATTCCTATATCCAGTATCGTAAGATTGCGATTGTTGAGTGTATAGGCCTCTTAAGGCCACTCATAGACCTAAATATAAAGCTAGTCTGGTAACAGTTACAACACTCATTCCTAAAGTCCTGGGTTCATTATAGATTATGCAGAACAGACGGATATTTAACATGGTGATGTAAATAGTTTAAAAGGGTAGTTTTCCTTAGGGCATTAAAAATAAAGAGCTTTATAGGTACTGTATGTAGCATGTTAATTGTCAAGCTTGTCTTAAAAAATGAACAGTGAATTTAAGAAATTATGTCAACTTATATAAATTGTTTGGTCATCAAACTCATAGGCTATGTACACACCAGCAGTGTTATTGTACCAACTAAGCGCTCACTACTACCGAGCGCTCAACCAGGACAAATGACTGTCGTAGCGGCAATAGTGGCCACGGCCGACAGTTCACGTGACCGGTCGTGATTTACAAACAGTCCCTATTGCTGTTCCAGCTCGGTTGCTGCCAGCCGTCCCACACCATGCGATATTTCCGGCTGACCAACCGCTACACGTCACTATCGGTCGGTCTGATGGTGTGTACCCAGCCTAAGTCACCAAAATCAGGCTATTATTGTTCCAACAACTTTTTTTTCACAATTCAATCTCATTTTCTCTAATTTTCTTATTTATCTCTACTTCACTTTCCGTTTCCATATACCGATAGACCAATTTCTTATGCAACTATAGTCCCTAGATTTCTTCAGACCATTACAATACTGCTATAATATTGTTAGCTTTGTATTTTTCTGCAATAGTAGTAAAGAATTGTACCGTGTTAGCCATTGATGAAAGTGACTACATCTTGGATATAAAATAATACCTTTTATTGGCTAACTTAAATGATTGAAAATGCTTTCGAAGCACTAGGCTTCTTCCTCAGGCATGATACAATACCGAATCTTGTAAAGCACTCTATTTTATATACATACAACAACAAAAACTCTGACATTATACAGATGTTATCTTTTGTCTCCATGCCTGGCAATGGCTGTCGTAAATAAAACAGTAAATACATATTCAATGATCACAGGCATTAATAAAAGAATTAACAAGAGTTAAACAATCAGATACTCTTCACCTCTAGTGTCAATGCAGGGTCTGGTATAAATGAGATATTTATGGGTTTGGGTGCTTTTGAGGAATTTGGTCTGATTAATTAATCCATTGACACTGGAGGTGAAGTGTATCCGATTGTTTGTTTAAAGGTTTGTACACACGTGTGATCGCGGGTCTCGGCCTCACGACGCACGATCGTTGGTTTCGGGCGATAATCGTCCCATATTTAGGGCCTTTATCGCCCGAAACAGGACGATTATCGGCCAAAACGAACGTTCTTGCACATCGTGCGTCGGGACCCACGATCGCACGTGTGTACGAACCTTAACCCTTGCTAATTCTTTTATTACCGCCTGTGATCATTGAATTTTTATGTACTGTTTTATTTACGAGTCATTGCCAGGCATGGGGACAAAAGATAACATCTGTGTAATGTCAGAAAGTCTTTGTTCTTTTATGAATAAAATAGTGTGCTTTTCAAGATTCAGTATTGTATTATGCCTGAGGAAGAAGCCTAAAGGTTCTTACACATGTGCGATGCACGATGTGTCCGAGCGTTAGTTTCGGACAATAATCAGGGCCCATAAATGGGCCGATTATCGGCCAAAACAAACTTTCGGACACATTGTGTGTCGCGGGTTGGGACCCATGATCGCATGTGTGTACGAGGCTTCGAAAGCTTGTATTTTCAATCATTTTAGTTAGCCAATAAAAGGTATTATTTTCTATCCAAGATGTCTTCACTTATTTTCCTGCAAGGAAGTGATAAGTAATGTTTGCTTTTAGAGAAATAGTTCAGCCTAAAGCTGGGTCGACACATTAGCGATATAAGGCCAATTTCGTGGGTACCGACAGGACTGGCCCTACATTTCCTTCTCTATCGCTAATGTGTGTACGGCCAAAACGGGCATTTCCGATGCAGACTAACGAGTCTGCGGTTGTAGGGAGTATGGCAGTCACAAGCTGTATATAGGGAGAACATTTGTGACAGTGTGTACTCCCATCTGTCAGAGATGACAGACAGAATTTGGCATATTCTGTCAGTCATCTTTGACAGATTGCTACTCTGTGTACCCACCTTAAAGTGCATTGTTTTTCCAACTAAAAACAAAATGGAGTAAAAATTTATCACTTGCCTAAGTAAAGGTGGCCATACACATGCGATTTCCATCGCAATGTGCCGACAGATCACATTGGTATTTGTCAACCGCCACACATGTAAACGTCCGATTTCCATACGGTCGGTCGTGTGGCCATACACGTTAATGATCGTATAGGCTCCCTTTGCTTAAGTAAAGGGAGCCGATAACGACCAACGGGAATTTTCTGTCTTTCCCGACCGACCGTAGTGGCGAGTACGGTCGTTCGGGAAAAGCCCATACACTTGAATGATAATGGGTAAATCCCGTCGTGAAACGATGGGATTTACCTATTATCGTTCATATGCATGGCCACCTTAATGCATAGTCATAGATACATATGCGTGAATTAAAATCCTCATGTCACTTCTAACCCCTCCTCATACCACTAGTTCAGTCATGCTTAGTGAGAGCAAGAAAAAAAAAGTGAGCTACTATGAATCTTTCTGTGTTGGGGGAATAACATACAAAGGAAAAACATTTTAAGCATTTGTCAGCTGTAAAAACCATTAGGACTAGGCCTCCGTGCAGATTGAATTTTCGATGTGCACTGAAAAACGCAATGCAGTCGGAGCGGCCCCACTGTGTGTGTTGCTCTCTGATCTATTATTGGAGTGCATGCACAATTTTTCAATGTGTATTGAAAGCACAGCGCAAATAGAAAATAACGCAACTAACACATCCCTGATACATTCTCTTACTTTACATAAGGAGATCACTCGGCTGGCCAGTAGTCTCTCTTGGCTCCTCATATTAGTGTATAAGGGCTAATCAAAATTTCCGGATGAAACATAACTGCTGATTTACGCCATATGTCGTCAATAATAGGACAATTCTGTTTGATCTGACCAGATTGGCTGGTTATTGGTATTGTGTGTTAGGGTGAGGCCACACTACAACGCACCAAGTGCGCATGCTTTCGGCTGCGTGTTTTCTGTGCGCTAGCGCGCATTGTTTTCGCATTTGCGCTTGCGTTTTTTCTTAAAAGCGAAAACGCAAGCGATTGCGTGAAAAAATGCTCACCGAAAACGCAAATGGACACGCAATCGCATGCTCATCGGAAATTGCAGGAACATTCGTGTTCCAGCGATGTTCTGTGTAAGAAGCCCCACCCCCAAACATCAATCTTTTCTAAAGCTATTTACACACCTGCAACTATTCTCTAGCCTTTTCCTCTACCTAGGGGCACCTTAGGGAAAGAAAACATTTTCTTTTCAGGATTGGGTCTAGCTTTAAAAATGATTTAGAAGTTCATTAGCAGGGTTTATGATGCAGCTGACGATGCTCTCTCCCAGCAGTGGGCATGCTCCAACCTTAAACTTGGAAGCAGACCACAAAATTCTGGTGATGCCCTAAATTACTGTACTAGCAAGAAAAAACACCCATTATACTGCTGTAAATTTGGATAGACTGAAGCTAGAAGCATGATCCTGGAGTGCAGTACGCATGGCAAAAATCTACCTGAGGCCAGCTAGCAGGCAGTGTCCTATATGGACTCTGCTAGCCTCCTGGTAGTCATTTTTTGGGACTTTGGGGGGGGGACTACAGGAGAACCCTATGGAGCTGGGATGTGAGGTAAGGATTAAACTACACTACATGGTGGGGCCAGTAGTTGGGGGGATTATAGTTTTGGGGGTGGACATGCCCTTTAAAGAAATGGACTGCAAAAGAGACACAGATGCACCAGAAAGGTTGCTTTTCCCCTGCAGAAATTACAAGAGGATTTCACATTAAAGGGTATCTAAAAATAGTATCTTTAAACATAGCAAGATCCCACTACTTAAAAAAGTTTTTGGGTTTTAAAACTGAGCTGTAGATTTAGAGAAATCTGCATCTGGAATCTCAGCATTTACAGGGAAAGACCTGTCACTCCAGAAGCAGAAACTATAATATCTTCCCTATTCCTGACCTCTTAATAGGATCTTTGCTTCCTGCCAGCACACTTTCTTTTTGCTGCTGATTCTCTTAATTGTTGCAGAAAAAGGGGGGGGGGGGGGGGGGTGGGGGGGGGGGGGTAGATTTGTGTCTGTGGTGAGGCTGTGCAGAACGTATTATGTAGTGCCACAGACATTACAAGAAGGCAGTGATAAAGGGTGGGGAAAATAAAGAGCACTCACTAAACATCAAAAATGGAATGACAAAGAAAACACATTTAAATATGAGAATACCATTATTTTACTTCTCTCAAATTGTAGTTTCAGATAATGTAAAGAGTAAGTTTAGCAATGTGATCATAAAAAGGACAAACTATTTACATTAAATTCTAAAATATTTTCTTTTGTTGAATCCTGAAGTTCCACAGAAAATCCGTAGGTTAATTATAGAAAGGGCAGACAGGGAAAATGCCATTTTCTCAATGAAAGACAAGGTTTGCAAAAAAAAGTGAAATTCTTCTAAAAAACATATTGATTGAAGTTTTAATGTTTGAATGTAGCAGTTCTTTATCCTTTAGAGTTACTTAAAGGGCATGTCCACCCCCAAAACTATAATCCCCCCAACTACTGGCCCCACCATGTAGTGTAGTTTAATCCTTACCTCACACCCAGCTCCATGGTTCTCCTGTAGTCCCCCCCCAAAATCCCAAAAAATGAACACCGGAGGCTAGCAGTCCATATAGGACACTGCCTGCTACCTGGCCTCCCGGAGATTCCTGCCATGCGTGCTGCAGCCCTTCTCCCCCCCTCCCTCCCTCCCTCTCCCTCCCTCTCCCTCCCGTTCTACTATCCCTCCCCCTAGCGAAAATCCCCCTTAATATTGTGCTCCCCCATGTCCCCCAGCCCCAACCGCATGTTTTTTTTTTTTAAAAAGCTCCCCAAACTCTACTTACCTCTCCGCTTTCCTCCGCTGCACTGACTGACCCCAGCCGCGTCCGTGATTGGCTGCCGCTCAGCAATCACAGACACGACTGCCGTCCCGCCCCTCTGCTTGCATTCTCGCAAGCAGAGGGCCGGCAGTGCGGCGGAGGATCGAGGGAGGTAAGTAAGAGTTTGGGGGGCTTTTTAAAAAACTAAAGAAGCGGTTGGGGCTGGGGGACATGGGGGAGCATGATATTAATTTTTTATTTTGTGGGTGGACATAGCCTTTAAAACAGTGACTGAGCACTTCCGAAGCCAAGCTGCCAACAGGGCTAAGGTAGATGATGCCATTCTTCTCCATATTCAACCTTCACCAGTGGCGGGGCTGGCATTTGGGAAAACTGGTCTGTGCATGTGCCAAGACTTTGGAGATGGCAACCTCGACCAGTTGATACAAGCTCTCCAGCTTGTTTGGCATATTGGGAACCTGGGTTCTGTGTAAGAAAAGAATCACTAATCTAGGCTGGTAAAGCTCTTATAAAATGCTTCTTAAAATTTGTTGAAATTCTGGATTTTATTGGTTTTAATTCCATTTTGTGTGCATTTTATGCATCTCCGTTTTGGGCAGATTGGTTGCAGCTGTTTTTCTTATGCTAACTGGAGATATTTTATAAAAGTGTATACATTCTTTGTGCTCCTTTAGGCACGTCATTTTCTGGTAACCTGCACACATAGTTTTTTAGTATGCTTTAACTTTACAGAGTAGAGGAATTCTGTGCTGTATTCTGCTCACCATCAAAGAATGATTTAAGGCAAGGTCAAGCCACATAGGAGATGTCCGCTATCTCTGGCAGTCCAACTTAGAAGGTGGAATACAATTATTAAGTTTCTGTTCAGCGATGTCTTAAACCCCTCGAGGTATTTCAGTAAACTGTGCAGAAGGACTTAACTGTTGGCTGCTCTTCAGCTCTGTTCTTTACACAGAATTTAATTTTCACTGTAGTGCTCTCTTTTTATAAAGATATATTTAGTGGTCTAAAATGTAGGTGTGCACATAAATTATTATCAATAGCTATTTAAGGTCTTAATGTTTGCTACTATTATGAAATCTCATGGGGCATTTAAATATGTGTCAGTCTATTGATAGATCATAAATGTGGAGACCCAGGAAACTTAAAGGGCATGTCCACCCCCAAAACTATAATCCCCCCAACTACTGGCCCCATCATGTAGTGTAGTTTAATCCTTACCTCACATCCCAACTCCATAGGGTTCTCCTGTAGTCCCCCCCCCAAAGTCCCCCCCCCATGTCTCCCAGCCCCAACCGCAAATATTTGTATCTTCAGAAAGCTCCCCAAACTCTTACTTACCTCTCCTCTTTCCTCCGGTGAAGTGAGCTGTCGGCAGCCGCGTCTGTGATTGGCTGCCACTCAGCCAATCACAGACGCGGCTGCCGGTCCCGCCTCTGCTTGCATTTCCTTGCAAGCAGAGGGCCGGAGCGCGGCGGAGGAAAGAGGGGAGGTAGTAGAGTTTGGGGGGCTTTCTGAAGATACAAGTATAGCGGTTAGGGCTGGGAGCCCTTGGGGAAACTTATATAAAAAAATATATTTGTGGGTGGACATAGCCTTTAAGTAATATATTGTCTTGGTTTTACTTCCCTATCTCACTATCTTCGCTTTTCATCTACTACTTTCTAATACATCCAACATCAAATGTTATCAAATGTTTTCTAACTGTAACAGAGCAGTAAAAGGTATTCAACACCCTGAGGAAGTCAAGTGGACCAGTAAACGAAACTGGCATTTGCTTGTTTACAATGAGGGACACTGGGGAACTCCTAGCACAGATCTTTTTTTAAAAAAAAATGTCTCCAGACACAAGTCTAATAATGTGGCCCAACATAGGAAGCTAAATTGAGAATGACAGGGCACTTAAAAAGGATAAATGTAACTCTTTTGAGGACCACAAGGTGCATATTTAGGCCATCAATAACAAAATTAAAAAAGAATCCATAAACAGGGTTGGGAGCCTTCAACACCACCCTTTATCTACAAAGCTGTTTAGGTTTCACTGATGTATATATATATATATATTATATATATATATTATATATATATATATATATATATAATATATATATATATATATATATATATATATCTCATGGACTTATAAGCAATCAGCTGTTTATTGTAGCGTTCTACGCGTTTCAACCACGTCCGTGGTCGTCATCAGGATACGCTAAATTGTGACACACCATGTTAAATACATAACGTCCCTCCCCCGACACACCTCCAGAGTACACCCATCACAACGAAGTGATGCCCATACAGACGTATATCAACGAGTATTAAAAACCACCACCAACACCTACCGCTAGTAAAACAAATGCATAATAGCAGTATAAATACATAGAAAAACATTGATATAAATATATAAAAATATAAATATATACGAACTGTACCTATCACCATAATACCAAAAAACTATCAGAGATCATACTACATATTCTATTAAAGTATGGGCAACTAGCTCAAAGGAATTCAAAGGACAAAGGTGCCTCAAGAGGGACAACTAGACATATTACATACTCATTCGATAGCTAATACTAATCGCAAGATGCATACTACGAGCAGGCACCACAATGAAATAAGGAACTGGGAGGATACATAGTTACCATACGATCCCAACCGATGGACTATAAGAAGCAGGATAATGCAAGCTGTTCATTTAACCCTCTCGGGGCTAGCCGAATAATTTCTTATCCATTTCGCTTCTCTCCTTAAAAGGGCCTTGTTTTGATCTACACCTTCCACTCTTTTTTCATGGTCTATCGCCATCCATCTAAAGCTAGATATGGAATGACCAGCTTCTTTATAATGTTTCGCTACCGACATTTCACCAAATTTGCTACTCATGCTAACATCATTAATGGACTGGCGTAAAGCCCGTCGATGATTAGCTAGTCTCTCCCTCAGGGTTGTTGTTGTTTTCCCAACATAATAAAGCCCACAAGGGCAGGTTGGCGTATCCTGATGACGACGACGGACGTGGTTGAAACGCGTAGAACGCTACAATAAACAGCTGATTGCTTATAAGTCCATGGAGTGCTCCGTTATTATATTATAATGTGAATGTTTGGGGATGCACCCTGTTTGATTATATATATATATATATATATATATATATATATATATATATATATATTGAGAATGTCCCTACAACTTAGAAGGTCACTTTAATGGTGAATCATCTTCAATTACTAAACAAGTCCAGTTGCATTTGACCATAGATCAGATTTGCAGTGTTTAGCAGATGAGTGACTAATTACAAGAACATTTCTAAATCAGGTGACAAAGATATGGAGTTTCTCAAATCCCTGTGGGGTTGTGAAAACAACAAAAATTGTTATTTACTGTTGCGATAGATTGTGTCTTTTCTCACTCATTATCTATTAAAGGGCACGTCCACCCCCAAAACTCAAAATGAACCATTAATTGCCCACCTTGTGTTGTTTAAAAAGAACTCTACCTTTCCTCTGAAATCCCTATGGCTGCTAAGTATGCCCGCATTGAACTTAAACTTTTTTTAAAAAATTGAACTTAACATAAAAAACGAACACTAGGAGGCTTAGGTACCTTATTGTTTCTTCCTCATTCTCTGCCTCCGGGAGAAATATGTCCTCCGCACTAGAGCAATCCTCCCCAAACGCATAAGCATCCGCTACCCCCCCCCCCCCCCCCCTGGTGCCCCTCTGTAAAAAAAAAAAAAAAAAACGAGATTTCCATCTCAAACCAGTGCAAGTCAATGGGCCAATCACGCGTTTGCATTTCGGCAGCCAATGGCCATGCAGCAATATCTTCTGCTGGCTCCACCAATCTGGTGCATTTGGATATCAGCTGGTAACAGAACAGCCAATCATATTGTGAGAATCACAATCCTGCAAAAACACAACTACCTCAGAGCAATTTTTGATTATTATAAGGTAAAAAAAAAAATTAAAATGTATATATTTAATAGAAATGCCTCAATTCATTTAACCTATGATTGGCAATTAGCTATGATTAATCACACACACATATATATTACAATACAAGGATTGTGGAAGCACTACAATTAGGCTAATTTGTAACTACATTTAGCGGAAGTGCTACTGATCTGGTCAAGCATTTATACAAACATAGAAAAGATAATCAATGCACATTCCTAGGCCCTATACAATATCATTATCTGCACTCTGGCATACTTTATAAACACAGGGGTTTTAGTATACATTACTGTGATCACATGAATGAAAAGCCTTCCAACCACATCAAGGTAACCCCAGTCTGGAAGGTCCTAACTTCTAACCTTTTTAAATTACTTTTACTTCAATACGATTAGCAAACTTTTGCATTTCTCATTCTTACACACTGGATCCATACAACAGGCTCTCACTTCCCCCTCAGCCCTTTGGCTTTTTAAGATGAGGGAAGAGGCCATCCAGTGCTTTATATTAAAGGCATAGGACCTCCCATAAAAGGGGCGTGTTGGGGGTGCTATTACCACATGGAGGCTTGACCAGGCCTATAGGAGTCTAGCGTGGTCGATGGAAACACAGTCCCGAGCATTCTCCCTATAATGTTCATAGGGAGAATGCTCAGGACTGTGTGTATGCAGATCTTTGAAAGATGGCAGACAGGATCTTGCAGATCCTGTCTGTCATCTTTCAGAAATCTGTACTGTGTGTACCTAGCTTTACAGCATCACGGGATTCCAGTCAGGTACAGCATCCTTTTTTCCCCCTGCATCGGCCAATAAGCCTCCATAGAAAATGTGTTAAGATTGTCAAAATTGTTGCGTAAATCTTAACATAGACTTTTCTACATAGGCTACACCGCACTATTTTCAAAAAGGTTTTCCAGTATTTCTGCCCAAACATGGCAGATATACCATCGTCTGTGTACATTTTTGCTGTGTGTTATGCCGATTGTGTTGTGTAGCAACAGTAATTTTCCAGCAATATCCATCATATCTAAGGAATAGATGTCTTTTGACATATACAATGAGGTTCATGCCTTGATATGTAATAAAAATAAAGAAAACCCATCCCTGCTTCCTCTACAGCAGTTGCCTGTGGCGGAGGGGCTATACCGGAGTTGGAACCACACCCATAGTTCCTAGGTCACCTTGCAGTTACATGGGATGCTCCACTGATGTTAACATAAGAATGAGGGGAAAACCCTCCAAGAACCCCTAAACAGCACTCGCAGCATTAAAATCATGTATAGAAATACCCAAATTTATTTTTGCAAATATATAATGTTTAGGATATAATTTATCAATGTTATTGTATAGAAACTGTATTGACTACATACATTATGCAATGACTGTGTAGATGTGGCATGAATATGGGATATATATGTAACATGGACCTCTGGGATCTCTAGTCACCTTTGGATAACATATGTTTCTTGTTAAAGTTATGTAAGGTAACAAATGGCCATATAAGGTTACATGTCTAAGGGCTAGGCCACAGTAGTGTGTTTTTCGCACGTTTGCGCACACGTTTCGTGCTCGCGATTGCGTCCGCGATTTTCGATAAAATGGAAATCGCGGTACGGCGAAAATTCACGCGATTTCTGATGCGCATGCGATTGAGCGTCTGTTCGTGTTTTGGTAACGCATGCTTTCACCATTTTGTGAAAAATGGTGAAAACACACAAGAATCGCGCACACAATCGCGTGCGACAATGCTTGCGATTTTGTGCGCGATTCCTGTGCGTTGCAGTGTGGCCTCACCCTAAAGTAAAAGGGGACTGCAAAGTCCTTTCCTATTGGATATGGGCTGGTGACGTATGGCCAAGATTCTGTATAAGAAAGAGGTCTGTACAAGCTATCTTGGTTACTCACTATCCAGTTGAGTGACCAGCACATGTGTTTATATGCATATGCAATAAATCTCTACTATCGACTTTCAAGACTGGTGTGGCTCTACTTAATTCCCTAAGAGTTTTTGGCGTTCAAATGCCAGCACTAAAGATACAAACCTACCTGTCCAGATGGGGTCAACTTTCAAAAGGAGGACAAAATCAAGGGCCCGGTGAGTTGTCCCTTTTTGGAAATTGATCTCAGGACCAGGTACGCTCTGTTGACGAGTAACTTTCCCTCGGTTATTATTCAGATGCAATCACCAACAACCTAAATTCTCTCTAATTGAAATCAGCTGTGTGTGCAGATATATTTTCTGTGCACTGTTGTATAACACAATGCTGATATTCTAGCAGGTTTTTTATACACATAGCTTTAGCCTGTGTGCAGAGGCCTGCAAATTTGGGTTTGTGTAGGAAAACAATTCTGACAGCTGAAGATTTTTTGACCCTTATAAAAAAAACCTCTTTAAATGACATGTTTTTAAAACCAGAATACAACAACCTAATTCTTTAGCAATTAAGCAGCTCTAAAGTTAAAGTTAAGTAACCAGAATATGTGTCAATTAAAGGGCATGTCCACCCCCCCAAAACTATAATCCCCCACTACTGGCCCCACCATGTAGTGTAATAAAATCCTAACCTCACATCCCAGCTGCAACCCCCCCCCCCCCCCAAGTCCCAAAAACTGCCCACCAGGAGGATAGCAGTGTCCATATAGGACTCTGCCTCCTGTATTCCCTCCGGGAGAAGTTTGGCATGCGCACTACAGCCATTCTCCCCCTCTCTCTCGTTTTGCAATCCATCCCCCTAGCATAGAAACCCTTTGCCATATAGTAGGGTTCATTTCCCCAGCCCCAACTGCTAAAAAAGATTTTTAAGAAAGTCCCCCGAACTCTACTTACCTTCCCTCTCCCCCGGCATTCTGGGCAGCCGCGTCCGTGATTGGCTGCCTCTCAGCCAAATCACGGACGCGGCTGCCGGCCCCACCCCTGCTTGCAGTGTCTTGCAAGCAGAAGGCCGGACAGTGCATCGGAGGAGAGAGGGAAGGTAAGTAAAGATCGGGGCACTTTCTTAAAATTATTTTATAGCGTTTGGGGCTGGGGGAAGGTATACTAGCATATGTGAAACATTTTTTATAAGGGTGGACATGCCCTTTTAGATTACCTTTAGAGTCTGACTCATAGTAGAAATAGATGAATTGGAAATATTTTGTTTTAAAGGTAAACATTGCATTTTAATTACTCACTCAAGATATTTGAAGAAGAAGAAAAATATTAGTGAAAAATTATAAGTGGATTTGGGAAGTTTTAGAAACTTTGGTAGGGTTGAAAATAAAGCTGTAAACAAGGCAAGGCAAACTCTAAGAAGAATGAATGTTGCATCAGTGTTATTGAAACAACAAAATATGATAGTGTACTTCTTTTGGAAAATCAATAATTTTTTTTAAAAATGCGCTATCAGATACAAAAGAATGTAAATTCATTGCAATAGTAGTTTCCTAGAAATATTCAGCTAAGCAAGGTTTAGCTATTGCTGGGATTAATTTGAAGTGGCAAAGTTGGGTGTTCTACTTTAGTTTTAAAGGGTCAGGTAATTTATGTTAAGTGTCACACCTATTTGGAAAACAGATAAAAGTCAATAAAGAAGTGGATGTCACAGCTATTCTGTAGATAAGGAATGTGTGTAGTAGAGGAACTCCTGTACTTGAATTCCTGAGTAAGTAAAGTTACAGTGTTTAGTTTTTGATGTAAAATAAGTTAGTTCTATCATTTGAAATTTAATATACACCACATTAATATGGTATATATAAAAATCCTGGGTCTATAGAAAAAATATTTTCATATATTTCAATTTTTCAGAATGACCTTAAAAGAGAAAAGTGTATGTTAAAAGTTCATAAGAAGCTAACTGGGTCAGTTTTACTTGAATTTAGATACTTTGTGGTGCTCAGTTAATCTGTTGGAGAAGGATAATTGTGTAATTGTTTACTTTTTAAGTATCAAGATTTTTTGAGTAGAGAAACCTTTGATTTATTAAGATATGATTGTATGGTATTGTCATCATTTGATACTCCTAAATACTGTAGGATTCTTCTCAAGTTGCATTTAGTACATGTAAGAGATAGATTATGTAACTAATAGGGCATCCATGTTGTTGCCAGTACAACTTCACAGCCTATGCAGTTTCCAAGGAGCCTTGTGAGCATGTGCACCTATTGGCCACACCCCGTCTCTACTTGTTACATTTTGTTACTAGCCAAAGTTAATGTACATATGGATGCTGTCAACTTTTAGGAAGGAAGGCTACAGTTTCCTTGATTTGATTTGGAGAGCATGTGAAGTGTATTATAGACTCCACCAAAATAAGGATTTGAATTACGAGAGCTGACCTCCAGTACCCATAGATTAATTTTTAAATCAACCTACAGCCACAGCACAGGGAGAGGTGAAACACAGTTTGTATTTTGTTAATATGCTCTATCTATTGGCACAATATTGTTTAAAAGCTTAAATTCCCTTAAAAGGGACTGTCCACCTCTCTTACCAAAAACGGATATAATGTAGATAACCCCCCAAAACCTTAACTTCGTTTTAGTCACAATTTACAAATCAGCTCCCACACAGGAGTTATTATACTCACAAGCTCCTCGCTCCACCACCGCTTCCGGGTTCTTCTCCCAGTCTCCACTGTAGCTGCTCTGTTCTTTTTGTGTTCTTGAGCAGCCGCAGTGGAGACTGCTCCGGCAATGGCAGTCAGTGATTGGCCGTGACGTCACAGCCGACACTGACTGCCGTACCCGGAAGTGCAGAGCCACAGCGGTGGAGCGAGGAGGAGCATGTAAGTATAATATCTCTGTGTGGGAGCTGATTTGTAAATTGTGACTAAAACGAAGTTAAGGTTTTGGGGGGTTATCTACATTATATCAGTTTTTGGAAAGAGGGGTGGACAGTCCCTTTAATGATAAAATTAAAAAATACACAATATCCCTTATTATGTAACTATGGTACATTATGTCTCCTATATATAAAATGGAAGAATGGTTCACTTTGATTGTACATTTTAATTGTTAAATATGTCTAAAATGGTCAAATGGTTTAATGCCTAATAAGTTTCAAAATGTGTCTTAAATAATGGTGAGGGTACAATACCATTGTTTCAGGGAGAAAAAAAAAGAAAAAAAAAGAAAATATATATATATATATATATATATATATATATATATATATATAAAAACATTGTTACCTCTCAAGAGGTTACATATTGATTTAAAGTATATCTATGTAGGATTATATTAGTATGTGATTTTATGGTTATTAGAAATACTGCCAAAAATGAAGTACTTATAGTTAGAGAGCTACAAAAGAAAATAATTTAAGAGTATGAAAATGTTCCCTAACAATAATAACATAATGGAATAACATGGGGAATTTAAGGTGATAAATAAAGGCTAATGTAGCAAATCCAAAAATCTAGATTTAATAAAGTAACAATATATCCAATGTGAAAAACTAGTGAGAGGGTTTAAAAAACCTAAAGGACTCTTGTGCTACGATTGTTTCTACATCTAAATTATCTTATGTAATTATCTTAGGAAACAAATACTGGGAAGTATTTTCTCGATTTCTTAATGCAATTAATTATTATTTTAGCAGCAATAGTGGTTAACTAACTAGACAATAAAGTAATTGAAAAGGAAAATGTAATCATTTTATCTATTTTTGTGATTCAATAAAAAGGATTGCAGTAACCTTTGGGACTATTTTAGCCTATTTGTTAACCACCTTGGATTTGTCATCAGTGATTGGTAACTTGCTCCCTACAATTAAAACTATGGAATTTTACAAGGAAGCTGACAAATGTTTGACTGACAATTGTACACACCTGTCAGCTCCCTTGTTGTTTGTGATCCTTCCTGATGGATTACTAATCAACGCACATGCGACTTGCCACACACGTACCATTGTCGACTGAATTGGTCGAATGTTGACCATTCGCGGACCACTTAAAAGGTATCTTTACTCTAAAAGAATAGATTCAAAAATACTACCTTTAGATACAACAATATTCCATTTCTCCAAAACTTTTTGATGAGAAATCATCATTTTAATCACAGCATTTACAGGGAAAGACCTGTCACTCCAGAAGCAGAAATTATAATATGTAACCCATGCTTGACCTCTGTGCCTGCCAGCACACTTTCTGCAACATATAAGAGAATCAGCAGTGAAAAGACAGCAGGGGGAAGGCAGAGCAGTGTCCATGGTGAGGCTGTGCAGAACACTTAAGTGTCGCAGACACTAAAAGAAGGCAGTGAGTATGGGAGGGTTGGGGGGAATTAGGAGTACTCACTAAACAAATAATTTAATGACAAAGCAAGCACAGATGTACATGTGAGTACCATCATTTTACTTGTCTCAAATTGTAGTTTCAGAAAATTGGGCCATAATAAATTGTGCATCAATTTGAAAGAAATATTTCATAGACTATAGAAAGTCTACATTTCTGGTTTCAGGCACCTTTTATTCTGCATCTCTCTCTCTCTACATGAGCATGTCTCATTTTAGAAAAAAAACAAACAAAAAGGGCAACTAAAGCCTCAAAACAATACGGAATCAAAAGTTAGTAGTAGTCCTATTTTATACCCTCAGTTTATGCTCTAGTCAATCACTTTTACTCCCTTTTCAGGTAAAATTAGGTACCTTGGTTTATACTCAGGTATATAAGGTATCTTACATAGTCAACAGTGTACATCCAGTCTGTTTCAGACACCATATTTCGCCAAAGCAAGCACTAAACATAACATGCCCTTTGTAATCACAGATCATCATTTCAAACACTGCACATTTCTAAAAAGCATGACTGTATTTTGATCTGGATAAAGAATATTATGCCAATTTATTTTTAAACTGCATCACCTCAAATTATTTTAATAATTTCTCCACTGTGCTCCATTGAACTTTTCAAAACACCAATGTTTTCAGTTCACTAGTGAAAGGATTTTTTAACTCCATTTTCAGAATTCTCAGTCAGTATTCTAATGCAAACCACCATAAAAGCACAATATAAAACCTCAAATTTATGACCCAACTAAAAAATAAAAGGAGTGCCAAGAGTAAAATCTCACACACCAACAAGCACTGAGGAAATCAGTGAGCCATGCAACAGTCTGATTCCATGGAGACAAAGTACCAGCTCATCTCTGTAAAAATTCAAAGTAAGAAGGATAACGATCAGAGAGAAAAAAATAGTTGAAAAATCATCTAGAAAATTACAACTTTGTAGGCTGCAAAAAATAAAAAATCACTTAGCAACTTAGACCAGATTAACACTGTTTACATTCATATGATAGGTATAAAGTGAAGAAGCCATTATCTCACTTGTAGATCAGTAGACATCAAGATTTAAGAATTTCACCCACCACTGCTATAATGGGATTGCAGGATGGTGTGTTACACACAGTGATCAATATTAACACATACACAGATTGTTTTGATAAATAAGCTAAAACTATTTTATTGATATGGTTAATCACTTAAAAGTGTTTAGTCAAAAAAAACACTGCACTAATTACTAAACAATTTTACTTGATGCTAATAACATAGAGGCACCATCAACAGTCTTCATGATGTAGTGCTAGATACTTACAGACATTGTAAGAACAATCTTTAAGAGGAAGTTCAGTGCAAATACACATGCTTTTGAGAAAGAAAAAAAAAAAAGCGCAGTATTTTTCCATCCCAATGAACTTAACCTGCCCATTCAGCATTCTGTCTGTGTACAAATAAATGTTTCCAAAATACTAACTTCCTGTTTGTAGGACCCCTAATAGAGACTATTATGGTTTTGCCCTTGACCCAGTGCCTGGGTTGATTCAGTTGCTCAGTAGAGATCTGAGCATGTTTGACTCATCCAACAGCCAATCAGTAGAAATTACGGTTAGGAACATTCCAAGGAAGTGGTGGATCCTGGGAAGTAGAAGGACCGTTAGTGAAACTGAAATGGCAGCTCACTAATGTCAACAGCAAGGGGTAGAAATTTAACCGATTTTTCAAAATGGAAGAAAATATCTAGAATAACTAGGTATGTATAATATAAACTAATCATTTTTAAAATATTGATATTTTCCACTGAACATTCCCTTTAAAGTTACTAGACCGCTTTTTAGTGGTCCTAGTGCAGGTTACCATCCAGTGGCATAACCCAGCAAATATATGATGAGGCTTCCTATCCCTGCTTCATCTACAGTGTTTTTCTGGGAGGAAGCTGTGTCTGTAGGGAAATTAAGAAGAAAGGGTTCCCATGGTTCCCGGGTCCCCCTGCTAATTATGCCCCTTTTACTATCCCTTTCCTCGATGAGCCAATGATAAGGCATGCTCTTACAATATGCAGGTATTTTCATCAGACAGCAAGACCATGCCTGTGGAGGTCGCATTGGTAAGGATGGCAGCCTTAAGGCTGCTTACATTCATGCCTCTGGAGGCCATATTGGTAAGAATAGCAGCCCATTCATGCTTTAAATGTGAGTTTTATTCTTTGGAGTTAAGCGTTACATTAAAACCATAGATGTGAAGAAAACAGAGCTCTTCGCACTATGACTCTTAAGTTGCAGCTAAAGTAATAAAAAAGGAACAAAAAGTAAAAAGTTCAGCACATTTGCATTACAGCTCCTCCTTTATGCCTTTAAAAATTAGAACATTATATTTAAAAGTCTGATTCACTTTAATAACTGCAAAGAAAAAAGACAGCATAATTGTGCAGATAGTATATAATTACTTACCAGTCCGTGGTTAATGAAGCCATATTTCTTGGCTAGTCTTTCAGCCTCAGCAGTGCCTCCAGATATATGAACTGCCCATGTGTTTGTATACATTTTTTGTCCAGTAATATCCTTGATCATCATGCTGAACAAAGCCCATAACACGAGCCCCAAACAAGGCCACAGATCCATGGGAATTCTGTCAGTTCCTGGGCTAGTTAAAAGACAGCTACTGACAAAACAAAGATTAATTCCTTGGTCCCACACGGCCTGCTTCCTTTATGTAGAATCCTCTAGCACTCCAGAAGACCATGAGGTCCTAATCTATTAATGCAGGTTAGAGAAAGCTGAAACCAGCTAGCAATGGATGGGTTTAACATGAGAAATCTTGCAGGATGGCTTCAAATTATCTGTTTACAAATTGAGGGGAAAAAAGAAAAATATTGTAAAAATGCTGCAATAAGCAGTAGAAAGCGCAAAGTAATGCCATAGATGAAAAAGAAAAAAATTACTTTTTGAGTGAACTATTCTTTTAAAGAGCAACCATAGTGTTACCACCTACCCCTTTCCAATAAAAGTACCTAGCACACCAGGCCCTCCCCACTGGGCTTACCTTGGAAAATTTAATCTTCTGTCTAAGTTCAGATTGCTGGTCCAGTCCAACTCTGCCCTGATCTGACCAATGGGAACACATGCTTCTTGCAGAGCCAAGTTGAGCAGGCCTTGGAAACAAGCTGGGGACAGGGCGAAGTGGACCAGTCATAGGAACTTCCAGGAAAGATTACAGGAAATCTAACGCAAGGCCCAGGTTGAGGACCTAGTGTTTTAGGTCCTCACCCAGAGTACTTTTATTGTTTTTAGACAATTTTTTTAGACTGTTTTAGACAAGCTGGTTAATTTATCTTAAGGCTGGATACACACGAAGGGACTATTTGTCGGGCCGGGTCAGTCGCAAGTGCGAACGATCGATTGTGCGGCCCCATGGGGAACAGCACGATCGATTGGAATTTACTGACACGTCCAATCGTTTTATCCGGACGAACGAAAATGGCTGGACGCCCCACACCAGCAGATATTTTCGGCCGACCAACCCAAAGTGCCGTGAATCGGTCGTCCGTCTGAAAATATCTGCTGGTGTGTACATAGCCTAAGTCTCCCTCGCTGCTCCCGTCTACTCTGTCCCTCTCAGTACTGGTCTGCAAGAAGCTTATTTTCCCATTGGTCACATCACGGACTGAGAAGGCAGAAGAAAAACGGAGTGGCAAGGAAAAGTGCAAGTAAGTTAATTAGCTGATCTAAGATAAGTTCAGGGGTGAGGACCAAGCAGTTTATGTACCGATATATGAAAAGGTCAATTCCCTGGCTACTCAGAAAGTCACTTTACCATAAAACTGCTGTTTTTTTTTTTTGTTTTTTTTTTAAATCCCCTTCTGTTGGAGGAACTTTATTGAAATACACAGATTAAATGAATTACAGTACAACATGAGAATTCTACAACATAGAATTATGAGTTATACAATGATGGTGGCGAGTGTTATAGTCATACAGGATATTCAATCTCAGACAATAAACAATAAATAACGGTTGTTATTCATAATCTGTAACACTGTGTAAAGAAATTATACAACAATTGTAAATATTGAAACCTTTTTAATGTGGTCATATATAAAATCTAAATAAAGACATAAGATATAAACAGTCGACTAAATTATGATTGAATTACATTTTATTTGTATACAGTTTAACTTTCCTTATTGTCCAATCCACTGTATTGGACTTTGCAAAAATGACAATACTTAAAATGTACCTATAAGATCAGGAGTAAAACCATTAGGTGTTAATGCATGATTCATTAGCTCCTGATAATTGGTTATTTGTGCTTAAATTGGTTGCTGTTCTGTACTTCCTATGGGGATAAGATATGCAATTCACCAGCAGCTTGAGCACCACAGGTTCTACACGCCTTTATTATGTTACATGAATCAAAAATAATGGATTCCTTTGCAATGTTATAATAACACCATATACTTTATATAAGCAGAATGGATTTTTTTTTTTTTTACACACAGGTCAATATTTTGGCCCAACTGACCACCTTATGTGATATTTTGGTTTTCAGCCCAGAAAATAGCAAGTTTATTTTTCAAAGCAACCAAAAAATATTGGTTGCCGGGTCATTTTTGTTCGATCCAGGCAGTCTTGGGGATCTTTTAACATTTTCAATTACAAGATATGTAGGGCTTGAATTTTAACTATAGATTTCTATTAAAGCTGCCCAAAAATTATAGGTTTAAAAAATCTATAACAGTGTAAAAATATGTTAGACCATTGTTTGCAACCCAAATATTAACGGCGTGTCTCTTTACAATCTATTTGGTTGGTCTAGCAGGTTTGATAATTTCAAATCGACAGGCTTTATTATACCTCTCTGTCCACGGTTTCAGAAGCTAGTTGCTTACATAAAACCGATTCCATTATTTAGACTAGTTCCACACAAATTAACCTTAATCATATGTAGCAAGCTGGCATAAAATAGCTATACAAAAGATTGATGCTGATGGAGGCAGGACAGTGGGTGAGCCTCATCTCACAATGAAAATCATAGGTGACATGCTGACAAAGATGCTACCTTATCTGTACAATTTGCAGGACTTGGCATTACCTGCACTGTACAGTAGGTGTACCTATTGTGTCTGGAATGGTTACAAAAATGGTAACCAAAGAATGCTATAAGGTGCTTCTTTAGGTAATGTAATGTGGCAGTGCCATTCATTGTGCTTTACGAGTATTCCCCTATTTGTTCCTAGCTGTAACAGCAAATGTGAAACAATCAACCATTGTTATTGCTTAAAGGAACACTAAACAAGTAAAAATAAATAAGTAAATGCCATCCATCTCTATTTTTCACAGGGAGGTGAGAACACTTATTCTCACCTCTCATCCTGCTCTCTGATCATATGCCTATCTTTTGTATTGGCGCGCATGCGCCAGAGATAGGCACGTGGTCGGAAGAGAGGGGCAACGCGGCTGTCATTGCAGAAGGCTGTCAGTGGAGCGCCTGGTAAGGTGATTTTGGCTGTGTCCCCCTGGAGTTCTATTATTCACAGGGAGGTGAGAATAAGCGTTCTCACCTTCTTGTGAATAATAGAAACGGATGGCATATACTTATTTTTACTTGTTTAGTGTTCCTTTAATTATAGAATTAGAATGATTTCACTGAATGTTAAAGGGTATGTCCACCCCTAAAATACATTTTTAATATTCTGCTCCCCCAGCCCCAACCGCATGTTTGTTTTTTTCAAAAAGCTCCCCAAACTCTTACTTACCTCTCCTCGATCCTCCGCCGCACTGCCGCCCCTCTGCTTGCGAGAATGCAAGCAGAGGGGCGGGACCGGCAGTCGCGTATGTGATTGGCTGAGCGGCAGCCAATCACGGACGTGGCTGCCGGTCATTCAGTGCAGCGGAGGAAAGCGGAGAGGTAAGTAAGAGTTTGGGGAGCTTTTTGAAAAAAAAAAACATGTGGTTGGGGCTGGGGGACATGGGGGAGCAGCATATTAAGGGGGTTTAACGCTAGGGGGAGGGATAGTAGAACGGGAGGGAGAGGGAGGGGGGAGAAGGGCTGCAGTGCGCATGGCAAATATCTACCGGAGGCTAGATAGCAGGGTGGACATGCCCTTTAACAATATGATACTTCAAGGACAAGATCATTCATTTAAAGTTAGAAATCCCGGAGTTCGATTCAAATTCTGAATATGTTAGAATTGCTTTATGTTTTTTAACAAAGTAATATCAAAGTTACTCAAAGCTATTACGGATTTCTTTCTTCTAAAAAACAACAATTCAATCAAATATTTGGCATGTAACATCAAAATCAGAACAGACTCAAAAAACATTGCGCGAGAGAACCACAGACTAAAGAAAGTACTGCAGATTAAAAAATAAGACCTTGTCCGTACTAACATTTCAGGTGGAAATGTCCTGTAAAAATTACTTTGCCTTATGTGAGTCTATAAATAAATACATGGAAGTAGCCCTTACTTGAGTTGTGTGTGTTGCTGCATGCCTTCAATGCAGAACTTTTTTTGCTCAGCCAGTATCCCCCAGACTCCTCCATCTGTCTGACATGACTTTCTGAGAAATTAAGCATGCTCAGAAATCACTAGTTGAGGGAATTTCAAACTATGCAATTCACACATTCCAAATGTCACTATTTCAGTTACAACAAAACTGCACACAGAAAAATAGTTTATGATAATGATTGACAGCTGAAATATAAGACGTTTCTAAAGATATCTAAAGATACAGGGGACAGATCTACAAAACAATGGTACAGTGAAAGTTGGAAATAATTATAGTTGCCAGTAATAGACATACACAATCAATTTAATAATAAATGATTGTCCAAAATGAATTAATTGATCATAGAACCCCACATTGGTCCCACACTTTACTAAATGGGATTCTTATTTAAAAGCAATTCTTTACTGGTTGTCCAGGAAGTGCTTGATACAATCTAACAGGAAATCGATTGAGATGTCTCATTCTGTCAGATTCGTGTACAATAGATTAAAATTTTCTGACCAAACCAATTGATATAATTTTCAAACTCAAATCACTGCTAAAAGCATAGATATTTCAAACAGCACTACAGTATGCTAAAATGGTTTCATATGAGAACAATAAAAAATAGAATATTAAAACTATGAGAGCACATGACAGCAATCACTACCAGTGCTGACTGCAGTTATACCCATGCATTATTGTATGATAAAAAACTTTTGTATGATAATCTGTCAGGGAAAGTTATGTAATGAAACAGAAGTCTTGGCGGCATTATTGCACAAGTTGAGTGTGCATGTGAGTCAAGTCTTTCAAAAAGAATATATTGAAATTTTGTTTCACATTTGCTGGTCTCCATGTTATTGCTAGATAAAATATAAAGGAAAAACGGTTTTTAAGGGGCCAATATAAGAACAGGGTTTAGAGAAGCAAAAGGCCTATGGGCAGGGCACAGCCTTGAAGAAGCAACTGGACAACCCAACGGCATGCTAATTACATAGGTTTCCACATTTTGAAAAGTCATGCAAAAAATAGTTACGTATAATTTTAACCAAATGTTACCCAGCGAACATAAGCATACTGTAAATTACCGTATATACTCGAGTTTAAGCCGAGGTACCCATTTTTACCTCAAAAAGTAAGAAAACATGATTGACTCGAGTATAAGCCAGGGGTTGAAATTATGACCCCTACTGCCTTTTAATACTGTACTTATTTGCCCTTTAAATGGACAGCAGTAGTCCCATACAGTAATAGCCAAATCCAGTATGGATATTACTGTATGGGAACTCTGCTGTCCATAAAAAATCCTCATTCCTTGGCACTCCAGATGTTTTGGAAACTACAACTCCCAGCATGCTTTAGTAGCTGGGAGTTGTAATTTCCAAACACTGCAGTGCCAAGGAATGAGGGTTTTTTTTATGGACAGCACCCCAGGAGGGCCCCCCCAAGTTCAGAGAGGTAAGTAAGAGAGTAAGTCCTCACCGGTCACAGTAAATAATTGTGAATTCTTTCCTCCCAATCCGGCTGCCGATCGCTATGTACAAGCTAACTTACATCAGAAGCAAGTGCCCTGCCTGGCACTCCGCACTGATCTGCAGGATGACGTCCATATGCAACACCTGTCTCACTGCCTGGTACCGAGCAGTGACATCACTACTCAGTGCCGGGCAGTAAGTGAGACTGGCGCCACGTATGGACATCATCCTGCAGATCAGCATGGATTACAAGGCGGAACACTTGCTTCTAATATAAGTTAGCTTGTACATAGCGATCAGCAGCCGGAGAATTCACAATTATTTACTGTGACCCGAGTATAAGCCGAGGTCGGGTTTTCAGGCTAATTTTAAAGCCTGAAAACCTCTGCTTATACGCGAGTATATATGGTATATGCTGTATGAAAACCCAGAAAGCCAACTTGGAGTTTAAAGAAAACTATATTCACTAAAGACACCTTACCACAGTGACTGAGCAATAAAAACATTTCAAGGAACATTATAGGTTAACAAAAAGACAAACAATCATGGTTTAAAGGAAAACAATATTAAAAAAACCAACATCACCCCCATTACATGTCCACACTTCCAGCAGCTGAAATCGCTTACTCATATTTATAACCATTCTGCCCTCCCTTTGATATCACGCAGCAAAGATTGATTTTAGAGTGCTAAAAGCCCGCCTCCTAGACGGCCCAGGGCCATGGTTAACATAACACTTGTCATTGGCTGGTGGGAATGTCTGTTACAACACCTCTACTCCTCTGCAAGTTTAACAAACTTGAAATGTACTGTTGCTAGAATACAGCCTACAAAATCATGCTGATCAACCTTTATTCTTTTTAAAGCAATTTTTTAAAAAAATGCATTGAGGCAATACAGTTAACCTTTAAGTATTTCTTTTATTTTTTAAGAACCTAAGACAAATGTGCCATTTTACTTGGTAATAATGCATAGGGAACATAGTCAAATACAAAGTGTGTAAATAAGGAAATATGTAAATCATTGTTATACTATTAAGGTGGCTATACACTTGCGATTTCCACGTGCCGACAGATCATATTGGTATCTGTCGGCACATTGCAAAGGGAACCTGAACACATGGAACCGACCAATCCCCATACGTGGTATGGGGATCGGTCGGCCGCGCGTCCATACACGTTACGATCAGATCGGCTCCCTTTACTAAAGTAAAGGGAGTCGATAATGACCGAAGAAATTTTCCGGCTTTCCCGACTGACCAAAGTGGCGAATACGGTCGTTTGTCGGCACTATGATCGATCGGGAAAAGCCCATACACTTGAACGATAATGGGTAAATCCAGTCGTGGAACAACGGGATTTTAACCATTATCGTTCATATGTATGGCCACCTTTAGGATATTCTAAGAGAATATTTAAGTCTGGGACCAATGCCATTTTGGGTGGGTGGCAAAAAACCTAATGTAGACAGTAAGATCCTGACAGTGGCTCAGATTTGCCCCAAGAAAAGAGTGTAATGGTGAATGATTAGGTAATTCATAATTGTTTGTTTTTTTTTTTGGGGGGGGGTGGGGGGTCTGAGTATCAATCATTTTTTATTGTTTTTATTTTAATACTTGAAGGAGTTCAGTAGCTGTAGTGGAAAGGCAATTGCCCACGTCAATAATGACTGAAGTTATCACAAAACCATCTGGTGTTAAGAGGACATTTGTGCTAACAGCCTACAGAATTAGAAGAGTCTAGACACGTTTGTAGGAAATGCTAGGTAACATAGTAGTTAAGGTTGAATAAAGACATCAAGTCCAACCTTGACCCCTCTTTTTTTTTTTTTTTTTTTTAACCCTACCCAACAGTTGATCCAGAGGAAGGAAAAAAAAAAAAAAAACAGCAAAAAAAGGGGGGGAAATTCCTTCCTAACTCCAATTGGCAATCGGAAAGTATCCTGGATCAACCAGATTATATGTATTAATACCAGTAATTCTCAATATTTTAGTTTTAGAAACTTAAGGTGTCAATCATAACAGAAAGGAAGCATTTATGACACATTAGAAACACTGCTAACTCGTGATCCAGGTCCACAACCTACACTCATGTTACTCAAGTGGTGGGAGATGGGATAAGTTTTGGCTACATCGAAACATCTCCTCATGGCACACACTTCTCTTAGAAATCAGTGCCAGCTCTTCCAAAGATTTTACCCATGTTAGAAAAACATTTTTCTTATTAAGAATTCTGCCCTGCCTTGTACCTTTGTCATTTACATTGACACCCTTGTGATTCTTTGAGTCCAAGCTCTTTAGTAAAAGGCCATTTTTTTACTTTTTTTAACACAATGTTATTTAGGCATATGAACCAAAAGAAGCCTTATACACAGTGCTGCCTAAGCAGAATAACAGATGTAGCTATTATGTAAATTAATTATTTTAAAAAAACATATGGAGTAAATTGATGTATGTCTTTATTCAATCTCCATTACCATTGTTATAATGTATATAAAAAATATTGCATTAGGATCAATACTCCATAATACAACATGTAGGAGGTTGATTTAAGTCATCTACACAAAGTTATTTCAGACCTCATATAAATGAAGGCTATTCTGGAAATCTCCAACAGGGGAAAGAGGCACTAATCGATTCTTATCGTAAAACCATTGGAAGTAACTCACCTAAGCCAAAAAAATCTTTTTTTCTCTCAAAAAAATGATTAACATGATGTTAAAGACACTTGTGTTTCTGGTAAGCCATAACCATATAACTACCCTCTGATTCAATGCAAAACCTACGCATGTGTGTTTATGTGGTAGGAAATCATTTAGCAGCCTTTTTTGCGATTAGTTTAGGTCCTTTGGTATACAAAAAGAAAAGCCAGAAAGATAAAAATGTTGGTAGAGCACGTAATATTCTTTATCTAAAATATGTTTACGTTTTTACAGAACGGTTCCTTTATGTTCCTTTAACATAATTATTGCAGCATATTAAACAAGAAATAAGCACACTGACAAAAATGCAACTTTTGCATGGGAAATTATAGGTTTAGAATCTGCCTAAAACAAAAGTAAATAAAACCAAAGAAATAGATAAGGGAGTTAGTATTTGTCATCAAATAATGTTGGAGACAGAATAATCTGCAAAGAGACGAGGTGTGAAAAGAAGCAGAGGAACAAATATGAAAAAAGTACAAGAACCAAAAAATGCAGCGACAACAATAGGCAGCAAAACAATTTTCTGGTAAATTTACACACGCAAAAAAAAATGAGGACGATGCAACCTAATTTCAGGGAGATGCATCACAAAACACAACAGACAAGGTTGGTCATCAAAAGCTTCCAGGTTTAAATTCTCTCCTTGTATTTATTAGGACACTTTCCATCATCAGTATAAACCACCTAAAAGCACTGGCAAACATAGGTTAAAAGCTTCCTCACATTTAGGGAATTAGTGCTAGTAAAGTACAGATATACACAAACAGTTGAAGAGTATAAAAAATGCAGGTGCTTGGGGGAAAAAAATAAACGTGATGATTACCTGCTGAATTTAACCTTTGCAACCTTTCCCTGCAGGGTACAGAGTAAGGGTGGAATAACTATTTTACTTTTGGAGCCAATCATACAAATTCTAGGCTCCAATATAGATATTTTTCTTTATCATTTTTTTGGGGGGGAGGGGTAACCAGCTCCATAGACATCAACAGAAAACATGAAACCTGATGTTAGATGCCAGCTAGCACATTGGCTAGCTGGCATTTTTCCAATTCAATAGAATAGTTTTTTTTTTTTATTTAATGTACTAGCCTTGCACCCAGCAACCTGTAAACCAAATGGTATTATCCAGGTCATGATTCACTGGTTCCTAAAAATCCCTGAACTATTTCAATTCAGTGAGTGGCACTGCCAGAGCAGATAGGGGAATAACAGGGGTCAGTCCCATTTAGTTTTGCCTGTCAGGCTTTGTATGAAGGATCTAAAACCCTGTACATTGTAACTATCAGCCCTATACAAAGGACCCTATAGCTGAATGTAGATCCTATAGATGAATGTAGATCCTATGGGACCCCATAGCTAAATGTAGATCCTATGAGACCCCATAGCTAAATGTAGATCCTGTAGGACCCCATAGCTAAATGTAGATCCTATGGGACCCTATAGCTTAATGTAGATCCTATGGGACCCTATACCTAAATGATACCTGTAAGACCCGATCACTAAATCAGATGTGTAGTACCCTATTTCTAAATGAAGATCCTATAAGAAATGTAGTCTGTAGGACCCTATAGCTAAATGTATATCCTATAGGACCCTATAGCTAAATGTAAATTCTAGAGATAAATGTAGACCCTTTGGCAGGGATGTCCAACCTGTAGCCCTCCAGATGTTTGAAAACTACAACTCCCAGCATTCCTCCATTGCAGAAGAAACCAAAGAATGTTGGGAGTTGTAGTTTTAAATCATCTGGAGGGCCGCAGGTTGGAAATCCCTGTGCTATGGGAACCTATAGCTAAATATAGATCCTATGGGACCCAATAGATAAAATGTAGCTATAGGGGTCTAATAATATTTACATTAAACTATAGGATCTACATTTTGATGCTAAATATACATGCTATAGGTCCCTATAGCTACTTGTAGATTATGTAGGACCCTATAACTAAATGTAGATCCTGTAGGACCCTGTAACTAAATGTAGATCCTGTAGGACCCTGTAACTAAATGTGATCCTGTAGGACCCTATAGCAAAATGTAGATCCTGTAGGACCCTATAGCTAAATGTAGATCCCGTGGGACCCTATGATAAGTGTAGATCCTATGGGACCCTATAGCTAAATGTAGTCCTATGGGACCCTATAGCTAGCTACTTGTAGATCCCATGGGACCCTATAGCTACATGTAAATCCCATGGGACCCTATAGCTACATGAAATCCCATGGGACCCTATAGCTACATGTAAATCCTATGGGACCCTATAGCTACATGTAAATCCCATGGGACCCTATAGCTACATGTAAATCCCATGGGACCCTATAGCTACATGTAAATCCCATGGGACCCTATAGCTACATGTAAATCCCATGGGACCCTATAGCTACATGTAAATCCCATGGGACCCTATAGCTACATGTAAATCCCATGGGACCCTATAGCACAGTAGATCCATGGGACCCTATAGCTAAATGTAGATCCCATGGGACCCTATAGCTACATGTAGATCCTAGGGACCCTATAGCTAAATGTAGATCCTGTAGGACCCTATAGCTAATGTATTATCCTATGGGACCTATAGCTTAATGTAGATCTATGGGACCCTATAGCTAAATGTATACCTGTAAGACCCGATCACTAAATCTAGATCTGTAGTACCCTATTTCTAAATGAAGATCCTATAGGTTGTAGTTTTAAATCATCTGGAGGGCCGCAGGTTGGAAATCCCTGTGCTATGGGAACCTATAGCTAAATATAGATCCTATGGGACCCAATAGAGCTATGGGAACCTATAGCTAAATATAGATCCTATGGGACCCAATAGATAAAATGTAGCTATAGGGGTCTAATAATATTTACATTAAACTATAGGATCTACATTTTGATGCTAAATATAAAAAACATATGGAGTAAATTGATGTATGTCTTTATTCAATCTCCATTACCATTGTTATAAGTTATAAAAATATTGCATTAGATCAATACTCCATAATACAACATGTAGGAGGTTGATTTAGTCATCTACACAAGTTATTTCAGACACTCATAAATGAAGGCTATTCTGGAAATCTCCACGGGGAAGAGGCACTAATCGATTCTTATCGTAAACCATTGGAAGTAACTCACCTAAGCCAAAAATCTTTTTTTCTCTCAAAAAATGATTAACATGATGTTAAGACACTTGTGTTTCTGGTAAGCCATAACCATATAACTACCCTCTGATTCATGCAAAACCTACGCATGTGTGTTTATTTGGTAGGAAATCATTTAGCACCTTTTTTGCGATTAGTTTAGGTCCTTTGTATACCAAAAGAAAAGCCGAAAGATAAAGATGTTGTAAGCACGTAATATTCTTTATCAAAATAGTTTTACGTTTTTACAGAACGGTTCCTTTATGTTCCTTTAACATATATTATGCACATATTAACACAGAAAAGCACAACTGACAAAAATGCAACTTTTGCATGGGAAATATAGGTTTAGAATCTGCCTAAACAAAAGTTAAAACCAAAGAAATAGATAAGGGAGTTAGTTTTGTCATCAAATAATGTTGGAGACAGAATATCTGCACAAGAGACGAGGTGTGAAAAGAACGAGGAACAAATATGAAAAAAGTACAAGAACCAAAAAATGCCATCTGCGACACACAGGGATGGATGGCAATCACTCGGAGTAGCTACAGCTATCACACCAGAGCACTGGTTGGTCTCAAAACCATTCTCTTAGGTTTAAATTCCTCACTCTTAGGGAATTAGTGCCAGTAATTAGCAGATATACCACAAACAGTTGAAGAGATTAAAAAATGCAGGTTGCTGGGGGGAAAAAATAAACGTGATGATTACCTGCGAATTTAACCTTTGCAACCTTTCCCTGCAGGGTACAGAGTAAGGGTGAATAACTTTTTACTTTTGGAGCCAATCAACAAATTCTAGGCTCCAATATAGATATTTTCTTTATCTTTTTTTGGGGGGGAGGGGTAACCAGCTCCATAGACATCACCAGAAAACATAAACCTGATGTTAGATGCCAGCTAGCACATTGGCTAGCTGGCATTTTCCAATTCAATAGAATAGTTTTTTTTTTTTATTTAATGTACTACCTTGCACCCAGCAACCTGTAAACCAAATGGTATTATCCAGGTCATGATTCACTGGTTCCTTAAAAATCCCTGACTATTTCTAATTCAGTGATGTGGCACTGCCAGAGCAGATAGGGGAATAACAGGGGTCAGTCCCTTTAGTTTTGCCTGTCAGGCTTTGTATGAAGGATCTAAAACCCTGTACATTGTAACTACAGCCCTATACAAAGGACCCTATAGCTGAATGTAGATCCTAATATGAATGTAGATCCTATGGGACCCCATAGCTAAATGTAGATCCTATGAGACCCCATGCTAATGTAGATCCTGTAGGACCCCATAGCTAAATGTAGATCCTATGGGACCCTATACTTAATGTAGATCCTATGGGACCCTATACCTAAATGTATACCTGTAAGACCCGATCACTAAATCTAGATGCTGTAGTACCCTATTTCTAAATGAAGATCCTATAGCTAAATGTAGTTCCTGTAGGACCCTATAGCTAAATGTTATCCTATAGGACCCTATAGCTAATGTAAATTCTAGAGATAAATGTGACCCTTTGGCAGGGATGTCCAACCTGTAGCCCTCCAGATGTTTGAAAACTACAACTCCCAGCATTCCTCCATGCAGAAAAACCAAAGAATGTGGGAGTTGTAGTTTTAAATCATCTGGAGGGCCGCAGGTTGGAAATCCCTGTGCTATGGGAACCTTAGTAAATATAGATCCTATGGACCCAATAGATAAATGGTCTATAGGGGTCTAATAATATTTACATTAAACTATAGGATCTACATTTTGATGCTAAATATACATGCTATAGGTCCCTATAGCTATGTAGATTATGTAGGACCCTAAACTAAATTAGATCCTGTAGCCCTGTAACTAAATGTAGATCCTGTAGGACCCTGTAACTAATGTAGATCCTGTAGGACCCTATAGCAAATGTAGATCCGTAGGACCATGCTAATGTAGATCCCGTGGGACCCTATTGATAAGTGTAGATCCTATGGGACCCTATAGCTAAATGTATCCTATGGACCTATAGCTAGCTATTGTAGATCCCATGGGACCCTATAGCTACATGAAACCCAGGGACCCTATAGCTACATGTAAATCCCTGGGACCTATAGCTACATGTAAATCCATGGGACCCTATAGCTACATGTAAATCCCATGGGACCCTATAGCACATGTAATCCCATGGGACCCTATAGCTACATGTAAATCCCATGGGACCCTATAACTACATGTAATCCATGGGACCTATAGCTACAGTAAATCCCTGGGAACCCTATAGCTACATGTAAATCCCATGGGACCCTATATCTACATGTAGATCCCATGACCCTCTATAGCTACAGTAGATCCCATGGGACCCTATAGCTACATGTAGACCTATGGGACCCTATAGCTAAATGTAGATCCTGTAGGACCCTATAGCTAAATGTATATCCTATGGGACCCTATAGCTTAATGTAGATCCTATGGGACCCTATAGCTAAATGTATATCCTGTAAGACCCATCACTAAATCTAGATCCTGTAGTACCCTATTTCTAAATGAAAATCCTATAAGCTAAATTAGTTCCTGTAGGACCCTATAGCTAAATGTAGATCCTATAGGACCCTATAGCTAATGTAAATTCTAGAGGTAAATGTAGACCCTTTGGCAGGGATGTCCAACCTGTAGCCCTCCAGATGTTTGAAAACTACAACTCCCAGCATTCCTCCATTGCAGAAGAAACCAAAGAATGTTGGGAGTTGTAGTTTTAAATCATCTGGAGGGCCGCAGGTTGAAATCCTGTCCTATGGAACCTATAGCTAAATATAGATCCTATGGGACCCAATAGATAAAATGTAGCTATAGGGGTCTTATAATATTTACATTAAACTATAGGATCTACATTTAGATGCTAAATATACATGCTATAGGTCCCTATAGCTACTTGTAGATTATGTAGGACCCTATAACTAAATGTAGATCCTGTAGGACCCTGTAACTAAATGTAGATCCTGTAGGACCCTGTACTCAGTTAGATATCCTGTGGACCCTATAGCTAATGTAGATCCTGTAGCCCTATAGCTAAATGTGATCCTGTCAGGACCCTATAGCTAAATGTCGATCCTGGTAGATCCTGTAGGACCCTATAGCTAAATGTAGATCCTGTAGGACCCTATTGCTAAATGTAGATCCTGTTGGACCCTATTGCTAAATGTAGATCCTATGGGATCCTATAGCTAAATGTAGATCCCATGGGACCCTATAGCTAGCTACTTGTAGATCCCATGGGACCCTATAGCTACATGTAAATCCCATGGGACCCTATAGCTACATGTAGATCCTATGGCAGGGATGTCCAATCTGTAGCCCTCCAGATGTTTGAAAACTACAACTCCCAGAATTCCTCCATTGCAGAAGAAACCAAATAATATTGGGAGTTGTAGTTTTCAATCATCTGGAGGGCCGCAGGTTGGACACCCCTGTCCTATGGGAACCTATAGCTAAATATAGATCCTATGGGACCCTATAGATAAAATGTAGCTATAGGGTCTTATAAGATCTACATTAAGCTATAGGGTGCTACAGGATCTACATTTAGATGCTAAATATAGATCCTATATGTTACTATAGCTACTTGTAGATTATGTAGGACCCTATAACTAAATGTAGATCCTGTGGGACCCTGTAACTAAATGTAGATCCTGTGGGACCCTGTAACTAAATGTAGATCCTGTGGGACCCTATAGCTACATGTAGATCCTGTGGGACCCTATAGCTACATGTAGATCCTGTGAGACCCTATAGCTACATGTAGATCCTGTGGGACCCCATAGCTAATTGTAGATCCTATGGGACCCCATAGCTAATTGTAGATCCTATGGGACCCTATAGCTAATTGTAGATCCTATGGGACCCTATAGCTACTTGTAGATCCTATGGGACCCTATAGCTACATGTAGATCGTATGTGACCCTATAGCTACATGTAGATCCTATGGGACCCTATAGCTACGTGTAGATCCTGTAGGACCCTATAGCTACGGGTAGATCCTGTGGGACCCTATAGCTACATGTAGATCCTGTAGGAACCTAGCTACATGTAGATCCCTTGTACGTGGTGTACTGTCAGCACTGTCATTACGAGGAACTATCCCGCACTATTGTGAGTGTATACAGGGAACAGCTTTTACCCCCCACACCGAAACTCACCTTCCGCGCTCTGTCCTCCCAACTTGCATTGAGCCCCAGACAAGAACTTCCCTTTACTAATATGGAAGCGCAGAACTAACGCACCTTCCTCCTTCTCTTCGCTCTTCTTTATGCGGGACGCTCGGGGAAGCGTCATCCCTCAGTCAGTGTGTTCAGTGTCCAGCCCCCTCCCCCTTCCCACAGCCCGGACAGAGGCGGAATCATTACAAGCAAAACCCGCCCATAAACTCGGCGGCTCCAGCTGGTTATTACCTGCGGTTAGTTGGGCTTCCGGTGGGTAAAGAGGGGAAGTGACTGACATAATGTGCCGGACCGTCTCCCAACGTTCAGAGAGGAGTCTGGGAAATGTCGTCCCTCTGGTGGCGGTTTTATCTATTGTCCGTGGAAGGCGCTAGTTCGCTCCGTTCCATTTCCCCCCTCACACGATAGAAGTGGAACAACTTCTAATCTACCCCCGTTAGTCACCCCCTGGCCCGCCCTCCCCCCATGACAGCCACACGGGGTACCAGCACACCTCCTGGTCCCCCCCCCGTGCCGCCAACGAAGAAGCCGGAGGCCGCGTCACTGTGAAGGCAACGACAGCCGAGTGTGACAGGGAACTGGGAGCCCCCGGCCGCTCTTTCCTTCCTCCTAATCCTCCTCCTCTTCCAGGCGGCGCGCAGGGGCTGTTCACGTCGTACGCCGCATTCCACCTTCTGCTCGGTTTCTATTGCGGGGGCTGGAGAGAGGCTGAGATTCTGGAGGCGACGGAACGGTTAAAGCCGAAAGTAAACGGAGCTGAACACTCGGAGGACACGGGGGTCGACTGCTCGCTTTACTACCACTCCCAGCATCCCCCGTAAAGCTGAGGTGCTGGAAATTGTAATTCAGGGTCAACTTGGTTCTAGATTTCCCCCCAGAGCCACGACTCATTGAAGGCTGGGTACACACCATGTAATTTCTCGGCCTGACCGACTGATAGTTCAGTGTATCGGACCAAAAACATTGGGTTTTTAGCCAGGCGCATCAGTCGGATGGATGGGCAATTAAGCTGGGTACACACGATGAGAGATTTCAGTCCGATCGACCGATAGTTCAGTGTATCGGTCGATCGGACCGAAATTATCGCATCCGAATGCTCCCATGTCCGATCGTTCGTCCGAAAAGGACGATCGGACATGGTGGAAAACCTCGTCCGATCGTGCAGTCCTCTATGGACCACACGATCGGTCGCGGTAACTGCGACTTTGCCGCGACTGACAGTCCTTCCTCCTGGCCGACCGGTCGAAAGTATTGAACGGTTGGTCAGGAGGAAAAATCACTAGGTGTGTACCTAGCTTAAGAGGCATCTAAAAACCATGGACGATTGTGCCGTCCTCTATTTACCACACAATTGATTGCGGCAAACTGTGGGATGCTTTTGCTGCGACCGACAGTCCTTTGTCATAGCCGACCGATCAGAATTGTTGAACGGTTGGTCTGGACAAAGGATCTGAAGGTGTGTACACAGCTTACAACATTCTACCAACCTTCCAACGTGGCTGCCACTCTGGCCCCCTGCTTGCAAGTTCCAGGAAGCAGTGAGCTGGATCCATGCGCCATGGGAGCAAGGGGCTGTAAGTACAGTTCTAATTGTTTGGGGTGGGCAGGGGTATCTACCATGTATATCAAAAAATAATTTTTAGGGTGGATGTGCCCTTTGAAGGTGAACTAATTGACATACAAAAAGTTGTATTGTACATACCTTCATGAAGTCCCATGCTGAAAAACACTTAACTGCAGTTTTGATCTTAGTGGGTCTGGCAGTTTTACTTCTCACAGGTAGAAGCATGGGATTGATTAGGGGTGTCCAAATCTGGTTGGATGGGGGGGTTTGGATAGTTGGAAATTGTTGAGATTGTCTAAATCTGTTAGTAACAAGGGGGGCAGTGGTCCAGTATTGAACCTGTCAAACTATCCTGTAAGGTCCCCATACATTACTTAGATATTAGATTTGACGTTTGTCTTTAGACCAGAATGTCTGTTTTATTTCAGAACCGCCTCGCTTTTTTATATGTATGTGTTTTTATGCAGTCAATCTGCGATCACAAAATGAATGGGCCAGGTGACAACATTTCAAGATAGGAACCGCTGCTTGTAAAATGCAGCCTTTAGACAAAGGTCTAATCTATCAAAATCTGGGTACACCGTGATGATAAAGCCCCAACGGTATTGGGGCTTTATCGTCTGTGTGTGTAGCACATTTTCCAAACAATTGCAAAGCTGATAAACGTTCCCGTTGGTTATTCGGAAAAGACAGAAAATTTTCCTTAGCCACTGGCGCCTCCCTGTACTGAAGAATAGTGGTGATGGCCATGGTCGTGGAAAACATGCAGTCCCAAATGTTCTCCCTATGCTGTATATAGCAAAGTAGAAAAGGATCCTGCACACTCCCAATGTAGCATTAGCAATGTTCAGTGCTGGGTGCCCCAGCGTAGCGCCAAGCTCACATATATAGAAAGTGAATGCTGTGCACACCAGTCTTATTAGCAATAGGGTTCTTACCACATCAGTATAACACCATGTAACATTTCAGCGATATTACTCACGCCTTCATCAGACACATTTGGTATGTGTCTGATGAAGGCGTGAGTAATATCGCCGAAACGTTACATGGTGTTATACTGATGTGGTAATAAACACCTATTGCTAATAAGACCTTTGCACAGCATTCTCTTTCTATATGCTGTATATAGGGAGAATGCTCTGGACTGTGTGTACGTTGATCTTTTAAAAATGACACAGGATCTTTCAGATTCTGCCTGTCATCTTTTAAACATGTGTGTACCCACCTTTATGTCTCTGCCTAGTGTATGGCCAGTTTTAAGGTAGCATTCTGTCAAAAGATGACAGACAGAGTCTGCAAGATTTGACAGACGGGAGTAAATACAATAACACAGTAACAGTAATTGAGGTTGAATAAAGACATACGTCCAACCTTTCTAACTCCAAACAGCAATCGGAAAGTATTCCTGAATTAACCAGAACTACAGTGTATGTATTAATCCCAGTAATTCTCAATATTTTTTAGTTTTATTAACTTATCTAGCCCACTCTTTAAAGGGTATGTCCACCCTAAAACATAATTTTTAATATGAGGTTCCCCCATGTCTCCCAGCCCCACCGCGTAAATAATTTTTTTCAGAAAGCCCCCCAAACTCTTACTTACCTCCCCTCGTTCCTCCGCCGCACTGCCGGCCCTCTGCTTGCGAGAATGCAAGCAGAGGGTGGGACCGGCAGTCGCGTCTGTGATTGGCTGAGCGGCAGCCAATCACGGACGCGGCTGCCGGTCATTCAGCGCAGCGGAGGAAAGAGGAGAGGTAAGTAAGAGTTTGGGGAGCTTTTTGAAAATAAAAAAATGCGGTTGGGGCTGGGAGACATGGGGGGAACAACATATAAAGGGGGATTTATGTAGGGGGAGGGATAGTAGAACGGGAGGGAGGGGGGGAGAAGGGCTGCAGTACGCATGACAAATATCTACCGGAGGCAAGGTTGCAGGCAGAGGCCTGCTATCCTCCTGGTGGTTAGTTTTGGGACTTTGGGGGGGGGGGGGGGGTCTACAGGAGAACCTATGGAGCTGGGATGTGAGGTAAGGATTAAACTACACTACATGGTGGGGCCAGTAGTGGGGGGATTATAGTTTTGGGGGTGGACATGCCCTTTAAAGCTATTCAATGATCAAACGGTATGCCATATGCATGGTTACACATGGACATGGAAGCCACTACTCGCAAAGTGAGCCAGTGGCCCAATAACAGCAACTTCACAGATTTTTCTAACTAAAAAAAAAACTTAAAACTATATATTCTCAGAATCTACACACCTAATCAACGGTGCCATTTTTTCATTCAAACCATCACTGGTGTGTGCGCAGATCTTAATAGAATTTCGCACTTTTAGCAGATTTTCTGAAAAAATAATGAAAAAAAGTTTTAAAGCTAAACCCCCAAGTAATGAAAAAATACCAAATATCAATCTCCCACATGTCCTGAATCAAACGGTATGCCATATGCGTGGGTGCATACAGAGACATGGCCACCAACTAACTCAAATGGCAAGCATGCACAAGTGCAATTACAAGATAAAATCAAAGTGCTTTGTAATTTCAAACCGCTTTCTTATTCAAATGAAACAGTCCTGAAACTTAGAAATGTCCCCCACAAATAAACCCCCCCCCCACAAAATACCAATCTCCCACATGTCCTGAATCAAACAGTTATGGTGACAAGCTTTCATACATACATGTAGGATTCCAGACACAGTAATCAATAGAACTATGTTTTTAGGAGATTTTGTGAAAAATGAAATAAGATGATTCAAAGGATGAAATCCTACCTAAACCCACTTGGCAAGTAACCCCCCCCCCCTAAATGTCAATATCCCACATGTCCTGAATCATATGGTATGCCATATGCATGGTTTCACACACAGACGTGGCCACCAACTAGCTCAAATGGGACACATGCCCAAGTGCAATTACAAGAAAAAAATCAGTGCTCTGTAATTTGAACAGCCTATTCTTTTTCAAAGGAAACAGCCCTGAAACTTGGAAATACCCAAAACAAACTATATATTTTTGGAATGTACACACCTTCACCTATTTAAAGGTGTCATGCTTTCATACATACATGAAGAATTCCAGATGCAGTAATCCGAAGAACTCTGTTTTTAGGAGGCTTTGTGAAAAATAAAATATGATTCAAGGATTGAAATCCTACCTAAACCAACTTGACAAGCAAAAAAACCCACTAAATGTCAATCTCCCACATATCCTGCATCAAACGGTATGCCATATGTGTGGGTGCAGAGAGATGTGGCCACCAACTAGCTCAAATGGGACCCAGGAACAAGTGCAATTACAAGAAGAAAAAAAACCACACCCCACGCACACACACTTCCCCCTTTTAGCGGTATTTTAGTGAAAACCGGTTGGTACAGAGAGTAACAAGTTTTTGCACACTTTACTGATCCTAAAAATTTAATTTGGTGTTTTATTGGTACCTCTGCAAAATGTCCTACTAAAATAGGCTTAGTTTCCCTTGAAATCGGACAAATAATTATTTGCGTTTACTTTACTGATACCACCAGGGACATTGGAAGACATGGGTTTTTTTTTGCTAATTTTTAGCTTTAAAGGGTATCTCCACTCGTTTTACTTGTCTTCTATGCGCATAGAAGACAAGGTCCGTCGGGACCTGTCAGACTACACGCCGGGGGAGCGAGCGAGCGGGTACCTTCTCTCCTGGCTCCTGTGTGTTCTATTGAAGAACGGAAGGTAAGGCACAGCTCCTTTACCTCCCGTTCTTCAATAGAACTGGATTCAGAAAACTTAGAAAAACGAGTGGAGATACCCTTTAATGTAAAAAAAAAAAGGGGGGGGTGTATATCACTTTAAGAATTTTTTATGTGCATTTCCCACCTTTTTTTAGGATCATTCCCAAAGATAATCATCAGATCATCTTAGTGAACGATAACGAACTTGGAATACGTTTTCCAATTTGAAATCCGATCTGAAAAATCATTCTGATCGCCTCTAGGACTTCAATTTTTTTGCCTGCAGTGTAGCAAGCAGGCACACAGTGCCTGCTGCTATACCTCCGTAGTACTCTGTGATTGGAACCGATCGCAGATTACTACTACTCCACTGGACCACCCGGAATTGTGGGGGAAGACTGAAGGGAAGCCCTGGACGTCCATTGACATCACGGGGTTTCCCTTTCCACTGCAACTCTGCTAAAAAGTGCAGGGAAGGGGGAGGGAATCCCTATATGGTCACGCATTTTGAGGGGTGTTTTAGACCTGATTTAAAGGGGAAGCCACAGAACGTAGATATACGTTCTGTGGCGGTTAAAGTGTATGTATACTGAAAAAATTACTTTGCGTCGTCTTAATCTATAAATAAATACATGTTAGTAGCACTTACTCTAAAGGTGTGTGTGTGTTGCTGCATGCCTTCAATAAACTACTTTTTTTATGCTCAGGCACTGACCTGACTATTTTCCCCTTTACTAAATGTCAATACTGCATACAGTATACAGCACACCAACTGTCAAACCATTCCAGCTACAGCAAAACTGTTTACAGAAATGCTGAAATGTAAGATGTTTCAGATTGGATAACTAAAGAAATAGGGGGCAAATCAACGAAAACATGATACAGTGATAGTTGGGATGAATTATAGTTTCTACTAATGGGCAGTTTAAAAAAACAAATTTTCCAGTGTACATACATACCCTTTAACCGCTGGCTAGTTTTATTTAATAGTTTGTTTTTGGCTTAATCACACATCTGAATAGAAGCACTTTTAATATATATTATATGTAGTTCTTGAAGTCACAGCACCCCAACCAATGCTTCTTTATTGGTATACAAACATCTCAATCCATCAGATATGCAACGTTTCGAGGAACTCATGCTTTCTCAAGCAGATGCGCAAGAGTAAAACAAAGCTTTATTACCTCCCTAGTAACCACCTTAAATCAGGTAAGAAAAAGGAAGTGACATATACTTCATACATACACGCACACAAAAAAGAGCTTATCCAGTGTAAGCCACTTGTCTAATTTGTCTTCATAGTCAATCCCTCAGAGGGAGAATATTTTTCTCCCTTTAATCTATACCACTCTGTATACAAAACACGATCTTGCTAGCACTATCTTTTGCTTTTTGGCTCTGTTTGCTACAGGTGCCCATACATTACAGCTTACTTGCAGACCGATCCCTTGACATCAATTTCGGAAGAACCACCTTTCCGGATCTTCTTTGAGGCCAACATATGATCATGAGGTCCTGCTTTTACCATTCATTTTGCAATAGTATGTTGCAAAGAAGATCCGGAAAGGCAGTTTCCTTTAAAAAATTTTTAATGTCGCGGGATTGGTCTGCAAGTGAGCTGTATGTATGGGCACCTTAAGTCTGTTATCTAAAAGAACCTCCAAATCTTTTTCTAACAAAGGTCACTTAGCACAGAGCTATTTATCGTATAGACAGCAGAAGAATCACCATACATGTAACAGCATTGAATACTATCTGCCACTTTGTGGTCTTTTTTGACTATCTAGTCGCTTGCAGCAATTGCTCATCAGTTGAAGTTTCCAATGCTCTGGGTGGTTTTGTGTCATCAGCAAACCCAGAACTTCTAAGTCATCTGCTTAGAACTTTAATTCACATAGATGAAGCTAATTTTATAACTACTTGCTGTTAGCAATCTAACAACCAATTCTCTATCCAAGTACCAATGTACTGTATGTGGCGGTATTAAACACACACACACATATTGGAATGGTTTATCAGCCATGTCTTTGACTTCAGAGTCCTAAATAGCTGGTTCCATAGACACAATCAAATTTAGATTTGCACAGCCAATTTCTAAATTATTCTTAACATAAAGTGCAACTAACAAATTTATATTGGAACAGATATTCACACACACCATCATTTATTTTCCTAAATTACATTTTACTTTCTACCCAAATGCAATCCAAGAATAGATTTATTTACTCTGACATTCAATGCCTATCTTGGTATATAAGATGCCATTTTCATAAAAAGCAAAAGGCAAAATCCGTAGTTAACATCGACAAAACTCCGCTAAAAATACATTTTATAAACACTACCATGCTTTTCGGAAGGTTTAATGCAGAGAAAGTGTATTTTGCATATTTGGCGAAAATGTAATCCACCGGTAAGAAAAGTGCAGCAGAGGTAATACAATCTTGCAAAAAATAAACATGAACAAATGTTTTAAAAAGTAATACATGATTTTACCTTTTCTATTAAAAGAAAAAAACTCTGGGCAATTTTTTTATAGTTCTGTTAGTAAGGAAACATTCCATGGGGAACTTTTAAACTAAGATTTATTTATTTACTGACAAAAAAGAACCCCCAGAAATGCCTTCTCGCCACTTAACATTTGGGAAAATTGACCAAAATTTTTATTTAAAAATGCGACCTTTTTATAAATAAATAATATAAATATGGTTTTTGCAAGAGTCAAGAAAAGTTTATTGAAATGTTGATATCTCCTTAAAAAAAAATTGTGTTCATTTATTGCTGAAGAAAATAGTGGAAAATCGAGATTGACACTTTATAAATATACCCCATAGTATTGGAGATTGTATAAAGATATACAGTACTTCCATCTATGCAACCTATTGCCATTCACACAATGTCTGTACACACGTTAGATAATTGTCTACGAAGCAGCAAATGAACTTTTATTTTATTTTGCTTTCCTTTGCATCAACTCTTAAGTAGTGCTCATGGGTTTTCTTTAAAGCTTGGACTAGATGGCTACATGTCTTTATTCAACCTCTAATACTATGTAACTATATAACCTCTTCTGCATATTTCAAATAAGGCCTAATCAGTTATTTGTGGGGAGAGAATATTTTGTAAAAAAAAAAAGTTGCAAAAAGGTTTTTTATTCACCCACATGAGACTGAAAAGGGTCGAGGCTTGATAAAGGGTGGAAGTCCACCAGAAACGTTGCCTGAGAGATATCTCACATTTGGGTGAATAAAAAATTTTTTGCAACTTTTCAAAACCATTTTTTGTAGTGTCCTACTGCATTTTATTTTTACGTGAATGTGACGGAGGCTGGTGAGCAGTACAGTTGGCAGAGGGACGACCTGTGGAGGAGTGTCTCAATAATTTGTGATAGACTGGCGGCACATGGAATGCAGGTGAAATTTTAGCAAAACAGATTGTATGGTCTATTGAAGCACCCGATTGTACAAGTTTTACTGCACTGTCCGATTTGGACAAATATTGGACCAGCATTGGTCCGTCGTGACTGAAATTTACTTCCAATATTTCAGCCTGATCAACCCGAAATTCAAGTTGCGACGAAAGGAGAAATACAGGAAAGTTTGTACACAGACTAATTCTCTGTACACACATTAGATAAAGATTGCTATTCTGAATAATAAACTTAACTATATTGGTCCAACAATATTTATATACAGACAGGCTTCTCTGCACTTTCATCACCTTTCATCTTTTTTCATTTTAGCTGGGTACACAAAATGTTTATAGCAGATGAAAGACATATTCCACATAGATGAAGCCCTTTTTGATACTCTACCAATTTTACAGCTTTCACAAAAACTGAAATATGGGTCCATGGATTGAATAGAGAGAATTGTTAGGTGGGTCTTTTATTCCCCTGTCCGTACAAGTTTTGCAGCTCCTCCACTAATCAATCAATGTAAGTCTGTGAATGGATGTTTGAGTTCCTAGTAAAGACCAGATGTAATACACTCTGTTTCTGTGCCTGGGGGAAAGTTGTGCTGTGGCTTGTGTGCAAGTTTGCTGGAAACTGCAAAGTTCAAAGAGATCTGTGAAACTGTTTTTGTTTGTACGGACTGGGCACTAGGCCCTCACCCCAGTAGAGAGTGAAACTTTTCTTTTATGTATTAGAGCCAAGTTGGCTCAGGAGTTGGTGTTTTTTGCCTGTAAATGTTTAATGTTCTAAATAAAACTGACTGTGGTCAGTTAAGCTAGCCATACGCTTCATTCTTTCTTTCCGATGTTCCCACTATGTTCCGAAAAACTGCTTGGCCTAATCATTTGGGACCAAAATTATGGTCATAATTTCAATCACAAACCATAATCTGTCCAGAAAATATTGCGGTCATTTCTGCAGGTATAATTTGTGCTGCAGCCAAATGTTACAATCGATTTGATGTTCATGACAGATCACACATTGAATCACTGTTACGTCAGGTCAGTTTATGGCCAACAGAACACTTTATCCTAGACTGTAAAAGCTTTTTGTCTCTGTGTAAGTGTTCCACGGTCCTACTCTAGAGACCACATTTACACTAATAATAATCCCTATACCATGTACAAATGTGTTTTTTAAAGCCAAAAGATCTTAGTTTATGCATTAAAAATTAGTTACCTATGTTGCACATTATCAAAAGCCTTAGCAAAAAAAGGAAATAGCATCTATGCGTCAACATTCTTTTTATATATATATATATATATATATATACACATATCTATATTTTTAGGTATCTGAACTCAATGTAATCTCTTACGGCTTGTATTATGTATGCTTATAAATTATAACCTGAATTACATAAGAAAATAGGAAATAATATGCACAGTGTATGGCAGGAAACTTCTATATACCAGTCAGGTGGTTTTTAATACGTACTATCGAGTTGCTTGTGAAGGTTCTCATTCATCCCGGTCATGGTATATCTGTTGTATTCAATTAGATCAACTGGACTTGAAGTTTAGTTCTTGAAGACGTTTCGCTAGTCATCCGACTGGCTTTCTCAACTGCAAATGATTCAACTGCATCCACGTATGGCCCAGCACAGAAGAGCCAATTCCTCGGGTCAGGACTCAGCCGTGTACCTGCATCTTAAGGATAAAGGAAATACCTTTGAAGATTGTAATGTTAACATATTGGCAAAAGAACGTGACTGGTTCAAGAGAGGTGTTAAGGAGGTCATTTATGTGAAAATAAAGAAACCAAGCCTAAATAGAGGTGGGGGGGTTCGACACCAACTGTCTGCCATGTAGAATGCTATTTTGACACCTTACTCTGGGCGTTCCTATAACACCTCTTAGCCACTATCCAATAACGCCCTTAACACTTGGCTGTGATATGCTAATTGGGATTTTCCAGGGTACATAATTGCCAAAGATTCTTGTACAAGTCATTCTGAATTGAGAAAGCCAGTCGGATGACTAGCGAAACGTCTTCAACAACTAAACTTCAAGTCCAGTTGATCTAATTGAATACAACAGATGTACTATCGAGTTAACTCTATATTATAATGTGATTGGTCAATGTGCCTTTTTAAACCAAGGTGAAGGTGGACAGAGGGTGTGTCAATGAGTAAGGATCATGTGATCCGAAACGCGTCAGACCTGTTAATTGAGCCTTTCTGGTATGAAAGCTTTTAACATGCAGCTAATAAAGAAGTGTTTTTAATGTATCCCTGAGTCGGACCATTCTTCGTATATTAGAAGAGCCAAGGGGAATGGTGCGCGTATCTTTACCACCACTGATGTTGCCCTTATACTTTTAAGTCTATAATTACCAGTCTGTGAACAAATACCCCTTTTGAATAATGAAACTACAGCAGCATTTTTCCTATCCATAGATAAATTTCAGGATACAAGTAAATCTGAGAAGATAAGAAACAATGGCCTGGATAAAACTGAACTTCGCTCTCTAAAGCTGGATACACACATTCCCTATAAAGGGCCAATGCCGTTTACCGACAAAATGATCTGCGTGGGCAGCAGGAACAATTGTTTTGGATGAAAAATTTCCCTTGTTTGCAGTCGGCTCCCTGTATTAAGGTGTAGGGAGTAGAGATGGCCGAACTTTTGAAAGTTGGGTCCGTTTTCGAACTATATGGAAAGTTCGAAAACGGACCCATTAAAGTCAATGGGAGTCAAATAGATAGAAAAGTTCTAATGAAATACAATTAAAATATCAATGGTAACTTAATTTAAATGACTGTGGGACCTGGGAAATGGTCTGGGGAACATGTTAGAATATCCAGGTCATTCGAAAATCAATTTTACTCTCACTCGTGCTATTTTCGAGCTCTTGCTTTCGAACATTCGATGTTCGTGCCTAGGTATCATTGATATCGGTCATTTTCAATATTTTTGAATTTTAGAAATGTATCCAGCTCACTCTTGAATCTATTCAATAAACTTTCCATTACTATATCTGATGGAAAAGAGTTTAATAGTATCTTTGCCTAAAAATATCACACCAATCTATGTGATGATTGTTTTTACTAACAAAGCTGCATAGACTATAAAAGCTACAAGTAAGCAGACCTTTTGGCAAATAACTACTAAAGTATATTGATTTCTCAGGCAACAAAGCGAAATTCCAGATGATTCGTAAAGCCAGTAGATGCTTTGAACCAGGGGGCTTTTGCAGGAGGTATTGCCATGTCCAGTATAATTATTTTTTATTTCCAAGTTTACAAGAAATTAGTTTATGATAAAATCATCTTAGTGAGACTCTGCAGCTCATGGTAACGATTTGCTTGCACATTAAAGATAAATATCTCCTAGGTAAACCTAAAACATTCATGGTGCATTGTTCACTAATGAATCCTCTCAGAGGACACATAGGCATTTAATATGATTAAAGGGTATGTCCATTCAAAAATTAACTTGCTTTCTATCTGTTTTACTGAAGAACAGGAGGTAAATGCACTATTTCTTACCTCCCGCAGTAGAAGGTTAAATTTTAGTTTTGGGGGTGGACATGCCCTTTAAGGAGAGTTTCCTCACAACTTCCTTACTCCTTATACAAATAAGGGGAAAAGAGACTTCTGGGTAATTATAATGTTAATTTGCATTTCTGGTATTTTAATTAGAATTTTTCAGCAGTGAAGACAGTAGTGAGCATGCTCCAACCCTAACCCTAGGGTCAGTGCAGATGATATGGTGATCAATGGCAGCCTCCATAAGACACATACAAAATAGAGGACCACAGTTCCCCTTTAATGAAGTCAATAATTCTTCCAGTTATTCCTTGGAAACTCCCAGAAACTCAGTATTCAAAGAAAACACATTTTATCCCATCTCTTCCCACAAACATGTAAAAGTCATAAATGAAGGTTACATGGTAACAAACCTTGTATTACACAGAGTCTGACAGACAGATTCATGTACCGTATATACATGAATATAAGTCGAGATTTTCAGGCTTTAAAATTAGCCTGAAAACCTAACCTCAAGTCCTACAGTAATTTAGATCCAAATGCTGCAATTGCGGATAGTAACCAGTAGGTGGCACTGTGTTAAAAATCCTTTATCTGCATAGAAAGTGACAGGAGATGATCTGCCTTTACACTCCTTCCTGCTTCTTGTAGTTAGTCTGCTGGACTCACTCAGCACTGTCACTGCTCATCTGGATGCTGTAAATCTGATGGGTCTTCTCAGTTTGGGGCAAAATGGCTGCTAGTTCAAAGCAAGTGACAGCTTGAAACTAAAACTCTCAGGTGACACTTAACTATTAGGGTAAGAGTGCCCTTTACTATAGGGGGGTCAGAGGGCCCTTTAATATATGGGGGGTCAGGAGAATTGTAAATGATGGTAAGCTTAATTAAAAGTTTATTGAACCTTGTAGTTTCCAAACATCTGGAGTGCCAAGGAATTGGGGGTTACTGGTACTGGATTTGGCTATTACTGTATGGGAGTAATGTATGGGAATACTGCTGTCCGTTTAAAGGGCAACTTAAGCCACAAAACAAAACAGAATCAGAAGGCAGTAGTGGTCATAATTTCTACCCTCGGCTTATACTCAGTCAATCAGTTTTTACTAATTTTTCAGGTAAAAATAGGTACCTCGACTTATACTCGAGTAGATACGGTACCAACAGTGAAGAGGGAAAGCAAGACTGGAGAAAGAACATGGTCATTCCATATGTAGCAGCGGTCTCCGAAAAATTAAGAAGAATTTTCAAAAACACCATATCCCTGTCTGCTTTAAAGGAAACAACACACTGAGGAATTGGTACACCCGAAAGAGCCAGTACCGAAACACAAGAAAAGCGATATCATATTCGCAGTGAAGAGTGCTCCGATTTGTATGTGGGGGAGACAAAACAGCAACTGCATCAACTTATAGCCCAGCACAGAAGAGCCAATTCTTTGGGTCAGGTCTCAGCCATGTAAGTGCATCTAAAGGAAAAAGGACATACCTTTGAAGATTGTAATGTCAACATCTTGGCAAAGGAACATGACTGGTTCAAGAGAGGTGTCAAGAAGACCAATTATGGGAAAATAAAAAACCAAGCGTGAATAGAGCCAAGCCTGTCTGCCATGTACATTTCAGTTTCAATAACACCTCAATGCATCCACACCTTGCATTCAAAATTTCCCTAACACCTGGTTGTCATATACTAATTGGGACTTTCCAGAGTACTTATATTGCCAACAGATTCTTGTACAAGTCATTCTGAATTGAGAAAGCCAGTCAGATGACTAGCGAAATGTCTTCAAGAACTAAACTTTTAAGTCCAGTTGATCTAATTGAGTGTAACAGATATACTTACTGCAATGTATGAATGGTTACATAAACTGAAATATTAACAAGTCAGTTCTTTGTTGATTTTATCTAATTAATAATTCTCTTAAAAAGATGAGTGCACTGTAAAATCAAGTTATGTTCATTTGGAAGCTGCAGCTTTAAAAATACTGTTGTCAGATTTTTTTTTTACCTATGCCCCTCCAGAGCCTAGCTTTGTGCCTTGAAAGTTGCTGACATCTTGTTACTGGTTTTCTGAATGGTAAGCTCCGCCCCTCTGAGATTTCCTCTGCTTTCTCCTGCTTGAGCCTCAAACGGTCATGTCTGTAAGTTCCGTGCACTCTCCTGCTTGAGCCTCAAACAGTAATGCCTGTGAGTTCCGTGCATGTGCGTGTGCATGGAACTCACAGGCATTACTGTTTGAGGCTCAAGTAGGATAAAGCAGAGGAAATCTCGGAGGGGCAGAGCTTAACATTCAGCAAACCAGTAACAAGATGTCAGCAACTTTCAAAGCACAAAGCTAGGCTCTGGAGGGGCATAGGTAAAAAAAAATATGGCAACGGTATTTTTAAAGCTGCAGCTTCCAAATGAACATAACTTGATTTTACAGTGCAATTATCCTTTAGCCTGTCTATGGAGATGGAACAAGTGCATGTATACATATTCAGTATTTCACTTACAAGGCATCCCTAGAGAGCGTAAAAGTCTCTAACTTCTGGCCTCTATGCTCCAAACCTAGTTAAATTCAAAGCTTCTATATGTGCTGCTATATGTGCTGCTAACATTTTGCCCAGTGATATCTAGCTACGCCCCAATTAGAGTTAGTAGAGAGCAAAAATTCCAGAACTTATTGGAGGAGATCGAGTGACAGAAAAACTCATGTAATAGTTATATGAGTCTGTCTCTCTACCAAAGATAAGCTCAGGGATCATCAGCAATCTCGCTCTACACATGATAGAGAGAGTTCTAGAGTATGTACTACAGAGTATACTAGAGAGAATTAGCTGGAACATGCATACTGATTTGTATTTAGAATTGGTAAATGTAAAATGCGAACAAATCAGAAATGTTGTTTTTATATAGCTGGCTTTATTTTATTGGTGGGCGGTGGTTGTACGTTCCAGAAATTATATTTTGCAGGGTGGGACGTCTGGAGAAGTCAGGGAAGAATATTAATTTTGATAGAATTAAACCTTGTACACACGTGCGATGTGTCCAAACGTTCATTTCGCCTGATAATGGGCCCGTGTTTGGGTCCTTTATCAGAGATTGATCCGATCGGTTGGGCAATAATCCTCGTCCGAACGGCCATTTCGCCCGATAAAGTGCCCATACACGGGCCGATTATCGGCCGGAAAGGAACGTTCAGACACATCGTGCGTCGCGGGTCGGGACCTGTGATCGCACATGTGTACGAACCTTTAATCCTGCAATTTCCAGAGATGTGATATAGACCAGATATTCATTCCATAAAATCAAGCCTGAAAGCAATGGACAGAGGTTTGGTTTAATAAATATGGTGGTGTTTTATTTTTGTCCACAAGAAACATTTTTTATTAATTCAAAAGTTATAAATGGGTCAATTCATGTCAACATAATTTACAACTAAAATGCACATTTCATTTTTCATTGTTAATGTATTAAAAACATGGCTATTTTATGGTTTATATATGCCTTTTTAACGGGACAATATTTTTTTAAGGGCTATATTGTTATATTGTTATAGATTGTTTTTCTTGGGTGCTATCATTGGCTGTACTCAGATAGGTAATATTTAATTTAGGTTTATATTACAAAATTGTGGTCGGATAAATGGTCAATTGGGATTTTTTTTTAATAAATATTTTTTATTGAGAATAGAGATAGGTATACTCAGTGAATATGAAAAATAAAACAAATTGGAACATACATTTGCATAGGTATACTCAGTGAATATGAAAAATAAGACAAATTGGAATATACATTTGCATAGATATACTTATTGAGAAGGAGGGAAAAATAGTAGAAGAGGGGGGAGAAATTCGCTCAAGAACTTCCTTGCATTAGCTGTATAATTGTACATTCCCCGATAGTGATTACTAGGTAATTTATGCATAGACATTAACATTAGATCTTTATCCTGTTATCTGAGTCTTAAAAGATATTTACTGGTCCACATCTCTAGCTCTAAATTATTATTTTATTATTTACTTACTTAACTTGCCGCAACTAATTTGCGGGGTTATAACACTATCTTAACTTATTTAACTAATTGCCTAAATTAAGGTCATAATAATAATAGCAGTTATTATTGTTATTCAATCGCCAGTGATCAGGTGGGGATCTAGTCCCGACGGTTGAAGAAAGAGGTGGAAGAGGAGGAGGAAGGGGGGGAGTAACGCACAGGTTGACTTATGTATCCATTCATGGCAGAGAGACCAGGGGGTTGTGACTCAAGGTTTGTTCCGTATACCATACTGTTATATGGAAGCAGTCGTGAATACTTTGTTTAATGTGTGTAGGTAAGATGTCAATAAAACTTTCCCAGAGTTTGAAGAATTGGTTGACTTTGTTTTCTTTGTCTAGTGTTGCTTCTACCCAATCCATTCGGAATAGGTATGATAATTTGGTTTTGAATAGCTTTAGGGATGGCGGGGTGGGTGTTATCCATTGTTGGAGTATGGTTTTACTAGCTGCAGCTAATATATTGAGGAGTAATTTTTTGGCTCCTAGTGTGATGCGGGAAGTTTGTGTACTCATATGTCCAAATATTGCCCAGAGTGGTGTCAGGGGGACATAGTTAATTAAATGTTGTGTGGATAACGTACCTACTTGTTTCCAGAAATCCTGGATAACTGGACAGGACCACATGCAATGGAAGAGATCCTTGCATTTTGGACACAGAGTCTGAAGCAGGCCCCTGATCCTTCCCAATCTGTATGGTGAAATATAGCCTATGTGTAGTAGCTTCAGGGTCATTTCGTGGTATGAGATTGCTGGGAGATATTTTATATGTAGATGAATGATTTCTTGTGTGGCATTTTCTGTTAATCTGGGTATGTCTTGTTTCCATTGGTTTATCTTTAGGTGTGTGGTTTGAGTGTTAATATGATGTTGCAGGAGTTTATTGTAGTTAGACTTTGTTCCGGTGACTGTAGTAGTGTGTCAAGTGGGTTATTCCAGACTGTTTCTCCTAGGTTGGAGATTGATTTTTAACACATAGCTGCTGGCTTGTAAATAATAGAACAAATTAGGTCCCATGATAGGAAATTTATTTTTCGCTTGCGAGAAAGACAGGGGGCGTTTAGTGGTCGTATCTACCAGATCTCGAATTGTTTCTATCCCCCCCGCTTTCCATCTGTGAAATACCATGTGGGCTCTCCCCTCCTGGAAATTCGGGTGTTTAGTAAATGGTAGCCATAGTGAGTGAAATTGTTTCAGGCCCATCACAGAGCGGGCTCTGTTCCATGCTTTCCAGCCTGACATCAGTAAAGGGTTATCCCTACTCTCCTCCGGCAGGTCCAGAAAGCGTGTGTGTAGCATTGAGGATAGGGACTGAGAGTCACACAATTGTTGGTCTAACTCAGTGCGGGTGTAGTTCGAGGAGGCGTGCAGCCAGTCCCCGACTATTCTTAGATGTGAGGCTATGTTGTATAGTTCAATATTTTGGGAAACCAATGCCTCCTTTATTTTTGGGAAGAGTAAGAATATTATATTTAATTCGTGAAGGTTTGTTATGCCATATATATATGCGAAAAATGGTATTTATGTGTTTTGTGTCTTTCCGGGACAGAAAAAGGTTGTAATCCTCCATTATAGCCGGTATGGATTGTAGGGGTTTGGATATGAATAGAAGGATGTCATCTGCATATACCGAGAGTTTTAGATCTTCTCTACCAACTTTGATACCTGTGAATTGTTTATTGTTAGATATGGTAGTGGGTCTATACTGAGGTTGAACAATAGGGGAGAGAGTGGGCATCCCTGCCTTGCCCTCTGCGGGTCTGGAAGATATGTGAATTGGTGTCATTTATTAGTAGGGAGGTGTTTGTATTTTCATGGAATGTGATTAGTCTGATGAAATCAGGTCCAAAATTACGTGTGGTGAGAATTTTATGTAAAAATTCCCAGGAGACCCTATCAAAAGCCTTGTCGGCATCTAGGCTTAACAACATTTCTTGGAAGCAGGGTCTAGTGGAATCGGCTGAAATGGTAGCTGTGGCTGTGCGTATGGCTTTGGTAGTGTTCCTGCCCTTGGTGAATCCTAGTTGTGTGTCTGTGATTAAGTCCGGCATAATCTGGCTAAGTCTATTCGCTATTATTTTTGTTAAGATTTTATAATCTTGATTTAATAATGATATTGGCCTGTAAGATTGGACTAACAGTGGATCTTTGTTTGGTTTGAGTAAAAGAATTGTTTGGGAGTCATTGAAATTTTGGATATGGGTTTCTTGGGGGAGTATATTGTTGAATAGATCAGTAAGGATAGGGAGTATATGGGGGTTAAGTAATTTTTAATATTCTGCTGGAAAGCCGTCCGGGCCCGGGGCTTTGGTGTTGTGTAATGATTTGATGACTTTGGAAATTTCTTGTTGGGTTATTGTGCGGTTAAGAGAATCTTGTTGTTCCACCGTGAGTTGGGGAAGGGAGCATGTTTCCAGATAGGTATCAGCGTCCTTAGCTGATATTGTGTGTGAGGCATATAGAGATTCAAAATACTGTAGGAAGAATTGTTGTATTTCAGATTGGGTGGTCATGGTTTGATTTGTGTTGGTGTTAAGTATTTGTAGTATCGAGCAGCGGGAGCGCTGTGGTTTAGTTAATCTTGCTAGTAATGTGCCTGTTTGGTTACCCCATCTGTGGTATTTATTTCTTCTAGCGTCTACTGACCACCGTGCCTGACCCAGTAGGTATGTGTCTAATGAATTTTTTGTTGATATATAATGTTCTTTGTTTGTCTCTGTAGGGTCATTAATATATTGGCTGCACGCCTCCCGAAGGTCATCCACATAGTTCTGCCACTGGGTGGTTATGAATACTTTAAAGTATTCTGAATTATAAAGATATACTGGGAATCTCCAGTGGTCTGTTCTAGCGGATTGTGTGTTTAGGTTTATTGATAGTTTGATTGGAGCGTGGTCTGAGATTAGAATATTATTTATAAACGTGTTAGATATGAGTGGGAATAGTTCATTAGATATCAGCATATTATCAATGCGTGAGGGTGAGTGGTGTGGGTGGGAATAGAAGCTTCATTGTTTAGTAGTTGGATGTTGTAGTCTCCAGGGATCGCAAAGTCCCAGTTGTGAGATTATTTCCAGGAGGGGAGGGGGTGTGGTAATAGGGGTCTGTCTAGGTCCCACTCTGTCAATGGAGTTGTCTAGAATCGTATTGAAATCTCCACCTATGAAGATTTGGCGGTTTGGTTTAGTCAGCAGCTGTCTCAAAAGAGTGGAATAGAATTCTGTGTTAGCCCCGTTGGGGGCATATATATTTGCTATGGTGTATATTGTGTTTTTTATCTCTAGATCCAAGATCAGGAATCTGCCTTCAGTATCTCTCACCGTGTCCAACACTGTGACTGGTATATCTTTGTGTATGAGTATAGCTACTCCTTTTGATTTAGATGTATGTGAGGCTGATATGCAATGTGAGATCCATGGTGCCTTCAAAAATCCTACTTCTGATTGTTTCCAGTGTGTCTCTTGTAATAGGACTAGGTGTGCGTGTAGCCTCTTAAAATGGGTGAGGACCCTATTGCGTTTTACTGGCGTGTTTAGTCCGTCTACGTTCCAGGAGACCATCCTGACTTGATTTAATTTGTCATGATTAAGTTAATGTATTGTTTTTGGTTTGTATGTGTGTGAGATGTTGTGTGAACTTGCCTGTATTCCCTGTCCCAGCGAGCAGGGAGATATCAGGGCTTTTCTCTGTGGGTGTAGTGTCTCCTGCGCGGCTCCCCCCCTTGGGATCCCCTCCCTGGCGGCTTGTTGGTGGCTGAAACAAAGAAAGAGGTTAGGCAAGGCATAAAAACAGTTTAAACTGGTTAAATATAACATTGAAACATATAACAACTTAATAATCATTAGAAAAGCAGTTGAAATAGCTTTATAAGAGGAATAGGGTAATTTGAGCCCCAAACATTTTGTAGATCCGTTTTAGATACTGTAAAGTTAGTTGGCAAGTTCGGTTTAATTGTTTCCCAGGTAGTGGGATGAAGCCTCCTCCGGTGTGTTGTAGAGTTGGGATCTGCCATTGTCCGTCACTCTCAGTTTAGCGGGATACAGCATTTGGAATTTTATGTTATGTTCGTGCAGATATTGGCAGACAGGATTGAATGCTTTCCTTTTAGCGCTTATATTTGCTGAGAAATCCTGGAACAGTAATAGTTTGTAGTTATTGACTTCTAGATTTTTGTTTTTCCAATAGGCTTGTAGAATTAGTTCCTTGTCCCTGAAGTCTAGTAGTTTTCATGATCACTGGTCTGGGTCTCTCGTTGATCTGTCGTCTCTGGTCCGATTCTGTGGATCTTTCAATCTGCAGTTCATTATGGTGTGTGTTTATTCCAAGTGTGTTTATTAGATCATGAGTGATGAAATGGGTTAGGTCTTGGCCTTTATATGTTTCGGGTATGCCAATGACTCTAAGATTATTTCTCCTTGTACGATTTTCCAGATCGTCCAGTTTATCCTGGAGTGTTGGAGTATATCATTCTGTTGTCTGGAGCAATTTTCCATGGGGGTTAAAGAGTCTCCATGTCACTATTCTGGTCTCTAAGGTATTCTTTGGGTATTTTCATAACCTGGGATAGAGCTGAGGAGATGGAGGAGTGTAGTACTTCCAATCTTTTATCGAGTAGTGGCATTATTAAGTTGGATACCTCTGTTGCTATTTTGGCTGCTTGGTCTGAGGTAATTGTTTGTGGGTCTGAGGTTTGAGAGATGGGGGTTTCATCTCCAGAGGACTGTCGTTCTCCTCTAAAGGTGAGGCAAAAGATTTGTTTGAAAGTTTAGGCATGTCTTTGTGTCTTTGTGGTTTTGGTTTGTGGTTTACTTTTGTTGTTTGAGGTGTTGTGAGTAACAGCACCAGAGGAGGCTTGTTGGTCGATTTTTTGTTTCTTTTACCCATATCTGAGTTTGATTTTTCTATATATTTGTCCATACTATAAATTGGTGTTTTCCGTAACAAGATAATGTGTTTCAATGGTAGATGGATTTTGCAGATAAATGTCAAGGGCTCTTAGATATGTCAATTTACATATTTAAGTCATTCGGTATTTGATATCCCTAGTTTGGAAGTTGAGAGTCCAAGTTGAGATGCTTTTGTAGAGATTATCAAGGGTCCAGATGTAATGGCTTTGTAGCGGTATATTTATTTTGATTGGGTAAAGGGTGGTGATGTTTGGAATTCAACGGAGGTATATACTGTGGGTGGGTAATTTGGGTTTGGATATTGATGTATTAATGGTTGGGGTTCAGCAGAGTACCTTCAAAGGGGAACTTCTGAGTTAGATGCAGATGGATTGATGGTCCAAGTTTGGCAGAAGTAGATGCGGGGGGAATGGTAGTCGGCAGCACTTTGGTTTTATGTAGAATCGAATTGTTGTAGATGATGATGGAGGTGCTTACAAGACCTGGACTGTCTCATACCTAGTATGGGTATGGTCTGTTTAGCAACTGGGATTTAAGTACAAAGTATTTGTCCCAGGCCCGTAAGTCCCTGGATAGCTGTAGAGATGTTTTGTTAGGGGATAGTGCTTTTTTCCCTTTATATTGCAATTTTGGCTGTTTTCTCCTTTTAAGGCTCTTAGATGTGCAGAGCTCTGTTAAAATGCGGCCACTCTCAACGCCCCGCATCCGGAAGTCCCGTCAATTGGGATTTTAAAACAAAATCGGTCAATCTGGAAGTTGCTCCAAGGGCCTGTACATACATTAGATAATTGTTGGCCAAAACAGCCAACAGCATCCGTTTTTGAAGGTAATGTGTGTAGGGGCGCCAGATGCAATTAGTGCGTGATTCATTCTGACAATCGCATTGTTCTTTTGTTCTGAAATAGACGAGATTGTTCCTTTTTCCCATTGAGTACTGTATGGGGGTCAGCGATAAATTTGGAGTGATTTATCTCATGTGTGTACTAAAACATACATGTGTACATATTTTGAGGTCTTTAATTGACCACACTTTCAGTCAGCTGAAATATCAGTGTGTATAACTTTAATTTCAACCGACAATTCCGATTGCTATAGAAATCAGTACTTTCCTGAAAACAAAACAAGTTTCCTTGTGTAGTGAGCCATAGTAGGATTAGAGAAATGGGATAACTCGATGGGCCAGTTTTTAATGGTCTCATGGGATGTTCCTAAATGCAGGTGTTTGTGTGTATAGATATCTGTATAAACTATAAATCATTGTTTTAGGCTAAATTAGGTTTCAATAATTGGTATTTTTGAGTAATCTTATACTTTAGACTTTGCACATATCTTTTATTTGTCAATCCTGAAGAAGGTGCCGGTGTGCATTAAAAAATTAAAAACAAAAGTTGTGGCAAATCTGGAGTGTATTTGTGATTGTGTTTACACTTTTTTTTGTAGTAATGCACAAGTAGAAAAAAATAATTCCATTGGATAAATTATATTTTTTATTGGATCAGTATGTAGGCAGCACATTTCCACATGAAGTTAGTATTTAGATCTAAAACACAATCTGTCTGCAGTCTCCATGTTGTCACTTTGTTTACATGTCTTGTTTCCTCCTACAATCATACCTGCATGTTAGTGTGTATATGCTAGGGAAATTATAGACTCAACTAGTTCAGTGTCTAATATGAATGTTTAAATGTATAGCAGTGCATATACAGTATACCGTTATATAAATAAAAAATGTTAATGATTTCTTCAATTCTGTTTTAGGATAAACCTGTAATTTATACCTTAGGAAAAACACTGCAGAGTCAGAAATATTCTAATTTCAACCACATGTTGGTCCGTGAAAGAGTATCGGTTAGATTATAGCATTATGTCTCTGTTGTTTGGCATTATCAGTGGAATACTTGACATTCTGTACTGCGTTAGATTTATTGTGACATTATACGGCAAGAAAACAAACAACAAGATAATGTATTCTGCTGCATTCTACACAAATATACCAAAATAGTGGTAGGATGAAAATTTGTGAATTGAAAATGAAAAAAAAAACCCAGAGATCCAACTTTCATTACAAAACTAAAGAGGGTGTGTTTAAGTACAACAATGTTAATAAATAACACAACAGCCCAGCCCTTGGCTGTCTCTCTATTTTTTTTTTCTATAGGTGGTTGTTTTTTAAACGAATCTCTGTGCATTAAACTGTGACAATATTAAATCAAAAAACAAAGTGGTCCGTTCGCATCTAGTATGCCATTAACTCTACTTCATTTCACAGATTTTGGAAAATGACACTTTAAATTATACAGATAGAGCTTCCTTCCGAAAATGATTTCATGGGATTTTTTTTGGTCCCTGAAGTGTGGAGGAGTTAATTGATTTGCCCAAGGTCACATTCAGCAATGTTTGCAAAGGATATGAGTCAGGATGTCTCTATCACAGATAAAGCCCCCTTTTATCAGTGTACAACACAAAGCATTAGCACCAGACACTGCATTTCACGTCCTACAAATAAAGATTAAAATGATTCAGTGGAAAATTTCATGGCATAGCATTTACACATATGGTCATCATTACTGAACGCATGAACTTTTTAAAAGAAAAACAAACAAACAAACAAACAAACCAATTAACCTTAAATTAAAGTGACATCTATATTTTTTCCGATCACTTTTTATGAGAAGCCAAGCTAAAGCATAATCTTTCAGGTGAATAAGTGAAATGTTTTGTAGGAACTGTGGCCAAAATAAAAAGGGCTTTCCAATTAAAACCCTGTGTTGAACCTTTTTACATCAAACTAACAGTGACCACTCTCCCTGCTGGAATAAAATAGAAGTAGGGACGTTGCTAGATATCACTGAGCCCCATAGCAAAATGTTAGATTGCCCCCCCCATGAACAATAAATTAGTTTCTAAACCTTCCCCAACCACACTTTTCATATTTTTCCCTTCGCTCAACAACATTCTATTTTTTAATTCCAATATTACGTCCTGTCCAGTGTCCCTCAGTCCTCCTGATGCCCAATTTCAAGGTTCTACCCCTCCCCCAACCAATCTACCAAGTTACCCAGCCCAGGCAGCCCTGTTTAGAATCGGCACACAGACTATACCTGAGTACTGTATATTGCCGAGTGCTCTGAGGAACCACTGGAAAGCTGAAGACTGCTGCACACCCTTACACTCTGCCACCGGCATGAGCCTGACTTCCAAGGTTCTTTTACTGACATGCCCATGCGTGTGCCATTCATCTGAGTCCCAGTCCATCTGCGTAAATAATCAATTGGTGTTGTAAGGGGCAGGGCAGGCAGCATAAATTTAAATGGCACTGGGCTGCTGGCAGCTGGCACACACTCAGAGGGCCAGGGCCCCACTTACCAAATGCTGTAGCTGCAATTTACTGTTTGATGACTAAATTAGTAGTACCATACTTTTACACTGGGGTAGCCGGGCCCCCTCTGCTCCGGGCCCCATAGCACCCACTTTGGTTGCTATGGTAATTCCTATGCCACAAGGTCTGCAAGCTGGAAAAAAAAACCCCAGGACACTGATATCTGAGTTCCTCAGCGGAGTGCACCTCTTTATATAGTTTTGCAGAAAACCCTAATCCATTTCTGATTGGTCAATTTTTTAATGCTTGGTTTACATGCTTTACATTAACCAATCAGATTTCAAGGGGTCCCGCGGTTTGAGCTGCGGGACCCCTTAAGCCCCAAAAGGCCCTTCTCAGGGCCCCGCTGGAGGGTGCCTCCACCCCTCCCAGCGGGTCCCTCCCTTCCCCTCCCCGGGAGCGGCCGGGGCGGGTGGTCGCGACCACCTGCTGCGGCCCCTTCCCGGCAGCCCCTCCTAGCCTCCTGTTCCGAGATTGCCGCGAGCGGGGAAGGGGTTGGGAGGGGCTGCTGGGAAGCGGCGGCGGGTGGTCTCCGCCGCCACGGGGGGTTGTGGGCGGGGTGGGCGTATGCCCCGCCCCCTTAGGAGAGGCATCGGGAAGGGATTTTAAGTCCCTATACAGTATCGCCGCGAAGGGACTTAAAATCCCTTCCCGACGCCTCTCCTAAGGGGGCGTCGGTGTTAAAATTACCGCAACACATCGTGGGAATGGCGCTCGCCGGTATAAATACGGCGATAGCGCTATTTTCGTGGCCGCGATGTGCGGCGGTAATTTTTAGGCGCTAATTTCGTCTTTTTAGAAATATGCCCCTTAGAAAAAAAATGGGAACAGAGATCAAAATTTGGTGATCACTTCTGATCACCAAATTATTGATCTTTGCCAATGAATGAAAAATCACTTCCTGGAAAATGATTTCCGGGAAGTGATTTTTCCGATCGTTTTCGATTGGAAAACGGGCATGCCCGTATTCCAAGTTCGGTATCATTCCCTAAGATGATTTGATGTTTGCTATGAAGCAATTTTAGAGATATAAGGTGTTTATTCTTTTAAGAAGCCGGACTGCGAGGTTTGTCTTTCTAAGCCTTTTCCAAGTGGTGCTGATTAGGCCGCCTGTTCGTAGTAATTGATTGTATATTTGACTGGGCTTTGGAACTACCCATGACGGCAGCACGCTGGAGACGATAGAAACGAGAGATTACCTACCTTGAATAGAGGGAGTTCGTGGGAAAGGTAAATCGATCTGGAGCTTTCATCTTTTTCATGTGCTATCATCTTTGGGAATGATCCAAAAAAAAAGGGGAAATGCACACAAAAAAAAATCTTAAAGTGATAAACACACCTTTTTTTTTTTTTTAACCTAAAAACTATAAATTAGCAAAAAACTTTGTCTTCTCCAAGCTTCCCAATGTCCCGGGTGATATCGGTAAAGTAAACGAGGATCATTATTTGTTTAATTTCAAGGGAAACTAAGCCTATTTTAGTAGGAAATTTTGCAGAGGTACCAAAAAAAGACTGGATGCAATTTTTAGGATCAGTAAAGTGTGCAAAAACTTGTGTGACTCTCCGTACTAACTGGTTTTCACTAAAATACCACTAAAAGGGGGAGGGGATAGGGGTGGGGGTAGGGTTGTGGCGTTTTTTTATTTTTTCCTGTATTGCAATTGCGCATGGATCCCATTTGAGCTAGTTGCTGGCCCCGTCTCTGTTTGCACCCACCCATATGGCATACCGTTTGATTCAGGACATGTGGGAGATTGCCATTTAGTGGGTTTTTTTACTTGCCAAGTGGGTTTAGGTAGGATTTCAACCATTGAGTCCTCTTATTTTATTTTTTCACAAAATCTCCTAAAAGCACGGAGTTCTATGAATAACAGCGTCTGGAATTCTTCATGTATATACGAAAGCATGATACCATCACGTAGCTGAAGGTGTGTAGCTTCCAAAAACATAGAGTGTTGGGGGGGGTATTTCCAAGTTGATTAGGCTGTTCAAATTACAGGACACTTTGATTTTTTTCTTGTAATTAGACTTGTGCATGCGTCTCATTTGAGCTAGTTGGTGGCCACGTCTCTGTGTGCACCCACACATATGGCATACCGTTTGATGTAGGATATGTGGAAGATTGACATTTAGTGGGTATTTTTGCTTGACAAAAGGGTTTAGGTAGGATTTCAACCCTTGAATCATCTTATTTTTCACAAAACCTCCTAAAAACACGGAGTTCTTTGGATCACTGGGTCTGGAATTCTTCATGTATGTATCAAAACATGGCATCCTAACGTAGCTGAAGGTGTGTAGATTCCAAAAATATATAGTTTGTGGGGGGAATTTCTGAGTTGGGGGGTGTTTTGTGGAAAAACTGTGTGTTCAAATACAAAACTGGCTACCGTAATTTTTTTTTTTGCTGCTACTGACATTTGGCACTGGTCACACTCTGGGTTAGTTGGTAGCCATGTCTCTGGGTACACCCATGAATGTGGCATACCGTTTTATTCGGGAGGGGTTAGGCTTTCATATTTAAGATGCGTTTGAACTTTTCTCCACAGTTTTTAGCTGAAATTCGCATTTGATTTTGTCTCTGATTTTACAGTTGAGGAAAAAAAGGAAAATGTGAGAAAATAACTTACAATTGGACCAAGAGCTGCGTCCGGGTATCTGCATTTTGATCGAAAGTAACCTCACTCATAAAATCTTATGGGTGTGTTGTTTCTAAAAATATCTCACTTGTGGGGATATTTTAGTTAATTTGGTAGATATTCTATGTTAACTGTCAGTAGTGGTTATACATTTTAATTTGGTGTAATATTCTAGAAGGTGCAGTTTTAGTTTGGGGGGGGTCTCCTGTACAGGAAAAGTCGGGTACCTACATATATCTGGTATCGTTGTACTTGGGAGTATCAGAGCTTTTAGAAACAGTAAGATTTTTGTGTGTAACCTTAAGATAACTATAAGTAAAAATGGGAAAAATCCATGAAAATTTGCAAATTTTTTATTTTTTTTACATATTTTACCCATAATTCCAGTAAAATTTCCAGAAAAGTTACATTCTGTTACCATGTTAAAGTACACTTTGTGCTGAAAAAAACAATGTATAATATTCCTGATTTACTGCAAGGTTTCCTACTGTAAAATTAGTCTAAAGCGATTAAGGGCAAAATCCTGAAAATTCTTCTGGCAGTTAAAGCAAAAAAAAAATGAAATTCACCTGGCAGTGAAAGGGTTAAAGAATAAGTCCACCCTAAAACACATTTTCTTGACTTGCAAGCCAGAAACTGCTAATTAAAACAATGTATCATGTGTCCATCTATGATGTATTATGCGTCTGATACTTAAAATTAGGGCATATTTATAAAGGTGTGCAAAATATTGTTTATGTATAGATAGATAGGGTTCTCAAAGGGTGTGCCAGAGCAAACTGGTGTGACTTCAAAGAGCCAGACATGTGCCTTAGACAGGGGCATCTCTGGGGTTTTTGCCACCAGAGCCAAACTTTTGAATTCCGCCTCTATGTACCACTAGGAGACATTAAATGTGCTACCGCAACCAGGGTTAGGTTTACATTGTTGAACATTTTAAACTTCACATTACGGCGGTATTTAAACAGTTTATCAAAAAGCCATTTTTCCACACAATAATTCCTGTAAAATAAAAGATTTTTTCCAAAAGATTTGTAATCTTGCCACCACGTCAAGGTAGATTCTTTCAGCAGGGCCCTAACTAACCTAACCATGTTGCCCTCACGCCCAGCTTACACAGATAGATACACATAGATGCCCTAATGCCCAGATCACCCAAACTATGTTGAAAATAAGTTGTGCCCAGCTCTGCACACTCAGATAATTAACCCACTTACCCTATGATGATCAAAGCAGGGCATGTATGAAGGCAGCATACCAATACTATGTTACTATGTAACATGAGCAAAATCTCTTTTTTCTGTTTCACCAATATTCAAAACAAAGATATGTACCTTTATAAATATTCCCATAAATGTTCTTGTGCTAAAGGGAGGTGGGAATAAAACTGAAAGGGAAAAGAAGAAGGTTTTCTGTAGTGAAAGATTTGATTCATTCAAAACTGGTATAACTTTAAAGGGCATGTCCACCCCCAAAACTATAATCCCCCCAACTACTGGCCCCATCATGTAGTGTAGTTTAATACTTACCTCACATCCCAGCTCCATATGGTCCTCCTGTAGTTCCCCCCCCAAAGTCCCAAAAACTGCCCACCAGGAGGATAGCAGAGTCCATATAGGACTCTGCCTCCTACCTGGCCTCCAGGAGAAGTTTGGCATGTGTACTGCAGCCCTTCTCCCCCTCCCTCTCCCTCCCTCTCAGGATTCCCTCCCCCTAGCGTATAACCCTTATAATAGGATCCCCTGTCCCCCCAGCCCCAACCGCTCTATTAATATTCTTAGAAAGCTCCCCAAACTTTACTTACCTTCCCTCTTTCCCCCGCCGAAATGAACTCCCGGCAGCCGCGTCCGCGATTGGCTGCCGCTCAGCCAATCACAGACGCGACTGCCGGTCCCGCCCCTCTGCTTGCATTTTCTCGCAAGCAGAGGGCTGGCAGCGTGGCGGAGGAAAGAGGGGAGGTAAGTAAAGTTTGGGGCACTTTCTAAAAGTATAAATATAGCGGTTGGGGCTGGGGGGGACAGGGGCAATCATATATGAAAATTTAGTTTTTAGGGTGGACATAACCTTTAAAAAGGAATGGCATATTTTAGAATATACATATTTATTATTAACTTCTGACTATAAGTAAGGGAACATTTTTTATTTTAGTCTTTTAAATGGGAGGTCTTAAGCTGGGTACACACAGTAACGATAATGCCCCGATACCTTCGGATCCGACGGTATCGGGGCTTTATCGTTATGTGTGTACCTTCGTTTCCCGAATGAGCACGCGGCCGATGAACGCTCGTTTGGGAAAGACCGAAAATTTCCATCGCCTGCGCCAACAATGGAAACACACATTCCTGAGCGTTCTCCCTATGATGTTCATAAGGAGAACGCTCGGGACTGTGTGTATGCAGATCTTTGAAAGATGGCAGACAGGATCTTGCAGATCCTGTCTGTCATCTTTCAGAAATCTGGACTGTGTGTACCCAGCTTTACTGAGAATCTATAAAGTGTTAATATAATCTCCCTATTCCTGCTACTGATATTTCATCCTATAAAAGTTGGCTACTGAATTATCTGATTGCATTGTTTTAAAGGAGCCCATACACTATAACTTTACCTGTTACCGCAATTTCCCCCCCAAATGTTTGCAACATACAAGGAACCACCTGGCCTGAAAACTTTTGTGATTGACTTTGGGCAGACGGCAGGTATCGTAGGAATGGCAAAGGGTGAAAACAATGTATTTATTTTTTTTAAATCAGTTTTTATTTTGTTCTCAAGGTATATTCATCTCTCAGTTTTAAAAATCAATTTGTTAAGATTAAAGAGTAATATTTCACATTGTATTTCAATGTATTGTTCAATTGTATTGAACAAAATGTCATCCCTGTAAGTTTAAATTACACAGAATTGTCACTTTTGTCAAATATAAAGAACAATAAACAAAAATATTTTTATCATGTTTTGTCTTGCATATCATTTTGTAAATACGTTGCGTTTATCCAGAAAGCTTAGTGTGCAGTTACCAGTAAAGTAGTAGGGGGATAGGGGTGGCTGAGTTGAAGAGTGGAGGCAGTGGCATAACTAGGAATCACTGGGCCCCCTAGCAAAACTATGCTGGGGTCCCTATCCCTGCTTCATTTACAATGGTTTTTGGGGAGGGGCCCCCCTGCGGTTGCAGGATCTGCTCCCCTGGTAATTACTCCCCTGAGTGGAGGGTATGGTGGATTAATTTTATTGGTTGAAGGAGAAACGGTAAGGAGGGGGAAGAGGGAACCCCCCTGGGTGGAGTATGCATTCTAATTTATTTTAGTTGCATCTGAGTTGAGCCCTGGGTCACAGATTTTGATGTATTTAGCACAGGGCCATACGTGACCTAGGCAAGATACAAGAGCTCCTAAATAGTTGAGGGAGCCACATTGCAGGCCATCCACCCATAAAAAAATGGGCTGGCAACTGGAACGCATATATATATTTAAATTAGTATTACAGGTAATTGAGTAAGCCGCAAGCTCTTCTGCACACCCTGGCTTGGTAGTAGCAATTTGTTCTACGAGACATGCAAACAGGCAGGCTCTAAATGAATGGGTGTGTGGGTGTGTGGTGGGCTTATGTCTAGCACGTGGCTCACGTGCACGCATACTGTTGGCTTGCTGCTATGACAGTACTGGCACGCTGTCCAACGATGTTGCTTTTCCTGAAGGCATCATGCATGCTTACGTGTCATGCTAACGAATGCCATTGGGAACTGCGTTTCCACTCTTCAGCACAGTCGCTCTGCCATTTTTGAATAGTAGGAGAAAGAAGTAAACAGGCTTGTCTCCACTGGTAATCCACCCTAATAATGGTGTTCCACAACTTAATATGGTACATTCATTTTATATTTATATATATTTAAAAATTTAAATTTAATAAGGGGGCAGTGTAGACTGTTGGGATGTCTGTCTGGGGGTGTCTGTCTGCTGGGGTGGGGGGAACTACTATCTCCTAAGGTTAAATTAAATTGGAGGGGGAAGTGCAGACTGAGATAAATTTAAAGAATTTTGTGCCAAAAGTTTTGGATCTGCAGGTGCCAAAATCTGCATGGGATGGTTTACACTTTTGGACATCTCATGTGAGTTATGTGGAGCAGAGAATGAGCCAGCCTTTTGTTGAATGCAGGGGAAGCCAGCATGGGGAAACTTGCGATTGTAGTAGTGTTCTGTATAAAATAGATGTAGTACCTTTCGTGGTGCATCCCTGGAGAATGGAAAATATGTGGTGAGTGGTGACTTGGGGTTAACACTGTATTATATATTTGATATATTAGTCAATCAAGAGTCAAATCTAGTTACTTGTTTATAATCATAAAAACCAAAACCCTTCCAATGCCCTCGGTACTTCTGTGAACATTGAGGGGACACCCTGCTTGCCTCTGTCAGTGCTTGTATTGGGAAATGAAGAGCACCACTGGCTTGCTCAGTGTGTGTGCGCGCAGAGGCAGTGGGGAGAGGGGGGGCCCAAAATAGAGAAATAAATCATATATCAATCATAGCCAATCACAGCAAACTAATACACAAATGGCTGTGAATTTCCGACACACCCGATTGTCTGTTCAAAAAATTGTATGGTGTGTACTGAGCCTAATAGCACAGGCTAACTTTTACACCTTTCATTGCATCTGATCAAATGTACAGTATTTAGCTGTTGTGTTCTATATTTTTCTGCTATTCTGCTATCTATATTATAAATTAACTTTTAATGTCTACCAGATAAAATATTGTTACCAACTACTTTACAAAGATATGTTTTCACAAGAGCTAAATAAGCAGTACTAAGATAAATGTTACCCTTTGTCTGGAGTTATTTAATAAAGAAGCATCATATCCATCAAAAGGATACTTTATTTGTTTCATGACAGAATTCCAATTTTGGAATTCTTATCCTATTAGGATCAAATCAAATTTTATGAAACTGCAGTGTGATGTCCCAAAGATTTAATTAAAACTGAAGTAGATAGTAATAGGGAGCAAGGCACACAAGACATGGATTACCTTATCTCTAGGAAGTTCTAGATTCTTCTGTCTTTCTTTAAATCAGATATGGCAGACAAGTGTGTCTGGTTGTTTTAAAACTGTGCCAGCCACCCACATGATTGGGTTTACTCACTTCCAGATTAATGGTGCACATACTGTGGGCTCTGTTTTTCCCTTAGGATATCTGAACGGCCTCATTGATCGAAATCCAATCAGAAGAACTGATGAAAGATTGTGCTGCCGATCTGTTCCCAGATTTCTCCCATTTTTCGCCTTGCCCAATATTCCTTTTTCCTATAAACCACTTGATATTGTTGACTGGAAGAACAGCATACACATTATCGATATTTGGAGCGATTTGATTGAATTTTCCGAATATCGATGCCATGTATGGGTTGTTTCAGAGCTGGTTGTAATGGGCCAACAATGGGCCAACAATGGGCTGATATTTCTACCTGACAGACTATTGATCGATAAACTGTCTGTCCGTTGGTAATGGACAGTAATAAAACCACTAATAATTCTGAGTGCCTGTTTGAGCCCACATGATTGGCCCTATTTTTCTGCTGGGGCAAACACTTACATTAACATATCTCACCGTGTGTACCTAGTCTAAAGGTTCGTCCACATTGTGCCTCCGCAACCGCGATTGCCCATGTGTACGAAGTGGCCTCTTGTTCAGAGAGCGGCTGTTTTGGCCGATAAAGTGCCATACACGAAATGGACATTTCGTGTATGGCACTTTATCGGGCGAAACGGACGCTTGTTCGGAGATCTATGAACGAATGGCTGTTTCAGCCGATAATGTGCCATACACGGGCCGATCGTACACATCGTGCGTTTCGGGTCGGCACCCGGTGTACGAACTTTAACATCTATGCAATCATCTGTTAATCTCTTTGCATAGTAGGTTAATCTGGTTAGTGTATTTGCGAATTGTTTCAATGAGACAGCATTTGCTGTTCTGCAGGAAAATATTAAACAGCTCCCATTGTTTTAAGTTAACTAAGCTTAATATTTTAGTGATACTTTTCATTCATTGCAAAGTAAATAAGTACTGTGACTAAAATGTAAATGAATTTTATTGGCTTGGAAATGATTTTGCTTGGCTGCAAACATATTTTATGGGTTATAATTTATAAAGCCCCATGTGCAGGAGATAAGGGCTTAACAGAAAAATGAATGAATAGAAAGGTAAAAAGGTCTGCAGGCAGGAGGTGTCCAACTGCCTTCACTGGGCCTCTTCCAGCCTGCGGGTAAGAAGCATAATCACTATGAGTAAGTACATTGTTCTCCATTTTTTTTCCTGAGGAATTTGATTTATTTTAAGTTGAATGTTTCAGAGCAATAATGTGGAGCGCTCATTTTTCTTCCAATGTTTTTGACGCCATGCATTTTAATAGGAGGCAGGATCTGCTGACTTTATGTTCTGAAAATTCATGCAAGAAAACCTACAACAATCCATAAAACTATGACTGTAAAATTTCACTCTCAACATTTTCTGATGGCTCATAAAAAGTTAGATTTTCCACAAAACACGTATTTTATTTCTTAAAGGGCATGTCCACCCTTATAAACAAATTTTCCCATATAATAGAATATCTTCCCCCAGCCCCAACCGCTATAAAATAGTTTTAAGAAAGTGCCCAGATCTTTACTTGCCTTACCTCTCTCCTCCGATGCCTGGCTCGGCCTTCTGCTTGCAAGACACTGCAAGCAGGGGGCGGGACCGACAGCCGCGTCCGTGATTGGCTGAGAGGCAGCCAATCACGGACGCGGCTGCCGGCTTCTCAGAATGCCAGAGGAGAGAGGGAAGGTAAGTAGAGTTCTGTGGACTTTCTTAAAATTATTTTTTGCGGTTGGGGCTGGGGGAAGATATTCTATTATATGGGCAAAGGTTTTTATGGTAGGGGGAGGGATTGCAAAATGGGATGGGAAGGGAGGGAGAGGGAGGGGGAGGGAGGGGGAGAAGGGCTGCAGTACGAATGCCAAACTTCTCCTGGAGGCCAGATACGAGGCAGAGTCCTATATGGACTCTGCTATCCTCCTGGTGGGCAGTTTTTGGGACATTGGGGGGACTACAGGAGAACCTTATGGAGCTGGGATGTGAGGTAAGGGTTTTATTACACTACATGGTGGGGCCATTAGTGGGGGGGATTATAGTTTTGGGGGGCGCTACATAACAGTTATTTAGTCCATTCACAACAGGCCCTGTCCCAAAGAGCTTACAGTTTAATCACTTAATCAGATAGTAAAGGACAACAATATAAAAAAAAAACATCACCCCCATTACATGTCCACACTTCCGGCAGCTGAAATCACTTACTCACATTTACAGCCGTGCTGCCCTCCCTTAGATATCACATGGCAAAGATGAGTGCTAAAAGCCTGCCTCCTAGACGGTCCGGAGCCATGATTAACATAACACTTGTCATTGGCTGGTGGGAATTTCTGTTACAACACCTCTCCTCCTCCTCTGCCAGTTAAACAAACTTTAAATGTCCTGTTGCTAGGATACAGCCTGCATAATCAAGCTGGTCAAGGATGGGTGGAGGAGTGTTTTCTCACATGCTAGTTTTGAGTGACATTTAGAGGCAGACAGAATCGTTATGCCCCCTTCACAGCATGGCTAGTTGGAAGGCAGAAAAAAATCAGCAAAACATGTACGGGGAGGGCTGCATACCTTTAAGCTAGGTACTATCGATTCCGATAGTTACCATGACCGATTGTGCGGTCCATAGAGGACTGCACGATCGGACGAGGTTTTCCACCATGTCCGATCGTCCTTTCGATCGATTCGAACGAACGGTCGGTCGGACATGGGCACATTCGGATGCGATAATTTCGGTCCGATCGACCGATACACTGAACTATCGGTCAATCGGACCGAAATATCTCATCGTGTGTACCCAGCTTTACTCCTTTAAAAGCAATTTTACAAAAAATGCATTGAGGCAATACAGTTATCCTTTAAAGTAGACATGTTCACTGTACATCCATGGTTCCAAATGAAGAATATATCCAATTGTCAAAAGCTGACAATACATTATTATTATAACACTGGATTTATATTGCTTTACAATTACATGTATACATTCACATCAGGACCTGCCCTGAAGAGCTTACAATCTAAACACTTTATTTTGACACATACAATCTATCAATATGTCTTTATGATTGTGGGGAAAACCGGAGTGCCTGGAGTGCCACGCAAGCACAGGGAGAACATACAAACTCCTTACAGATGTGTCCAAGGGTGGATTCAGCACTACAAGGCATCAGTGCTAGCCACTGAGCCACTGTACTGCCCCAATACATTTTCATGTACTGCTGAGACATCAGAGACAACAGATGGTAGAGTTAGAAATCAATGGAGTCCGATGTAAATGTAGGTAAAATGGTTGGCAGTCAGGCTTAAAACATATTCAACCTCCAGCTGCCTTAAGGCCCCCATACATGCCTTCAATATTCCCATCAATTTGACGAATTTAAATGAGTTGCTTTGACTATCAAAGACATTTTTTCATGTTTTCAATTTTTCTGCTATATCAATCTGTCACTGCACTACAGTTCCGATCATGGGCACTATTTTAGAAAACACAAATAGGAGATTTGAGGAATATTTCCAGACCAGCCCCCCTGGGATTCCTATTTTGCAAGTTTACATTTCTTTGTTTAATAACTGTTGAGTTTCTTAGGTTCTAATGCCTAGTGCACAGGGGTCAACTTGGGTGGATATTCCCCAAAAAATTTCAAGCAATTTACTGATCAATTGTCTGTTGCACAGGAAGGAAAGCGTCTTTAACAATATTTCAGCTGAACAGATCTTCTGGCCCATTGAAGACCATAGGATTGCCTGTGGTATAAAAACATGTCTAATAAATCAGATTGACCAAATTTGACAAAAAATCAGTGATTGGGCAATTGATAAGTATGAAATAGTGACCCGTGTCTACCAGCCCAAGACTTATGAAATTACTTCTGTGATGCCCGTAGTCCCCGAGTATACCTTCAGTGCCTAATCTACAGCCGCTGTCTTCACCTATAGACAAGCCCCCAATCGTCAGGAGACTTGTTGCACCTCACTGTATACGGTTACCCCCAGGTCTTAAAGCGCAAGGTATAGACGCTAAGGCCGGGTATACTCTGGAAAACTGGAACACCAATGGAGCTGAACAGGAACTGGAAGACAAAGAAAATAACAAGAATAGAAGGGTAACAATGAACAAAGAGAAGAACAATGAACAAGAACAATGAGAAGAACAATTAACAAGGCTGGGCTACAAGAACCAGACTTTGGCTACTATAGTAATAGCAGGGTCCACTAGCTTGGCTAACCAAAACTATAACAGGCAAGGAATGAGTAGAAGAATGGGCTAATATAATGCAGGGGAACCAATGGGGAGTGGAGGACAAGAAACTAATTCATGAGTGGCCAGTTTGAATTAATTGGAATCTTCTCCACCCAATCAGCGTTTGCGGGAGAGGAGAAGATAGGAAGAGGTGCCCTTGCGTGTCCGCGAGGAACCAGAAGACAAACCAGAAGACAGCCAGACCGCCGCGCGAGAAAAGGAGACCGAGTACACGCCTGAAGACACCGGCCACGGAGTGATGACATCAGTGTAGTATCCCATGTTAAACCCATTTGTTGCTTAATGGTGGTAATTCCAATCAAAAATGATTTTGTACCAATCCTATTAAATTAGAAAAACTGTAGTTATCGTATGTTTAGAACTGCTAGGTACGACTGCATAGTATAGTGGTAGGTATGGCTACGAGTAGTCACACAAGACAGATTTTTACATTTTGAAACAACAATCCCTTTTTGTTTAATCTAACCAAAGAACAGCAACTATTTATAATGGGAATACATACATGGCAATCCAAAACCCTATGTGAAATTGTGCTTAAAGGACATCTATACCGAAAAAAAAGTTTATTTTAAATTGATCATAACTGGAAACTATAATTCTTCCCAACCACCATTGTATCATTTTTTTGTCCATCTGCCCTCTATTTCTTTAAATATCCAATCTAAAACGTTTTAGATTTCAGCTGTCAATCAAGTTCCTTGCTCTCAAAAAATATTCTTCTGTGAGCAGTTTTGCTGCAGCTGGAATGGTGACAGAGTTTTGACAGTTGGAATGCTGTGTGCAGGTTTGACAGTTGGTTTGTGGGAAAAAAGTCAGGTCGGATGGAAGTGGGAGTGGTAAAAAGAGGGAGGCGGCATACTGCTCCTAAACAAAATGTGTGCTGGATTGAAGGCATGCAGCAACACACACACCTCAGAGTAAGTGCTACTTACATGTATTCAATTATAGATTGAAGAGGCAAAGTTATTTATTCAGTATAGTGTCCCATTAAAGGAAGATCTATAGTCCAATACCTGTCCTTAATGGGAGAAAATATTTAATTATACTGCTCTATTTTAATACTCTATTAATTGTTAAGTGAATCACCATGACTTAATCTGGCTATATACGACACAGATATTTTGACCGGTTAATTCAATCAATTCATCGAAAATATCAAAAGTGGTTATCAGATTTTTGAATCACTTCAGTGTACCTCAAATCTGTGGAAGATTGACGGTGTAAGATGGGAAATTGTAATCAGTTCTTCCAATCAAATTTTCAATCAGCTAAAATGATCAATATCCGATCAGAAGTAAATATTTTAAATGTAATAAATTCACCATGTAGCTTCTGCCACAGTTGAATATTTAAAGGTAAACTAAATCCTTAGAACAATCAGTAGGCAGAGCAACTGGATATAAAAGCAGTTATCTATGTCTCACCTCTTATATGGTTGCTGGGAAATTTATCTTTCTAACAAGGGGGTTGTGTTTTATTTCCCGGCATTCCACACTTTTTTTTTTACATTCCCAGTTCTAAGCTACTGCAGGAACTTCTGACAGCAGGTCATGCCTACTAGTATTCTCTAGTCAACCTTGTTACAGTCCATATTTGGCAGGGGAGCATGTGACTGAAGTCAGTATACATAGTAATCCAGTTCTTCAGGGGATTACATGAATTTAATGCCATTTACCGGAGTGATAATTTACCATTTATTGGTGTTTTTTTGGGGGGAATATTCTCAGATTATTGAGTGAAAAAAATGTGGTTTAGTTCTCTTTTAAAGTCGTGCTAACCCTTTATAAATGGATTGACTTGAATGGGAGAACTGTGAGCTTGAGGCTCTCAGTAAACAATACCCATTGTCTATTGTAAATAAAAATAAATAGGTTAAGAACAACATTATATATTCACGCTGGTCAAACACTAAAAACATTAGATACATTGAGCAATCATCAAGTGTATTTGCTGGGTAGCTGTTACCTTCTGATGATTCCAGAAAAGATCAGGGCCGGCGGTTCTTTGGATGTGGTGAGAATAGAAAAAACATTCTAGGAATATCAGAATGTGAGTTGGTAGTGTATGGGCACCCTCAGTCCTTGATTAGCAATTGGTCAGTTCAGGTCCTTGATTAGCATAATAACATAATGTCACTTACACACACACACACACTGCTCTGCACACTTACAAAAGGATTTGTTTCCATTTGGATATTGACTCAGTGAACATGCAGACTAGTCAATTTAGTTTCAATATTTTCTGATCAACAGATAAACAGCTCATTATATACAGTATGTCCTCATAAACAGTGTGAACGAGATAGTTCTGATCTATTTTTGCAATGCATTTGCAATGTCAGCACCTTTTGCACTCAACAGAAACTCTGTATTTGAATAGGTTAAAAACATGTTCTGTCACAATAATCCTTTTGGTGGCATAAAAAACAATGTCAGCTGATGTCTGAAACGTAGTTTTCATAAAGAGCAGTTGGCCTGACTTGTTCTTTCTTGCTGACATATTTCTGTATTTCTAAGCTCCTTTATTGCTTCGGAGAAGTGTATTTTATTACTATTGTAGAGTGAAAAGGACAGGGAGAATGAATGGTAGAGAGACAATGGAATACTAGTACTAGGCAATAGCAAAAGAAAATAAGCAGTACCATGAAGGCAGAAAGGGTAAACTGCAAAAGGAAATTTATTGAGTATGAGTCAGAAACAAGGCACTTGTAATTCCAATCAACAGAGACTGCTTAGTAGAACATTGTGAGACCAGCTTGAAATACTACATTAAAAAGTACATAAAGTGAAGTTTCCAACACACCTTAGGGTTAATGCCATTTCCACTAAGAAGTTATGGTTGTCATCACATCCCTGGATAGGCAGTTTACTGTAACTTTGAGCATTTTCCTAGGCCAGGCAGATTTAATGATGGTAAGTTTTGCAGCGACCGATTCTATTTCACCCTGGCCAACCACTCCATAGAAGCAAATGATTGTCTGGAAAAATTACCCTGTGTGTACCTTCCAAAGTTCCCAAGACAGTCCCACCAGGGCCATTCATTTTGTGATCCCAAGTCGGTCACTAAAAAAACTGGAAAGGTGGTTCCTTCAGAATCATTCAAACATTGCTGTAATGACAGATAGTTAAAGGGCAAGTCCAGCCCCAAAATGAAAACTTACATACAGGTAAATCACCCCCCAAAACTCTAAACTGTAATAGTTTGAAATCTGAAATATATAAGTCTAACCTGAAATCCTGCACAATGTCCTGTTGCCCCTGTTTCTGCTTCCAGTTATGGATTTGACAGTTGACATCACAGCCAATGATTGAATGTTAATCCCCTGTCTGCCTCTTCTGAGCATGCCCAGGCTCAGTACAGGCTCAGTACTGGTTTCTAAATTGCTCAGTTTCCATGAGGCATCCAGAAGCATAGCAGGCATACAGTAATGAAGTCATAGGACAAACTATGATATATCAACATATTTTATAGAGGCCATTCTTTCTAAAAGATGTTTTTATGAGGGTGGAGTTGTCCTTTAAGTCACTAATGTATAGACACCTTCAGGCCAGCTGAGATATGGAAGCTCTAATTGACTACACAGTATTAAACTATCAATATTTTTTCTTCTCTCTGCACAAGATAGTTTACTGTATGGCCCATTAATAGATTTGTATAAAGTAATCATATCCCCACACAATCGCCACTTCTCCAATGTTAACAGCCCTAACTTGTTTAATCTTCCTGCATAGTCAAGCCACTCCATTCTCCTTATTACTTTAGTTGCCCTTCTCCGAGGTCCTTTTAATTTCCAAAATGTCCCTTTTGTATATGGAATAACAAAACTGCACTGCATATTCCAAGTGAGGCTTTACCAGCTTCATAAAGGGGAGAATAATATTTTTCTCCCTTGAATCTATTCCCCTCTTTATACAAGACAATATCTAGCTCTAGCCATTGCTGTCTGACACTGCCACTGCTATCTGTACATGATCCAACAACCTATTCTCTATCCATGGACAAATGTTTTTCTGTGTGGCACAGTATCAAAAGCTTTAGCAAAGTATACTACATCCACTGCTCAGTTAAAGGGAATGTCTACCATAAAAAAAAAATTCTGTGTAGCTTTCCCCCTACCAACCCTAACCACATTGTCCTTTTTTTAATAGCCTGGCTTGGCTATTAATTTAGCTGCGGGATCCCGGGCTGGTAAGTAATGTTCTTATGGACTTTTTTAAAAAAACAGACTATGCGGTATGGGTTGGGAGGAGGGAAGCTACATTACAGAAAAAGTGATTCATGCTACACTAAAAGAGCAGACCAATGGATCTAGATGGAGGGAGCTAGCCTCCCGAAGGCTACAGAAGAGGCAGAAACCTCTATACAGGAAGATAGGCTCCTACTCTTCACTTTCCTCGACTTTGGACAAGCACTGCAGAGGAACTGCAGAGGAACCATAAGGAGCAGAGATGTAAGGTAGGGATTTTTTAACATTAAACACTGGGACTAGCATGGGGTTGAATGATAGTTTTGTCAGTGAAGATGCCCTTTAAGGCTTATACACACGTACAATGTTGAACCTGACAAACGACCCCTGACCACGATGCACACGGGCGGCAAACGGACATTCTGGATGCACATCGCACATGTGTATGCATTTATTGACTGCATCAATGGAGGAGGGGTTGGGGGCAAGTAACTAGTCATTTTTTTGTTTTAAGAGTGGAGATACTCTTTAATGGTCCCATATTCTCTTTCCATATTTTTTTATTATTGATATACATTCTATTTTGGGGTTAGTCTTGCTTTGTTCAGCTATTCGTATTTCATTTTCTATTTTAGATTAGATTGTTTAATTGCTTTCTTGCACTTCTTATTACAGCTTTTAGACTTTATGTAGACACGTTCTCTTCCCACTGGTATAATAATGTACACTTGTTTCCTAAAGGTGTAAATTTAGAACCTCTTTAAAAGCAGCCCACCTCTTTATATATCACCCTAGTTGAAAAACAGTAGTGATTCATTTAATAGCATACATTTAGCTTTCCTAAAGTTAAAAGTTTTTGGTAGTCCAGTGATCTTAATAACCTATATTCATATATCATGATCCCTAAGCTTCCCGTTACCTTCATCTTCATAATGAGCTCAGGGTTATTACATATCACCAGATCCAACAACGCATCCTGTCTAGTAGGAACTTCAACAATCTGTGAAAGAAAATGCTCAAGTAGCAAATTTAGGGACTTACAAAAGGAATTTCTTTTGAGGTTCTGGCAGTTCCCTTACTCCAATCTATAGTATATCAAGGTTATTTAAAATCCCCATGACCAGAACGTGCACTATACCAGCAGGCTTTACCATCTGCATATGGAGGTGAATTTCCACCTCCTCACTGTCATTTGGTGGCATAAAACAGACACCTACAATTAATTTCCCCACCTTCTTGCTTCCCATGGACAGCTTCACCCATATTGTTTCAGCCTTATTGTTTATACCTCCAGATATCTTTCATCTTTTAGATTGTGTGGCACACAATGCAATTTTTTTGCCATTGAACACGTTTTCATATTGTTGGGCTAAATGCTATAAATACCTATATATTATGTAATGTACAGTGATGTAACTAACCCCCCCGTCACCCCCGCAACAGTAGGAGGGCCCACCAAAAACCAACAACCTCTGCTGCAATCAGCTGTTTCTAAACAAGTGATTGCATGTATGAAGGAAACATATGCGCGATCAGCTGTTTAAATGACCGGACTTGAACTTCTGGAAGCGGTCCGGTCTCTTAAAACAGCTGATCGCACATGTTTCCTTCATACACAAAATCGGCTGATTAAGAACAGCTGGTTGTGGAGGGGGGTGGGTCAGGGGTTCCTCCTCCAATCTCACGTGTAGGGGGGGTCGGGGCCCCTGCAGTTATGCCACTGGTAATGTACAGTGTATGTTTTAGTCAAATTTTATTATAATCAATGTGATATAATGTTACACTACAGTGAAATGTTTTGCACTTAAGAGGTTTATGATTTAATTGTGTTGGACCAATGGGAAGAGGGGATGGAGTTTTCTGCACATTTTGATTGTAAGTGTGCTGTAGCTTTGTGATATAGGACACCCTTTTAGAGCACAACATTACAAAAATCATACTGGTTGGGGCACAGCTCTGGTTCTCTAAAGTCACACCAGTATGCCCCGGCATACCCTTTGAGAACCCCTGTTCTAGACACCATTCAGATACCCAGGATTATGAATAGTTAAAGGAGATAAATATATTCATTGATTTGAAATGCATCCAAGTTTGTGACCTGAACATGTTAAACTTTTTTTCTTTTAGTACACGCAGTTCTGTTTATTGGGAAAGTTTTGAGTTTTAAGCTATTCATTTATTAAGAATTTAAACAAGCGATTTTCTTTCAGTGCTTGCATTTAGTGCTGATCTTTATGGCCAGTTATACTGCAGATACTTTAGATGGACTTAATATTGATTTATTTGTGTTAGTATTTATTACACAGTTAAAGTATTACAATAAATTGTCAAATTCTTGGTTTTACCGCTGTTTAATGTATGAGATTTTATCATCTAGTATATTTATTGAATCTTATAAATAATCTTATAAATTAGGAAGGTTTAGAATAATGTCTGAATAAAGAAGTAGAAATACCCTGTTCTAATTTACCTTTTCTTCTAATGATATATCAAAGGATAATGCCCCTTTCAGTGTATCTTCCTAAAAAAACAATAACATTTTAGTTATACTTGAGCTATGGTTTTTAAAGTGAAAATCCTTATATATTGTAGGGTGTTTGATTTCTGTAATGAACAGATATGGTTTAAGACCAAATGGGGCGCTAGGCATGGAATTCCATGAGCTTCCTCTTTCATGTAAACTTTATGGCCTGCAATACTGTTACTGTTGCTGCTAATGTGTGTGAGTCTCTCTCACACACACTTGGAGTCTCTCTCACACACACTTGGAGTCTCTCTCACACACACTTGGAGTCTTTCTCACACACACTTGGAGTCTTTCTCACACACACTTGGAGTCTCTCTCACACACACTTGGAGTCTCTCTCACACACACTTGGAGTCTTTCTCACACACACTTGGAGTCTTTCTCACACACACATGGAGTCTTTCTCACACACACTTGGAGTCTCTCTCACACACCTTGGAGTCTTTCTCACACACACACTTGGAGTCTCTCTCACACACACCCTTGGAGTCTTTCTCACACACCCTTGGAGTCTCTCTCACACACACCTTGGAGTCTTTCTCACACACACTTGGAGTCTCTTCTCACACACACTTGAGTCTTTCCTCACACACACTGGAGTCTCTTCTCACACACACTTGGAGTCTTCTCACACACACTTGGAGTCTTCTCACACACACTTGAGTCTCTCTCACACACACTTGGAGTCTTTCTCACACACACTTGGAGTCTCTCACACACACTTGGAGTCTTTCTCTTTCTCACACACGCGTTGGAGTCTTTCTCACACACACTTGGAGTCTCTCTCACACACACTTGGAGTCTTTCTCACACACACTTGGAGTCTTTTCTCGAACCCATTTGGAGTCTCTCATCACACACACTTGGAGTCTTTCTCACACCACTTGGAGTCTCTCTCACACACCATCTTGGAGTCTTTCTCACACACACTTGGAGTCTTTCTCACACACACTTGGAGTCTCTCTCACACACACTTGGAGTCTTTCTCACACACACTTGGAGTCTCTCTCACACACACTTGGAGTCTTTCTCACACACACTTGGAGTCTCTCTCACACACACTTGGAGTCTTTCTCACACACACACTGGAGTCTTTCTCTCACACACACTTGGAGTCTTCTCACACAACTTGGAGTCTTTCTCACACCACACTGGAGTCTTTCTCCAACCCACTTGGAGTCTTTCTCACACACACTTGGAGTCCTCTCTCACACACCACTTGGAGTCTCTCTCACACACACTCGGAGTCTTTCTCCACCCACATAACACACTTGGAGTCTTTCGTCTTCTCATCTTCTCACACACTTGAGTCTTTCTCACACACACTTGGAGTCTTTCTCACACACACTTGGAGTCTTTCTCACACACACTTGGAGTCTTTTCTCACACAACTTGGAGTCTCTCTCACACACACTGGAGTCTTTCTCACACACATTGGAGTCTCTCTCACACACACTTGGAGTCTTTCTCACACACACTTGGAGTCTCTCTCACACACACTTGGAGTCTTTCTCACACACACTTGGAGTCTTTCTCACACACACTTGGAGTCTCTCTCACACACACTTGGAGTCTTTCTCACACACACTTGGGGTCTCTCTCCACACACACTGGAGTCTTTCTCACACACACTTGGAGTCTCTCTCACACACCACTTGGAGTCTCTCTCACACACACTTGGAGTCTTTCTCACACACACTTGGAGTCTTTTCTCACACACACTTGGAGTCTTTCTCACACCACTTGAGTCTTTCTCACACACACTGGGAGTCTTTCTCACACACACTTGGAGTCTCTCTCACACACACTTGGAGTCTCTCTCTCCACCACACTGAGTCTTCCACACACACTTGGAGTCTTTCTCACACACACTGGAGTCTTTCTTTTTTTCTCACACACACTTGAGTCTCTCTTCTCTCACACACACTTGGAGTCTTCTCCACACACACTTGGAGTCCTCTCTCACCACACTGGAGTTCTTCTCACACACCTTGGGAGTCTCTCTCACACACCTTGGAGTCTCCTCACACACACTTGGAGTCTTTCTCACACACACTTGGAGTCTTTCTCACACACACTTGGAGTCTCTCTCACACACACTTGGAGTCTTTCTCACACACATTTGGAGTCTTTCTCACACACACTTGGTGGACATGCCTTTTAAGCCAATTGTTTAAAAATAATCGGGAAGATGAAATATCCCTAACAGCTGCGTCTTACCTTTCTGCGATCCCGTAATGCAATAAAGAAAGTATATGTGATTATGTCTGGTATTGGATCACAGAAAGTTAAGACGCTGATGTCAGCGGAGTTTAAAGACCCCATAATATTCCATGTTAAGTTTCCGGCTACAAGGTAGCACAAAACTTAACAAGATCGGAATTGTATTGGGTGTGGTGCACTATTTCCAAAAAGGTTTGGTAACAGGGCAGTGCCCTAAAGTAAGGGTTTTACACTTATTTTAGGAATACTGAATCTCCCTGAAAGTACAATTTAATACATGATTGTGGCTCTCTCCGGTGCTAAACATGTGGTATACTGTTTCTACAAAGAATTTTTGTGCGTGCTGCTCTTGAAGATACTAGAGGGATAGAGGGAACATTGCCCTTAAGACATCACTTGTGAACCAGTAAAAATAAAAAAAGAATAAAGAACACGATAAATGGAAATGAGTTATTTAAATGGACAAATCCTTTGTTGCCATCCAGTGTATGTAAATATGTTTTCTTTGAAGTTTAAATAGTGTGTTTTGTTGCAGGGTATTTGGTTTTTTTCACTGATGTCTGGAGACATCTTTAATCTGTTGTATAAACAAGCCTCCACCCTGGTCAATTGTAATTTATGGAGATTTAGACAGTGCATTTCAGATCATGTTGAAAAACAGATTTCCCTGATAATTAATAACCCGTACTACTAGTGGGTGAGATGGCCATGTGCTTTATTTGTGCATTGTGTACTAACATGGCACAATTAATCTGGGTGCACATGAGCAGATTTTTCGCCACAACCACCAACCGATATTTCTGTGTATCGGTTGGATGGCCGAAAAAGCTGTGCTTATTTTGCTGGCGGTGGCAAAAGGCCGATCGGACACGCCGGAAAATCACTGCAAATTGTGCGGCCTCCTATGGACTCGTTAACGGCGAATGGTTGGTCAGGATAAGAAATTTGAACATGTGTACCCTGCCTACGACATAAGGAGCTGTGATATAGGGGACTAGTTCAATAAGAGGTAGAAAAATTTACCTGAGCTTCTAATTTGCCTTAACCAATCAGATGCTACATTTTAACTGGTCTACTGCAATTATATAAAAATTGGTAACGCCCGATTGGTTGCTGTAAATTAAAGACAAGGGCACAATTTTGCATCACTTATTCAATAAGCCCCTAATACAGTACATATTGGCAACATTTCTTTGCGATCTTGTGTTTACTATCCTGCAATACAGCACTTTATTTACAATTATACACAGGTAAGTCTCCCATTTAAGTTTTTTGGGACGAGACTGAATGCCTTCAGTCCAGTATTTGTTTTGCTCAGGCTCAGTATCCCGCCTTCCTCTTTTAACCACTCCTCTTTCCATCTGACCAGACTTTTGTTTATGAGGGCAAGTATTAGAGGATTAAGTTTATGATACACTCCCATAATAAAATTTGTGTTCAGCACTTCTGTTTCCTGAAAGACTGTATTTGTCAGGAACACTTTCTGTTCTGCTACAGCAGAGGAAACCTATATGCACAGCTGAGGCGGGAACTTTTATACCATGTGCAGGACTTATGGTGGCCATAGATGTTACATTCTGATTGTACAATCCGCAGTTCTGGTCGGCCAAAAATTTTCAACTGGTCCGATGTGGAAATTATTGGAAGATCGTTGAAAGATCCGACGGTCATATGATATCGGGATATCCCGACATCGTACGACTGGTATTTAAGCTTCTATGACCACTATTAGAATGTTTATGTTTTTTAGGTAGTAATCACTATCTTAAAAGGAATGTCCACCCCAAAACCATAAGTATATATCTTATTGGCCATTTATTCTAGCTTTAAAACTATTTGAAGATACATACGTTTTTCCAACATGCTTTTTGCAGACCAGGAGCAGCTCACTGTAATCCAACTGTCATAACTACACACAGCATACCAACTGTCAAAACTCTGTCACCATTTTAGCTACAGCAAAACTGCTCTCAGCAGAATAGTTTATTGTAATAAGACACTTGATTGACATCTGAAATGCAACATGTTTTAGATTGGATATCTAAAGAAGTAGGGGACAGATCTATTTAAAAATATTACAGTGGTGATTATTAGATTATAGATTCCAGTAATGGTCAATTTAAAAATAAAACAAAAAACAATCAGTATAGATGCCCTTAAAGGCGAGTAGATCTTTGATTAGGTATTACTTAAAGGGCATATCCACCCCCAAAACTAAAATGTAACCCCATACTGGCCCCATTGTGTAGTTTAAAAACATCCTTACCTTACATCTCTGCTCCTTTTGGTTCCCCTGCAGTGCCAGTCCAAAGTCCAGGAAACTGAACAGTGTGGCTGTCTTCCTGTACAAAGGTCTTTGCCTCTTGTCTTGCCTCCGGGAGGGATGCTAACATGCACAGTGGAGTACTTTCCCCACCATCCGGATCTATCCTCTGCAGCTGTCGCACCTAGCATGTAATCCCCCTTTTTTTAAAAAGAATTTTTAAAACAACTTGGTCTTTTTATTCTTTTTATATCTTTTATATGAGCGCAACCAATCAATATTGAGTGAACTGTTTTGTTTTGAAAGTGGAATTTTTGGAGTGCTGCTCTTGTTCAGATTGAATACCACTGGCACTGGAAGTTCACAAACTAAACGATGTAGCTAACCCCTGCCCACTCCCAACTGCCTCATTAGCTCTTTAAAAAAAGAAGCCGAATTATACTTACAGCCCTTCTCTTCCATGGCATCTCCATTGCCGGCAGCCGTGTCTGTCATTGGCTGCCTTTCAGCCAATCACAGACACGGCTGCCAGTCCTGCCACTGTTTTTGACTTCCTTGCAAACAGGGAGCTGGGAGGAGATGCTGCGGGAGTGAAGGGCTGTAAGTATGATTCTGCTTCTTTTTTTAAAGAACTAACATCTTTAAAAGTTAAAATTAAGGGTGGACATGGCAACGGATTTTCCAATTAATACATTGATGGGTAGCCTGTGGTCAAGAATCAACTGCCTTACTTCACAAATGATATATTGACCCAACTAATTTTGGGTCCCTTTAAATAAAACTTGATTGGCATTTATTTACTGAAATGTTTGATCTTTCTAAATGACTATTTTTGCTGTAATTCACAGCCAATCACCACCCATTCTTAATGAAATATCAGGCTGGATGATCAATCGGGGCAAAATATTGTCCCATGTGTATCTGGCCTATGGTCGTTGCTCTCTATGGGTGATTGTTTAATGATTTGATGAAACTATTAAAATATTATCAGGGCTGCATTTCTTCGCATGCTTTTAATATTAAGGCTCGTACACACGTATGATCGCGAGTCCTGACCCGTAGGTGTGTAGGTGCTTTATTGACTGAAACGGCTGTTCGTCTGGAGATCAGCCAAGTCGGTCGTTCAACGATCCCGGAACGAACAACCGTTTCGCCCGATAAAACGCCTACACACGGGCCGATTATCAGGCAAAACATTCCTTCGTACACATCATGCGTCGCGGGTCGGGAATCACGATCGCACGTGTGTATGAGCCTTAACCCTTGGTTTTCCATTGAACTGGCAACCCTAACTACTGTAAGCAAGTGTGTTTGTGTATGTTCTGCTGGTGGGAAATGTTTTTTGTTTTTTTTAATTATTTGTGTACTGATATAGTTGGGTGGCATTCTGTACTCCATGTGTGGATTATGGGAAACAGAACCCAAGTAAGCTGCCATGAAAGGAAAGTCCAACCTTGAACATGGCTGATCTTTGTACCATTAACATTCCATTTTTAGACATCTTTCCTTGTTATTTCTCCCGTCCTTGGTTATTCAGACAGAAGCACCTCTATTAACTTTGTTCGCCAGCTGCCGAGTTTCACACATTACATTCTCACATCCTTGGAAACTGAAATGAAAGTTTTCCTTTTGTCTTTCACTGTTTCAAGGATTTGATATCCATTCTCTCTTTACCATACAAAATGACTGATTCATTTTTTTTACTGCATTACAACATAAAAAGTATTGTTTGCTCATAGAAACTCTCTTCTATTTTTATGGGATGGGAATATGGGTGTGGCCGTCACTGACCAATACCATGTAAATGGTGAATGGACACATCTGCACTTGCAAACATTTATCAGCACCTATTACATTCCAAATATCAGAAGGTGGTAAGAAAATGTATAGATGCATAGGGTCTGCAGGGCCGGATTTATACTTTTTTCTCCCCTAGGCCAGCTAACTTGTACTGCCTGTACACCTGTACGCGGTCATTTATTAGCTGAAGCTTTGTAAGTGGGGGAGGGACCTGCTCCCCTAGCAAATCGGCAATCGCTGCCCATCTCTGATGAAGCGGAAGTAACCGCGAAACGCGTCAGGCCACGCTCCCTCCCCCTCTGGCTGTTTTCCCTGTTCTGTGATATGTCATGCAGTGTTATCGATCCTTGCTTTTAACAAACCGTAATAAAGACGAAGTTTTATCTGGACAATTAACGTGATACATGTGCCATTTCGGATGCATCTCGCCGCTTTCACTACTTACTGTTTTGCTATTTATCGTCTGAGGAGGTCGGACGGACTATTCGGCGTCTGGAGATCCCGGCAATGGTACAGATACATGCGGTGTAGCTCCCCACAGTGAGTAGATCATATACTTCATAACCATTTCTGATTTAACAAAGCTCTGCTGTGTGCCAACTAATGTGCATTGTGTAAATTTAAAATGGGTGTGCAATGCTGCTTTACCCTTTTCTCTTTTTTTTTTTTTTGCCGCCCCTAGTGGCTGTGCCGCCCTAGGCCACGGCCTAGGTGGCCTAGTGGGAAATCCGTCCCTGAGGGTCCGCCTTGCAGGCTGGAAAAATGGAGCCTGCTACATCACCTACCTTAACTATTCATACAGCCTGGCGATGCCCAGACCTATGAACTTACATGTGATTAATGGTATCAGGATGCAGTCTCCTGTGGTGATAGTTTTGGGATATTACAGTGTTATGGACAGTATTATGAGATGTCCGCATGTAATATATTATGTGTACATTTTGCTTTTTTAAGTGTACATAATTGAGGTATATATCAAATACCACTATATCTGTGTCAATAAATGAGTAAAGCTTACCCCACACAGTACAGATCAGGGAAAGATGACAGACAGTATCTGCAAGATCCTGTCTGTCATCTTTCAGAGATCTGCATACACACAGTCCCAAGCGTTCTCCCTATACACATCATAGGGAGAATGCTCGGGACTGTGTGTTTCCCTCGGCCGTGGCAGACTCCTCTATAGGGAGTCTAGCAAGGCCGATGGAAATTTTCATTCTTTCCCGAAAAGGGGGTACGCCCGACCCGATCGTTCGGCAGCCGCGCACTCGTTCGGAAAACAAAGGTACACACAGTACCAATAAAGCCCTGACGGTATCGGGGCTTTACCGTTACTGTGTGTACCCAGCTTTATTTCTTGTTCAAGGCGCTAGTGTGCTTGAGTGGGATTCTGGGGTGGGTGGGTGTATTTTGCGATACACAAATTCTTAAAGTATAGATTGTAGTGTCAACGAATAAAATAAATAAAAACACTTTCGTTAAAAGAGGAAATGGCACAGAAACAATACAGAAATAATATGAATAAAGCTCCTGGCCCCAACGAAATTCATCCTAAAGGTCTGATACATATGGCCAGACACATGGCCAATATTCCTGCCAATAGATCTAAGGATCGATAAACCAATCAGTGGTCAGGAATAAGAGTGCCCACACTACTATTTTGAATATAACAGGATCCATTGTGATTTACCAACATTAGCTTGATCAAAAAGACTAATTTTGCCTAAAAATCGTCTGAGAGCGATCAGTTGGCCTAATCGCAAAAAATATTAACTATGGCGGTCAGTTGAGCAAATTTATCAGCCCTTTGTCAGCTAAAGTCTTCTGGCCTTGGAAACATTTTTGTATATGGATAGAAAATTGGTTGTTCAAGAACAAAATATACAATAGTATAGTTAAAGTAAAGGTAGATGACTCTAACGGCGATAGTTTTTCAATCATCATCATGATCATTTTCAACCCTGAAACCTTGCAGATACTTGCCAAATCCAATTAAATTTATCTAATATTGGCCATGTGTATGACAGCCCTTATTACAGTCAACATTACCAGGCAGAAACAGAGCCAGCAAGGTATTGTCTAAAGACAGGTTAAATACGTAAGTTATGGGTAATTCATAAGAGAAGAGATGCTTGCATAGGAATACAATCACTTTTACAAACACATAATGGAACAGACTCTGGTTCAATGTTCTCTAAGGGCAAGGCCACACTGCAACGCAAACGCAATCGCATGCGATTTCATGTGCGATTTTTTTTGCGTTTGCGCTTGCGATTTCTTCAGTAAGTATAGGAAAACGCATGCGATTGCGATTAAAAATGCAGAACGCAAAACGCAATCGCAACGCACTGACAAACGCGTGTTTTTTTGTGTTGCAGCGTTTACAATGATTTTTAAAAAACGCAATTGCAATCTCATGCGCAATCGCAAGCGCAAACGCAAAAAAACCCAGCAGTGTGGCCTAGCCCAATAGACCTTTTCAGAAGACACATGGGCATCCCTTAAATGTTGGCAACCATTGGCACCTTGCCTTAGGCTTAGTTTTCTTGTAAATGCCTTATGTTCTGCACACTGCCCTTCTTCCTTTTCATTTTTAAAAAAAAAGCCACCTACAGCCTAATTATATAATAAACATTCCTTCTGATTACTGTTGGCAGTGTTTTTTTATTGTATTTATTGTATAACTTTAGGTCCAGTGGTTGCTGTTGCTGGCATTTCTGTCAATTGGCCGTACAGCTACATTGCTGCAGTTGCTGCATATGTATTTGTCTCTGTAAGGTTCTGTTTGCATTGCTGTGTTCTTCTTCCTAATTTCTCTTGGTTTGACCCTTGCTTGTTTTTGGACTTGCCCTTTGTTTGTTGAGCATTTTCCTGAACTTTCACTAGTTGTTTGCCGATCATTTCCTGAATATTAGACTGAACTCTTTTTAACCCTTTGAATACCCATAATTTACCAGTTCCAGTCTTCTCCAATTTAAGACAGGCACACACTTGGCAGATTGTTGCAGATTACGGTTATGCGCATGAGATGGGCAGTCACAATGCAGCACTTTTCACGCAAGTTATTGTGCATTTGAGCTGCGATTCAGTCAATAATCGGAGATATCGGAGCCCACGCGATTTGCAAAAAAAAAATGGTGATTTCATGCATTTGGAAAATGTATTGCAGCACGAAGCATAGAATGTAGCCCCCCACATTGTAATGCACTGGCATGCGATTGTTGCACGGTAATGAATTGTAATCTTGGGAGGAATGCGCCAGTGTGGCCTAGTCCTTAATACACCTACCTATTCTTTGTATACCCTGTATATATTTATTTATTAAAAAACAGCTATCCAATAAAATTTGTCCTTTTTGGGTTAGGCCACACTGCCGCATTTAACACACTGTCCGATCACGTATTAGTGTTGACCAATTGGTCTGGCCACACTAGGTGCGCTGTGCTGCGTTGTGCTGGGATACACTTACCAGAGGGCACGCAATCACCATTTTTTTGCACAATTGCATGTACTCTGATAATGCAAGAATTAGGATTGCAAGCGTGCGGTGACGTGCACAATCGCATCCAGAATCTCATGTGGTTCTGGTGCATTGCAGTGTGGCCTTACCCTTACTAATGTGAATTTCTCTGCTAGGGAAGTCTCCCAGCAGGCCAGATCATTATTTGGCTATTGAGTTGATTGGCTGACAGGAAGAATCCCAGCAATTCCAGTAAATGTAATGTAAACAATTGCATTTCATTGTTTGTAGCATAGCTTCCTAATGTGAAATCCCCAGCATTGTTATAGACTTTGTCCTTTTTTAACTCTCATATTGATCACTGATTCAGATTAATATTTAAATTTCTCGGCATTACCATTTGTGATTCTATTATGTCCCAGTGTCCTACGGATATAATACTATATATATAGGATCCTGGGACATTATGGGTTAATCATTATATACTGATTATGTGACTGAATGTGATGCAGTTGTTTTTTGGAACCCTTCCATTTTGCAATCAGCAAGGACACCGTGAATAACAGAAATCACAGTGTCCTTGACCTGCTATCTGCTGTGTTCCATTCGCCAACACATGCTTCCACGATTCTTAAGGTAAGTTCCATTTAGGAATTGGAAAACAGAAACGCAGCGCAAAACAAAAAGGTCCATGTCTCACAACAGTTAAAGTATTTTTGCAGTGGGGTCAGACATCAAACATTTAACATTTATTTATTAATCGCTAGCCCACACTCTTTGTAATTTATATGGCAATAGATTTTGAGGGACAACTCCAGCCAGGGCTACCAGATTCTGGAGGACTAAGAGGGCCCACTGATCAGCTGTTTTTAAACTGTTGATCACGTATATGTGGACACTATCAGGGAGATTCAATAAAAGTTCTTATCATTTAAAATGGTGCTAATTTTGCCCCAACCATCAGTCTTATTAAATTTGTGAAAGCCAACATCTGATTGGTTGGGGCAAAATTAGCACCATTTTTAACGATAAGAACTTTTATTACATCTCCCTGTATGCTTTTACCATTAGTGGTTCGCCTACCCACATACCTCCAAGACACAACCAAGCAATTAATGGATATCTACAATTAACTGGGAGATGATTTCAGTTGGGCAAAATGGATGTCACTTCCTTATTCATCACTCCTCACTGTATTGGCTTACAAGCCATAGAATACTGATTAGGAGTACATAAGTTATATCCAGAGTCACAAAAACACTTATTATGAAGTCCCTTCCATTTTTGCTACATACAAATTATTTTTTGTTTAACAACGTTTATTATTTACAGAAGAAGGGGGCTTCTATGGGTGGTAAGTTTTCACCTTCATACACAAATGTATGGGTTTTTGGGAACACACTTTTATATTCAGTAACCAGAATCCATTTAAAATCCATATCAAAAATTTTATTACATATATGACGATTTGATATGGTGTGGAATGATTTAAATGATGAAAACTCGTTTCAAATTTTTTTTAATACTGTAACAACACAGGATGGGTTTGGCCTTCTCCTATAATAGAAATGAGAAAATCATTGAATTTCTAGATATTAACTTCAGTATTCAAAATAATGAGCCTATATCTATCATAAGCCTATAAACTAGAAACACACTATGAGCGGTAGTGTACCCCTCCTCGTACATAAAGCAATTCCGTTTGGGCAATTTACACACCTTAAGCTAGGTACACACAGTCCAGATTTTGAAAGATGACAGACAGGATCTGCAAGATCCTGTCTGCCATCTTTCAAAGATTGCAACACACAGTCCCGAGCGTTCTCCCTATGAACTTCATAAGGAGAACGCTCGGGACTGTGTGTTTCCATCGGCCGCGCTGACTCCTCTATAGGGAGTCTAGCGCGGCCGATGGGAATTTTCGGCCTTTCCCGAACGAGCGTTCGGCCGAACGATCGTTTGGCGGCCGCGCGCTCGTTTGGAAACGAGCGTACACAATAACGATAAGCCCCGATACCGTCGGATCTGACGGTATCGGGGCTTTATCGTTATGTGTGTACCCAGCTTTAGGTGGATTTGCTCCACTTGGGACAATTTCCGTTCGTACACATTGTGCATCACGGGTACGAACCTTAAGGGAGCTAGTTCCAGGCCAAACCTACATGGCTGCACTATAAAGGATGTTATAGATGTGGCTTTGCGAGATGTAAATATGTAAGTATACTAATGTTTCAAACACTTTTAAGAATAGTCATTCACAGAAAATATATCAGTCAAGGGAAATTTTAATTGTAGATCATCCTTCGTAGTGTATTTAGCCACTTGCGGATGTGGCAAACAATATGTAGACAAAACCATTAGGCGCATATAGAGGTTTTCCAAACATATAAATTCTGCTCTACATGGGAATTATAACAGCCATTTCTGCCCACATGATAGATGTACATAATGGCAAAGTGGACATCTCTTTTCAAATTATGTATTATGAATGAGGCTCCAGAAAAGTTGACAGGGAAAAAGTATTTAAGAAAGAGGCATATTGGATGTATTCTCTTTCCACACTAACTCCAAATGCTCTAAATAGAGACTGAGCTAAGCGCTATTGTGGTTAAATGAGGTTTATTATGATTTCTCTATTATTCTACTTCTACTTTAATAATGTACTAATAATATTTTACCTCTAATGCCATGATTGTTCTTTGTATAGCAAAATTCAGTGGAGCTCAAATACACTATTTATATATACTGTTTCCTCTACTTTCATGTTTACTAAATATATGTTTCTATTTGTTTCTATGTAAATGTAACTGTCCCATTTTATTTCCTTTTGTTCCTTTTGTTCCTATTTAACCCACAGACCTGGCTAAGCTGGTGAATTAGAAATGGATATTCTGTGATTGAACTAAACACAGCCACAAATACAGCTTAAGTTTGAATTACTTACCGACGATATGATATATGATCCAGGTCTGATGTTGTAGCCAATTGTGTCTTTTATATTTGTACAAGTTTCTTTGTTTTTATGAATTTTTATGTTTTTTGTATAACTAAGATTGCACTATGAGGGGTTAAATCTTGTACTTAAATGAGAGATTACAGAACACCCCTTGAGCCCCTGAGGAAGTGGACGGTCCATGAAACATGTAGGGTGGAGCCGTGTGCGTGTCCATTTGTGCTTAATTGTCTCTATGCGGATTTGACCGCTATGTGATTTTTAAGTTTGATATGAATAAAGGATTTAAGATTTTACTACTTTTCAGCCTGGTTGCCTGCCTCATCGATCGTTCGATGTCTGGATGTTCTATTTGCGGACTGTGGGGGGGAGACTGTGTATTGAGGCATTGTGAGCACCAACTGCACGGGTAGATGCTCCCGAGTAACAGGTGCGTGGACTGTGGATGCGTGATTAGGCTGTTTAAACTGCTGCCAGTCCAGCTCTGTTTTTTTAAACAGCTGATTGCGTGGACCTTTATTAACATACGTACAATCAGCTCTTTAACCGATGCAGTTTCACTAGTGGTGGACGTGTCAGAGGTGCTGACTTCAAGTCATTCAAAGGCCAGGATTTCAGCCCAAACTGCAGGTTCCCAGGATCAGGGCAATTTCTAGAATTTTAACACAGTGGTGTACAGTCTCTGCGGGGGGCCCTGGGAGGTAAGAGGGCCCAGATCGTCTTCCCAAAACTCCATCCCATTTAGATGTTTCCAAACAGGCAACCATAGTCGTTTTTATAGTTGTATTCAATTAGATCAACTGGACTTGAAGTTTAGTTCTTGAAGACGTTTCGCTAGTCATCCGACTGGCTTTCTCAATTAGAATGACTTGTACAAGAATCTTGGCAATTATGTACCCTGGAAAGTCCCAATTAGCATATCACAGCCAGGTGTTATGGGGTGATGGATAGTGGCTAAGAGGTGTTATAGGAACGCCCAGGGTAAGGTGTCAAAACAGCATTGTACATGGCGACAGTTGGTGTTGAACCCCCACCTTATTTAGGCTTGGTTTTTTTTTTCACATAAATGGCCTCCTTGACACTTCTCGTGAACCAGTCACGTGATATGCTAATTGGGATTTTCCAGGGTACATAATTGCCACAGATTCTTGTACAAGTCATTCTGAATTGAGAAAGCCAGTCAGATGACTAGCGAAATGACTTCAAGAACAAACTTCAAGTCCAGTTGATCTAATTGAATACAAAAGATATACCATGACCTGGATGATGAGAAACCTTTACAAGCATAGTCATGTTTATATTGCCTTTGGGTACAAATGACCCATGGTCTGATGCCACCCCCTTACTATAACAATAATGAAAACTCGCTTTCTGGTCGTGAGGATTCCCATTGGTTTAATGACTTACAAGAAGCAGAAAAATCAAGACTTGTTGGGCAATATACTGTAGATAGACGAAGAAACCATGAAGACGAAACCATGAAGACCAAGAATTGAATGGATTGATAAAGTAACATCGCAATGCATATGCATGCGATCAGTTGCAAGATGTTTAATAGTCAATAAGTTGCTCTTCCTATAAGAATCAATGACAATCGACTTAAGGTGCCTTTCTTCCATTTACCAGAATAACTCAATATCCATGTAAAAGATAATGGAGTAAACAAAAAACTAATAAGAGTATGTTTTAAAGGTGATACATTAATTGCTAGATAATGTGCAAGCTGTCAAGCCATATGGACTCCTTCTCAAACGCAGATGGTTTACAAAATAAATTAGGCTGGCATTTCATTTATGTTCATTGTATTTGTCTTTAACGTTATGTAAGATAAAATAACACATATAAATTAAAGACGTGCTGGTGGGTGTAGAGTGATTTGAGCTCTATTAAATAGAATATCCTGATAAGGCCATTTTCTCTCCCATATACCTTCCAGGTACTTATATTCATATTGGCATCATGCTGTGAGAGAAGGGGATGGAGCTAAGGCTGATTGACCGCCATTGGAAGGCTGGTATATCTTAGGGTCTGTACACACATCCGATGAGTAGGTGAAGACCCCTGAGTGAAAGATACACCTGCAAAGGATAGTGGCGTGTGTTGGGCTTGTTGATCGCCATGGAAGGTGACTAATGATATTTTGCCCTTAGGCAGGAGATTCTTTGGTATATATATATATAACTTAAGCCCTTACTTGGCTACTTATAAAATAGAAGGATTACAAGTCACATGACTATATAAATAGAGTAAAGGGTGTTTATAGTATCTGAAAATATAAACTATTTTTAATCCTTTGTTACAGGTACAATCCTCATTATAGTAAAATCAATATTGCCATATAGATCCTGGTTCCTTTCTGGAGTTCAGTTTTTGTAAATACTGGTACCAGGAGGATAAGCATTAGAATAATAAATTATTCGTATCCTCTGTCATGTCTATGTGATCAGTTTCACACCTCCGTTTCTTAACAAATAACACTTAAGACTCACACGTGCAATCGCTGGGACTGTCACGCACGATGTGTATGAGCGCCCGTTTCCGGCAACAATTGAGCCCGTATGAGCTCTGTGCGGGCGAATTGCTCAATGAGGCCTGACTGAACATCCATTCCTGCCAACAAGCACCCATACACAGCACGATTTTTGGCCAAAAAGGCGCTTTATTGTAACTGTCTGTATATGTATCTTGCCTACCATTGTTTTAATCCACTTTCACACTGACGCTCTTTAAACTTTCTAAAGAACTCAAGGTGCCAGAACTGCAGTAACAATAACAGCAGACCTGTAATACCCTGTAATAACACCTACGATATGTATTTATATATTTACAAATACATATATACGTTGCCTGTATGTATATGATCCAGTGTATGTGTTTGGCCGCTGGCGGATCGACGAACGACCCCCGACCGAACGCATACACATGGACGATTCTCGGGCGAAACGGCCGTTCATCAAGTGTAGCGCTTGGCTGTCGGGGACGTTGCTCACTCCAAAATTCAGCGTGTGTATGACCCTTAAGAGAAAGGTTAGCGAATCACAGGTCCTCAATAAGGGCTCGTTCACACTAGAAACTGACTTTCACACTAGAAACTGACAGAAATGCCAGCATGTGTTTCTGTCAGTTTGTATCCATTTTTTAACAATGTGTATTCCATAGATTTCTATAGAAAATGCATGAAAAAACAGACAAGAATGGCTTTAGAAAAAAAAAGGGAACTGAATCAAAGAAGGTAACAAATATGGGGAGTTATCAGTCGCTAGACATTTAAGACTGAGGGTATGTTTTTGTGACCATAAAAGAGAGATGTCTTTCCTACAACAACAAATGGCAACAGGGAATGCTGGAGTTGTAGTTTGCATTTTAAAATACAGAAAACATATTGTGACTTACATATATTTACTATTGTGCTTTGTTGTGTTATTATGTTTTGAAATGCTGTTGTATAGTGTATGTGTTTGTGTCAGAGGACACATTGTGTAGTTAGTGTAGCCTTGGACCCTTTCATACTGAATGTGACATTTGGGATTTCATTTGATCGCATGACCCTGAACCCATATAGTCAATGGGAAAAAATGTCCAAAAATCCATTCCTATGCTAGATAATAGCACACTTCTCCTGCACAAATTTGCAAGGCGATGTACCCTGAAAGCCTCAAATGTCTTTTTCCATCTAAAGGTTACGTTAACCCATCTACCAAAGTTAATGTGACTTTAAGACATAACTAACGTTGGTTGCGGCAGTACACAAAAACTGTGTCGCGAAACCTCGAAATGGGAAAACCCCATTCCCTATGCACTGAGAGCCTATATCGGCTCATTGCATTGCCTAGTGGAGGCAATAGAGAAGCATTACCGGATCTCCGTACATAGCCCTGTTAAAGTCTCTAACTGGAAAACTGTGGGATGAGATACAGTCCAAATAAGAGGAAGAATAACAGGGAAGAAGAAATAGAAAGAACGGGATTTGACTCTTTAAGCCATATAATAAATGAAAAAAATTGATCTGTTCTCTATTGTTCCCATAGAGAAAATGTTTCCCTACTCTAAACTGAAGTATTTTCTTCATAAAATAAAAATTCTCAGGAGAAAAACTTTGTGTCTCTTTGATATCAATCAAATCAAATATATATATATATATATATATATATATATATATAATATATATTTATAAAGATGGATTCATCTTAAAGATTTGTCCAGTCTGCTATTGGTTATACATACAGTAGATAATAGACACTGCTAGCTATTGGGTATCTTATATCAGACATCCCACCTGCCAAAATTCATTTCAGGGAGGGCACCCACACATTTCAGGGAGGATACCCACCCCCTAAAGCCCCACCCCAAGATTAACGCATACCATGCATACAGACACACACATGTATAGTCAGACACTTTTGCACGCACATCATCTCAACAGACACACACTCATGAAAACAGTCAGAACTCATGCATACAACAAGTCATGTCACTATTAAAGGACAATTATACTCACCTCCTCCTTGTTCCTTCCCCCCATTCCTGCAAAGTACCCAGGTGGGACCTAAAATGCTAAGTCCTCACCTCTGGGTACTTTACAAAAGTGCTGCACTACTTATTGATCTCCCTTGTCGCTCTGGTCCGATCCTCCCCATTGGGACTTTGAGTGATAGTCGTGAGGCAGCAATGGGAAGACGTGCTCTGCAGGAGGCGTGTCTTCCATTGGCTGCCTCCGGACTATCACTGACAGTGCTAGCAGGGAGGATCCGACGGAGCGACGAGGGAGAAAGTAGTACAGGACTTTTGTAAAGTACCCAGAGGTGAGGACTTAGCATTTTAGGTCCTCACCCTGGGTACTTTGAAGGAATGGATCAGGGAAATGGTAAGTATAATTATCCTTTAAGTGTTTTTGTCACTTGTTAACCGCTAAAAGACTCTGACATCATTGTGCTCCCTCACTCTAATTCTATCAAACTTTCAGAGATATATACTACACCTTTTTTCTCTTGTAATTCAGCACCGTCAATCTGAGAGATGCGGAGGTTTTGATTTTTTTACACTTTTTGTTATTTTTTTTGTATTATTATTTCAGGGAGTCGGGGAGCTGCCATTAAAATCAGGGAGACTCCCTGAACTTCAGGGAGAGGTGGAATGCCTGTTATATACAGTAAAAACTGGTACATTTATTATTCGTGACGTAACAATAGTCCCTGCAGCCTATGAGACGATCTGCACTTAGCTACCGCAATCAGCTATTTTTAGCAGTGCATATGTATAAGCATACCACCAACCGAGCTTAGTGACATGCAGTCTTATGACTGTAACATAAAGCCCTGTGGTTCGTTTTCAGGCAGATGAAAATTACAGTGAGATGTTTACAGTGGAAGTAGAGTGAAACGTTTACAGCGTATGCCCATAAGTACAGGGGACAATCTTCCAAAAACTGCTTTTCCCCCTTTTTTTCAGTTTTCTTTTATCATGGTGGCCTTACATAAATACACATATATTTTATTCAGGCTTTATTACACTCCAAGAGATGAAATAACGCATTGTGCCGTAATACGGGCTACAAATTAGGAAATTAGAAAATCAAAGGCTACAGCAAACATTTAGCCACGATTTACTATGTCAGTGCTCACTGTCTTTTCACAACAATTGATGGTCTTTTGCACCCAAATTCACTCGCATTCACAAAGGGCTTCTATAAAGAACAAATTCCTTAGATCTTCTAATGTGTTTACAGAGTAAATACATTAATGATTTTCTCCGCATACAATGACTGAGGCTGTATTCCGGTTATCCTTCAGTACTGGAGTAATGAATTTAGTATTAGGTATTTGTGTATCCAAATGTTTACACACCTGGCTTACCTGCAGCAAAACTGAAAACTGGTCTTCAATTATCATGGCAAAGTCAATCTTGTTTGTTAAAGCAAACTATTGCTGACCAATCACAAAACATAGTGCAGGCTGTTGTGAAAATAGGCCCTACTTGTAGGCCTTAAAAGGTTAAGAAAAGGCAACAAAATATTTTTTTTCCCATGAGGGTCACAATATTGGAAACATTAACAGGGTTATTCAATAAATCAGATGTAAGCTTTCAAATGTTAAATAAGATCTGATGGTTGGGCAAAAAAGTAGCACCCTTTTAAACGAATAAGAACTTTATTGAATCTCCCTGTAAGTTTCAAACTAGTTTTAATAAAAAAAAACAAAAAAAAAACCCACGATTTCCTTTCTGTGCCTGCTCCCATTTTCAGGGTCAGCTCCGGATACTTAGTAAGACGACCACGGCCAAAGAAATTTTCAGGCAGTGTCAGAGCAATCCACAAATCCGGCATTAGTCGGGAGATGCTCAGAAACTGCAGTAAACACATTTCCAATAAAGGGTAATTCCGTCTGTGCCCAGCTTTAGTTATATTGTTTACGGTAATCTTTTCTGCCATATAACACCTAGAAATGTGATCCAGAACTTGTTAAAGACTAAAAGATTTTTTAACAATAACTTGCTTGGAGATGACAGTTCGCCTTTATGTACAAATAAAGCTTATAAGAGTAGGGACAGATTAAAGGAATAGTTCAATTGAAAAGTGAACTATTCCTTTAATGAATTGATTGAAGACCGGAAGGTAAGGAGCTATGCTTAAGCTAGGTACACACCTATACAATATTCAGCCCGACTGACCGTCATTTCAGTGTTTGGGTCGGTGGGGCCGACTTATTGTATGGCGTTTTTTTGCCCCGCGATCGACCGCTGACTGTTCGTTCGTCCAAATCGGCGAAAAAGAACAATCTGACAGGTCGGAAAATCACAACCGATAATGCGGTCTCTAGTGGACCACACAATGGGTCGTGCCTAACTGTCGGTCGCAGCTGCTTTTGCTGCAGTCGACAGTACTTCCTCCCGGTCGACCGGTTGAAAGGTTTGAACAGTAGGTCAGAAGGAGGAAGGATGTATAGTGAGTACCAGCCTTTACCTTCTGTTCTTCAATCCATATCTCAGGAGCCAGGGATGAAGGTAAGTATATTTACCTTTTGTGTGATCCACCCACAGCGAAACAGACAGGTCCAGGCCACTTACTGGTTCTAATCAACTATAGTGCGAATGCGCGCTATAGTTGATTAGAACCGGGAAGCGGTCAGGAATTTTCGGTGCTGCTGCAGTGGATTGTGCAAAAGCTAATATTACTTACCTTCATCCCTGGCCTGAGTATTGATTGAAGAACGGAGGTAGTAAGACACAGCTCCTTAACCTCTTGGTCTTCAATCAATACATTAAAGTAATAGTTCACTTTTCCAGTGAACTATTCGTTTAAAAAGAAAAAAAAAAACATTTGTATGGGGACTAGTCTAGAACTAAGAATGTATTTGTAATAATTGTCCTTTAAAGAGACACATATTAATGAGCCAGTGTTACCAGGTGTACTGCTATGCATAAAGTGAATCATACACACTCCTGTGAGTTGATGGCTCAGGTGCATAAGCCCAAGCTCTTCACTATTGACAAAACAGAATAAAGTTCTCACTCACCGCCAATGGAAAATGGTCCAGGTGCTGCCATCGCAGACACGACGCTCAGTTAACCGCAAATAAAGTAAGAAGATGGAAGGTTAAACAACTCCCAGGATCCAGCTCGAAAAAGGAAGAGCCACACGGGAACCGAACTTTAAACACAAGCTTAGTTCCCTTCCTTGTGGTGTCCTTTTTTGGAGCTAGACCTAAGTGATGTTTAGCCTCTTCTTATTTTACAGAGTCAGGAGGTTATTAAAAAAAAAAAAAATAAAATTGGTGCAGGTTCGCCTGGAAATTCATATGGAAAATGTGTTTTGTTCTTTGACGTGTGACTGTGTAGCAAAGCAGATGTGCGGGATCCATTTCTTTGAACATTCCGTATTCGCTCCTCTCTGTAAATAGGAAGAGGACTATACCTTGTAGATCACAGACAGCTCCCTGTCTCAGATTGTTTACAGACAGGCTGGCCCAATGCACTTGTGAAAGATAACCAATTATTATTTGTTGTACTGCATTAAACTTATGACCATGGATAATTTCTAGAAGATTTGTGTACAGATATTCTGTTTTATGCTGCTACACTCATGGCAATATATTTAAAAGATGTAATCAATGTGAGCATTATTGTTCAATCAGGCATAATCAGCCGGTGTCATGTCAGGCATGAAAAATGCATCAAGACTAATCTCCACAAAACTTAAAATGTCTGGCAACCATAGTGCAAATAAATAATCCTTTAAATACACAATAATTAACACAATCACTGCATGTTTAGAAGGTACAAACCTAATTTTCTGATACAAAGGGCCTCATTACCCGGAGGCGCAATGGCTCCTGGTAAATGGGGTTTCCGGTATTTATACCGGATTCACACTGGGAGTGTAATCCCGACAGGGATGGATGAATAGTAGCATTAAAAGTAGCGCAAACACGGTATTTAATACATTGCGCCGTTTGTGCGGGTGTCTTTTGCGGTAACCGCCAGCTGGTGAAATGAAGAGAGTTAAACTAGTGCTACATATTCAATCGGTTAACGGAGTTTAACGGTTTAACGGTTACCCCTATAATTGCGTATCACCCCTGGTAAATGTGGCCCAAAGTCGGATGGAAGAAAAAAAAAAAACTATTTCAGTCTAGACGGAGTCTATTTCAGTCTAGACAGGGAAATTTATGGAAAAAAGACTTGTAGGACTTTAAAAAAGGAAGCAGTGCTGAGCACAGCGAATAGAAGTCGTGACCAGGAGAAACAAAATCATTTTTTATGAGACAGGGAGTCAAATGAATAATTATGGCTGGTTCATGTTCTGGTTAATAAGCAATCGGAAAACAGCAGGCTCAGTTAGGGCCCGTAACCAATTACTGTATGTGTTGCACACATTGCTGCTTTGTAAAGGAGGATTTGATGTTTACTGATTTCCATTGCCTGTTGAAAACATCCTAATCTGTATCATAGAACTCTCCTAGGTTTCTTTTTACCAGCAGAGGAGCTTGTGGATTTGGTTGATTGCGCACGGACCAGGGAGGATTGTTGAGTTCTGGATTTCAAAACAAGGAAGAAAAATAGACAAGGAAAAAAACAAAAACCAAATACTCACAGTGAGTACTGTACATGAAGCTTGCAGAGATATGCAGCCAATGCAACCAAATCATGCTACAATTCATTGGTACTACTTTATTCCTTTCTTTACTGTGGATAAATGAAAAGATTTTTATTTTTTACTTTAAAACTATAATTTTATAAAAACTCAGCAACCACGTCACAGTTTATTGTCTTCGGAGTTCCCTTGCTGTGGTTGTTTGCTTCCTATAGACTACTTTGTCTTCATTCCTGTATTAAGAAGGAGGAGAAACCAGCAAGGCAATGGCTTGAGTACAAAGGCCAAATGAATTACGGTCACATACCCAGCTTTTTTGATTTCATTCATAAATAAGGACACACCTTTCTGATATTCTCTGTTACATAATCAATAAGATGAACATAAATCCAACTTCCTACAGCAAAAGGCAAATCCATAGATTAGGTCAGCGAGTGATCACTAATTTACTATTCTGGAGAAGGTTATTTATTTATTGATGCGATAATTACTGTTGTAATTCCTCATTTCAGTAAAGCATAAAGATTCGAGACATAACAGAACTAGAGGTTCTGTAGGAGAGATTCCAGGTACATAATGATTCCAACTGTGTATGGGGGACAAATGAGAAAAAAGTCTAATATTTGCTACAGCAGAGCACGGTATAAAATAAAATCCCTGTTAAATAAAATATAATTGCTTTAAGACATTCAGTATTTCCAGAAGTATATATTTCTTGAAGCAGTTTTTGCCTTGCGTTTCCCTAAACACACATTCAATGATCTCCAGAGTGGATCAAATCGAAAATCTGTAAGTCTGAGGCAAAAAACTCAAGCAATAGGCAGAAATGGGGCCAGTAGTAAAGCGGGTACACACTGTACCAATCTTTCAAAGAGGACAGACAGAATCTGTAAAGCTGGGTACAACACCATACAATGATTCGGGCCAAACCGACCAACATTTCAGCGTTTCGGTTGGGTGGGCCAAATTATTGTATAGGTGTCTGACGACTGATCGTGCAGTCCTCTATGGACCGATGATCGGTCACGGCTAACTTGGATTTGTGGCTGCTTTTGCTGCGGACCGACAGTCCTTCCTCCTGGCCGAAACAGTGGAAGCCTTGATTGGTCTGCCAGGAGGAAGAAGTATGGTTGTGACCTACATAAGTCTGTAATCTACCTATATAAAGTACAGGAAAACGTTAAACGTTAAACCTATTGTTCATTTCCAATGTTTAGCATTTACAAGCCGCTGTCGTACATTATTTGATAACGCGCGGTTTCACTATGTTGCGATGTCACATGTTCTTAATTATTAGCCCATTGGTACATACAAGATGATGTGTCCATAATCTGAGGTCAGGGTTTCCATGGGGCGGGAGGCAGACCGAGATCCTCTATTCCTGGGCAGTCTGGCATTTCGAGGGGGCAAACGGGGCTAAGCCATGTTGGGGGTGGAAGAGGGCTGGGAAGCAAGCAGACTTGGAGCCACTGACCCCATGCTGCTGTGCCTTTACCTGGAGCAAAAGGCCCTCCAGGGTGATGTCAGGGTCTGATTGCTGGGTGGAAGATAAAGCCAAGAGGACAGGGATTTTAGTACTCTCTACCACATTGCAGATAGAAATAGATATTTGTAAAGGCATTAAAAAAAAAAAATAAATACACTGTATGCAAAGAATGAGGCTAAAGTTGGTATTAATATAGTTATTAATGTTTATCGCCCTGTAAAAATATCCATTTACTCTTTTTGTACTTTCCCTTGTCTACTAGCTTCGCAATAGCTGCTATATTTTCCTAACTAATTTTACTAAAATGGTGCCATGGTGTATGATGATGATACTATGATCTTTTCCTCACTACACTAGACGAAACTGCAGGGGCCCAAGGCCTGACACACACACCTCACTAGCAAGTACGTGCATCAGCTATAGTTATTAAAGGTACAAGCGATCAGTTTTTTTAAAACACCAGGATGGACTGTGAGTATTTTAAAACAGCTGATTGAGCACACCTTTATAAAAAAAACAGCTGATCACGGTCAATGGCAGGCCTCTTAGTCACCACCAGACACTTTAATCCACAACTATATGCTATGTCTGTTGCCATTATTCAGACTAAACTAGCAGTATGGGGAACGATTCTTTTTGTCGATTGTGTAAAAACAGCTTTGTGTAAAAATGAATAATATTAACATTCAACTTGAGAATGTCTGCTCACTTTCTCATAATCATTGTTTGATTAAAATTTAATTCCCAGGGAGAATAGGTTACCTTCTAAAATCCGTGTATGCCACAAACCTGTATTACTGAATTTTATATGTATCAGGGAAATAAAAAATAAACCTACGTAACTTCAATCATAGAGACTTTAATCCTTACCAAGAACAATTTCTCGTTTGGGAAAGCAGAGAAAGTGAAGTGTGGCAACCTGCGTGTTATAATGAATATTCACAAGTTAAACAGTTCGCTTTTTGCACTGCGGGGACTGGAAATGTACATGTTTATGCTGTCTGCACTGTTGTTTTGTAATGTATAATTTGTTTTTTTTTTCTTGACAGAGCGAGGATAATTTATAGTCGCACAGCTAATTAGGAGTATGAAGTGTATTTAAGTTTGCTTCTCTATATGCCGTATTCCATACCACTATAGAACGTCAGTAATTGACATTTAATATAAAAATACATTGGGAAACAAATTTAACGTTTATTTAGTTTCAAATGTAAAGATTAAATTAAAGGGGTTTCTTATTTACGCCTATGGGAGTGGACCATAGGCTGACAGAACTGTATCCTTTTTATTTTGTCATTTCTAATTTCCATGGAAAGGAAATCTAGCCCTTAAAAACACAAAACCTGTATGTAATTAACCTTTAAAACACAGAGAGATCAAGTTTCTTTAAGCAGAATAAAGCTTTCTTACCTATACCATAAATCCCTTACAGTACTGATATGTAAGAAAGCTCCATTATGTTATGTAGTTATATTAAGTTAGTTTATATATTCACGGTGATTAGATCCATCTAATATTGGACTTCAGGGTTGGACTTGGAGAACAGGAGGCCTAAGGCAATGCAGAAAGTTTGGGGCTTGTTAATCTTAACTTCCAGTGCCAACAGCTAACTTTTGGCTGTAGGTGGGATGGCAGAAAATGTAGGTCATTAACAGCCAGAGGGGTTTTGTCTAGAGCCTTAGTAGGTTGTGGGAAGTAGAGTTCATGTCCTTTCTACAAGACATGCTGCTGGTTTATATATTGGGATGAATTATAACCTAAGGTCCTGTAGGTAGTAATAGATAACTGCAGTATTAAACTAATCATAAGGGTTTCAGCGCCTAAAACAGTATAAATTAGAAACCGATGAGACCGAATTTTTTTGAAAAGACAAAAAATAAATGTATATAACAAAATTAAGAATCGGAAATTAGATGTGATCGAAATTGTGTTGAAATTCCAAAATCCAATTGAATATTTAAATATTTGCGATTGAATATTCGATTATTGCCATTACAAGTCACTAATAAAGGTTTACAATACTGGTGTTATTTGTAACAAAAATCAGAACACATTGGAGCTACTGGAGTTTCTAAACTTAAGATGTTGATATGTTCATATACTAAACATTTCTGATCTTCCATAAGTTCCTCACATGGTGGCCCCGATCCTTTGCAAACATGTTTTCTGCTCTAATGTTATTGGAAAGCTTCTTCTCATCAGGGGAAACCTTGCAGGAATGTTGCTAGGTAAAAACCCCTACTGCACAACATTACAGCCGGGTTAAAGTTTAGCTAAATGTTCACCTCAATTAAACATTTTTGGGCAATTTGTTTAACTAGAATATCCAAACAAACAAGTAAGGAGGAACGTGCACACCTAGGAGACAAAAAACCGAACTCCAGGTAAGGTATAAAACAACTTTATTAATGAATCATTAAATGGGACCCAGTTTCGTGTTTCCTACCGAACGGTACTTAGGTAGCTCTGAGGGAGGAGGGGGAGAAATACTACTGCAACAAACAGGCAACTCCACCTACTATTTCTTTTTAAATGGTAGAGAGCACACAAGAGAGCTTTTTTTTTAACTATATCAGTTGAAAAATACAATTGGAAATTATAGTAAAATTTTGGTCAATTGTGCAGTCTTCAATAAGCAATGCAACAGCCACGCTCTAATATCAGTGTTTTTTTTCCTAACTGACAAGAATATGATCTGTTTATTATCGGTAATCTGCCAATCAAAAAGGACACAATTTGATCTAGTTACAAGCCTAAAGAAGGCCACAGTCGAGAACCTTATAAACGTTTTACTCGTGTAATACCTAAGAAGTATTGTATAGGGCCTTATAAAGATTTACTGGTGTTTATAAATAAACAGGTATTGTATAGAGATGGAATTTGGGTCCGATACGGAACTATTCGGTTTGAAATTCAATCGTTTCAATGGGACCGAGCTGACGTTTGGATTTTGGAAACCTTCGAAAGTACGTTCCGCTTTTTGGATTTTTGTGTGGATCTTCGGATTATTCCAAGATCTGTAAAGCCAAACAATGAAATTTCACGTTCGAACATCTCTATTATGTATAGTGCCTTATAAAGATCTACGGTGTTTAAACTAACCAGATGTTTGTGAGGTGCCTTATAAAGATTCTACTGGTGTTTATAACTAAACAGATGTTGTGAGGTGCCTTATAAAGATCTACTGGTGTTTATAACTTAAACAGGTGTTGTGGGTGCCTTATTAAGATCTACTGGTGCAATGCACACAAATTGATTGCGATAAACGCTCGCGATTGCGCGCACAATTAGTGCGTTATAGTGGGGCGTCAGCCTCATAGAGGAGTTTTTTGGTTGACTGGGCAAGCTTAAAGGAACACTAAACCCCCAAAAATAAATCTGTGCCATTCGTTTTTTATTCACAGGGAGGTGAGAACGCTTATTCTCACCTCCTGTGAATAATAGGACGCTCGGGGGACCTGGCACTACCTTACGCGCTCCACTCGCAGCCCCTCCTTTTTACTGACAGCCCCTCTGTCCCGACCGCGCGTCCTATCTTAGGAGCATGCGCGCCATACAAAAGATAGGGCCGTCGCGATCGGGAGGAGAACAGCTGTTACGTGGAGGAGCGGCCAGCGAGTGGAGCGGGGGGGTAAGGTAAGTTCCAGGTCCTCCGAGCGTCCTATTATTCACAGGGAGGTGAGAATAACGTTCTCACTCCCTGTGAATAATAGAAACGAAGGCGACAGAATTATGGTGGGAGTTTAGGGGAGTTTACAGTCTCTTTAATGCTAATGAGAAATATTTTAAAATGCTAACAGGGAGATTCAATAAAGTTCTTGTGTTTAAAAATGGTGCTAATTTTGCCCTAACCAATCAGATGTATCTTTCAATGGAAGTAACATCTGATTGGTTAGGTCAAAATTAGCACATTTGTAATGACAAAGCTGTATTGATCTCCCTGTATTACCCTGTGGAAAAAAAACAACACACACTACATCATAGTTAAATACCTTGACTGCTAAAGGAACTTGCTCTTTTCTTGAAAGTCTGTTACAGAAGGTTTTTACATGGTCGCACTTTTGACTTTGAAAATGATCTGGTTTTCTTAGTTGAATAAACGCTATTAGAATTAACTTTCCACATCAAAAGAATATGAATTACAATTTAATAAAAATAGTAACATAATAATTGAGGTTGAATAATAAAGATATTACATCCATCTATCCAACCTTTAAGCTCTTAACAGTAGGTACCAATTTTTGTGATGCATGTATGTTTATTTAAAAAGCACCACGTGGGACGCAAGCACTGTACAAAAAAAGTCATCATACAAGGGGGGCAAATACAAAAATAGTCAGTACATAAATATATAAATTCTATAAAACTGTATTTACTTTTAATAAAGGACTAGGGCCTTGTACCTAGAGGAAAGGAGGTCCCGTCCATAGGCTTACAATCTAACAAGTGAGGGTAACATACTGATACAAAGGAATGGGTATAGTGCTGGAGTGAGACATATACAGTGCAAATAAAACAATCATATACTGTGTTGGTTACCAGATAGGTAGGATGAAAGCATGGAGTCAAACCTGCTAATTGGGTTTCTTGACTTAGAGCGAGGGGAATAGAATTCCAGAGGATGGGAGCACAAGAGAGGAAGTTTAATGCAAGTGGAAGCAGTATGAGAGGGGGGCTGGTTAAGAAGCTGGGTCTGTGATGATCGAGAGGGTGCAGCAGGAAAATATGGGTACACTAGAGAGGAAAATAAAGAGGGGGCAGCAGAGCGAAGGGGATTTAAAGGGCATGTCCACCCCCAAAAACTACAAATCCCCCACTGGACCCCACTGGTAGAGTTAAAAAAATCTTACCTTACTTCTCTGTCCAAATGTGTATCCTACTGTAATGTTGCCCCAAAGTCCTAGAAGGTGAGCCCAGGAGCCGGTGGGAGGAAAACCGTTACGCCTCTTAGGTGTCCTAGAGGGTTTTTGGCTGCCTCTCAGGTGCAGCCCTCACACTCCTTTCCGGATCCCTGTTAGGTTTCCATGTCCCCAGCATGATCGTCCCACTAATCTGTAGCAAGCCTTGTTCCACAGACGTTCTGTACTGTACCAATCACGGACGTGGCTTGCCGTCCGGCCACCCTGTTTTGCGGTTTCATGCAGAGCAGAGGAAGTAAGTTTCTGATGCCGAGGATCAAGCTGTGGTAAGTACGAATCGGGTTAGCTGTTTTACAAACTAAAAGCGGTTGGGGAGGAGGAGAGAGGTGTGCCTACACTACAGAAAAATTGAAAAAAGAGGTGGACCAGCCACTTTATTTAATCATTAGGAGAAGACATCTTGTATACAAAGCATGTTAAACAACGGCGGAGCCAGGGTTGTTGTGGTACAGAGGAGAATTGGGTTACAATAGATTAACCTAATAGTCCAGATGCGATAGATGGAGCATGCATAAGCATGCGTGTGGTGGTAATGAAAGGAAATGTGCTATTTTTTGATAAATGGAAGGAAAAATGTAAAATACATTTTATAAATACTATTTTTTATTAGGGTTTAGATGTGGCTTGAAATTAATAGTTCTCTAATAATCGACGAAGACAATATCCCTGCAAATTGTATTACAGATAAAAAATACAAGGAAACCTCCTGTCTTGGTCTGCTCTGTTATGTTGAGTGCTCACTCTCTGTGCTCAGTGCAGCAGCTGGTTTTGCTGAATTGTTGGGTTAGGGATACCACAAGGAATCACTGGCCCCCCAGCAAAATTGTTTTTAAAGGCACGCGGAAAACCCCCAAAAAACTTTACATATAAATGTTAACTTATTGATTATTAGAAAATGCGCCCCTTAAATTATTAACTATACGTATATACTCGAGTATAAACCGAGTTTTCAGGTGAAAAATTCAGCTGAAAACTCGGACTCGGTTATACTCGAGTCAACCTCTTACGGCATCAGGCAGCCGGCGCGATCCTTTTTCTGCATGCGCCGCGCGGGCCTGACGTCACTGCCCGGCGCCAGGACCGGACGCGTGGCAGTGCGTCAGCGGCCGCCGTACAGGGAATATGGGAGCGCGGCTGCCGGGAAATGCCGATACCGTACTGCTGAGGAAGCCCTTGGATGGAGGAAAGGCCCCAAGGGGAGAAGAGTCGTCCACAGGAGACGAGTCCAGGAGAAGAGTTGCACAGGGAAAGAGTCACAGGGAGAAGAGTCCACAGGGGGAGAAAGAGTCCACAGGGAGAAGAGTCCAGGAGAAAGAGTCCACAGGGAGAAGAGTCCACAGGGAGAAATCACAGGAGATAGAAGAGTACCACAAGGGAAGAGAGCACAGGAGGTCACAGGGAGAAGAGCCCAACAGGTCAAATGAATGAGGGGGGGAGGGTGGGGCAATTCAAGATGTTTGGGAAAATACAACTCCCAGCTGCTTTATTAGCTGGGAGTTGTAGTTTCCAAACATCCTTGAATGCAAGTTGAGGGTGGCATTCAGATGTTGGAAAACTACAACTCTCCATCAATAAAGCATGCTTGGGAGTTGTAGTTCCCAAACATCTTGAATGCCACCCTCACTGGCATTCAAAGAGGTTTGGAAAACTACAAACTCCCAGACATGTTATTAGCTGGAGTTGTGTTTCAAACATCTTGATGCCAAGTTTTACCTCGGTTGATACTCGGGTCAATAACCTTTATTAGGATTTTAGCTGAAAAATGGGTACCTCGCGTTTATACTCGGGTCGTTTATTACTCGAAGTATTACGGTAAGGATATAACTTCACCTGACAAGTTCCTGACCTGCATGAAAGCATCAGCCTGTGGACCTACTCTGTGGTGTATTCTTGTGTAATATCTTATAGGCACAATGTAAGGGGCAAATATCTGTACGGTGACATTACTGTGATGCCTAGAGAATTTTTGGGATTTGTATATTTAGAAAATTTAGACGACTCTTAAGGTAAATTGCCAATTTGCAAACTGGAAGTGGGCAAAAAAACAAATCTGCCCAGCACTCAGAGACCCGAAACCAATACAATGATGATCAGGAATTAAGGTCTTTTTTTTTTTAAATGTCTGACTTTAGAATAATAACATACAATTAAGAATTGACTGTAAACTGGTGCATGGAGTAACCCAACTCCTCATAAAGAATAGATAAATTAGCTATTTAAATGAATGTTTATTAAAGTAAAGAAAATAGAATTAGACATTGGATTGGTTGACGTGTTCATGTGTATTTCAGGATAATTAATTAGGAAAATCCATACAGATATCTAATGCAGTACTGTGTGTAGTTCCCCCGTGTTTAGATATATAGTCAGAACGGACAAAAAGTCTTGGGAAAGGTACAGTATTGAGAACTTGAATCATCACATGTGGTAATTGAAAAAATGTTTTTATTAAATTGATGGGAAATGACACTATTCATTATGATATGACAACTGGTTAAGGAAGATCATTAACTGAATATCAATAATCTAAATTTGAGGAAAGGAGATCAATTAGAATGTAATTCATTGATTTCAGAATTATATAGTCTCTTTTTGAATTCGAGTTCGCAGGGAAAGGTGGTGTTGTGACTGTGTTACTTAGTCAAAATGTTTACAGGGGTAACCCTTTGAAATAAAAAATAATAAGCCGGTATAAAGGTGATATACCTTTAAGTGGCTAATACGAGATTAATCATAGCAAGATTTACAACACTCTAGTCTTTTTCAACCTGATTGACAATGAGGGCTGTGGTGCTCTCTGAGTATTATACAACATTTACAACTTCATAGTTCAAATAACCAGACAAAAGGTGAATATTCAGGGGGAAGGTGTTAAAACAAAGTTCATATAAAGGGGTCTGCAAGGGACACAAAGGTGACATCCACTTAGTCGATCTCTTTTGCAACTACAAATGGCATAGAAGCCAACAACACGGCCATACAATTGGGGGATAGTTACTTGTACAATCAGATAGGCTAATAAGAAAAGTTTTAAACACTTTTCCAATAGGAAAAATGATTGTGCACGATTCGTCTACCGATACATCCTAAATGGACAAACGATTTTTACGATACCCAGGATCTACAACTGGGAGGCCACTGGAACAGAATGGAACAGAAGTCAAGCAGCACGTATACTTTAAGATGGCTGTGGATGGTGCAGTGGATCGAAGAGTATCAAAAGAATTCAATCACACCACATGAGCACACTCTGTCTTATAGCATTTTCAAATATCAAACATCTAAAACGGAAGCCACACCCGGGAATTTTTTGCCCGATTTTGTTAGAACCCGCCTTTAAAAGAATTGACCTGTGATGCTATACTCATCACAGTGGCACAGAATAAATGGATGTAAAACTAGAGAAAGAGTTTAGACAATAATAAGTCTGGAATACCACTTTACGATATGTAGTATTTACAGTATCGTTTTTTTAGGTAGATTAGGCTAGGTTCCACTAATCATCAAATTATTTATTTAAAGGATTGTTAAAAAAAAAAAAAAAAAAAAAAAAGGTTTCTTAGCAAAGCTCTTCTCTTCGTCAATAAATGGTAAGAGGGGGGGGCCTGTTTAGTGTTACCTCACTAAGAAGGTCTCCATTGAGCTGCCTTCATTTCCCACCTGTGCTAAGGGGGAGGCAGGACAAATGGCATGTTTGCACTCTTTAAGGGATATTTCGATGTATATATAAACTAAACGCCAGGTGTGAAAAGCCAAAGGGAGAATAATTAAAGGATGGTTAAATCACATTGATACTTATATTGTCAATGTATATGTTTTCATTCGGGGTGTTTCGCCTTAGGGATAGGCTACCACTAGGTTTTTGCAAGCGTTTGCGCAACGAGTTTTGCCATGCGATTGCGCCGGATTATGGCAAAATGATGAAAATCGCTAGGGGAACATGAAAATTCCGCAATTTTCGTATGCCATGTGATTGCGTGATGTTTGGTGTTTATTCCGTATACGAAAAACGGCAAAATTGCATGCACCAAAAACTCACCGCACAAACACAAAAGAACGCGCGACACTTTTGAGTGCGATAACGTATTACATGTGGGTTGCAGAGTGGCTTCAAGCCTGAACTGTCTTATAGTCCAAAATGTTTTGGAGAAAGCAACTGTATATTGATACCAATAAAAGTGAATGTTATACTTATCATTAACCTGCACAGGCATAAAATCCCTGCAATGGAGCCACACCTTACTTCCTTGCTCCCACCATGTAGTAGTTACACCATCATGGGGATAGCACCATTTTTAACGATAAGAACTTTTATTACATCTCCCTGTATGCTTTTACCATTAGTGGTTCGCCTACCCACATACCTCCAAGACACAACACAAGCAATTAATGCTATATCTACAATTAACTGGGAAGATGATTTCAGTTGGGCAACAATGGATGTCACTTCCCTTTATTCATCAATCCCTCACTGTATTGGCTTACAAGCCATAGAATACTGATTAGGAGTACATAAGTTATATCCAGAGTCACAAAAACACTTTATTATGAAGTCCCTTCCAGTTTTGCTACATACAAATTATTTTTTGTTTAACAACGTTTATTATTTACAGAAGAAGGGGGCTTCTATGGGTGGTAGTTTTCACCTTCATACACAAATCTGTTTATGGGTTTTGGGAACACACTTTATATTCACAGTAACCGAATCCATTTAAAATCCATATCAAAAATTTTATTTACATATATTGACGATTTGATATTGGTGTGGAATGATTTAAATGATGAAAACTCGTTTCAAATTTTTTTTAATACTGTAACAACACAGGATGGGGTTTGACCTTCTCCTATAATAGAAATGAGAAAATCATTGAATTTCTAGATATTAACTTCAGTATTCAAAATAATGAGCCTATATCTATCATAAGCCTATAACTAGAAACACACTATGAGCGGATAGTTGTCACCCCTCCTCCGTCATTAAAGCAATTCCGTTTGGGCAATTTACACACCTTAAGCTAGGTACACACAGTCCAGATTTCTGAAAGATGACAGACAGGATCTGCAAGATCCTGTCTGCCATCTTTCAAAGATCTGCATACACACAGTCCCGAGCGTTCTCCCTATGAACTTCATAAGAGAACGCTCGGGACTGTGTGTTTCCATCGGCCGCGCTAGACTCCTCTATAGGGAGTCTAGCGCGGCCGATGGGAATTTTCGGCCTTCCCGAACGAGCGTTCGGCCGCCCGATCGTTTGGCGGCCGCGCGCTCGTTCTGGAAACAGCGCGTACACACATAACGATAAAGCCCCGATACCGTCGGATCTGACGGTATCGGGGCTTTATCGTTAGTGTGTGTACCCAGCTTTAGGTGGATTTGCTCCACTTGGGACAATTTCCGTTCGTACACATTGTGCATCACGGGTACGAACCTTAAGGGAGCTAGTTCCAAGGCCAAACCTACATGGCTGCACTATAAAGGATGTTATAGATGTGGCTTTGCGAGATGTAAAATATGTAAGTATACTAATGTTTCAAACACTTTTAAGAATAGTCATTCACAGAAAATATATCAGATCAAGGGAAAAATTTTAATTGTAGATCATCCTTCGTAGTGTATTTAGCCACTTGCGGATGTGGCAAACAATATGTAGACAAAACCATTAGGGCAGCATATAAGAGGTTTTCCAAACATATAAATTCTGCTCTACATGGGAATTATAACAGCCATTTCTGCCCACATGATAGATGTACATAATGGCAAAGTGGACATCTCTTTTCAAATTATTGATTATATTGAATGAGGCTCCGAAAAAGTTGACAGGGAAAAAAGGATTTTAAGAAAAGAGGCATATTGGATGTATTCTCTTTCCACACTAACTCCAAATGCTCTAAATAGAGACTGAGCTAAGCTGCTATTGTGGTTAAATGAGGTTTATTAATGATTTCTTCTATTATTCTACTTCTACTTTAATAATGTACTAATAATATTTTACCTCTAATGCCATGATTGTTCTTTGTATAGCAAAAGTTCAGTGGAGCTCTAAATACACTATTTATATATACTGTTTCCTCTACTTTCATTATGTTACTAAATATATGTTTCTATTTGTTTCTATGTAAATGTAACTGTCCCATTTTATTTCCTTTTGTTCCTTTTGTTCCTATTTAACCCACAGACCTGGCTAAGCTGGTGAATTAGAAATGGATATTCTGTGATTGAACTAAACACAGCCACAAATACAGCTTAAGTTTGAATTACTTACCTGACGATATGATATATGATCCAGGTCTGATGTTGTAGCCAATTGTGTCTTTTATATTTGTACAAGTTTCTTTGTTTTTATGAATTTTTAATGTTTTTTGTATAACTAAGATTGCACTATGAGGGGTTAAATCTTGTACTTAAATTGAGAGATTACAGAACACCCCTTGAGCCCCTGAGGAAGTGGACTTGGTCCATGAAACATGTAGGGTGGAGCCGTGTGCGTGTCCATTTGTGCTTAATTGTCTCTATGCGGATTAGACCGCTATGTGATTTTTAAGTTTGATATGAATAAAGGATTTAAGATTTTACTACTTTTCAGCCTGGTTGCCTGCCTCATCGATCAGTTCGATGTCTGGATGTTCTATTTGCGGACTGTGGGGGAGACTGTGTATTGAAGGCATTGTGAGCACCAACTGCACGGGTAGATGCTCCCGAGTAACAGGTGCGTGGACTGTTGGATGCGTGATTAGCTGTTTTAAACTGCTGCCAGTCCAGCTCTGTTTTTTTAAACAGCTGATTGCGTGGACCTTTATTAACATACGTACAATCAGCTCTTTAACCGATGCAGTTTCACTAGTGGTGGACGTGTCAGAGGTGCTGACTTCAAGTCCCATTCAAAGGCCAGGATTTCAGCCCAAACTGCAGGTTCCCAGGATCAGGGCAATTTCTAGACATATTTAAACACAGTGGTGTACAGTCTCTGCGGGGGGCCCTGGGAGGTAAGAGGGCCCAAGATCGTCTTCCCAAACCTCCATCCCATTTAGATGTTCCCAAACAGGCAACCATAGTCATGTTTTTATCAGTTGTATTCAATTAGATCAACTGGACTTGAAGTTTAGTTCTTGAAGACGTTTCGCTAGTCATCCGACTGGCTTTCTCAATTCAGAATGACTTGTACAAGAATCTTTGGCAATTATGTACCCTGGAAAGTCCCAATTAGCATATCACAGCCAGGTGTTATGGGCGTGATTGGATAGTGGCTAAGAGGTGTTATAGGAACGCCCAGGGTAAGGTGTCAAAACAGCATTGTACATGGCAGACAGTTGGTGTTGAACCCCCCACCTCTATTTAGGCTTGGTTTCTTTTTTTCACATAAATGGCCTCCTTGACACTTCTCGTGAACCAGTCACGTGATATGCTAATTGGGATTTTCCAGGGTACATAATTGCCACAGATTCTTGTACAAGTCATTCTGAATTGAGAAAGCCAGTCAGATGACTAGCGAAATGACTTCAAGAACTAAACTTCAAGTCCAGTTGATCTAATTGAATACAAAAGATATACCATGACCTGGATGAATGAGAACCTTTACAAGCATAGTCATGTTTATATTGCCTTTGGGTACAAATGACCCATGGTCTGATTGCCACCCCCTTACTAATAACAATAATGAAAACTCGCTTTCTGGTCAGTGAGGATTCCCATTGGTTTAATGACTTTACAAGAAGCAGAAAAATCAAGACTTGTTGGGCAATATACTGTAGATAGACAGAGAAACCATGAAGACGAAACCATGAAGACCAAGAATTGAATGGATTGATAAAGTAACATCAGCAATGCATATGCAATGCGATCAGTTGCAAGATGTTTAATAGTCAATAAGTTGCTCTTCCTATAAGAATCAATGACAATCGACTTGAAGGTGCCTTTCTTCCATTTACCAGAATAACTCAATATCCATGTAAAAGATAATGGAGTAAACAAAAAACTAATAAGAGTATGTTTTAAAGGTGATACATTAATTGCTAGATAATGTGCAAGCTGTCAAGCCATATGGACTCCTTCTCAAACGCAGATGGTTTACAAATAAATTATGGCTGGCATTTCATTTATGTTCATTGTATTTGTCTTTAACGTTATGTAAGATAAAAATAACACATATAAATCTAAAGACGTGCTGGGGTGTAGAGTGATTTGAGCCTCTATTAAATAGAATATCCTGATAAGGCCATTTTTTTCTTCTCCCATATACCTTCCAGTACTTTAATATTCATATTGGCATCATGCTGTGAGAGAAGGGGATGGAGCTAAGGCTGATTGACCGCCATTGGAAGGCTGGTATATCTTAGGGTCTGTACACACATCCGATGAAGTAGGTGAAAGACCCCTGAGTGAAAGATACACCTGCAAAGGATAGTGGCGTGTGTTGGGCTTGTTGATCCGCCATGGAAGGTTGACTAATGACTATTTTGCCCTTAGGCAGGAGATTCTTTGGTATATATATATATATAACTTAAGCCCTTACTTGGCTACTTATAAAATAGAAGGATATTACAAGTCACATGACTATATAAAAGTATAAGGTAAAGGTGTGTTTATAGTATCTGAAAATATAAACATATTTTTAATCCTTTGTTACAGGTACAATCCTCATTATAGTAAAATCAATATTGCCATATAGATCCTGGTTCCTTTCTGGAGTTCAGTTTTTGTAAATACTGGTACCAGGAGGATAAGCATTAGAATAATAAATTATTCGTATCCTCTGTCATGTCTATGTGATCAGTTTCACACCTCCGTTTCTTAACAAATAACACTTAAGACTCACACGTGCAATCGCTGGGACTGTCACGCACGATGTGTATGAGCGCCCGTTTCCGGCAACAATTGAGCCCTGTATGAGCTCTGTGCTGGGCGAATTGCTCAATGAGGCCTGACTGAACATCCATTCCTGCCAACAAAGCACCCATACACAGCACGATTTTTGGCCAAAACAGGCGCTTTATTGTAACTGTCTGTATATGTATCTTGCCTACCATTGTTTTAATCCACTTTCACACTGACGCTCTTTAAACTTTCTAAAGACCTCAAGGTGCCAGAACTGCAGGTAACAATAACAGCAGCACCTGTAATACCCTGTAATAACACCTACGATATGTATTTATATATTTACAAATACATATATACGTTGCCTGTATGTATATGTATCCATGTGTATGTGTTTGGCCGCCTGGCGGATCGACGAACGACCCCCGACCGAACGCATACACATGGACGATTCTCGGGCGAAACGGCCGTTCATCAAGTGTAGCGCTTGGCTGTCGGGGACGTTGCTCACTCCAAAATTCAGCGTGTGTATGACCCTTAAGAGAAAGGTTAGCGAATCACAGGTCCTCAATAAGGGCTCGTTCACACTAGAAACTGACTTTCACACTAGAAACTGACAGAAATGCACAGCATGTGTTTCTGTCAGTTTGTATCCATTTTTTAACAATGTGTATTCCATAGATTTCTATAGAAAATGCATGAAAAAACAGACAAGAATGGCTTTAGAAATAAAAAATAGGGATGAATCTAAAGAAGGTAACAAATATGGGGAGTTATCAGTCGCTAGACATTTAAGACTGAGGGTATGTTTTTGTGACCATAAAAGAGAGATGTCTTTCCTACAACAACAAATGGCAACAGGGAATGCTGGGAGTTGTAGTTTGCATTTTAAAATACAGAAAACATACATTGTGACTTACATATATTTACTATTGTGCTTTTGTTGTGTTATTATGTTTTGAAATGCTGTTTGTATAGTGTATGTGTTTGTGTCAGAGGACACATTGTGTAGTTAGTGTAGCCTTGGACCCTTTCATACTGAATGTGACATTTGGGATTTCATTTGATCGCATGACCCTGAACCCATATAGTCAATGGGAAAAAATGTCCAAAAATCCATTCCTATGCTAGATAATAGCACACTTCTCCTGCACCAAATTTGCAAGGCGATGTACCCTGAAAGCCTCAAATGTCTTTTTCCATCTAAAGGTTACGTTAACCCATCTACCAAAAGTTAATGTGACTTTAAGACATAACTAACGTTGGTTGCGGCAGTACACAAAAACTGTGTCGCGTAAACCTCGAAATGGGAAAACCCCATTCCCTATGCACTGAGAGCCTATATCGGCTCATTGCATTGCCTAGTGGAGGCAATAGAGAAGCATTACCGGATCTCCGTACATAGCCCTGTTAAAGTCTCTAACTGGAAAACTGTGGGATGAGATACAGTCCAAATAAGAGGAAGAATAACAGGGAAGAAGAAATAGAAAGAACAGGGATTTGACTCTTTAAGCCATTTCTAAATGTAAAAAATTGATCTGTTCTCTATTGTTCCCATAGAAAAATGTTTCCCTTAACTCTAAACTGAAGTATTTTCTTCATAAAATAAAAATTCTCAGGAGAAAAACTTTGTGTCTCTTTGATATCAATCAAATCAATATATATATAATATATATATATATATATATATATATATATATATTTATTTAAAGATGGATTCATCTTTAAAGATTTGTCCAGTCCTGCTATTGGTTATACATACAGTAGTATAATAGACACTGCTAGCTATTGGGTATCTTATATCAGACATCCCACCCTGCCAAAATTCATTTCAGGAGGGCACCCACACATTTCAGGGAGGATACCCACCCCCTAAAGCCCCCCCCCAAGATTAACGCATAATCCATGCATACAGACACACACATGTATATCAGACACTTTTGCACGCACACATGCATCTCAACCGAACACACTCATGAAAACAGTCAGACACTCATGCATACAACAAGTCATGTCACTATTAAAGGACAATTATACTCACCTCCTCCTTGTTCCTTCCCCCCATTCCTGCAAAGTACCCAGGGTGAGGACCTAAAATGCTAAGTCCTCACCTCTGGGTACTTTACAAAAGTGCTGCACTACTTACTTGTAATCTCCCTTGTCGCTCTGGTCCGATCCTCCCCATTGGGACTTTGAGTGATAGGTCGTGAGGCAGCCAATGGGAAGACGTGCTCTGCAAGGAGGCGTGTCTTCCCATTGGCTGCCTCCCGGACTATCACTGACAGTGCTAGCAGGGAGGATCCGACCGGAGCGACGAGGGAGATAAGTAGTACAGGACTTTTGTAAAGTACCCAGAGGTGAGGACTTAGCATTTTAGGTCCTCACCCTGGGTACTTTGAAGGAATGGATCAGGGAAATGGTAAGTATAATTATCCTTTAAGTGTTTTTGTCACTTGTTAACCGCTAAAAGACTCTGACATCATTGTGCTCCCTCACTCTAATTCATATCAAAACATTTCAGGGAGATTGTATATTATTTCAGGGAGTCGGGGAGCTGCCATTAAAATCAGGGAGACTCCCTGAACTTCAGGGAGAGGTGGAATGCCTGTTATATACAGTAAAAACTGGTACATTTATTATTCAGTGACGTAACAATAGTCCCTGCAGCCTATGAGACGATCTGCACTTAGCTACCGCAATCAGCTATTTTTAAGCAGTGCATATGTATAAGCATACACCAACCGAGCTTTAGTGACATGCAGTCATTATTGACTGTAACATAAAGCCCTGTGGTTCGTTTTCAGGCAGATGAAAATTACAGTGAGATGTTTACAGTGGAAGTAGAGTGAAACGTTACAGCGTATGCCCATAAGTACAGGGGACAATCTTCCAAATACCTGCTTTTCCCCCTTTTTTTCAGTTTCTCTTTTATCATGGTTGGCTTTACATAAATACACATATATTTTATTCAGGCTTTATTTACACTCCAAGAGATGAATAAACGCATTGTGCCGTAATACGGGCTACAAATTAGGAAATTAGAAAATCAAAGGCTACAGCAAACATTTAGCCACAGATTACTATATGTCAGTGCTTCACTGTCTTTTCACAACAATTGATGGTCTTTTGCACCCAAATTCACTCGCATTCACAAAGGCTTCTATAAAGAACATTACCTTAGATCTTCTAATGTGTTTACAGAGTAAATATTACATTATGATCTTTCTCCGCATACAATGACTGAGGCTGTATTCCGGTTATCCTTCAGTACTGGAGTAATGAATTTTAGTATTAGGTATTTGTGTATCCAAATGTTTACACACCTGGCTTTACCTGCAGCAAACTGAAACTGGTCTTCAATTATCATGGTCAAAGTCAATCTTGTTTGTTAAAGCAAACTATTGCCTGACTCAATCACAAACCATAGTGCAGGCTGTTGTGAAATAAGGCCCTACTTGTAGGCTTAAAAGGTTAAGAAAAGGCAAAATATTTTTTTCCCATGAGGGTCACAATATTGGAAACATTAACAGGGTTATTCAATAAAATCAGATGTAAGCTTTCAAATGTTAAATAAGATCTGATTGGTTGGGGCAAAAGTAGCACCATTTTAAACGATAAGAACTTTTATTGAATCTCCCTGTAAGTTTCAAACTAGTTTTAATAAAAAAAAAACAAAAAAAAACCCCACGATTTCCTTTCTGTGCCTGCTCCCATTTTCAGGGTCAGCTCCGGATACTTTAGTAAGACGACCACGGCCAAAGAAAATTTTCAGGCAGTTCAGAGCAATCCCAAATCCGGCATTAGTCGGGAGTGCTCAGAACTGCAGTAAACACATTTCCAATAAAGGGTCAATTCCGTCTGTGCCCAGCTTTAGTTATATTGTTTACGGTAATCTTTTCTGCCATATAACACCTAGAAATGTGATCCAGAACTTGTTAAAGACTAAAAGATTTTTTAACAATAACTTGCTTGGAGATGACAGTTCGCCTTTATGTACAAATATAAGCTTATAAGAGTAGGGACAGATTAAAGGAATAGTTCAATTGAAAAGTGAACTATTCCTTTAATGAATTGATTGAAGACCGGAAGGTTAAGGAGCTATGCCTTAAGCTAGGTACACACTATACAATAATTCAGCCCGACTGACCGTCATTTCAGTGTTTGGGTCGGTGGGGCCGACTTATTGTATGGCGTTTTTTTGCCACCGCGATCGACCGCTGACTGTTCGTTCGTCCAAATCGGACGAAAGAACAATCTGACAGGTCGGAAAATCACAACCGATCATGCGGTCCTCTATGGACCACACAATGGGTCGTGCCTAACTGTCGGTCGCAGCTGCTTTTGCTGCAGTCGACAGTCCTTCCTCCCGGTCGACCGGTTGAAAGGTTTGAACAGTAGGTCAGGAGGAAGGATTGTATAGTGAGTACCAGCCTTTACCTTCTGTTCTTCAATCAATATCTCAGGAGCCAGGGATGAAGGTAAGTATATTTACCTTTTGTGTGATCCACCACAGCAGAACAGACAGGTCCAGGCCACTTACTGGTTCTAATCAACTATAGTGCGAATGCGCGCTATAGTTGATTAGAACCGGGAAGCGGTCAGGAATTTTCGGTGCTGCTGCAGTGGATTGTGCAAAAGCTAAATATACTTACCTTCATCCCTGGCTCCTGAGATATTGATTGAAGAACGGGAGGTAAGACACAGCTCCTTAACCTCTTGGTCTTCAATCAATACATTAAAGTAATAGTTCACTTTTCAAGTGAACTATTCGTTTAAAAAGAAAAAAAAAACATTTGTATGGGGACTAGTTCTAGAACTAAGAATGTATTTGTTAATAATTGTCCTTTAAAGAGACACATATTAATGAGCCATGTTTACCAGGTGTACTGCTATGCATAAAGTGAATCATACACACTCCTGTGAGTTGATGGCTCAGGTGCATAAGCCCCAAGCTCTTCACTATTGACAAAACAGAATAAAGTTCTCACTCACCGCCAATGGAAAATGGTCCAGGTGCTGCCATCGCAGACACGACGCTCAAGTTAACCGCAAATAAAGTAAGAAGATGGAAGGTTAAACAACTCCCAGGATCCAGCTCCGAAAAAGGAAGAGCCACACGGGAACCGAACTTTAAACACAAGCTTAGTTCCCTTCCCTTGTGGTGTCCTTTTTTGGAGCTAGACCTAAGTGATGTTTAGCCTCTTCTTATTTTACAGAGTCAGGAGGTTATTAAAAAAAAAAAAAATAAAATTGGTGCAGGTTCGCCTGGAAATTCATATGGAAAATGTGTTTTGTTCTTTGACGTGTGACTGTTAGCAAAGCAGATGTGCAGGTATCCATTTCTTTTGCAACATTCCGTATTCTGCTCATCTCTGTAAATAGGAAGGAGACTATACCTTGTAGATCACAGACAGCTCCCTGTCTCAGATCTGTTTACAGACAGGCTGGCCCCAATGCACTTTGATGAAAGATAACCAATTTATTATTTGTTGTACTGCATTAAACTTATGACACTGGATAATTTCTAGAAGATTTGTGTACAGATATTCTGTTTTATGCTTGCTACACTCATGGCAATATATTTAATAAGATGTAATCAATGTGAGCATTTATGGTTCAATCAGGCATAATCAGCCGGTGTCATGTCAGGCATGAAACTGCATCAAGACTAATCCTCCACAAAACTTAAAATGTCTGGCAACCATAGTGCAAATAAATAATCCTTTAAATACACAATATATTAACACAATCACTGCATGTTTAGAAGGTAACAAACCCTAATTTTCTGATACAAAGGGCCTCATTTACCCGGAGGCGCAATGGCTCCTGGTAAATGGGGTTTCCGGTATTTAATACCGGATTCACACCTGGGAGTTAATCCCGACAGGGATGGAATAGTAGCATTAAAAGTAGCGCAAACACGGTATTTAATACATTGCGCCGTTTGTGCGGGTGTCTTTTGCGGTAACCGCCAGCTGGTGAAATGAAGGAGTTAAACTAGTGCTAACATATTCAATCGGTTAACCGGAGTTTAACGGTTTAACGGTTAACCCCTTATAATTGCGTATCACCCCTGGGTAAATGTGGCCCAAAGTCGGATGGAAGAAAAAAGAAAACTATTTCAGTCTAGACAGGAGTCTATTTCAGTCTAGACAGGGAAATTTATGGAAAATAGACTTGTAGGACTTTTATAACAAGGAAGCAGTGCTGAGCACAGCGAATGAGAAGTCGTGACCAGGAGAAACAAATCATTTTTTATGAGACAGGGAGTCAAATGAATAATTATGGCTGGTCTCATGTTCCTGGTTAATAAGCAATCGGAACAGCAGGCTCAGTTAGGGCTCAGTAACCAATTACTGTATGTGTTGCACACATTGCTGCTTTGTAAAGGAGGATTTGATGTTTACTGATTTCCATTGCCTGTTGAAAACATCCTAATCTGTATCATAGAACTCTCCTAGGCTTCTCTTTTTACCAGCAGAGAGCTTGTGGATTTGGTTGATTGCGCACGGACAGGGAGATTGTTGAGTTCTGGATTTCAAAACAAGGAAGAAAATAAGACAGAAAGAACAAAAAACCAAAATACTCACAGTGAGTACTTGTACAGTGAAGCTTGCAGAGATATGCAGCCAATGCAACCAAAATCATGCTACAATTCATTGGTACTACTTTATTCCTTTTCTTTACTGTGGATAAATGAAAAGATTTTTACTTTTTTTACTTTAAAACTATAATTTTATAATAAACTCAGCAACCACGTCACAGTTTATTGTCTTGCTGAGTTCCCTTGCTTGGTGTTTTGCTTCCTATAGACTGACTCTTTGTCTTCATTCCCTGTATTAAGAAGGAGAAACCAGCAAGGCAATGGCTTGAGTACAAAGGCCAATGAATTACGGTCACATACCCAGCCTTTTTTGATTTCATTCATAAATAAGGACACACCTTTCTGATATTCTCCTGTTACATAATCAATAAGATGAACATAAATCCAACTTCCTACAGCAAAAGGCAAATCCATAGATTAGCGTCAGGCAGTGATCACTAATTTACTATTCTGGAGAAGGTTATTTATTTATTGATGCGATAATTACTGTTGTAATTCCTCATTTCAGTAAAGCATAAAAGATTCTGAGACATAACAGAACTAGAGGTTCTGTAGGAGAGATTCCAGGTACATAATGATTCCAACTGTGCTATGGGGGACAAATGAGAAAAAAGTCTAATATTTGCTACAGCAGAGCACGGATAAAATAAATCCCTGTTAAATAAAATATAATTGCTTTAAGATCATTCAGTATTTCCAGAAGTATCGATATTCTTGAAGCAGTTTTTGCCTTGCGTTTCCCTAAACACACATTCAATGATCCCAGAGTGGATCAAATCGAAAATCTGTAAGTCTGAGGCAAAAAACTCAAGCAATAGGCAGAAATGGGGCAGTAAAGCTGGGTACACACTGTACCAATCTTTCAAAGAGGACAGACAGAATCTGTAAAGCTGGGTACACACCATACAATGATTCGGGCCAACCGACCAACATTTCAGCGTTTCGGTTGGTTGGGCCAAATTATTGTATAGCGTGTCTGCACGACTGATCGTGCAGTCCTCTATGGACCGCATGATCGGTCACGGCTAACTTCGGATGTGGCTGCTTTTGCTGCGACCGACAGTCCTTCCTCCTGGCCGAACAGTCGGAAGCCTTGATTGGTCTGCCAGGAGGAAGAATTGTATGGTGTGTACCTACATTAAGTCTGTAATCTACCTATATAAAGTACATGGAAAACGTTAAACGTTAAACCTATTGTTCATTTCCAATCAGTTTAGCATTTACAGCCGCTGTCGTACATTATTGATAACGCGCGGTTTCACTATGTTGCGATGTCACATGTTCTTAATTATAGCCCATTGGTACATACAAGATGATGTGTCCATAATCTGAGGTCAGGGTTCTCATGGGGACGAGGCAGACCGAGATCCTCTATTCCTGGGCAGTCTGGCATTTCGAGGGGGCAAACTGGGGCTAAGCCATGTTGGGGGTGGAAGAGGGCTGGGAAGCAAGCAGACTTTGGAGCCACTGACCCCCATGCTGCTGCTGCCTTTACCTGGAGCAAAAGGCCCTCCAGGTTGATGTCAGGGTCTGATTGCTGGGTGGAAGATAAAGCCAAGAGGACAGGGATTTTAGTACCTTCTACCACAATTGCAGATAGAAATAGATATTTGTAAAGGCATTAAAAAAAAAAAATAAATACACTGTATGCAAAGAATGAGGCTAAAGTTGGTATTAATATAGTTATTAATGTTTATGGCCCCTGTAAAAATATCCATTTACTCTTTTTGCTACTTTTCCCTGTGCTACTATGCTTCGCAATAGCTGCTATATTTTCCTAACTAATTTTTACTAAAAATGGTGCCATGGTGTATGATGATGATTTACTATGATCTTTTCCTCACTACACTAGCGAAACTGCAGGGGCCCAAGTCCCTGACACACACCCCTCCACTAGCAAGGTACTGCGATCAGCTATATGTTATTAAAGGTACAAGCGATCAGTTTTTTAAAACACCAGGACTGGACTGTGAGTATTTTAAAACAGCTGATTGAGCACACCTTTATAAAAAAACAGCTGATCACGGTCAATGGCAGGCCCTCTTAGTCACCACCAGACACTTTAATCCACAACTATACTGCTATGTCTGTCTGCCATTATTCAGACTAAACTAGCAGTATGGGGAAAGATTCTTTTTGTCGCATTGTGTAAAAACAGCTTTGTGTAAAAATGAATAATATTAACATTCAACTTGAGACTGTCTGCTCACTTTCTCATAATCATTGTTTGATTAAAATATTAATTCCCAGGGAGAAGTAGGTTACCTTCTCAAATCCCTGTGTATGCCACAAACCTTATCTACTGAATTTTTATATGTATCAGGGAAATAAAAAATAAACCTACGGTAACTTCAATCATAGAGACTTTAATCCTATACCAAGAACAATTTCTCGTTTGGGAAAGCAGAGAAAGTGAAGTGTGGCAACCTGCTGTGTATAATGAATATTCACAAGTTAAACAGCTTCGCTTTTTTGCACTGCGGGGCTGGAAATGTACATGTTTATGCTGTCTGCACTGTTGTTTTGTAATGTAATAATTTGTTTTTTTTTTCTCTGACAGAGCGAGGATAATTTATAGTCGTCACAGCTAATTAGGAGTATGAAGTGTATTAAGTTTGCTTCTCTTATATGCCGTATTCCATTACCACTAGAACGTCAGTAATTTGACATTTAATATAAAAATACATTGGGCAAACAAATTTAACGTTTATTTAGTTTCAAATGTAAAGATTAAATTACAGGTGAGTTTTCTTATTTACGCCTATGGGAGTGGACCATAGGCTGACAGAACTGTATCCTTTTTATTTTGTCATTTCTAATTTCCATGGAAAGGAAATCTAGCCCTAAAAACACAAAACCTGTATGTAATTAACCTTTAAAACACAGAGAGATCAAGTTTCTTTTAAGCAGAATAAAGCTTTCTTACCTATACCATAAATCCCTTACAGTTACTGATATGTAAGAAAGCTCCATTATGTTATGTAGTTATATTAAGTTAGTTTATATATTCACGGGTGATCTAGATCCATCTAATATTGGACTTCAGGGTTGGACTTGGAGAACAGGAGGCCTAAGGCAATGCAGAAAGTTTGGGGCTTTGTTAATCTCTAACTTCCAGTGCCAACAGCTAACTTTTGGCTGTAGGTGGGATGGCAGAAAATGTAGGTCATTAACAGCCAGAGGGGTTTTGTCTAGAGCCCTTTAGTTAGGTTGTGGGAGTAGAGTTCATGTCCTTTCTACAAGCCAATGCTGCTGGGTCTTATATATTTGGGATGAATTTATTAACCTAAGGTCCTGTAGATAGTAATAGATAACTGCAGTATTAAACTAATCATAAGGGTTTCAGCGCTAAAACAGTATAAATTAGAAACCGATGAGACAGAATTTTTTTGAAAAGACAAAAAATGTAATATAACAAAATTAAGAATCGGAAATTAGATTGTGATCGAAATTGTGATTGAAATTCCAAAATTCCAATTGAATATTTAAATATTTGCGATTGAATATTCGATTATTGCCATTACAAGTCACTAATAAAGGTTTACAATACTGGTGTTATTTGTAACAAAATCAGACACATTGGAGTCTACTGGAGTTTCTAAACTTAAGATGTTGATATGTTCATATACTAAACATTTCTGATCTTCCATAATGTTCCTCCACCTGGTGGCCCCGATCCCTTTGCAAACAATGTTTTCTGCTCTAATGTTGATTGGAAAGCTTCTTCTCATCAGGGGAAACCTTGCAGGAATGTTGCTAGGTAAAAACCCCTACTGCACCAACATTACAGCAGGGTTGAAAGTTTAGCTAAAATGTTCACCTCAATTAAACATGTTTGGGCAATTTGTTTAACTAGAATATCCAAACAAACAAGTAAGGAGGAACGTGCACACCTAGGAGACAAAAAACAGAACTCCAGGTAAGGTAAAACAACTTTATTAATGAATCATAAATGGGACCCAGTTTCGTGTTTCCTACCGAACGGTACTTAGGTAGCTCTGAGGGAGGAGGGGGAGAAATACTCACTGCAACAAACAGGCAACTCCACCTACTATTTCTTTTTTAAATGGATAGAGAGCACACATAGAGAGCTTTTTTTTAACTATATCAGTTGAAAATACAATTGGAAATTATAGTAAATTTTGGTCAATTGTGCAGTCTTCAATAAGCAATGCAATCAGCCACGCTCTAATATCAGTGTTTTTTTTCCTAACTGACAGACTACTGATCTGTTTATTAATCGGTAATCTGCCAATCAAAAAGGACAAATTTGATCTATGTTTACAAGCCCTAAAGCAGGCACAGTCGAGAACCTTATAACGTTTTACTCGTGTTAATACCTAAAGCAAGTATTGTATAGGGCCTTATAAAGATCTACTGGTGTTTATAAATAAACAGGTATTGTATAGAGATGGAATTGTGGTCCGATACGGAACTATTCGGTTCTGAAATTCAATCGTTTCAATGGGACCGAGCTGACCGTTTGGATTTTGGAACCTTCGAAAGTACGTTCCGCTTTTTGGATTTTTTGTTTGGATCTTCGGATTATTTCCAAGATCTGTAAAGCCAAACAATGAAATTTCAGAGTTTCGAACATCTCTATTATTGTATAGTGCCTTATAAAGATCTACTGGTGTTTATAACTAAACAGATGTTGTGAGGTGCCTTATAAAGATCTACTGGTGTTTATAACTAAACAGATGTTGTGAGGTGCCTTATAAAGATCTACTGGTGTTTATAACTAAACAGGTGTTGTGAGGTGCCTTATAAAGATCTACTGGTGCAATGCACACAAAATTGATTGCGATAACGCTCGCGATTGCGCGCACAATTTAGTGCGTTATAGTGGGGCGTCAGCCTCATAGAGGAGTTTTTTGGTTGACTGGGCAAGCTTAAAGGAACACTAAACCCCCAAAAATAACTCTGTGCCATTCGTTTCTTTTATTCACAGGGAGGTGAGAACGCTTATTCTCACCTCCCTGTGAATAATAGGACGCTCGGGGGACCTGGCACTTACCTTACCGCCGCTCCACTCGCAGCCCCTCCTTTACTGACAGCCGCTCTGTCCCGACCGCGCGTCCTATCTTAGGCGCATGCGCGCCAATACAAAAGATAGGGCGCGCGATCGGGAGAGAACAGCTGTTCAGTGAAGGAGCGGCAGCGAGTGGAGCGGCGGGTAAGGTAAGTTCCAGGTCCTCCGAGCGTCCTATTATTCACAGGGAGGTGAGAATAAGCGTTCTCACCTCCCTGTGAATAATAGAAACGAATGGCACAGAATTATGTTTGGGAGTTTAGGGGAGTTTACAGTCTCTTTAATGCTAATGAGAAATATTTTAAAATGCTAACAGGGAGATTCAATAAAAGTTCTTGTAGTTAAAAATGGTGCTAATTTTGCCCTAACCAATCAGATGTTATCTTTCAAATGGAAGCTAACATCTGATTGGTTAGGTCAAAATTAGCACTATTTGTAATGACAAAAAGCTTTATTGAATCTCCCTGTAATTACCCTGTGGAAAAAACAACAACACTCACATCATAGTTAAAATACCTTGACTGCTAAAGGACTTTGCTCTTTTCTTGAAAGTCTGTTACAGAAGGTTTTTACATGGTCGCACTTTTGACTTTGAAAATGATCTGGTTTTCTTATGTTGAATAAACCTATAGAATTAACTTTCCACATCAAAAGATTATGAATTACAATTTAATAAATATAGTAACATAATAATTGAGGTTGAATAAAGATATACATCCATCTACTCCAACCTTTAAGCCTCTTAACAGTAGGTACCAATTTTTTGTATGCATGTATAGTTTATTTAAAAAGCACCACGTGGGACGCAGCACTGTACAAAAAAAGTCATACAAGGGGGGCAAATACAAAAATAGTTCAGTACATAAATATATAAATTCTATAAATACTGTATTTACTCTTTAAATAAAGTACTAGGGCCTTGTACCTAGAGGAAAGGAGGTCCCTGTCCATAGAGCTTACAATCTAACAAGGAGGGTAACATACTGATACAAAGGAATGGGTATAAGTGCTGGAGTGAGACATATACAGTGCAAATAAAACAATCATATACTGTGTTGGTTACCAGATAGGTAGGATGAAAGCATGGAGTCAAACCTGCTAATTGAGGTTTCTTGACTTAGAGCGAGGGGAATAGAATTCCAGAGGATGGGAGCCACAAGAGAGGAAGTTTTAATGCAAGTGGAAGCAGTATGAGAGGGGGGCTGGTAAGAAGCTGGTTCTGTGATGATCGAAGGGTGCAGGCAGGAAAATATGGGTACACTAGAGAGGAAATATAAAGAGGGGCAGCAGAGCGAATGGATTTAAAGGGCATGTCCACCCCCAAAACTACAATCTCCCCCACTGCTGACCCCACTGTGTAGAGTTAAAAAAATCCTTACCTTACTTCTCTGCTCCAAATGGTTCTCCTGTAATGTCTGCCCAAAGTCCTAGAAAGTGAGCACCAGGAGCCTGGCTGGGAGGAAAACCTTTCCGCCTCTTAGGTGTCCTCTGAGAGGTTTTTGGCTTGCTCAGTGCAGCCCTCCCTCCTTTTCCGATCCCTGTTAGGTTCCCTGTGCCCCTAGCATGATATCCCCACTTAATCTGTACTTTCACAGCCTTGTTCCACAGACGTTCTGTACTGTACCAATCACGGACGTGGCTGCCGGTCCGGCCCCCTGTTTGCAGTTTCATGCAAGCAGAGGGAAGTTTCTGATGCCGATGGATCAAGGCTGTGTAAGTACAGATCGGGTTAGCTGTTTTACAAACTAATACAGCGGTTGGGGGAGGGAGAGTGTGCCCTACACTACAGAAAAATTGAAAAAAGAGGTGGACATGCCCTTTAAATCTTAGGAGAAGAATCTTGTATACAATGCACTGTTAAACGGGGAGCCAGGTTGTTGTCCGGTACAGAGGAGAATTGGGTTACAATAGATTACAATAGTCCAGATGCGATAGGATGAGAGCATGCATAAGCATAGCGGTGGTCGGGAGATAAAGGAATGTGCATATTTTTGCTAAATTGCGAAGGAAAAATGTATAAATACATTTTTTATAAATATATTTTTTATTTAATGGGTGAAATTAATAGTTCTCTATAATCTGACGAAAGACAATACACTGCAAATGTATTACCGATAACACATACAAGGAAACCTCCCTGTCTTGGTCTGCTCTGTTATGTTGAGTGCTCACTCTCTGTGCTCAGTGCAGCAGCTGGTTTTGCTGAATTGTTGGTTAGTGGCGTAACAAGGAATCACTGGCCCCCCCAGCAAAATTGTTTTTTAAAGGCCGCAGGAAACCCCCCAAAAACTTACATATAATATGTAAACTTATTTATTATTAGTAATAATGCGCCCCTTCACATTATAATATACCGTATATACTCGAGTATAAACCGAGTTTTTCAGGCTGAAAAATCAGCCTGAAAACTCGGACTCGGTTTATACTCGAGTCAACCTCTTACCTCGGCATTCCGGCAGCCGCGCGCCCATTCCTGTACCGGCGCGCCGGCTGACGTCACTGCCCGGTGCCGGGCTTGGCGCCGGGCAGTGACGTCAGGCCGGCGCGCCAGTGCAGAAAAAGATCGCGCGGCTGCCGGAATGCCGATACCGTACCTGCCAGGAAGCCCTTGGATGGAGGAAGAGCCCACAGGGAGAAGAGTCGTCCACAGGAGAAGAGTCCAGGAGAAGAGTCCACAGGGAGAAAGTCCACAGGGAGAAGAGTCCACAGGAGAAGAGTCCACAGGGAGAAGGTCCAGGAAAGAGTCCACAGGGAGAAGAGTCCACAGGAGAAATCCAAGGGAGAAGATCCACAGGGAGAAGAGTCCACAGGAGTCCACAGGGAGAAGAGCCACAGGTACAAACTGAACTGAGGGGAGGGGGGCATTCAAGATGTTTGGAACTACAACTCCCAGCATGCTTTATTAGCTGGGAGTTGTAGTTTCCAAACATCTTGAATGCCAAGTGAGGGTGGCATTCAAGATGTTTGGAAACTACAACTCCCAGCTTAAAGCATGCTGGGAGTTGTAGTTCCCAAACATCTTGAATGCCACCCTCACTTGGCATTCAAGATGTTTAAACTACAACTCCCAGCATGCTTTATTAGCTGGGAGTTGTAGTTTCCAAACATCTTGAATGCCAAGTTTCTACCCTCGGTTTATACTCGGTCAATAACTTTATTAGGATTTTTAGCTGAAATTGGGTACCTCGGTTTATACTCGGGTCGGTTTATACTCGAGATATACGGTAAGGATATAACTTCACCTGAAAGTTCCCTGACCTGCATGAAAGCACTCAGCCTGTGGCCTACTCTGTGGTGTAATATCTTTATAGCACAATGTAAGGGGCACATTATCTGTACGGTTGACATTAAATGTTGATCCTAGAGAATTTTTGGGATTTTTGTATATTAGAAAATTTAGACACTCTTAAGGTAAATCTGCCAATGCAAACTGGAAGTGGGCAAAAAACAATCTGCCAGCACTCAGAGACACCCGACACCAATACAATGATGATCAGGAATTAAGTCTTTTTTTTTAAATGTCTGACTTTAGAATAATAACATTTACAATTAAGAATTGACTGTAAACTGTGCATGGAGTAACCCCACTTCCTCATTAAAGAATAGATAAATTAGCTATTTTAAATGAATGTTTATTAAATTAAATAAAATAGAATTAGACATTCCTGGCTTGGTTACTGTTTCATGTACTTTCATGTAATTAATTAGAAATCCATACAGATATCTAATGCATGTCTGTGTGTAGTTCCCCTGTTTAGATATTATAGATCAGAAGGACAAAATAGTCTTTGGGAAAGGTACAGTATTGATAACATGAATTCATCCCATGTGTAATTTAAAAAATGTTTTTAATTAAATGTGAAAATGACATATTCCATTATGATATGACACTGGTTAAGGAAGATTAAAATTCACTGGAATAAAATTTGGAAGGAGATCAATTGTAAATGTAATTTCATGATTTCAGATATTTATAGTCTCTTTTTAATTGAGTTCGCAGGGAAAGGTGGTGTACTGTGTTACTTAGTCAAAATGTTTACAGGGTAACCCTTTTGAAATAAAAAATAACTAAAGCGGTATAAAGGTGATACCTTTATTGGCTAACTAAGATAATCATAGCAAGATTTCACAACACTCTAGTTCCTTTTTCAAGCTGATTACAATGAGGCTGTGGTGCTCTCTGATATTTATACAACATTCAACTCATAGTTCAAATAACCAGACAAAAGGAATATCAGGGTGGAAGGTGTTAACAAAGTCATATAAAGGGGTCTGCAAGGGACAAAGTTGTGACATCCACTTCTATCTCTTTTAGCTTAACTAAAAATGGCCATAGAAGCAACAACACGGCCATACAATCTGGGGATAGTACTGTACAATCAGATAGGCTAATAAGAAAAAGTTAAAACTTTTCCAATAGGAAAAATGATTGTGCGATCGTCTACCGATACATCCATACATGGACCAACGATTTTACGATACCCAGATCGTACAACTGGGCCACTTGGAACAGATGGAACAGAAGTCAAGCAGCACGTATACTTAAGATGGCTGTTCGATGGTGCAGCTGATCGAAGTATCAAAAAGAATTTCAATACACCATCATGAGCCATCTGTCTTAAGCATTTTTCAAATATCAAACAGTCTAATAAACGGAAGCCACACCCGGGAATTTTTTTTGCCCGATTTGTTAGAACCCGCCTTAAAAGAATTGACCTGTGTATTGCTAATCATCACAGTGGCACAGAATAAATGGATGTAAACTAGAGAAAGAGTTAGACATATATAAGGTCTGGAATACCACTTTACAGTATATGTAGTATTTTACAGTACAGTTTTTAGGTAGATTAGGCTAGGTTTCCTAATATCAAATTATTATTATTTAAGGATTGTTAAAAAAAAAAAAAAAAAAAAGGTTTCTATAGCAAGCTCTTCCTCTTCCTATCAATCAATGGTAGAGGCATGTTTAGTGTTACCTCACTAAGAAGGTCTCCATTGAGCTCCTTCATTTCCCACCTGTGCTAAGGGGGCAGGACAAATGGCATGTTTGCACTCCTTAAAGGGATATTTTATCGATATAAACTAACACGCCAGGGTGAAAAGCAAAGGGGATGCAATAAAGGATGGTAAATTCACATTATATTATTTATGTCAATTTAATATGTTTTCATTGGGGTTTTTCAGTCCTTAAGGGCTAGGCTACACTAGCGTGTTTTGCAAGCGTTTGCGCACGAGTTTTGCACTTGCGATTGCGTCCGCGATTATGGCTAAAATGAAAATCGCGGGAACATGAAAATTCCCGCAATTTTCGATGCCCATGTGATTGCGTGCCTGTTTGTGTTTTATTCCGTAACGAAAAACGGCAAAATTGCATGCACAAAACTCACGCACAAACACAAAAGAATCGCGCACACATTTTGCGTGCGATAACGTGATTACTGTGGGTTGCAGAGTGGCCTCAGCCTAACTGTCCTTTATAGTCCAAAATGTTTTGGAGAAAGCAACTGGTATCTGATACAATAAAAGTGAAGTATTACTATATCATTAACTGCATCAGGCCATAAAAATCCCTGCAATGGAGCACACCTTACTCTCCTTGCTCCCACAATGTAGTAGTTACACCATCATGGGACTGGGGTAAAGTAAAGCAGGGAGATGGCAGGAAGGTAAGTAGCAGACTGCAGAATTTATTGTGTTTCCCTTTTAAAATCCTGAGTGAGCTGCGCAGCTGTTACTGGGGTGTTTATCACTGTATTCACTCTACATTATCTACATAGAAACGCCACTGATTTACACAAGTCCACCTTTATGCAAACCTGTAATTATGTAAGTATGTAGCCAAAGGCAAAGCTTTATCACTAGCTGCACTGCAGGATTATTAAATCCAACAGTACTTAGAATATTTACAATAAGACAGACCGCACAAAGATGTAAACGATTTAAAAATATCCAAAACTTAATATGCTCCCTCCCTCTAAATGGTTTCTCAGGATCTCAAGGATACCCCCCCTCCCATTAACTTACCTTGACTAAAACCACTTGCCCCTCACCCCAGGTATGCAATACTTTATTTACCCTTTGTTCTACTGCATTGCCACTTCTTCTGTTCTGACTTGTCTGGATCCCTCTAGGAACTCAGACTTGGTCCCACTTTCAACTTGTGCTTAAGCCACTGCTATTAACTTAAGTAGAGACATGAATCTGTTGTATCTAATTGACATCACATACATCAACATACACTCACAATCAAAGGATTATACTTTCCAAAAGGGAATCATTTATTATAGCAGCATAGGTCCCGGGGAGGTATGGAGACTTAAATTCTCCTTTAAAATAAATACATTTTGGAATAATGGTTCAAAATCTAGTCATGCCTTTAGATAGAATTTAGGGTTTTATGACAAAATGATGTCATATGTCTTAGTAATAAATGGCATAAATAGTAGATAAAGGAAACAACATGAAATCCATTGTTACTGTATACTATATGGGTATTGTTTTTAATGAATGCTTTGATCTATGTTTAATGTCATTTAGTTAGCAAACAATTTTCCACGAACACTAAAGCCTCTAGGCCTACACTGCAAACATAATGAACAATGATATAATATAGCTCACAGATTTGTTGCCTGTGCTTCAGGACATAACATTTTGGATTCAGATCAGTCAAAGCTGCAGTTACTTTGGAATAAATCACCATACTTACTGATTATTGGGTAGACATCACTATTTTTTATAGGAAATGTCTCTCAGGCTATAGCTGGGTTTCAAAGAAACCGTTTTTAAATCCCAAATACATGTTAGATCATTGTAAGCCAAAGATGTGTGTAGTGTAAAGACTCCCACAACATGATCTGCCCTACTCCATTTCTAGGGCATTCTAGATAAAGATTGTTGTCAATCAATTAATTTTAACAATCTTCATCTTACATGGGTATCTTGCCACATAACTATACCAATATTGGGTATAATTCTAATAAATTGGGGCAGTTAGTAAAGATTATTACAAGGAAATATGTATAATGTGAGAAGTCTAGCTGAAAAAATGGAAAATCTAGAAATTATCTAATAGAGCAGTATGATGTCCTTGGCATTTCACAGTCATAGCTAAATGAAAACAACGACTGAGCAGTGAATATAGACATTATAGAGAAATTAAAAAATAGTGCATACGGTATATGTTATGTTTACCATTATTATAATTATTATTATGGTTTTATATAATATCTTGATACATTCCCATCAAGCCGTGCCCCTGCACGTTTGATGCAGTGAAAAATTTGCTACTTCATAATTTTTGAAGTTTCCCTGATATTATTTGCAGATCCCTGACTGAAATTATATACAATCAGTCTGATGGCGGCCCGATAAGATATATATATATATATATGGCTGTGTGGCGGTGGTATACTTCCTTGAAATTACTTTCTGCAGGATGAGATGCCTGGTGACAATTCTGCCAAAAAAGTGATTACGGTAGTGAAAATAGTTAAAAAGATAGCATCTCCTTTATAAATATATCCTTTTGTCTGAAGTATCAGTGTTTATTAATTGTTAGTGTTAAGGTGCCCATTTAAACGTATTCCTGCTATGTTCCTGTATTGGAAAACCACATGGCTTGATTGTATATGAATGCGAGGCATTTTTCATCCTGAAACAGTGTACACAACCGGTACTGGGCCTGACGTCACAATCAATTTGCCGTTCGGGTCAGACAGAACATCAAAGCCATTTGATTTCATTCAATGCCATCATTATTATTGGGCAGGTGTATGGCTAGCTTTAATTAGGGGCCACGTAAAGTATGTGATAAGGTGGCCATACATACAAATGTCGGGGAATGAAGGGATTTACTTACCGCTCGAGTTTAGGGGATATTCCCGACCGATCAGAGTGCCGGCGAAAGACCGTAGTTGGCACTCCGATCGATTGGTAATGACGGAAAATCAGTCTGCATCGGCTCCCTTTACTTAAGTAGAGGGAACCGATACTGATTGTGCGGTGTATGGCCACATGGCAGACTGATCCCCATTCTGCATATGGGGATTGGTTGTGTCTGTGTATGCTGTTCCCACAGCATGTGTCGACAGATACCAATGTGATCTGTCGGCACACACACTGTGGGATCGCAGGTGTATGGCCAGCTATGTGTATACCCTGGGATTATGGTGTGGTGTAACTAGAAATCACTGCCCAACCCCTACCAGAAAAACTATAATTAGCCTCCTCCATGCTTTATCCACAATAGTTTTCTGTGATATTGGGCAGTATCTTTGGTAGTTAAAGGAAGAATTTTTGTGACCCTGTTAGCCCCCAGGCCCCCTATGGTCGCAGGACTTGCTCCATTGATAGATACACCTCTACCCTGGGATAAAGAAATCATGTATCAGTATGCAAGACTATTTTTGCATTGCAAGTGTTGGACGACTAATGTGAATCTCAGTGGGTTAACACTATCATGAAAAGGAATTCAATTGGGACTGTCACCTTTCCACCACTGGTAAAAAGAACAGTAAATGACTGTCACGGAATATTGGGACAAATAAAAACAACTGCTTCTAAAATGCTGCAGTAAGAAATGATATGGTCTCTGCAAATCAAACATCTATTTTTGTTACAAACCATCTTTTCTCCTTACACACTGCAGGGACTGTTTTGAAACGATCAGTGGTCCAGCAAATGTTATTCTGAGATTTAAATCCTGATCTATAATATATTGTTAGAACAGATACACTCACATTATTCCAGAAGAAAAAACAACGCCACAAATCCTAATTGCTGTTCAGACTGCCAGCCCCTCCTTTTGGTTAAGTATGCCTTAGAGGCTGGCCAAACCCAAAGCCTGGATGAGTGAGTGTTTTCAGTTCTAGATTTACACTTCATGAAGGAAATATGCTATTCCCATAGGTGTGAATATGAAGTTATGTTTATATTTATATTACAGAATATTTCCTGCGGTTTTAGCATTTCTACATCTATTAAATGGTTAAAAAGATTTTATGATTTATAGTTTTTTTCATGTTGGAAGGACGCTGCTTGTTGGTGCTAATTGCTTGGTAGAATGTGTGGCCATGGTGACGGCAAAGTACAAACTTTTGATAATTGTGAATGGGCAGGATGAGGGGGTCAGCTTCAGGTCAGGGATTTTGTAATCGGGTGGGCAGCTTAGGGATGGGTAGGAGGCAGGATGGTTAGTTTAGGGTTTGCAATTAGGTGGGCAGCTTAGGGATTGGTAGGAATTAGGATGGTTAGTTCGGGCGGGAGTGGTGGGCATAAATAGGAGGGTTGTAAGTGCCAAGGAGCTTCCTGTCGGTAGCGCTGTCCCTCCCCCACCCCATTTATAAGAATGTTTATACTTTTATGTCGCTGTTTATTCAGGGGGTATAAGGTCACCCATATGGGTGGATACTTTCTTTTGTATATAAGCATTCCCGGGCTATTGTGGCAGAGATGTTAATCAGAATGATATTGGTACTACGCTGTTGTTACGGTTTGAAAAGTTATACAGTTACAAAGTCAGTAATATGTGGTAAATCTCTGACTATTGAATAAACAAAGGGCCTTTCCATCAAGTTCATGTGTAAAGTGTGTTTTCTTTATATTAGCATGTGACTCGCCACGCCCCCATGTTTATATTGTTCTCTCGCATTACAGTTGTTCTCTGTTCCACAGACATTGTTTAGGGGCATTTAAAAAAGTACAAAAATTAGTTAAAGGTAGGAAACCGTACGACCGTGATCATAGATTAAAGTTCGCCATAGAATGATCGTAAATGAAAGATCGCCCATAGAACACCATTGCAGTATTTTACTATCACTTGGTACAATTCTATGAGCATTTCTACATTTATGGCCACAGATGTACGGTAATGATAACCCACGTTTCTGTACTTTTTCCAGGTTCTGCAGGACAACCATATCCAGCAGAAGAGAAAGCTAGGAATCTTTTCACACTACACAGTGGACTCAGCAGTGGGGCAAATTTTAGTTGGGGGTGTGTCTGTGGACATGCCCTTAAAAAGTTAACGGTTGGCTGGTGCAACTCTCTCATCCTTATTCTTTTTGAATTCCTATTCCCCCTGGGGTGGGATATTTGAGATGTCTGCACCCATCCAGGTTTGCTGTGCATTGGAACATTTGATTGACATAGATTGACAGGTGGGAATATTGGAAGGTAAGAACTGATGTGAGGATAATGCATTTTTTTGACATTAGGGGGGCAATGCAATAGTCACCTCACTGAGATGCGATTTTTTGCATCACAGTAACTCAGGCAGGTAAGCTCCGTCGGAATATAATATTGCATCGCCCCCCAGATATCTAATATTTGCCTAGTGTATGGCCAGCACAACATCTAACATCATGAAAACTTCCCAAATAAAGTTGTTTTTTCTCCTTTTTTGAATATATCTGTCATGTGTCCTTTGGACTTGTTGACCTGCTGAAAACAGGATGAAGGATAAATCATCTGGTTATATGATATTTTCCCAGTGCCCAGCAAACTGTACCATGAATAAATCATTACCACATAAATGACACGATCAGATGCTCCTCCTAATTGCAAAAGAAAGTTATTGGCTTTTGATAGTTCTGACCTGGAATCTGTCTTCAGATTTCGATTTTAATGAGATACTACTCCCAGTAGATCTCAGCCTCACCAGTCTGCATTTTAATAGAATTCATCATGCTAAATTGGTTTTATTTTGGTATCTACAGATAGACAGACATTTGTTCTGTGAAGAATTGAACGCACTCAGCCATACTTTAATAGCAGTTGATTTCACAGAACTGATTTCAGACTTCCCTTCAGTCACATCAAAATGCAGAGATAAGAATGTCACAAGGGCAAGTTCAGTTTCTTACATTCTACAGTTCTTCTCACACGTCTCTTTGATTCACCACATCCTATAGCTGATTCTGTGCATCTAGTGTCATCTAATTTGTAGCTTCTCTCCTAGCTTGTCACTTAGCGTTCTTACTTCCATTAGGAATGTAAATCCATTACATTAACAATAGCATAGTAATTTATAAAATGGAACCACATAAAATGATATTTTATAATAATAGTTTTAAAGGAGAAGTAACATTTTGTAATAAAATCAGATGAATATTCCTCGTAATAACAACATGAACTTCTTTTAAAATGCCAATCCATTCCTGATAATAAACACTGCACGGGCTTGTTCACACTAGAAGCATTTATGTGTGTTTTTGTGAGTGCACCTTTTTGTTTTTTGTATGTATTTTATTTCTTATATAGCGCTACATATTCCGCAGCGCTTTACAATTATTTACTTAATTCACATCAGGCCCTGCCCTGAAGAGCTTACAATCTAATCATTTTATGTACACATACAACCTATCAGTATGTCTTTATGATTGTGGGGGAAACCGGAGTGCCTGGAGGAAACCCATGCAAGCACTGGGAGAACATACAAACTCCTTGCAGATGTGTCCAAGGGTGGAATCGAATGCAGGACCTCAGCGCTGCAAGGCATCAGTGCTAACCACTGAGCCACCATGCTGCACCTTTTTGAAAAATGCTCCTATCCATTTAATTTTAAAAACAAGCTGCCATGTGTCTTTTGTCTGGAAACGCAAATGCAGTTTGGGGACTTGGGGACGCAGCGTTGTATTGAGAAATTGTGTTGAAGTGCATTAAAGAGGAAGTTGAGCACAAATATGTATCCTTTTAAGAAAAAAAGCAGTATTTTCCCATTCCAATGATCTTAATCTGCCCATCCATAATTTTATTTGTGCATAAATGAATGCTTCTGAAATACTGTCTTCCTGTTTGCATGCCCCTTAACAGACATCATTTCAAAAATCATTTCAGGGAGTGTACCCAACCTTTAAAGCCTCACCCCAAGATTAAAGCACAATCCATGCATACAGATACACATGCATATACTCAAGTCACTTGTTAACCTCTAAAAGCTCAGATTTTTTCCCCCCTGAAAGCTTGGGGGACGTGTTTTCAGTGATCACACACCAAGTGGTTCGGGATCCGTCTGCCTCTACCTTATGCTTATAACTGTTAAGCCGTAGGGCTAGAGGCTACTTAGGACCCTTCGGCTGGTAGGCATCAGGAAACTTATCAAACTTGCTCTCCCTTTCTGCTCCCAGCTGCCACCAGGAAGCATCCAGGGGGAACTCGAATGGGATGAGCCTAAAGGTCCTGAAAAAGGACCTGGCAATCCCGCCACAATACAGTGGGCAAAACACACAAAAAACAAAAAGTGCATGTAAATAGTGCCAGTTAAATAAATTATGGTGCCTAGTGTGTAATTAATAAGGGGGATAAGGGGGTAAGCCAGATTAGGCCCCAGCCTTTCGGCCTGGGGTAAAAAATTGTTCTGCCATAGCGGAAGCTATGGCTGGAAGAAGTGAGGGAAGTGCCAAGACATGTGCTAGCTTCATGCACAGTAATCAAAAATAATAATGATATTTTCACTGAACTGTCCTTTTAAAGTGCATTTTTTCATGTATTTTTGTTATTTATCTGTACCAACCAATCAGATGTTATCTCTCCCAGTAAACCCCCCCCCCCCCCCAAAACAAACAGTAAAAAGTTGACATCTGATTAGTTGCTAATAGCACATGCAAAGGATTGTACCTGTCATTGCATCCCATTGTAACCCCCAGTAGGCAAATAGATCAGTGGGAGCTGATACTAACAGTATCATTTGCTCTACATTAAAAACAAAAATACTTTTTTTTTCTATTATCATATTATCAATGTCTTCATTGCTACCATACATTATTAATAGAGATGGCCGAAACTGGTTTTCAGATTTACGGATTTCAGGAAAAACCCGAAGATCTGAAAATCAAAAAAAGGAACATACTTTCAAGGGGAAACGGAAAATACTTTTGGGTTTCTGATCACATTTTCGATGGTTATCGAATGTTCAAGGTTATTTTTGAGGGTTACCGAAAATAACCTCGTACATTCCGGTAACCTTCGAAAATGTGGTCCAAAATCCGAACAATCCTCCCGTTTTCGGCCAGAACATTCTGACTTACAGTGGGGTTCCATGACGGGTCCGAGCCAGACCAGGATCCCAGCTTTTATTATTAATATTTAATGCAATTATTTCTCTCAACTTCATTGGCTGTGAGTCCTAGGAATTAAAGGACAACAATATCAAAAAAATAACATCACTTCCAGCAGCTGAAATCGCTTTCTCACATTTACAACCGTGCTGCCCTCCCTTAGATATCACACAGCAAAGATGAGTGCTAAAAGCCTGCCTCATAGAGGGCCAAGGGCCACGATTAACATATCCAAAGTTCCAAGACCGCACAATGGCACACTGCTGTTGGCTCTTTGGCCAGACAAATTAGGTAGGTGCAATCCTCTCAGCCCCCTACTTCCAGGGCTGCAACATCCAAGCAAGGAAAAAAGGTAGAGGAGCACACTACTAGGGTGAATGCTTCTTTATTAGTGCAAAAAACAACAAACAACGTTTCGGGACTCAAGGCCCCTTCTTCAGGTACCTGAAGCTCGAAACCAGGAAAAAAATTAATGGTGAGTTTTGCATACCTCTTTTTAAAGCAATTTAAAAAAATGCATTGAGGCAATACAGAACAAAGTTTACTTGGATCTTTTACATTTTACTTGCGCTTATTGATATTGGTCTGTCCAGACAATTAGCGGTCTACAATAGGTTGCACAATCAGTCTGATTGAAATAACTTTCCCTATACATAATACTGGAAATAAAATTGTTTCAAGCGCATTACCTTCTGTTTTTTAAGCAAATTTGATCTTAAAGGGACAGTTCAGTGGAAATAATCAATATTTGTTAAATTGTTAGTTTGTGTAATGCATACTTAGTTATTCTACATATTCTCTCTCATTTTTAAAAATCAGTTGATTTCATACCCTTTGCTGTTCCCTGCTGTTGACATTAGTGAGCTGACATTTCAGGTTCTAACGGCCCTTCTTCTTCCCAGGATGCACCACTTCCTTGGAATGTTCCTAACAGTAATTTCTACTGTTGCATGGGTCAAAGATGCTCAGATCTCTACTGAGCAACTGAATCAACCCAGGCGTTGGGTCAAGGGCAAAACCATAACGGTCTCTACTAGGGTTCCTGCAAACAGGAAGTCAGTCAGTCAATTTCAGTTGCATTTATTTATACACAGACACAATGCTGAATTGGCTGATTAAGGTCATTGAGATGGAAAAATACTTTTTTTTCCTGAAAAGCATATGTATTTGCACTGAACTTCCCCTTTAAAGAAGAACTTAAGTCCAATAACACATTAGCGTAGGCTATTCTCCATGTAACTAACTATAAAAAAACATTCCTGAATAAGTAACTCACTCATTAATGTATCTTTTCGTCCTGTATTCTGGTGCCCTCTGTGACGGGTGAAATCAGATCCATTAAAATCAAGAGGTGCAGCAGAGAAAGGGTCACCCACAATTACCTTCATTTTCCTGGGATATCACTGACACTAACAGTATTGCGTATAATTAGACTCCATTTGTTCTATAATAATTATCATAGCTTCCTGTAAACATTTACAGTGTCTGCCCAGCAGAAATACAAATTAACACTTTACTCCAACTATCACAGACACTGTCGTTTTAACCTGCGGCAGCTGAGAATATCTGTGGGATAAACTAAAATACAGAAAACAAATACAGGGGAAACTTCTCTGTAATTCCGGTAAGAAACACGTTCATCACGCAGGACTTTCCTTAAAAACAATCTATATTTTAGCCATGGCAATTACACACACTAAAACAAACAGATCCGCCTTGCGTGTTTCGAGTGTGTCAGCGCTCTTAATTATAGGCGTATCCTGGAGCTAAGGTGTTTTTCTCTTAAGGGAACCCTAATCCCATATTAATTGCTCTTCGAGGGAACAGTACTTTATTTAAAACCTTTACATAGGATATATACAGAGTAAAAAATATAATTAACACAAATACACGGAAATAGTTCAAAATGTGTGATACACGTAAGAAAGTGAAGTTAGATCATTTCTACCTTCATAGTTACAATCTCCAGTTATTCACTTTCTATTGTACATTCATAGGGAACACTGTCTACAAAACATGATACATCCCCTATAGAGTTAAGGCCTAGTGGCACTCGAGTATCTAAAGCGAAAATCCACTTGACTTTGACCTTCAAATGTGAAGGTAACCCGTCTTTACTTGTTTTGTCTGGGAACACTCATTGTATCCCTTGAACTGTTACACATTTGTCTGTTCCAGGGTTACACAATTGCAAATCATGTTGTTTAGGACTGGCAATAGTTTAAAACAGCTGATGGCATGCAGCTTAACTTACGTATGTGCGATCCGCTGTTTAAAACTACTGATCGCGGTACCTCTTGGTGGGCCCTTTTAGTCCCTGGGCCGCCCGCCATTTCGGAGGGTGTAGTTACTGTTTTGTGTTCACTCCTGTTCAGCCCCAAATCCTGGGTAGGAGAGCCAGGGGATGTTTGACCTATGGAAGGGTCACAAGTGTGTGTTTTCCCATATTTCAGCCCACATGCCCATTAGAAAGGGTGAGGTGGGGCTATGTGTTTTTTACATGATAAACCCAGGGAGGGAGGTGGGTTGATTTTTGGACTTTAGTTTCCCTTTAAAATACTATTTACGCTTATTGATCAATCCCTTATACAACCCACCCAATAATGTGGGTTGGAAATTAACAGAAAACTTTAGGTCTCACTTTAAACACAGTAGATATGAAACACTGAAGAAAGAGACAGGCAGCCGATATTCCAATTAAGTAAAATTCACTTTATTTCTCATATAAAAGCAAAAACCCCAGATCGGTGCACGTCTTCCAGGCCCTGAGGAAGTGACGAGTTAGTCACAAAACATGTTGGGCAGAGCTTTCAGGTGAGGGTGATTGAAGACGTGCACCGATCTGGGGTTTTTGCTTTTATATGAGAAATAAAGTGAATTTTACTTAATTGGAATATCAGCTGCCCGCCTCTTTCTTCAATTTATCGGATAAATATTTATGCCGTGGAGGAGCCGGCTATCTGGAGGTGTGGAGAGCGCTGGCTTCCGAGGATATACACAGGACTCCCGAATGCAGGTACTATAAATATTGGCTTTACAGTAGATATGACTTTTAAGATGGGTTCAGACATGCCAACAATTATGCCATATGTATGGCGAGAAAACAACCAGCCATTACTGAGAGAAAGTGACCATCACCCTCTATCAGACTTATTCTTTAAGTGAATGGGCAGTGGTAATGTATATCTACATAATTGGGTCAATGTATATGAGTCCAAGAAACTTTATGTGTACTATGCAAATCCAAGAAATGAATGTACCTGTGAGACATATCAAACTTGCACTAACAACTAAATGTATCAAATGTGTATGTCTGAATTTTCACCCGATAGACATGTCAGAAAACCTTGGTCATTCTAGTTACCTGCGGTCTTCTTTATTATATAATCATTGTTCATATATGTACAAACACAATAGAAAGCTGACTATAAGAAGAAACTTAAAGGACATGTTGACCCACTACACAAACTTTTACACATAAAGTCAGCACGCCCCCCATTTTTGCGATACTTACCTTTCTCTCCGGCACTACTGAGTCCAGATATCTTACCTAGAAGTCCTTTGCTGTCCTCTAACATCTCTTTTTTGACTTTGTGAGCTCTATATGAGCTCACACAGCTGTAAAGCAGCGACCAGTGAAGCCATCGTAAGTCATTGGTTGTGACATCACCATCACAGGCTTGACTGATCGCTGCAATGTGAAGGTGCGTCACAGAACAGCAAGGGACCTGAGAACTATAAGTAAAGATAGCTGGACTTAGAAGAGCAGGGGAGAAAGTTAAGTATTGTGAAAACGTTCTTTTAGTGCTTACCTATCTGTACATTTAAAAGAATGACAATATATTTAATGTTAATAAAATATCCATCCTATTGTATTAGTATGTGTGTGTATGTGTATTGGATGGATATATTACTTATAAATACGGTACTCTTCCCTGTTACGATCTTGTATTTATTTGTTAACTGGGACTTTGTGCAAGCTAAAATAGTTTGTAAATGAATAATGTACCTGTCATGGAATACTATGCAATACTAAGCATATGGATATACACAGAAATGAAAAGATCATTGCCCCTCCCTGCCTTGTAATAGGAAACTATAAACTGGATGACATCATCACCAATGGTATCCAATGCTTTGGCCTCCCTCTAGTAAATGTATAATATAGTTACAGTTACTCATTAAGGTGGCCATACACTATTACGATCGTAATTACGATCTTAAACCGACCAATACTTTGATAGACAGATGTACAACGTTAACTGTACGTAGATGTACCATAAATATTGTTCGACATTCAATTTGTTTTGTGATTAATGTGGAATGTCGTTTATTGTAAGGTTACATTAAATTAACATTTAATCGGAACATCAGAAAACACTACAATCATTTTACCAATCGACTTAAAAAAACGACTTTCCCTATCTTAATTACGATTGATTTTATGATCTAATGTTGTATAATAAGATCGGGATTATGTACAATTTTTCAGCCAATCAATGGAAATGTCGGATTGCAAGTTGGATTGTACATAAAATCGGCCTAATGTGTGGTCATCTTTAGAAACCCAAACACCAGTTTTAAAATAGCTACTAAAACAATACTGCAGTGACTTACTGACTGGCGGAGGCTTGGCTACAAATGGCTCTGGGAACAGACAATAAGTGGGGTTTGGAAGTCCCAGCACAGAGCAGAGATGACAAGACACAGACAATCTGCAGATTTCTTTCCTCCCCTAGTGGGGAATGATGGCCCCTGCGACCCGTGAATAATTCACATTCAGATGGAACATTTAATCACACAAAACATGACAAAATAATTGCCTGTTTGCCATTTATCTGTTGGCAGCTTACATTACCAGAAGTACTTACAAAATGTAAATGTCTGTGTTGTCTTGACTTTAAAAAACAAGTGCACAAGGGCACAGAAAAGACTTTTCTCACAATTCAATCACATAAGAATCAGTACCACACCCGCCGTGGAGCTTTTGACCTTAAACAATATTGGGGAGATGTGGACTTACCCAGCCCACTTTAAAGGAAAACTGTAATGTAAATAAGTCTGAATGGATTCTATAATTGCTAAATCGGATAGCTATTAATGACAAAAGTAAGTCTGCAGAAAAATGGCAACAACTGTGTGTAGAGTGATCTCTAAAAAATTACAGACAGAAGCTTTCAGATCTTTCATGCGTGTACCCACCATACCAGGTTGGGCTTAAAAAATTCACAGAACATGTACAACTACAGTATGTATCTAGATCAATGGACCCTGAGTCCATGCATGTTCATTTATATTTTGTCTTGACTTCTCCTTTGAGACATTCTAAAAAATATTATATGATATTTGATAAAGAATACTGGGTAAAATAAAAGGCTTTCTTGGCTTTAGTTTTCTTTATAGAAGGCTTATTGCAAATCCCCCCTAAGCTATACTTTCACCTACATTTAGTGTGTTTCAGAGCAAATTCCGTTTGTCTCGGATTTAAATTCAAACAATAAAAAGTGCCTGTCTGGGATAATTTCTAGACAAGAGGACAATGTGCTCATGTTTCAGGTCACCCAATGTTCCATCAGGTTTTTATTATATATAAATACATAAAAGTGATGATCGCATTGGCCCATCTAATTATCTGTATCTGGTCATTCCAGAATGGATTTGTCATTGATTAGTCTGTTCACGGTGTGCCCACATTAGCTATACAGTAAATATCATATTTTAGGAAATCTTTACATGTGAATCTATTGTAGATATAAAACCTGACTTTTATCTTGTGTATAGCTTACATTAGAGATGGGATCCGGGTTCAAAATCCGGGTTCCAAAAAATAACCTTGTATTTTTGGTAACCATCAAAAATACGACCGGAAACTCGAAAGCAGTTGCTGATCGTATTTTTGAGGGTTACGGAAAATAACCCTGTACTTTCAGTAACCTTCGAAAAATACATTCAGAACCCTTGAAAGTATGTTTCTATTTTCAGATTTTCGGATTATTGATAAGATTTTCGGTGTTTTGGATTATTTCTGAGATCTGTAAACGGAGCGAAACTTAAGAGTTTCGAACATCTCTAGTTTATATCAGGGATGCCAAACCTGCAGCCAACACAAATTTACTAAACCAGTCGGTCCTCCCCCATGGGTTTACTCTCTTCACTCCTCACCCTGGGTATTATTCATAGGATCTAAAATTGGGGTGGAGGGGGTCTATGATTTCCCATTAAATAAAATATATTGCTTACTTACGTAAATAGCAGACCAAATGATTGCAGAACTGAAAAGGTTAAACAAGGGAGAATTTATAAACTACCCATGTACATACCGTATATATGTGCTTGTACACATCCTGTACATACACTGTATATACATAGATTATGTTGATAGAGCGATGACGTTTTACCCTCTTTTGTTTGCCACATTGTGTACCTTGCAGAACTGAAAATGTCAGGGATTCGTACAAGGAGCTAAATAGTAAAGAAAACACAAAGGAGAATTTAAAAAGAAAACCTTTGGCATTTTCACACTTGCTGCTTTATAATGGATTTTGCTATTGATTGTTGGAAACGGCGTTTCAGTATATTTAGCCTCTCCCCATGTGGGAAGAAATGTTAGGATTAGATTATTGTGCACGGCAGCAAGATTTACATAGATTTAAAACCGCATGGGTGAAATGAAAATACTGCGGCTGAACTAGGTTAACCACTACACTGCTGAAGAAAAGCTTTCACAAACTATGTACAAACAAGTCACATTGGATATACTGGGGCTTTAGTTCATAGGCTGTCAAACTGTATCCAAGTAAAGAATAACATTAAGAAGCAGGTATAGGTAAGGACATAGGTAAGGACATTGTAAAGGGGAAATTTATCTAAATCTAATGTTCATTTTTTTTAAATGCAATTAATTAGCTGGTCTTATTTCATGCCCTAAATGTAATTTTTTTTAAAAATAGGGTTCTGTTATAGATAGTGCCACTCCCGTGGGTGTAATAAAAAGTCATAGTCCATTCATCTTAAATGGCATACATACAGAAACATGATCCCCTGTCGTAGGTCATCAGATGCATTTTCCCCAACCCCACACAGACACAGGTGTATTCCTACTGATTCACCCCTAACAGGCATCTCACCTCTCCCTGGTTCAGGGAGTCTCCCTGATTTTAATGGCAGCTCCCTGAATATACAATCTCCCTGAAATGTGTTGTTTTGAATTAGAATGAGGGAGCACAATGATGTCAGAGTCTTTGAGCGGTTAACATGTGACAAAAACACTTAATTGTGACATGACTTGTTGTATGCATGTGTGTCTGACAGTTTTCATGAGTGTGTCTGTTGAGATGCATGTTTTTGTATGCAAAAGTGTCTGACTGTATACATGTGTGTGTCTGTATGCATGGATTATGCATTAATCTTGGGATGGGGCTTTAGGGGGTGGGTATTCTCCCTGAAATGTGTGTGTGCCCTCCCTGAAATGAGTTTTGGCAGGGTGGGATGTCTGCACTCCACCATTCCATTCTCATGGCAGCCATACAGAAATTACCACACAAAAAAATACCCCGCATAGACACAGGTGGACAATCTAATGATGCAGCCCCACATGTACCCATGGAAACCATATGTTAATCTTTAGAAAGATAGTTTTATGGTAGTTTTTTGGAAACTAAAATAGTAGCTCTGATATTACTTTGCAACCCACTGTGAACAAGTTGTAATGTATATAAATATAAATATTCAGTATTCCTATGATTTACTCAGGGGACAAAAACTTTAAAAATATTTATGAGTTGGAGGAAGCCATTGTGGGTAATACAATGTAAATAGCTAATGAGAAACGTCTATGTAAGGTAAATATGATGCAAATACTTAGAGCACAATGTGCTACTTCCTATTACAGCAATGGAAATGTGATATTAGCAAGTGTGGAAAAATCAGCACTTCTAATAATGTTATTTCGCAGCACTTAAAGGTTTACGTAAACAGCAGAAATAACAATATAAAGATCAGAGTATAATGTCCTATATTGTGTGCTGGCTGGGGGATGGTACCTCTGCCCAATGATCGTGTTTATGACAGCATGATAAATATATTTCCTCAGGGTGCTTTACCTTCTCTCCTACAATCCAATAGACTGCCACTGATAGGTTGTGCGTCGATAATTAGATCGTAACTGCAGAGTTTGGGAGAATTTGATCGGTGCTCTATAAAAAACGTGACATGTGCTGAAATTCTGCAAAACCCAAAATTGGAATAAAACCCTATTAAAGTCAATGAGAGTGGAAATTTCCCAATCAACATGATTTAATTCATAGTCTAATCTCAATATGTGGCACACCGATCAATATGGCAACATTCCAAATATGGATCAACCAGCACGATAAGCGCTGGCCAGTAGGACTGACAATTAAGTTCAGTTTGAGCATCTTCAGAACTTCTCACATGGATTTTATTTATTTTCAGGTTCTGTTCCAAATACCACAAAGTTAGCTGCTTGTTGCAAACGTTGGCTATCCATACCCCAGCCAGACATTTTAAGATGGCTGCCATTTTCTTGCAGCTTTCATATGTAAGTGAATGGCATGGCCTTGTGGTTTCAATACTGAACCAGCCAAGAAACTCTAAATAACTAAGAAACTCATCTTTTCTTTATATTGTCTTGGAATCGCACTCACAAATCTAACTGGTCTATAATTATTTAATGGTTTTTGTATATTGTACCAATCATAATTTGGGAGGCTAATAAATAATCAAGTAGGTGCAGACTCGCTTATTCAGTAAGAAAGTGTATTGAGGTCCAAAACACAACTTGCTTTGAGCCAATGGTGCTTTCTCAATGCCCCGGGCTGATAGCAGCTCTTTATATATTGCAAATGAGCTCAACCCAGAACCACTATCAGCTCGGTACACTGGTTGCACATCCCTGTTTTTGCACACCACAGCAACAGCTGTTATTTCTGTCTTAAAGCTGTGTTTCCTAAAGCTTGGTACATAGGTAAACCCAGCTTTACTTAGGACAGAAATAGCCAATTGAGGCTTTTGGAACATAGCCCCAGTTGTGTTTTGGACCTCAATAAATACAGTTTCTCACTGAATAAGCGAGCCTGCACCTACAGTACTTGATTATTTATTAGTTCATTGGCAGTGGGTGCAGGGGCAAATGTCCCCCCCCGGCCGGTCCGCAATGAAAAATTTCGGGGCGGTGACACAGACAATTGTGTGTCCATGCACAATGACATTGTGGCCGCGTGTGATGACGTAATGGTATCACACTGCTACAGTGCCACTAGCATGGGCGTCCGCACATAGGGGCAAGGTGGGTCATTTGCCCCCCCTGGAATTCTGTTCCCTTCTTCTTATTTTTTTTCCTATTTTGTTGGATGAGAATGGTGAGTAGAGCCAATTTTCCTAGGGACAAAAGAAGCCTGAGTTGCAGCTATTTTTCTATTTTAAGCGCTTCTCTTTTGGGTTGCACCATTTATCAAGTCAAATTGCGGTTCTCCAGTCTGTGCGCGCCACATCACACACACTTTCACTCTTGTGCAAGGTTTCCTGTCTCCTTGCATGAGAGAGACAGTGCGCATGCTGCGGCACGCACCTACAAGAGAACTGGATTTTGACTTGATAAATGGTGCGACCCAAAAGAGAAGCGCTTGAAGGGAAAAATAGCTGGACTTCATACTAGTATATACTAGTCGTGGGCAAACTTGATTATACCTTGCAGTCACTGTGGGAAAACTTAATTATACCAGTTACTGTTGTCTTTGGGCAAACTTAATTGTACCAGTCACTGTAGGCAAACTTAATTATACAGTTACTTCTGTTGTCTGTGGGCAACTTAATTGTACCAGTCACTGTAGGCAAAAACTTAATTATACCAGTTACTGTTGTCTGTGGGCAAACTTAATTGTCCCAGTCACTGTGGCAAACTTAATTATACCAGTTACTGTGGGCAAACTAATTATACCAGTTACTGTTGTCTGTGGGCAAACTAATTGTACCAGTCACTGTAGGCAAACTTAATTTACCAGTCATTGTGGGCAAACTTAATTATACCAGTTACTGTTTTCTGTGGGCAAACTTAATTGTACCAGTCACTGTAGGCAAAACTTGATTTACCAGTTACTGTTGTCTGTGGCAAACTTAATGTACCAGTCACTGTAGGCAAACTTAATTGTACCAGTCACTGTAGGCAAACTTAATTATACCAGTTACTGTTGTCTGTGGGCAAACTTAATTGTACCAGTCACTGTAGGCAAACTTAATTATACCAGTCATTGTGGGCAAACTTAATTATACCAGTTACTGTTGTCTGTGGGCAAACTTAATTGTACCAGTCACTGTAGGCAAACTTAATTATACCAGTCATTGTGGGCAAACTTAATTATACCAGTTACTGTTGTCTGTGGGCAAACTTAATTGTACCAGTCACTGTAGGCAAACTTAATTATACCATTCACTTGTGGGCAAACTTGATTATCCAGTCACTGTGCAAACTTAATTATACCAGTCATTGTGGTGGCAAACTTAATTATACCAGTTCCTGTTGTCTGTGGGCAAACTTATTGTACCAGTCACTGTAGGCAAACTTAATTATACCAGTCATTGTGGGCAAACTTTTAACCAGTTACTGTTGTCTGTGGGCAAACTTAATTGTACCAGTCACTGTAGGCAAACTTAATTATACCAGTTACTGTTGTCTGTGGGCAAACTTAATTGTACCAGTCACTGTAGGCAAACTTAATTATACCAGTCACTGTGGGCAAACTTGATTATACCAGTCACTGTTGGCAAACTTAATTATACCAGTCATTGTGGGCAAACTTAATTATACCAGTTACTGTTGTCTGTGGGCAAACTTAATTGTACCAGTCACTGTAGGCAAACTTGATTATACCAGTTACTGTTGTCTGTGGGCAAACTTAATTGTACCAGTCACTGTAGGCAAACTTAATTATACCAGTCACGTGAGGCAACTTAATTTACCAGTTACTGTTGTCTGTGGGCAAACTTATTGTACCAGTCACTGTAGGCAAACTTAATATACCAGTCATTTGGGCAAACTTAATTATACCAGTTACTGTTGTCTGTGGGCAAACTAATTGTACCAGTCACTGTAGGCAAACTTAATTATACCAGTCATTGTGGGCAAACTTAATTATACCAGTTACTGTTGTCTGTGGGCAAACTTAATTGTACCAGTCACTGTAGGCAAACTTAATTATACCAGTCACTGTGGGCAAACTTGATTATACCAGTCACTGTTGGCAAACTTAATTATACCAGTCATTGTGGGCAAACTTAATTATACCAGTTACTGTTGTCTGTGGGCAAACTTAATTGTACCAGTCACTGTAGGCAAACTTAATTATACCAGTCATTGTGGGCAAACTTAATTATACCAGTTACTGTTGTCTGTGGGCAAACTTAATTGTACCAGTCACTGTAGGCAAACTTAATTATACCAGTTACTGTTGTCTGTGGGCAAACTTAATTGTACCAGTCACTGTAGGCAAACTTAATTATACCAGTCACTGTGGGCAAACTTAATTATACCAGTTACTGTTGTCTGTGGGCAAACTTAATTGTACCAGTCACTGTAGGCAAACTTAATTATACCAGTCACTGTGGGCAAACTTGATTATACCAGTCACTGTTGGCAAACTTAATTATACCAGTCATTGTGGGCAAACTTAATTATACCAGTCACTGTGGGCAAACTTAATTATACCAGTCACTGTGGGCAAACTTGATTTAACCAGTTACTGTGGGCGAACTTAATTATACCAGTCACTCTATGTAGGCAAATGTGTATGTGCCACTCACTGTGGGCAAACTTGAATATACCAGTCACTGTAAGAAAACTTAAATATGCCAGTCACTGTATGCACACTTGAATAAACCAGTCACTGTAAGCAAACTTAAATATACCAGTCACTGTGGGCAAACTTGAATATACCAGTCACTGTAAGTAACTTTTATGTACCAGTCAATGTGGGTACTGTGGGTTGTTGTTGCTGTTGCTGCCTTATGGATTATTTTACTACTTACTTTACCTTAAAGTAAGGTAGTAAAGTGAAAAGCCTTCCAACCATGTCATGGTAACCCCAGTATGCATTGGGTTTGCAGGCCTCTTCCCTCTTTGTTGAAAGCCAGTAGGTGGGCGGAAGTAATATCCTTTAATACTAATCCAGTGCAGGGTCAGGGAGACAGTCTTCACACAAAAATGCAACCAAGCAGGGAGTTTCAGTCCAGATAAATGACCCAAGGTAAATTAATAGGACCTTCCATACTGGGGTTACCTTGACGTGGTTGGAAGGCTTTTCGCTTTTATGCAAAAAATTGTAACTAAAACCCCCCATGTTTTTACTGTTTGCACTAGCATAGATATTATGATATATGGGGCCCAGGAATGTGCATTGATCATCTCTTTTCTTGTTTGTTCTTATGTTTTGGTCAGATCAGTAGCACATCCATTATATGTTATAATAATGTTGCCTTAGGAGTGCTCCCACAGCCTACCTTTCTGTTTTATGTAATGTAGCAGAGTTTCTCTGCAGGAAGATAGACCAATCTTCCATGTGGTAGTAGCACCCCAAAACATACCTTTAATTGGAGGTTTTACACCTTGAATACTAAGCATTGGATGAGAGGCCTCTTCAATCCTTGTTAAAAGCCAGTAGGCGGGGGGAAGTGATAGCCTGTAATACTAATCCAATGCAGGGTCAGGGAGACAACCTTCCCACGAAAATGCAACCAAGCAGGGAATGTCAGCCCAGATAAATGACCCAAAGTAATTTGTTAGGACCTTCCATACTGGGGTTACCTTGATGTGGTTGGAAGGCTTTTCACTTTTTTGCATGTTTTTACTGTTTGCACTGAGCACAGTTAATATGATTGTAAATGGGGCCCAGGAATGTGCATTGATCATCTCTTTTCTTGTTTGTTCTTATGTTTTGGTCAGATCAGTGGCACTTCCACTATATGTTATAACAATCTTGCCATAGGTGTGCTCCCACACACCTCCTTTCTGTTTTGTGGACTGGGAATATGGGCATTATATCTTTACCAGTCTGTGTGCTGGGCATATGGGCATCATATATTTACCATTTTGTGTGAGCTGGACATATGGGCATGATACATTTACCAGTCTGTGTAAGCTGGATAAATGGGCATCATGTTTACTAGTCTATGTACTCGGCATATGGGTATCTTATATTTACCAGTCTGTGTAAGCTGCACATATGGGCATCATCTATTTACCAGTCTGTGTGCTTGGCATATGGGCATCATATATTTACCATTACGTATGCACTGGACATATGGGCATCATGTGTTTACCGGTTTGGGTTCTGGGCATATAGGCATCATATATTTACCATTCTGTGAGGGCTGGGCATCATATTTACCATTCTGAGTGTGCTGGGCATATAGACATCTTATATTTACCAGTCTTTGTTAGCTGGGCATATGGGCATCATATATTTACCAGTCTGTGTATGCTGGATATATGGGCATCATATGTTTACCAGTCTGTGTGCTGGGAATATGGGCATCTTATATTTACCATTCTGGGGGATCTGGGCATATGGCTATCATATTTACTATTTTGTGTATGCTGGGCATATGGGCATCATATATTTACTATTTTGTGTGGGCTGGGTATATGGTCATCATATTTACCATTCTGTGTGTGAATATATAATGCCCATATGCCCAGCACACACAGAATGGTAAATATGATGGTCATATGCCCAGATCTCACAGAATGGTCAATATAAGATGCCCATATGCCCAGCACACAGACTGGTAAATATTATGCCCATATGCCCAGTCCACACAAAATGGTAAATATATGATGCCCAGATCCCACAGACTAGTAAATATATAATGCCCATATGCCCAGCACACAAAGAATGGTAAATATGATGGCCATATGCCCAGACTCACGGACGGTTTATGTCTTTATTGTGGAAGGAGAGGACACTTCACCAAAATTTTGTCCCCAAAAACAGGGAAACTCCAATGCCCAGATATGAGTGGGGTGTCTCATCTGGGCGAAACATCCAGTGTCACCCTGCAAGACTCTTCCCGTTTCCTACTTCCTGTTCAAGTTCACCTCGAGTGCAGGGGGTAACTTTCTGGATTCCTCCTTTGCTAATAATTTATGGATTCCCTTTTGCCTCTTTCTACCCCACTGCATGTATTTGCTATTGACGAAAAGCCAATTTCCACTAACATTATTTCCCAGATCACCATCAAGTTGCTCCTGCAGGTTGGTCGTCTTCATCAAGAAAATATTACTTTCTACATTATTGACTGCCCTTCTAATTGCAAATACTACGCTGGCGTTGTCTGTCTAGAAACATATCGATTTATTCGACATGAGGCTTCCCCATATCTCGACCGCTACTATTATGGGGAACAATTCTAAAAGAGTTAGGTTTTTACAGAGGCCTGATGAAAACCAAACATCTGGTCACTCGCCTGCTGACCAGGCTTTGCCAAAGATTGCCCCAAAACCCTTTGATCTGGCCGCATCTATATACAGGTGAAGTTCCTCATTTGATTGTTCCACACATTATACGAAGCTAAGAAGAACTCCCACACCATTTAATCTTTCTTGAGTTCCCTAGAAAGCCGAATGTGATGATTTGGTGATTTTGCACCGCATGTAGCTAATGATAGACACCTACAGAAAACCCTGCCCATAGGCATAATCCTGCTGGCGAAATTCAAGGAAACAAATAGAGACTGTAATTGCCTGAGTGTGACCTTTTTGGCTTGTAAACAAACTTAAATCCCTTTTAGCAACTACTCAAGTTTATCACTGGGAAGCCTACATTCCATCTGAATGGAATCGATTTTGATTTCCAGGAAAGACAAAGTAGTCATAGGACCAACTGTTTTCTCAGCTGAGAGGGGGACCCCAAACCTAGCCATCAAAAACCTAAATGACTGTAGTAAGAAAGAACAGTGCTCTGAATCCTTAGTGGCGAAAACGACAACCCCCCGAATTTGCATTGTCCCTCATTAAATAGCTTGCAGGGGCTGGCTTTCTTGGCTAGTGTCAGGGCTGCGAGATTAGCTGGAAAGGAAGCCCCTAAACTCCCTGATACTGAACCTGTTGCTCTTTGGGACATCATAATACAAAGCCACGAGTCACCTCTGGGTGAACTGCCAACCTCCGCCTGAACAATTCATCATATAACCACCAGACGGACCCTTCGTAATTTTTGTAAGCCCTGAAAATTAGATCCAGGTATACAAAAAGCTCAGAGCACTTCTGCAGGAATTTCTGTCCTATCACCCTGGCTAACACACAAAAGGCCTGAACCCAGTTACCGAAAGTCTTGTACACTTTCGGCTTTTTCTCCCTACTGTTCTCAGGCCTCACAAACTCTTTGTCGACTGTCACCATCTCGGGAGTTATCATTGACCATATCTCCACCTACTCATTCCTCCATATTTTTTCCTTTACGTCCTCTGAGATGTGTACCCCCAAAAGGACTTACCCAGCAGAAATATGTTTCTTTCAGGGCCTCAACCCTGTTACCCACCGACTCAAGCTGGAGCCCTTTTGCCCCCCCCTGTGTGTATTGATCACTGCAGGGCCTTGAGGCATTGCCTCTATTTTCCCAATTAAAAAGTCAGCAGAGAGACTTCCCCCTCATCTGAGGTGCGACTGTCCTGTTGAGTTGCTCCCTGGAACCATGCCCCATAAGGTTATATGATTTTTTACCAAACTAGATTTAAGTGGTACCTAAAATCTGATCCGCGTCTGGCCAGGGGACGAATGGAAGACAGCATTTAACACTAGAGACAGGCACTACGAATCCCTTGTCATGCCTTTCGGCCTCTGTAATGCCCCAGCCATCCTTCAGGAGTTTGTCAATGACCTGTTCAGAGATCTCCTAGGTCGCTCTGTAGTAGTATACCTGGACGATATACTTATTTTCTCGAAAGACCTACAATCACATAGAGCTCAGGTAAAGGAAGTACTCTCCCGTCTTAGGCAAAACTCATTATATGCTTAACTAGAGAAATGCCTTTTTAAAACCTCCAAGATTCCTTTTCTGCTCTATATTATCTCACAAGAGGGGTTCGAGATGGATCCAGCCAAAATCACTGCCATCAAGTATTGGCCATTGCCCACCTGCACCAAAGCTATACAAAGATTTATTGGTTTTGCCAATAATTACAGGCAGTTCATCAAGGGATTCTCCTTCCGAATTGCGCCTATTCTGGCCCTAATTAAAAAAAGGGGAAACCTAATTCCTGGACTCCTCAGGCCTTGGAAGCATTTAAATCCCTAAAGGATTCCTTCTCTTCTGCCTCTATTCTCTGCCATGCTAACCCTCTTCTTCCTTTCTACACTGAGGTTGATGCCTCTAATGTTGGAGCCAGAGCTGTCCTGTCTCAGCGCCTCGATACCGATGATAAGCTCCATCCATGTGCCTACTTCTCCCGGAAATTTTCAGCATGTGAACAAAACTATAGTGTGGGCAACAGGGAACTATTGGCCATCAAATTAACTTTGGAAGAATGGCCACATCTTCTGGAATGGCCCCCTCTCCCCACTACAATTTATACGGACCATAAGAACCTTGAATTTATTCAAATTCTCAAATAACTAAACCCCCGACAGGCTCACTGGGCACTCTTCTTTTCCTGCTTCAACTTCACAATTACCTATTGTCCTGGTTCCAGAAACAAAAATGCAGTTGTCTTGTCCAGAAGTTTTTTCCCCCTCTGAAAACTTACCGATACAAGAAGAACCGATCATTCCAAACTCCAAGATCATTTCAGCCATAAATCCCCCTCTGGCCTCCCAGCTACTGGCCAGCCAATTCTCTGCACTCCCTGAAACTCCTGTCGGGATGATTTTCATTCGTTAAGAACATCAACCAACTATTCTCCATCAAACTCATGACTCCAAACAAGCCGGCCACCACAGAGTTTTCTAAACTTTGCAACTTCTTAACCGCATCATGTGGTGGCCAACCATGCAAAAAGATCTTAAAGAATATGTATCCGCTTGTGTAATTTGTGCTACTGCTAAGTCACTGCATGAATGTATGTCTTATTTTATCTATGTTAACTTATACCCTAATGGGTTAATGTTGTCTTAGACACACCCCCGCCGATATATAATGGGGGGGAGTTTACATAGAACTTCATCCATGACTAAAGGGGTGTTTCGCCGAAACGCGTTGGATGCTGGGTATCGTGTGTGCTTTTATGATGAGCAAGTCTAAATAAAGTTTTTTCCACCAAGAACCGGAAGTGCGGCTTACCTTTTTTCTTTGTCTACTGCTAAGTCAGATCACTCTCATCCTTAAGGTTTATTGAACCCTTTGCCTGTCCCTTCTCATCCATGCACTCATTTTGCTATGAACTTTATTGGAGAATTTCCTTCTTCCAGAGGTAATACGGTCATTTGGGTGGTATTGGACTGGTTCAATAAGATGGCACATTTTGTCCCACTCCCCAAATTACTTTCTGCTGTGGAACTTTCGAGACTCTTAATTTTCCACATTTTCTGCCTCCATGGTCTCCCAGCTCAGATTGTTTCTGATAGGTGTACCCAATTTGTCACAAAGTTTTGGAGATCTGTCTGTAAAATACTTGGAATCTCACTCCAATTCTCTTCAGCTTACCACCCCCAATTTAATGGAGCAGTAGAACGCCTTAACCAGTCCTTAATACAGTTCCTCTTGTATGTATCTTTTAGCCAAGATGATTGGTCTGACTTGATACCTTGGGTGGAATTCGCCTATAATAATGCTGCCCATTCCTCAACTGGAAGGTCGCCTTTCCTTACAGTTTTTGGTCAACATCCTATTGCTTTTCCCCTGGACTTCCTATTTACTGATGTCCCTGCAGCGGCGCACATGTTTGCTATCTGGAGTGCTACTAAGAGTCATCTTGTAAAGAGTTCTTCTTGTAAAGGACTAAGACCTTCTCGTCCTTCTTCAGTTGGGGATAAAGTATGGCTTTCCACCAAAAACATTAACCTCAAACTCCCTTCTTCTAAACTGGGACCCAAATTCATTGGACCCTTTTCCATCCTCGATGTCATCAATCCTACAGCTGTTCGGTTACAACTCCTTCCTGAGATGAGGATTCCCAATGCATTTCATGTATCTCTGTTGAAATCTGTATCTTCTGACCATTCTTCTTCCTCTCTGGCCTCCCGTGTTCCAGTTATATTCATTGGTCAGCAGGAATATGAAGTGGAAAAAATCCTTTATTCCCGAATCTCCAGAGGCAAATTACAATACCTCATCCAGTGGAAAGGCTCCAGTCCTGAAGAATGTTCCTGGGTCAGGTACTCTGATGTTCAAGCAAGGTGTAATAGAGAGGAGCACACTACTTCTGTGATGAATTAATTTAATATGAAGACAAATATAATGGATAGGACCCTACACACCTAAACCAAAGGTGTAAATACAGTTCCAAAATGCTGGGTGCTCCAAGCACTGTAGCCAACAGTAGACAAATATATATATATATGAAGTACGCTGGGCACACCAGTCCTAGTGAATCAAATTATTAATTATTAGTAACATTTCGGAACCCGTTCGGTTCCTTCCTCAGACCAAAATAATAACATGTGGCTTAGTGATTGACTAATATTGAGGCTGCCCTATTCATATGTGTTAAAAAGCAATCCTAAAACATCATAACTTTATAATATAACATTTCTTAAGTGATTCTGTGCATCAATCATAAACATGAATGTAATATGTAATAATGGTTGTCAATCACTAAGCCACATGGCATGTAGGTGGGGCCATAGGGTATAAATGTTATATACCCTTACCAGTTATACCTGAGGAAGAGACGAAGAGACCTAGAGTCTCGAAATGTTGTATGTTTTTTTGCACATATTAAATGAATTCATCACAGAAGTAGTGTGCTCATCTCTATTACACCTTGCTTGGTATTCGTAGCCCTGAAAGTAGGGTGCTGGGAGGAATTGCACCTACCGACTTGTCTGGCTAATAAGCCAACAGCAGTGTGCCATAGTACACCTGGAACTCTTGGAATAGATATACTCTGATGTTCATGCTGCTCATTTTGTTCAAAAATTCTTCAGGTGCTTTTCTTTGAAACCCAGACACAATGGTCCAGATGCCCCCCTGGGGAAGGGGGTACTGTAAGGAAGGATACTCTCTGCTTCCTTCATTCCCACGCCTCCAAGATGGTGGTGCCCAGGGTGCCAATGTCATGCCGCAGGGGGCGTGACCTTACTCAAGTGTGCCCACTGGCGCGAGGATTTAAAAGGGGCTGGAAATCCATGCCTGATGCCCGAAAATAGCATCGCTTAGGCAGAGCTCCTGTGCCTAGCTTGTTTCTTGGACCCCTACTGTACCTGTTTTCAGCCTAATTGCCTTATCCTGGTATTCCTGTTGGTTCCATCCCTTCGAACTTTTTGTCTGGAATCCTTTTGTTTCTGTGGACTTCATTCTTTATCTGCTCCCCAATTTGCTGTTCCTGTACCTGCTGACTTTAGATCCGGTGGTGACCTTATTCCTCGCTGGTCCCGACTTTTTCCTGTCTTCAGAACAGGTAATCTAACAGTTAGCCCTCCAGTTTAATTGTCTGTTACTGTTATCTTTGCCAGATCATACACTTGAAAATTTTGTGGGCAACAATGTAAAGTCAAAATAGAGGTCTTGAAAATGGGTTTAATCTTTCCTCTCTATTTTATCCCTCTTTGCATTTCAAAATATTGGGAAGTATGCTTTTGCTTGCCCTGCTGCTCCTCACCCAAGACGGAGATAAACAGTGTCAGTACACAGACAAACGCACGCAACGGGTCCTAGAGGGCAGTTGCAATCTACTGTGAAAGGGCTGCTTGATTGTAATTGATTGTATTTGACCCCAGTCCAAAAGGCTCGGTGGGGACACTGTTGGAGTAGGACAATGTGAGACAATTAAAGTTTGGTGTGCCGCTCCTAATGTTGATATTTTGGGAGGCTGTTTGGAGATGCTATAAAAAGAGACACTTCCATCCTTTGTGCTGAGCTGCTGTCTTGTTTTCCAGGGTTTCCTTATTTACATTTTCAGATGTTATTTTCCTTAAAATATAAGAAACATATACTAATATGACTACTAAAAATTCCTTTCAGTGACGTAAGACGAGACATAGACAATATCTTTTTTTTACAATACTCCTTATTCCTTTAACACTGTGTCTGGTGTGTATTATGAGGGTTGGAATGTTTTGGGTTAAAAACACACAAATAATATACAGAAACATAATCATCTTGCCATTATAATAAAAATGTCTCTTCTAATTAATCACAATATCTAATTTACAGTGTATTTCTGAACTGTAGCTGTATGTAACAGATAAGCAAGTTTCTGTAGCTAAACATTACATCCCCAAGTGTTTTCTGCGATTTGGTGATATCAAACTTTGATTTGCTTTGGTAATATGAAGTGTAATGCAAATGTTTCACTGTTTATCCCACTCGTTTATTTATTTCTTGCTCATGTTGGGATTTACATTGACGATTCTCATATTTATTAAATTGCTTTTCTGTGGATCATTTGGGATTTTCTTTTCTTCCCAGTCCTATTTCACTTTCTTCCCTATTTATTTGGAGAAATAATATTTTCTTTGTTCCAGAGCAATGTGTTTTTTTGTCATCAGAACATCATTTCAACCCCCTGGCCAGAAAATATCTCACAGGCTTTGTTGACTTAGTGGTGCTTTCATTGATATCTATTAAATGAAGCTTTGTTCTTTTGAATATAACCAGTGGAAGAACTAAAGGTGGCCATACATCTATGAGATTTTACTTACCCGACCGAGCGCTCACGCGATGTTCATCGATGCTGCCGGAACCGCTTCTCCCGATCATATATTTGACCGACATGCGATCGCAAAATCCCATTCATTTTGCGATCGCATGTCGGTCGAATGTAAGATCGGGAGAAGCGGTTCCGGCAGGATCGAAGGAACATCGTGTGAGAGCTCGGTCAGGTAAGTAAAATCTCATAGATGTATGGCCACCTTAACACTGCCAGGGAGCATAGGACAAGGAAGGGTTTGCAGGAGAAAGGTCCCCAGTGTGTTAGTGAAAAAGAAATCAATAAAAAGAGATGGACCAAGCTGCTCAGTTTTGTTCAGCTTGTGGTAAATATATAGGTCTTAGAAAAACTGAAATGTTACTTCTTTAAACAGTGCTGATCCAATAAGAGCATATATATTTAAGCTGTCTTTCAGGTTGGCAATCGGAATTTGAAATAAAAAGGGAAACTATACTGTTCTTACTTATCTTTCTTTAACTATTGCTAGGTTGCCCCTGGGAATACCTTAGAACACCTGTAATCTGTCTATGAAGTTTGTTGGCCTGATTCACCCCACCCCTAACTTGTGTCCAGAGCCTGATCAATCAGAAGATGTGCTCTGCAAGAAGAAGCACATGCTCTCAATGCTATTTTCAAAATTTATCGAAAATAGCCCCGCACATTTGAATATTATCGAAAATGTCTTTCGAAGTCCATAAATCCGGATCTGGACGGATCTTTCAGATTCTGGAACCGAGGGGTTCTGTGTCGGATCCGGGTTTGTGTCGGGTTTGTGTCTCTAATAACAAACAGTATCGGAAGTTGCCGATAACCACAGGTTATTTAATATGGCTCTTATGGACTAGAAATTAAAAGGTTTCATATTACAACAGACTAAGAAGTAATCACTCCAATTGTGCTGATGGAGTAACCACTCCAGGGCACCACCTACTACATACAGTAGATGCTCACACAAAGGATTGTTCAGCATTCATAGGCTAATATTGAAGTACATAAGATGTTTCAAGTCTCTTGGAACTTTAACATAGATTTGGACAACGTTCTTTACATTTGTTTTCCATGGAATTTTACTTATGCAAAAGTATTTCAAAATCTATGGGGGTTATTCAATAAAAGTTCTTATTGTTTAAAATGGTGCTAATTTTGCCCCAACCAATCAGATGTTAGCTTTCAAATGTTAAATAAGATCTGATTGGTTGGAGCAAAATTAGCACCATTTTAAACGATAAGAACTTTTATTGAATCTTCCTGTTTATTTATAAACATGCCTAAACCCGTTGGTAAGGATCTTGACTGACCAGATCAGACTGGCAATCTGAACTTCATGGACAGATTGCAGGAGTTTTAGTTCTTCACCCTGGGTGCTTTAGTTGTTTTTTCAGGAGAGGGTGAGTGGGAACTCTGTACACCTCTGTCTGTTTCCCCCTATGCCAGCTGTCAGCTCTCCATTATACACATTTTAATAATTAGGGGGATGGCACATAATACAATAGTCACAATTGGTTGTTGTGGCACTGACTGTCATACAGTTGTAATGCAGGCCATTTTGTAATGCAAGGTTTCACGTTTATGTTCCAAAATTTCACCACAGAATTTAGTCCAGCTCCATCAATAAACAGAATTGTCAGGATCAGGTCAAAGCCAAAAGGAAACTCTCTCCAAATGATGGTAGATGAGCTACATACAGAAGGGAGAGGGGTTTTGACAATGATTCATAAGTGATTCCCTGGCAAGTCTGGGCTTCTTGGTCATTGTCCTTACAGTAATTATAGTTTTAACCACCTGTTATTTTTAAAGGATGTGACTTCTAATGCTTCTTCTGCTTGTCCGACCCTGCTAGGAATTATAGCACTTTATACCTTTTTATGCAAAGTCTCTCTACAAAATGATGAAACCATGAAAGTCATATTCCGACCATCTTGAAGGCAGGGATAATAAAAATGCAACGTTTGACAGTTGGTACAGAGCAGCATGGAATCGGCTAAGCACAGTATCGACTGAAATCATATTCTGTCCTAATTGTCCTTGCAGTAGATGTGAATGTAAACTAACTGTGGATTAAAGGGATTAAGTAAATACACCAAATTAAATTCTAATATCCTGGTGACCAGGTGATGTTTCTGACACTCAGATAATCTCCTGATATCCACTGTGTCTCAGTACGATCTAACATGCAAAGCTTTTGTAAAATTCTAGTTCATTCCTTGTAATGTCATATTTTCCAGTACAGAAACAGGGAAATACAGAGACCCAGTTCTCTTGCATGCAAGTTTACTCCTCATTAGTGCTTCATCACTTACACAACACTTCATCTGGTACCCATGTCTGTTATTTAGTTTTTATTACACCCCTGCAAGGCATTTACACTTAAAAAGGAATGCCTGTTATCTACTCTATTCACAGCAAGGGCTCTTTCGATTACAGACATTTTGTCTGATTGCTATACATCTCATGTAAGCGCTCCTGCTGCAGATCACACCAGTCTGTCTCCATCAGCAACACACCTAGGCTACATTCACCAGCTGCAGGTCTAGCCAACCTGTGTCTCCTATACACAGGATTTCTAAAGGCGTACTATTCCTATTTTGTGATACCGGGCTTTTAGCAACATTGCTATGTTTGTAAAAATATGATTGCCGTCCTACTTACACCCATGATCATACTTTTACTGTAACAAATAGAGATGGCTAAAACTCACTTGATTCGTTCCGTTTTCAGATTCCCGGATCTCAGGAAAATCCCGAAGATCCGAAAATCTTATTTTCGATAATTTTTGAGAGTACAGGGCTATTTTCGATAATTTTCGAAAATAGCATCGAATATTAGAAAATTATCGAACATACGATCGGAGAACATTTTTGAGTTTCCTATCGTATTTTCGAATGTTCGATCTAAAACTTGAAAATGGTCTCCAATCATATGTTAGATAATTTTCGAACGCTCAATGCTATTTTCAAAAATTATCGAAAATATCTTCTGAAGTCCCTAAATCCGGAGGATCCGTCCGCATCTGGACGGATCTTTCAGATTTCGGAAACGGGGGGTTCCGTGTCGAACCCGGATCCCATTTCTAATAACAAACATTATCGGAAATTGCCGATACCACGGATTATTTAATATGGCTTTTATAGACTGGATATTAAAAGGTTTCATATTACAACAGACTAAGAAGTAATCACTCCAATTGTGCTGATGGAGTAACCACTCCAGGGCACCGCCTACTACATACAGTAGATGCTCACACAAAGGATTGTTCAGCATTCATAGGCTAATATTGAAGTACATAAGATGTTTCAAGTCTCTTGGAACTTTAACATAGATTTGGACAACGTTCTTTACATTTGTTTTCCATGGAATTTTACTTATGCAAAAGTATTTCTAAATCTATATTTATAAACATGACTAAACATGGGAATATTTTAAATAATAACTAAAGCCTTCTGCCACACTGATACTGCTGGTCCTCCATCTGCCAGGCATCCTAAATAAAAAGTCAGTGAAGGCTTAGCCTCTAAATTAATTTGGAATTAAAGATTTATAGTCTTTACATGTATTATTTTAGAGTTAGATGCTTACAAATTCAAGTCTTAAATGCAATGTTTAGGGTCCTGGTGGTTGGGATCCAGCTAATATTAACATTGCAGGAGATTTTATTGTATTCTAAAAAATAAAATGGGCAATTAGGCCCAACCCCCTCTCCTATTTATAGTACCCAGGTTTGGGGCCTAAACGCTAGATAGCTCATTTACCCAGAGCTGCTGGGCAGTTTTATGGCGTTAAAGTCCTTCTAACCAATTCGCTATCTGTTAGCGCTGAACTCGCGGGTTACGCAGAAAGACACCTGTGCATCCAGTGATTGTGATTTTATATCGTGTTTGGGCTACTTTTAGTGCAAAATGTTAATGCCAGCAAGTAGCCAGCGTTAAAATCATGCTGTGGGTAAATGCCTTTTGGCATTTACCCACGGGAGCAAATCTCCCCCTAGGTCTTCAACCCTGGGTCTTACCTTAATGCTGTGAACTAAGAATCCAAAGTCGGCTACAGACACGCCCCTTTTAGTTCTCGGTGTTCAGCCAATGGGAAGATATGCTCTGCTATTAAGGTAAGATCTAGGAGTAAGAACCCCACAGTGTAGGTCCTCACCCTGGGTACTATTTGCTGAGGAGAGGGGACTTTGAAGGCTATTATTGCCCTTTAAACTTTTGGAAACAAAGATGTTTTAATATAAATGATGTGATGTGGGTGGGTGGGAAAATATACGCCCTCAAATAATTCCAATCTTGGCTGAGAGCATCCGTGGCTCTCGCTTCCCTCTGATAATATCTTGAGAAGAACTTCTCTGCCTTGGAATTTTGAGTTGAAGCTATGATGTCCCACTCCAGGCTCCTCCAACAGTCTATAATCTCCCGATAGCCATTCAAGTTCCATTGCCCATTGTCCACTTGCTTCCTGGATAGCAGGTCTTCTACCTAATTCAGACTTACAGGAATATGGTTAGTTGTCTAGTCAAACAGATTTCTCTGTGCCCAATCCAAGATTGGTGCTACCCCCCTCATCAATGATCTGCTCCTTGTGCCTACTTGTATTCTGAATTATGACAATGCTGCTGCAATGTCAGACCTTATGCACACTGGAGCAGCCTGAATGAGTGGGAGAAGAAAATTGTCTTGAGTTCTAATACCGGCAAGGGGAGAAATGACAGGTGAAGATGTGGAGGACGATGGCTCGGAAGCAGCATGTATGGAGCGGGCCTTTCCCTTGAGCACCCAGGGGACGGCCATCTCCAATACAAGGGAGGGAGAACTGGGTGCTAGGAAGGATAGGCAGGTGGTAGTGGTAGGGGACTCCATTATTAGAAGGGTAGATAGGGTAATCTGTCGCCAAGACCCTGCATGCCGAACAGTGTGTTGTCTGCCTGGTGCTAGGGTTCGACATGTGGTGGATCTGTAGACAGATTATTGGGTGGGGCTGGGAGTGACCCGGCGGTCTTGGTTCACATTGGTGCCAATGACAAAGTTAGAGGTGGAGGTGAGGTCCTTAAAAATGATTTCCGAGAATTAGGGGCCAAGTTAAAAGCAAGGACCTCCAGGGTAGTGATTTCAGAAATACTACCGCAGCCACGTGCTACGCTAGGGAGACAACGGGAGCTCAGGAGTATAAATGCGTGGCTAAGAGGGTGGTGTAAGGAGATGGGGTTTGGGTTTTTAGAGGACTGGGCTGATTTTTCTGTTGGCTACAGGCTCTTTAGTAGAGACGGATTGCACCTCAATGGTGATGGTGCAGCTGTTTTGGGGGAGAAGATGGCTAGGGGGTTGGAGGAGATTTTAAACTAGGTATGGGAGGGGAGGGAACGTTGAACTACACAGGGGTAGATAGAGAAGTTAGGGATCAGGGGGCTATTAACACAACGGAGGGAGGAGAAGGGGGAGGGGGGAGCATAGAGGATAAGGAGGCATGTACGACCATGTATGGAAGTAAATCAATTAATAATCTAAAATGTATTTACAAATGCAAGAAGTCCGGCTGGAAAAACCGGCAAACTTGAAATAATAGCTTTAAAGGAAAGGTATGATGTAATTGGTATAGCAGAATCATGGCTTAATGATTCACACGACTGGACAGTAAATATTGAAGGATACTCCTTATTTAGACATGACAGAATTAATAAGAAAGGAGGAGGAGTATGTATGTATGTTAAACAGGAATTGAAGCCAAATTTAAAAGATGGAATAGATGGGGGAGTAAACGATACGGCAGAAACATTATGGGTGGAACTGTGTACAGGAAGGTAGGTGAATTAATTGTTGGAGTATGTTATAAGCCGCCAAATGCTGGGGAGGAGGTGGAAATGAATCTCCATATGCAGTTGGCGAAGGCTGCTGGTATGGGACATGTTCTGGTCATGGGGGATTTTAACTACCCTGACATAGATTGGAGTAAGGGAACTGCCAGCACCTCAAAAGGTATAAAGTTCTTAAATTTCCTATATGAGCATTTTCTTTCACAGATGGTAGAAGTTCCTACTAGACAGAATGCGTTGTTGGATCTGGTGATATCTAATAACCCTGAGCTCATTTTGGAGATGAGGGTAATGGGAAGCTTAGGGAATAGTGACCATGATATAGTGTCATTTAATATAGGTTGCAAAAAACTAAAGTGCACCGGCTTAACAAAAACTTTTAACTTTAGGAAAGCTAATTTTATGCTGTTAAATGAATCGCTCCTGCTCATAGACTGGGGGGAACTGTTTCTAGGTAAAGATACTGAGCAGATGTGGACCACTTTTAAAGGGATATTAAACTATTACATTTCTAAATCGGTACCTTTAGGTAACAAGTGTAAAAAAATTAGATCCAGTCCTGCATGGCTTAATGCTCAGGTAAAAAGGGAGATGGAAAAAAAGAAAAAGGCTTTTAAAATTTTGAAAACAGAAGGCACAGAACAGGCTTACAGGGAGTACAAAAGCTGTAATAAAGAGTGCAAGAAAGTAATTAAACTAGCTTAAATAGAAAATGAAATACGGATTGCCGAACAAAGCAAGTCCAAAGACCCCAAAATGTTTTTTAAGTATATAAATGGTAAAAAGATGAGGACTGAGAATGTGGGACCATTAAATAATGGAGCTGAGGTGGTAGTAGAGGATGCCGAAAAGGCTAATCTGCTAAACCGTTTTTTTACATCGGTTTTTACTGTTGAGAATCCTTGTCCTTACAGTAGAGATTGTAATAATATGCAGGGAAGAAATGAAGAGTTTTCACATTGGATAACAGAGGATATGGTACGGAAACAATTAGACAAGGTTAATATCAATAAAGCGCCATGACCAGATGGATTGCATCCTCGGATTTTAAAGGAGCTTAGTTCAGTTCTATCTAGACCACTGTTTCTCATCTTTTCAGATTCGCTTTTGTCGGGGGATGTGCCGCTGGATTGGAAAAAAGCCAATGTAATACCAATATTCAAAAAAGGTAGTCGTTCACAGCCTGGAAACTATAGACCTGTAAGCCTAACATCAGTGGTAGGGAAGGTGATGGAAACCTTGTTAAGGGATCATATCCTTGACTTTGTTTCCAGGGATCATCTTATTAGTAGTAGTCAGCATGGATTTATGAGAAATAGATCATGCTAGACAAATTTAATTGGTTTTTATGAAGAAGTGAGTAAGAAGCTAGATTCAGGCACAGCAGTGGATGTGGTATATTTGGATTTTGCAAAAGCTTTTGATACTGTGCCACATAAGCGACTACCGTATATACTCGAGTATAAGTCGAATTTTTCAGGCTTTAAAATTAGCCTGAAAACCTAACCTCGACTTATACTCGAGTCAAGTCCTAATTTAGATCCAAATTCTGCAATTACAGATAGTAACCAGTAGGTGGCGCTGTGTTAACCTGCAAAGAAAGTTACAGGAGCTGATCTGCCTTTACACTTCCTGCTTCCTGTATTCTGGCTGCTGGACTCACTCAGCACTGTCACTGGATGCTGTAAATCTGATGGGTCTCCTCAGTTTGGGGCAAAAAACAGCTGCTAGTACAGTGCAAAGGACAGCTTGAAACTACAACTCTCAGGTGGCATTTTTAACTATTGGGGTCAGAGAATCCTTTACTAAATGGGGGTCAGAGTTCCCTTTACTATATGGGGGTCAGAGGGCCCTTTACTATATGGGGGGTCAGAAGAATTGTAAATGATGGTAAGCTTAATTAAAAGTTTACTGAACCTTGCCACTCCACATGTTTAGAAATTGAAACTCCCAGCAACAAAGCATGCTGGGAGTTGTAGTTTCCAAACATCTGGAGTGCAAAAGAATTGGAGGTTACTGGTACTGGATTTGGCTATTACTGTATGGGATTCATGTATGGGAATTCTGCTGTCCATTTAAAGGGCAACTAAAGACTAAAAACAACACAGAATCAGAAGGCAGTAGTGGTGATAATTTCTACCCTCGACTTATACTCGAGTCAATCGGTTTTTACAAATTTTTCAGGTAAAAATAGGTACCTCGACTTATACTTGGATCAATTTATACTCGAGTATATACGGTAATGTATAAACTGAGGACTGTTGGCCTTGAAGAAAACATTTGATCATGGATAGAGAACTGGTTATTGGACCGCAAACAGAGAGTGGTGGTTAATGGAGCTACATCTATGTGGGCTAAAGTTCTAAGCGGAGTGCCTCAGGGCTCTGTACTGGGGCCGCTTCTGTTTAATCTGTTTATAAATGACTTAGAAGATGGCATTGAGAGCAAGGTCTCAGTATTTGCTGATGACGTAGATAGATTATCAAAATGGGCAGCAGAATGGCAGATGAGATTCAATGTTGATAAATGTAAGGTGATGCATTTGGGATTTAATAATCCCTGTGCCACCTACACCATAAATAACTCTGTGTTAAGTGCATCTGTAATGGAAAAAGATTTGGGGGTTCTGGTAGATAACAGACTTAGCCATAGCAAACAATGCCAGGTAGCAACAGCTAGAGCTAGCAAGATATTGTCTTGTATAAAAGGGGGAATAGATTCAAGAGAGAAAAATATTATTCTCCCTCTTTACAAGGCACTGGTAAGGCATCATTTGGAATATGCGGTGCAGTTTTGGAATCCCATATAAAAAAAGGGACATCTTGGAAATTGAGGCAGTTCAGAGAAGGGCAACTAAATTAATAAGGGGAATGGAGGGGCTCGAATATGCAGGCAGATTAGACAAGTTAGGGCTGTTTACATTGGAGAAGCGACATTTGCGTGGGGACATGATTACCTTATACAAATATATTAATGGGCCATACAATGAACTCTCTGGTGCATTGTTCACTAATAGGTCATATCAGAGGACACGTGGAAATCCTCTAAGGTTGGAAGAAAAGAAGTTAGGAAGGGTTTCTTTTTCAGGTTAGGAAGGGTTTCTTTACAGTGAGAACGGTGAAACTGTGGAACTGTCTTCCAGCAGGTGTGGTAATGGCAAGTTCATTGAATAGCTTTAAAAAAGGCCTGGATAAGTTTCTAAAACTAAAAAATATTGAGAATTACTGGTATTAATGCATATAGATCTGGTTGATCCAGGGATACATTCCGATTGCCGTTTGGAGTCAGGAAGGAATTTTTCCCCCCTTTTTAGCTGGGTTTTTTTGCCTTCCTCTGGATCAACTGTTAGGTAGGGTTAAAAATAAATAAAGAGGGTGAATAGGTTGGACTTGATGGACGTATGTCTTTATTCAACCTTAATTACTATGTTACTATGTATGTAGGTCTGTTTTCCAAACACCCTGCACAAATTGATGATCTATGTGTTCTCTCCATTCGACTCCTGATGCATCTGTGAGCAGATATATCCACTCCTGTTCCATGAGAGGAGTCCCCACATGCAGGTTTTTCTAGAGTCATCTACCAAGGAAGATTCTTTTTACTAAATACTTCAGATGATATATCTGTTGTATTCAATTAGATCAACTAGACTTGAAGTTTAGTTCTTGAAGACGTTTCGCTAGTCATCCAACTGGCTTTCTCAATTCAGAATGACTTGTACAAGAATATGTGGCAATTATGTACCCTGGAAAGTCCCAATTAGCATATCACAGCCAGGTGTTAAGGGCTGTGATGAATTGGCTGTGAACGGTCTTGCTTCCTTTTGTCCCAGCTGGTAAGGAAGTATAGCTGCAAGGGTCTGATTTTCCACCTTCCCCAATTGACCAGGCATATTGTTGCTGTTAAATGGCCCAGGAACATCATATAATCTCTTGCTGAGACCTTGTTGTTTCGAAGCAACTGATTTGCCAACTGGCCTATTCTTGTAATTTTTTGGTGTGGTAGGGACTCTATTCCCTGCCGGGAATTGATATTGCCCCCCCAAAAGATCAATGTTTATGTTGAAGGCTGACTTTTCTCCTTGTTTATTATTCATCCACATCACTGGAGAACCTTCAACGTAAATTCCCTGTTTTGAATCCGTATGGCCTTCTGCTTGGCTATGATGAGAAGATCATCTAGGTCAAGGATCCTCAAACTATTGCACTCCAGATGTTTGAAAACTACAACTCCCAGCACTCCTCAACTACAGACGGAAGCCTAGGAATGCTGGTAGTTTGAGTTTTCAAATATCTGGAAAGCCATAATTTGAGGATCCCTGATCTAGGTAGTGGAAGATCTCCACTCCCAACGTTCTTAAGTGTAATATTACCACTACTAAAACCATTGTGAAGGTTCTGGTAAATGTTAAAAGGCGAACGGGAGTAAACTGATAATGTTGGCTTCCTAATGTGAACCTGAGAAACCGCTGGTGCTCTGTTGCGATAGGTACATGACAATAGGCATTGGTCAAGTCTATGGTGCACATCCAATCCCCTATTGAGCACCCCTGACTGTTTGCAGCATCTCCATCTTGAAGTTCTGGTACTTCAAGTGCTTGTTCAACTCCTGTAGATCTAAAATGGGATGCCAATCCCTTGTTGTCTTTTTGATTAAGTAGAGCGGCGAATATAATCCGGTCCTTCTCTGCTCTATCGGTACTGAAGTTCTGGTACATCTTGAAGTTCTGGTACTTCAAGTGCTTGTTTAACTCCTGTAGATCTAAAATGGGATGCCAATCCCTTGTTGTCTTTTTGTTTAAGTAGAGCGGCAAATATAATCCGGTCCTTCTCTGCTCTATCGGGACTGAAATTAAAGCCTCCTTGAGCAATAGCTTGTTGACATACTCCAGAAGGATTTGTCTCCTCTCCTGGTTTGATGACAACAGGGACAGAAAGAAGAAGAATCTTGGGCCTCTGCAAGAACTCCAGATGGAACCCCCTGGAGAGAAACCAGGAGTTCGACGTTATCTATGCCCATACTTTCCAGAATTTTAATAACCTAGCCCTGACCTGGGAAGCATGGGCAGGACTCACTTTATAAGGGCTTTAGGTCTTTAGGGGCTCTAGGGTTGTTCTGTTTGCCCCCCCCAAAAATTGTATTGGCGTCCTTTTCAGGAGGAAGCTCTGGTATATTCCTTCCTAGGCCGATAGGATTTCCAATCCTCTCTCCTCTTGCTAAGAAATCTTTCCTGCTATGTTGTCATGAATAGCAGCTTATTCCTTTATCTTTTAGGAATGTAATTATTGCAGTTTTGGGGATTGGGGTTGATTTAGCTTTTCATAATTTTTAATTATGTTTTTAAGTAGGTGGCTTGAGAATATTCACTGGCTATGACATCATCTCTCCCAACCATGACTGACTGCAGTTGCTACCCGGAGGACCTAAATGTGAGATGGGGGGAAAATGTTGTCATGAATGGCAGCTTATTTCTTTACTAGACATTAAGCCTGTTACAATAACGGGCACTAGAATCCCAGAGAGTCTCCCTCCTCCATGTCCCAAGGCCATAGCCCCCCTCCTCCATGTCCCAAGGCCAGAGTTCCCTCTTAGTGTCCTAGACCCAGGGTCCCCCCTCTGTCCCAGACCCAGGGTCTCCCCCCTCTGTCCCAGACCCAGGGTCCCCCCCTCTGTACCAGACCCAGCCCCCCTCTGTCCCAAACCCAGGGTCCCCCCCTCTGTCCCAGACCCAGGGCCTCCCCTCTGTCCCAGACCCAGGGCCCCCCCTCTGTCCCAGATCCAGGCCCCCCCCTGTCCCAGACCCAGGGGCCCCCCTCTGTCTCAGACCAAGGCTTCCCCCCCACTCTGTCCCAGACCCAGGGTCCCCCCTCTGTCCCAGACCCAGGGTCCCTCACTCTGTCCCAGACCCATGTTCCCCCCTCTATCCCAGACCCAGGGATCCCCCCTCTGCCTCAGAACCAGGGCCGGACGCAGTTAAATGGAGGGGCAGCGGAGAATTTGTTAAAAGTGACAAGTTATACAAAGGTGCGGCAGAGAATAAAAAAAATTGTTCCCGTTCCGTTATACACATGCGCTGGATTATGCACATGCATACAAATGCCCACACTTACATAGCAGGCAATGGAGGGAAAATGGTTCCCGATTTCTGCACATGCGCGAAATGCAATGGCTGCTACACGGAGGGGCGGCAGAGGTGAAATAGCTCCCTAAGTTCCCTGCAAATGAACGGAAAGAACAACTAAGGGAGCCCAGGTAACAACACTTCTTTGAGGGAAATGGATGGGTGTTAACACCAATAACATTGTAGTGGAGGATTGGGGTGGAAACCTAGTGGCCAGGGGAGGTAATTGCACTGACACACACACACATACACACACACGGAATTACAAAAGCCTTGGGATTTTATATATATTAATCTTTTAGGAATGTAATTATTGCAGTTTTGGGGATTGGGGTTAATTTAGCTTTTCCTAATTTTTAATTATTTGGGTGGGCATGACCTTTAAAAATGCATACATCATTGTAAAGTCAGGCATACAAATTGTGCTTGGTCCTTCTCAGTTCCCTCTTAAGATCCTTTCCTGCTGGTAACATATCTTAGGCAGCCAAATATTCACTTGGCACTAGCTCCAAAGTCAGCAAAGGGGCTAACATAACTGGAAAACTGGTAAAAGTGGCAGCATCAGTGACTGAACTAATATCTATGTCTTTAATCTAACCCTTTTCTGGCAGGCTCATATAAAAATTATTTTGTAAGTAGACTGTCTGATGTGTATCCCTATGACTGTCCTCATTGATTGTTTCTGCAACTCTACATGTGGTTAAATAATCAGAGATTTGTGTCCATAGTGAATACATTTCATTTTCATTCCCTATGTGCTCGGGTGCGCTTTCTGCCTGGCTCGGAGGGGATATGGAAACCCAACCATATTGATAAATGCTAATGTCAGGTAGAGATGGGATCCAGGTCCAGGTCCAACACGGAACCCCTTGGTTCTGAAATCCGAAAGATCCGAATCCGGACGGATCCTCCAGATTTTGGGACATTGGAACATATTTTCGAAGATTTTCTAATGTATGGAGCTATTTTCGATAATTTTTGAAAATATCTTCGAACGTTCGAAAATACGATCGGCGACCACTTTCGAGTTTATGGTCGTATTTTTTGAAAATCGAACGAAAATAGCATTGAACATTCAAAAATATTTGAGAATACGACCGGAAACTCGAAAGTGGTCGCCGATTGTATTTTCAAGGATTTTCGAACGTTCCAAGATATTTTCGAAAAGTATTGAAAATAGCTCCGTAGGTTTGAAAATCGTCGAAAATTTGTTCCGTTTTCGGATCTTCTGGATTTTCCTGAGATTCGGGAATCCGAAAACGGAACAAAACTATGTAGTTTCGGTCATCTCTAATGTCAATTTCAATTCATTATCCTCCCCCTGCAGCTCTGCACTATGTTGTAGAGATGGACACAAAACCGAATGTATCATTCACTAACCCCTAATGTAGCCTTCGATTTTTGTTAACCCTCAAAATATTGTTCATTTTCAGTAACCCTCGAATGTATGGTTCGTTTTCGGTTACACTCGAACTTATCGTTCGCTAACCCTCGAAATTATCTTTAGTTTTTGGTAATCCTCGAATGTATAGATTGTTTTTGGTAACCCTCGAATTTATCGTTCGGTAACTCTCGAAAGTATCATTCGATTTTGGTAATCCTCGAATTTATCGTTCTATTTTCGGTAACCCTCGAAAGTATTGTTCGGTAACCAATGAATTGGCCCTAACCCTCAAATGTAGCTTGCGCAAAACCCGACAATTGCCCGCTTGTGTTTAAGAAGTGTTTTAACAGGTTTTGGTGATAGTGACATGTTCCCCAGTCCATTTCCCAGGTGCCACAGCCATTTACAGTAAGTTACCATTGTTAGTTTAGCTGTAATTCACCCGAACTATCACTCCTCCATTGACTTTAAAGGGTAACTGTGGTCTCCAATTCTTCCAAACTAGTAAGGATTATATAAAAAGCCTTCCATCATACCTTCAAAATAAAACCAAAATCACATCTCTAGATACAATTCATGAGAAGTTATTGCTGAAAATGTTCAGCAATATTACTTCCTGCTTGAACTCTTCCTGTTTTTTAGCCATGTGACCAGCTTCAAGTCATGTGACCAGCCTGTCTGCATTAATAGGCTCCCCTTCTCAACTGTCAATTTCCCCCCCAGGTACTTCCTGTTTTCCCCAGCATTATATATTTACTGAGCATGCTTCTCCCCCAGGGTGGAGGGGCGGGCAGAAGTCAGGTGATGTCACTCGACCTACTGGAAGCAGGAAGTTTGATCATTCACCTCAATATCATTTCTCACAGGGTGAAGCCAGAGATGTGATTTTCGGCTCATTATAAAGGAAATACTGCAGGCTTTCATTTAACCCTAACTTGTTTGGAGACCACATTTGCCCTTTAATGGATCCGAATTCAAACTTTCATACTATTACTGAAGTTCGAAAATGGACCAAACTTTATGATGTTTCTATAAATGTCCCTACTAAAGTGTCAATATGGAAGATATGAAATCATGTGGGTGAGATATAAATTTACTTTAGATGAACTGATATGTCTAATTAGAAAAATGGAGGGAAAATATCAAAGGCTAGGCCACACAGCTTCGTTTGTCGCAAGCTAGCGATCACCACATTGTATGCACTGTGCTGGGATCTGCATTCAGAGCACATGTAATCACCACTTTTTTGTGGATCGCACGCACACAGATTGTGGGCAACTGTGCGGATCACAGCACAAATGGGCAGTAACGCGTGAAATGCGCACACTCTTTTCTCGGGCTTGCCGTTCTGGCATATTGTTTCCTCAGTCTAAATCAGCAGCAAGACTAAGACAGAATTGAGATTGCATTTGTGTGAAATATATCTAAATATCATGTTGACTGTCATTAATATGTATAGTAGGGTTGCCACCTTACCCTTTTAAATTATCTATATATAATTCTACATGCTTAATTTCTGACTTCCAAAAATCTGGTTCTATTTTGGATTTTCGAACTTCTGAAAAAGTTCAAAAATCGGAAATCGGACCCATTAAAATCAATGGAGAAAAATACTGTACATGGCTCTGGGACCTGGGAAATGGTCTGGGGAACTTGTACAAACTTCAAATAAAGTAACTTCCATCACACGCATGCTGTTTTCGAGCTTCTTCATTTGACATTGTGAAAATTTTAAAAGGGGGTGCTTAGTATTATACAAGAGGAATCCTGCCCGGCATGAAGTGGCACTACTGACTTGCTATATACCTTAACAAAAAGGGGGCAAAATTAAAAAAATCTGTCTTAAAGGGAAAGTTCAGTGGAAAATATTATTTTTAAAATTCTTAGATTACATTAGGCATACTTAATTATTCTTCATATTCTCTTCAATTATGAAAATCAATTGAATTTCCTGCTGTTGACATTAGTGAGCTGACAGGTTCTGTAACCGTCCTTCTCCTTCCCAGAATGCAGACTCACATGTGTGTCCTTCCCACTTGCAGCAAAGTGACTTATGTGAAATCCCAGTCATATTGTGTACATGGGATGCTGTTTTGTTTTTTGCTTGCTTGACTGTTTTTTTTTCCTTAATAAAGGAAGGAAATGGGCAGTATCACATGTATTGCGATTTCTTTTTCTGATAAACACAAGTGTGATTATTCACCTTTTTAAAAACCTATTTATGAGAAAAACCTAAAGAAACCTCAACTCACCTTCATGGTTTATTCAAACCAACCTTGGAAAAAAACATTAAAGAAACCCAAGGCAAAGTAGGGCAAAGAAAGGCCATCGCCGTGAACTTCTGCGTTTAAACATAGCAAGCAGCATTATAAGGATTTCACCATGGAAATGGAATGAATTTCCAATAGGTTTTTGGGAATATAAGCATTTTTATAAGCCTTTTAGGATATTTCCCTTATAATCCTAAATGCACAAGATTGTTGGTTTGTTTCCAAAACGTAGGGTATTGGCAAATATTGTATTGCCTGCAAAGTTATAAAAGTTTAACCTGATGTTTTAATTCCAATGAATTTTAAAGGTTAATGTAGCTCAAAAACAGCAAGATGGTAATGTCCACGTCTTTCATTATTTGCTTACTAAACCTGTTTTTTAGTTTCTATATGACCATTAACCTTACAACCTCTATACTTGTCTCTTAAAGGGCATGTCCACCTAAAAAATAAGTAAAGCTGTTTAGCTTAATTACCCTCCAAAAGTGGACTTAAGTTTTACCCTTACCTTGATCCGACGCTCCCATGCTGAGCTATACTTACTTTAAAATCAACCAATCCCGTCTCCTGCCTTCTCTCAGCCGTCGTGTCCATGACTGACAGCACATACTTGAAAGAGAAGATTAAGAGCAGGCTCTGCTCCTGCATGCTTATAACTGTCTCAAAACAGAGGGCAGGAGCTGGGACTTTCGTCAAGGGATCAGCTGATGTTAAAGTAAGTATAGCTCAGCATGGGAGCATCAGATGAATAACGTTAAAACGAAAGTCCACTTTTGGGGGGTAATTAAGCTGAACAGCGTTACTTGTTTTTTTGGGAGGACATGCCCTTTAGGCTAGCCGTACATGGGTCCATTTGTTTTCAATAGTTTTACATTTCAATTGACTTTTTTAGACAAAACATATTGTCAGAGCCACACATGGGAAACGATTTTCGATTCTTTATTAATTATAAATGATGATTTTTAACTAATTGTATGCTTGTTAATGCAATCAAACTAAAATCTTTTAAGATTTTGTAATAACTTTAAGATACTTGTACAACTGACTGAAATTTTCTGACCTGACCAATCAAAATTAGATTCTACACTCAATATCGATCACTTTTGATTGAATGCAAAAAAGGGATAGATTTTAACGGAGATCGCTTTAAAGAATTTAATCCACTGATCAATCAAAAAGATAGATGGCTAGTTTTACAGAGAATCACATCTTCATCACTAGTATTACACTAGAAATCTTACTTCTTGACATTCCTGCTTCATTCGAACAACCGGTCAATCACTTTGCAATTGACTTTCACTGGGCCAGGACATGGAATGTAGCCGGAACATCAGGAGGTGAAACATTTAGACATTTGACAGATTAAATGTTAGAAAATCAAATCAATCTAACATTTGAAGGGCATGTTCACCCCCAGTATAATATTTCTTACTTACGGTCTCCAACCCCCAAACACTGAGATCATTATATTTACTCACTTCCCCATAGTCCCTGAAGCCCAGTTTTCTTCCGGGTTGCAACCCGGCCAATGAATGATTCTGCATTCGGTCGCGTCTCCTCTGAAAAAGTTCTCTGATCTTAAAGAGGAGGCAAAGACTGGGGAGGAAAATCCTTTGGGGGTAAAGTATGTTTTCTGGCTTCAGGGGGCGAATATAAGAATCTTGAGGTTTGGGTAGGGTGGGAAAGATATGAAATATTATTCTGGGGGTGCACATGCCCTTTAATAGTTGAATGGCCAGCAGGGCCGTCTCTACACTTTTTGACACCTTAAAAAAAAAATGCTGCCCCCCTCTCCGTGCTACTGGAGGGGGTGTGGTTTTATAATTGAATGTGGGTGATGCTTTGTCTGAAAGTGGGTGTGGCTTATCCAGAAGTGAGAGGGGCTTTATCCACATGACTGGTAAATAATGCCCACAATGACTGGTAAATGATGCCCACAGTGACTGGTGTTAGATGCCCAACATTGATTTTTGATCTGCAGGACTGACAAACATTGATTTTGATCAAATGAATTGCCAGTCAGAAGGGAGGGGGAGGAGTCGTAGGCGCATTCTGTTGTGCAATAAAAGTCACTGCTTCCCCTGCTTTTTAAAGTCACAGTACCTCATGAAAATTTGTGTTTTTTTTACAAATGGTATTTTTGGGCCCCCACTGGCATCTGGGCCCCCGGCACATGGAAAAATGATGTGCCCCAGACATATGATCAAAACTGCTGCCTCCCTACAGGGTGGTGCTCTGTAATGTGCTTCACCTTGCCTCCTTAGAGAGGCGGCCCTGATGGCCAGCATAATGACTTGTTCCTAACCATTGTGCCTGGTAAATTCTTGCACATTGTTTCTAATGAAGGTAAGCACATTGAGTAGTTTTGATGTGGGATAGGCAGCAAAAATCAACATGACACAATTCAAACAATAGCATCCAATGGGAACATTCACTTGCAGTGTTTAATTTTAGATTTCACAGTAAAGCCTCAAAAGCAAGTGTGGTCGCGGGGCTGATGCACGATGTGTGTGCACGGCCGTTTAGCCCAATAATCGTGCTGTGTATGGCCACTTTGACTGCCGAAGTGGATGGTCGCTGACAAAGTTCCCATACATGGCATCATTATTGGCTGATAAGGCCATGTATACACATTGTGTGTCATGGGTCGGCCCCTGCGATCGCACATGTGTATGCACCTTAAGAGGGGGCAAAAAGCTCAGTGGAAAGGAAGTAGCTCAGTAGCTACTTTCAGGATGAAAACGTACATTCCTCTAAATATTATTTTCAGTACAAATCCTTTTGCTTGGAGAAATAAAAATAATATGATCAAAGTAATTCATATGCCAAATGGATAAGCTAAAGGGGTGATGGCCCTATGTGGATGCACTACTTACTAATGCCAGGAGCCTTTGAAGGTAAATTCAATGCTATATTGTCAATTACATGGTGAATGTACATGTATTTATGTGCCTGTTCTACATGGCAGCACTGGAAAGTCTAGTACACTGAAATCAGTGCAGCGTTTATCTCTTTCTTTATAGGGGCAAAGAAGTCCCTGCTTTAATTTAGATCACACCTTTACAAGGCAAAAGGACATGACATTTAACTGTACTGCTTCCTAAGTTCTTACTTTATAGCTGAGCAGAGACGGGGAGAAAAAACAGATGCATTGAGTTTGCCCAAGGGCTTGTAAATAAATGAAATTCTTGCACTTCAGCTCCCATGAGGTGGAAATTAATCTGACTGTAGTCTCGAGGTTGTGTCTTTGATATGTTGCCCCGACATGGTTACTTTTTTTCTCATAACCTTGCTAGTAATATTGCAGGTTGTATGGGGGTCATTCACATTGCAACCTTCAGCTGTCTTGTCTTGGCCCTATTGGCCCCTCTAGGAATTGCATCTTTTCACTCGTTTCACATTAGGAGCTGCTGTTACTATTCTTATCTCCTTGTTCACACAGGCATCCCACGCTCTGAATTTTAAAAAATAAAATGTACTGACCACCTTTACTATGCACAGCTAGGGTATTTAAAGGATAACGAAAACTGGTTGTCAGCAGCATTTTGGAGAAACCAACTACCACAGCATAGTTGTTTCTGTTAGCTGGGCCATAACCTAAGAGTACACTGGCTACCTGGCTCAGTTGTCAATATTTAATGGCAATGCATAATGTTCTGTGGCATTAATAAAGTCCTCATAAAGTCTTGCTACTCCCATCTTAAGGTACACGGGCAGATGTTTTTCCGATCGAATTTCCAATATGATTGAAGTTTTAATATTGATCTTCTGCTAGATTTTACCTTGAAATCGGTGGGAGATGGGGTCGGCACCTGGCCTGATCTTTGTTTTATCGATAAATCACTGGATATTGAAGAAGGGCAAATCAGAGAAATGAAAAAATCAATATTTTGAGTGACTATATTGAACTTGACGAGCCACTCAAAATATCAATGGCGGGTATGGGGGCCTTTATGGTTATATTTCTAAAGGAACGCTTGGTATCTTACAACCACAGTATTCTCCCCATATTTTTTTTGTCCAGCTGGGTGACATGAAAAGGCAGCCGGGTGGGCGGGATGAGTACATTTGGAAAATTAAATGAGCACTATTCATTAGTTCATTATTTTTTTTCCCAACAGATTTTTGAAAACTACAACTGCCAGAATTGCTTGGTTGCAGAATGCAGGGAATTAGTTTTAAAACATCTGAACCTGATATCATTGTTTGGTTTTAATGGAATGCCTCACATGGAGCCCCCAAAGACCTTCACAGTCCCAGAAGGGTAAGTATTGGTCCAATTTCCATAAACTAATTAATCAGACAAACCAATGAATACAGCAGCAGGGCGGGAATACATTATGTATCTTACCACAGGGTTGTGGTTGGCAGAGAGAGCCCACACACTAGAACAAATGAGTCACTCACACATAGATCCTTCTGCGCACCCAATCACACAACATGGCAGGGCAAGCACATGACCTGCATACAGAGAATGTGGCAGGTTTTGACTGACCTTGGTGCAGGGGGCAGACCTATTAAGCCTATATATAAATGTTTTAGTAAATCACATTAGTGTTCTCTCCAGAAATGTTTTCCAGCCAGGTGGAATGACCCGCCTAGGGTCCATGTGGTCCATGTGGTCCCAGATGCTAGGGAGAACACTGGTGTTATATTGTGAAATAATACCTGCAGAGGTAAATGGGTTGTTATTGGGAAACCCAGATATGGATCCTTTATAAACACTGCTGCCCTCTATGTTTGCTACATACGAATGTTGGAATTGGAAATTTTCTCTTGCTGCTGCATGAACCGGAAAGCCAGTTGTAAATTCATGCTAATCCTTGTTACATAACTATAAATTATAAATTTCAGATGGGCTTTTAGCTATAGTGGCTCTTGGTAACTTCCACTTTGAGGGATTTCTTAATGTTTTTTGCCTTGTAAATTACTGTAAATAACGTTATATGGTGCTATACAAGGGTTTGAGGGCCATAATGTTTCTTGTTAGTAATCTTACTTTATCATTTAAAAAAAAGAAAGTTAAAACCATCTGACCACAGATTTGTGTTCATCACAGTCAGAAGTTTGCCACTAGTGAGCGGTCAGCTGGGACGAATCACTGTTGGTCACAGTTGCTGACATACCCTGACCAACACCCATCATGGCTACCTGCAAAAACACCACCGATTTTTGGGTCCCGACCAACTGATACAAAGAAATATCGCTTGGTCGGCCCAAAAAATATGTAACGAGCCTTAGAAAACATTCATATGTGTACTATAAAAAGGTCCACAGGAAACATTAGCAAGGCTAAAACCGTTTCCTGTTTGGAGTAAATATATAATGAGATATAGATGTTACTTGTAAACTTATTAATGATGTGCAAGAAATATTGGTCTCTGACTTCAGGAATGTGTATTTCCCATCTAACTGTCATGTACTAAGATAAGCACACATCAGCTACAAGTTCTGGCTTATTCCACAAATGGCAAAGAACTACAGGTTAATGCAGGGATCTATACTTACATTCCATAGCAAAGTAAAATAAATGTTTATTTTATGTTAATGTTAGGCAGGTTTATCTGTTTCACTTCTGATTTTTGCTGTACTAAATGTAAACATGTATATGGCTATCATTCCTTTATGTCAAACTGGGATAAAAAATTAGTCAACGGCTTTACAGGCTAATGGGATCAAGGGATAAAAGAGTTTACCAACTTGTATTTAGAAATCTGGTCTAGCCCTCAATAAGGTTGTCATCTCCAGGTTAGTAAAGAGACTTGGGACAGTCTTTGGAATCTGGGTATATTTGGTAATTTCTTAAGGTTCGTACTCACCTGCCGATTTTCACCAGATCCCCAAGCCCGACGAACACCCGCGCCGAATGGCCGAAACGGTCGGTAGCGGTCAGGGGGTCAGGGGGTCGGTGTATACGAACCTTTAGATTGTAAACACTTCTGGGCAGGGATTTCATTCCTAATGGGTTATGGCACACTACACTTATGTTATATATGTGTATTCTTAAAGGGTATGTCCACACACCCCAAATTTTTTTTAATACGTGTCAGGAAATGGGCGCAAACCTCAACCTCGCGGGGCTTAAATATCTGAAAGTTGTCACCAAATGTACTTACCAGCCCTCATTCCCTCGCTGCCTTCTGCCTGTCTTCTGTGCCTTTTCTGTGCACGGAAGACAAGCAGAAGGGGCTTGACCGGCATCCACTCCTATGATTGGCTAAGGCGTGATGCACAAAGGCAAGTACGAGAGACAAGCAGAAGGCAGCAAAGTAACAATGGCTGGTAACTACATTTGGGGAGAGCTTTCAGATATACAAACCTTGTTAGGTCAGGGTTTGTGCCCATTTTGGGGGGTGAACATACCCTTTAACTGATTTATTTATGTCATTTTAAGTTATATGTTTAATGGTTTGTACTGTTTTTATACTGTTTGTATTTTATAATGTACAGTGGTGCATACCCTAGTGTACCCCAGGTAGGCCTATTATATCTGGCAATGCTAACCTATGTGAGAACATATGTTCATTTGTTGATGATACCTTACAACTGTTTGTTTCAGGACTCAGTTCCTATATTCGTGATTCCTCTGATTTCATCACTAAGATTATCAATATACCGATTGATGAAGACTGTTTACTTATCACATGTGACGTTGAGTCCTTATACAGTAATATTGAACATGAACTAGGACTAAGTGCTTGTGAGTACTTTTTTAATATGGGGAATCTCAGACAAAGGAATATACACAATGTGATTCTGAAGCTTTTGCGATACATACTTACACATAATTATTTTGTCTTTGACTCAAGCTTTTATTTGCAATTGAGAGGTACAGCTATGGGGGCCAAATGTGCGCCCTCATATGCTAATTTATTTCTCGGCTGGTGGGAGAGAGAAGTAGTCTTTATAGACTCCATGTTGGATTTTACCTCCCATATGGACCTATGGCTCCACTACATAGATGACATTTTCATCTTGTGGCGGGGCCCTAGGTCAGTAGCTGAGGATTTTATGAAAAAGTTGAATGACAATTCACTCAATATTTTTCTTCATGTATTTCAGACACGACTGTTGACTTTCTTGATATCACTATTACTAAAGGTGAACATTGTCTTCTGACATTTTTATACAGAAAACCGACCTCTACCAATTCATTACTCCATGATGATAGTGCACATTTGTCTAACCTTAAGTAAAAGTTTTCCTAAAGGACAATACATGCGGGTTAGACGCAACTGCAGTGAAGATATAATATACAACAAAGAAGCAAATGAACTGACTCAGAGGTTTCATAATAGGGGCTATCCCATTGATTTACTTCAAAAACATAAAAGTCTTACAGACAAATCCAATCAGCTTGAGATGCTGGTACAGAGACTAAGAAGGCAAGATTCAGTCATCAGGTATGTTACTACCTATAATGAGGAAATTCCAGAAATACGCAGAATTCTACAGAAAAACTGGCATATTTTACAATCAGATAAGACTCTCTCTACTTTTATTTCTGATTTTCCCCAAATGACAGCAAAAAGAAGTAGAAACCTGAGAGATATTCTTGTGTCCAGTCATTTTCATCGGGAAACTAGGACACTTGGCAGGGGGATTAAACTAAGGGGCACATACCCATGTGGGAAGTGTAGGTTCTGTCCCTATATGCTCAAAGAGACATCATTATTTGACTCCTCCAATATACAGCAATTTAATATTATGACATATTTTAACTGTATCACACGCAATGTCATTTATGTGATCCGGTGCCCCTGTCAAAAAATGTATGTGGGCAAGACTACACAGATGATTAAAAACAGGTTGTGCCAACATCTGTCTAATATCAGAAGGGCACATATTGACATTGCTCGCAACAAGACGATCTCTAGCCTAGCGATGCATTTCCTGCAGACTCATGATGGCAATACTCAGGGCTTAAAATGCTTTGGTCTTGATTGTGTCAAGTCTGATTTAAGAGGAGGTAATACTGAGCAGACTTTGTTAAAAAGGGAAGCTAAGTGGATATTCCGTTTAGGCACCTTATCTCCCAAAGGACTTAATGAAGAGCTGGACTTGACTCTATTTATTTGACTCTCATATATTTTCCTTTTCTTTTAGTGCTCCTGATTTAGGAGTCTCAAATTTATATATAATCATTTACGATTCCAGCATCGTTTGCATTAATCGGGACTATCGAGTTACTTCAATCCCGGCTTGGTTATTCTTGAGGTGGAAATTTGAATGTGTATATTGAGATGGTCAGATGCGATATACAATGACCAAGACCTATGATATATAGCTTTGGATACCGCCTGTTACAGCATCGTAAAACGCTTACAATTGGAGTCATTTAACTTATATGACTGGAGATTATTGGGATCTCAACCTTGGATACTTGGGATACCTCCTTTTACAAGAAACAGATTGATCTGTATTTACTGGTGAGATTTATTATGATCATTTTATACAAACAGAATCAATTTTGGAATATCTTTGGAACTCGAGGATGAGACCCTTTTATTTGGATTCAGCATTCGAATTGGAGGATGACACTTACCTTTGATTCACCTCTGTGGATGATATACTTTGTTTCATATGCAAGGATGAGACCCTTTTGGAATGAGCATTCGAATTTGAGGATGGTACTTACCTTTGATTCACCTCTGAGGATGATGCGTACTTTGTTTAATATGCATATTACTATTTTCATCTTTACCAACTTTTATAAGGCATTCCTTATACTTATACTTTTAACTTTAGGAAAGCTAATTTTATGCTTTTAAAGGAATCGCTCCTGCTCATAGACTGGGGGGAACTGTTTCTAGGTAAAGATACTGAGCAGATGTGGACCACTTTTAAAGGGATATTAAACTATAACATTTCCAAATCGGTACCTTTAGGAAACAAGTGTAAAAAAATTAGGTCCACTCCTGCATGGCTTAATGCTCAGGTAAAAAGGGAAATGGAAAAAAAGAAAAGGGCTTTTAAAATTTTGAAAGCAGAAGGCACAGAACAGGCTTACAGGGACTTCAAAAGTTGTAATAAAGAGTGCAAGAAAGCAATTAAACTAGTTAAAATAGAAAATGAAATACGGATTGCCGAACAAAGCAGGTCCAACCCCAAGATGTTTTTTAAGTATATAAATGGTAAAAAAATGAGGACTGAGAATGTGGGACCATTAAATAATGGAGCTGAGGTGGTTGTAGAGGATGCCGAAAAGACTAATCTGCTAAACCGTTTTTTTACATCGGTTTTTACTGTTGAGAATCCTTACAGTAGGGATTGTAACAATGTGCAGGGAGGAAATGAAGAGTTTTCACATTGGATAACAGAGGATATGGTACGGAATCAATTAGACAAAGTTAATATCAATAAAGCGCCAGGACCAGATGGATTGCATCCTAGGATTTTAAAAGAGCTTAGTTCAGTTCTAGCAAGACCACTGTGTCTCATCTTTTCAGATTCGCTTTTGTCTGGGGATGTGCCGCTGGATTGGAAAAAAGCCAATGTAATACCAATATTCAAAAAAGGTAGTCGTTCACAGCCTGGTAACTATAGACCTGTAAGCCTAACATCACTGGTAGGGAAGGTGATGGAAACTTTGTTAAGGGATCATATCCTTGACTTTGTCTCCAGAGATTATCTTATTAGTAGTAGTCAGCATGGATTTATGAGAAATAGATCATGCCAGACAAATTTAATTGGTTTTTATGAAGAAGTGAGTAAGAAGTTAGATTCAGGCACAGCTGTGGATGTGGTATATTTGGATTTTGCAAAAGCCTTTGATACTGTGCCACATAGGCGACTAATGTATAAACTGAGGACTGTTGGCCTTGAAGAAAACATTTGTTCATGGATAGAGAACTGGTTATTGGACCGCAAACAGAGAGTGGTGGTTAATGGAGCTACATCTATGTGGGCTAAAGTTCTAAGCGGAGTTCCTCAGGGTTCTGTACTGGGGCCGCTTCTGTTTAATCTGTTTATAAATGACTTAGAAGGGGGCATTGAGAGCAAGGTCTCTGTGTTTGCTGATGACACTAAATTATGCAGAGCTTTGGAAACTTCCAATGATGTGCAAGTGCTGCAAGCAGACCTAGATAGATTATCAAAATGGGCAGCAGAATGGCAGATGAGATTCAATGTTGATAAATGTAAGGTGATGCATTTGGGATTTAATAATCCCTGTGCCACCTACACCATAAATAACTCTGTGTTAAGTGCATCTGAAATGGAAAAAGATTTGGGGGTTCTGGTAGATAACAGACTTAGCTGTAGCAAACAATGCCAGGTAGCAACAGCTAGAGCTAGCAAGATATTGTCTTGTATAAAGAGGGGAATGGAATCAAGAGAGAAAAATATTATTCTCCCTCTTTACAAGGCACTGGTAAGGCCACATTTGGAATATGCGGTGCAGTTTTGGAATCCCATATACAAAAGGGACATCTTGGAAATTGAGGCAGTTCAGAGAAGGGCAACTAAATTAATAAGGGGAATGGAGGGGCTTGAATATGCAGGCAGATTAGACAAGTTAGGGCTGTTTACATTGGAGAAGCGGCGGTTGCGTGGGGACATGATAACCTTATACAAATATATTAATGGCCCATACAGTGAACTCTCTGGTGCATTGTTCACTAATAGGTCATATCAGAGGACTCGTGGACATCCTTTAAGGTTGGAAGAAAAGAAGTTTCATCTTCAAGTTAGGAGAGGTTTCTTTACAGTGAGAACGGTGAAACTGTGGAACTGTCTTCCAGCAGAGGTGGTAATGGCAAGTTCATTGAACAACTTTAAAAAAGGCCTGGATAAGTTTCTAAAACTAAAAAATATTGAGAATTACTGGTATTAATGCATATAGATCTGGTTGATCCAGGGATAATTTCCGATTGCTGTTTGGAGTCAGGAAGGAATTTTTTCCCCCCTTTTTTAGCTGGGGTTTTTTGCCTTCCTCTGGATCAACTGTTAGGTAGGGTTAAAAAAAATAAATAAAAAAAAAAAAAAAAAGTGAATAGGTTGGACTTGATGGACGAATGTCTTTATTCAACCTTAATTACTATGTTACTATGTTACTATGTTATAGGTATTGACTTGTTTGTAGACATGGGAACATGGACGATTTGGAATCTGATCCTGGCATTCTACGTTTATATTTACTATTTTTATTTACTATACATATATATGTGCACTCTCCATTGATTGTGACTTGTATAAATATGTATATATGTTCCAAGGTTTATATATATATGTGTTATAAGTTGAATGTATACATATATATATATACACATATTGATATATAATTTTCATTGATGATTTGGTGTATTGGGTTTATTGTTTAGATCTCTACTAGTCCGTGCTAATAGATATTATATAACATTATATTACGTATATTGGATGTTAGTGATTCCCTTTAGATACTGGTATGGGCTGATGTTACGTTTTTCCACTTACTAATATGGCGCCGTCGGCCCCGCGCTTAATACATTTTCTGAATGATGTCATATGGTTGCGCGAGCCTGGGACGCTTGTGTCCCGAGCTCTCGCGAGATTTGTAGTTATTGAAATAGGATCGCGCGGTAGATCGGCGTTCTCACACCATTGAGAAAGCTCTATCCAATAGAGCGAAACGCGTCTGGTGGGCTCTGTCTCTTTGTCCTCAGTATGATCCCCTGGTATTTTTCACGCCTATGTCTTCTGCCACTGCTGTCTTGCCTTTAGAGTCTGCAGGATGTCTTGCTTTATCTGTGTTTGACTGCTTATAGATGAGTATATGACATATCATCCAGCATTACCTGTATAAGTACTAGATGTAGATTACTGTTTGCTACTATTTTTATTTGTGGTTAGCATCATCACTATTATACTCCTGTGGCTCTATATATATGTGTGTGACAGTTTAGTGAATTACTAGGCTCATATACTCTTTTTGGGATCTAACTGCATATACATTATGATATACTGCTATATGTTTTATATGGATTTATTCATACTGTCATGGGACTAAGGGCATGTTAGTTAATGTACTGTTTTTAAGTGTTTTTATATATTCTTTTTTGCCCATGAACAAGTATTAATAAAGGGTTTTTATTATTATTATATACTACAATTTGAGTGCCACAGGTCTTCTTTTTCTTTCTTCTTGATGCATACCCTAGTGTGTTTATAAATAAAATTATACATACATACATTTCTAATATCCAATGGAGTTTGTCTATCATCACCTGTAAATCTTCACTGTGTCTATTAGTTTTCTTTCCTTTTTAAGCCCTCCATGGTCAGTTCATTATAGCATTTAGCTTGTGCTGTGTTTTTCCTATTTTAAATTTCTGTTATGACTTGGCTTGTTTTCTGACCTCTGACTGGACCAACTTTTGCCAGTATCCTGAATTACCCTCTGTACCTCTCTGACTCCCATTGCTGACTTGGACTTTTTGACTATCCTCTAGTGGCCATATTGTTCTTGATTGTTCTCATTGTCTTAAGTATCCCAGGCCAGTGTATCCAGTGTAAATAACTTGCGCTCTAAAAGTGTCGTACACTAGTAACTCACCTGAGATTGTCCTGCTTCATTGCCCAAACCAGAATTCCCGATCCACATTATGACTGACATTACAGCTGTAAAGATCGTAAAATTTAATCTGGTAAGAACCAGATTATGGACATGTGGCTATACATAGGCTGATAGTATAGTGTCTCAACACTTAAAGTAAATCATTACCTGATTTTAACAGTTTTTAAACAATGTATACAATTGTGCTCTGCTTTTGTCTTATCTACTCCCTGGCTCCAAAACCTGCTTCCCATTCATTCCCTTCCTATCCCTATTCTGTCTTTTTCTCTGCCTCTCTTCTTCCATCCAATTACCAATATTCCTTCACACTATATCAGCATTTACAACATACTGTTCCCTTCACCAAGTCCAAACACCCCAGGAAACTTCAGTACAAATCCTTTATTATCATTAAGTTTATTATTCTCCTTCTTGCTGCTGGGTGCTGGGGATATTGCTCCCAACCTTGGACCTTGCAACATTTCCATCTGCCGTCTTCCTCGCGTTTCTACCCCCCTACTTATTCCTTTAGAGGCTCTAATCTTTCTAATATTATAACTGTCCCTACTCTTTCACCTTTGCTTCTACCTTTTTCCTGCGGCCTCCTTAACACACGCTCTCTTGCTAACAAACACACGCCTCGTTCCTCAGGACGGGGTGGAGGGGTAGGTCTTCTCTTTTCCCCTCTCTGCTGTTTTAAACTTGTTTCTCTTCCGCCCTCTGTTGTTTTTCATCATTTGAAGTCCATGCTGTCCAACTTTTCTACCCCTTATGTCTACGGGTAGCAGTTGTATACAGACCCCCTTCTGCCTCAGCCCCAGCCGCTTTCCTTACAGAGTTTGAAACCTGGCTCTCTATCTTTCTTTCCTCCGACTGTCCGGCTATAATTTTAGGTAACTTAACATTGATGACAATAAGCAATCCTGGCCCTCTCGCCTTCTCCACCTAACTTCCTCCTTCTCCCTCCAGCAGTGGACCAACACTAGCACCTATAAGGATGGTCACTTCCTTGACTTGGTCTTAACTAAAAATCTTTCTGTCTCTTATTTTGCGAGTAACTCCTTCCCATTCTCTAATTACAATCTAATTACTTTCTACTCTCCCCTCTCCTTTGATGCTCCATCTACTGTCCTTGTTCGTAACACCCTTGCAATAGACCTTCCGGCTCTCTCCTTCTCTAAGTTCTAGCCTCAATGCCCTCATGTCTGATCCCAACCCTGATTCACTAATACATTCTTATAACTCTATCTTATCCACTATTATTGACTCCTTTGCCCCCTACAAACTCACAAACGTCGCCCCGCTAATCCCCGTCCTTGGCTCAATTCAAATACCAAGTTCCTACGCCGCTGTACTCATACAGCTGAGCGACTGTGGAAAAAGTTAGGCTGTCAAGCGGACTTTAACCATTACAAGCTCATGTTGTCATGTCTTAATTCATCTCTTTCAGCAGCAAAACACTCCTACTTTAGCACGATTATAAACAATAACAAAAATAACCCACGTCGTCTATTTTCGCTATTTAACACTCTCTTGCAGCTCTCCTTTACGGACACTCTTCATTCCATTAATGCTCCTCAGGATTTTGCAGACTACTTCAGAAATAAAATAGATGATATCTGTACTCTATTTCCTACACCCCCAGACAACTCTCGCCTTCTTTTACCTGCCCCACCACCTGCAATTCTGGAATCTTTCACCCCTGTCACCCATTCTGAAGTGGTCGACCTCCTGTTGTCCTCGCTGCTTACAATGTGTACTCTTGATCCCATGCCCATCTTCTTACTCAGACAGTGTGCTAAAATCCTTTCCCCTGCTCTTGCTCACATTTTTAATTGCTTCCTGACCTCTGGGATTTTTCCTGCTGCCTTTAAACATGCGTGTGTCAAACCTCTTCTTAAAAAACCCTCTCTGGACCATACCTGTCTGTCAAACTACCACCCTGTCTCCCTTCAAAACTCCTAGAATGTCTTGTCTCTACGCGCATTATTAAATATCTCCATGCTAATAACTTATTGGATCCGTTGCAATCAGGATTCCGACCGGGTCATTCAACTGAAACAGCTCTCTGCAAAGTCTCAAGTGACCTACAAGCTGCCAAAGCCTAAGGACAGTTCTCGGTCCTCATTCTCCTTGACCAATCGGCTGCCTTTGATACTGTGGACCACTCTCTTCTTATGCAGATTCTCTATTCTCTGGGGATCCGAAATCAAGCTGCGGCGTGGTTGTCTTCTTATCTCTCTAACAGATCTTTCACTGTCTCTTTTGCTAATAAGACTTCCTCTCCTGTTTCGCTTAGTGTGGGGGTCCCTCAGGGCTCGGTTTTAGGACCCTTGCTGTTCTCCCTCTACACTATCTCACTGGGAAAAATAATAAGTTCTTTCAGTTTTAAGTATCACTTATATGCTGATGATACCCAAATTTACTTGTCCACCCCCGCTCTAACCCCTGAAGTTCAATTCCAAATCTCTAAATGTCTGCTCTCTATCTCTTCCTGGATGGTGCACCATCGCCTTAAACTCAATCTATCTAAAGCGGAATTAATCATTTCCCCCCCTAAACAGGGACCTAGTCCACCATTTTCCATCTCTATTGACAATATGGTCAGTTGAATCTGCACGCTGTCTTGGAGTTATCTTTGACTCCTCTCTTTCCTTCCATCATCACACTAACAATGTCGCTAGGACTTGTCGTTTTCTCCTTTGCAATATTGCCAAGATCCGCCCTTTTCTCTCTCTCTCCACTACTAAAATACTCATCCATGCCCTTATAATCTCCCGTCTCGACTACTGTAACATTCTACTGCTTGGACTCCCTGCCTCTCATCTCTCTCCTCTCCAGTCTATCTTAAACTCGGCAGGTCGGATCATCTCACTCTCCTCCAAAAGAGAACCTGCAACCCCGATACTTCAGTCCATAGGGTGGCTTCCCATCAAACAAAGAATCATATTCAATACCCTGCTTTTAACCTTTAAATCCCTTTGCTCTACTGCACGTCCCTACTTATCTTCTCTCTTGGTCCCTTATGCTCCAGGCCATGTCCTTCGCTCCTCACAAGGAGTTTTTCTCCACAGACCCCCAACTAACATTGCTGCCTCCCGCCTTAAACCATTCTCTCTTGCTGCTCCCTACCTTTGGATTTCTCTCCCTCTCTCGCTTCGCCTGGTGACATCCATTAATACTTTCAAATCTAGACTGTCCTCCTACCTTTCTGAGCATCAGCATAACTAATGATTGTTAGCCCTTTCAAGCACTTTGTACCCATCCCTCCCACTTGTATCTGTATGTTGTCCCCCCACTTAGATTGTAAGCTCTTCCAGGCAGGGATCTCATTCCTAATGTGTCGAGGCTTGTTGCACTTATATCCATTTATACATAATTTATATATGTGCTTTCTTAACCGATGTATGAAATTGTATTTAACTTAATTTTTATCTATCTGTTAATGGCTTGCACTTATCCCCTTGTTTGTATACTCTGTATTTTATAATGTACAGCGCTGCGTATCCAAGTGGCGCTTTATAAATAAAATTATACATACATACAAATATACATAAATAAAGGGAGCCGATACCAAAAGATGGAAATTTTCTGTCTTTCCCGACCGACCGTAATTCTGACTATGGACGTTTGTTGGCATTACGGTCTATTGGTTTCGCCCCATCACAATGGAGATATTGGGTAAATCCCATTAGCCCATGATTGGATTTACCTAATATCCATGGCCATTTTTATACCCACAATGTCCAGAGAGGCATTGCTTGTCTAAAGGAGAAGAGAGTGGAGATTTGGGTATCTACACTGAATGAATACTTGAGAATATTCAGACAAACACACAAACATAAAAAACGCTTTCCTTTCCTTTCTGGAGGACTTGTAATATAGTATGATGCCTTTAGTACTTTTAATATGGTGTGATGCTTTTGCAAAGTTTTGTTGTTATTGGTTATGTACTTACTTTTTTAATGTGTAACTCTAAGTTATCCTTCTAGAGCCGCACTTTAAATGTCAAAAACACAGACATTGATTTGTATAAACATATTGTGCAGAATGCATTGTTCTGCTGATAATAAGTAAATGCAATCTGTCTGAATGTCCTACAGCAATTTGTGACTGCATAGCAAGGAAGGAATGTGAACATTCTAGTTTTTAACAAATAGCAAAAGTTACTTATTGTCATTAATCAAATGCCGGAATCTGGCAATGCTGTTTGTTTTCTTTATTTTATTTTTATGTAAGTTTATTCTGCCTAATTTTCACAATAGGTTATTGGCCCATTTTTCTGAAATGCCCTGACATTGTAATCTGTGTAATTCTCTCTGGAGTGGAGCGGATATTAGCAAAGGCTGTCCTCATTGACACTACATTTATTTTGTGCAAACAGTAGCAACTACTACACAAAACACACACACACTAAGTATAAATCTGCGATACCATAGCCAATAAAATGCGCCACTTTTCTATACCTTTTCCTACTTGAAGGGCTAGGTCCCACTTGTAGGCACAGCAATGCGTGCAGGATTTTTGCAAGCTTTGTCATACGTTATTTTCTATGTGTGCTGTGCTCCAATATATATATATATATATATATATATATATATATATATATATATATATATATATATATATATTTTATTGGAACGTGCTATAAGCCTAAAAAGTCATCCACGCATGTATTCCAATTACAGATCGGAGTGGAACACACATAGTGGGACCACTCCGATTGCATTGGCAATGCGAATTGGGAACATGATTGTGGCACAAAACATGATTGCATAAGTGGTAGAACCTTCAACTACTACTTTACTCACTAAAGTAACACACTGGTGTTAAAACCTTGCACTAAAAGTATCGCAAACAAGTGCAAGAGCCAGTTGCGTAGGCGTCTTTTGCAAAACACCTGCAGCTGATGCAAAGCAGGAGTCACGCTGGTATTGAAACAGTCAGTGAGACTTTAACTCCGTAAATATGCCCAGATGCTCACTCTGTGTAAATGAGACGGATTTTGCTTTGCAAGGAGGAGAGAACTTTTGCATATGCTTTATTTTTTGACATTACATCACATACCTGCTGCCTTACAGATGATAATAGAGTTTTAATTATTGTTAATGTTTATTAATATTTGGGGGCTCAATCATCTTTTTGTAATCCCACATTTTTAGTTGTTGCTATAATTGATATTATATTTCCAATCTCATCTAAAAGCTTAGCTGTGTGGGATACAATTTTTTTTATTACCTAAGATTAAAATAAAATGTTCTAATCCATTTATAATGGGACCGAATCGATTCATTTACTCTTTTCTTGTGAAAATATCCTCCCAGTTTGGTGACCATGCTACATGATAATGCCGAGTATACATTCATATTTTACGTTCTATTACATAGCTGGCTATAGATGATTTGCTGCAACTAGACCATTTTGTCATTACAAAGTAATACATTAACCAGCATCAATAATATTTGAAGTTACTACAGCAGTAGTAAAATCTAGTCCAAACCACTTCAAATTTCTATTTGACTTCAGCAGGGCCTCAAACAAAAATACAGTAACAGTTCTGTTTTGTCCCTGGCATCATGTCTAAGATGTAAAACACCTAAAGCCAGGAACAGACAAGTCTACAACATCGTAAATCCAATAGTATGATGGGGAGAAACCAATACTCTCACAGGCTCAACTGTGATAACAATGTGTTTATTAACAGTACAATTTTGCACAACATGTTTCGTGTGGCATGCACTCTTAATCAAGTGCACTCTCAACATCATTCTACAACATCGCTCAACGTATCCAATGCTTATAAATAACCTAATGGCAACCTGTGTCTGCTGTTTAGTTTTATTGGTTTACAATTTGTAAGTTATCATTGTGAATTCTACTACACAGCTGCTCTTGGTACTAATTTGGAATCCAGAGGTTTAAAATGTTCCTTATTGTGAAACATTTTCACATATGGTTGTGAACTCAACTGATTCTCAGTATTTTATTTTCTGTGAACTCATTGTCCTACATTTACACTGAGATTGCACTTTTTTTTTTTTAACACAAATAACCACACAGACATTGCAGATCTTCCCAAATGTCATGCTGATGGACTTTAATATAAATAATGAGTAGTGAGGAGTCCTGGTTTCAATTCAAAATAGACAGTTTCAAAAGTCCCCCCCTCCACATTTAAATTTTTTTTGAAACATCGAAAAATAAGAATTCTAAAATGTAATCGAAAAATTGTATTAAGACATTTTAATCGAAAATTGGAAATCTAAGAAAATCACAAAAATTCGTATTCAATTCAAGCTTAGTCCCATTCTTTCTAACCTTATAACAAAACCTGCTAATATAAGTGAGGTATCACTTTCCTAGTGGGTCGTACTCAAGGATCTATTAAGGCAAATTTAAGGGTAAAGGCGTGGTCAGTTCATTTCAATTTTAATGCTACAAAAATAACTGGTAATATCTAGAAACTGATGTGGTTTCTACTAAAACAGGAAACCAGTTTGGTAATTTAATGGGTGTATTGGAGAGTATGTTGGAAATGCCTCAGTTGCTCTATGGTCATACTACAAACCCTTAAGGTGACCATACATTAGGGCGATTGTATGTACAATCCTACATAGAATTGATCGGCCTGAAAAATTGTACATTTTCCTGATCTTATTATGTGACATTAAATCGTAAAATTGATCGTAATTATGATCGGGAAAGTAATTTTTTTAAGTCGATTGGTTAAATGATTGTAGTGTTTTCTGAAGTTCCGATTAAATGTAAATGTAATGTAACCTCACAATAGACAACATTCGACATTAATCCCAATACAAATTGAATGTCGAGCAATATGTATGGTACATCTACGTACAGTTAACATTGTACATCTGTCTATCAAAGTATCGGTCGGTTTAAGATCGTAATAGTGTATGGAAACCTTTAGGGATCCCTTTAGGCCTGTATTTACTGCCAATTCTACTAGACTTATCCAACTAAAAAGATACCTTAAGCTTGCCATACACGGACGTGTTCTTCAGATCGAGTACAACGTTTGGAAATCCAATCAGAAGAACAGTGAAGGGGTTGGTGGAGATTTTTCCACCTGGCTCGATCTTCTTTTCTCTGTCAGGCCTGATCTTTATTTTTCTGATATTTATTTTTCGGAAAATAGTTTTTTTGATTTTTTGATTGATTCAATTGAATTTACTGTATTGTTCAAAATATCGACCATGTGCTTTAGGCTGGATATACACAAGCAGATTTTTCAGGACAACTGACTAAATTCTTAGTAAGTCAGCCTGAAAAATCCGCACTGTTTTCGCGGGCAGCTGTGACCATTGTCAGTCGCCTGTTCTGCTGGATCGGGCGAACAAGCATTCGGCCAATCGTGTGGCCTTCTATGGACGGTCCGTGATTAGCTAGAAGTGGCAACGGTTGGCCTGGCTAAACAATCTGCTGGTGTGTACCCAGCCTTACTTTATATGCAAACAAGCTGTGGTGTCAATGCCATACAGCATGAGTGCTCCAACTGTGTAGGTAAGCTGTACATACATGTACCAATATTTGGTCCCATTGACTGAAATTTCGGCTGCAGCAATTGATTGGGACCAAATATCTAAACAAAATCCACCACAACAGAGATTTTAATCTTATTTTTTCCACTACAATCAGATGAAAAATGGATCAGATGTGATGGAAATTTTTGCCCAGTCATGGGTTTTAAATGTGTGTACACAGCCTTACAATTACCAGCATCCTATGTACTAAGTAAAATGTATTTTTTTCGATTTAAGTATCTCATTCAGAGATGTGGGTTACATTCTTAGACATACTTCCTTAATTCAAAGAATTTAGCACGTAAGCAAATAAGTTACAATAGGTGATATATTTACACCGGGTTGTGAGATTTCAGAAATCCCCTTTGCAACCCCATTAAATTTTCTTTTCAAAAATAAAAAAGCCCAGCAATGATTCACCCCCCCACCCATATTGAATGTATTCTACAAAGAAGAGGATCGCCTGTACTATGCTGTAATTCGCACATTTACAACATAGAAAATTGGTTGGCTACACCACAAAATTCCAGCCACAAAGCAAATTGTATTATATGACATATAACTGGGTTACCTCTAACACATGTTACTGGGTGAAAGAAAGTACAATTTGACTCATTTTGTTAAATTCTAACCTCTGTGTGTTTTTTATAGTAGAGGCTAATGCAATAAGAAGTGCCACTGCTATGAAATGCAGTAGCCAATCATAGGTTAGCTTTTTACTGGGCTACTGCATTTATGTATCATCTGATTGGTAGCTGCAGATTATTGTCACAGGCAAACTTTTGCACCTTGTATTGCATCAGTCCCATTATTTGAAAAGAAAGAAAGGTAAAGTGTAGTTTAGAACTTGTGTTTCTCATCTATTTCTAATCAAATAAATATAAATAAAGCTCTGCTGGACAAGTTTCTTTTGCAGCTAAAGTCAGTGATACAGCTTATAGTATTTATAGAAAACACCTAATTAAACAGGTTTAATTAGGTTAAAAGGTTTGAACAAATAGCAGAATTAAACTTTTTTGTTTTGAATGATCTAGTCCAATAAATGGCAGCTGGCAGACCAAGGCACAATCTGATATTTGGTTGAGTCAATCTACCATGGCGGATCAATGAATGACGACCAAGTGAATGCATACACATGCAAGATTACCTGCCGAAGTGCATGTATCTTGTGCTTGGGGGTTGTGCATTGTTGGTCCTATCAAACTTCTGAAGCGTGAACTGTTAAATGAAAATCTGGAAAACCATGGAGTAAAGGCTAGTACAGATGTGTGATTTCACAGCCAAGGCCTGACAAACGATTGTGGGCAATTGGTTGGGCTTCATTAGTGGTCTGTCCAACTGGATCATCAACTACCGCCTAATGTGCAGTTATTGGGCAAAACATTCATGGGGCATTGGGTGCATGGATCACACTGTACAAGGCTCAAAGCAATGTATAAACGTTAAATAATTTTTCTACAGATCACTCTCTCCTCTCCATTTGAACAGGCTACTCAAATAATTGTCTTTGGAACGATTGGTCCACACTGAATTATCTAACATCTGTACTAAGCTGTAGGCTAGGTACACACGGGAAGATGTTTCAGCCTGGTTGACTGTTCACTGCCATCTACCGGTCTGCTGGCCCAAAATATCATTGATCGCGGGTTGGTAATGGTCAAAATATTGGCTTGTGTGGCTTATTGATTGCCTTAGACAGGGAGAGGGAGGAACTTTGAAGCTTCTAATTAACAATATGGCATGGCAAGAGAAAGACTATTTTCCCCCTTAAACTGCATAACACCCAAAATAGTCTCTGTATTATATATATGACTGATTCACACGAGTATTATTTAGTGTATGGGCACTGGGTTGGGCTTGGTCAGGGGATCATCAGCAATGCCACTCAAACACCATTTCACCCATACACTTAGCGAGCACCAATAAACTTAGAGATAGTGGGCCAAAATTACTGTTCATTCTACATTCATGCACTGCAAGTCGGAACCGAGATCACACTCCTGTATGGACCTTTAAAATCTGTATAGATTTGTTTTTGTTTTCAAAATCTGTACAAAACGTTATCTTTGTAATTTCAGCAAATAATGTTTTGTGCTCCAGCAAATATTTACATAGATAGGGCAGTAAAGTTAAAGTACTTGTATTAACTGTATTAACTGACTCCCTATCAGGTCAGATCAAGGTTGGTTAGTACAACCCAAGATAAATGTATTAACCATATATTGAAGCAAAGATCAAACCTAGACCTAAACAAACTCAGTGTTACTTTCAATGAAGGAAAACTAAAGCTGGGTACACACAGTAACAACCAATACCACTGGATCCGGCTTTATCGCTCGTTCGAGAAAGACCGAAAATTAAAAAACTCCTCCCTATAGAGGAGTCTGCTGTGGCCGAGGGAAACACACAGTCCCGAGCGTTCTTCCTATAAAGTTGATAGGGAGAATACTCGGGACTGTGTGTATGCAAATCTTTGAAAGATGACAGACAGGATCTTGCAGATCTTGTCTGTCATCTTCCAATGATCTGTAGTGTGTACGCAGCTTAATTGTTGTAAATCAATAATATATATATATTGTAGACTACCGTATTGCCCTGATACATCACAGTTTATCACAGGACTTCTATCCCCATTAAACAGCATTCATTCTTTGTCTGAGCTGAATTCTCTTAGCAGAGACTTGAGAGCTGAAATTTTGAAACTTTATAAAATTTGAGGAGATAGATGAATGAATAAAGGTTTGTATGTCAGAATATCTAATCTGCTCACTTGGCAAAGAACAGGCAAGTTTTTTTTTTCAAATGCGTTTGGACAGCATCCAAAAAAGCATTCTCTAGCTTTAGCTGACCTAATGCCTTCATCTACTACAGCAGCCTCACAGTGTGATTGATGTCTCACAGATTTTCTGTTATTCCCTCCCGTCAAGCTAAAAGGAGATTTCTGGGCTAAAACATGTTTTTCTGGTTTATAGAACATAAACTGCTGATTCAATTCTTTCACAGAGATTCAGCAGTGCAATATCAGGAAAATATTTGATAGCAGTGCACCTTCTTGGGAACAGGCATGCTCAAAGAAATTTTTCCAGAAGGACTCTCCATTGAGTACCTCTGTCTTTCCCGTCTCTCTTAAGGCTGCGGCCCCACTATCAACACACGTTAATGTACTTAAAAAACACATTACAAAACCACAGCACAAATGCTACATTGAAATGCACTGGTGTGTGATTCTCCGTTTGCGGGTTAACAGAAATGAGATTTTCTATGCGTTTGTCCGCCAGTGTCCATGATTCCAGTCCTTTTGTGTTTGTCTGGAGTTTTTGGACGATCAACAGGAAATATCAGTGAAACTGACATGCGGATAAGAATCGGACCACCCAGATTCAGAACACAAATCATATAGTGGGAATTGATTCTTGTAATTTCCATTATATTTTAAATTACATTGCCATTCGCTAAATTCATGCAAAAAGGAAAATGGAAAGCAACACACATAGTGGGACCTAACCCTAAGGGCTAGGTCCTACTACTGCGTGCTGGAGCACGATTTGTGCTCCGTTCATGCTTCCAGTTTGCATTGCCAACTGGCTATTTCCCACTTTTTTGTGCTGCTGTCCGGTCCGTTATTGGTTCGCATGCTTACGCGACTTTTGGTGATATGGCCCAGAATGTAGTGCACATGGAGTTTCACGCACAGCAGAGCATTGAAAAAATCCTGCAAAAAAAAAAAATCCTGTAAATCCTGCGCCGTTGTCAGGGCCGGATTTACACCTCAGGAGCCTATAAGCCCAAGAGCCTGTCGCCCTTAGCCCCACCCATAAGACCACACCCCCAAAACCACACCCATTTTCTTTTTTGGGGGGGGAGAAAATAGACTATAAAGGGGTTGGATTGGTGGTAGGAGATTGACAGACGCCCCTCCAACCTCAGGAACCCCTTGGTGCGTGCCTATTGTGCCTAATGGTAAATCTGTCCCTGGCCATTGTGTATGATATTGGGACCTAGCCCTTAACTTCCTTTATAGTTCTTTTAGGGCTAAGCCTCACTCGCGCAATTCCAACATGCTTCTGATTATCTTTTGCGATCTGTTAGTAAGCAGGGTTTCAACTCGGGAACATTTGTTTTAGTTTGTTGATCAATGATCTCCTTTAAATTTAAAGGGATTCAATTTAACCAGAATAATGGAATAACCTAGAACTAGCTTGTTCCAATCATAATCACTTATAAAGCTGGTTTTAACTCCTTTACTCTTCTTAACTCCTGCAATTGTATCTACTTTTTAATGAACTCTTACAGTTCCCCTTATCAGTAGAAGAAATGTTTCTGTTGCTAAGATATATTCATACCAATGCAGGTCAGCAGAATATTTTTAAATCTGTGTTCTTATTTTAAAAGTCAAAGAAAATCTACTAATAAATTTAGATTAATCCCCAAATCCCCAAAGTAATGAGAACCCAAATGACAAAATTAAAGATTATAAAAATGCTAACATACAAAGCTGTGTTAGGTCACAGGGAGGCAGGGAACCAAGAGCTTGTTCAGTGGTGAAGCTACAAACCTAAGGGCCCTGAGACAGAATTTGGCCCTCCAACTTAACCCCCATACCAGGCCTGGACAACCCCCCTCAGCTCCACTCAGCCTTTAAATGGCATGTCCAACCCCCTAAATAAAAAATTTCCTCCATTGCTGGCTTCAATGTGGAGGACTGTTGGAGGACGCGCAGGGGAGCCCTTCCCCCCTCCCTCCTTCCCACCCCCGTATCACTCGGCGCTGCAGTAAATGCTAAGAAGATACAAACTTTTCTGTAGTGTAGGGACCCCCCTCCAACTCTTAACTTTAAAAAGTTCACAGACACGGCTGCCAGTCAGGCCCTTATTGCTATTCCCTACCCAGAAGTAGCAGTAGAGGCAGAGGCCTAGGTAACGAAGGTGGGTAAGTCTTTTTCTGGAAACTTTTTAAAGTTAAAACCCAAGCGTTTAGGGTCGGAGGGGGGTCTCCTACACTACAGAAAAGTTTGTATTTTCTTAACATTTACTACAGCGCTGAGGCTATGCCCAATATCACCCAGCATTATTTAGTCATTCAGATTCAGGGTACCAAAAGTCACGCAAACTAAACAAAAACAAGTCCAGCCCCAAAATGAAAACTTACATACAGGTAAATCTCCCCCCAAAACCCTAAACAGTAATAGTTTGAAGTATGAAATATATAAGTCTAACTTGAAATCCTGCTCAATGTCCTGTTGCCCCTGTTTCTGCTTCCTGGTTCTTCTAGTTAGCAACTGTCAGTTATGGATTTGACAGTTGACATCACAGCCAATGGCTGAATGTTAGTCCCCTGTCTGCCTCTTCTGAGCATGCCCAGGCTCAGTACAGGCTCAGTACAGGTTTCTAAATTGCTCAGTTTCCATGAGGCATCCAGAAGCATAGCAGGCATACAGTAATGAATTTACAGGAGAAACTATGATATATCAACATATATTAAAGAGGCCATTCTTTCTAAAAGTTGTTCTTATGAGGGTGGAGTTGTCCTTTAAGCATCACTACAACAACACAATGTGCTAAAATAAATCTAAGTTTGACACTTTCTGGAAAATATGTAAAGTTGCATTCATTGAGCAGCCCAATCCCAGAAAACCTGCTTCTTAATTCACAACCTAACAGAATATTCCAGATCCTTATGCAAATCCCCTAATTTCTAATTAACACTTAATCACTTGGTGTTGGAAACCAGTCACATAAACGCACTGCTCATTAACTACAATACTCCACACCAGCTACTGTACTGTTTATAGTTAGAGGAAGTGATACAGTCATTTTTTTATTGGGAGGGCTGTGGATATTGCAATTCACATTAGTTGGGGTGTGTGGCTATACCTGTGATTAAAAGTGATAAATCTACAAAATGGTGGACGGATTTGGAAAAGAAAGACATGTTGGGGTATGGGCTAAATTGTAGTTTAAAGTTATGAGGTATTTAAACGTTTGAATTTGGACTATATAGATACCCTTGAGAATATGTTTCTTTAAAAACTATACACATTACATTGTGCTTGTGAAGGTTCTCAATCATCCACGTCATGGTATATCTGCTGTATTCAATTAGATCAAGAACTAAACTTCAAGTCCAGTTGGTCTAATTGAATACAACAGATATACACATTACATTATTCTTTAAATTAAATTAAATAGGAACACCGAAAACTGAAATTTTAACATTGTGCCAGGAAGTGAAATATCGTAGTTTACTGATAAGTACCTTACCCTTTAACTTGCACTGCTAGAAATGGGCTTGAGTCACTGTCAAGGTGCAACCATTCCACAAAGTGCCAAGTTGGGTCTCTTCCCCACTAGGTGCAATTTAGTAATATGTCTAAATATGTGAGATTTGTGTTCCAGTAGGAAAATTTTGTATTCTATAGAAATGCCATTTTAGTGTTTCCATTAATGTAATGTATCGTATATCCTTGGCATTTCCTAGTCTAATGTGTGTAATCAATTCAGATATCTTCTTTATAGAAATCAGATTGAACCTTATTTTCTGTTAATTACAAAGGGCATGTAATTGATGACTGTAATAATGTGAAGTACAGGGTTTGCATTCATTATTACAGCAGAAATAATGTGAAATGATATTATGTTTAAAGTGTATTCTATTCAGGGTTTCTAACAGTAAAAATAATTAGGAGTTCGATGCACATCTGCTGCCATAAAGCATTTCTTGTGCAGGGGATTAATGCATGTCCAAACCAGTAATTCCTTGTAATGATTTAATAAGTGCAGAAAATCTCCTATTGAAATTCTTCTGTTTCTTTTAGCACATATAAACTGGAGAATAATTAGCTTAGTGGTTTAGGCTCATCAAGAAAACTCTTAAAGGCTCTTTGTAAGACAGGCCATACGCAGGTTGTTGCCTTTTTGATTAAAATTAACCCATTATCTTCTGTTGGATAAACTGCCAGACAGGGGTGTAACTACCAGTGGGGCAGGGAGTGCAACCACAGGGGCCCCATATTCTTATTTTTCCCATGACAGATATAGCCTCCTCCCAGAAAACCACTGTGGATGAAGCCCACATAGGGGCCCCATAATAGTTTTGCAGAGGGACCCAGTGATTCCTAGTTAGGCCACTGATGCCTGACAATCTCAGGCTGTTTATCAAACAGAAACAGATCAGACCAATGGGAATTTTTTTTTTTTAACTATCCCATTGTCCAAAAATCAATATTCTCAAAATTGGTTTGGCAAGGAGGTAAGGTTCAATGGCTACTTCACGTTTTTTAATATTGAAGGTACCAACCCTCATGCAGCCAAGTGAGTGTTCATGGGGTCTTTAAACCCCTCTTCATTCCTTTTGAAAAACATTGTGCATTAAAAAAAGTCTTGATTCCTATCTAACATTATCTATTTACTACAGCGATTTGATGTTGCTATGAATACAGGAAAATTCCATACAGCAAAATTCATAATAGGCTTCTCCACCCCCACCCCAGGCTTCTCCACCCCCACCCCACCCCTTTGAAGCTCCTAGCTATCCTTATCACGCGTTCTATTTCTAGCCTAGTGCAGTGTATGCTGTAAATGAAAATGAAATTTCTCTATTTTTTCTATGTATGAATGCCATGTGCTCTGCTGGCTCTCAGCTGACAAGAGTTTGCCTCATATTGTCTAAGGGATGCTCTTCTGTAATCCAAAACAATTTCTGAAAATGTTCTACTGGCTGTCACCAAATGGATTCTTTTGTTGCTTTCCACAGATATTCTTGTGCATAAATGTTGAGATACTGGAGCTGTTCATTGACACTGTACTTATTTTCCAGTCCACTGAATATGTGACTTATCTGTTTGCATTGAGAAAATGCAATGCTATAGCTGTGTATTTCATGTTGTTGCTATTTCAGCTGTTTATGTGAAATTACATCTTGTTTGTTATTTGAATGGCATTTGATTTTAGATCATATTACAATGTAGCTCCTGGGCAGAATTAAAGATTTGCCAGTCATTAAAAGGGAGCATACAGGACACATTTAATGCAGGCTTTGCTATAATCCTACAGTGCAGATCTTATAAAAGCCAGCCCATTGATCCCATAGTTGTACTGAGTTTCATGGAAGCATTCTAGGCTTCTGGATAAAACCATCCCTGACAATAAAATACAAGTTTTTATTTAAATTCTTACTGTAAATAGCCCAAGTGTTAGTCTTCCTTTACCTATATGTGTATATGTGTAAAGCTGAGGCCCCACTGCAACACACCAAAAGCAATGTACATTTCTGTTTGCTTCACTATGCGCCTGTCCCCATTTGTGTACACTTTTATGTGTTTTTGCACTTAGGGATTATGAGAAAAATGTACCCATAAAAATCACATGGCCACATGGTTTGAGTCTGTGGTATGGATTGGGTAAAGTACAAGGCCCAGCATAGATGTATTGTGCCTTTATGTGACTCCTTCTGATGACTTTTTTGATTTTTGATTGTGTTGGTACTGGAATAAGTCACACCTCAACACATGAGAACTGAGGCCCAATTGTTGGGGTGGAGGTATAGGTGTGCGTTGGACAGTGAAGTATAAGACACTTGCTGCTAATCTTCCAGGTTGCTCTATAAATTTCAAATATTTCAAGGTATATTAATATAAAATAATAATAATGTTTTATATATCACCTTTTGCATTACTACATTCTGTATGTTTAAAGGGGAATGTGGTCCAAAAATGACTTTTTGCAATTTATTTTCATTGTTAATTTTGCATAGTTTTGAAGATATTTACATTTTTGTATATCATATGGCAGCAGCATCACCAGGTCCCCTGCACTTCCTGCTTCCTGCTCTGAAACCATGTCAGTCAATCTGCCCTGTGTCTCCTCCTCCCCTTTGCAGCCCCCTGGCCCCTCCCACTCATTGACCCCTTGGTCCCTCCAGTTGCAGGCCCCCCATGGCCCCGCCCACTTGCAGGTGCACAAGCCCTGCCCACTCACCCATTAACTTTCTGGTGTCATTTCTTTATATCTTGGGCTGTGGAGCAGGTAGAGAGCTGGTTGATGGCTCATTTTAAAGGTAGGAAACTGGCCGTTTTAAAAGTAGGAAACTTGTTTGGAGACTACAGTTCCCCTTTAAGGACAATTATACTCACCTCCCCCCACTCGCTCCTCTTCTTCTATGAGTTACCTGGGTTCTTCCACAAATCTTCCATGGCTGCTCCAGTGAGTCATCCAGGTTTGTGATGGGGCAATTAAGCATGACTTTTCATTGGCCTTTTTGCCAATGGTCCGATGAAGGCGGTCAGGCAGAGAGGACCAGAGCATTGATGGAAATTCTAGGTAAGTAAAGATGTTTACGTAGTAACATAGTAATTAAGGTTGAATAAAGACATGCGTCCATCAAGTACAACCTTTTTCGCCCTCTTTTTTAACCCTACCTAACAACTGATCCAGGGGAAGGCAAAAAAAACAAACAAGTTTATTGTTAGTGTTTAGCTAAGAAGAATCTGGGGTTGAGGACCTATTGGTTTAGGTCCTCATCCTGAGTACTATACATGTGTCTTTTAAACCGACAACTGTGAATTTGTACACATGGTCCGATATTTCAGCCAAGTCGACTGCTGCAGGCAAAATTTTGATCAATCAAGTGGAAATGTCAATGATAATTTTCACCCCAGGGGAAGCAATGATGATCAAACATTTGTCCAAATTGGATAAATGTTTGACCAGATAATGAACCACTTGATCGATTGCTGCCCAACCTGTCTGTTTGGTCTCACTTCTATTGCAGTCAAAGAATATACAGCTGAGGCCAGATGGACTACTCTTTCTTTCCATTTGAATGCAACAAGAAAGTAGACACAACAGTCAGTAAAGGCTTCTTTTGCTGGAGAATTTTGCAGGTAACATCCTTAGCAGACAGTTGGAGATTTATAAAGATGCATTTACTGACATTAGCTGTTAGTGCACATATAGTTACTCTGATATCCCCCACAACACAATGGTCATTTTGTGAGAGGCAAATGCTCCTAAGGTATGTCTCAGAAATCCATTATTGATTAAATAAGTTAGACCACCCAATGCATTTGGATAACTGCCATTGTTTTGTTTATGGATAATAAACACATCTCAAGCACATTCCTTCCCCTTATCCTCAAGTGTCAAGCAAGTGCAGTAGCCGTATAACTTTTGTTTTTTTTTAAAATGACCTTCTGCAATTTCTATAACAATCATACCATCTATTGGTTATTTGCAGATGATTTCTATTACGAATAGTGATAAAATATTTTAGCTGTTTTGTTGCAGCTGCTTCTCTGTGAAAAAAGTCACAGCTGTTCCAACTCTGTATCTTCTCCGTGTGATTTTTACATGGAATATCTCTGGGTATAAACTATTGGGAGCAGTTGATTCTTGCCACCAAGGGGCACCCAATGAAGGAAGGCAGGAAGGACCCCCCATTATAGTTTTGCTGGAGACCCTGTTATTTCTAGTTATGCTACTGCTATAAATGCATGGGAAAATCTAGAAAAAGACTTAAGGTGGCCATACACAAAATCCCATTCATTTTGCGATCGCATGTCGGTCGTATATAAGATCGGGAGAGGTGGTTCCGGCAGGATTGCAGGAACGTCGCGTGAGCGGTCGGTCGGGTAAGTAATATCGTGCTGGTGTATGGCCACCTTTAGGCTGGGTACACACCAGCCAATATTTTTGGCTGACTGACCGATTCACAGCATGAAAATATTGGCTGGTGTGGGGCGGGCACCTGCGACCGGCATCGAACGTTCGTTCGGACTGGACGAACGAATGATCGGGCAAGTCGGAAAATTCCGATCGTTCGTGTGGTTCCAGATCGATTGATCGCAAATTCGTCTGCTGCTGAATTTGCCGCGACCGACGGATATTTGTCCCAGCCGAGGGCTTCTCGTAGCGAGCACTCGGTCGGGACAAAAAGTCCCTCCATGTGTACCCAGACTTAAAAACATGGAAGACCATGGTAGTTGTCTGCAACTCTAATTTGGTAATTACTCTTGTACTCTTAATGCTCGAAAGATTTTCTTTTAGCCTTTTTTAAACCCTTTTTAACCTTGTAGTGAAAAAAATAGATATGAAATGCTGCCATAAAACAATTATATGAGTATATGACAATAGTCTGAAGGACAGTGTCTTAAATATCGGCATGCTTACTTTAAATGATTTTGAGTTTATAGTTAATTTTTAAAACCTGTGCAACTTGCCTTGTAGAAACGGGTGTGTTTTATGGAAAACATTCATTTTGCACTTTCCTGCTATTTACCCGGTACTAGTAATGTAAAATTAACACATTGCAAAAGTGTGAACTGTGCAAATGTAGAAGTCATTTCAATTCATAGTGAAACAAGAACCTTGGAACCCTGTTTCCCAAACAACCACATCCTCTGTAGATGAAACCTGGAAGGTTCAACACAATATTTCTGCAAATTTGATTTAATAGATTTAATAACATGCAAATCAAGCAAATGTTCTTAGTGCCAATCAAGTAATGTAGTAATCTAGACAGATATATCTATCATATAATTATATAGGGGAAATGTATTGTATGTTTGTAAAAATCAACCTATTGTCTGGACTCAAAATATTGTCTATTGTCAAGATTTACCTGATTCCTTGGTGGAGACCAATGAGTACCCACAGGCACTGGGGTGCAAAGTCTAAGTGTGACCAGGTTTTCACCAGAGCCCCTGATGTCGGGGATGTTGCATTGTTGAGTCACACCAGGCTGTGGCCCCCAGTTCCTGCAATTGATAAGTTGAGGGAGACTGAAGGGCCACAGTGGCACAGGAACAAGGCACAGGAGCCGAGGTACAGGAACAACGCATAGGAGCCGAGGCAAAGGTGCAAGGCACAGGAGCCGAAGCACAGTAGCCTTGGTATAGGAACAAGGCACAGGAACAAGGTACTGGGACAGGCGAGGAACAGAAACGATCAGGAATCCAGTGTGGGAACAAACATCCAGCCAGTCTACTCCTTTCCCTGACAGTTAAATATCTGGTGCCACGCCGGTGCGCATGGTGCACACGAACACCCGCAAGCATGACATCCTGTGGGCCCGCGCCCACAGGAAGTCTGACTGCCGAGGGACCCAAGGCAGGTAAGGCCGATCATGATATCTATACAGGATGTGATTAGAATATTAGTCTGCTATGTTATTGGGGTAATATCACATCATTTAGAGATCTAAAAAAAATCCCATTTTTTTATGGTGGTTTCACAAACCTGGCAGAATAATGCCAGACCAAAAAAAAAATAAGACCAAAAAGTTGCTGCCATAGCTTATTGCTTATTATTAATAACCATATTTATGGTGTGATTCATATGATCCCTGGGCAGCACGGTGACTCAATGGTTAGCACTGATGCTTTGCAGTACTGAATTCCTTAGTTTAAATCTTCCCTTGGACACATCTGCAAGGAGTTTGTGTCAGAAAGAATACTCACATTTCCAGCCGTTGCGCTCCATCCAAGATGGCGGCACCCAGTGTCCCATTGCGCCGACATCATCACACCTTGCGCATGATGTCGTGCAAAGAAGCTGGCGCTACGTCTGTGACGCGCAAGGGGCGTGATATCACCAAGATGCGCCAGGGGCGCAAACATTCAAAAGGACGCCGTTCCTGAGACCTGGTGCCTGATTTTAGCACTTAGATGCTCTGCTCTGTGTGCTGGGTTTTAGTTTCCTGATTTCCTGCCTAGTACTGAAAATCTTGTTCCTGCCTTGAATTTTACTCTTATCCTGCTTTGGACCTTATCCTACCTTGAACTTTATCCTGATCCTGCCTTGTATACCTTACTATTAACCTCAGACTGTTTCAGTTCTGCTATGCCTCCTGTCTTCCGCTCTGGACACCTACCCTCCTTGGTCCAGACTTCACCTGATGTCATACAGGTACCTAACTGTAAAATCAGACCATGGACCCACCGAGGGAACGTCCTTAGATTTGGGGAAGATTTTACAGCACATGTTGGCACGGATGGACTCTTATGAAGACCTGCAAAATAGATAGACAATAGATGCTCTGCTTGCACACACCCCGGCTGCTGCTCCTGGTGCCAGCACAACTGATTCCCTTGCCAGTAGGGAACCCTAAAGAGACACAAATTCCTCCCCCCTCTTGTTATGCTGGCAGTCCCCAGACTTGCAGAGGATTTGTTAACCAGTGCCTTATCCAGTTTGAGTTACAGCCTTCCTGGTTATATTATTTCCCTATTGGAAGGAAACCACTGGAATGAGCTTCACCTTTGTGGGAAAAAGACTCTCCCCTGATTAATAACTCCGCAGGTTTTTTGGTGACCTTTAAGTCTGTGTTCGATGCCCCTGGTTGGTCTACTGCTGCCTTTACACATCTTCTGCAACTAAGACAAAATAACAGTACCGCGGTGCAATTTGCCATTGAGTTCCGTACCCTAGCGGGAGAATTGACATGGAACAATGAAGCCTATGTTGCCGCATATTGGCAGGGTCTTTCTGACAAACTAAAGGATGACTTGGGGGCATATTTATAAAGGATTGTCTTTTTCGCCAAATAATTAGCGCAGCACATCGCAGCGAAAATAGCGCCATTTGGAGCTTCCTTTCGCCTTATTTATAAAAAAGCGAAAAAAACACACTTCGCGGCTGAAAAAGGCACGATAAAGAGCGAAAAGTATCGCAGCGAAAACTTAACGCATCTAAGAAGACTGCATTGTGAAAACCATTCGAAACCAGAAAAGCCCACTAGAAAATGATGTCAAGTTCAAAATGGCCACCTCACATTTACCAAGAAGTCAGCCATGTCTTATTTAGTCAATCTTCTTAGAATTTCTCAATTGGAATACAATTTTCTTTTGCACTGCACATTCGCCTTTCTAATGCGCGTTCGCCTTTCTAATGTGCGTTCGCCTTTCTAATGCGCGTTCGCTTTTCCAAGGCATATTCCATTATAATGTGCGTTCGCCTTTCTAATGTGCGTTCGCCTTTCTAATGCGCGTTCGCTTTTCCAAGGCATATTCCATTATAATGTGCGTTCGCCTTTCTAATGTGCGTTCGCCTTTCTAATGCGCGATCGCCCTTCTAATGCGTGTTCGCTTTTTCAAGGCATATTACCCATTAGAATGCCTTTTCGCTCAAACAATGACTTTTCACCACCTTCAGGGTCGCGCTAATCTTTCGCTCTTTTTAACGCAAAAACCACCTTTCACTCTTTTATAAATCGCGTTATGCCTTTTTGCTCCTTTTTCGCTAAAATTAGCATTGCGAAGTAAGGCGAAAAGGGTTTAGCGATAGCTCGCGGAAACGGTTTCGCCATTCGTTAACGCTACCTTTATAAATAGCGTTAACTGTCTTTTTGGCGAAAACCCATGCGAAAAGCGAATGCGAAAACATTTCGCTACTTTTCGCTCTTTTATAAATATGCCCCTATGTTGCTACTGGTGAAATGAACCACATTTGCAGGTATTGTCATGCTAAGAATTTTTAAGCAGAGCCTCCGGGAATGTGCTATAGCAATGGAAAACAACCCAAGACATCATGACAACGCCCTCATAGGCACAGACACATCACAGGCACGCCCCATAATTTTGTGGCCATTTCCACACCCCCAAACATCACGGTCAAGGCCATGCCCCCAAAGAAAACTGCCATGCTCCAAACATCGCAACAACGCCCCCAAATGGTGTGACCATGCCCCAGATATTGCTGTCATGGCTACGCAACCACAACACCAAATGTCACATCCAAGCCTCCTGGCCACAACAACATTACAGACACGCCCCCAGACCGTCCACACCCTAGAATGCCCCTGCCCACCGCAACATCACAGACATGCTCCCATCCACCTACACAAACCTGGACGGTTAGGGGTATAGATTACATAGGAATTACCTGCATTACCTGGACTTTTCATACACTTCGCAGACAGTTACAACTAAAATAACAAAGACATCATGGCACTTTCAATTCAGACCAGAAAGTAACTTTATTGATTGGGATCTAATAGTCAATATAAAGGGGTCCTTGAGCAAGGATAAAGTGTTAAAGTGCCAACAAAGTGACATACTGCTAACTAATATGCAAAAAATAGAGCACGCCTAATAATAACACAAAGAGTTCACAGACAACGCAATAGAATGAAGCCCGACTTTAACAACACAGACAAAGAGCCGCAAGTCACATGCTTCAGAGACACAAGAACAGCGTGACATCTGTCAGTCACTCAAGTGCTGCTGTATTCAGTTGCAATCAACATGTTTTCCCCACGGCAAATTCCATGTAGCATGTGTTCACCACAACATTTGTATATTTATGCTCCAAGTAGAAAAACTGATAACGTTGTACAGTATATAAAGTTTTGCTATAAACATATGTGCTATACATCCCTCAAGCAATGTCACCTCCTCGACTCATGACTATTAAATACATGACGTACATTACCAACTGTGCACTTCTTTTTCCCCATTTCTTTTATCTAAGTCAAATACACAACTGCACATAACAAATACTATACACACATGGGTAGATGGGCAACGCTGGGTACCACTGCTTGTATTGTATAAAATTGACCACATTGTGTAACTCTTAAAAACCTGCAGCTTTTCTATATGTGCAAAAATATCTTGGCAGCAACATGTCAAATACTTCTCAGGCCCACAGGCCTTAAAGGGCATGTCCATCCCATTTTTCAACTTTTTTCTGTAGTGTAGGGCTCCCTCACCCAACCCCAAATGCTATAGTAGTTTCATGCAAAACTCCCCCGATCCTTACTTACATCACCTCTTTCCCCTGACTATCTATCACGGCCCTCTGCTTGCATGAAACTGCAAGCAGGAGGCCAGATGCGGCTTCTGGCTGTTCATGTTCATGTCGCCGGGGGAAAGAGGCAAAGTAAGTATAGATTGCTGGAGTTTTGCAGGAAACTTCTATAGCGTTTGGGGTTGGGGGAGGGAGCCCTACACTACAGCAAATGGGTTTTGTGCTAGGGAGAGGGAGAGAAAAACGGGAGAGAGAGGGACGGAGAGGGAGGCATGGAGGGCTGCAGTGCGCATGACATTTTTCTCCCAGAGGGGAGACAGGAGACAGAGTCCTATATGGACTCTGCCAGGCTCGTGGTGGTCAGTTTTTGGGACTTTGGAGGGACATTACAGGAGAACCATTTGGAACAGGGATGTAAGGTTAGGATTTTACTACACTACACAGTGGGGCCAGTAGTGGGTTAAGATATAGTTTGGGGGGAATAATACAAGGCATAATATTGGATGTGTATATTATTGTATGTGTTTTAATATATAGTAATAAAGAACTAACTTCTGGGTAATTTCCATTTTTTTCATGTTAGCTCCTACAACATTCTACAAGCTAAATGCAAAACTGGAGCATATATCTATAGCTGGTGCTCTGGTTTTGTATTTAGCTTGTGGAATGCTACATGGAAATAACCCATAAGTCTCTGTTCCTTATTTGCAAATGCTGAAGGGGAGCTGTAATGCCTTATACTCTCCCTATCGTATTTTATTTATTAGTGACATCTTAATATATAGTGCCATTTTAAGACACTTTGCTGAAATGCCCAATTTCCCAATTTTTTATTTAATGATGATTATTATTATGATGAATAGTGGCGCAAAATATTGAAAATATTGATATTCTTGGTAATTAAATTCAAGAACATGCATTGTAAAAGTGTGGTGATAGGGGAGTGTTGTTAAATTTTAAGCTTCAAAATACAACCTTGACAGTTTTACCGTTTATCGTTATCGTTATTTTTAGACATTAGAAATTCTTTTTTTTTTTAAGCAAATTATTTTCTCTTATTATTTAACAACAAAGGTGAGTTGTTTTATGGTCTGCTGTTTGTATGTACCGGTATTAGATTTTTGGTGACTAGTTGCACTGTAGAGGTATAGAGCTGCAGTTTTTATATATTGACCAAGCATTTTGTAAATTCATTCTCCCCCCAAAGTAAAGCCGTGGCAAAGTTTGAGCTAAGTACTTTAAGCAAGGGGGTCAACTTCAAGCAGCCAAGGGACACAGAAAAAGCTGATAAGGACCCTGCTTAATAACGTTGGTGTTTTGGCTAGGCATGAAATAACAAAATGACATATGTACAGATGCTAAAACCAGTAGCACTGTAGTAGACAGTCCAGAATTTTCTCTTAAATCAACCTTTCATGCTCCAGACAACTTTTGCTTCAGATCCAACCATCTCTTCTGCAGCTCTGTGATGTTTCTGCTGATGGTTCTTTACCTGTTTTGGCATTCTTACAGGCAGGGGATCAAAACCTTTAAAGGGGAAGTTCAGCGCAAATACATGCACTTTTCAGATAAAAGAGAAGTATTTTTTCATCCCAATGACCTTAATCTGCCAATTCAGCATTTTGTCTGTGTATAAATAAATGCAACCGAAATACTGACTTCCTGTTTGCAGGACCCCTAGTAGAGACCCTTATGGTTTTGCCCTTGACCCAGCGCCTGGTTTGATTCAGTTGCTCAGTAGAGATCTGAGCATGTTTGAACCATCCAACAGCCAATCAGTAGAAATCACTGTTAGGAACATTTCAAGGATGTGGTGCATCCTGGGAAGAAGAAGGACGTTTAGAACCTGAAATGTCAGCTCACTAATGTCAACAGCAGAGAACAGCAAAGCGTATGAAATCAACTGATTTTTCAAAATGGGAGAGAATATGTAGAATAACTAAGAAGGCATTACACAAACTAACAATTTAACAAATATTGATCATTTCCACTGAACTGTCCCTTTAATATTTAGCTACCTGACATGGTACACTTGCTACACAGATAACAGCCTGTCTCCATGAATACCTAAACATAAATGATGCACATTACCATAATGAAGTTGAAATTAAATGTTTAGCAATAAATTGATGATGAAATATTGGTGACCAGAAAAACCACCAATGAAAAATCATAGTAAATAACTACATAGGGACTGATACAATAAAATGTGCAAAAATTTGTAAATAGTAATCTACAGCAACCAATCAAATAACTACACGTGGGAAGATATTTGTCCCGACCAACCGTTCGCCACTAACGGGAAAAATAAGTAGCCATGACTGATCATGCAGTCCAATAAAACTACATGATTGGCTGTGATTTTCCAACATTCTTCTGATCCGGACAAATGAGTGACCGAGGTAATGGCCACCCACACCTATACCATACAATATCTCTGACCAACCTAACTGCTGTGACCTAAAAATCTAATATCCTATTGGTTGGTGCAAATGTACAGCACTGGCAAAGTGCCATAGTATTTATGTGCCAGGAAATGTGTGTTCCTTAAGATTTGAGAAAAAGAAGTCATTACTTTCATACAGAAGTATGTTGTCCCTGTGTCATTGATTGTCTTTTCTTTGTTGTTATACAGCTGGCTTTTTTTAGCTTTACAAGGTGTAAAGCTTGGTTCTTATATTATACAAAGTTAATATTGATATTAGACATAAAATTAAATCATGTTTAGTGAGAAATATTAAATCCTGTAGACTCCAATTGGGGTCAAACTTTGGGCTTTGCAAAATATCAGCAAGTTCCACATAAACACAACAGAACGAAACTGTCCTGCTTTTATTTACTTTTTATCTCTAGGTAAGCGTTAGAGCTTTACCCGTCCCTGTATATCAAATACCGAGGCAGGTGGCAGGACCCCCTTTGCAATGTGAGAGATATTGCATTTGCAACCATAGCAACACTGACTTTATTAAATAGGCCACCACTATGCTGACAAAGGAGAACATTTCAAATGGAAGAATATTATTTCCCTATCATTGTGATCAGCTAAAGCAAGCATGGTGTCAACTAGAACACTGCCATATTACAAACATTGATTTATTTAGCCAGCCTTCCATTAAGCTAATTCTGATCACTCCGTAAATAAAGTTATTTTATCTGACAGTACAAAATGCTGCTTAGAAAATTCACAGTGACACCTTTGTGTTTTCTTTCTACACTTGAAATTTTGGACTGTCTTATTGCCTCCAGCTAAGGGACAAGAAATCTAGAGAATAAGAGAATAATATATGTTGCAGTTATTTATTTGTTTCAGTGATTTTTTTACTCACTGCCCCTAGACATTAGGAGACAAGATATGCGGTGTAAGGAGTGTTAAGAGAGATTAAGTAATTTGCTGGTTCATCGGAACGTGCATAGAAGGAGGGGTGAAAATACTGATTTCTATTTGTTTTAAATTAGCATTTTAACTAAAACTTCTCTCAATCCGTTTGCAATGAGGGAAACACAAACAGGGAGATGCAATAAGTGCAAAAACCCATGCTAATTGATGTAATATAGTATCAGGGAGATTCAATAAAAGTTCTTATTGTTAAAAATGGTGTTAATTTTGCCCCAACCAGTCAGACATTATTTAACATTTGAAAACTAACATTTGATTGGTTGGGGCAAAATTAGCACCATTTTTAACGATAAGAGCTTTTATTAACCCTGTAGGTTTTTTACTCATTTCGCTTGCACTGAGCTATTTCCAAAAGTCTTTGGAAAGGGTGCAAGCGATGCAAAATGAGTAAAAAACCCTCGCTAAATACATTGAGAGATGACAATTGCACACGTTTTTGCATCAAAATTAAAGCCTTTTCAATTGTGGCTTTAAAACCGTGCAAAAGGTTGCAACTTACCTCTCGCATTCACACGATGTAATAACAGTCGCAAAGTGGTTACTACATCGCAGGAACAAGTGCAGGTCAGTTGCGATACTGAAATTTATTGCATCGTCCCATTGAATTATACATAAAGCAGTTTACTTATTTGCAGACCCTGTCATAGGGAAATATGCCCTAATATGAGCAGGGATGTATGGTAAGGATTTTTTAACACTACACAATGGGGCCAGTAGTGGGCCAAATTTTAGTTTTGGGGATGGATATGCCCTTTAATGTACTGTTAGTGTCTCAGCATAACCAATTTAATGTAGGGTACATACAGTACGTATGAGAAAATTAATGATACAGAATATTTGTATAAATCTTTTAACTTTTTATCTTTTTGTTACTGTACTTTCAAGTTAGAAGGAGCCTGTATCTATCCTATACCATATGGATATTGGTTGGTTAGGATGAAACATTAGGTAGTCTTCAAATTGATCTCATCAGTAAAAATCAGAGTAGGAACCTAAAGCACTTGCAACATGTACAGGTGTTAATTATAATTGCATTCTTCTGCTGACTTGTTCCTTACAAGTATGCACTTGTTCAACATTTGATGGTGTTTCCTGTATATTCAGTCACATTGTTTTAAGAGGCTTAGCCAAATGATGCTTATTGAATGTTTCTGTAAGTGCTGACTGTAAAATGACTAATCTATGCAATCAGGCAGATATGTCAATTTTGATTGAAGTGAAAGATAATTTCAAGATCTAATTTGCATTTTCTAAAAACTATTTTAAACAGTGCTCTGTGAAAAAGTGATATAAATAACCGTTTTAACTTAATGAATAACATAACAGATTGTAGTATTTACTTTGGAATCAAATAGAACAGTGGAAATGAGTAAGACTTTGCTATTAAAGTTAAGCAATGTGGTTCTTGTACATGAATAGTTATGGGAACCATTTTTTAAAAATGCTGCTCTTCTTCAGTAACTGCTTTCATATCTGTGTAGACTAAATACGCATTATATACAAAATAGAGAGCAAACAAAATAAAAGGTTCTATTAGACACTAATAGGTTCTACCATATTTACTGTTGCAAACACTACAAACACACAAAAAGGTAAAAAGCCTACACATTGGAACTCACCTTCCGACCAATTCCTCAACATTCAATCAATTCTTCAGGAACCATCTTTCCTGTTTTGTTTCACGGTTGACACCCGATTGCAAAATGAATGAGCAACACGGGGCCGTCGCTATTGTATGTCGGCCGCAAAAAAGAATGGGAAAGGCAGTTCCTGAAGAATTGTTCGAATGCCGTGAGATTGGTCGGGAGGGGAGTTCTAATGTATGGGTTAAGACAGCCTTTTTCAAGTTACACATAATTAGTGATAAGAGGGTTAAGTAAAATTTCCTTTATTGTAGTAGGGAAATATGCAAATTAAAAACAAAATAGCAGAAAAACAGCAGCATAGTCATATAGTATATCATAGCTAGCCATAGTATAGCATAGTAAGTTAAATAGCTTTAACTGTGTATATTATTCCTAAGCCAGTACGTAGGGAAACACTATAGGCGTATAAGTGTCGTCATATGTCTCCAAAATATGTTGCTGCATTCACTAAGGAAAGACACGCTTCGTCTTTTAGACTTCCTCCTTTTAGCTGGCGTTCAAGCACAAGTCCTCTCACATTTAAAGATGGGTGCTGCAAGATCTTGCAAGAATATGTTTCTGGCTATATCTAAACTCCTGTCATGTTTCAGGTAGTCTTTTTCAAGTTGCAGCTATGGTGTGCCTAACAATTAGTGATGTCTCTCATATCTGAAATGACCACATTGCAGAACATTTTTCCTTTTCTTATTGCGACTTCATTTTCTCACTACTCCCCCCTGTTCAGTTAGGTCAGAACAGATCAGCCAGTATAGACTTTTTGGGGGAGCTTTTGGGGGAGGATAAAAACTCATTAAGCATGTGCAAAGTGTAAATTTTGTCTATGACCCACAATGGGTAGAGAGCAACACTTACAAGCTACAGTGACAACAAGATTGTATATGATTTATTCACAATATTGCTGAATTCAGAAGCAAGAAAGACAGCTACCGTCATTTATTTTTATCCTTGTCAGGATTGTGTATAAGCAAAAATGTATTATTAGAAATATGGAAAATATCTTCATTTAATTCTTGTGTCAACTGCTGAATTGATATATTCAAAATATAATGAGAAAATATATAAAACGTACATTAGATATGTGAGTTCAGGAGGGAGATGAAAAGGAGAAAAATGCAACAATTCCTGAGTTTCATAATAGATTCCCTGAGCAAATAGATTTGAACCCATTTACTAAAAGGGTATGTCCACCCCCAAACTAAATTTAACTATATGCCTGGAAATGGCTATAAACCTTGACCTCGCAAGGTTTATAGCAGTGACAGGTCCCCCCAAATGTACTTACCAGCCTTCGTTCCCCCGATGCCTTCTGCTTGACTTTCGCACCTTTTCTGTGCATCACAAGTGAGTGTGTGATGTGGTTGGCAATTAAGAACTAGAGAGATAGATGATAGATGGATAGATAGATTAGATTAATTTACACATAATTAGTGAAAAAGAGGATTAAAGGGCTCTGCCTCCTGTCTCGCTTCTGGGAGAAGTTGTGCATGCGCAGTTCAACCCTTCTCCCCCTCCCTCTCTCTCCCGTTTTGCAAGCCCTCCCCCTACCTTAAAACCCCTTTGCCACATAATAGTATTCCTTCCTCCAGCCCCAACCGCTATAAAAGAATTTCAAGAAAGACCCCTGATCTCTACTTACCTTACCTCTCTCCCCCAGCGTTCTGAGCAGCCGGCAGCCGTGTCCATGATTGGCTGCCTCTCAGCCAATCACAGACGTGGCTGCCAGTCCCGTCCCCTGCTTGCAGTTCCATGCAAGCAGAGGGCCGGGACACTGCGGCGGGGGAGAGAGGTTAGGTAAGTAATAATCGGGGGACTTTCTTGAAATAATTTTATGGCGGTTGGGGCTGGGGGAAGGAATACTATTATACCCCAAAAGTTTGCTACAGGGGTGGACATGCCCTTTAAGTAAAATTTCCTTTATTGTAGTAGGGAAATGTGCAAATTAAAAACAATTAAAAACAAAATAGCATGGAAATCAAGCAGAAGGCGTCAGGGGTACGAAGGCTGGTAAGTACATTTGGGGGGACCTGTCACTGCTATAAACCTTGCGAGGTCGAGGTTTATAGCCATTTCCAGGAACATAGTAAAAATTAGTTTGAGGGGTGGACATACACTATAACAAACACATTCTTTAAACAGTTTGATTCATTACGAACTATTATATCATATGTAGAACATGTGCTGCATAAGGTAAGGCTATTTCTGTTTGGAATCTACTGAGCCTGGATGGAAATGTATGCCTAACTCCCATAGAATTTGTCAAGGCTTGACAAAGGATCTGATCGAACCGAAATATTGCAAACATGTCTCAGTGAAAGAAGAGAGCCATTAAAAGTGATAAAAGCATGTGATATCTTTAAAGGATATGTACACTGTAAAACAAACTTTATGTAACTGACTAGCTGTGGCTTTAAATATAAATGTGTTGTGGTTTTTTTTTTGGCCTATTACCCCCATATCCTACCTTCTGTTCTTGAAAGTTGCTGGTGTGGGTCATTGACGTTGCGAGTGTGGGATTCTAAGGCTGGGTACACACCAGCCGAGATTTTGTCCCGACCGAGTGTTTGCTACTAGTGAGCGCCTGGTCAGCACAAATGACTGTCGGTCACAGAAATAGTGCCTGTGGCCAACAGTGCGAGCAACCAATCGTGCGGTCCCATAGGGAAACGAACAATCGCCCATGATTTACCAACAGACCCGAAATGGATAAACAGGCGACTGAGCTCAGTTGCGGCCGGCTGCCCCACATCATCAGATATTTCAGACATATGCCCCTTAATCTTTTAACCATATCCTTATACATACTATGGTAAATACCCAATTAATTACATATTTATTCTTTTTTTACATAGTATTCTTTTTTTACTATTATATCTTTAAAAATTTCATTTTTGATCGCTGTTATTACTTACAACTATCCAATTATTCAAATGCCTGCACAAAGGCCCACCCCCTTAATGTTAAAAAATTGTCTGGTGTTTGCCATTAAGCATGCAGGACTTCTCCCAGCAGAAGTTCCAGAATGCACAAGCTTACACCACAAGATGAGAATACAGATAGAGCTAGTGAGATTACATAATCCACCACAAGCAAGAAAAGGATGCCCTTAGAACTGTGATCCAGGTCTGGTTTTGAAGGTAAACTTACCTTGGTTCTTGTCTAATAGGGATGGACTGGAACTCGAACCCGGATTCAAGCCGAACTTTATTAGTTTGGATGAACTCGAACTATTCAACTAGTTCGTTTTTTCGGACTCGCGGCTATATTTTTGATAATTATCGAAAATTGTCGAATTTACGGGCCGTTCGCTAACCCTAGAATGTATTGTTCACTAACCCTCGAAAGTATCATTCGTTTTCGGTAACCCTCGAATGTACAGATTGATTTTGCTAACCCTCGAAAGTATCATTTGTTTTCGGTAACCCTCGAAAGTATAGTAAGATTTTGGTAATCCTCGAAAGTATCGTTCGATTACCCCTCGAATTGGCCGTAACCCTCGAATGTAGCTTGCATAAAACCCGACAATTGCCAGCTCTTGTTCCACAAGTATTTCCCATTGTGCCACAGCCATTTACAGTAAGTTACCATTGTTAGTTTAGCTGTAAAACACCCAGACTTTTTGAACTATTACTCTCCCATTGACTTGAATGGGTCCGAATTTAAACTTTCGAACTTCCTCTGAAGTTCGAAAACGGACTGAACTTTATATAGTTCGGCCATCTCTGTTGTCTAATGGGCATTACAAATAGCATTCTATGCTTAATACAGGTAAAATGCTTTTTGTTTGGTTCTGCAATGATGGGCCTGCGTGTTCAGATAGGACACCAATTAACTAAAAATTACAGTTACGCATTAGTTGCGGTTTGTGTGTAGTAAGGTAAATGCTAATTGTACCAAATTACGATTTATTGCTTTTTTGGGGACAGTACGATATTGAAATGTAAACAATCCAAATTTAAGGCAGGATCTTAAATACACAGATTTAGAAATCCAGAATTTGCCTGCACTTGCAAATTAATACTTTTCATTTGGATGTGTATGTTATTTTCTCCCTAGCTGATAGAATTATAGCAAAAGATTACTTATGATGTGCAATTAAAATGACAATCTGGCAAAACAAATGTTCCTGCTTTGTCAATCCCAGAAATAATATATATTATATGAATATTAGAATTTACAAAATGAAAATTGCTACAAAAAAGGTAATTGGCACCTTTAGATATTTTAGCATACTTGATAGTGGAATTTACTTTTATAGCTGATTTGGCAAGAAAAAGAGAACACGCTGTAACTATTAATATTATTAGTTACCAGCTGTAAGCACTTTTGCAACTTGTACATTTGTCCTGCATTAATCACCCCTCCGCCCCCTTTCCAGTTCACCTGATAATAATGAACAATAAAGCTCCTTCCTTTCAAGTCCAGAAATACATCTCAGATCAGGGACAAGATTGCCTCTTCTGTATAGCGTTTAAAGTCCCAATCTTCCTGTGAATGATCTACCTTTATAAATAGCGTTAACTGTCTTTTTGGCGAAAACCCATGCGAAAAGCGAATGCGAAAACATTTCGCTACTTTTCGCTCTTTTATAAATATGCCCCTTAGTCTCCAGAGAATTACCAACCACCCTGGATGAACTTATTGCTTTCAGTATTAAGATTGACACCCACCATAGAGAACGTCTTGCTGAGAGGGAACGTAGTAAGAGACCCTTTCGACCTTTGGCTCCACGCTATGTGAACCATCCTCTCCTAGTGTCCACTCCTGCTTCTTTGACCACCCCGGAGGAACCCATGCAGATTGGAAGAGCCCATCTTTCTGAGGAGGAGAAGTTGAAGATGCAAATCTGTCCTGTGTCTTTATTGTGGTGGTAGAGGCCACTTTGCCAAGGTCTGCTCAGCTAAACAGGGAAACCCCAACACTTAGATATGAAACGGGTGACTCATCTGCGCAGTGTTTCCAATCTCACCCTACCTGACTCCTCAAGTTTTTTCCTGCCTGTTCAACTTTCTTTTGATTCTTCCACTATAGAACTTTTGGCATTCATTGACTCCGGGGCAGCTGGAATTTTGTTGGATTCAACTTTTGTCAAGCAATTTAGGATTTCGCTCCTGCCTCTGGCTATCCCCCTCCGAGTGTATTCCATTGATGACAAGTCACTATCTTTCAATGTCATTTCTCAGTCCACCACAAAAATACTCTTACGGGTTGGTTCCCATCATCAGGAATACATTAAATTTTTTGTTATTGACTGTACTTCTACCCCTATTGTCCTGGGCCTTCCCTGGCTTAAATGCCACAACCACTGCATTGACTGGCATTCTAATCATATTTCCCAATAGAGTTCATATTATCAGAATAACTGCCTTCTTCCACCCTCTTCTCTTCTTATTAACTCTATTAAGACTGTTCAGTTACCTCCGCAATATAAAGAATTTTCAGATGTTTTCTACAAGAAGGCTGCGGAAAGTCTTCCTCCTCATCAAACTTACGACTGCCCCATCAAGCTTCTTCCTGGAACCTTACCCCCAAGAGGCCGTACTTATCCTTTATCTCCCACTGAAACCCATCTATGAAGGAATATATACAAGAAAATTTACAACGAGGATTTATCCGACCTTCCTCCTCTCCCGCTGGTGCGGGTTTCTTCTTTGTTGAAAAGAAGGGAGGTCTCTTTCCATGCATTGATTATCGTGATCTCAATAAAATCCCTATCAAGAACCGTTACCCATTCCCATTGTCTTTAATAAACTGGACTTACGCGGAGAGCCTATAATTTAATCTGCATCTGTTCCGGAGATGAATGGAAGACAGCTTTTAACACACGGGATGGGCACTATGTATATCTTGTTTTGCCCTTCGGGCTCTCCAATGCTCCGGCTGTTTTTCAGGAATTCGTCAATGACCTTTTTCACGACCTCCTGGGTCGTTCACGTTCAGTAGTCATATATTTGGATGATATACTGATTTTCTCTAAGGATCTCCAGTCTTATAGAACCCAGGTGAAGGAAGTACTCTCACACCTCAGACAAAACTCCTTATATGCCATGTTCTCCAGAAAGTTCTCTGCTTCTGAGCAGAATTACGATATAGGAAACAGAGAACTTCTGGCCATCAAGTGGGCATTAGAAGAATGGTGGCATCTTTTGGAGGGGTCCTCCCTTCCCACTACTATTTTCACCGACCACAAGAATCTTGAGTACATTCAAACCCTTAAGAGATTAAACCCTTGACAGGTTCGCTAGGCACTCTTTTTCTCCCACTTCAACTTCATTTTGAATTATCACCCCGGCTCTAAAATCAGGAAGGCTGAGTCCTTGTCCAGAAGTTTCTCCCCTTCTTAGACCACAGTAGTTATAGATGAACATATCATCCCACCTTCCAAAATCATAGCTACTGTAAATTCACCTCTGGCCTCTCAAATATTAACTAAGCAACCTTCTGCTCCTGTTGAACCCCCCATTTGGATGATCTACATTCCGCCGGAATTACGATCCACTATTATTAAACAAACTAACAGTTCTAAACAAGCTGGCTGCCCTGGAATTCTTAAGACATTACAACTCCTCAACCGATTAGTTTGGTGGCCAACTATGCAGAAGGACATTAAGGATTATGTTTCTGCCTGTGTAGTCTGTGCTTCAGCCAAAACTGACTATTCTCATCCCCAGGACCTATTGAATACATTGCCTACGCCTTCTCGCCCTTGGACCCATCTCGCAATGGACTGTTGGAGAACTTCCCTCTTCCAGGGGACATACTATTATTTGGGTTGTTTTAGACTGGTTCTTTCTACACTTTTCATTTCCAATATTTTCTGCCTTCATGGACTTCCTTCCGAAATAGCTTCTGACAGAGGTCCCCAATTTGTAGCTAAGTTTTGGAGATCTTTATGCAAAGCCCTTGGAATCTCTCCCCAATTTTCTTCTGCTTACCATCCTCAATCTAACGGTGCTGTAAAACGTCTCAATCAGTCATTAATACAATTCCTCCGATGCCACGTTTCCCTATGCCAGAATGATTGGGCTGACCTATTGCCTTGGGCAGAATTTGCTCATAATAACACTACTCATTCTTCAACTGGAAAATTGCCCTTCCTTACAGTTTATGGTCAACACCCTGTAGCCTTTCCTCAAGATTTCCTCCTCATGGATGTTCCTGCAGCCAATGAACATGCTGCACATATGTCATGCTACTAACAGTCTTCTGGAAAAATCTTCTTCTACTCAGAAAACCTATGCTGACAAAAGACAGAGTCCTTCTGCTCCTTACTCTGTTGGAGATAAAGTGTGGCTTTCCACCAAAAACATACATTTTAAAGGGACTGTCCACCCCTCTTTCCAAAAACTGATATAATGTAGATAACCCCCCAAAACCTTAACTTCATTTTAGTCACAATTTACAAATCAGCTCCCACACAGAGATATTATACTTACATGCTCCTCCTGGCTCCACCGCCGTGGCTCTGCACTTCCGGGTAAGGCAGTCAGTGTCGGCCGTGACTGTGACATCACGGCCAATCACTGACTGCAGTCTCCACTGCAGCTGCTCAAGAACACAAAAAGAACAGAGCAGCCACAGTGGAGACTGGGAGAAGAACCCGGAAGCGGCGGTGGAGCGAGGAGCTTGTGAGTATAATAACTCTGTGTGGGAGCTGATTTGTAAACTGTGACTAAAACGAAGTTAAGGTTTTGGGGGGTTATCTACATTATATCAGTTTTTGGAAAGAGGGGTGGACAGTCCCTTTAAATTCACGTCTTCCAAGTTGGGGCCTAAGTTCATTGGTCCTTTCCCCATCCTTGAAATCATCAATCCTACAGCTGTCAGATTACAACTCCCTACTGAAATGAGGATTCCTAATGCCTTTCATGTATCACTTTTGAAACCTGTCTCCCTTAACCAGTTTTCTGCTTCACAGCCTTCTCCTGCTCCAATCGTGGCCGACAGCCAAGAGGAGTATGAGGTAGAAAAATCCTCGACTCCAGAATTTCCAGAGGCACCTTACAATTTCTCATCCAATGGAAAGGTTTTGGTCCTGAAGAGTGTTCCTGGGTGAAGCATTCTGATGTTTGATCCAGAAATTCTACAGATGCTTCCCCTTGAAACCTGGTCATGTTGGTCCTGTGCCGCCCCCCCTGGGGAAGGGGGTACTGTCAGAAGGAATACTCATCTTTCTGACCATTCCACTCTATCCAAGATGGCGGCGCCCAGTGTCCCGGTGCACCGATGTCATAACGCCTTGCACGTGACGTCGCACAAAGAAGCCATCGCTATATCTGTGATGCACAAGGGGCGTGACGTCACCTGCGAACATTCACAAGGACGCTGTTCCTGAGACCTGGTGCCCGATTTTAGCACTTAGATGCTACGCTCTGTGTGCTGGGTTTTAGTTTCCTGATTATCCTGCCTAGTACTGAAAATCTTGTTCCTGCCTTGAATTTTACTCTTATCCTGCTTTGGACCTTATCCTATCTTGAAATTTATTCTGATCCTGCCTTGTATATCTTACTATTAATCTGAGACTGTTCCAGTTGGTACTTGGTCCAGATTTCGCCTGACATCATACATGTACCTAACAGTTTGTATGTTCTCCCCATGCTTGCATGGCTTTCCTCCGGGCACTCTGGTTTCCCCCACAATCATAAAGACATACTGAGTGATAGGTTGTTATGTGTCAAATAAATGTGCTTAGATTGTAAGCTCTTAGGGGCAGGGCTTGATGTGAATTGATACATGAATTGTAAAGTGCTATGAAGATGTTGGCGCTATATAAATCCACAATAGTAATGATTACGTCAATGGGAGACAAATCTAAACAATAAACATGCTGTATTTCAAAGATTATACACAATAAAGTCTAAAGAGCTGATAATCACTGGGGTGAGCAGGGGATATGGTTGGGACCCAGCTTTGCATTGGCAGCTAAAAGAATGGCATGGGCACACTGCCGTTAGTGCTGTATACTGTTTTGTGTGGGTAACTCCAGTATCCAGACAGCCATACAATCAGCCTGCCAGACATACCACTTACCAATATGGCTTCACTATGGTACATTGATGTCTATAACATTCATGTGACATTTATGTGTCATGTTTAGAAACTGCTGCAACTGCCACATTTCCAGTATTAAAATCACTCTAGCCTGGTGCCAACAGGTTAGTGTACTTTAAGAAGGGAAATAGTTCGTTACCTATATGATGAAGGATGGCTGTGTTCCTCAAAATAGTCTCTTGCCTTTTGCATCAACAGAAACTGTGTGTGGTCTCTGTACAGGGTCCCTTTTTTTGGTTTGACTGCTGTATTTAGAAGATGTGTCTGGACGTCTGGGCACCGGCCACACAAAAAGGTCAATGGTACATGCTAGTGCTGGGAGTGCACACTGTTCTCAATACAACTGTCGGATCTCCCTAAAGCTGGGTACACACGATGAGATATTTCGGTCCGATCGATCGATAGTTCAGTGTATCGGTCGATCGGACCAAAATTATCGCATCCGAATGTGCCCATGTCCGATCGACCGTTCGTCCGAATCAGACGAAAGGACAATCGGACATGGTGGAAAACCTTGTCCGATCGTGTGGTCCTCTATGGACTGCACGATCGGTCGCGGTAACTATCGGATGTGGCTGCTTTTGCCGCGACCGACAGTCCTTTCTCCTGGCCGACCGGTCGAAAGTATCGAACGGTCGGTCAGGAGGAAAAATCGGTAGGTGTGTACCTAGCTTAACACACTACATTCTATTTTACATATCAATGGTCACATACTACTCTTTGCTTATCCTTTTATGGATATGTGTATCATGTTAATGTTAATAATGGAGCAATCTGTGTTATTTGTTCTGCAATATCCTGCATCTCAACATGTTTCTCCTTCTGTAGTTCGCTACATTGTGTAATATTTATTAACAATCACTTGCTGTGCAGAAAAGTAACACAGAATACAAGAACACATACAGGGTTATTCAATAAAAGTTCTTATCGTTTAAAATGGTGCTAATTTTGCCCCAACCAATCAGATGTTAGCTTTCAAATGTTAAATAAGACCTGATTGGTTGGGGCAAAATTAGCACCATTTTAAACGATAAGAACTTTTATTGAATCTCCCTGATAGTTCTATAGACTCCTAGTCTACTAGTCTTGTAACAATATTAAGATGTATGGCTTTATAGATTACTTTACACTAACAAGAGCAGTCAACCACCTGGAAGGCTGCTGCAGGTTTGACGTCCCTGGTCTAGGACATGGCATTTAAAATGAAGGATGCAGATTTAGTGTGAATATGCCAGTTCACTTATTAATGTTGGTGGAATGTTCATCAGCATCGGAAAACAATGGTTTTGCCCATACACATTTTATTGATAAAGGGACCATCCTGTCGGTACCAATGGGATTGGCCCTTTATTGGGAATGGTGTACCCAGCTTTAGTCTGTCTTCCTGCCACATGACCTCCTCAACTTGTTTTGGCAAACATACTTTTTCAAGAGGAATGAACATCCCTTCCAGCGCCATCTTTAATACACAATTGCCTGGTTCCCCTGATAGTTCCCAGAAAATGCAAGGGGTGCCAGTAAGAAAGTATATAATAACACTGAAGGCAAGATGCAGACATGGAGAGTAAAGCTGGCCACATACTACAAACTTTCCTCCAACATTCCTGCAACATTAGGACAATGCCTGGTGCGATCATTTTGTTGTTGACTTTCAATCACAGCAAAATGAATGGGCCAGAATGAGGTATTACATGGGAACATCGGAAAGGAAAATCATCGGAAGGTAAGCGTGGCTGACACATAAAATCGAACGTTGAATGTAATATCTTATAGCTGTATAAGTGTTACTTGTACTGGACTCCAAAAATCTCATGTGACTTATCAATGCCCCTTAATACAGTGGCTGTCTACAGTATCATGAGCTTGCACACACTTGTTACAGTATGTATATAGGGACAGAAAGGAAACAAGGAACATACATGGAAATATGTTTCTGCTTGCTGCTATGTAAGGGTTATTAAAAATATTCATCTGCAGAGAAATGACAAGCAAATATATTTTATACTATCATACGTTATACTAATATGAAGGCATACTTGGGAGTGGCCTTTCACAGAGGGCATATCTAATAATTTATATCTATATAACTATGTAACAATCCCGAGGCCGACAGTGAACATTCGTTGACCTCAGGAGCACTTGGAAATGCACGACACACATGAACAAGAAAGGGACAATCCCATTGGATCTGACTGTATTATCTCTTTCTCATTTATGTGTGTACCCACCTCTAGTGTATGTATCGAGCCCTGTAGTACGCACACTAATACTGGAAATGGCACATCTGTGGATGCTTTTGACTTTTTTTACTTGTTTAGAAACTCTTTTGCTGACATGAATAACAAGAAAAAACTGATACCATCAAGCTCAGGTAAAGCTGTATATGTAAAGCTGGTAAATAAATCAATATACACAGTTCTATGTAAACATCAATGTCTTTGAGAATAACTCATTTAGTTTAGGGGGACACATAGAGAAGAGTTATGGCTGGTATTGTTAGTGACAGTACATGTGTTAAGAGAAACGTCTTAATCAAGGATCTAAGAGTACCTGTGAATAACTTGTGAAGGGTTGTGAGAGGGAACGTTTAACTACACAGGGGTAGATAGAGAAGTTAGGGATCTGGGGGCTAGTAACACAACGGAGGGAGGAGAAGGAGGAGGGGGGAGCATAGAGGATAAGGAGGCATGTACGACCATGTATGGAAGTAAATCAATTGATAATCTAAAATGTATGTTTACAAATGCAAGGAGTCTGGCTGGAAAAACGGCGAACTTGAAATAAGCGTTAAAGGAAAGGTATGATGTAATTGGTTATAGCAGAATCATGGCTATGATTCACACGATGGACAGTAAATATTGAAGGGTACTCCTTATTTAGACATGACCGAGTTAATAAGAAAGGAGGAGGAGTAGTATGATGTATGTTAAACAGGAATTGAAGCCAAATTTAAAAGATGGAATAGGATGGGGAGCAAACGATGTGGCAGAAACATTATGGGTGGAACTGTGTACAGGAAGCAAGAAGGTAGGTAATTAATTGTTGGAGTGTGTTATAAGCCGCCAAATGCCGGGAAGAGGTGGAAATGAATCTCCATATGCAGTTGGCGAAGGCTGCTGGTATGGGGCATGTTCTGGTTATGGGGGATTTTAACTACCTGAAATAGATTGGAGTAATGGAACTGCCAGCACCTCAAAAGGTATAAAGTTCTTAAATTTCCTATATGAGCATTTTCTTTCACAGATGGTAGAAGTTCCTACTAGAAAGAATGCGTTGTTGGATCTGGTGATATTAATAACCCAGAGCTCATTTTGGAGATGAAGGTAATGGGAAGTTAGGGAATAGTGACCATGATATAGTGTCATTTAATATAGGTTGCAGAAAAACTAAAGTGCACTGGCTTAACAAAACTTTTAACTTTAGGAAAGCTAATTTTATGCTTTTAAAGGAATCTCCTGTCTCAGACTGGGGGGAACTGTTCTAGGTAAAGATTACGAGCAGATGTGGACCACTTTTAAAGGGATATTAAACTATAACATTTCCAAATCGGTACCTTTAGGAAACAAGTGTAAAAAAATTAGGTCCATCCTGCATGGCTTATGCTCAGGTAAAAGGGAAATGGAAAAAAAGAAAAGGCTTTTAAAATTTGAAAGCAGAAGGCACAGAACAGGCTTACAGGGACTTCAAAAGTTGTAAAAAGAGTGCAAGAAAGCAATAAACTAGTTAAAATAGAAAATGAAAATACGGATTGCCGAACAAAGCAGGTCCAAACCCAAGATGTTTTTTAAGTATATAAATGGTAAAAAAATGAGGACTGAGAATGTGGGACCATTAAATAATGGAGCTGAGGTGGTTGTAGAGGATGCCGAAAAGACTAATCTGCTAACCGTTTTTTACATCGGTTTTACTGTTGAGAATCCTTACAGTAGGGATTGTAACAATGTGCAGGGAGGAAATGAAGAGTTTTCACATTGGATAACAGAGGATATGGTACGGAATCAATTAGACAAAGTTAATATAATAAGCGCCAGGACCAGATGGATTGCATCCTAGGATTTTAAAAGAGCTTAGTTCAGTTCTAGCAAGACCACTGTGTCTCATCTTTTCAGATTCGCTTTTGTCTGGGGATGTGGCGCTGGATTGGAAAAAAGCCAATGTAATACCAATATTCAAAAAGGTAGTCGTTCACAGCCTGGGAACTATAGACCTGTAAGCCTAACATCAGTTGTAGGGAAGGTGATGGAAACTTTGTTAAGGGATCATATCCTTGACTTTGTCTCCAGAGATCATCTTATTTAGAGTAGTCAGCATGGATTTATGAGAATAGATCATGCCAGACAAATTTAATGTTTTTTATGAAGAAAGTAGAGTAAGAAGTTAGATTTAGGCACAGCTGTGGAGTGGTATTATTGGATTTTGCAAAAGCCTTTGATACGTGCCACTAGGGACTAATGTATAAACTGAGGACTGTTGGCCTTGAAGAAAACATTTGTCATGGATAGAGAACTGGTATTGGACCGCAAACAGAGAGTGGTGGTTAATGGAGCTACATCTAGTGGGCTAAAGTTCTAAGCGGAGTCCTCAGGGTTCTGTACTGGGGCCGCTTCTGTTTAATCTGTTTATAAATGATACTTAGAAGGGGGCATTGAGAGCAAGGTCTCTGTGTTTGCTGAGACACTAAATTAGGAGAGCTTTGGAAACTTCCAATGATGTGCAAGTGCTGCAAGCAGACCTAGATAGATTATCAAAATGGGCAGCAGAATGGCAGATGAGATTCAATGGTGATAAATGTAAGGTGATGCATTGGGATTTAATAATCCCTGTGCAAACTACACCATAAATAATCTGTGTTAAGTGCATCTGAAATGGAAAAAGATTTGGGGTTCTGGTAGATAACAGACTTAGCTGTAGCAAAACAATGCAGTAGCAACAGCTAGAGCTGCAAGATATTGTCTTGTATAAAGAGGGGAATGGAATCAAGAGAGAAAAATATTATTCTCCCTCTTTACAAGGCACTGGTAGGCCACATTGGAATATGCGTGTGCAGTTTGGAATCCCATATACAAAAGGGACATCTTGGAAATTGAGGCAGTTCAGAGAAGGGCAACTAAATTAATAAGGGGAATGGAGGGGCTTGAATATGCAGGCAGATAGACAAGTTAGGGCTGTTTACATTGGAGAAGCGGCGGTTGCGTGGGGACATGATACCTTATACAATATATAATGGCCCATACAGTGAAATCTCTGGTGCATTGTTCACTAATAGGTCATATCAAGGACTCGTGGACATCCTTTAAGGTTGGAAGAAAGAAGTTTCATCTTCAAGTTAGGAGATTTCTTTACAGTGAGAACGGTGAAACTGTGAACTGTCTTCCAGAGAGGTGGGTGGTAATGGCAGTTCATTGAATAACTTTAAAAAAGGCCTGGATAAGTTTCTAAAACTAAAAAATATTGAGAATTACTGGATTAATGCATATAGATCTGGTTGATCCAGGGATACTTTCCGATTGCCGTTTGGAGTCAGGAAGGAATTTTTTCCCCCCTTTTTTAGCTGGGGTTTTTTGCCTTCCTCTGGATCAACTGTTAGCTTAATTACTATGTTACTATGTTACTATGTTACTATGTTATTTCAAGCAATGTAATTGGTAAGTAGCCCATTCAGTGGCGTAGCTACAGACTTATGGGCCCTGATGCAAAATTTGGGCATGGGCCCCCCAACACCGCCACAAACACAAAGCAGCACCCCAAACCAAATAATCATTTCCATCCAAACATCCAAAATTCATCATTAACAATTTTTTTAAGACAGACAAACATCCTTTACCCATACACTTAGCAAAACTATTCAATCAGATTCAAACAGTATTTCTAAACTTAGATCCTCAAACCTTATAAAATAGGTAACCAACTGATGCTAGTAAAATGCTTGGCACTCAGAGAGTGGTAAAATGCTTTGCATATAAACCCTGGTAAAATACTTGGCACAAAAACTGGGGTTAAATGCTTGGCACATAGACAATGGTAAAAATGCTTTGTACACACTTTTGAACCTTAGCACAAAAATGGGGCCCCCTTTTTGGCCAAGGGCCCTGGGGCAGTCACATCCCTGCACCTGGTAGCCACACCCCAGAGCCCATTACTGTAAACTATAATTCTTCCCAACTCCCTGTACCATTTTTTTTCTTGATCTGTCCCCTATTTCTTTTGATATTCAGTTTGAAACATTATATGTCAGCTGTCAATCAAGTGCCTTAGTATCATAATCTTTTCTGTAATGTATAGTTTTGCTGTTTTTATAAATTAAAATGAGGCAAAATCATTGTACAATTCCTTTAAAGATTCAAAAGAGGACATCATTTGCAAATACCAGTAAAAACTCAATTTATCTGCAAATAAATATCTTTAAAGCAAAAGTCCTATGTTTGTTTTATAATGTCTGTTTGTGATTTGTTCCAAACATTACAGAAGCCAGACTATAGAGCCAGACAGTTTATTTAGAAGGCTGTGGTTTTATCTTAAGCTGAAAGTGGATATAGTGGTAAATCAATGGGGGAAACGAAAATGGTATTAAGCCATGTATCTCAGGGAATGGCAGGGATGCTAAAACAATATTTATTTACAACCACCTAAATAGCAATCCCAGAAATGCATGGGAGTCTTTTCTTTTGAATGGTGTCTCCTTGACCTGTGCATGGGTCCACTAGGCTGCATTAGATTTTTTATGTTGCCTTCTATTAAAAAAACTAAATCCAAAATTTTTTATGGCATGAAAATAAAATAAAGAAGGATTAGTGTTGGACTGGGCCTTGCAGTTCATAGTGACTGATATTGAGTGCAGAAACAATCGAATTTCGATCCGTCAGGCTGGAAAATTTCAGTAGATTGTACAATTATCTACAGGTTTTTGGGAAATTTCAATAGTTTTTTCCCTCGATCTACTTGGTTTAAAGCCAGCCAAAATCCATTAGTAAAGAATCACACTAAAGGTCTGTACACATGTCTGATAGGACGAATGATGCCCAACCCCTGAGCGCAAAACACATGCACTGAACGTAGTTTTGGCCTATAGTCGCATGTATGCATGTATCCCTTGGGGATCATTTGTTGATCCACCATGGCAGATTGTAGAACGATACGCGAGCGATTGCATACACACGTGCGATTTCCCCTCCAAAGTGTCAGTTCGTCATGCACTAACCCACTTTGCGTTGATGATCTTCTGTAGAATTCAGCTTGAATAATAGGTTCTGGAAGATGGGGTCGATGGAAAATAGTTTTTTCGATAGACCAATTGATATTTCCGATCAATCTATTGAAAACAGAAGAATGGCTTTTGGTGTTCCGATCAAGCATTATGGCAGGTCCCACACTTATGTTTATAAGCCAAAACTTTGTTCAATTGGTTTTCTGTAATTTCAGCCTTTACTGGCTATTAAAGATAATACATAAAAAGGTAAAAAAAAAATCTAAACATTATATATATATATATATAATATATATATATAATATATTATATATATATATAAAACATAGAAAGGATAATCAATGCACATTCCTAGGCCCCATACAATATCAAATTATCTGCACACTGGGATACTTTATAAACACAGGGGTTTTAGTATACATTACTGTGATCACATGAATGAAAAGCCTTCCAACCACGTCAAGGTAACACCAGTCTGGAAGGTCCTAACTTCTAACCTTTTTACATTTCTTTTTACTTCAATTACTATTAGCAAACTTTTGCATCTCTCATTCTTACACATGGATCCATATAACAGGCTCTCTCACTTCCCCCCAGCCCTTTGGCTTTTTAAAATGAGGGAAGAGGCCATCCAGTGCTTTATATTAAAGGCATAGGACCTCCCAGAGCCTAATTGGAGTGCTTCCACAATCCTTGTATTGTGTATATATATATATATATATATATATATATATATATATATATATATATATATATATAATATGCCTTTAATTGAATCCTTTATACCCTGTATCCCCTAAGGACTGCCAGGAAATGAACAGGGGAAACAGCAAAATGGATAACTTTCCCTATTGAATAGAAATAGCAATGAGATATTTGAGAGCCTGGTTATTCTGTTCCTTAAGAAATCTGGAGCTGTAAAGTTTCTTTTTCATGAAGTTAGAATGTACTGTTCTCTATACTACAAGCAATATTACTTGATAGCTTCTTCAGTCAATTGAGAAGTATTTTTAAAAATGTGTTCTTTGTTAAATCTTTGGTTTCAGTAATAGAAGTGCAACCTGATCACATGATCCTTCTCTGGTTGTGGATTTAATAAACTCTCGCTATGCACCAGATGTTTATTTAAACAACCAAACATCTGTGACATCTTAAGGAGTAACATATATAGAAAACATCTGCTCGCAAATTTCATCTCCAACTTTCTACCGAGGATGCCACCAGGAGACCAATTAAACAAAACTCGATGGGTAGGGTGTGTTCTAGATTTGAAAACATTTGATGGCCACAAAAAGGAGAATTGAAGAAAACAGATAAACCGTCCATTTGGGTGGTATTGTCCACTAGGAATTGTTACACACACCTTTAAAAATATGTAAATTAGAATTATTATATTTATTTAGATGTTTCCCAACCTCGCATTCCGTTTCCCAGTATAACAGATTGACACCACAGAAGCTGTTTTCCTGCATTTTATTGGATGTTTTACAATTTCCATTTCGTTAACAATATTACATCTAAATAGATTTTTGGCCACTAGAGATACTGGAATATGAAATGTGAATCTGTTGAGTGATAGATGGTTTTAACATGACTGTACACAGGGGAACACTATAGGTACCTCACATAATGATCGCCCGTGCTGTTTAAATGCTAAGCTATACCATTATTGCATCCGTTCTTAAATTACCCTGTTTATTTTTTTAGACACATCAAATTAGAACAAGGTAAAGTTCTGTTAAGATCATAAAATTTCGCATCTCACTCAATCTCACCGCTTATCACAGCAACTGTTCATTTATAAAGTCCCTAGATGAGCTGTCCAACAGGAGAACTGCTGCAGATCATTCTAATAATAACCATCCGGAATCAATAACCTAGTATGACATCCTAGTGATAATATTCTAAAACAAAAACAGAGAACTGGTATTATATTACTTAGAGCAATGACACAGCAAGAGCCACATTGATCAAAACTGAATGTTTTGGAATACTGGTGCAACAGACATTTACAGAGTATAAACAGAACCTTGTTCATCTTTACCTTAATAGATCCCATGCCTGTGTGGACATTGCCTGGGTGTGTTACATTCTGGGATCTGGAAGCACTGGCCAGCATTCACAGCACCCAGCAAAGATTCTTTAATATTATATTTCATAGATTGTGCTGAACCAACTGTATGTACAGAGTGATGAATTTAAACAGCCCTCCAGTTGGAATTTCATAGTGTCCAACTGGACACTATAGTGTAGAACTGTTACAAATAAACAATCACTTTGTTATTATATTTAAAAAAAAAGATTCACCTATGTCTATTAAGTAAAAACTTCCACTACAGCCAGCCCAACAATTAAAATACCCCCTACCGTCACAGTATGTCCCATCCCTTGCCTAAAGGAGGGCCTGAGTTGCCCAGAAAGTATCTATTTTCTATTTTGCTTAGTTTAAAATCTCCTTATATATTTGAGACCCTTTCCCTTACACATGCTGTCCAAAGGGATGTGCTGTGGTAGGATCAGAAATCCCAGTTCTGTGTTTTTAATTTTACCAGTTGTAAATACTGGTGGAACCACTACAATTTTTAACCACCAAAACCTAGTTTTGACTTCCAAATTTCATAGTTTCGGTGTGGGACTTCAGTTTTGACTAGGAAAGTTCAGAGTTGAAACTATGTACCAATATGTGAACCTGATGGGTTTAGTCATCTCTAGCTGCTGATAATGTTCGTGTTCACCAATTGCTTGCCAATGGATTAACATATGACATCGAACTGTCATCTCCATTCAAGTGGCCTTTATTAAAAAGGGTATACTCCTACCTTTAAAATGACTCCAGGATCATGCTTCTAGCTCCAATCTATCCAAACTTACAGCAGTATAAAGGGTGGTGTTTCCAGTTAGCACTGTGATTTGTGACATCTCCAGCACCATTGCTCTGCCCTTGCTGCCACAGACACTGAGCATGCCCAGTTGTATCCTGCTGCTGTACCTGCCCTTAAATAGCTTCAGAAAAGATTGTTTTTTTGGGGTATGTGGGGCTTCTTACACAGCACATAGTGTGACTGTCGCACACTTGCTTGTTTATCATTACTGTCTGACTGTAACTTTACAAGCCTATAAATTGAGAAACAAAAATTTAGAGACTTCATTCTTGGCTTGTTTAAAAGGTATAAGAGAACTTACATTTGTATAGAGGCCTGTCACACATCAGGACCTACCTGCTCCTGGGGACCTCCGTGTAGAAGCATGCCGGCATTTACGCGTGAGCACGCGCATCGAAAACAGCCTGGACTTCCGTGTGCGTGCGCATTGGTGGTGACGCACAGGCGCGGATGCCGTGGGTTCCGTTCGCTTCCCTCAGCTATGGGCAGGCTTGGGCCTCCTGTTGTACGTAAATGTGACGTCTGTGTTCCTATTTAAAGCTTCCCCTGCTGGCTGGCTCTTGCTGCCAGTTCAGAGTTAGTTTCTCTGTTCCTAAGCTCCTTCCTTGTTGTTTGCGATTAGCTTATACCTTATTCCTGTCTTCAGTTCAGCCCTGGGTCTCCATATCCTCCAACCTGCTCCTGCCTCTAGTTCAACCTTTGGTTTCCATATCCACCAGCCTGCTCCTGCCTCCAGTTCAACCTTTGGTCTCCATATCCACCAGCCTGCTCCTGCATCCAGTTCAACCTTTGGTCTCCATTCCCACCAGTCTGCTCCTGCCTCCAGTTCAACCCTTGGACTCCATATCCACCAGCCTGCTCCTGCCTCCAGTTCAACCTTTGGTCTCCATATCCACTAGTCAGCTTCTGCCTCCATTTCTAGTCTGGTCTCCTTCTCAACTCGTTTGCTCCAGCTCCTAGTGCTGCCTTGGCCTCCGCATCCCTCTTCCTGCTCCAGACGCTGTTACGTCCTTCTTTCCATATTTGTTATCTAATTTTCTCCAGCCAGCCTTGTTATTGGGACCTATTGTTTCTGCTGCCTACTCCACATTGTGGGATAGTCTTCTGCGAGGCCTCTCTTCTGAAGCCACGACCTGGCACCTGCCTTGCCGCACAACATCCTCACCATCAGAGGCTCTGGGGAAGAGCGGCAGGTGCTTAGACTCCACGTCCAGAAGAGGGTCTTGTGGGAGTCTCCTCCAGGAAGATCATAAGAAGACCACAGTTACCCTTAATAAGTATTAAGCTGAGGGACATCTAACAAAGCTAGCCACACACTGATCAACTGGCAGCCAATCATGATACTTGATCAAAAATTTATCAGGAAGTTGGGATTGAGGAACCACCTTCCAACCATCAATCTCAAGCAAATTGCAGCTAAAACACAAGATGCAGTGGCAACAGAAAATGTTCCACCGTGCCCAGTTACCTTTCGATCAATTATTGCCAGAAATTTACCATGATTCAATTGATCTAAAGCCTCATACACACGTGTGATCATACGAGCCATAACCGAATGGCCATACCACGGCACAATTGCATGGCCCATAATGAAAGACTGGACAGAAAAATTTTAAAACAATATTGTCAACCCCAATGTGTCTGGGTGTCTGAGAAACTCAGAGTGACCTTCAATAAGTATTACCGTATATAAAACCGAGATTTTCAGGCTAAAAAAATAGCCTGAAAATCGAGTCTCAGTTTATATTTGAGTCAAAGACTTACTTGCTCAGGCGTCCGTATGCTCCGCATCCTCTGCTGACTGATGTCACTTCTCGGCGCCGGGAAGTAAGGCTGGCGCAAAGAAGTGACGTCAGCCTTTTTTGAAAGGAGCTTGACAAATTCTATCGACATGAAATTTAAGAGGGAATGTTTAACCTCTACAAAAACTTTTAAAATGGGGTAAGCCCCCTCCCCCACCTCCGAACCTTGTTTTTACATTGCTTTCCCCAGCACTTTTTAGTCCAGATATCTTACCTTGAAATTTAGTCTCTCGATGCTCTCTGCAAGCTCTATATGAATTTATGCAGCTGTAAAGCAACTGGTTAGAGTAGTCGTGGCCATGACATCACCAATGGGAGAGCGCAATGAGGGACTGGAGGACTGGAGGATCCGTGATGAAGGTATGATATTTGGACTCAGGAGTGCTGGGAAGAAATAATGCAAAAAGAAAGTTTTTTGGGGTGGGGGTGCTACCTGTTTAAAAGTTTTGTAGGTGATGGCCATGCAATTTAAATCTACTGTACATGGCTAGCTCATTTATTTTCTACATTAATAGGAATGTGCTTGTGAAGGTTCTCATTCATCCAGGTCATGGTATATCTGTTGTATTCAATTAGATCAACTGGACTTGAAGTTTAGTTCTTGAAGATGTTTCGCTAGTCATCCGACTGGCTTTCTCAATTCAGCATGACTTGTACAAGAATCTGTGGCAATTATGTACCCTGGAAAATCCCAATTAGCATATCACAGCCAGGTGTTAAGGGTGTGATTAGATAGTGGCTAAGAGGTGTTATAGCCATTCTCCAACTGCCTATCCGTTCCCCAGGTAAAGGTTTCATACGGATTTGTTCTCCAATGTTCAATTCCGGCAAATCACTGTCCGATGTATCCTATCGAGCCTTTGACACTTGTCTCTTCAGCCGTAACTTTTCTTCCACACCTTGTACGACACACGGCCCGAGAAGCTTATTTGTTGCCGGTAAGGAGGTCTTTATATAAAAGAAAAGTAGCTGGATACAGATTTAACACCCAAAAGAAACACTATTAGGGTGAAGTCTCTAGATATAGGGGTAACAAATTCCTTCACTGTGAAACTCTCATTTTATAATGTTGGGGCTCAGGTGCATAAGACCCGAGCCTTTCACAAAAATGGCAATCTGCTCTTATTCAATTAGTGTTCACACGTGCAGGACTCACCGCTCCTAGATAATGGTCCGGGTGCATTCAGCCCCGAACCCCTCGCTCGGCTCGAAATACAGGTAAGTATACGGAAGGTCGTGGTGCACTCCAAATGAAAAAAAGCTGGCATCAACTCCTTAGCTTTAAAAACAAATTTAATTCAGGAACCATAACGCATTTGTTCCACTGACATGGCGGCTAACATAAAACACCTTACGCATTTTGGATCGGACTTGTCACACAGGAAAGAAGAGCCTTAACATCCCTCAAGAAAGGTTCCAGTATCACCATTCTACCGGCAGACAAGGGAAGATGCACAGTGGTAGTCAACACCTCAGACTACCATGCTAAGGTGACTCTGATTTTTATGTGGGGGAAACCAAACAGCAACTGCATCAACGTATAGCCCAACACAGAAGAGCCAATTCCTCGGGTCAGGACTCAGCCGTGTACCTGCATCGTAAGGATAAAGGACATACCTTTGAAGATTGCAATGTTAACATATTGGCAAAGGAACGTGACTGGTTCAAGAGAGGTGTCAAGGAGGCCATTTATGTGAAAATAAAGAAACCAAGCCTTAATAGAGGTGGGGGGGTTCAACACCAATTGTCTGCCATGTACAATGCTGTTTTGACACCTTAACCTGGGTGTTCCTATAACACCTCTTAGCCACTATCTAATCACGCCCTTAACACTTGGCTGCGATATGCTAATTGGGATTTTCCAGGGTACATAATTGCCAAAGATTCTTGTACAAGTCATTCTGAATTGAGAAAGCCAGTCGGATGACTAGCGAAACGTCTTCAAGAACTAAACTTCAAGTCCAGTTGATCTAATATGTAATGTTTTAATGTAAATATCATGCTCTGCAAACGCTTGGGAGCACACAAAAGGGGCTTCTTGAATATGACTATCAGGGGTTTGGGATCAGTTTCAGCTCTTATAGAATCCTGCCCATAAAGAAAATGATAGAAACGCTGGCAGGAAAATACAATACTTAAGCATTCCTTCTCAATTTGGGCATGGTTTTGTTCAGCTAAAGAGCTCTGGACGCATATGCGACCGGCTGCCCTTACTGCAAAACGAAGCGTTTAATCTCCTCTACCGCCTGGTCGTGCTTGGAAAGCCAGTGCCAAACAGCATCTTTTTCAAGAAGTCGTCTTAATGGCTCACACACTTAAGCTAAATGTGGCAGGAATTTTGCTAGATATGTAACAAAGCCAATCAATCTCTTTACTGTTTTGGCATCAGCAGGCTGTGGCATTTCCACAATAGCTTTATCCTTATCTGGGTCTGCCTTGTGAAGACAGCATATTCCCATGGTAATGGATTTCTTGCACCTTGAACTGCAATTTCTTTATGCTAAGCCTCAGCATCACCTGTCTGCAACAATTTAGTAGCGCTATTAACTTTTCATCATGATCACGCCCAGCTTGTTCATCAGTATTACCACAGCCAACTATAAGAATGTCATCAGCTATAGGCTCAATTCCATGTAGCCTCTCTAATAATTCATGTTGCTTACACTGGTAGGCCTCTAGTGCCACAGAGACTCCAAATGGAGGTTTAAGCCTCTCTTTCTGCCCCAAGGAGTCCAGAAGGTGGTCATGTAGTGGCTTTGTTCATCTAGTTTGCAATGTAAAAATGTATCTCTTGCATCCACAAGTGTGAAGATAAGTGCTTTTGGTAGTTTGTGCAAAATGTCATCAAGAGTAGGCATTAGGTAATGTGACCGTTTCAGGATCATATTTAGAAACTTGAGATTAATGCAAATTCTGATCTTTCCAGGTTTTCTGATAACTACCACGTTGCTTATCTAATCTGTAGGCTCTGATACAGAGGTTGGATGTCCCTCAGCTTCATACTTATCTAGTTGTGCTTTAACCTGTGGCTTAATAGCTATTGGCACATTCCATGGGGCACATTGTACAGGTTGAATGGCAGGGTCAAGTTCAAAGTGCACATCTCCTGGAACAGAGATTACCGGACCTACAAATACATCTCTGTAGGCATGAAGAATTTGCTCTTTTGTCAGAGGCCTGGTCAGGGATTGCGTTGTCTGATTATCCATAGTGTGCAGTTCAGCAGGAATAGTGAACTGTATCAGTCCCAGACACTCACATGTTTAGCCAGATAATAGCGGTTTCTGATCATCTTCAACTATCTCAAAGTGCAGTTTGTGCACACGATCATGTATGCTGCATTTTGTTTGGAAAAGTCCCAACGATTCCATTAGTTTCCCTGAATACAGCTTTAGTTTGGTGTTGCTAGGCTGAAGGGGTTCTCTGGGAGCCAGTTTCATTTTGTCCTTCAAGCTCATTACATCACATGTTGCGTCTGAGTCTAGCTGGAAAGGTTGGATTATATTATTTAATCTGAGGTTTGCAAACCATTTCTTGCCCTTTGTGCTTACAGCACTAATACATTCTGAGAAGTAAACCATATCTGTGCTAAGCAGTTGTGCATCCTCAGGATCAGGCATCTGCTCAATTGTGTGCAACATCCTTGCTTTCATGTCACAGGAGAGACACATCCTTGCAAAATGATTTGGCTTACCACATGCAGTACAGAATTGTCCATATGCAGGGCACTTTTCTTTCACTCGTACATGCAAATTGCCACAATACTTGCATGATGCTGGCTACCCCTCAGGGCAGCCAGTTGAAAATTGTGCTGTTGTTTATAGGCTACATTGATATTGTCAGTCTGTCTATTCTGCTCCATGGCTTGCATATGCTTGTCAGTAAGTCAGTAAGTAAGCTGTTTGCAGGTCTAAATCAAGTACTATAGACCTGCTCAAACTAATTTTGAAAATTTACGTCAGTTTAGATATCATACCCAACAGTATATGTCATACTCTAGAGGGTAGTGCCCCCGTCCGCGCTCTCAACGACTTATAGGCACAGTATCATCATTCTGACGATTTTTGAGCAGGTCTATATTACTTTATTCTATACAGTAGCCTTTTAAGCTACCAATATTTTGTGGTTTCTTAGTGGTCTAAATCACATTTCCTCAACAGGTGGCGGCGTGTGCTTTCATTGGTGATACCCAAAACTATTTTATCATGAATAAGTTCATCTCTCAGGGGGCCATAATCACAGCTTGCAGATTTTTCTCTTAGCCCTGTGACAATCTTGTCTATAGGTTCACAATCTTCTTGTTTGCAGCAGCCAAATATGTATCTTTCATAAATGACATTTTTAGAAGGCCTGAAGAAAGCTTCCAATGCATCCAAGATGGCTTTGGTGTCACTCTTTTGCTCCTCTGTAAGGTTTAGATTATGTTTGTAAATATGGAAGCATTCACTGTCCATCACCCTCCTCAATGTGGCTGCCTGCACTGCTGCTGGCTTATCATTTAACCCTGTGGCTAGGTAGTAGTTATCGATCTCAGCCCTGAAAGTGTCCCAGTTATCACAGACATCTCCACTTACTCTCATCGGCTCAGGTAGTGGAATATTGCTGGATGCCATGATGCTATTATTGCTTGCTTCAAATGCTCAATTTTTCAGTCAGGGCTCAGAGACAAGAGGCACAATCACACTGCAAGATTGGCAGGATTTCAGCAGCAAATGTGCAGAAACTGTGTGGATTCAGATGCTTCTGACACCATGTTTCATGTGGTGTAAATAAAGACAACACAAGTGATTAATGCTCAGAAGCCATGTTAACAGTGTGATACAACAAACAGAACAGGAAACAGTCAAACAGGAAGTAAACCTCAAAGAGATGCATCATAGAGTTGCACTTACATAACAATTACCCTTCATTGCTTGCATACATGTCTAATTCTTTCACCCACTTTCATTTATAATTGTATGTGTAGTTGAGTGCTGGAGTCTATTATGTATGTATAAATTGCCTGTCCTACACTGCACCGCACCTGAAAGTATTTTTGAATAAAGTTTTGAGCAGCATATCCATATATTTGGGTGTGTATATATATACTTTCTGGACCAATCAGAATTTGGACATGGCACTGCTGATGGGGGATGGACGATATCAGCTTCCCACCAGCCCCATTGACACCCTCAGAGTATTAAAATTACTTACAGTTATAGCTGAATAACACAATAAACTAGGGTAACGGATTACAGATTTATTTTTTTCTAACTTTCTTTTACCTTTCCATCTTTCCTTTTAAGTGAATTCATATTTAACTCTTAAATGTAAAAAGCTACAATAAGGGCTTCAGGTTTTTTGGCAATGAATAGGTGTCAGTTTGCATTAACTGGCTGAAAAATGTAGCATTGTCTTTCATCATAAACAAAGCGGGCAGTAACTTGTCCCACAGTATATGGTTATCCTCTATCAATCTTAAATGCAGCCGCATTGCTAAGGATTGTATAGGATGTTTGGCCTGGAGCTGTGTTATCTGTGAGCTGCAGGCACTTACATCCCAAACAGCCAATCCTTTATCACCACTAAATAATATTACTAGAATGTGGCACTTGGAAAGATAAGGCCGAGAAGTTTGCGTTCAAAGGAAACAAAGCCAACTGATTTGTACAAAAGTGTGCATAAATAAATACAGTTTGGCATAAAATATTAAAAATTCATGTGTCGCTGTGTTTAAAGGAATTAAAGGGCAAATAACAAAGTCCTCTTTAATCAATAAAAACATTTAATTGAAAGGGATAAATTATCTTATGTTCCTTTAACAGGTATCACTAGTGGTAACACACCTGTCAACGGCATTTTGGTTGTTTTTAATGATCTGTTTATTAGTGGTATTTATGTGTACATGTTCTGGGGTTTAAGTTTCCTGAACCTGTAATGATGTTCTGAACATACATTTAATAAATTTAATAAAAATAGGGTTTTAATTCAACAACTAGCTGCAGATTCATTTTCATGTTGTAATTATATCCTGACCTGTTTAATGCTAGTGAATAAGATATGAGGTTTACCATTCATTGCAGCTTTATATTTACACCAATTTCTAAAGGAGGGATGTGAACGTTTTCCTGTATCCTTTCCCACAGTCTAAATTTGGCCTTGTGGTTTAGTTTACAAACTGCTTTCTCTAATGGGAGTGATGATTATATTTCCTGCAGCTAGTTATTCACTGGGTGATGTGCCACTCCCTTCCAGTTTGGAACAAGACCTGGCTCAGTGTAAAGCTGTGTACACACAATGCAATATTTCAAATAATTGCATGGGTTTTTGGCAGCGACTGACCATTGATTCGTCCGAATCCCACAAGTGGATGATCAGACGCCACTGAAACCCACGGCTGATCATGCGGTCCTCAGAGGCCATAACTGATAGCCCTTCGTCCTGGGACTCCTGGCCGCCCAGTTGGAAGTGCCAAATGGTCAGCCAGGACGAAAGATCACTTTGTGTGTATCCAGCTTAATATCTACAGTTCTTCTTCAATTAAAGAAAAACCCTATCAAATCTGTTTAGTTTTGGTGTCCTCCATGCCACAGAGCTAGGGTTACCCACAAAGGATTTGTACAGGCTGCTAAATACTGCAGTGAACTGGAGGAAGATCGCTGTGGTTGATAACTGAGTAGACGTCCCTTTTCCTACAAATCAATACCAATAACACCAACATTTTATCAATGCCAATAATGTTTTATGCAGTATTCCAAATATTGAGATTTTACATAATGTTAACACATGTACAAAAGATAATTTTGTGCTAAACATTTGTTCATATAAATGATGTATATAAAATACACATATTGGCTGATTAGATTTTCTCCCACTTTCCCCTGCTTCCCAGCTTTCTCTTTTGATTTTGCTGTGACCAGTCCTATTTCCAGTTTAAAGGGTATGTCCACCCTTTAAAAAAACTTTTGCCATGTGATAGTTCTTGCTCCCCCAGCCCCAACCGCATTAGTATTATTGCAAGAAAGTGCCCCGATCATTACTTACCTTTCCTCTTCCCTTCGCCGCACTGTCCCGGCCCTCTGCTCTGTGATTGGCTGCTTCTCAGCCAATCAAGGACGCGGTAGTGCAGAACGGTGAAGGAGAGAGGGAAGGTAATTAATGATCGGGGGACTTTCTTGCAATAAAACTAATGCGGTTGGGGCTGGGGGAGCAAGAACTATCATATGCCTAAGGGGTTTTACGCTAGGGGGAGGGAGACCAAAATGGGAGGGAGAAGGGCGGGGGGGGGGAGCTCTTCTGCGCATGGCAAAATTCTCCCAGAGGAGAGACAGGACACAGCCAAGCTCCTGGTGGACAGTTTTTTGGACTTTGGGGGGGATTACAGGAGAACCATTTGGAGCAGGGATGCAAGGTAAGGATTTTAATACACTACACAAAGATCGTTAGAGTGTGGTGTAGCTTACCGCTGGCATTATTGTAAAATACCATTTTTTGCCTACAGGGATGCGGACGTTATCGTAAAATAACGATTGCTGCCGGGTTTTTTTTGTGATAAAGCAAGTGATAAATGACACCTACGTTATCAGAAAATAATGATCGTTACCTAGAGAAATGCTGGTGTTATTGTATAATAACGGTAACAATCGTTATTTTACTATAAGTTTCACCCAGAATATTTTCTTCTGGCATTTTGTCTTTTCTATTTTATCAATGATGGGGGAGGTTAAGCTGGGTACACACATAACAAATTTTTGAAAAATGACCAACAAGATCTGCAGATCCTGTCTGACATGTTTCAAAGATCAGGGAACACACAGTCCCCAGTGTTCTCCCTATACACAGCACAGGAAGGATGATCGGAATTGTGTGTTTCCCTCAACTGCGGCTGACTCCCTCTATAGAGAGTCTACTGCGGCCGAGGGAAATTTATGGTCTTACCCAAACAATCCAAACATATGGCGTCCGCTTACGCTCGTTCAGGAAAGCCGCCACACACAGAGTAGATAAAGCCACCGAGACAGTATTGGGGCTTTATCGGTACTATGTGTACCTAGCTTTACCCTTTCACCCTGACTTACAGGTTTGAAATTGCTTACTAAAACAATGTACAGTATCATTCATCTTTTTATGTAATCCCTATTCAAAGATACACAGTAAAACTAACAGTACAGAACGTCTTGGTTACTGCCCATTCACACATGCTTCTTTTTCACTCAGGAAAAGCAGGAGGAATTCTCCAATCAGCTACTTGTAGCCACCCCTCACCCCAACTCCCCAACCCCCATGCTAATGGGAAGGGAGAGTAAAGCAGGGATGACTTTCTATGGGGAAAGATTTTGATGAATTCATATATCTTTATTTAGAAGTTTCAAAGAACAACATCACACACATAAATGTAGTCATCAATTTCTGAACTTTAAGGGAGAGAAAATATTTTTGGGGGGTAAAACTAAATGAAGCCAACTGAATTTAAGTAACCCTGCCTCTTTTCATCAGCCTAAATGTTCATACACACATGCAATTTCAGGGGCTGACCCGGGATACGTATGAACATCTGTTGCACCGTGTATGGGAGCCGAAACGACTGTTTGGTCTTGCCTCACTTGAGCTGGTCCCCACTAGAGATGGACTCGAACTCGAACCCGAGTTCGAGCCGAACTATTCGAATTCGAATGTATTCGGACTTCTTGAACTATCCCGGACCCGGATTTTCGATATTTTCGGACTCTCGATAAATATCGAATGTTCGACCATTCGAATGTGCAAGTAAAATGCCTATTATACCTATACGCGAGCATCGAATCCGCGAGTAAAATGTCCATGGTATCTAGGCACGAACGAGCTCGAAAATAGCGCGAGTGATAGTAAAATTGATTTTTCGAAAATCCTGAATATTCGAACATGTTCCCCAGACCGTTTCCCAGGTCACACAGCCATTTACATTAAGTTACCATTGATATTTTAATTGTATTTCATTAGAACTTTTCAAACTATTTGACTCCCATTGACCTTAATGGGTCTGTTTTCGAACTTTCGAACTTTCCATATAGTTCGAAAGTTCGGCCATCTCTAGTCCCCACTATGGCACATGTGTATGAGGCTTAATGCAGCCATTTGAGTTATTTAAGGTTAAATGCATAGAGATATTTGACAGATGGAAAAAGCTCCAACCCTAGGCTATAGTTCCCCTTCATTAAAGACTCACAGCTCAATCAAAAGCATTGCCTATAGTGCTACACATGTCTTACCAACTAAACTTTACATTGCCATATTGACATCTTAGTGTCAGTAATAATGTGTCTTTTGATAGAGGCGAAATAAAATACTTTTGAGGATTTGAATGGCAAAATGGAAGTCAATTTGATCATCTCAAGGGAAAAGGTATTTTAGTTTCATGAGGTGTCTGAGGTGAAAAATCTAATGGGTTTTCTAGTGCTGCCTCTACTGTAGTGGAACAAATGAAGGCCAGATAACTAGGACATTGTTTTCATTCTGCTAAAATCATCTGTCACCCTGAGCATAGTATATCATTAAATGTCCGTAAGACACAGCTCAGCCTGCTGATGTGAGAACATAACCCAGAGATGGACTGACTGTGCAGCTCGGCTCTCTTGCTTTTGGCAAAATGTTGAGTTGAGAATGCTGTGGCTCCGTTTCCACGTTAATACATTCCCGACAAGCTCCTCTGTGACAGGCTTATGACTTAAAGGACAGTTTTCCATTAATAGGTCGGAACCATCATTGCAATTAAATCAATACATAGAAATGTTCTCTAAAGAAAACAACAACCTGTTTTGCTGAATTTCATTTTGCTTTAAGCATAGCAAATAGTTAATAACCGAATCGCTCATATTTTGTTTGGCAGCTAGCTGGTGGCTTCTGTTCTGGTGTAAATGTCATCCCTATCAATATCAACTAATCCATTTGCAACAATGCAGAGAAATAACTGTGGGCTTTATTCCACTAGTTTACTTCATTACACGTGTCAGGGGTTTGTCTCCTTTTCTCGAGGCTCCAGAGATTGAAGATGTCCTGGACTCTCGTATTCAGTAAATACGATGACCACCTGCACCTTTATGCAACCTCAATTTAGAAAAAGGTCCCAGGTGATCAATGAGCGAGGGTACGAATGTAAATAAAGATAGGGACATTTTGAAAAAATAACCCAGAATGTTATTGGGCTATAATAGTGCTACAAGTACCAGTTCAGTATATGAATGCTGTATATGATTATCTAATGTAACTACCAATCCGCCTTTCGGCACGGTGGTTTTATATTCACTCAGTGACAGAATACTTTGGTTTAATTATATAAGGTATGTGTTTGGACTTTTTATCTGGGTTTTGGATCTGAAACCAAATAATTCACCCCATCCCTGCAAGTGCTTTAGATGTAATATAAATTATGGGATTAATACACACAGTACAGATAAAGCCTCAATACCATTGGATCTGACAGTATCGGTGCTTTATTGGTACTGTGCGTAGCTTGCTTTTCTGAATGAATGCACGCCCGCCGAACCTTCGGGTCGGCCAAGCGCTCGTTCAGAAAAGAGGGAAAATTTTCCTCGTCGCGGTAGACTCCCTATAGTGTCATCCTTCCATACCTTCCAGAGTCATCAGGGACTCATATCTGTGTAAAATGGATTGCACAAGGGCTAGCATTTTCACTGTAGTATATTTCAATATTATTATAAATGAATTAGAGCTGATTTTACAATTAATTTCTGGGTTAGTTAGGAATGCAATTAAAATTTCCCCTGGAAATCTGACCTAAAAGAACTGAATTGAATTAATTAAAATCGTTAAATAGAAACAAATGCTTTAAAAATGCCTTGTGGCACAACAACCATGCTTAGCAAATTAAACCCAAAGCACTGAAGAACTAAATTAATTTAAACCCAAATTATTTTATATGTTTAAAAGGAGTGAACGTGCTGATGCAAGATTGGGTGGGTTGGGTTTCAGCACTTTTGCAATGATGCTGATAGGAATGGGGATGTGACATCACCCAGCCCCATTGGAAGAGCCATGACCCCACACAGAGGTTGGACTGGAACCAGGCATTCTGACCTATGTGCTGAGAGGATTAGGAGAAGCCAATTTGGCTGGGTGACATCTCTTCTCCAGCATAAACAGCACACAGAAAAGTGGATTTCTTTGTTCAGGAAGAACATTTTTGATGTCCCTGGCTCCTGCTCAATTGATTGAAGAACAGGAGGTAAGGCATAGCTTTTCAACCTCCCAGGCTTCAATCAATACATTAAAGAAATAGTTCTCTTTTTGAGTGAAATATTCCTTTAAAGGGCATCTCCACCTTCTTAACTACACTTAACACACAGCTTAAAGACCCTCCCCCAAAACCTTTATTATGTTATACTTACCTTCTCCAAAGATGCTTCTAGACTTACAGAACCCAATCCCTTGCTACAACTCTCTCCCTTTCCCTGCAGCTCCTGGATATCCTTAACCTCACAGGCTTCAATCAATTCATTAAAGGAATAGTTCAGTTTTCGAGTGAACTGTTCCTTTAACCCACCTTTGGTTAAAACATCATTTTGGACCTATCCTTTTATTATTTACCTCTACAGTTCAACAGAAAAAAGAACTTTCCATGTTTACATGAAAATAGGCAACTAAAGCAGCGGATAAACCAGGGCCATCTCTACACTTTTTGACACCTGAAAAAAGAATCAAAATGCTGCCCCCCCTCTCCGTGCCACCGGAAGGCACAGAGAGCCGCATTCTGTTGTGCAATAAAAGTCATGTCTTCCCCTGCTATTTAAAGTGACAGTACCTCCCGAAAATTTGTGGTTTTTTTTACAAATGGCATTTTTGGGCCCCCACTGGCATCTGGGCCCCCGGCACATGGAAAAATTATGTGCTCCAGACATATGATGTCAGAAAAAAAATGTTTTGTTTTGTTTTCCTGCCATCAAAACTGTTGCCTCCCTACGGGGTGCTGCTCTGTAATGTGCTTCACCTTGCCTGTTAAGAGAGGCGGCCCTGGGACAAAAAAGAGTTTGTACAGGTGAAACTCAATCTGTGTGTGTATGTATGAATACATTTATTTAAAGCTCTATACAGAACCGAACATTGTTATATTATACACTGACAAGGAAAGAAAGCTGGATCCAGATATGTTCATATTGCACATTTTTAGATTACATACGGTACCTTCCAATAATATACAAGTACATATATAGAAACAAGATGGAGAGGGGTAAATGAAGTGAACTTGATCATAGGACATCTCTGAGCAATACATTTCCCATCAGTATTTTTTTTTTAAAGGAACACTAAATCCATAAAAACAACTATGTGCCATACGTTATTATTATTCACAGGGAGGTGGGACCTGGAACTTACCTTACTGTGCTCCACTCGCAGACGCTTCTTCACTGCACAGCTGTTCTCTCCCGATCGCGCGCCCTAGCTTTTGTATTGGCGTGCATGCGCCTAAGATAGGGCGCGCGGTCGGGACAGAGCGGCTTTCAGTGAAGGAGCGGCTTGCAGTGGAGCGGAGCGAAGGTAAGTTCCAGGTCCCCCGAGCCTAATATTATTCACAGGGAGGTGAGAATAAGCGTTCTCACCTCCCTGTGAATAATAGAAACGGATGGCACATAGTTGTTTTTATGGATGATGGGGAGATTACAGTCCCTTTAAGGAGGAATGTTGGGATACAACTGTTCCATGACAAGCAAGTAATTGGGGAAGGGTTTCTCTCTCTCTCTGCAGGCAGGTTATTAGCAAGCGGTTCTATAGCAAATTTCCTCCTGCCATTAAAAAGAGCTGTGCATGTCAGCAGATTTTTGCCCACGCACCAATTTTCCCTAGCAATCTGACAAAAAATGCTCAAACCTGTCTGATCGCGAATACAACCAATTCCCAACAAACTTACAATTACAGTCAGATAATTGGATGAACATACATTAAAATTCCAACAATCTGTTTTGGTCGATCTGGTTAAAGTGCAGTTAGTATCATGCCATATGTATAGACCTTTTTGCAATGATCCGTAGAGAATAAAATTATCTTCTAATGATGTCCTATACACTGTAAAAACTTAACCAAACCTTAAAGGGGCATTTTTATTTTTAGAAAATAAAGCAACTGTCACCACATTTGAAGAGACCAGTGTGCTCACAGGCAATTCCCATTACTGCAAGTATAAGGTGATTTTAGAATAAAAAACATGATGAGTAAAACTATGTGACATACACCTTAAAGTGTTTGATTTGCATTAAAAAAGTGTAGCTCAGGAAAATGTATTTAAAGGGTTCATAAAGAACAATAGTTACAAACCTGCATTTGATTTCTATTCTTCGGGAAATCCTCCCTACACTACAAAAATAGAATTCTAGTGCACAAACAATTTGAGCAAAGTACTTTAAACTAGAGAGTCAGCTTCAAGCATCCATGCCGCACAGGAGAAGCTGTCAGATCATGCAGCCAAAAAGGCAAGTACCAGTAGGTTAGGACCCAGTTGAATAAAGCAACCTTGACGTGGTGACTGGGCTTAAAATAATTTGGCCAGCCTATTAAACTAATTGCTTTTAGTTTTTTTTCCAGTGTTTAGGAGGCTGTTTGTAGCAGTAACCTTATGGAGGTAGCCAATATGCAATTAGAATTGTTTGTGCACTAGAATTCTATTTTTTTGTATGTATTATATTTTTGGGCTCTAGTTGCACTTTAATATGGATGTACAACAGCCCAATTTTCTATATATTGCGTGACTCCCTACATTAATTATGAAGCTTCCTCCACCATAAACAAGACTATGGTGTCAGTTGCTAACAAAGATACAAAGCAAAACGGTTTATTTCTGTTTATTACCCAAATAAAATTATGTAGGCTGCCTGTGACATAATGACATCATAGGATTGCTAACCAGAGGGTTGATGAAGTCAAATGCCTAATAAAAAAAAACTGGAAACAAAAAATTATTTGAGGATTGTCTGACAAATGTTGCTAAAAATAACATGATGCAGTATCCGAAGTACTGGTACAATGGTTGCAAGATTATAATTTTATTACTTTTCATTCATTTTAAGCCCTTTAAAACAATACAATAATTTCCCATATAGAGACTTGTACCACAACACACACTGACATTACCAGTGTGAGTGACTCGCCCTTGACATTACAAAGTGTTTGCCCTTTAATAGGATCTAGCCTCTGAGTCTCTCTGGGAGCGGGCAGATGTACAACTGTCTTTTATGATGGATAGCAATAATTGCCCTATATTACTTTATAGATAAAAACAGAACCAGTTTCTTTTATTAATCCTCATAGAGAGAAACAGTCATTTAGCTACATTGTGGTTACAGGACAGGCCTTTTCAAATTATAAATTTGGGACACAGTGAGCAACAAAACAAGATGTATGGGTAGTGAGGCCCCATGGTATCTAATGTACCTTATACATTTAATATAGGGGGGTGAAAAATGAATGAACAGTATAAAAGGGGAACTAAAGTGGAAATGAACTGTTTTGGAAATGTTTTGAACCAGGAACCAGCTAGATTTCTGTTATGAAAACCAACAGAATGCACATTAATAAACACAATAGCTCCATTTATAACAAGATGAAGTGAAATATAATCCTAAAGAGATGTATGGACCCACAGTTTTCATTTGTTGCACAATCACTAACCTCAGGTACAGTTTTAGCAGCTTGCCAACCAGGTGCAGTCTTCCTGCAGCCATCATCTGTCATCTTCCCCAGAGCAGGCAGTAATTACACAACTTCATTAACAATCAGCAGCTTTCTTCACTCTGGCCTAGTTCCCTACACATGGGGAGCAGTCCAAAAAGACAGGCCAGTCCATCCAAGGAACGCCACCTGCCGCCATTCCTTGATCATAAGTAGCATGATGTAAGCTTCAGAAGAGTACAAGGGCTACAGTTACTGGAACAACTCTGAAAACGTCCTTCATTATAAAATAGTGATAAACTGCACAAAAATATGTTCTCCTGCCTGCGCTCTGTGACTCATTTGTAAGTGAGCCCCAATGAACTGCATAATAAAACGGAGTATAAAACAGGCAATCAGCACTCCAAAGAAATGGAGCAGACTGTATTAAAACTTATTATGGCTGTTCTGTACTTTACAATGATCTTGGGTGCCAGAGCGTTGATATTAAGTACGCCACGCTTGCTGCATGTTGGTGATAGATGATATAGCTTGGCAATAGATAAAGCTTTAAATGAATTACACATTTAGGTCTCTCAAATACAGTTTTCTATCAGTTTTCATGTCTTCCCTCCTGCCACAGGAATTTGAAAGTGTTGGGAGAATTCCATCAGGGGCCTGGAACAAGCTGTATTAGTATTTGACGGAGTGCGAGGTATTCGGATAGAATTAGTCTATGCTACAGACAGAAGCATCTCAGCAACGCACAAGGATTTTCATTTATCACCTAGAAATACAATTTTTCTTTCAGTATGTGAAGCTTTTTTTCCTCTTCATAGATTTCCCTTTCCCCTGTTGATTTTTATAGTTAAACAAGAGGGCAATTATTTAAAATGATAAAGAAAGAAAAATCTCAGGGCACAAATAAAAAAAGGAAATAAAAAGAACAGACTGAACAGTGGAAAGAAAGACGCGGCGTGCTTGACAGATGGATGTGTTCTCCTGAAAAATGCCTTGGGAAATATATATCTGGAGCCTGATCTTATAATGTCTCCATTTAAAAGTCTCTGTCACGGTTAGAGGACAATGAGTTCCAAAGATCAGGAGGAGAATGGCTAATGGCTACAAAATATCATTTGAAGTGGACATTGGCTAAGTGCACAACGTGTAAATGTTAGAGAAGGGACATTTTATTTATAGATTTTTAAAAGTTTTCATTAAAAATCCAATATCCATTATTATTGCTTATTTATACACCATTCAAATACATTGCAGTACTATACAGATCTCTCTTAAAATGGGTACACACTTAAAAGATTTTTGAAAAAAAAACAGACAGGATCTTGCAGATCCTGTCTGTCATCTTTCAAAGATCTGCATACACACAGTCCCGAGCGTTCTCACTATAGGAGAAGCTCGGGACTGTGTGTTTCCCTCGGCTGTGGCAGACTCCCCTATAGGGAATCTATTGCTGCATGAGGGAAATTTTCCCTCTTTTCTGAATGAGCACTCAGCCACGCGAACATTCAGAAAAGCAAGGTACACACAGTTCCGATTATCTTTGGACCTAACGGTATCGGGGCTTTATTGGTACTGTGTGTACCTAGCTTTAGGGCCATGTTACTTTAAGCTTGAAAGAGCAGTGGGGCACATGAATGTGATAAAAAAAACCTTCACTTAAATCTTATCACAACCAACCTTTCTCACATGACTGTCACTGTTCAGGAAACGTAGACGTCCGCTTGAAAGCCATGTGTGACAGGTCAGCAACAGGACTACCTAAGCGATTGTAATAGTACGGTATGTTAAAATGTAGCACTGCAACAGTTTCTCCAGCACAGAACCACTCAACGTGAAAACCTTTGCCTATCACAATCTAGTCATTGAGTTGCCTACTATTGCCTACTATTACACATAAGCCATGAACTATCTACTGTAACTAAGTACTAACAGACTAAGGTTTTTTTCACAGTAAAAAAAGAACAAAACGGACCACAACAGATAGTTTGGTTTTTGTTCGGTCTGTTATAGAGCTCCGTTTTGCTGTAATTAAAACGCACCTGCAGCCGTACTTTTGTTTTTTACGCCCTGGGTCAATCCAATCCATTAATAAAAATGTAACACTACACACGTTTCTGTCTGGAAATGGACGGAAACAGGTCTAGTGTGACTGACAATGCAGGGGGAACTGATAGAGGTGCTATATTGAAAAAAGATAGGTGGTCATTTATTTAGGGGTGCCAGGCTCATTTTCAGAGTTAAAGTCACGCTAACCAATTCAATAACGGTGGCTGCGCAGGCAAAATACACCTGCGCAAACCGGCGCTCGTGATTTCATATCACGTTTTCACTACATTTTGTGCAGGATTTTAATGCCAGCTAACAGCTGTGTAAATTAAAAATAAACCCAGTAATGCTACCCACTGTGCCAGCTTATTCTTTCCATGGAAATCATTGTTGGTCGCCTTTGGAGTTCTTTATTTCATCAGCAATAAGGGGAGTCTGTAGGTTAGGCCATCACTGGTTTGGATGTAAATGGCAAATAGGCAGCATGATAGCTCAATGTTTAGAACTCATACCTTACAGTGCATAGGGTTAATGCCAACATACTAAATGGAAAGATTTAATATATAGCAAAAACTCAATAACTATTTTGCTGGTTTAGTTTGTTAATCAATTTATTTGAGTCTATGGAAGATATTTCATGGTCTTTTTACAGACTGAACAATGTTACAGTGTCTACTTTAGATAAATAAATAAATATAAAAGATATAATAGGGAATACTCCCCCTTTTAAATGATCCTAAAGTTTCACACCTGACAGTTAATTATTTTCCATGACCCTGCACAAAGTGCTATTGAGTCCCCAAATCAATTGGCTTTATTGCCTTTCTATTCAAATCTACTGTTACACAGAAATGCATCTTGGTAAAATCTATATCTAAACAGAATAATTGCTGTAATAAAAAAAAAAATACCTGGGTGTAAAATTGCCAACGCCAGGCTTCATAATCTCGCAGGTTTGAAGAATGTTTTTTTACTCTATGAGTGGCTGTCAAGCTTTAAGGCAAATTTTAATAATTCAGTTTTTTCCAATATATATCATTAATAAATATCATTCAGTCTCAGGTCATGGCCTAACCTCCGGAGACAGAGAGGATTTAGATTTTCTTAAATAATAGGGACTTTTAATTGCTAGCCAAAGGGGAATGCACCTTTAAGTGTTAAGAACTGGCCGTGATATGCTAATTCATAAACAGGTATTGGTTGCAGAAATGCAAAGTAGATTTTCCACCCTTCTGGAAAAGTGAATATTAAAGCTACAGTTGAAATGACATTTATTCTATCTATTCGCTGTGCTGGTCTTTTCTTATCTCTTCAGATACAGCGGTGACTTTAAACTGGTACGGTCTATTTTTGTTCCATTCATTTGCAAGGATGTTTCTATAGTAGGCCCTGAATCACATTCTGACCACAGTACTTAAGAGACTTATAAATCTCCATAATTAAACTCTCAACGCTCATTTTTAATCTCTTTCTATTACTGGAGCATTTCTTTCCCAGTGCTATGTGGGTGATCAGTTTCAGCTTTTTCTTAGGTTACCAATTTTTCTTTTATTGAGCCAGTACATCTCTGTAGTAATTTTACTTAGAAGAAAAATACTATAATTTAGTTGATGCAATACTTAAAAAGGCTCTAACATGTATTTAATCTCAAACAGAAATTGGTACCACACTGAAGAAAAGCATTGTTCTAATAAAGAGGGTTCACAGCTCTTAAAGGAAACCCAAAGTTAATATTAGAGTTTATTAAGTGTATTTAGTATATTTTAAGTTATTCTATGTATTTATTTCAAGGTTGGTGTAACTAAAAATCATTGCCCCCCCCCAGAAAAACTATGAAGGGGCCCCTATCTGTGCTTCATCCACAGTGGCTTTCTGGGAGGAGGCTATATCTGTCATAGGAAAAATAAGAAGTTGGGGCCCCCTTGGCTCCCAGGCTCCCTGCTCCACTGGCAGTTACACCCCTGGGTACTATATTTGCCAAACACACACTTTGTTGATACACCAGATATTTCCCAGCATCTTGTTGAATATGTGGTTGATTCATGGGGGGTCCATATGGATTGTGATCATGATGCCAGCCTTTATAGTCTGACTGCTGCTGTATACCAGCTTTTCATCTGTCTGCAAGTTAGTTGCCGCTGGTGGGACATTTTAGTGGTCCATTATAATGGTTCTTGGCAGATAAACTACAAAGCTTTAAAAACAAAACATATGTTTCTCTAGCCAGAGAGGCCTCAAAGGATCTTGTTTTAGGAATCCACAGCATATTAGCCTAGAATGAGTCATTCTGAAATGTTAAAAGTCCTCTGGAGTTCTATTCAAAACCAGAGTAATCAAAGATTATATTTAATATCTTTTAATAAATCTCAAACACTGCTTTACAGCTGGGTTTTAAACTCTTAAATGCTTTTATGAAAATACAAGAGCATTTATTGCATGTTTTACAATTTCTTTTCTCTGGGCATGTTCCACATTTAAAACTTTTGTGCTAGTTTAACTTTTCTTTTCAGTAATGTACTGTAAGTGACTTGGGGGAAACTGATTAAACCCCCATACACACAGTAATCCTATATGCAGTAGGGCTACCATCCTCTCTTCCTGTCAGAAATACAGATGGACTAGAACCCGAACTTGAACCTGAGTTCGAGCCGAACTATTCGAGTTCGAACGGACTTGGACTTTTCCCAGAACTATCCCAGACACAGATTTCTCGGATTTTCAATATTTTCAGGACGTTCGAAGCGTGTAAAATGTCTATTATACTTATTCATGAGTAAATATCGAATCCGTAACAAAAATGTCAATTATTCCTATTCGCGAGTAAATATTGAATCCGCAAGTAAAATGTCTACTATACCTATACGTGAGTATCGAATCTGTGAGTAAAATGTCTATTATACCTATTCACGAGTAAATATAGAATCCGCGAGTAAAATGTCTATTATACTTATTCGTGACTATACTTATTGGTGACTAAATATCGAATCCGCGAGTAAAATGTCTATTTATACCTATACGCGAGTATCGAATCCGTGAGTAAAATGTCTATTATACCTATTCACGAGTAAATATCGAATCTGCGAGTAAAATGTCTATTATACCTATTCGGGAGTAAATATCGAATCCACAAGTAAAATGTCTATTATACCAAGTTTTTGCCCAATTTTTTGGCCAATCGTGCGTGCTTGAATAGGCTGCAATCGGTCGCACCAAAAAATTGGCTGTGCCATGGGTTTTTTTTCATTTATCAGACTACCAAGCAGTTTATTGGTGTGCCAGTCAGGAAGGTATGGTCAAACCAGACCCATGTACAGGCCCTTCGGGAAAACAGTAACAATTAGATCATTGATTTTGGCAAGTACAAGTGTAATTGAATTTCTTATTACTGCCATTCAGCTCACCATAGCATGGGCAATCTATGCAGCCTATGGTAAATTGCTTCTAGCCTTTTTTGAGAGTCAGTTCAGTAATCACACCTGCATACAAATAAACATAATAAAAATCCGTGAAAATGTTTATAAATGGAAACATGATATTGCCCCTGTCATAGAGAGTAGTTCACAAGCAGGAAGTTAAGAAGGTGATAGATAAATCAGGTGCTGCTTAGACTGTGGACTGAGATACAGGCACATGAATAAAACCCCCCCATAGAAAAACATAAGAAAATGTGGACAATATTTATAAAGGATCGATATTGGTAATTACGGATATTGATCCTTTATTCCTTTGCAAACAATACTGTCCCAGTGACGGCCACAGGAGCCATTTTACCATGTAGTCATTATCTTTATCGGTATTTTATGACCATGACGTAAAATAACACTGCTGCCGGGGAAAAAGATAGATAACAGTATTTACCAGTATTGATCCATTCTAACTATATTATGGGTTTAAGGTTCTATATTGGTTGCAGAGCACTGTGGCCTTTTGTGCTTTATGGTGCATATAATAAGTATAAAATAAGATTACTGGGTATAATAGAATAGCATTACCCTGACAGGTTCCTACTGCAACATTATTGGGTTTGGTGAAGCAAAGCGTAAATTTAGAAAGATGGTGTAAAATACAATAGCCCATAGGCTGAGAAATCAACATTCCGTCTTTTCTTTCAGCGTATCCAGTAAATGGGATTTCCATATGTAACCTGCCTTCCCCTGGTTATCATCTCATTTCCTCCACCCAATTAAGTCAGATGAAAAAAACCTCTAGGGCACAGAATAGAGAAAATCTACGGCAGCTCCTGCAGATGTTACCATCATGATATGACACTGAAGGGGAAACATATGATTTGATGGGATTTCAGGTTGTATATTATTAAAGGAAATGTAAATGGTAAGTGTGGGAGAGAGGGCTGTGTATCCAGCATGGAAAGATGGCTAATCAAAGCTGACTAGGCTAAGGTTTCATTTATACATTTTTAAATCATCAAACAGGGAAAATAAGTTATTGTATGTATCAAAAGGAAAGCCATTTGTGCCACCTCAGCCTACCTTAGCTCAAAGTACGTTTGAAGTGTAAATGCATCCAAGCGCAGTTCCTATTGGAATATAAAAACAGATGGCTGTCAGGAGTTCTAAAATAGGAACTATGAACAGACTTTATTGATATGCAGTATACAAACAGTAGCAGTACTTCATAGCTTTCACTAATAAGGTAAATGAAGCACACACATTCTCTATATTTCTTCATTATTTTTTCATTCCTTCAGTATTATTTCCTTCATTATCCATACCAGAAATAAAAAAGTGTCATCATATGATTTCCTTCAGGGATTATTGGGGTGATGTGCAGAGAAACCAATCAGAACTGACCCTGTTAACCAGATGCAGAGAGTGTACAGTAGCTCAAATGTTGTTGGGGATGTTAAAAGTCTAACAACATTGCTTGTGCCTTTAAGTAAATATTCTATCATTGTTGCACACACCGGAAAACCTTCTTGAATCCTTTATAAGGGTTAAGTCCTACTATGCACTGTGCGTTTCGTTTTGCGTGCATTTTGGATAACACGTTTTGACCACGTTCCAGTCGGTTTGCAGGTTAACAGACATGCAGTTTTCTATGTGTTTGTCCTCGTGTGTCCGTGTTTCCTGTCCATTTGCGTTCGTGTGCAGTTTTTGGATAATCAACGGGAAATACTGGAGAAAATGCAAAAAAAAGCATGTGTCCGCATTTTTTTGCATTCCCATAGATTGTTATTAAAATGCAATCCAGAGATAAGAGATATGGCTCCATTAACAATCGATCCAGCAACTGTACATTTACTACCGCGACCGTAAATGTATGATAGTGGCCATAAATCTACGATAGCGGCTGTAAATCTATGACCGTGATCGTAGATTCATGGCCGCCATGGAATACCATTGCGGTAGTTTACTACCGCATGGTATTCTATGATAGAACGGTTTTAGATTTACGACTGTTCGCCATAAATGTACTATCGCGCCCACAGTCGTACATTAATGAAAACCTGCAGTATCACAAACTTCCAATATATATTTATAAATATGGAATAATAGCAATAATAGTGTAAAAGATGCAGGTGCACTTTGGTTAACCGAGAATATGGTGGAGAAACAATTAAATAAGGTTAATATTAAAGGAATAGTTCACTCTCAAATTGAACTATTCCTTTAATATACTGATTGAAGATTGGGAGGTAAGGCACTGCTCCTTAACCTCCCGATCTTCAATCAAATATTGCAGGGCCCAGAACGAAGATGGGAGCTAACTTACCTTTTACGCGATCCACCGCGGCCAAGCTGGAATCTCCGACCGCTTCAATCTCCTGTACAGCCATAGCATGCATTACGCGCATGCGCGCTATGGCTGTACAGGAGAGTGAAGCGGTCGGAGATTCTGGCTTGGCCGCGGTAGATTGCGTAAAAGGTGAGTTAGCTTCCATCAGGCCCTGCAATACTGGTTAAAGATCAGGAGGTAAGGCACTGCTCCTTAAAGGGCATGTCCACCCCCAAAACTATAATCCCCCCAACTACTGGCCCCATCATGTAGTGTAGTTTAATCCTTACCTCACATCCCAGCTCCATATGGTTCTCCTGTAGTCCCCCCCCAAAGTCCCAAAAAATGCCCACCAGGAGGCTAGCAGGTCCATATAGGACACTGCCTGCTACCTGGCCTCCCGGAGATCTTTGCCATGCGTACTGCAGCCCTTCTCCCCCCTCCCTCCCCCTCCCCCCTCCCTCTCCCTCCCTCTCCCTCCCGTTCTGCTATCCCTCCCCCTAGCATAAAACCCATTTTATACTGTATTCCCCCATGTATCCCAGCCCCAACCGCATATTTTTTATTTTTAGAAAGCTCCCCAATCTTTTACTTACCTCTCCGCTTTCCTACGCGGAAGTGAGCTGCCGGCAGCCGCGTCCGTGATTGGCTGCCGCTCAGCCAGTCACAGACGCGGCTGCCGGTCCCACCCCTCTGCTTGCATTTCCTCGCAAGCAGAGGGCCGGGAGCGCGGCGCAGGAAAGAGGGGAGGTAAGTAGAGTTTGGGGGGCTTTCTAAAAAAAAAAATAATGCGGTTGGGGCTGGGAGCCCAGGGGGGATCATATATAAAAAAATCGATTTTAGGGTGGACATACCCTTTAACCTCCTGATCTTCAATCAGTATATTAAGAATAGTTCAATTCCTTTAATAAATCTCCTGGATCGGATAAAATACATCTTTAGGTCCTTAGGGAGCTAAGTTTAATTTTATCTAGGACATTGTTTCTTTTTTTTGCAGATTTCCTCATGTCTGGAAGTGTGCCTCTGGATTGGGAAAAAGCTGATGTTATTCCAATATTCAAAAAGGGTAGTCGTTCATAGCCAGGTAAATTACAAATACATATGTTCAATTTTACATATCCGACCGTGCCTTCCCGTGACATTCAATTGATCCTACAAGAACCGCCTCTCCTGTTCTTCTATGCGACCGACATGCAATCGCAAAATCCCATTCATTTTGCGATCGCATGTCGGTAAAAGTAAAGTAAAACTGCATGTTGGTAAAAGTAAGAACATATGTATGGCCACCTTAAGTCTGACCTTATAAGAAATAATTAACAGGGATTTAGGAGGAATAGATCTTGTAAAACTAACTTGCTTGGCTTTTATGAGGAAGTGAGTAGGAATTTAGACTCTGGCATAGCAGTAGATGTAGTATACTTGGACTTTGCAAAGGCTTTTGATACAGTCCCCCATAGGAGACTAATGTATAAGCTAAGGTCTGTTGGTCTGGGGTGGCACATTTGTACATGGATAGAAAATTGGTTTATGGATAGGATACAGAGAGTAGTTGTTAATGGGGCTTCATCAATATGGACTAAAGTTCTAAAGCTAGGTACACACTATACCAGGGCCGTTTTTAGGCATAGGCCACCTAGGCAAAGAATTAGGGCGCCTATGTTGAACCAGGGCGCCTATTCTTCTCCCTAGCATCTCCCTGTCAGCTGTTACTTGCTGTGTTAGATCTGCTCTCCTTGTTCAGCTGTAATCTGCTACATTGTATCTAGTACAGAGCCTGAACTCCACACACTCTACATAGCAACAAATGTTGCAATTTGCAAATTAACTAAAGGTGAAGGAAGGAGGGAGGAGGATGAGCTCAGCTAATAGGACTGAGGAGAACAGTTCTAAAATGCCAGGTAAAAGCTGCTGCAGACTTTATAACAGTGGCCCCTGTGACTAGCAGCCATGAGATCCCTATCCCGGCCTGCCTTTCATTTGTGGCCAGTGTCGCTGCATTCATACAAAAGTATGTATACACGCCCGCCTCACCTGGAACAGCGTGTGCCTCTTACCAACTAGTAAAGCAGTTCCACTATAAAGAACATTAGCAGTAGAAGGTGTCAGAAGGACGCAACCCAGCTGTAGTTTGACAAGGCAAATTTTTTTTGGGGGGGGGGGGGCGCCTAGGGCACTAAAATGGCTAGAAACAGCCCTGCACTATACAATCCTTCCTCCTGATTTGGACAAACAAACGGTAGGTGGTCGATCGAGGCTGAAAAAAGCCACCATACAATAATTTGTCCCTACCGACCAAAACACTGAAATGTCTGTTCAGAGGAAATGTCTCCTTCAGAGGATGTGCAGTCGTTGCAGGGGGATCTAGATAGATTATCACATTGGGCTGCTTTTTCCCCCCCCCTTCATAATTCTGGTGAGGTTTGTTTGCCTTCCTCTGGATGAACAGTTAGGCAGGAAATGTGGGTATTGCTGAGTAGGTTGGACAGGATGGACGTATGTCTTTATTCAACCTTAAATACTATACTATACTATTTAATACTATACTAGCTGATTCTCATGATTTCTATTATATTTTAAATTACATTGTGATTTGCAGAATGCACGCAAAAGGGAATGCAATGCACATAGTGGGACCTAACCCTAAATCAGGTATCAGATATTGTTTAGATGGGAATTACTGCTTGTGGTTCTTTTTTATTTCCAGTTCCAATGATGGGTAGCAAATCTTTAAAGGGAAACAAACCAGCTCCTTAGATTCTTCACATGCATAAAGTTGCGTCCCTCACTGTCTAAAGTGGAGTGTACAATAATGAAGTACATACCCCACTGCACTGAGACCCATGGTGGGAGCGTGTCTGATAAACAAGCCGTTTTCTAAATATTGGTAAAAGTGTGATACACAGAGAGCAGCTATCACTCTCCAAGGCTGTCAGTCTAATTTTGTAATAAACTAATTGTGGCTTTTCTTGGGACATTAATACCCGCAATAAAACATCCTCAGAAGAGAGAAGAGTTACCACATTTGCATCACTTACAGCTGTTGCATTTCCAAAGAGATGCAGCTGCTGTAAAGTCCTAAAACCACACTAACCGTTCTTACATTTCTTACATCAGTTAGTATGGCTTTAAAGGTTTTTTTTACATTTTAACTCTTGGTGCACTCTAGTGTTGCCCCGACTGACATTGAAATGGCAGAAATGAAAGAATCTGGTGATGGGGCTGTCTAGTATTTAGTTCTTTGTTCCGTGATTAGCCTATACATGCAGTGTTTCCGCCTTGCTGCTGTGAAGTGTGCCAAACTGTATTTCATTGGCTACTAACAGAAAATAGCTTCATGGGAGAGTAATGGAGGCATCCGCATCCTAAACAATGTTCACTAACCCTTTGTTATTTCCCTTTGTTATCTAATTTAGAAAAGGTGAACTACAGCACAACTGCATTTACTAGCACTGTCAAGGAAAAAGCTTTTATGTGTGTCTGTCAACCTTGTGTAGCATTACGGAATGATGTTTTGTTTGCTAATTACAATTCCTTTTCCACTTGCTTGGAGAAGCTTAATTTATAATAGAGAGATCTGAATTACCTACCTCATTATAAATAAACAACAGAATGGACCTATTTTAAAGGGAAAATATACCCTATTTACAGACTAATTCAATTCCATTTATTCTCCGTTATTCCGTAATGTATAAAGGCATAGTGCATTATAAATAATTACACTCATTAGGAACTTATAAAGATGCCATTGTGCTTTCCTTGGTTGAGGATTAAGGTGTCATTGTACGGTCGATATAAAGCGAGATGCAGAACATATGTGTAAAATACAATGAAAAGGTAGTTATTATTCTTTAAGCTTTGGTTGTGGTTGGAAAACCTAGACACTGAGAAAATATGACAGGAGAAAAATCGAGGCCTTTCCACATCCCATGGACAGGAAAGTTACAAATCAAAAGATGACAAGTAAAATTCCACTGGAAGCAAAAATCACAGAGCGACTTTCATACTACTACTATCATACTATTTTCAATCTATGGGAAAATGCTTTAAAAAGGCCTCATTGATTTATGAATGTGCTGATATTGCCCTTATTTGTATCGACAGAGCATTGGAGGTTGGCAATATTATTGCCCTATTTATAAATAGAGAAATGTCCCCAGAACCTCTCCCAATACCAGACCCAGGCTGTAACTGATAATTAGATAACATTACAGGGGGGGTTTGGGTTAAAACACACATGGAAATAAAACCTCCAATCAATTTTATTGTAAAATAGCGAAAATCAAAAATGTAAAAACAAAAACAGTCTAACACCCCCATTCAGACAGTTATTTGCATTAGGAAACCTTCCATGGGAAATAGTAAAGAACTGACACCTTAAAGAACTGAGTGAGAAGGAAACGAGCCACCATATGCATTATCGCCACCTCCGACTTGGTGTTTTATTAAGGCTTAACTTAATGCCAAAAAACACTTTTCACCTCTTTATAAATATGGACAATCGTTATTTGCCGCAATATATGGCAATATTTTATGTAGCAATATCGAAAAGTTACTAAGTCCAATTCTGACGATAGCAGCAAAACTTAGCTAACTTTATAAATATGCACCATAGAGATAGTTAATGGTACAAGTGAAGGAATTAGCACAATATCACATAGCATGATGAGCCATGAGAGGGACACAAATGATTGGTTACTACACATACACACGCACATGCTTTTATAGCTGTGTAATTGGTGAGAGACAGGAAACGTTGGTCCCAAACAGCCAATTCCCATGGATTACACATGGGTAAATAATCAAGATTTTTACACATTTAGAATAACCTTTCTCTTTCCCTCATGCAACTGGGATTTTATGTGCACCTGCACAATATGAACACAATCTGTAGCAGTTGCTTTCACTGACACTTTGGCAGGATCTGTATGCTTGACGGATATTTTCAAACCGGAACAATCAATTTCAAGACCATCACAATGAATCATACACAGGCTGATATCAGGGAAATTAAATCTGCAGGGGGATGTCTTGATCCCTGTTTATGTGTGGCCACTTTTAGACTGCCTTGCTGATGACATCATGGAAAACATCTTCAAAATTCCTTTATTGAAATAATTTTCTTATTAGTTCACTATTTGTAAAGCTCTTGACAAGGGATTCTTTTCAATTTATCCAACAATGTGGGGTAAAAATATCCTGGTACAGACACAAACAGCCCAATTTACCTCCTTTCTGCTCTTAATGTTGCGTTAAACAATTTACAATCGATGCTAACCGATTTACGAGGACGATGTTGAAGCTATGTACACAACATACAATGGTTCGACCTTACCGACCATCATTTCAGTGTTTCAACCGGTCAGGTTGAATTATAGCATGGTTCCTTGTGGCGGCCACGACCAACTGCCGACCGTTTGTTTGTCCGAATTGGACAAATGAAAGATCGGACAGGTGAGAAAAACCACGGCCAATCGTGTGATCCTCAATGGGACCGCACGCTCAGTCATGGTTACTGTCGGACGTGGCTTCTTTTGCCGCAAACAAAAGTCCTTCCTCCTGGCTGCTCCCGGTACAAAGTCTTGAATGGTCAATCAGGAGGAAGAATTGGCAGTGTGCACCCATCTTAAGTCTCACTTTGCTGGTGTTAAATACTTTGGTGCAGGTGAGATTCACCCAAAGTTGCACAGCCTCTAGTAAATCTGCTATGGGAGATTTACCCAGAGCAAGTGCAGCTAAAAGGCAAGTACTGATAGCGTAGGACCCAGCTGAAAAAGCAAACCTTGAAGTGGTGTCTGGGCTTAAAATAATTTGGTTATTGAACTAATTGCTTTTATTTATCCAGAGAGAATGGCAGGCTTTTTAAAGCAGCATCATAGAGGGAATATACACAAAAGGGGGGCTGTGGAAGCACTCCTGTGCAAAATTACTTTATAACAAATAGTGGAAGTGCTACTGATCTGACCAAAACATTAGAATAAACAAGAAAAGAGATGATCAATGCACATTCCTGGGCCCCATATATCATAATATCTATGCTAGTGCAAACAGTAAAAACATTGGGGGTTTTAGTTACAATTTTATGCATAAAAGTGAAAAGCCTTCCAACCACATCAAGGTAACCCCAGTATGGAAGGTCCTAACAGTTTACATTGGGTCAGCTGACACTCCCAGCTTGGTTGCATTTTCTTGGGAAGGTTGTCTCCCTGACCTTTAATTGGATTAGTATTAAAGGCTATCACTTCCCCCCACCTAATGGCTTTTAACAAGGAGGGAAGAGGCCTCTCATCCAATGCTTAGTATTCAAGGCATAAGACCTCCAATTAAAGGGATGTGTTGGGGGTGCTACTACCACATGGAAGCTTAGTCAATCTTCCTGCAGAGAAGCTCTGCTACAATATATACACAAAAGGGGGGCTGTGGGAGCACTTCAGTGGCAAAATAACTTTATAACAAATAGTGGAAGTGCTACTGATCTGACCAAAACATTAGAACAAACAAGAAATTAGATGATCAATGCACATTCCTGGGCCCCATATATCATAATATCTATGCTAGTGCAAACAGTAAAAACATGGGGGTTTTTAGTTGCAATTTTTTGCATAAAAGTGAAAAGCCTTCCAACCACGTCAAGGTAACCCCAGTATGGAAGGTCCTAACAATTTACCTTGGGTCATTTATCTGGGCTGACACTCCCTGCTTGGTTGCATTTTCTTGGGAAGGTTGTCTCCCTGACCTTGCATTGGATTAGTATTGACCTTCCATACTGGGGTTACCTTGACGTGGTTGGAAGGCTTTTCACTTTTATGCATAAAATTGTAAGTACACCTTTTGTGTATATATTGTAGCAGAGTTTCTCTTCAGGAAGATTGACCAAGCTTCCATGTGGTAGTAGCACCCCCAACATGTCCCTTTAATTGGAGGTCTTATGCCTTGAATACTAAGCATTGGATGAGAGGCCTTTCCCCTCCTTGTTAAAAGCCAGTAGGCGGGGGGAAGTGATAGCCTTTAATACTAATCCAATGCAGGGTCAGGGAGACAACCTTCCCAAGAAAATGCAACCAAGCGGGGAGCGTCAGCCCAGATAAATGACCCAAGGTAAATTAATAGAACCTTCCATACTGGGGTTACCTTGACGTGGTTGGAAGGCTTTTCACTTTTATGCATAAAATTGTAACTAAAACCCCCAATGTTTTTACTGTTTGCACTAGCATAGATATTTGGGGCCCAGGAATGTGCATTGATCATCTCTTGTCTGATCATAGAGGGAATAAACATGTAAGCAAATTGAATTGGGAGTGCACTAGGCTTCTATTTTGTATGTATACTATATTAAATTGGTAACTAGTTGCACTTTATAATGGATGTATACTATCCTATCTTTATATATTTTGTGTGTTACACTGGGGGTTTGACCAAGCTTCTGGGAATATGTACTCCACTCAAGTTAAGGTCATGTGCTCAGGTGAGTAAAGTACTTATAGCAGGAGAGTTAGTCCAAAGGAAGCTAGCCACAGTGCAGCACGGACTTTCAGCTCATAAAAGGCAAGTAATGATAGCGTAGGACCCAGCTGAAAAAGCAAACCTTGAAGTGGTGGCTGGGCTTAAAATAATTTGGCCAAGTTATTATACTAATTGCTTTTATTTATCCAGAAAGAATGGCAGGCTTTTTAAAGCAGCATCATAGAGGGAATAAACATGTGAGCAAATTGAATTGGGAGTGCACTAGGCTTCTATTTTGTATATTCCTCCACAAAGCCCGACTTTGACAGCCTGATGTTCATCACGGGTGAGAATGGGTTCACGTATAGATGATCTGACCTGCTGGATCATCCACAACGCCTGACCACTTGCCCAAGCAAGAACCGATTCTTGGCCAAGACAGACATCCTTTTGGAGTTGGGTGTTATGGAGGTGTCTGTACATAGTTTTAGATGCAGTTCTGAGTTCCAGAAACTGAATTTAAATCAACATCCCTTAGCAACACAGACAGCTTAACTGATTTAAAAGGAATCCTTAATAAGCCAAGTTATTAGGCAGATAGAGCTTTAAAAAAAAAAAAAGGATTATTCTATTTGACATAACAGCCTTACTATTGTCACTTGTCAAAGTTTTACCTGGCCTTGCATTTTCATGTTCTGTAAAAAAAAGAAAAAAAGTATTTGGGTAAGCTACAGAATTAATCTGCACTTTGCATGATTCACAATTTGTTATAGAGAAATCCTTGATATCTGCTCTGCCACATTGAAATGCTCATTTTGTACACTCTGACAGGCTTTTATTAAAGTGGTCATAGATGAGTTCTTCTGCTAATAGTCTAGAGATCCATTAGGCAGTTTGGCTTCACTTGCAAGCTGGAAATGTTTTAATGTACTACCAAGTCTCTCCTGAGCAAAGCCACCATTCAAGGGTTTAACACCTCCACTAAATGTATTATTGGAAAATTACTGCGTGAAACATTTGAGACCAGCACTAAGCAACATTCAGCAGTTTGTCTGTTAGGGATTACAACTTCCACAATTCCTTGTCTGAAATCCTCAACAACTGGGTTATTCCCACACCTGTTATGGGGTTGGGTTTAGAGAAGGGGCTATGTTCAGCCAGTTGCAACCTAAGAAGGGACCCTTGGCTTATAAAAAATAGCCATCAAAAACTATACAGCTGTTTTTAAGTCTACCAGGAGGTTGTGAGTGAATCATAGTTCAACAACTGCAAGTAAATTGCAGGCTAGATATCCCATGTATGCAAATTACATGTAATTAACATGTAATTATTAGCATAGGTTTGTTTTATCAAGCTGTCTCTGCCCATGGTCTGTTAAATAGAAGGGTCTGTAAACGTCCAAAAGAGGAGGATCAGCCATGTAATCACATTAAACAGAACAGTATCAATTAGGTGAATTGCCAAAACTTCTAATCCATCATTGCCCTTATTACTGCTATGTGGGGAATGTCTTCCTCCAGTCATATCTGAAACAAATGACCAACTGTACGAGTTTAACAGGAAATTACAACAAACCTCATTACAATAAACAACCAATCACGCAAGATTCTATCAATATCCAATGCTTGTAAACCTTTTTTGGGGATGAGGTGTGAAATGTTAGACCTAATGGTCTTTTATCTAATGCAGAAGATCTGATTCATTTGAAGATGGGATAGTGTAATATCGGGTTGACATTTATGTTTTCCAAGGAATGCTTGTGAAGGTTCTCATTCATCCAGGTCATGGTATATCTGTACAGGTGGTATTCAGGCACAAATCTGGTAAGGAACACACCTGTTCGGGGTTGAGATCAGTTCTGCTGGTAAGAGTGCAGTCTTGGCCTAGCCGTTTTCTCACCATGTCAACAGACTCCTTGGTGGGTATACAGGTGAAGAGAGATGTCACATCATAGGACACCATAGTTTCTTCTGCACCAAGTACTATAACTTCAACGTATCAACGTATGGCCCAGCACAGAAGAGCCAATTCCTCGGGTCAGGACTCAGCCGCGTACCTGCATCTTAAGGATAAAGGACATACCTTTGAAGATTGTAATGTTAACATATTGGCAAAGGAACGTGACTGGTGCAAGAGAGGTGTTAAGGAGGCCATTTATGTGAAAATAAAGAAACCAAGCCTAACTAGAGGTGGGGGGGTTCGACACCAACTGTCTGCCAAGTACAATGCTGTTTTGACACCTTACTCTGGGCGTTCCTATAACACCTCTTAGCCACTATCCAATCACGCCCTTAACACTTGGCTGTGATATGCTAATTGGGATTTTCCAGGGTACATAATTGCCAAAGATTCTTGTACAAGTCATTCTGAATTGAGAAAGCCAGTCTAGCCATGACTAGCGAAACGTCTTCAAGAACTAAACTTCAAGTCCAGTTGATCTAATTGAATACAACAGATTTTCCAAGGAATATTTTATTTTGTAGTAAACTGGTGATATTATATATCACATTGAAGTCACACAATGAAGTTTATGAAACCATTAGGCAGGCTGGGAACCATTATTTTCCTTTGGCCTGTTGGAGAGCTCTAACTCTACTAGACAATTTGCTGTGTTTATAAGCAACAAAGTATCATTTTATAAAAGCAACGGCTAGAGCTAGCAAGATAGATTTAAGGGAGGAAAATGGAAATGGAAGCAGTTCAGAGAAGGGCAACTAAAATAATAAAGGGAATGGAGGGGCTTGTCTATGCTAGAGATGTTCGAAACTGCTGAGTTTCGTTCCGTTTTTGAATTTTTGAAAATTCGAGTTTCAATTTTCGAAAATCATTGATTTTTCGAAATTTGTCTACTTTTGATTTTCGAAAATCGTCTACTTTTGATTTTCAAAAATCATCTACTTTCAAATTTTGAAAATAGTCTACTTTTGATTTTTGAAAATCGTCTACTTTCGATTTTTGATAAAAATCGAAAATTCGGAAAAATCCGGGTTCCGTGAAATTCAGGAGTTCAGAAAGTTTTGTCGGGACTTCGAAACCCTCAGATTCGATTCAAAACTGGGTTCTATTCTAATCCACATTACATCTCTAGTCTATGCAGGTAGATTAGACAAGTTAGGGCTACTTAGATTGGAGAAGCAATGTTTGCGTGGGGATATGATCACTTCCAGCAGATGTGGTAATGGCAAGTTCATTGAATAGCTTTAAAAGTGGCCTAGATAAGTTTCTAAAACTAAAAAATATTGATAATTACTGGTATTAATACACATACTGTAGTTCTGGTTGATCCAGGGATACTTTCCGATTGCCACTTGGAGAGATTTTCCCCCCCTTCAGCTATTTTTTTCTTTTTTGCCTTCCTCTGGATGAACTGTTAGGTAGGGTTAAAGAGGAGGTATAATGGTTGGACCAAATGGACGTATGTCTTTATTCAACCTCAATTACTATGTTACCATTATGTTTCATTTTTGTTTTTTTCATTACAGTTAATTTATAGAAATGATTCATGCACACAATGCCATATACTAGAAGTAGACATAACTGCAAGAATAAAATATAGTCTATTACATAATATAAATATTTTAATTATTATTGATAGCAGGAACAATTGTAATTCAGTCTTTAATGGACTGATAGATAACAGATTGCATAATAAAACAAAATACCAAAGGCATTTGGTTGCAGTTTATCCAGATGTCCTTTCTGAAGCAACAGCGCCACCTATCCTCTACAGAATGCCATTGTTTTAGAAGAAGCAGCTGTTTAGTCCTAATGCTTTGAACATTAAGATCACTAGGACATCACATACTAATAGAAAAAGGCAGTTTCTTTAAATAAACTAATGCATACAATACAACACAGTTTTTAACATTTTCCCTATAAGTTAATTTACTCACTGAAACATTTCAGCACAAGATATATTGGAAAAATAAGTGACAACTAAACTTTAAAACAAACCCAACCTATTATTCTATGGGTAGGATCAAGTATTCACAATTCATGTTTTGTTTTTATTCAAAAGTTAATAGGTTTAGAATCTTTGTGACAAGTGCTTGCAGCTACCAGGTTTCTAGTCTGACGTTAATAAAACAGATTGTTACAAATATGATTGCAATCCAGGAAAGTTGTTTTCCAGCCTGACATCGGATTTGTAACAATATTTTTCATTGGAGCCAGACAGGGTATCTGAGAGCTGCTAACACCTTTGTCCAATATAAGCTTCTAAAATAGGGCTCAAATATTAGTGAGAAAAAATGTAAATTCCATCAAATTGGAATAAATGACACCAATATGTTCAGAAATCCAATACCCAGCAACATCTTTTCCTCAAAGTTACCCATCAATGCTTTTCAATGTTGAAAGTTAGGACCCAGCAGAATAAAGCAAACCGTGATGTGGTCGCTGGGCTTAAAATAATTTGGCCAAGTTATTGAACTAATTGCTTTGATTTAAGGGCAGGCTTTTTAGGTCGCAATTCAATGGTAAAGTAAAATGTAAATTAGTTGGATATGCACTAGGCTTCTATTTGTTGTATATATTAAATTATTTGGTCACTAGTTGCACTCTGTGTGGATGTATACTATCCCTTCTTTGTATATATTTGCATTTATATGTTACAGGAAATGTAGAACAATAATGCAGATAACGAGTTAAAAGGCACGTTAACCATAAATCATAGCTCAAATAATTCCTGCAAAACTAGCTTGAATGTAGGGTGTGTAACATGAATGAGAAAGGCACAATTTTGTCAGACCGGACAGAATCGTCCCATTCTCTGGGATGTGTGTATCGCACAAATGCGCATTCCAGATGCTGACAAACATTCACCGTTGGCGTCGGGAAAAGTTGGCCATGGTCGTGGGAAACATGTCAGTCCTGAATGTTCTTCCTATATTGTATATAGGGAGAACATTTAGGACTCTGTGCACCCTGTTCTTTGAAATTCTGTCTGTCATTTTCCAGAGATTGGTACTGTGTGTACCCAGCTTAAGGCTATCAACCTCAGCAGGTATAGCTCAACATTACATTTCATTATCCTTTATCCTTAATGGTGTTATCTAAAAAACAGCATCCACATGAAAAACTCTTTATAATGTCATGAAATATATCAAAATCATTTTTATGCGTCTTAAAGGGTCACTATACATTATCTGAAACTACAATTTGAGAGAAATGGTGGTACTACCATATTCATCTGTGCTTGCTTTGTCATCAAAGTATTAATGTTTAGTGAGTGCTCCTAATTGCCCCCACCCTCCCTTACTCACCTTCTTGTAGTGTCTGCGACACTTATGTGTTCTGCACAGGCTCACCATAGACACTGCTCTGCTTACACATCCCCCTCCCCTCCTGCCTTCTTTTCACTGCTGATTCTCTTAATTGTTGCAGAAAGTGTGCTGGTAGGCAGCCAAAGATCCTAGTTAGAGGTCATGAATGGGTCACATATTACAATCTCTGTTTCTGGAGTGGCAGGTCTTTCCCTATAAATGCTGTGATTAAAATGAGTATTTCTCAGGATCTACAGCTCAGATTTAAAATCTTAAAAAAAAGTATTTAAAAAAAGTATTGGGATCTTGTTCAAAAATGTATTATTTTTGAAAATTCAAATATTAGAGATTCATATTAGACTATAGATACCCTTTAAGGCATACCTCCCAACATTTGGAAAGCCCAAAGAGGGACTAATTGAAGGCGTGCGGCAATTTTTTGGCCACTCTCACTTTAAAAAAACACACCCACTTTTTGAGGTAACGCCCATTTTAAAGACCACTACTGCCATTTTACATTGTTGAGCTGACGACACTGGCTAATGAACTGAAAGTCTTGATAACGCTAGGTAATGAACTGAAAGGTTTGATAATGCTAGGTAATGAACAGGAGGGCTTGATAACGCTGGCTTATGAACTGGAGGGCTAGATAAAGCTGGCTAATGAACTGAAGGGCTTGATAAAGCTGGGTAATAAACTGGAGGGCTTGATAGTGCTGGGAAATGAACTGGAGGGCTTGATTACGCTGGGAAATGAACTGGGGGCTTGGTAACACTGGGAAATAAACTGGAGGGCTTGATAATGCTGGGAAATTAACTGGAGGACTTGATAATACTGGGAAATGAACCAGGGGGCTTGATTACGCTGGGAAATGAACTGGGGGCTTGGTAACACTGGGAAATAAACTGAGGGCTGATATGCTGGGAAATTAACTGGAGGGCTTGATAATACTGGGAAATGAACCAGGGGGCTTGATAACGCTGGAAAATGAACCGGGGGCTTGATAAGGTTGGGAAATGAACTGGGGGGCTTGATAAGGTTGGGAAATGAACTGGGGGGCTTGATAACAATGGGAAATGTACTGGGGGCTTGATAACACTGGGAAATGAACTGGGGGCTTGATAATACTGGAAAATGAACTTGGGGTCTTGATAAAGCTGGGTAATGAACTGGAGGGCTTGATAGCACTGGGAAATGAACTGGAGGGCTTAATAACGCTGGGAAATTAACTGGAGGGCTTGGCTGGGAAATGAACAGGAGGGCTTGATAATGTTGGGAAATGAACTGGGGGGCTTGATAACGATGGGTTATGAACTGGCGGGCTTGATAACGATGGGTTATGAACTGGAGGGCTTAATAACGCTGGGAAATTAACTGGAGGGCTTGATAACGCTGGGAAATTAACCAGGGGGCTTGGTAACGCTGGGAAATGAACAGGAGGGCTTGATAATGTTGGGAAATGAACTGGGGGGCTTGATAACGATGGGTTATGAACTGGCGGATTTGGGGAAATACCAGCAATTGGTTGAACTGGCCGGCTTGAACGGTCTGGAAATTAACCAGGGGGCTTGATAACGCTGGGAAATGAACTTGAGGGCTTGATAACGTTGGGAAAAGTATTGGGATCTTATTGTATCTAAATGTATTATTTTTGAAAATTCAAATATTAGAGATTCATATTAGGGTATTGATACCCTAAGGTGTCTTTAATGATCTTCCCCAATTTGGTAGTAAAACCTGCATGTTTGTACATACCATTACTGAATTCCAATTAATTTTTGTACATAATATTGTATTTACCAAGGCTTTTTTAAAAAAATCCAAGTCTATGTATATTTCTATTACTGTCATAGCCATTGTGCTGCCTTGGGGCTAGACCACACTTGTGATTGCTATCCAAATGCATGGTAAAAAGCACACATTAGTTTTAGCCAAATGGTGTGGCCACACTAGGTGGACCATGAACCAATTATTGGAGTGTATGCAATCACATTTGGTACAATTTGAATGTGCCTGATGCCCAAATCACAGTGCAATAGGGCATCAACACGCACAAATCAAGGGTGTAATGGCACACGTTCAGTGTGGCCTCGGCTTTAAGGGACACTATCAGGGAGATTTACCCAGAGCCACAGCCATATGAGATTCATCAGAAGCTGTGTGCCTCTGGTTAAATTTACTCCAATGAGAGTTTCAGCTTGAGTTAGATACATTTACGTGCCACACAGCTGCTGGTGAATAGCTTGTGGCAGTTGTGTCTCGCATAGGGGAAAATGTGGATGTATGTTCTTTATCATTTAACATGCCCATAAGGTTTGACCAATGTCCATACAAATGCCTGTCCTGATTACTTTGTGATTGATGTTCAATTGCAAATCAATGGGCCAGAGCAGAAAATCTTGCAGGAATACTGGAAGGTAAAACCACGGTCTCACCTGCTAGTGTGAGACATTTGATAGATGCGACGATTAAACATATCTTTCAAATGTCTTATAAAGGTGCCCATACACTGAGCCAATATCATGATCAATCCTACATGTGAGTAGACATTTCCATTGATTGGCCCAAAAAGTGTACATTTTCTTACTTAAGCCGATATTGGATTGTATTTTCTGAAGTTCACAAATTAACAATAGACATTAACCTCCAAACGAAATGTATGGTACATCTATGTACAATTAACATTGTACACCAGTCTATCAAAGTATCAGTGTTACAATCACAATATACAAACAAATGTAAAAAAAAAAATGGAGGTCCGGGAGGGAAGAGACAAAGAGTTCGACCTGAACCGGGTGCAGACTCAACGGCTCCAAACTCCGTCCGCTCAATATACAAAACCAAAAAACAGGCCGCACTTCCGGATCTTGATAGAAAAAGCTTTATTAGAACATCTTCATCTAAAGACACGCACAGTACCCAGCATCCAATGCGTTTCGGGGAAACACCCCCTTAGTCATGGATGATGCTCTATGCAGACTCCCCCCCTATATATCAGCGGGGGGGTGTCCAGGGTAACATTAACACATTGAATCTCATCTGCCATTCTGCTGCCCATTTTGATAATCTATCTAGGTCTGCTTGCAGCACTTGCACATCATTGGAAGTTTCCAAAGCTCTGCATAATTTAGTGTCATCAGCAAACACAGAGACCTTGCTCTCAATGCCCCCTTCTAAGTCATTTATAAACAGATTAAACAGAAGCGGCCCCAGTACAGAACCCTGAGGAACTCCGCTTAGAACTTTAGCCCACATAGATGTAGCTCCATTAACCACCACTCTCTGTTTGCGGTCCAATAACCAGTTCTCTATCCATGAACAAATGTTTTCTTCAAGGCCAACAGTCCTCAGTTTATACATTAGTCGCCTATGTGGCACAGTATCAAAGGCTTTTGCAAAATCCAAATATACCACATCCACAGCTGTGCCTGAATCTAACTTCTTACTCACTTCTTCATAAAAACCAATTAAATTTGTCTGGCATGATCTATTTCTCATAAATCCATGCTGACTACTACTAATAAGATGATCTCTGGAGACAAAGTCAAGGATATGATCCCTTAACAAAGTTTCCATCACCTTCCCTACCAGTGAGAACGGTAAAGCTATGGAACTGTCTTCCAGTGGACGTTGTAATGGCAGGTTCATTGGTCAGTTTAAAAAAAAAGCTGGATGAGTTTCTGCAAACAAGGAATGTTGCAAGTTACCCCCCCGCTGATATATAGGGGGGGAGTGTGCATAGAGCATCATCCATGACTAAGGGGGTGTTTCCCCGAAACGCGTTGGATGCTGGGTACTGTGCGTGTCTTTAGATGAAGATGTTCTAATAAAGCTTTTTCTATCAAGATCCGGAAGTGCGGCCTGTTTTTTGGTTTTACAATCACAATAACCCTTTGTAGTGTATGGCCACCTTTAGATGGAATACCCCAGACTGTCTTCTACCCCCAACACCATAGTGTTGGGGGTAGAAGACAAAGTATCTAAAAAATTAGATATTAAGGTTTGTATCTCACAAAAGGCAGTTACTGTGAGTGGAAAAAAACTTGAGTGGAAGCTGTTATAAATTCCATTGTTATAAAGGACTTTGGTTTGAAAATAAGGATTGTTTGTTGCGGATAGTGTACTGTGAAAAAGACTGACAAATCTTTCTTCCAGTTAAAGGGGTGATGTTGAAATGAGTTTTAGGCACTGGGTTTATAGATTTTAGTACTGCATTTGTTTTAATAGCAAGCAGGTTTAAACATTTCCCCCCCCCTACTTCTGTCTCCTTGCACTGATTGGTGTGGGGGCTGGGGCTAATTGGTTAAACAGCATTCACATTGGTTGGATCAGTGATTTGTACCTGACAAAAGGCAGTTCCTGTAAGTGTAAACTATTATAAATTCCTTTGTTTACAAAGGACTTATTAAGAGCATAGAAATAGGGCACTAAAACAAGGTTGGTACATTGGTGTTGTGTATTAGAAGGGACAATTTTGTTGATACCATGCAATGTGCATCCTGCCACATGTATAGGAACTTGGAGCACTCATTCCAGGGGACCTATGTGTGTGAGGTGACAGTGGGTTTCCTGTTTGGAATCTGAGGTGGCGAGTCTAAGGGGACAGCTTGCAGCATTGCAGGAATTGGCAAAACTGGGGGGACAGCAGGCACTGGCTGGGGCCAGTATAGAGGGGGGTGGAAGTGGGGCAGGAAAGGTTGAATGGGGAGGTAGTTTTTTGAGGGTTACTATGGGAAGTGGGGGAGGGAACTTTCCAGCTTGGCCATCCAAACACATCTGCTGCCTTAAGTGATGAAGTGGAGGACAGCTCAGAATTGGCGGGTATAGAGCGGGCCAATCCCTTGAGCACCCAGGGGACTGCCATCTCTTATACAAGGGAGGAAGAACTTAGGGTCAGGAAGGCTAGGCAGGTGGTTGTGGTAGGGGACTTTGGTGGTGGTCTGCTGCCAAGACCCTGCATGCCAAACTGTGTTGACTGTGTTGTGCTAGGGTACAGCATGTGGTGGATCGTGTATACCGATTATTGGGTAGGTGTGACACATTGGTGTCAATGACAAAGTTAGAGGAGGAGGAGAGGGAGTTAAAAATGATTTACTTGAGCTAGGGGCCAAGATAAAAGCAAGGACCTCCAAGGTAGTGTTTTCGGAAATGCTACCGCAGCCACGTTTGAAGAAGCCATGTGTGAGGAATAAGGGTTTGGGTTTTTAAGAGAAATGGGAAGACTTTTCTGTCTGCTACAGGCTCTTTAGTAATGATGGGTGTAGATTGGTCAGTGGTGGTTGGAAACGGGGGGTGGGGCTAGCATAGTGGATAGGTAGGCATGTATAATAGAGTATATATAAATTACAGGATCATAATCTAAAATGCATGTTTGCAAATGCGAGAAGTTTGGCTGGCAAAATGGGAGAACTGGAGATAATGGTGTTGACGGAAAAGTATGATGTAATAGGTATAGCAGAAACAAGGTTAAACAATTTTCACGACTGGGCTGTAAATTTAGGATACTCCTGGTTTAGACAGGATAGAGAAAGTAGGAAAGGGGGAGAAGTATTAATGTTAGACAAGAGTTGAAGCCAAATTTAAAAAGATGACTGGTGATATGGATGTTAATGCAGAGGCAATATGGATGGAATTGGGTAACAGGAAGGGGGGGGGGGTAATGTCATTGTTGGTGTGTGCTAAAAGCTGCCAAATGCTAGCAGGGAGGACTGAGTCAGCTTCATATGCAGTTGGCAATGGATTCAAGTTTGGAGAGTGTTCCGATTATGGTGAACTTTAATTACCCTGACATTGATTGGCGTAGTGGAACTGCCAACACAGAAAAGGGCGATGAGTTTGTGAATTTGCTGCAGGATAATTTCTCACTGGTGGTTGAAGTTCCTACTAGAAAAGGAGCTCTGTTGGATCTGGTAATATCTAACATTGTGGAGAGTATTATAGATATAAAAGGTAACTGGAGGCTTAAAGGACAATTATACTTACCTCCTTCCCACTCCTCATAGCCAGGCTCTCTAACAAAAAGGTGAGGACCTAAGTCGCCAAGTCCTCACCCCTGGGCTGTCAAAAGCAGGTAGTGTTCTAAAAGTTATATAGCTAATCACTTCCAGAAATATAACTTCTCGCAAGGTTTACCTAGATGTGAGATCCAGGGATCGTTTTAAAGTTACGATGGACTTATTTAACCCCAAATCTGTTTAAAGGCCACAGCCAGCCTATAAGGGTAAGTGCAACATTATAGAACTACTACAGTGTTTGCTGGGGAATGCATTTGAATGCATTACAACCATCAGGGGTCAATACGCATAATTCTGATCATATGTATTGTTTAGAATGCTAATAGGACAGGTAGGAGCCTTGGCGTGGAAGGTGAGCTTGCATATCCTTACTGAAGTTTGGTACTAACCCCCTTATTGTTGGAGGGGGGGGGATTCTTAAAGGCAAACTGTACATGGAAGATTTAATTAAGTTTTAATTACTCAATTAAAAATTCATTGAATACATGTAACTAGCACTTACTCTGGATTTATGTGTGTTGCTGCATGTCTTCAATCCAGCACACATTTTGTTTAGGAGCAGTATCCCCCCTCCCTTTTTGTAACCATTCCCACTTCCATCCGACCATCACCATTCCAGCTACAGTAAAACTACTCACAGAAGAATATTTTTTGAGGAACTTGATTGACAGCTGAAATATAAGTTTTAGATTGGATATCTAAAGAAATAGGGGGCAGATCAACAAAAAAAATTACAGTGGTGGTTGGGAAGAATTATAGTTTCCAGTTATGGTCAATTTAAAATAACCTATTTTTCGGTATAGATGCCCTTTAACACACCTAGGCATTGCAAGAACCCCAATGCTGGTTACTGGCTCTTTAAACCTTTGTGATTGTGAATTACATTATGGTACCACACAGCCCCCAATTGCTTTGATAACTCAAATACTATACTGATCATACAAATATAGATTAACAAAATATATATTAGAGACTGAGGTTTAGTCAATTTGTTCCAGTTGATAGATCAGACCAAATTCCACAAAAGACAATAAATGCCATTTACAGAACTAGATTTATTGAATTGAGTCCAGATTAACAGATGTACAAGCACTGGTTTCCAGAAGCAAACAGCATTTACTGGTCTTTCAATTCTTTCAGTCTTCTGATAGCAGATTTCACTGTGACAGCAGAGGTGGTGCTGAAAAGAGAAGACAGTTTCAGTCAACAGCAATAAATATTTCTTAGCAATATTCTCTATTTTAATAACTGTAGTAAAACTAGCCAAGAGGCATAATTGGATTTCAGAACGGCTTGATCTGACAGATCTCCAGAATAAAAGGGCTTTCTTCCAGCATTTTAATTACTATATACTGTTCAAGTAAATTAGAATACAATAATTGCATTCAGTGTAAAACAGAATGAGATTTCCAAGCAGTTCAATGGAGAAATTTGCCACTGCAAAGTACCAAAATTAAACCATAGCTTAATAGGGGTGTGTCAAAATACAGTGGTTTGCATAAGTATTTGGCCCCCTTGAAGTTTCCCACATTGTCACATTACTGCCACAACACATGAATCAATTTTATTGGAATTCTACGTGAAAGACCAATACAAAGTGGTGTACACATGAACTGGAACGAAAATCATACACGATTCCAAACATTTTGAACAAATCAATAACTGCAAAGTGGGGCCCGAGTCGATACCTTGTAGAACCACCTTTTGCTGCAATTAAAGCCGACAGTCTTTTAAGGTATGTCTCTACCAGCTTTGCACATCTAGAGACTTGAAATCCTTGCCCATTCTTCTTTGCAAAACAGCTCCAGCTCAGTCAGATTAGATGGACAGCGTTTGTGAACAGCAGTTTTCAGATCTTGCCACAGACTCTCGATTGGATTTAGATCTGGACTTTGACTGGGCCATTCTAACACAGATATGTTTTGTTTTAAACCATTCCATTGTTGCCCTGGCTTTATGTTTAGGGTCGTTGTCCTGCTGGAAGGTGAACCTCCGCCCCAGTGTCAAGTCTTTTGCTGACTCCAAGAGGTTTTCTTCCAAGATTGCCCTGTATTTAGCTCCATCCATCTTCCCATCAACTCTGACCAGCTTCCCTGTCCCTGCTGAAGAGAAGCACCCCCAGAGCATGATGCTGCCACCACCATATTTAACAGTGGGGATGGTTTGTTCTGAGTGATGTGCAGTGTTAGTTTTTCGCCACACACATAGCGTTTTGCATTTTTCGCCAAAAAGTTCCATTTTGGTCTCATCTGACCAGAGCACCTTCTTCCACATGTTTGCAGTGTCCCCCACATGGCTTGTGGCAAACTGCAAACGGGACTATTAGTGCACGACTAATAGTTGTCCTATGGACAGATTCCCCCACCTGAGCTGTAGATCTCTGAAGCTCATCCAGAGTCACCATGGTCCTCTTGACTGCATTTCTGATCAGCGCTTGTTCGGCCTGAGTTAGTTGGACGGCCTTGTCTTGGTAGGTTTACAGTTGTGCCATACTCCTTCCATTTCCGAATGATCGCTGACAAAATGTGGAAAACTTCAAGAGGGCCGATTACTTTTGCAAACCACTGTATGTATAGTTTCTTATTACATAAAGTCACCACTGGTTAGGGACAAAAAGCAAAACTATACAAACAGACTTCTAAAAGAATGTGGTTTCAAACTGAAATGTACAACTAAAGTTAGCCGTTATCGTCAGGAATAAAACAAATCTAATCTGCTATATGTTTCCATAGTCTGTTACTTTTGAACTTTCCTGAAAATCACAAACACCATTTGTGATCAACCTAAACAGGAAAAGTAACAGGCTAGCTTCACATGTTTTTGCTCGCATGACACTAGAAATTGCCAAAGCAAGTATTGTCTTACTAAAGCATAACCTAGCTAAGGATACACTAAAAGGCAAAATAGATTCCTTGATGGCAACCACTATAATGATCTCAATGACCCACGGCTGCAGTTTCTTTATCTTCCTTTTATAGAGAATGTCGGATATGTATTTGACAATGTATATTTGAATAATTTGCTGATTGGCACAGATTGTGCTTCCTCTCCCAACCCAGGACTACCTCACAGACTAAATGCATAATACATAAGGGTTTATTAATGGTGATCATTTGCCTACGACTAAGCAAGGTTATTACATTACATCCACAATCTTTGCTTCAAAGTAACTGTACATCTCAAATGAAAGATTGTATATCAGTAAATCACCCCCAAACCTACAGTTAGAAATCCGAGAAATGAGATTAACATAAAATAGAACATTTCACAGTATAAGGCTGGGTACACACCAGAGGATAGAGGGAAGGTAAATACATATCGGGGCACTTTCTAAGAATTTTATTACGGCGGTTGGGGCTGGGGGATCAATATGTATAATATATAAAAAGTTCAAAAAAGGGGTGGACATGCCCTTTAAGTTAAATGTGGTGATCTAAATGCTATTTTTGGGGAAGGATGGGGCAATTTTATACAGGCAATCCCCACATTTTAGATAATTACAGGTTTGAGATGGCTTTGAATAGATGCACTAGGGGAGACCAAAAGAGACAGTGGTATATCAAACAAAAAGTGGGATATCAAATGGGATCATTTTATGGGAAAAGTAGAAATTAGCAACCATTTTTTTTCTACTGGCCGATTTGCGCATAGGCTTTTAATGCTTATTCCATCAAAACCAACAAAAAAAAAAGGAAAAATACAGCTGAAAAGATCTAGCACAGAGGTAATCCAACATTATGCCACCCATCATTGCAGGGCTAAAGAGGCTCAATAGGTCTCGAATGGGATAATCTTGAAGGTCTGAAATACCCAGGGCAATCCCACCACAAACATTGACACTACAAAAACAACGAATAAGTGCTCATGTTTAAAAGGTGACTGGATTCCAAACAAGTTAGGATTAAATGAAAGCCTGCAGTATTTCCTTTAAAATGAGATGAAAAACATCTCTGGTTGCAGCCTGTGATTAATTATATTGGGGTGAATTTTCAAATTTCCTGCTTTCAGTAGGTTGAGTGACATCACCAAACCTGTGTTCTGACCCTCCTACACAGGGAGAGGCATGCTCAGTGAAGACTTAATGGTGGGGAAAACAGAAAGTACCTGGGGGAAAAATTGAGAGTTGAGAACAGGAGCCTATTAAATCCTATAAAAGCAGGCAGAGGCTGACCACATGACTACAAGCTAGTCACATGTCTGAAAACAGGAAGTGTTCAAGCAGGAAGTAATATTGCTTGAACCTTTCAAATGTAGGTGGCGTATTATTTCTTATAATACATAAGGCCAGCCAAAAAAAAATAATCTGCCCACTACCACTGTGTCTTCCCCTTCCTGTATTAGTCATTTATAAAGGAATCCCTGTTTAATGTATAAATAGTTAATTACCGTTCCTATTGAAAAGAGAAAGAAGGGCCGAACATTCTGTCAAGAATAAACAAGGATTCCTATATAAATGAATAATACAGGGAGGGAGAGACAGTGGGAAGGGCAGTAGAATACAGGAAGTCACTCAGTGACATCACAGTGACGAATATAGATTCTCGCCACTGCACCTCCCCATTGAAAATGCCTAGCCTTATGCATTATATAATATAATACTAGTTTGAAAGAATTGGAGACCACAGTTACACTTTAGCTGCCAATTCAATAAATAGTGAATAAAAGAATTTAATGGACCCAATTGGTCCTAGCCAGGATAAAACACGAGCTTAAGCTATGGCAGGAAATGTAAGGAAGTGCTAAGAACACTTGCTAACCAGTGCCTTTAGGAAAGCCCAAGTTTTCAGCACCCCTTGGCTTAAAGGACAACAATAATGTAAAAACGTAGTTTTTAAAAATGAAAAGGTCCCTGGGGAAGAAAGGCAGGATTAATTATTCCTACCTCAATATTTTGCTGAGGAGCTACAGCACAGTCTTAGTCTGCCAAGTTAATGCCCTGGGCCTTTCTGTATTAAAAGATTGTACTAAAGCAGTCAGGAAGACTGGCAGAAGAAGTTTTCTTCCAGCTGTAGATCCCCATAGAAATTATATAGGGAGGTAGAAAGTACCAATCCTTCCTCCCTCCCCCATTTACTTTTTATTTTAAACTAGTTTTGAAAAAACATTTTATGCACTAAAGTTCTCCTTTAAGGCCTCAGCCAAGCTTCATATCGTCCTTACAAGACAGAAAGCGGGAAGAAGGTCCCCCAAGAGCATCCCCATTCTTCCAGAGGATAGCCCCCCCACACTTAACTGACAAGAAAGTATGCTACACTTGATCTTAACCAAAAGGCCAAGAAGCAACTTTCTTGATACCTAATAAAAACCAGATACTACAGAAGATCTTGGCCACTGCTTCAAACAAAATTAAACATGCTTCATTTAGACTGAAAGCAGCACTCAAATGAGTGTTCTTAAGGGGGAGTCACCAAGGGATGATAGTACTTTAGGGAAAAAGTACTTCAGGCAGAAGCTCCGTCTCCCATATGCAAATAAAAAAAAAACACTTCTGGGTAATTTCCATAGTAGCCCTTGGGCAAATGATACACCCTCTAAGGCATTGCAGGCAAAAAGTAGAGAGCTTAAAAAGCTTGCTCTAGTGAAAGAGGTTACTTTACATGGGCATGTGACAAAAATGCCCTCAAAGGCAGGCTATGCATCAGAAAAATAAAAATCTGTTATAGACAGAATTCCAAATAATGCATTATATCCAGTATTTGTGACTAAAAAGCATACATGTTCAGTAATGTCCAATTTTATAAATGTTTCTTACTTGTAGGTCCAGGCTCCTCCAGCTACTATTTTCATGCACGATCCGCAATGCCAGATTCCAACTGCCTTTCTCTTCATCTTGGTCTTTAGAAAATGGGACATGGAAAGAAGAAAAAAAAGAAAAAGTCAATATCATTCAAAACTTATTAAAACCTTTAACTTTGCTGCAACTGCGTCTGGTAAAACACAGAAAGGTCTGTTTTCTTTTACTTACCTTTCCACAAAATGAACAGGTGTATTTGGCATGCTGGCTGATTTCAATCTTTTTTACCATCTTCCTCAAGGAAGCACCATAACGGGTCCCATATTTACCCACAATTCCAACCTTCTTGGTGCGTTTGGCCTGGTAAAGGAAAATATAAATATATCTCAGCATGTACAATTCTAAAAACATGTTCCTTTCTAGAGAACACTATCAAAGATATAACAGTACCTCCTACCAGGGTTATAAAAACAATGGTTTAAGAAAAACATCTATAACGAAAAATGCTGAATACAGAAATTAGGTTACAGTCTCCTTTCTTTATAAAAGGGATAAGACTACTCACAGTGTAATATAAGGATATTACACCACCACATTACATGACCACATAGAATGCCCTTCTATACAGGGCAAGGAACTCAGAGGTGAATTAAATCCATATATTACACTGAAGGTAGTGTATAATTTCTTATAGTATATATGGCCAGCCAAACAAAAAACCCATCACAGACACTTTCCCCCTCCCTGTATTAGTCATTTATTTAGAAATCCCTATTAAGTATATATAGTTAATTACAATGTTCAGTCCTTCTTTCTCTTTGAAATAGGAATTGTATACAGAAAGTCAATGATAAGGATTTATACCACTGCTCAATATATAGAAAATTGGGCTGTTGTACATCCATATTAAAGTGCAACTATAGACCAAAATATAATACATACAAAAAAAAAAATTCTAGTGCACAAAATTCTAATTGCATATTGCCTACCTCCATAAGGTTTCTGCTACAAACAGCCTGCTAAACCATGGATAAATAAAAGCAATAAGTTGGCAAAATTATTTTAAGCCCAGTCACCACGTCAAGGTTGCTTTATTCAACTGGGTCCTAACCTACTGTGTTACTTGCATTTATTTATCCAGGGTTTAGCAGGCTGTTTGTAGCAGTAACATTATGGAGGTAGCCAATGTGCAATTAGAATTGTTTGTGCACTAGAATTCTATTTTTTGCATGTATTATACCACTGCTCCTGAAAACAGCAAAAAAGCGAGGGTCGCACTCCAAAGTAAATTAACTTGAATTTATTTTAAACCACACATATATCACACTCGTCCACGAGTGCAGAGGATCACCTTTACTTTATTATACCACTGCTCCTACCCATTCTAAATCCAAAGCCTTAAAGGGACAGTTCAGTGGAAATCAATATCAGTTAAATTATTAGATTGTGTAGTGCATACTTAGTTATTTTACATATTCTCTCACATTTTGAAAAATCAGTTGATTTCATACCCTTTGCTGTTTCCTGCTGTTGACATTAGTGAGCTGACATTTCAGGTTTTAACGGTCTTTCTTCCCAGGATGCACCACATCCGTAGAATGTTCATAGTAATTTCTACTGATTGGCTGTTGGATGGATCAAACATGCTCCTTTCTCTACTGAGCAACTGGATGAACCCAGGCACTGGGTCAAGGGCAAGACCATAATGGTCACTATTAAGGGTCCTGCAAACAGGAACTCAGTATTTCGTAAGCATTTATTTATTCACAGACAAAATGCTGAATTGGCAGATTAAGGCCATTGGGATGAAAAAACATGGATTTGCACTGAACTTCCCCTTTACGTATTATAAGGATATTAGTACCTAGATTATCTATTGTATTCAGTTAGATCAACTGGACTTAATAACAGATACACAATGATCTGGATGAATAAGAACCTTTACAAGCACAGTACCTAGTTTAACTCCATCGTTCATGTAGCACACAAATTGTATTTTAAGTGCCTTTGTTCCATGCAGTCATACTAGGCAAACCAGGGATAATTACAGCCGGCATTCATTCAGCAAAGCCACCTCATGAACCGGGTGACTGACAGAGGATCATGGGAGCCGGTAGTCAGGGCCATAAATTACACAAGGTGAAATGTATAACGACTGACCGGCCTGACTAGCTCCTCACACACTGGGGAATTATAAATAGAACATTGCACATTAACGCGCTGAAAGGCCTCTGAGAATCCCTTCATTATATTAAATAAACCATTGACGACAAACCCGGGGGAACCAAACTAAACCCGATCCATGTTAACAGGGAAATGTAGACATAATAAAGGTAGGCGTTTAAACGTAGATTAGAGGCTCCAAGACGAGGGATTGAGACGGATTGAAATAAGAAAGACAGACACCGTTCACAAACTCACCATCTTGCTTCAGGACCCGAAAGGGAAGGGAAAGACCTTATCGCGCATGAGCGACTTTTGCACTCGGTACCGGAAGTAGCAGGAAGTGGACGGCAGTAGTAGAATTGTCTATGGTGTTTGGTCCTCCAACGTTCTAACTTTCGTTAAAAAATATTGGGATATTGACTGTGTTTGTAGGCCGGCACCATGGCTTCTTCGTCCTCCGCTTCCGCGCTCAACAAGCAGCCGCCTATCCAATCCACGGCAGGAGCCGTTCCGGTCCGAAATGAGAAAGGTAAAAATCTCAGGGTTACAGATCGGTGCTTTATGAACATGACACATATACAGTGTCCAGCACTGTGATGGCTGGAGCTGGACATTGTTTGGGGATTGGTATTGGGCCAAACCAGGATAGACAATAGGCACTGGGTATGAAATCTGTTCTCCTTGACAGATACACAAAGGTAGATATTTAGCCCATTACACTGGAACTATCGACTGGTTGGCAAAAAATGTTGGGGCAACTGATAAAACAGTCCAAAGGAGTCTTCACAAACTGCCAAAATGTCCAATCGTTACTTCATCAGATTTGAATGTAAAGCACACACGGTCCAATATCCTTCCGATCAGATTTCTATGTAAAGGTAGCCACACACATGGTCTAATATCCTTCCGATCAGATTTCGATGTAAAGGTAGCCTCACACATGGTCTAATATCCTTCCAATCAGATTTGGATGTACAGGTAGCCACACACCTGGTCCAATATCCTTTCGATCAGATTTGGATGTAAAGGTAGCCATACACGGGCCAATATCCTTCCGATCAGATTTGGATGTAAAGGTAGCCACACACAGGCCAATATCCTTCCAAACAGATTTGGATGTAAAGGTAGCCACACACAGTCCAATATCCTTCCGATCAGATTTAGATGTAAAGGTAGCCACACATGGTCCAATATCCTTCCGATCATATTTGGATTTAAGGGTAGCCACACGCTGCAATATCCTTCCGATCAGATTTGGATGTAAAGGTAGCCACACACGGTCCAGTATCCTTCTGATCAGATTTGCAATTGTCCAAAAATATTGCAAAATCTGATCGGAAGAACCATTCCAAAATCCCCACCATGCACCAGTGATCATCTGTAGATTTCAGCATGAAAACTACAGAAGGACTGGTTCTGGTAGTTTTAGTCCATGGAAAATTTTCCATCTTGCTCAATCAATATCGCAGATCAGTCTATTGAAAACATAAAAATTGCCCTCAGTAATCTCATCGTATTGATCGGAATATCGATGCCAGAAGGTTGATTGACATCATACTACTGAAATTCCAGTTTGAAATACCGAGATATTGTCCTATGTGTTCCTAGTCTAAGTTCAGTAAATGCTGGTTAAAATAATTCCTTTCTTTGTAATTGTTATCCATAAATATACCAATATAAAACTTCCACAGAAAGCTCTCCAGTTACAGGGTCCACACACAATTTTATCTCTGGTCGTGCAATATCGATTGGTCGTTGAATCACCCGATCATCTGCCAATTTTTTGTCTTAACTGGAGATAGGAAAAACTTCTATCACACCCTGATCGTACCACTGGTATTACTCCATGTAAGGCCCACTTTACTTTCCAATGTTCCAATGTTTTAGGGGGGTTCCTCAGGTTTGCTACATTTTTGTGTGTGTGTGTATTTTAAGCATTGCTTTTGCATTTTCCATACAGTGTACACTGGATCAAAACAAATGGGTAAATGGTCTGCATTGCACTGCACATAGACTTACTGATTAGCAATTTTTACATTAATGGGCATGTCCACACCCTAGACAATTGTACCAGCACCCAACCCCAAAACCTTAGTATCGTATTGCTCTGGAAAGCAATATGACTTTTTCAGTAGCCAGAGAATACATTTCCTAAAGAAAATCATAATTTTGTATTAAACTTAAAGGAACACTAAACTGGTATTTTTAACAACATTCAATTTGTTTCTATTATTCACAGGGAGGTAAGAACGCTTATTCCCACCTCCCTGTGAATAATAGAATGCCCGGGGGACACAGCCGAACTTACCTTACCGCCACTCCACTCGCAGTTCCTTTTGCACTGACAGCCGTGCTGCCCGATCGCGCTCCTATCTTTTGGTCGGGCAGCGTGGCTGTCAGTGCAGAAGGAACTGTGAGTGGAGCGGCGGTAAGGTAAGTTCCAGTGTCCCCCGGGCGTTCTATTATTCACAGGGAGGTGGGAATAAGCATTCTCACCTCCCTGTGAATAATAGAAACATATGGAATGTAGGTAAAAATACCAGTTTAGTGTTCCTTTAATCCTTTGTCGAAATTGAAAGCAGCACACCATATCCAATTTGAAGAATAGTGATGTAGCATTCTTTTTTTAAGGGTTGTACTCTTCAGCTGGTACTAAGCACTTGTTCAGGATTGAAAGAAAACTTGCTTCCCTCTGCTTAACAGCTTAAAGGACATTAATAGCCCTTTCCCCCACATTTATAATTCCAAGTTACGGGATACTGTGCTGCCTTTTGGGTTGTGTTCAAAACCTGGCCAATTGGAAAGCACGCTTCTAGCCCAGCACATTTTCCCATTGGCTGAGCCAGCGGGACTGGCAGTGCCTGGTTTCTACACTTCAACGCACTGGTGCAGGAGATACGAGGTTAACACAAGCACAAGAACTTTAATTGGGAAGGGGGTTTGAAAAAATCCTTTAATTGCCCTATAAGATGGGTAGGTGATTCTTATTTCAACATGACAAAAACCCTAAACATACCCCAAAAAGAACATAATATAAAAACATCCAAGCACCTAAACAACAATGAACTAGAAAATTCTACACCAGAAAACGTAATTCATGTAAATATTTCCTTAAGAACTGTCTAAGGTTACTATGTGTGTGTTCATTCTCTGGCCATGCCTTCCAACTTCAGTTGCATGACCCCTTCCTTGCCTTATCTAAACTTTAAGAGGATTGGCTAGAGATGACTAATGGGAGTGGCCTGCTATAAAAAAAATCCTGCAATACATTAGGAGTGGGCATGTGCAAAAAATACAAGTCAGTGACCAAATTATGTGATTTTGAAATGCTGGGAAATAAAGCAAAAAACTCCATTTTAGTTAAATAAATATCCCAGAATGCAAATCAAACTGAGAAGTGACTGCTTTTATGCCAAGGCGTTCTGTTTTATGATTCAGTGTTGTTTTAAAGCTTTAAGAATAGGAAGATGTATGTCATTGAGTGGGGAAATTTAAGTCCTGGCTTAAATACAATTAAATGTAAAATCTGGTAGATGTACATGCAGAAAAATCTGGTAACCTGTCATTCATGTTTTTTATTTTTTTAAATGAATATTCTGTACAATTGTCTTTTTTCCCAATGGTTTTATATTGTTGTAACAAGGTGGGAAAGGTTGAAAACGGGGGTTGAAAGTTAGTTTAAAGTAACTGTTTAAAGGGCATGTTCACCCTTAACACAAAAAACTGGTGACTTGTTGTTCGCAACCCCAACTGCTATTTTTACCTATTTTTTACATAGACAAAGTTATCTGTCTCCTTCCTTTGCAAAATTAGCTTTTAGGAACTTAAGCATGTGCAGAGGAGATGGCAGGTAACAGAGCAGACAGTCATTGGCTTGAAGTCAGTCTCAGTCACAGCCTTGATTGACTGCATGGGGCCAGCTTACTTTGCTAGAATGGATGCAATAATTAACCCTTAATATCCTGTTAGTAATGCATCTAATAAAGGTTTTTTAAGGGTGGACATGCCCTTTAAATAGGTATCCTGCTGGTAATGAAGCAGGATAGAATGTGCACCCACCTAGAATAGATTAAGCTAAACTCTTATTAACCTTGCAAATATGTTTTTTTTTTGTTGTTTGGGGGGGGGGGGGGTCTAATTCGAATTATAACAATGATTTTCTGTGTGCACTTTATTATGTCCCATATACTTCAGTAAAATATTTTTAGGCAGCCCTAAGTTAAGTTTTAACTTAATGAGCCAGATCAAAGATTGTGCCAGAATGGTTTATACACAATATTGTGTGATGCCATATTAGCAGGGTGTGCAAGTCACAGGAAACTCATAGCCAATGCACCTAGAAATGTAGCTTGTAAGAGACAATATTATTTTTGTGAGAAGTCAGAATTCCCCAATAAATTTAAACACTGAGAATAATGCATATACAATAACTTCATTGTTTCTTTCACAGGTGAAATATCTATGGAAAAAGTCAAGGTCAAACGTTATGTTTCTGGCAAAAGACCTGACTATGCACCAATGGAGTCCTCTGATGAGGAAGAAGAGGAATTCCAGTTTATCAAAAAAGGAAAAGAACAGGAGGTTGAGCAAGAGGAACAGCCAGAAGAAAGCACCAGTGATCCCCGTCTAAAGAGATTGCAGAACCGTATGAATGAGGATGTGGAGGAAAGGTGATTGCTTCAGTCTTAAAGCCAATACAGAATGTAGCCTTTTTGTTCTTTTTTAGATGTTTGTGATTGATTTGTGACTTTTTTGTTTCCTTTGGATTATGTAAGTGACACCTGACATCATTATACAGTTACACCTCAACACACACCAAACCTAGGCCTCGCATGAGTTAAAGTTCAATGCTAGCCGTCTAAATATACTTGCCTGCCCCCTTTCCATCGGTTCTCTGCTGATGCTGTTCTGTGCCGTTTCTGTGCACATAAGCAGCAGAAGTGGCCAGACCAGCAGTGGATTCAGTGATTGGCTGAGACATTGCGAGGTGGTTTAAATCCATGAGAGATCTATCTAGGTTTGGGGGGGGGGGGGTGATACAACTATATACAAATTTTTGTTTATGGGGTGGGCATTTCCTTTAAAGTTAGACATTTCCTTGGGGATGTATGTGACCCTTGAATGAGATTGTTTATGTATTATATAAACAGATTGGCCAGACACCGAAAGATTGTAGAGCCTGAAGTGGTAGGTGAAAGTGAATCTGAGCCTGAACCAATGGAAGAATGGCACGTGGACCGAGAGGACACCAGTGAAGAGGAAGAGGAAGAAGTAGACGATGAGGTGAGTCATGATAAACCTATAAATTAGCAATCATATTTACCCTCTCATTTGTAATGAGTATTGTTACCTTGATATTCCAAGAATATAGTTTTGCTCATGAAATGCTTTTATTCTGTCAGGAAATTGAGCGTCGACGTTCTATGATGCGTCAGAGAGCCGCAGAGAGGAAAAATGAAGAAATGGAGGTATTGGAGTTAGAGGATGAAGGAAGATCAGGAGAGGACTCTGAATCCGAATCCGAATATGAAGAATACACGGATAGCGAAGATGAAATGGAACCCAGACTCAAGCCGGTGTTTATTCGGAAGTAAGTCTCTATATATACCCTCCTTCTTCTTTTTTGAAATATGTAGATGCTATAAACCATCAGGGTTATTCAATAAAAGTTCTTATTGTTAAAAATGGTGCTAATTTTGCCCCAATCAGATGTTAGCTTTCAAATGTTAAATAAGATCTGATTGGTTGGGGCAAAATTAGCACCATTTTAAACGATAAGAACTTTTATTGAATCTCCCTGCATGAATTTAGGTATTTAGTATAAATGAGCCTGAAACATTGGCAAATACTTCTGCAGTCTTTGCTGTTATAACTCGAAGAGTATTAGCTAAGAGAGGTGTTCTAGAGTATTTACAAAGAATTGGCTGATTTGTATCTTATCTGTGGCCAGCAACAAGAGCAATTACTAACAGGATAGTCTTATTTGTGGAAATATATTTAGAGTAAAGTGCTTGAATGTAGAAGTGCCCCATAGCATTTTTTCTTTTCAATGGACATATGAGAGTGGGGAATATCGGACACAAGATACAGATTTATCTTGATGTTGATGCTGTGAAAAAGGAGTCAAGAGTGACGGGGCCTGGCAAGAAAAAAAGAACATCATTGTAAACATTCAAATAAATAAACATGATAGAGAATTTAAAATGTATGGAAATAATATATTTTCGTAGCCCACAAATTATATGGCAGTGGAGCTTTTACTTTTATGGAGCTTTCAGTGCAGTATTAGGAATAGTACAATTTAGCCTCTCTACTCTTTGCTATAATCCCTTATACCTTTATATTTAGCATAGCAATGCAATCTGAGAAATGGAGGGGCTGTATTCAAATAAATGCAGCTGGTGAATGGAACAATCATAAATGATTACAAATGGTCTATGCTAATATCGATATATTTTATCTTCATTTAAAAAAATCTATTACTAATTTTGTAAACTTAAACCATTACAATTTGACCATTCCAGGAAGGACAGAGTCACTGTGCAGGAAAGAGAAGCTGAAGCACTTAAGCAAAAGGAGGTAGAAGCAGAAGCAAAACGTCTGGCGGAGGAGAGAAGGAAATACACCTTAAAGGTTGGTGTGTTCTCTATTTGCATTGGTACTTGTGCTGCTACAGAGGTTTCACTTGGTCAATGTGTTCTCACTTCTTCAGATTGTGGAAGAGGAAGCAAAGAAAGAGATTGAGGAGAATAAGCGATCTTTAGCAGCCCTTGATGCCTTGAACACAGATGATGAGAATGATGAAGAAGAGTATGAAGCCTGGAAAGTAAGAGAATTAAAACGCATTAAGAGGGATCGTGAAGAGAGAGAGGCGTAAGTTTAATTTTTATGTCTAATTGAAAATCTACTATATGCCCAATATTAACAGTGTCATTTGTTTTTTTACTGATCTATATAATGTGCAAATAAGGAACAAAGACTTCTGGGAATTTACCTATATAATGTGTTAACTTTGTTGTATATAAGAAATTAGTCTTATTCTTCAAAGGATTAGTACCCATCACAAAAAAAACCCACTCTAAAATATCTGTATAGCAAAGAATGTTCTTGGATGACTGTCAAAAAGCAGTTACCGATGCTTTTTGATGTCAACTCCAAGCTTCATGTAACCAGTATGGTGTATAGTTAGTAGCAGGTTGGTTTTCAACTTGATGGTGCCTGATTTGTGTCAATTTCTCTTTTATGCACCAGAATGGAGAAGGAAAAGGCAGAGATTGAACGTATGCGCAATATGACTGAGGAAGAACGTAGGGCAGAGCTCCGTGCTAATGGCAAAATAATTACTAACAAGGCTCTAAAAGGAAAATACAAGTTCCTCCAAAAATATTACCACAGAGGTGCTTTCTTCATGGTAAGAATTGTTGTACGATGGATTTTATTCTCCTGTTTTATATTTATTACATGAAAAAATATGTATTTGTTTTTTTATTTGACAGGATGAAGATGAAGATGTTTATAAAAGAGACTTTAGTGCGCCCACCCTGGAAGATCACTTCAATAAAACCATTTTACCCAAAGTCATGCAGGTAAAGACATCTGAGCTTATTTGTGTCTGCATGCTTGTAAATCCGATGGATATATTTCACATGCTTTAACCGACTTGGATTCTAATGTCTGGAAGGTTGCAGTTGCCTACCTCTGTTTGTTCTAGGCAGAAATGGAGTTTGTGATAATAAGCATGCAAATTTTGATGGGTTGCAATTTAAGGTTGTTTTATTTAAAGGGCATGTCCACATTGACTCTTTTCTCAAGAAAAAAGGCAGCAGCTTTACCGAAACAAACTGGTTTATTTCAGAACATTTTTACTGCTACTTGGACCTTTTTAAAGCACCGTCTTTAAAATGTCTGCCATCTCCCATTCTAGGTGCACAAGTATGTGCAGGGCATTGAGTATGGGGAAAACCTTGTCAATTATTGGCTTGACTATAAAAAGCTGGTACACAGTTTTGACCACAAACAACGGCTGACCGAATGGCCACGTGTGTGCTTATCGTCCAGAAAGACTGTCAGGCGTGCAATCGCACATGTGTACTTAGCATAAGAGAGGGGCAGTTGTGTTGCTTACTAAAAAGATTAGTACTTTGGGACTGAGCATGCATTCTAACTTAAAGTAGTTCAGACAAAGTATTGCATATTGACAGAAACCACTAGATTCAAAATATGTAAACTGTCCAGTTAAATCAAAGGGGAATAAAAAGTAGTTAATTGTAGAACTCCCTCTCTGTTCCTGAGTAAAGACCACTGGGCATTCCTTACCAACTTTTAGATGGGAGCAGAAGGGGTTGTGAAGTGACTGGAGGGCTTGTTGTACACAAATCATTTTGTTAACTTCAGACACAATTTAGTTAGGAATTATATGTACAATGTATGTATAATTCAATTCGTACTCTCTGGTAAAGAAGTCCTAACACATTTAACATAGGTTTTCCTTTTTTCTTAATTATAGTGTGTATGTATGTGCATACACATATATATATTTTTTTGTTTGTTTTTCAGGTTAAAAATTTTGGACGATCGGGTCGGACAAAATACACTCATTTGGTTGATCAAGACACAACTTCATTTGAATCTGCTTGGGGCCAGGAGAGTGCTCAAAACACAAAATTCTTCAAGCAGAAGGCAGGAGGTGTAAGGGATGTGTTTGAAAGGCCAAGTGTGAAAAAGAGAAAGACCACATAAAATGTCCTGTAGACTTTAATCTTATTTTAAACTTGGCTTAAAAACAGCTGCCACGTTGACCAAAAACCTTTGGACTATGACATGCGCAGGAATTATCTGAATTGTGTGTGTAAATAAATGTGCAAGGATTGTATGTAACACTTTCTTTAGTTTTATGTGGTTTATTTGGATAAATTCTCTACTTGGTTTCCCTTTTTTTTTTCAATTTCCATTGGAGAATTACAGAATTTACTATGAAAATGAAAGCAAAAATGATTGTGAGCTTTATGGGTAGCAACAAAGATAAAATTCTTTTGTTATTTTGTAAATAAAAGTGTATGTTGTTTAATTGTGTTTTTTTATGTATCCCACACAAAAAAAAAAAGAAGCTATATTGGCAACTAGAATGGACTGTCAACAATAATTTGCCCACTCTTGCTTTAACCTCTCAGCCAATCTATAATCCCAATTTATTGAGTGTCTTTTTAGAGATATCAGATTTTTCAACAAGTTTTTTTCTTTGTTTTTTACTCCTCTTTGAAACCTGTATTATGAGCATCCCTTCTCGGTATTAATTTTTTTTAAAGGAGAACTATATTTTTTGAAATCCTGTTGTATGTTTGTTTATTTATACTACTTGGGGACACAGCGCCGTACAATATTAGAATACAAAAAGCTGTACAAGGGGGACAATAAACAAATATATAAATAAGTATCCTAAAATATAAAGTGCTTCAAACATGAGGAAAGAGGTCCCTGCCCTGTAGCGCTTACAGTCTAATTAGGTGGGTACCCTACACATACATAGGAAAGGGTAGAAGTGTCATAGTCCTATGCTTTGCTGTGCTTAGGATGCGGTTAGATTTATATTTGTTTGAAGTTTCTTGACAAAGAGGGAAATAGAATTCATGAGGATAGGAGCCACAACATTTTTTTTAAGGCAAGATGAGGTAGAGTGGGGGCTCTGTATAAGAGTTGGTTCTGTGATGAGTGAAAGGTGCAAGCAGGGACATATGGGGACACAAGAAGAAATATAAGAAGGAGCAGCAGAGCAAAGGAATTTAAATGTTGAGAAGGATTTTGTAGATAATGCGTTGTTTAACAGGGAGCCAGGTAGATGTGAGGAGATTTAATTTCCTGATTGTTAGAACTCGAGACAATGTGTGCGGCAGAGTTAAATATTAACTGAAGGGGAGAAAGAAGGGAAGCAGCAAGACCAGAAGGTTACAATGGTCCAGGTGTGAAAGGATGAGAGCATGGATAAGCATAGCTGTAGTCAGAAGAGATCTATAAATTTTCATATTAAGGAGAAAAAAGCGACAGGTTTAGTAACATTGTTAATGTCATTAGAAAAGGAGAGAGATGAATCAATAATAACAACTAAGCAAAGTGCTGACTGAATAGGGTTAAATGGGGGTGTTGTCCACAGAAATAGAAAAAGGTGGGATAGGACTAGAGATGGACCAGAACTCAAACCCGAGTTCGAGCCGAACTATTCGGATTCAGACTTCTCGAACTATCCCGGACCCGGATTTTCGATATTTTCGGACTTTTGATAAATATCGAATGTTCGACCGTTCGAAATATGCAAGTAAAATGCCTATTATACCTGTACACGAGCATCGAATCCGCGAGTAAAGTGTCCATTAAAACCTATATGCGAGCAATGAATCCGCGAGTAAAATGGCCATGGTATCTAGGCGCGAACATCGAATCCGCGAGTAAAGTGTCCATTAAAGCCTATAAGCGAGCATCGAATCCGCAAGTAAAATGTACATGATAACTAGGCGCAAACATTGAATGTTCGAACGCGAGAGTTCGAAAATAGCGCCAGAGTAAAATTGATTTTTCAAATGTCCTTGATATTCGAACATGTTCCACAGACCATTTCCCAGGTCCCACAGCCATTTACATTAAGTTACCATTAATATTTTATTTGTATTTCATTAGAACTTTTCAAACTATTTGACTCCCATTGACTTTAATGGGTTAGTTTTTCGAACTTTCCATATATTTCGAAAACGGACCGAACTTTCGAAAGTTCGGCCATGTCTAGTCCTATCTAGACATGGCCGAAACTACATAGTTTTGTTCCATTTTCGGATTCCCGGATCTCGGAATCCTGAAGATCCGAAAACAGTGAATTTTCGAAGATTTTTGAATGTACAGAGCTATTTTCGATCATTTTCAAAAATATCTTTGAATGTTCGAAAATATGATTGGAGACCACTTACAAGTTTATGATCATATTTTCGAAGTTTTTCCAGTGTTCAAAATTATTGAAATAGCTGTGTACATTAGAAAATTTGTTCCGAAATCCGGAGGATCTATCCAGATCTTTCGGATTTCGGAACTGAGGGGTTCTGTGTCAGACCCAAATCCCATCTCTAGATAGGACCAGGTTTAGGTGGAAAAATTATTAGTTTTGTTTTAGTCAGGTTTAGTTTGAGGCATCAGTGCGCCATGCATAAGGTGACAGTTGGAGATGTGTTATTGTTTGTGGGAAAGTATATTTGTGTATCATCAGCATAATGATGCCCTGCGGAACCCCTACACTAAGAGGAACTGGAGAAGATATTTTATCATGACACAGAGTAGGTTCTGTTGGAGAGATAGGATCCTAGCCAGCTTCATTCTGGATGCCCAAATAGTGAAGAATTTGTATTTGGAGGGCATGCAGAGGAGAGGTCGAGAAGAATGAGAATAGAAAAGTGACCTTTGGCAGCCTGAAGGTCATTCACAACTTGGCACAGAGCCGTCTCCGTGGAGTGCGCAGGAAAAAAACCCAGACTGCAAGGCTTCCAGAAAGTTATGAGAATAAATATTAGTGATACAGAAAACAAGAAGTTCCATAACGTAGAGGCTATTCTTCTTAGAAGAGAGACCAGGCGGTAGTAAGCAAGACAATCGTGGTCAAGGAAGGCTTTCTTGATTATGGGTTTCACATGGGTGTGTTTCAGTAGGAAAGAGGGCATCTTTTTCATTGTGGAAGCTTTTCTCCCCAGAAAACCTATCCATTGCAAGATTCTTCTCTAAAAAGTTGCATTTAGTACATAGACGTAGTAGATCCTGTAAATAAGAAGGCTTCCATGTTGTTGCGAGTACAACTCACAGTCCATGTAGTCTTCAAATGGCCTTGTGACCATGTGCGCCTTATTGACCCTGACCCAACTTTAAGTCTCTATAAATGATTTCTATACTGATGTCTCCACACAAATATGGAAGTCCCTGATAACTATGAAAGCTAATCGTTACCCTGTAGTTTGTTTTCCAGCCAGAGAGCCTGCCAGGAACAATACAAAATAGCAGATTTTTTTTCCATTTTTTACTTTTGCTTCTGTTCCTAGCAAAAGAAAATGTTTAAATGTCCTGGGTCATTGTGTATGCGCTGTGGTGGCTCAGCGGTTTAAAGCAGGACACAGGTCCAAATCCCCCAGATTTGTTTTGTTTTCCTTTTCCCTCAAAGTTTCATAGGAAATAAACTACAAAGATTCCTTTTTTTGTATTAAATGCAAATGAATGTGTGGAAAGAAATCTAAACACGGTTTTTAACATTGTTAAATGTCTGTTTTGTGTCAGAGAGGCAGGATCTTCTGTAACATGATCTGTGACTAATAGAGGCGGGTTGGTTATCAGCTTCTATAAAGCAAAGCTGCAACTTCCTTCTTTTGATCTGTTGTGCCCTACAGAGAATGTGCAGTGTGCTGCATTCACTTAGACTTCCACTTAAACAGAGGTGGTTTATGGGAGCTGACCCTAGAACCCACAGTTTCTTTTCCTAAATCAACCAACAACAAAAGGGAGAGGTGTTGTATCTTTGTTAATGTGCTCAGTCTATTGGGACAATGTTGTCTGAAGACTCAAGTTCCCCAAACTTTTTTATAAAATTGTTAATCTGAAAGCAACAGAGGATATTGGCCTTTTAACACTGCTACCTGAACAACTCAAACTACATCTTTGAGAAAAATGATTCACTACACAAAACGAATCGAAATGACTACCATTATCACTATATAGGATACACATAAGAAAAATAAAGAGATGACAATCTAAGGCTACTTTCACACAATTGGCATGTTTATGATCACCCGTCAATGAAGCCAACTGCAAGTAACCTCTGATTGGGTTTATTTAACGTTTATTATGCGGTTGCCCACCATTTTTTCCCCACAGTTTAAACATCTTTTTCTTATTATATAGCCGCCAGAAAAAATCCTGTGTGTTGTACCTCCAGGCCACAGGACAACCTAATGAGGTGCAATTTTATAAAGCGTTCTTTTGGCGTTTACTCATTGTCTGACGCTTATGAAACTCTGCATGCACCATTTTCAAAATGCTGCAAGCCTCTTAGGGCTAGGCCACACTGCATTAAAAAGCGCACACAAGTGATGGTCAATTGGTGCACTGCCCTGCTATCTGCAATTTGTACACATGCGTTTACGTTCCACTACTACACGTTTTTATACAACCAATATATAAATTTTACATAGGCCCTTTTGTTGTCTACAATAGATTAACACTTTACCAATATCTAAAACTTAGGAAAAACAAGATGGAGGATGCTCGTGTGAAAGTAGCCTAAGGCTTGGTTCACAAAAATGTCTTGTTTTGCCGACACTTCACTGGCGTTTTTTAGCATTACCACTAGAGCTACCACACTGGAAACACCAGTAAAATGCTGGATAAACAAACACAAAACTTTGTGCGATTCTAGCCATAGATTACACTCAGTCACATAAATAGTAACGTTTAAAGATAACTACAACATATTTAAAAAGATTGTGTTTATTCTAAATAAATTAGTAGACTGCCTTAAATAGTTGGAGACAAAATTCAGCACAGCGCATTCCTTTTTATTTGTGCTTTGGTTCAAGCCGAAAAGAAACATCACATATTTGTATCTACATTGCTCTACTGCAGTTCAAAACCCTTAATGAAAGTATAAAATATTTTCAGTTCATTTTAATGCAGACAAGCCTGAGGCAATCACTGGATCAATTTGTCAAAGCTATCAGTGCCTCAACAACATTTCCCATGTGTTCCCGCAAGCTTCGCTCAGCTGTTACTCGAGGAATTTCCATTTCTTGCATCTGCAGAAAAAGTAAAAAAATTATATTTTTATGAAATAAATCTTTTCTTCTTAGTGGAAAATCTATCAAAATGTATTTACCAATTATGGTTTTCATTAGCTAATGTAGTAAGGCCTGCCCCTTTTCTACTTAAAGGGAATGTCCACCCCCAAAACCCACTACTGGCCCCACTCTGTAGTGTATAAAAATCCTGTAATGTCCCTCCAAAGTCCCAAAAACTGACCACCAGGAGCCAATCACAGATGGGGCTGCCGGTCCGGCCCCCTGCTTGCATTTCTATGCAAGCAGAGGGCCGGGACTGAACGTCGGAGGAGAGAGGTAATGTAAGTATAAATTGAGAGAGTTTCTGCAAAAAGTAATATGGCAGCTGGGGCTGGGAGCCCTACACTACAGCAAAACTTAGTAAATAGGGTGGACTTGCCCTTTAAAATAACACCTACTAATGTCATATGCCCTGACAATGTGTTAGGGTTACTCCCATCTGGCTGCAAAAGGTTAATTAGGGACCTAATTAATAAGCTTAGGAAAGACTAAGCAGCATATAAAGTAGGTAAAGATAAAGTCCTGTTACCAATTCTTCCATTCAGTTTAGTAACATATGACAGAACTGTATGATTATTGTTCATTTACACCCCCAGAACAACTAACTTAACATACTAAATATGCAAATGTTATATAATTTATAGCCCATAAGGCAATTGTTCCATAATTGCTAGATGTAATTTTGTGTGTTCTGCACTTACAATAAGTTCCACATCTTCTTTCTTAATTGTTACTTTGGCTAGCTCCTTTTCTCTGGAAAAAAAAAAAGTCAGTTTAGCAAATATAATGTAACAGTTCATTCTAGCTGCTGAGAAATTGTCCTTGAACCCATTAAAAACAAACTAACTTCTATCAAATAATTTTAGGGTTTCTTTTTAAAGGGCGTGTCCATCCCCCTTTTATCAATTTTAGTTATATTGTAGTTATTGGTCTCCCAGCCCCAACCGCCATAATAGATTTTTGAGAAAGTGCCCCGATAGTTAATTACCTTACCTCTTTCCTTCGCCGCAGTGTCCCGGCCCTCTGCTTACACGAAACTGCAAGCAGGGGGCGGGACCGGCAATCGCGTCTCTGATTGGCTGAGAGACAGCTGCTCAGGGAGAGAGGTAAGGTACGTAACTATCGGGGGACTTTCTCAAAATTCTATTATGGCGGTTGGGGCTGAGGGAGCAATAACTAAAATATAACCAAGGGGTTTGGAGGAAGGGGGAGGGAGAGCAAAACGGGAGGGAGAGGGAAGGGGGTGAGGACCTTGTCGAGGTTGAGGCAGACACAGGCTGCTTCACTGACAGCTACTACACTGCTGTTTCCCTGAATTTGGAGGGGCATACCAGGAGAACCATTTGGAGCAGAGATGTCAGGTAAGGATTTTTGTACACTACAGAGTGGGGCCAGTATGGGGTTAAATTTCAGTTTTGGGGGTGGACATGCCCTTTAATTTGAACAATTTCTAATTCAGCAAAAATGATACCAAAATTATTAACAAGTATTTTTAAAGGGAAACTAAACCATAAGAAAGTGTTTGAGGTAACTAGAATTTACAAAAAGTTAGGATCAGCCGTCAGCAGGAGAGCAGTGCTAATTGGTAATGCAACAACTGCACTGCTCCAATTCTACTGCACACAGAGCTCCCATGCCAGAGTCATCCTGAAGGGCAAGGAAGGGTCAGATACCGGATTACACAAAGACAGGCTTCAGTTTCCTGAACTTTCAGCAGGACAACCATAAGGAGCAGTGGAGAAAGGTAAGGATTTTTTAACACTACACAGTGGGGACAATTTTTTGTTTGGGGGGTGGCCATGCCTTTAAGGGATATAAATAAGAAGTATTCTGATGATTAGAACACTATAGGAAATTATGATTACCTCTCCTGCTTTGCTTTTTGTTCTCTTGATCTTCTGTCTCCAATCACGGACATGGCCTAAGAATTGCAAAAAAAAAAAAAAAAACGGGTTAAGACAGGCAATACAATAAAAAGTAAACGCTTATTTCTTAAAAGGGACATTAACTATGTAACCAACACAATGGCCAACATCAAAAAGTTTAATAAAACAATTAGTTTATCTGAATGAAAAAACAGCACATGAAGGTTCTCTCTACACACTTGCCTGATTTGCAACACTGAATCAAAGACACAACGGAGTATTTGGGAGATTGTGTCAGGTCAGAATTAATTTACAAGTTAATGCATATCCTCCAACATTTACCTTAACATAAGTACATGGTGTCTGACTCGTGTTAACATTTCATATCTCTATTATCACTTAACATATCTTACTCCCAACTATGTTCTATTCTAATAAAATGGATTTCTTTGGATACAGAGTCCCTTTGGCTCTGTATTTTAATTTTAGCAGTTTTCTTGGGTGAGTGTGCTGTGGGCCTTCTGGTGGATTTCCAGCAGTAGGCCCAAACTACTGAATTACACCAGTAGTTTGGAAACTACAACTCCCAGCAACTAAAGCATGCTGGGAGTTGTTTCCAAACATCTGTAGTGGCAAGAAATTGGGGGTTACTGTGTGGGATTACTATGAATTTAAAGGGCAACTAACGCTTTAAAACCATACAGAATCAGGAGGATGATATCTATTGTTAAAGATTGCCTTCTGATTCTGTATTATTTTGAGGCTTTAGTTGCCCTTTAAATAGACAGCAGTATTCCCATACAGTAATAGCCATACTGAATTTGGCTATTACTGTATGGGACTACTGTAGGGAAATTCTGCTGTCCATTTAAAGGGCAACTAAAGCCTCAAAACAATACAGAATCAGAAGGCAGTATTGGTCATAATTTCTACCCATACTCGAGTCAATCATGTTTTGCCAATTTTTCAGGTAAAAACAGGCACCTCGACTTATATTGGAGTATATACGGTATATTGCACAGAGCTATGTCAAGATCAGGTATACTTCATGGTCCTCCCCCTGCACTATATTGTTTCTATAATAGTTCTTTAATTATTAAAGGGATAATGTTGATGGGTACAACTGGTTTACCAGATCATTTGGTGTAGTAGGAACACAATAAATGTAATTAGCAGGGCAGCACTGATTGCAATTAAACAACATTCTAACTCAGCCATGCTGCATGTGTTTTAATAAGTGTTCCTACATGTTTACAGGTGAAAGTTCTTAGCATAGCTCTGTGCAATGCATTTCTCAATAGTATGCCTCAGACTGTAAATGCTATAGAAATGAATTTGCTTGCACATTGATTTAAACCCGTCACAATCTCCCAAACCTTTCATTTCAGCGTGTCAGAAAATGTCTAGATTCCAACTTTTTTGTTTCTGTTGTACAGATATTAACTGGCACACAAATAAAATTTAGCAGATCAATCTGGCTCCAAATTTTTGTTCATATACCAATCCAGCACCAGTAATGCTTAAACTCTGGCATGTGAGCTGACTAAAAGCTAAAAGAAGACTAAGAAATAAAGAGATATACGTCTGCCAAAGGGGAAGGGGGAGACACTTTTTTAATGGTATGAGCAACAGGTCTTTCCTTGTAAATGCTGTGGTTTCAAATGATGACTTCAGAATCTACAGCTTAGATTTCAAACCTCAAATCTAAGGGCTAGGCCGCACTACATGCGCTGCATGCCAGACTTTCTGCAGCAAAGCGCAGACCTTACCGAGCAACGAAGCAATACAGAAAAAGGGGAGTGGGGAGATAATGGTAATTGGTAACAGTTAACTGCCCTAACTCATATATATTGCACTTTATAACCTGCATTATTAACCCTCCATGCAATCAATAAAGACTGTGACAACTGACATCACAGCCAATGATTGCCTGCAGTTTCACCTGCTGCTTTCTCTGCACATGCTCAAGCGTAAAAAAAAAAAAAAGCTCATTCAGTAGAGGGAGGAGGCAGATACCTTTGCCAAAAAGGAATATAACTTTTTTTTTAAGGGTGGATTGCAGTGCAACTAGTGTGGCCACACCAATTGGTAAACACCAGCATTCACTTTTTAACGCACAAATGGATCATGTGTTTAAATGCGCTAGTGTAGCTCTTAAAGTCATGTTAATTAACTCACTAAGCGGAAGCATGACTAAGATGGAATTTGTGTTGTCTATGAGTCACCATCTCCAAAAATATTTGGAGATAGCGTAGCTCGGTAAAATACACGCTTAGCAAATATTACATTGGGTAACTTGGATTTTAGTCATTGAGTCCAAATACTGCATTATCACATCTCCCTGGTAATGTTCTAAAGTTTTTACACTGCTCGCAAGGCGAAGACTCGCAAATTTCCTGATGCAAACACAACCACCAAGTAACATGCCAATTTTTAGTACACTGCCACCAATACAATACTGTTTAGCCAATACCAGTAGCACCAAATCAATGTGGGTCAGATCTCTCATTTAAAGGACCAGTCATGTATTTCTTCTAAATTCTAAAGTTCATGGAGGTAGAGTTGGGAGTTAATTTAACACATAGAGGGTGAATAGGTCCAAACCATTGTGGGGGAATATAGAATAACAACTGTAATTACTACACCAACATCCCCCAGGCACCCAATGTATGGATAGAAAGCATGGGGGCTTCGTCTCACCGTTTCCAGGTTAGAGCTCTGAATCTCCTTCTCTTCAGCATAGTCAGTAACCCTCTCCAAGTCTGCTGCCCCGCTGTCATGTTTCCGTGGTTTGTCAGCCGGTCGCTCGCTACAGTTCTCCTCAGTCTCCAACTCAAGCTCCACATCCCCTTCTGCCGCCATCTTTACCACCTGAACCGGAATAGGAGGCAGGAAAGGGGAAGGGCAAGGAGTCTCGCGCTGGTATACATTTCCGGTTTAATGAACTTCGTCACTTTCGTCATACTGGGTATTTCGTGAGTGCGAGAGGTTTGTGATACATTTCGGTAATGGCTGACAAAAACTATTATTTTGTAAGGAATAAATATATTTGATTTTTCTAAGATCTCACTAAGACATCTGAAAGGTTTATGGAAGGTGCAAATGTTTCCCTGAATCTGCTACAACCACCAGTTGTTCAAATTAGACAGGAACACTCACTTGTGATTCTGTAACTTTATCGTGACATATATTACCCCCTTCCTCACCCGAAACATTGTGCACATACAATGTCTCAAAGTTGTAAGATCAAAAGATGATGGTAACCCCGAAACGTACACATACAATGTCTCAATAAAGTTATAGAATCACAAGACGGGGTAAACCCGAAGTACACATACAATGTCTCAATAAAGTTATAGAATCACAAGATGGGGGTAACCCTGAAACGTACACATACAAGGTCTCAATAAAGTTATAGAATCACAAGACGATGGTAACCCCGAAACGTACACATACAACATATAGAATCACATACATACACATATAGAATCACAAGACAGGTAACCCCAAAACGTACACATACAATGTCTCAATAAAGTTATAGGATCATAAGATATCTGTTGTATTCAATTAGATCAACTGGACTTGAAATGTAGTTCTTGAAGACGTTTCGCTAGTCATCCGACTGGCTTTCTCAATTCAGAATGACTTGTACAAGAATCTGTGGCAATTTATGTACCCTGGAAAATCCCAATTAGCATATCACAGCCAGGTGTTAAGGGTGTGATTGGATAGTGGCTAAGAGGTGTTATAGGAACGCCCAGAGTAAGGTGTTAAAACAGCATTGTACATGGCCCAGAGTAAGGTGTAAAACAATGCTGTTTTAACACCTTACTCTGGGCGTTCCTATAACACCTCTTAGCCACTATCCAATCACACCCTTAACACCTGGCTGTGATATGCTAATTGGGATTTTCCAGGGTACATAATTGCCACAGATTCTTGTACAAGTCATTCTGAATTGAGAAAGCCAGTCGGATGACTAGCGAAACGTCTTCAAGAACTACATTTCAAGTCCAGTTGATCTAATTGAATACAACAGATATACCATGACCTGGATGAATGAGAACCTTCACAAGGATCATAAGGTGATGGTAACCCCGAAACGTACACATACAATGTCTCAATAAAGTTATAGAATCACAAGACGGGGTAACCCGAAACATACACATACAATGTCACAATAAAATTAAAATTACAAGAGGGGGGGTAACCCTGAAATGTGCACATACAATGTCACAATAAAGTTATAGAATCACAAGACGGGGGTAACCCCGAAATGTGCACATACAATGTTGCAATAACGTTAAAGAATCACAAGACGGGGGTAACCCCGAAACGTGCACATACAATGTCACAATAAAGTTATAGAATCAAAAGTCCGGGGTAACCCCGAAACATACACATACAATGTCTCAATAAAGTTATAGAATCACAAGATGATGGTAACCCCAAAACGTTGTACACATACAATGTCACAATAAAGTTATAGAATTACAAGACGGGGGTAACCCCGAAACGTACACATACAATGTCTCCATAAAGTTATAGAATCACAGGACGGGGTATGCTCGAAACGTACAAATACAATGTCACAATAAAGTTATAGAATCACAAGACAGGGGTAACCCCAAAATGTGTACACCTAGAATGTCACAATAAAGTTATAGAATCACAACATGGGTAACCCCGAAAAGTACCCATACAATGTCTCCATAAAGTTATAGAATACAAGAGGGGGTAAACCTCGAAAACGTACAAATACAATGTCCAATAAAGTTATAGAATCACAAGAGGGGGTAACCTCGAAACGTACAATACAATGTCTCAAAAGTTATAGAATCACAAGACGGGGGTAGCCTGAAACGCACACATACAATGTCTCAATAAAGTTATAGAGTCACAAGACGGGGGTAATCTGAAAGGTTGTACACATACAATGTCTCATTAAAGTTGATAGAATTACAAGACGGGGGTAACCCCGAAACGTAACCATACAATGTCTCCATAAAGTTATAGAATCACAGGACGGGGTATGCTCGAAACATACAAATACAATGTCACAATAAAGTATAGAATCACAAGACAGGGGTAACCCCAAAATGTGTACACCTAGAATGTCACAATAAGTTATAGAATCACAACATGGGTAACCCCGAAAAGTACCCATACAATGTCTCCATAAAGTTATAGAATCACAAGAGGGGGTAAACCTCGAAACGTACAAAACAATGTCTCAATAAAGTTATAGAATCACAAGAGGGGGTAACCTCGAAACGTACAAATACAATGTCTCAATAAAGTTATAGAATCACAAGACGGGGGTAGCCCTGAAACGCACACATACAATGTCTCAATAAAGTTATAGAGTCACAAGACGGGGGTAATCCTGAAAGGTTGTACACATACAATGTCTCATTAAAGTTTAGAATCACAAGACGGGGTAACCCGAAACGTGCACTACAATGTCATAACAAAGTTATAATCACAAGACGGGGGTAAGCCTGAAACATACAATGTCACAATAAGTTAGAATCAAAGACGGGGGGAACCCTGAAACGTGCACATACAAGTCACAATAAGTTAAAGAATCACAAAACGGGGGTAACCCCGAAATGTGCACATACAATGTCACAAACTTATAGAAACACAAGACGCGGTTATCCCTGAAACGTGCACATACAATGTCTCAATAAAGTTTTAGAATCACCAGTTGGGGGTAACCCCAAACGTGCACATACAATGTCACAATAAAGTTAGAATCACAAGATGGGGTAACCCCAAAACATGCAATACAATGGTCACAATAAAGTTATAGAATCACAAGACGGGGTAACCCCGAAATTTGCACAACAATGTCAAATAAAGTTAGAATCACAGAGAGGGGTAACCCCAAAACATGCACATACAATGTCACAATAAAGTTATAGAATCACAAGACGGGGTAACCCCGAAATTTGCACATACAATGTCTCAATAAAGTTATAGAATCACAAGACGGGATAACCCCAAAACATGCACATACAATGTCACAATAAAGTTAGAATCACAAGACGGGGTAACCCCAAAACATGCACATACAATGTCACAGTAAAGTTATAGAATCACAAGACGGGGTAACCCCGAAATTTGCACATACAATGTCACAATAAAGTTAGAATCACAAGACGGGGTAACCCCAAAACATGCACATACATGTCACAATAAAGTTATAGAATCACAAGACGGGGTAACCCCAAACATGCACATACAATGTCACAATAAAGTTATAGAATACAAGACGGGGTAACCCCGAAATTTGCACATACAATGTCTCAATAAAGTTTAGAGACAAGAAAGGGGTAACCCCGAAAAGTGCAATACAATGTCACAATAAAGTTATAGAATCACAAGAAGTGGTAACCCCGTAATGTTGTGCAAATACAGTGTCGCAAATAGTTATAGAATCAGAAGTATGTGCGTCTAATTTAGCTATTATTGAAGATACAGCACCACAAAAGTCTCTAATATAGGTGTGCGAGGAGAACCTCACCTGGCAATTGATATAACACCAGTTTATTTCCTTCTGTTCTAATTTCATTGTTCAAAAAGGGAGATCAGGTAGCAAGTTCATGGTGAAGATAGTGGTGGTATTTATAAAGGAGTGCTTTGATTGAATGGTCATATCTCTCCTTTATTCAGTTTTAATACACCACAGATATTGCCATTTTGCGACAGCGTCTTTATTGCCATAATTCTTTTTTTTCACTGTCCCTTATCTTTCTCCAACTAACATTCTTTGCCTTGTTCGTTTTCCCTTGTCATTTAAACTATACAGAGAAATCATCCCCCAAAACTACAATAGTTAGAAGCTGAGGATGTAGGGCTAATCTGTTATGCAGCAAAATGATGTTATTTCCTTTTTCTCTGCTTCGCAAAAGTTTTTTACACATTCTCATTCTCATGTTACACCCATAACTGACAGCTGCAAAGTGGATGAACCAGGAAGAATAAAAAGAAGTAACAGGCAGAATTTCACGTTGGACTTAAACCTCTCAGTATTCTAACTATTTGATGGGTGAACTGCCCTTTAAAAGGTATCTCCCTCAGAAAATACACTTACACTTACCCTCCGTTCTCCAATTAAACTAGCAGGAGACCAGAGAGAAGAGAGAGTACTAACCCTTGACATGTGTTGCAGACAGGGCCGGCCTTTGATATGGGCGACCTGTGCGATAGCACAGGTTGCATTACCGGGGGGGCGCTGCCGGGAGTTTTAGGTCATGGACCAGTAAGTCAAAGTTGTGCATCAGTGCCACAGCCCTGCCAGTCTCAACACACATAAGCTTACTAAGATGTCTGTATGCTGTGCTTTTCTGTTCGTGCATTTAGTATGTTACATGTTATGTAATAATACACACGATATATACAAGCACGCCTGAAGTTACTGAAAATGATTTGAAGCAGGCCAAGGCAAGCAGCATTCAACAGTTTATGTGTGTACCCCAGGGGGGTGTTTTGGAGGGGCTGGTAGGCGCCAGTAACAAATTATGCACAGGGTGCTATTTATCCTAAGGCCTGCACTGGTTGCAGGCATAATCAACACTGATTTCCTGTCTCTTCAGTTGCGTCACAGGCATAATTAACATTGATAAAGTTGATTAGAAGGTGTCTCTGACACCCACACCAAATACTCACACAATCTTATTTACACTGGCTACGTGCCTCCATGTGCAGTGCCTATGAATTCACACTAGAGGGACACACGATGTAGGACGCAGGACAACTGTAGAAGTGTGTATTAATGGCTGGGATCGCAAAGGAGGAAGTGGAGTCGGAGCCGCGAATCGAAGTTTAGTAGTATTCCAAATCATGCTGGGTCCATGGAACATAGTGGAGTTGAGTAAACTGGGCTTGGGACACTTCCAGCGCTGTTTAATTTAAAGGGGTTAATAGATTAGTTCTAAAATAAAAGCACTGAAATTACAAAATAAAAGCACAATCATACAAATTTATTTTTACCGGAGCAGTTTAAAATGTACACAAACAATTTCATCACAATAGAAATTTATTATAGTGTTTATTAGTATTAAAACTCACAGCACACACAGACATGCACATTAATAAAGTTTTGTGTGGCTATGGTCTGTTGCCTTCCTAAATACAACCTTTCAAGCCAAATTCAAAGTCCTTTCATTTTTCTATTATTACTGGTCTTTTTAATATTAATGGATGGATTCTTCTTTCCATGGTATCCTGGGGTTCTTTTACAGTTTCGTCATTGCTTTTTTTAATTTGTCTTTTACATTCCTTTTAGCTGCCAAATGTTTTAGTTACTTAAAATAGATAATAAGCTTAACTACAGACATCTTTCTTAACCAGCACAGTGTCTTTTCCTATGTCTTACGTATTTTGTTAAATCATGGATCTTCTGCTTTATGTCATGGCAGTAAAAGACCGACAAAAAAAAATCACAGATCCCTCATTTTGCAATAAAAACCAAACAGCAATCAATCAATTCATTTTAATTATTTGAGACAATTAGTTAGCTCTTATGCTGTGTCATACATTTTTGTTTTTTTTTTCATTACTTTCTGTGCTTGAGTGAAGTTTATTCAGATGCTCCTATTTCCACCCACAATCTTAATTCAATAGAGCCACTGTCGCAGCTAGATAATAACATTTGCCCCACAATTAAATATAGTAAAATGACTGGTTTATGCATATACCCTTTCCAGTGGTGTTGACCTTGTCCCCTGCTAGCAATAAAAACCCATACACAAAAATAGTGAGTGGAATATAGAGACAGGACCCGATGAAGTGAAGTGTTGTGCTGGACAATATGTTTGCTGAAAAGCAAATAAATATATGTGCAAAAACAGTACAATCAAAATACATAGGCAAGAGAAGCAGAATCCACACAAATTAATCATTAAATGAACTTACAGCAAACATGTTTCTTAACTTTATGTTTACTAACACCTGGCTGTAATATGCTAATTGGGATTTTCCAGGGTACATAATGCCACAGATTCTTGTACAAAGTCATTCTGATTGAGAAAGCCAGTCGGAAGACTAGCGAAACGTCTTCAAGAAATAAACTTCAAGTCCAGTGATCTAATGAATCAACAGATATACCATGACCTGGATGAATAGAACATTCACAGCGTTTAATTTGAATTGTTTGGAACCAGCTTCTACCATCAGTGTGTTTTAGGATATCCAGGAGCAGCTTTTTCTAAAATGTAACTAACTAGATTTGTTTAAATCCCGTTAAGTCCATTGCCACCTAAACCTCCTTCCCCTTCTAAGCAGATGGTTGGAAAGATCTGAGCTTACTGTCCGTCACAGGCTAATCTGTGGCTGTGTAGAACTGAATTCTACATTACAAACCAAAGCATTGCTTTATAGATGGTGCAGATGGATATGTACAAAACATGTATTGGGAACACTGCAAGGAAACTTAACAAGCAGTCAGTTCAAAACAAGCAGCAAATTTCTACAAGCAGAAAGGGTGATGTGAACTTTTCAAGAGTCACTGCACAATAAAAATGAACTTTTTGATCAAGGTTTGGAGTCAATGCTTTGGGATGGAATACAAATGCATTAATACCTTGTATGTACCAGTTTGGACACATATTTTGACAATATGATATTTCTTTGAACATGATTTTTATTACAAACCCTCTTTGTTATAAACGTTGACTCCATGTAGATGGCAAACAGCTTAGATATTGGTGACAACATGAAGATGTTAATGTTCTTTGCAATACTTCTATTTTGGACTACATGATTTTTCTAAAGTGAAATCATAAAATAACTACCTATTCTTTTAAAAATTGTGATGGCCTCTTTAGAAACCAGGTGTAGCTTATGATGGGGCTATTTCAGAAATATAAGAATGTAAACCTAAAAAAAACAGTATCATGAGAACTGGTTCTAGAGACCCAGCAAGTTAACAATCCTTCACCATGACGGTGTTGTGGATAAAATGACTGTCCGGAAAGCTCTAAGGAGAAACAGACTGTGCAGGAATTTCCTAAATTCAATTTCTTATCAGGTAAGTGCTTAAGAGATATACAGAAGGTAAAATGTTATAAAGGCATAGATTTGGCAAACACTAGTTACATTAATTTTTTTGTGTGAAATTGTGACAACCACAGTACAAACACATGTACCTGAAAGTGCTATTGCACTATATTTTTATTTCATTATTATTTAATTTGAAAGTGTGTGTGAAAAGGGTGGGGGTGGATAGGAATATAATTTAAGGGGCATGTCCACCCGTAAATAAAAAAAGGTCCATTGTCAGTTACCTGCCCCCAACTGACATATTTGCACTTTAGTACCTGCATTACTATCCAGATATTTAAAGATTATTATTGTCCCCATTCGGCAGAGTAAGCTGACCCTTCCTCCATGCAGTCAAGTAAGACTGTGACACTGACTTAACAGCCAATGATTTGACTGCTGTTTACCGCTGCCTCCTCTGCACATGTAAGCTTACAAAAATGCTCACTGAGCAGAGGGAGGAGGCAGAAAGGAATAGAACTTATCATAAATATCTTGTTACAAATGCATGTAATAAAAATGGTAAAAATAGAAGTATACAACAAAGAATGTGTTGCCGCTGCTCTGTTGGTTGCTATATAACTGCAATCAGACTTCTTTTAATAAAAACGTTTCTTTTATTTGCATTTTTTTAAAAATCTCACCAAGGCCAGGAACGATTGCAGGTATGTCCTACGCGTTTTGGGCGGAGCCTTTAGTCAGGACACTTCCTGTTACCCAGGATTCTCTCCCCTTTTTAAAGGGGCAAAGACCAATTAAAAACAAACATCCATTTACAAACATATTAACCCTCTTCTTTCACACAAACATACTATTAATCAGAACAGGATGGATCTTATTTTGTAACAATAACAACATTGGAGGAAAAAATTGTTATAGTTCAATATAGACAATTATGGGTTCTGGACCTCTATATATAAAGAGATATTTGTTATATCCAGATACAACCTTAAACTAGCTAACCACAAATTGTTATATATGTAGGGTTGTTAAGAACTAATTTACATTATATGGAGTAATGGAATAGGGGAATCTATTTAGTGCAGTAATCCCCTATTAATAAGATTAATTTTATCTAATAGGATAGATAGTTTTATTTAGACTAATAGGGATATGTCCCATCTATTATTGAGACCATTCGGGATTCTGGTCTCCCAATTCGAGAATCCAGTGGGCTTCTCATTTATTAAGGGCTTCCAATTTATCACCACACCTCAGTCTCTTTTTTATGTTCTTACATTGAACTATGCATCGGGGTATACCTTCCCTACACATTCATTAAAATGCCTCAAGTCCCCCTTAGATATATTATCCCTGATCTGCTCCTCAAGGGGCGTATAGTTTGCCCTACATTGTTGTGTTTATTAAACTATTGTTATTACATCCGCTACAGGTAAGCAAATAGATAACCCCACGAGTATTGCAGTTGATATAGTCACGTATCTTATACATTTTGCCTGTAGTAGTAGATACTACAGTTTTTCTTACTTTGTTACCTCAGGGTTTTGCACCTTGTGGTGCCTCATTTATGGGTGCCAGTTGTGGAAAGCCATGTTCTTTTATTATTGTTGTTCTTTTTTCTATTCCTCCCAACATAGGCTTGGAGCTACTGTGTCCCCTATAATTTTACCTCTCTGTGCTACCATCCGAACCCCCCCTTTTAGTACATATGTGTAGTATTATCACGTTTAAGGATATAGAGGTTCCTATTGATAATCACCCAATTTATCAAGCTGCACTGTATTGGGTTATGAAGGAAAGAGGGATTTTGTTAGGTCCTTTTACTGATATATCTTGTCATTAAAAAGCATAGTTTGTCTATCTTTTTGTTTAATTTTCTGTATGCTTATTTCCATCTTTCTTTTAGTTCTTCTGCAGGTTGTTCAAATTTAGATTCAGTAGAACAGTTCCGTTTTATCCTTGTAAATGCCTTTAGGGGATATATACATTTGTCTCCACTAGGCTGATGTTATGTTACCAAATAGAGTCAAGTCTAGAAACTGTACTGTTCCTTGTGCATATTAGCGGTTAAAGTTAACATTGTTCTGTTCACAATAATCAATAAACTGTTTAGCTTCATCCAATGAGCCCCTCCACACCAGGAGGAGGTCATCTATAAATATTCCATACCATATAATATGGCTTCTGTATGGATTACCTTCTCCAAAGAGTGGGATCCTCCCACCATCCCATAAGAGATTGGTGAAGGCGGGCGCAAAAGACATGCCTATGGCAGTCCCACATCTTTGGAGATAGTAAGAGCCATCAAAATAGAAATATTATGCTGCAGTAGAAAACGATAGACTGTAAATAAATTCACGCAATGTAGAGATATTTTGACTGATATTGAGGAAATACCGTATGGCTATTAAACCCAAAATGTTGTATAATTGAATACAAAGATTTACATCTAAAGTTATCCATAGAAAATAAGCTTTCTATTCCATTATTCATTTTTTGTAAAACATTTTTTGTGTCCTTCAAATAGGACAGATAGCCACTGGAAAACAATGCTAGAAACCATACTAGAAACAATGGGTCTACCCCTCCGGTTTCTCTAAGCTTTTATGGACCTCTTGGGAGGGGAGGGGATGAAAGATGGGAATTGTAGGTTCTCAACAGTTACAAATTCCCTATCTTTATTGGATAGTACCCCCAATTCAAAGAAAGTTATTCAATTTTTTTAAAATAATTAAGTGGGGTCTCCCATTAACTTCGTAGGTCTCCTCATCTTGAGTTGGAGATACGCCTCCTCCATGTATTGGGAGGTTCAAGGACTATTATAGGCCCCCGTTTGTCGGGCAGCTTTTACCGTTAGGGTTTCATCTTGCTTTATCTGTTTTAAAGCCTCCAATTCCTGTTTTGAAATGTTTTGAGGTATTTTGTTCTTAAACTTCTTATTTTCTCCTGCAGCCACTTTAAATCATCCTCACAGCTTGCTGGAACATTTCAACATTGTTTGTGCGTGCACTTACAGGTTAAAAGAGGATCTCTTAACTAGACACTATCAAGAGTTATCCTTGGGTCCATCTGGTTCTCAGGAGATCTTTAAGATCCTGCAAGTCTCGCAAGAACATAAATCTGTAAAATCAATAATACATACACTGTTTTCCAACAGATCACAATTAACCATATTTGGAACATTGTTTTCACCCTTAAAGTAATTATCCTGAAAAAATGTATTTTGAGGACATACAGGGTGTATTCAATAAAAGTTCTATCATTTAAACGGTGCTAATCTAGCCCAACCAATCAGATCTTATTTAACATTTGAAAGCTAACGTCTGATGGTTGGGGCAAAATTAGCACCATTTAAACTATAAGAACTTTTATGAATAACCCTGATGGTTTATAGCATCTACATATTTCAAAAAAGAAGAAGGAGGGTATATATAGAGACTACTTCCGAATAAACAACGGCTTGAGTCTGGGTTCCATTTCATCTTCGCTATCCGTGTATTCTTAATATTCGGATTCGGATTCAGAGTCCTCTCCGATCTTCCTTCATCCTCTAACTCCAATACCTCCATTTCTTCATTTTTCCTCTCTGCGGTTATTATTGAATAACCCTGTATATTTCTTAAAAAACGATTAACGTCTATCAATGCTTGTGAAGGTTCTCATTCATCCAGGTCATGGTTATATCTGTTGTATTCAATTAGATCAACTGGACTTGAAATGTAGTTTCACTAGTCTCTGACTGGCTTTCTCAATTCAGAATGACTTGTACAAGAACTGTGGCAATATGTACCCTGGAAAATCCCAATTAGCATATCACAGCCAGGTGTTAAGGGTGTGATTAGATAGGGCTAAGAGGTGTTTTAGGAACGCCCAGAGTAAGGTGTTAAAACAGCATTGTACATGGCAGACAGTTGGTGTCGAACCCCCCCACCTCTATTTGGCTTGGTTTCTTTATTTTCACATAAATGGCCTCTTAACACCTTTCTTGAACCAGTCACGTCCTTCGCAATATGTAACATTACAATCTTCAGAGGTATGTCCTATCCTAAGATGCGTGTACCTGCATCTTAAGGATAAAGGACATACCTTTGAAGATTGTAATGTTAACATATTGGCGAAGGAACATGACTGGTTCAAGAGAGGTGTTAAGGAGGCCATTTATGTGAAAATAAAGAAACCAAGCCTAAATAGAGGTGGGGGGGTTCGACACCAACTGTCTGCCATGTACAATGTGTTTTAACACCTTACTCTGGGGGTTCCTATAACACCTCTTAGCCACTATCCAATCACACCCGTAACACCTGGCTGTGATATGCTAATTGGGATTTCCAGGGTACATAATTGCCACAGAGTCTTGTACAAGTCATTCTGAATTGAGAAAGCGCAGTCGGATGACTAGCGAAACGTCTTCAAGAACTACATTTCAAGTCCAGTTGATCTAATTGAATACAACAGATATAACGTCTAACAAGTGTTTAAGAGGTCAAAATGAGCTGTGGGGACAAAAGATAGACAGGTTGTTTTGGGCAGGCAGGTTTGTTTTGTTTTAGGGTGGATATGCCCTTTAAGTATTAAGTAATGACTTTCTATATTTTATATGCTGAAACAGACTTGTTACCATGCCATTTTCACTAATATTTATATATTTCACACTGCCTTAAGACTATCCCTTATATAATAAATTTATAATTTCATGGGGAATACATTGGGTTTTTCGGATGTACTATGTTGGTGGGGGTGGGAAAAAGTAATACTAAATAAATGTTATTTTACTATTATTATATTATAATATAACAAATATGTAGTAATGACATTAAAGTATATAGAAATGTAAATAAGGCAAAATCATAAATAAATAAAGTACTTTCACAGTCCACACTCCAGTTTTTTAATGGTATCTTCAAAATGGACTGTTAAGCCACACGCCAGGAAGTTTTACAGAGAGGCAATGGAAGCTTACAATATGAACATATTTATCACTTCCTATAGTGTTGTATCCAATGGTGTGCTTAATATTAGATTGACAACAGTGTTAGCGAATCAAAACCTTTTTGAATGTTAGTAGGAAGTGTTTAGAAGGAAGTTGCAAGACTTATATGTCACTTCTTTTGTAAAACACTTCTTTTCACTCTCACATAACTCCACCCACCCCTCCCCTCTCAATAGACAAAAAGGAGAGCTGCCGTTTGCTGGACAGGGAATCTATAGATCAGGGATAGGCAACCAGTAGATATCCAAGATGTTTGGAAACTACGACTCCCAGAATTCCCTTTGCTTGTAGAGGAATGCTGGGAGTTGTAGTTTGATTTCCCTAACTACAGAGTGTTGTAGAGGAATGTAGGAGATGTAGTTTTCAAACATCTGGAGATCTACTGGTTGCTTATCCCGCTATTATGATAGGGGGACTGAAAGGAAAACATCACCATGCCCATTTCTGAGACAATGAAGAGAGTTTGTTAATGGTTTATTACATTATTTAAGCAATAGACCCCATAGAAGCCATGAACCTGTGTTCTGAACTGATAAATGTAATAAGATGAAACAGACGGATAGTGGGTTCTTATAGGACCTCACATTTACCATAGTGATCCCTCTGTAACATATTTACCAATAGTGATCCCTCTGTAACACATGACCAATAGTGATTTTCTTCAAACACATTGACCAATAGTGATTCCTCGCTAACACATTGACCAATAGTGATCCCTCTCTAACACATTGACGATAGTGATCCTCTCTAAACATTGACCAATTGTGATCCTTCTCTAACACATTGACCAATAGTGATCCTCTCTAACACATTACCAATAGTGATCCATCTCTAACACATTGACCAATAGTGATCCCTCTCTAACACATTGACCAATAGTGATCCCTCTCTAACACATTGACCAATAGTGATCCCTCTCTATCACATTTACCAATAATGATCCCTCTCTAACACATTTACCAATAGTGATCCCTCTCTAATACATTGACCAATAGCGATTCCTCTTTAAACATTTACCAATAGCATCCCTTCTAACTAACTTTACAATAGTGATCCTCTTTAACAATTTACCAATAGCGATCCCTCTCTAACACATTTACCAATAGTGATCCCTCTCTAACACATTTACCAATAGTGATCCCTCTCTAACAGAATCCCTGGTGACAGCTGTGAGTTAATGGGGAGGGTGAGTATTGAAAGACAGACTGATAACTTTAATTATAGAATGATCCAATGGATCTCCTGGTTGACTTATTATTGGGTGGAAATAAGGGGAAGATTGATTCAAGTCTGCACACAGTGTTTATTTCAATGTGGTGTTTTCACTGAACTATAACACTTATACAATGTTTACATAAATAGATCAAAATATTCATTTTATAGTAGTGTGTATAAAGATTTTATATAATCTGTATCCAATATAGCTACAATACACCACATATTTCCATGTGCACCAACGGGCACACTTTGCTAGTATGTAATATATTATATATATATATAATATATATATAATATATATATATATATATTTTTTATCCTTTACATTATATTCTTATATTTAACAAACCAATATAATTCATAAATAAATAAATAAACATTTGCATAACCATTATTTACTAGCTTGGTACTATCAAGTTATGCTAATAGCTCAAGCACTTTCTTCTCAATATTTATTATCCCCCTGCCCACAGTTTATTTCTCCATATTCCTAATTTCTTTGATCATCCATTCTTGGAAATGATAAATAATGTCTTTGTCCCCAGTATGTTGGTATAAATTTTGCTGCATTCAAGTGAACAACATTCATAGGACAAGCTATTTAAGAAGATCTTTATTTTTACTTGTATGCAAAAATCTTTCCATTGTTACAAGAATGAAATGTTTGACCATTGTATCTATGATTCTTTTTACCATTATTTTCTGAACTATGGTATCTACATTAAAGGATATACCCACTGTTAAAGGGCATGTACCTTTTAATACAACTTTTAGTATGTGATAGGCAATGCTTCCCCAGACCGAAACGCTATAATACTATTGCCAGAAAGTTCCCCGATCATACTTACCTACCTCTTCCTTCGCGGCACACTCCCGGGCCCTCTGCTGCATGAACTGCAAGCAGGGGGCGGACCGGCAGCTGCGTCTGTGATTGGCTGAAAAGCAGCCAATACGGATCGGCTGCCAGCAGTTCAGAACGGCGAAGGAGGGAGGTAGGTAAGGTAAGTAATGATCGGGGGACTTTCTGGCATTAATATTATAGCGGTTAGGGCTGGGGAAGCATTGCCTATCACATACTAAAATGGTTTTACACCTAGGGGGAGGGGAGACCAAAAACGAGGGGAGGGAGGGGAGGGGGGGGGCCCGCATGCGCATGCCAAACTTCTCCCGGAGGGGAGACAGGAGGCAGAGTCTATATGGACTCTGCTATCCTCCGGTGGCCACTTTTTGGACTTTGGGGCGGAATTTCAGGAGAACATTTGAGTAGGGATGTAAGGTAAGGATTTACTAAACTGCAGAGTGGGGCCAGTAGTGGGGGGGATTATAGTTTTGGGGGTGGACATGCCCTTTAAAAGTACACCTGGGTTGTAAGGATAAATATGTGTAAGGTAGAAATGTACCTGCAGTTTCCTGTGTCTTCAAGCAGTAGTTTAGAAGAATCCAATGAGTTTCTCCTGAACCGCTGTGGATGGTGCCTGCCTGGGAAATGTCCGACGCGCGTGTTCCTTTAGTGGCATGCGTTAGAACGTGTGAGGATCCGTCGGACTGCTGTCTATGTGATTGACTGGGTAGTCAATTCTACACACACATTCACTGATTAATGGAGGAGTAATCAGGCACTTTTTCTGTCTCACAATACACCTCTCACATCTGCTTGTGTTTCTCTACCACCCCCTCCATAACAGATTGCCTCATATTCCCATCATCCCCTATAAAATCAATCTTAGATCACTTCAACCACCTCTCAGAGTTAGACACAAAAAAATCTTTATTTAAACAACACAAGTTCCCCTGCCTTTGTTACAGTAGTGTTGAAGAGGTTTTAACTTTTCGCCCCTGGCTCTCTGCATGATCAGCTGTAAAAATGGACTTAGAGAGTCAGAGAGGAAAGAATTTCTTCTGGGTGGGGGTGTGTCTGCTACCATGATGATGCACATTGAGTGTCAGCACTCCCAGCACAAGGGAAGGACCCACCCCAGGAGTAGCACAACTTTCCCATACTCCTGCAAGAACCGAAGGGAGATTCTGAAAAAAAGGTAGAAGAGGGGTGGGGATTCAGTACTTAAAATAAACAAAAGAAAACGCTTTTTCCTCAGTGGAGATACCCTAAAAGGTAACAGTGTGCCACACAAGTGTCCATTATTCAAAGAGCTATTCTTATACCTTTCAAACATGCATGATGATGTATCTAGCAGTCACACGGGTGTGCTGTGTAAGAACCCCCCCCCCAAAAAAAAACACACTTTTCCTGAAGCTTGTAAAGACAGTACAACATAGTAAACAACTGGGGCATGCTCGAGTGGCAACAAGTTGGTTACGGGCGAAATCTCGTGGGAAGATATCGGCATGCCCGGAAGTCTTCGTGTTGATGCTGTGAAAAAGGAGTCAGTGAGGGGCCTGGCAAGAAAAAAAGAAACATCATTGTAAACATTCAAATAAAAAAAACATGATAGAGAATTTAAATGTATGGAAATAATAATTTTCGTAGCCCACAAATTATATGGCAGTGGAGCTTTTACTTTTATGGAGCTTTCAGTGCAGTATTAGGAATAGTACAAATTAGCCTCTCTACTTTTGCTATAATCCCTTATTACCTTTATATTTAGCATAGCATGCAATCTGAGAAATGGAGGGGCTGTATTCAATAAATGACAGCTGGTGAATGAACATCATAAATGATTACAAATGGTCTATGCTAATATCGATATATTTTATCTTCATTTAAAAAAATCTATTACTAATTTTGTAAACTTAAACCATTACAATTTGACCATTCCAGGAAGGACAGAGTCACTGTGCAGGAAAGAGAAGCTGAAGCACTTAAGCAAAAGGAGGTAGAAGCAGCAAGCAAAACGTCTGGCGGAGGAGAGAAGGAAATACACCTTAAAGGTTGGTGTGTTCTCTATTTGCATTGGTACTTGTGCTGCTACAGAGGTTTCACTTGGTCAATGTGTTCTCACTTCTTCAGATTGTGGAAGAGGAAGCAAAGAAAGAGATTGAGGAGAATAAGCGATCTTTAGCAGCCCTTGATGCCTGAACACAGTGATGAGAATGATGAAGAAGAGTATGAAGCCTGGAAGTAAGAGAATTAAAACGCATTAAGAGGGATCGTGAAGAGAGAGAGGCGTAAGTTAATTTTATGTCTAATTGAAAATCTATATATGCCCAATATTAACAGTGTCATTTGTTTTTTTACTGATCTATATAATGTGCAAATAAGGAACAAAGACTTCTGGGAATTACCTATATAATGTGTTAACTTTGTTGTATATAAGAAATTAGTCTTATTCTTCAAAGGATTAGTACCCATCACAAAAAAAACCCTCTAAAATATCTGTATAGCAAAGAATGTTCTTGGATGACTGTCAAAAAGCATACCGATGCTTTTTGATGTCAACTCCAAGCTTCATGTAACCAGTATGGTGTATAGTTAGTAGCAGGTTGGTTTTCAAACTTGAGGTGCCTCATTTGGTCAATTTCTCTTTTATGCACCAGAATGGAGAAGGAAAAGGCAGAGATGAACGTATGCGCAATATGACTGAGGAAGAACGTAGGGCAGAGCTCCGTGCTAATGGCAAAATAATTACTAACAAGGCTAAAAGAAAATACAAGTTCCTCCAAAAATATTACCACAGAGGTGCTTTCTTCATGGTAAGAATTGTTGTACGATGGATTTTTATTCTCCTGTTTTTAATTTATTACATGAAAAAATATGTATTTGTTTTTATTTGACAAGGATGAAGATGAAGATGTTTATAAAAGAGACTTAGTGCGCCCACCCTGGAAGATCACTTCAATAAAACCATTTTACCCAAAGTCATGCAGGTAAAGACATCTGAGCTTATTTGTGTCTGCATGCTTGTAAATCCGATGGATATATTTCACATGCTTTAACCGACTTGGATTCTAATGTCTGGAAGGTTGCAGTTGCCTACCTCTGTTTGTTCTAGGCAGAAATGGAGTTTGTGATAATAAGCATGCAAATTTTGATGGGTTGCAATTTAAGGTTGTTTTTATTTAAAGGGCATGTCCACATGACTCTTTTCTCAAGAAAAAAGCAGCAGCTTTACCGAACAAAACTGGTTTATTTCAGAACATTTTTACTGCTACTTGGACCTTTTTAAGCACCGTCTTTAAAATGTCTGCCATCTCCCATTCTAGGTGCACAAGTATGTGCAGGGCATTGAGTATGGGGAAAACCTTGTCAATATTGGCTTGACTATAAAAAGCTGGTACACAGTTTTGACCAAACAACGGCTGACCGAATGGCCACGTGTGTGCTATTCGTCCGAAAGACTGTCAGGCGTGCAATCGCACATGTGTACTTAGCATAAGAGAGGGGCAGTTGTGTGTTGCTTACTAAAAAGATTAGTACTTTGGGACTGACGATGCATTCTAACTAAAGTAGTTCAGACAAAGTATTGCATATTGACAGAAACCACTAGATTCAAAATATGTAAACTGTCCAGTTAAATCAAAGGGGAATAAAAAGTAGTTAATTGTAGAACTCCCTCTTGTTTGAGTAAAGACCACTGGGCATTCCTTACCAACTTTTAGATGGGAGCAGAAGGGGTTGTGAAGTGACTGGAGGGCTTGTTGTACACAAATCATTTTGTTAACTTCAGACACAATTTAGTTAGGAATTATATGTACAATGTATGTATAATTCAATTCGTACTCTCTGGTAAAGAAGTCCTAACACATTTAACATAGGTTTTCCTTTTTTCTTATTATTAGTGTGTATGTATGTGCATACACATATATATATTTTTTTGTTTGTTTTCAGGTTAAAATTTTGGACGATCGGGTCGGACAAAATACACTCATTTGGTTGATCAAGACACAACTTCATTTGAATCGCTTGGGGCCAGGAGAGTGCTCAAAACACAAAATTCTTCAAGCAGAAGGCAGGAGTGTAAGGGATGTGTTTGAAAGGCCAAGTGTGAAAAAGAGAAAGACCACATAAAATGTCCTGTAGACTTAATCTTATTTTAAACTTGGCTTAAAAACAGCTGCCACGTTGACCAAAAACCTTTGGACTATGACTGCGCAGGAATTATCTGAATTGTGTGTGTAAATAAATGTGCAAGGATTGTATGTAACACTTTCTTTAGTTTTATGTGGTTTATTTTGGATAAATTCTCTACTTGGTTTCCCTTTTTTTTTTCAATTTCCATTGGAGAATTACAGAATTTACTATGAAAATGAAAGCAAAAATGATTGTGAGCTTTAGGGTAGCAACAAAGATAAAATTCTTTTGTTATTTTGAAATAAAAGTATTGTTGTTTAATTGTGTTTTTTTATGTATCCCACACAAAAAAAAAAGAAGCATATTGGCAACTAGAATGGACTGTCAACAATAATTTGCCCACTCTTGCTTTAACCTCTCAGCCAATCTATAATCCCATTTATTGAGTGTCTTTTTAGAGATATCAGATTTTTCAACAAGTTTTTTTTCTTTGTTTTTACTCCTCTTTGAAACTGTATTATGAGCATCCCTTCTGGTATTAATTTTTTTTAAAGGAGAACTATATTTTTTGAAATCCTGTTGTATGTTTGTTTATTTATACTACTTGGGGACACAGGCCGTACAATATTAGAATACAAAAAGCTGTACAAGGGGGACAATAAACAAATATATAAATAAGTATCTAAAATAAAGTGCTTCAAACGAGGAAAGAGGTCCCTGCCCTGTAGCGCTTACAGTCTAATTAGTGGGTACCCTACACATACATAGGAAAGGGTAGAAGTGTCATAGTCCTATGCTTTGCTGTGCTTAGGATGCGGTTAGATTTATATTTGTTTGAAGTTTCTTGACAAAAGGGAAATAGAATTCATGAGGATAGGAGCCACAACATTTTTTTTAAGGCAGATGAGGTAGGTGGGGGCTCTGTATAAGAGTTGGTTCTGTGATGAGTGAAAGGTGCAAGCAGGGACATATGGGGACACAAGAAGAATATAAGAAGGAGCAGCAGAGAGCAAGGAATTTAAATGTTGAGAAGGATTTTGTAGATAATGCGTTGTTTAACAGGGAGCCAGGTAGATGTGAGGAGATTTAATTTCCTGATTGTTAGAATCGAGACAATGTGTGCGCAGAGTTAAATATTAACTGAAGGGGAGAAAGAAGGAAGCAGCAAGACCAGAAAGGTTACAATGGTCCAGGTGTGAAAGGATGAGAGCATGGATAAGCATAGCGTAGTCAGAAGAGATCTATAAATTTTCATATTAAGAGAAAAAAGCGACAGGTTTAGTAACATTGTTAATGTCATTAGAAAAGGAGAGAGATGAATCAATAATAACAACTAAGCAAAGTGCTGACTGAATAGGGTTAAATGGGGGTGTGGTCCACAGAAATAGAAAAAGGTGGGATAGGACTAGAGATGGACCAGAACCAAACCCGAGTTCGAGCCGAACTATTCGGATTCAGACTTCTCGAACTATCCCGACCCGGATTTTCGATATTTTCGGACTTTTGATAATATCGAATGTTCGACCGTTCGAAATATGCAAGTAAAATGCCTATTATACCTGTACACGAGCATCGAATCCGCCGAGGTAAAGTGTCCATTAAAACCTATATGCGAGCAATGAATCCGCGAGTAAAATGGCCATGTATCTAGGCGCGAACATCGAATCCGCGAGTAAAGTGTCCATTAAGCCTATAAGCGAGCATCGAATCCGCAAGTAAAATGACATGATAACTAGGCGCAAACATTGAATGTTCGAACGCGAGAGTTCGAAATAGCGCCAGAGTAAAATTGATTTTTCAAATGTCCTTGATATTCGAACAGTTTCCACAGACCATTTCCCAGGTCCCACAGCCATTTACATTAAGTTACCATTAATATTTTATTTGTATTTCATTAGAACTTTTCAAACTATTTGACTCCCATTGACTTTAATGGTTAGTTTTTCGAACTTTCCATATATTTCGAAAACGGACCGAACTTTCGAAAGTTCGGCCATGTCTAGTCCTATCTAGACATGGCCGAAACTACATAGTTTTGTTCCATTTTCGGATTCCCGGATCTCGGAATCCTGAAGATCCGAAAACAGTGAATTTTCGAAGATTTTGAATGTACAGAGCTATTTTCGATCATTTTCAAAAATATCTTTGAAGTTCGAAAATATGATTGGAGACCACTTACAAGTTTATGATCATATTTTCGAAGTTTTTCCAGTGTTCAAAATTATTGAAATAGCTGTGTACATTAGAAAATTTGTTCCGAAATCCGGAGGATCTATCCAGATCTTTCGGATTTCGGAACTGAGGGTTCTGTGTCAGACCCAAATCCCATCTCTAGATAGGACCAGGTTTAGGTGGAAAAATTATTAGTTTTGTTTTAGTCAGGTTTAGTTTGAGGCATCAGTGCGCCATGCATAAGGTGAAGTTGGAGATGTGTTATTGTTTGTGGGAAAGTATATTGTGTATCATCAGCATAATGATGCCCTGCGGAACCCCTACACTAAGAGGAACTGGAGAAGATATTTTATCAGACACAGAGTAGGTTCTGTTGGAGAGATAGGATCCTAGCCAGCTCATTCTGGAGCCCAAATAGTGAAGAATTGTATTTGGAGGGCATGCAGAGGAGAGGTCGAGAAGAATGAGAATAGAAAAGTGACCTTGGCAGCTGAAGGTCATTCACAACTTGGCACAGAGCCGTCTCCGTGGAGTGCGCAGGAAAAAAACCCAGACTGCAAGGCTTCCAGAAAGTTATGAGAATAAATATTAGTGATACAGAAAACAAGAAGTTCCAAACGTAGAGGCTATTCTTCTTAGAAGAGAGACCAGGCGGTAGTAAGCAAGACAATCGTGGTCAAGGAAGGCTTTCTTGATTATGGGTTTCACATGGGTGTGTTTCAGTAGGAAAGAGGGCATCTTTTTCATTGTGGAAGCTTTTCTCCCCAGAAAACCTATCCATTGCAAGATTCTTCTCTAAAAAGTTGACATTAGTAAATAGACGTAGTAGATCCTGTAAATAGAAGGCTTCCAGTGTTGTGCGAGTACAACTCACAGTCCATGTAGTCTTCAAATGGCCTTGTGACCATGTGCGCCTTATTGACCCTGACCCCACTTTAAGTCTCTATAATGATTTCTATACTGAGTCTCCACACATATGGAAGTCCTGATAACTATGAAAGTAATCGTTACCCTGTAGTTTGTTTTCCAGCCAGAGAGCCTGCCAGGAACAATACAAAATAGCAGATTTTTTTTCCATTTTCTTTTGCTTCTGTTCCTAGCAAAAGAAAATGTTTAAATGTCCTGGGTCATTGTGTATGCGCTGTGGTGGCTCAGCGGTTTAAAGCAGGACACAGGTCCAAATCCCCCAGATTTGTTTTGTTTTCCTTTTCCCTCAAAGTTTCATAGGAAATAAACTACAAAGATTCCTTTTTTGTATTAAATGCAAATGAATGTGGGAGAAGAAATCTAAACACGGTTTTTAACATTGTTAAATGTCTGTTTTGGTCAGAGAGGCAGGATCTTCTGTAACATGATCTGTGACTAATAGAGGCGGGTTGGTTATCAGCTTCTATAAAGCAAAGCTGCAACTTCCTTCTTTGATCTGTTGTGCCCTACAGAGAATGTGCAGTGTGCTGCATTCACTTAGACTTCCACTTAAACAGAGGTGGTTTATGGGAGCTGACCACTGAACCCACAGTTTCTTTTCCTAAATCAACCAACAACAAAAGGGAGAGGTGTTGTATTTGTTAATGTGCTCAGTCTATTGGGACAATGTTGTCTGAGACTCAAGTTCCCAAACTTTTTATAAAATTGTTAATCTGAAAGCAACAGAGGATATTGGCCTTTTAACACTGCTACCTGAACAACTCAAACTACATCTTTGAGAAAATGATTCACTACACAAAACGAATCGAAATGACTACCATTATCACTATATAGGATACACTAAGAAAAATAAAGAGATGAGCAATCTAAGGCTACTTTCACACAATTGGCATGTTTATGATCACCCGTCAATGAAGCCAACTGCAAGTAACCTCTGATTGTGGTTTATTTAACGTTTATTATGCGGTTGCCCACATTTTTTCCCCACAGTTTAAACATCTTTTTCTTATTATATAGCCGCCAAAAAAACCTGTGTGTTGTACCTCCAGGCCACAGGACAACCTAATGAGGTGCAATTTATAAAGCGTTCTTTTGGCGTTTACTCATTGTCTGAGCTTATGAAACTCTGCATGCACCATTTCTCAAGACTGCAAGCCTCTTAGGGCTAGGCCACACTGCATTAAAAAGCGCACACAAGTGGATGGTCAATTGGTGCACTGCCCTGCTATCTGCAATTTTACACATGCGTTTACGTTCCACTACTACACGTTTTTATACAACCATATATAAATTTTACATAGGCCCTTTTGTTGTCTACAATAGATTAACACTTTACCAATATCTAAAACTTAGGAAAAACAAGATGGAGGATGCTCGTGTGAAAGTAGCCTAAGGCTTGGTTCACAAAAATGTCTTGTTTTGCCGACACTTCACTGGCGTTTTTTAGCATTACCACTAGAGCTACCACACGGAAACACCAGTAAATGCTGGATAAACAAACACAAAACTTTGTGCGATTCTAGCCATAGATTACACTCAGTCACATAAAAGAACGTTTAAAGATAACTACAACATATTTAAAAAGATGTGTTTATTCTAAATAAATTAGTAGACTGCCTTAAATAGTTGGAGACAAAATTCAGCACAGCGCATTCTTTTTATTGTGCTTTGTTCAAGCCGAAAAGAAAAATCACATATTTGTATCTACATTGCTTACTGCAGTTCAAACCCTTAATGAAAGTATAAAATATTTTCAGTTCATTTAATGCAGACAAGCCTGAGGCAATCACTGGATCAATTGTCAAAGCTATCAGTGCCTCAACAACATTTCCATGTTCCCGCAAGCTTCGCTCAGCTGTTACTCGAGGAATTTCCATTTCTTGCATCTGCAGAAAAAGTAAAAAATTATTTTTATGAATAAATCTTTTCTTCTTAGTGGAAAATCTATCAAAATGTATTACCAATTATGGTTTTCATTAGCTAATGTAGTAAGGTGCCCCTTCTACTAAAGGGAATGTCCACCCCCAAAACCCACTACTGGCCCCACTCTGTAGTGTATAAAAATCTGTAATGTCCCTCCAAAGTCCCAAAAACTGACCACCAGGAGCCAATCACAGATGGGGCTGCCGGTCCGGCCCCGCTTGCATTTCTATGCAAGCAGAGGGCCGGGACTGAACGTCGGAGGAGAGTAGAGAGGTAATGTTAAGTATAAATTGAGAGAGGTTCTGCAAAAAGTAATATGGCAGCTGGGGCTGGGAGCCCTACATACAGACAAAACTAGTAAATAGGGTGGACTTGCCCTTTAAAATAACACCTACTAATGTCATATGCCCTGACAATGTGTTAGGGTTACTCCCATCTGGCTGCAAAAGGTAATTAGGGACCTAATTAATAAGCTTAGGAAAGACTAAGCAGCATATAAGTAGGTAAAGGTAAAGTCCTGTACCAATTCCCATTCAGTTTAGTAACAATGACAGAACTGTATGATTATTGTTCATTTACACCCCCGAACAACTAACTTAACATACTAAATATGCAAATGTTATATAATTTATAGCCCATAGGCAATTGTTCCATAATTGCTAGATGTAATTTTGGTGTTCTGCCACTTACAATAAGTTCCACATCTTCTTTCTTAATTGTTACTTTGGCTAGCTCCTTTTCTCTGGAAAAAAAAAAGTCAGTTTAGCAAAATAATTGTAACAGTTCATTCTAGCTGCTGAGAAATTGTCCTTGAACCCATTAAAAACAAACTAACTTCTATCAAATAATTTTAGGTTTCTTTTTAAAGGGCGTGTCCATCCCCCTTTTATCAATTTTAGTTATATTGTAGTTATTGGTCTCCCAGCCCCAACCGCCATAATAGATTTTTGAGAAAGTGCCCCGATAGTTAATTACCTTACCTCTTCCTTCGCCGCAGTGTCCCGGCCCTCTGCTTACACGAAACTGCAAGCAGGGGGGGACCGGCAATCGCGTCTCTGATTGGCTGAGAGACAGGCTCAGGGAGGGGTAAGGTACGTAACTATCGGGGGACTTTCTCAAAATTCTATTATGGCGGTTGGGGCTGAGGAGCAATAACTAAATATAACCAAGGGGTTTGAGGAAGGGGGAGGGAGAGCAAAACGGGAGGGAGAGGGAAGGGGGTGAGGACCTTGTCGAGGTTGAGGCAGACACAGGCTGCTTCACTGACAGCTACTACACATGCTGTTTCCCTGAATTTGGAGGGCATACCAGGAGAACCATTTGGAGCAGAGATGTCAGGTAAGGATTTGTACACTACAGAGTGGGGCCAGTATGGGGTTAAATTTCAGTTTTGGGGGTGGACATGCCCTTTAATGAACAATTTCTAATTCAGCAAAAATGATACCAAAATTATTAACAAGTATTTTTAAAGGGAAACTAAACCATAAGAAAGTGTTTGAGGTAACTAGAATTTACAAAAAGTTGGATCAGCCGTCAGCAGGAGAGCAGTGCTAATTGGTAATGCAACAACTGCACTGCTCCAATTACTGCACACAGAGCTCCCATGCCAGAGTCATCCTGAAGGGCAAGGAAGGGTCAGATACCGGATTAACAAAGACAGGCTTCAGTTTCCTGAACTTTCAGCAGGACAACCATAAGGAGCAGTGGAGAAAGGTAAGGATTTTTTAACACTACACAGTGGGGACAATTTTTTGTTTGGGGGGTGGAGAGCCTTAAGGGATATAAATAAGAAGTATTCTGATGATTAGAACACTATAGGAAATTATGATTACCTCTCCTGCTTTGCTTTTTTGTTCTCTTGATCTTCTGTCTCCAACACGGACATGGCCTAAGAATTGCAAAAAAAAAAAAAAAAACGGGTTAAGACAGGCAATACAATAAAAAGTAAACGCTTATTCTTAAAAGGGACATAACTATGTAACCAACACAATGGCAACATCAAAAAGTTTAATAAAACAATAGTTTATCTGAATGAAAAACAGCACATGAAGGTTCTCTCTACACACTTGCCTGATTTGCAACACTGAATCAAAGACACACGGAGTATTTGGGAGATTGTGTCAGGTCAGAATTAATTTACAAGTTAATGCATTCCTCCAACATTTACCTTAACATAAGTACATGGTGTCTGACTCCGTGTTAACATTTCATATCTCTATTATCACTTAACATATCTTACTCCCAACTATGTTCTATTCTAATAAAATGGATTCTTTGGATACAGAGTCCCTTTGGCTCTGTATTTTAATTTTAGCAGTTTTTGGGTGAGTGTGCTGTGGGCCTTCTGGTGGATTTCCAGCAGTAGGCCCAAACTACTGAATTACACCAGTAGTTTGGAACTACAACTCCCAGAACAAAGCTGACTGGGAGTTGTTTCCAAACATCTGTAGTGGCAAGAAATTGGGGGTTACTGTGTGGGATTACTATGAATTTAAAGGGCAACTAACGCTTTAAAACCATACAGAATCAGGAGGATGATATCTATTGTTAAAGATTGCCTTCTGATTCTGTATTATTTTGAGGCTTTAGTTCCTTTAAATAGACAGCAGTATTCCCATACAGTAATAGCCATACTGAATTTGGCTATTACTGTTTGGGACTACTGTAGGGAAATTCTGCTGTCCATTTAAGGGCAACTAAAGCCTCAAAACAATACAGAATCAGAAGCAGTATTGGTCTAATTTCTACCCATACTCGAGTCAATCATGTTTTGCCAATTTTCAGGTAAAAACAGGCACCTCGACTTATATTGGAGTATATACGGTATATTGCACAGAGCTATTGCAAGATCAGGTATACTTCATGGTCCTCCCCCTGCACTATATGTTTCTATAATAGTTCTTTAATTATTAAAGGGATAATGTTGATGGGTACAAACTGGTTTACCAGATCATTTGGTGTAGTAGGAACACAATAAATGTAATTAGCAGGGCAGCAATGATTGCAATTAAACAACATCTAACTCAGCCATGCTGCATGTGTTTAATAAGTGTTCCTACATGTTTACAGGTGAAAGTTCTTAGCATAGCTCTGTGCAATGCATTTCTCAATAGTATGCCTCAGACTGTAATGCTATAGAAATGAATTTTCTGCCCATTGATTTAAACCCGTCACAATCTCCCAAACCTTTCATTTCAGCGTGTCAGAAAATGTCTAGATTCCAACTTTTTTGTTTCTGTTGTACAGATATTAACTGGCACACAAATAAAATTTAGCAGATCAATCTGGCTCCAAATTTGTTCATATACCAATCCAGCACCATAATGCTAAACTCTGGCATGTGAGCTGACTAAAAGCTAAAGAAGACTAAGAAATAAGAGATATACGTCTGCCAAAGGGAAGGGGGAGACACTTTTTAATGGTATGAGCAACAGGTCTTTCCTTGTAAATGCTGTGGTTTCAAATGTGACTTCAGAATCTACAGCTTAGTTTCAAACCTCAAATCTAAGGGCTAGGCCGCACTACATGCGGGCATGCCAGACTTCTGCAGCAAAGCGCAGACCTTACCGAGCCACGAAGCAATACAGAAAAAGGGGAGTGGGAGATAATGGTAATTGGTAACAGTTAACTGCCCTAACTCATTATAATTGCACTTTATAACCTGCATTATTAACCCTCCATGCAATCAATTAAGACTGTGACAACTGACATCACAGCCAATGATTGCCTGCAGTTTCACCTGCTGCTTTCTCTGCACATGCTCAAGCGTAAAAAAAAAAAAAAGCTCATTCAGTAGAGGGAGGAGGCAGATACCTTTGCCAAAAAGGAATATAACTTTTTTTTAAGGGTGGATTGCAGTGCAACTAGTGTGGCCACACCAATTGGTAAACACCAGCATTCATTTTAACGCACAAATGGATCATGTGTTTAAATGCGCTAGTGTAGCTCTTAAAGTCATGTTAATTAACTCACTAAGCGGAAGCATGACTAAGATGGAATTTGTGTTGTCTATGAGTCACCATCTCCAAAAATATTTGGAGATAGCGTAGCTCGGTAAAATACCGCTTAGCAAATATTACATTGGGTAACTTGGATTTTAGTCATTGAGTCCAAATACTGCATTATCACATCTCCCTGGTAATGTTCTAAAGTTTTTACACTGCTCGCAAGGCGAAGACTCGCAAATTTCCTGATGCAACACACAACCAAGTAACATGCCAATTTTTAGTACACTGCCACCAATACAATACTGTTTAGCCAATACCAGTAGCACCAAATCAATGTGGGTCAGATCTTATTTAAAGGACCCGTATGTATTTCTTCTAAATTCTAAGTTCATGGAGGTAGGTGGGAGTTAATTTAACACATAGAGGGTGAATAGGTCCAAACCATTGTGGGGGAATATAGAATAACAACTGTAATACTACACAACATCCCCCAGGCACCCAATGTATGGATAGAAAGCATGGGGGCTTCGTCTCACCGTTTCCAGGTTAGAGCTCTGAATTCCTTCTCTTCAGCATAGTCAGTAACCCTCTCCAAGTCTGCTGCCCGCCTGTCATGTTTCCGTGGTTTGTCAGCCGGTCGCTCGCTACAGTTCTCCTCAGTCTCCAACTCAAGCCTCACAATCCTTCTGCCGCCATCTACCACCTGAACCGGAATAGGAGGCAGGAAAGGGGAAGGCAAGGAGTCTCGCGCTGGTATACATTTCCGGTTTATGAACTTCGTCACTTTCGTCATACTGGGTATTTCGTGAGTGCGAGGGTTTGTGATACATTTCGGTAATGGCTTGACAAAAACTATTATTTTGTAAGGAATAAATATATTTGATTTTTCTAAGATCTCACTAAGACATCTGAAAGGTTTATGGAGGTGCAAATGGTTCCTGAATCTGACAACCACCAGTTGTTCAAATTAGACAGGAACACTCACTGTGTATCTGTAACTTTATCGTGACATATATTACCCCCTTCCTCACCCGAAACATTGTGCACATACAATGTCTCAAGTTGTAAGATCAAAAGATGATGGTAACCCCGAAACGTACACATACAATGTCTCAATAAAGTTATAGAATCACAAGACGAGGGTAACCCCGAAATGTACACATACAATGTCTCAATAAAGTTATAGAATCACAAGATGGGGGTAACCCTGAAACGTACACATACAAGGTCTCAATAAAGTTATAGAATCACAAGACGATGGTAACCCCGAAACGTACACATACAACATATAGAATCACATACATACACATATAGAATCACAAGACAGGTAACCCCAAAACGTACACATACAATGTCTCAATAAAGTTATAGGATCATAAGATATCTGTTGTATTCAATTAGATCAACTGGACTTGAAAGTAGTTCTTGAAGACGTTTCGTAGTATCCGACTGGCTTTCTCAATTCAGAATGACTTGTACAAGAATTGTGGCAATTATGTACCCGGAAAATCCAATTAGCATATCACAGCCAGGTGTTAAGGGTGTGATTGATAGTGGCTAAGAGGTGTTATAGGAACGCCCAGAGTAAGTGTGTTAAACAGCATTGTACATGGCCAGAGTAAGGTGTAAAACAATGCTGTTTTAACACCTACTCTGGGCGTTCCTATAACACCTCTTAGCCACTATCCAATCACACCTTAACACCTGGCTGTGATATGCTAATTGGGATTTTCCAGGGTACATAATTGCCACAGATTCTTGTACAAGTCATTCTGAATTGAGAAAGCCAGTCGGATGACTAGCGAAACGTCTTCAAGAACTACATTTCAAGTCCAGTTGATCTAATTGAATACAACAGATATACCATGACCTGGATGAATGAGAACCTTCACAAGGATCATAAGGTGATGGTAACCCCGAAACGTACACATACAATGTCTCAATAAAGTTATAGAATCACAAGACGGGGTAACCCGAAACATACACATACAATGTCACAATAAAATTAAAATTACAAGAGGGGGGGTAACCCTGAAATGTGCACATACAATGTCACAATAAAGTTATAGAATCACAAGACGGGGGTAACCCCGAAATGTGCACATACAATGTTGCAATAACGTTAAAGAATCACAAGACGGGGGTAACCCCGAAACGTGCACATACAATGTCACAATAAAGTTATAGAATCAAAAGTCCGGGGTAACCCCGAAACATACACATACAATGTCTCAATAAAGTTATAGAATCACAAGATGATGGTAACCCCAAAACGTTGTACACATACAATGTCACAATAAAGTTATAGAATTACAAGACGGGGGTAACCCGAAACCTACACATACACATGTCTCCATAAAGTTTAGAATCACAGGACGGGGTATGCTCGAAACGTACATACAATGTCACAATAAGTTATAGAATCACAAGACAGGGGTAACCCCAAAATGTGTACACCTAGAATGTCACAATAAAGTTATAGAATCACAACATGGGTAACCCCGAAAAGTACCCATACAATGTCTCCATAAAGTTATAGAATCACAAGAGGGGGTAAACCTCGAAACGTACAAATACAATGTCTCAATAAAGTTATAGAATCACAAGAGGGGGTAACCTCGAAACGTACAAATACAATGTCTCAATAAAGTTATAGAATCACAAGACGGGGGTAGCCCTGAAACGCACACATACAATGTCTCAATAAAGTTATAGAGTCACAAGACGGGGGTAATCCTGAAAGGTTGTACACATACAATGTCTCATTAAAGTTATAGAATTACAAGACGGGGGTAACCCCGAAACGTACACATACAATGTCTCCATAAAGTTATAGAATCACAGGACGGGGTATGCTCGAAACATACAATACAATGTCACAAAAAGTTATAGAATCACAAGACAGGGGTAACCCCAAATGGGTACACCTAGAATGTCACAATAAAGTTATAGAATCACAACAGGGTAACCCCGAAAAGTACCCATACAATGTCTCCATAAAGTTATAGAACACAAGGGGGGTAAACCTCGAAACGTACAAATACAATGTCTCAATAAAGTTATAGAATCACAGAGGGGGTAACCTCGAACGTACAAATACAAGTCTCAATAAAGTATAGAATCAAAGACGGGGGTAGCCCGAAACGCACACATACAATGTCTCAATAAAGTTATAGAGTCCACAAGACGGGGGTAATCCTGAAGGGTGTACACATACAATGTCTCATTAAAGTTTTAGAATCACAAGACGGGGTAAACCCGAAACGTGCACATACAATGTCATAACAAAGTTATAATCACAAGACGGGGGTAAGCCTGAAACATACAAGTCACAATAAAGTAGAATCACAAGACGGGGGGAACCCTGAAACGTGCACATACAATGTCACAATAAAGTTAAAGAATCACAAAAAGGGGGTAACCCGAAATGTGCACATACAATGTCACAAACTTATAGAAACACAAGACGCGGTTATCCCTGAAACGTGCACATACAATGTCTCAATAAAGTTATAGAATCACAAGTTGGGGGTAACCCCAAAACGTGCACATACAATGTCACAATAAAGTTAGAATCACAGATGGGTAACCCCAAAACATGCACATACAATGTCACAATAAAGTATAGAATCACAAGACGGGGTAACCCCGAAATTTGCACATACAATGTCACAATAAAGTTAGAATCACAAGACGGGGTAACCCCAAAACTAGCACATACAATGTCACAATAAAGTTATAGAATCACAAGACGGGGTAACCCGAAATTTGCACATACAATGTCTCAATAAAGTTATATAATCACAAGACGGGATAACCCCAAAACATGCACATACAATGTCACAATAAGTAGAATCACAAGACGGGGTAACCAAAACATGCACATACAATGTCACAGTAAAGTTATGAATCACAAGACGGGGTAACCCCGAAATTTGCACATACAATGTCACAATAAAGTTAGAATCACAAGACGGGGTAACCCCAAAACATGCACATACAATGTCACAATAAAGTTATAGAATCACAAGACGGGGTAACCCCAAAACATGCACATACAATGTCACAATAAAGTTATAGAATCACAAGACGGGGTAACCCCGAAATTTGCACATACAATGTCTCAATAAAGTTTAGAAGAACAAGAAAGGGGTAACCCCGAAACGTGCACATACAATGTCACAATAAAGTTATAGAATCACAAGAAGTGGTAACCCCGTAATGTTGTGCAAATACAGTGTCGCAATATAGTTATAGAATCAGAAGTATGTGCGTCTAATTTAAGCTATATATTGAAGATTACAGCACCACAAAAGTCTCTAATATAGGTGTGCGAGGAGAACCTCACCTGGCAATTGATATATAACAACCAGTTCTATTTCCTTCTGTTCTAATTTCATTGTTCAAAAAGGGAGATCAGGTAGCAAGTTCATGGTGAAGATAGTGGTGGTATTTATAAAGGAGTGCTTTGATTGAATGGTCATATCTCTCCTTTATTCAGTTTATAATACACCACAGATATTGCCATTTTGCGACAGCGTCTGTATTTGCCATAATTCTTTTTTCTCACTGTCCCTCTATCTTTCTCCAACTAACATTCTTTGCCTTGTTCGTTTTCCCTTGTCATTTAAACTATACAGAGAAATCATCCCCCAAAACTACAATAGTTAGAAAGCTGAGAGATGTAGGGCTAATCTGTTATGCAGCAAAATGATGTTATTTCCTTTTTCTCTGCTTCGCAAAAGTTTTCTTTACACATTCTCATTCTCATGTTACACCCATAACTGACAGCTGCAAAGTGGATGAACCAGGAAGAATAAAAAGAAGTAACAGGCAGAATTTCACGTTGGACTTAAACCTCTCAGTATTCTAACTATTTGATGGGTGAACTTGCCCTTTAAAAGTTATCTCCACTCAGAAAATACACTTACACTTACCCTCCGTTCTCCAATTAAACTAGCAGGAGACCAGAGAGAAGAGAGAGTACTAACCCTTGACATGTGTTGCAGACAGGGCCGGCCTTTGATATGGGCGACCTGTGCGATAGCACAGGTTGCATTACCGGGGGGGCGCTAGCCGGGAGTTTTAGGTCATGGACCAGTAAGTCAAAGTTGTGCATCAGTGCCACAGCCCTGCCAGTCTCAACACACATAAGCCTTACTTAAGATGTCTGTATGCTGTGCTTTTCTGTTCGTGCATTTAGTATGTTACATGTTATGTAATAATACACACACGATATATACAAGCACGCACTGAAGTTACTGAAAACTTGATTTGAAGCAGGCCAAGGCAAGCAGCATTCAACAGTTTATTGTGTGTACCCCAGGGGGGTGTTTTGGAGGGGCTGGTAGGCGCCAGTAACAAATTATGCACAGGGTGCTATTTATCCTAAGGCCTGCACTGGTTGCAGGCATAATCAACACTGATTTCCTGTCTCTTCAGTTGCGTCACAGGCATAATTAACATTGATAAAGTTGATTAGAAGGTGTCTCTGACACCCACACAAATACTCACACAATCTTATTTACACTGCTGCTACTGTGCCTCCATGTGCAGTGCCTATGAATTCACCACTAGAGGGACACACGAATGTAGGACGCAGGACAACTGTAGAAGTGTGTCTTATTAATGGCTGGGATCGCAAAGGAGGAAGTGGAGTCGGAGCCGCGAATCGAAGTTTAGTAAGTATTCCAAATCATGCTGGGTCCATGGAACATAGTGGAGTTGAGTAAACTGGGCTTGGGACACTTCCAGCGCCTGTTAATTTAAAGGGGTTAATAGAGTTAGTTCTAAAATAAAAGCACTGAAATTACAAAATAAAAGCACAATCATACAAATTTATTTTTACTCGGAGCAGTTTAAAATGTACACAAACAATTTCATCACAATAGAAATTTATTATAGTGTTTATTAGTATTAAAACTCACAGCACACACAGACATGCACATTAATAAAGTTTTGTGTGGCTATGGTCTGTTGCCTTCCTAAATACAACCTTTCAAGCCAAATTCAAAGTTCCCTTTCTATTTTTCTATTATTACTGGTCTTTTTAATATTAATGGATGGATTCTTCTTTTCCATGGTATCCTGGGGTTCTTTTACAGTTTCGTCATTGCTTTTTTTAATTTGTCTTTTACATTCCTTTTTAGCTGCCAAATGTTTTAGTTACTTAAAATAGATAATAAGCTTAACTACAGACATCTTTTCTTAACCAGCACAGTGTCTTTTCCTATGTCTTACGTATTTTGTTAAATCATGGATCTTCTGCTTTATGTCATGGCAGTAAAAGACCGACAAAAAAAAATCACAGATCCCTTCATTTTTGCAATAAAAACCAAATAACAGCAATCAATCAATTCATTTTAATTATTTGAGACAATTAGTTAGCTCTTATGCTGTGTCATACATTTTTGTTTTTTTTTTCATTTACTTTCTGTGCTTGAGTGAAGTTTATTCAGATGCTCCTATTTCCACCCACAATCTTAATTCAATAGAGCCACTGTCGCAGCTAGATAATAACATTTGCCCCACAATTAAATATAGTAATAATGACTGGTTTATGCATATACCCTTTCCAGTGTGTTGGACCTTGTCCCCTGCTAGCAATAAAAACCCATACACAAAAATCAGTGAGTGGAATATAGAGACAGGACCCGATGAAAGTGTTGTGCTGGACAATATGTTTGCTGAATAAGCAAATAAATATATATGTGCAAATAAACAGTACAATCAAAATACATAGGCAAGAGAAGCAGAATCCACACAAATTATATCATTAAATGAACTTACAGCAAACCTGTTTCTTAACTTTATGTTTACTAACACCTGGCTGTAATATGCTAATTGGGATTTTCCAGGGTACATAATTGCCACAGATTCTTGTACAAGTCATTCTGAATTGAGAAAGCCAGTCGGATGACTAGCGAAACGTCTTCAAGAAATAAACTTCAAGTCCAGTTGATCTAATTGAATACAACAGATATACCATGACCTGGATGAATGAGAACATTCACAAGCATGTTTACTATTTGAATTGTTTGGAACCAGCTTCTACCATCAGTGTGTTTTTAGGATATCCAGGAGCAGCTTTTTCTAAAATGTAACTAACTAGATTTGTTTAAATCCCGTTAAGTCCATTGCCACCTAAACCTCCTTCCCCCTTCTAAGCAGATGGTTGGAAAGAGTCTGAGCTTACTGTCAGTCACAGGCTAATCTGTGTGCTGTGTAGAACTGAATTCTACATTACAAACCAAAGCATTGCTTTATAGATCGGTGCAGATGGATATGTTACAAAACATGTATTGGGAACACTGCAAGGAAACTTAACAAGGCAGTTTCAAAACAAGCAGCAAATTTCTACAAGCAGAAAGGGTGATGTGAACTTTTCAAGAGTCACTGCCACAATAAAAATGAACTTTTTGATCAAGGTTTGGAGTCAATGCTTTGGGATGGAATACAAATGCTATTAATACCTTGTATGTACCAGTTTGGACACATATTTTGACAATATTTGATATTTCTTTGAACATGATTTTTTATTACAAACCCTCTTTGTTATAACGTTTGACTCCATGTAGATGGCAAACAGCTTAGATATTGGTGACAACATGAAGATGTTAATGTTCTTTGCAATACTTCTATTTTGGACTACATGATTTTTCTAAAGTGAAATCATTAAAATAACTACCTATTCTTTTAAAAATTGTGATGGCCTCTTTAGAAACCAGGTGTAGCTGTTATGATGGGGCTATTTCAGAAATATAAGAATGTAAACCTAAAAAAAAACAGTATCATGAGAACTGGTTCTAGAGACCCAGCAAGTTAACAATCCTTCACCATGACGGTTGTTGTGGATAAAATGACTGTCCGGAAAGCTCTAAGGAGAAACAGACTGTGCAGGAATTTCCTAAATTCAATTTCTTATCAGGTAAGTGCTTAAGAGATATACAGAAGGTAAAATGTTATAAAGGCATAGATTTGGCAAACACTAGTTACATTAATTTTTTTGTGTGAAATTGTGACAACCACAGTACAAACACATGTACCTGAAAGTGCTATTGCACTATATTTTTATTTCATTATTATTTAATTTGAAAGTGTGTGTGAAAAGGGTGGGGGTGGATAGGAATATAATTTAAGGGGCATGTCCACCCGTAAAATAAAAACAGGTCAATTGTCAGTTACCTGCCCCCAACTGACATATTTTGCACTTTAGTACCTGCATTACTATCCAGATATTTAAAGATTATTATTGTCCCCATTCTGGCAGAGTAAGCTGACCCCTTCCTCCATGCAGTCAAGTAAGACTGTGACACTGACTTAACAGCCAATGATTGACTGCTGTTTCACCTGCTGCCTCCTCTGCACATGCTCAAGCTTACAAAAATGCTCACTGAGCAGAGGGAGGAGGCAGAAAGGAATAGAACTTATCATAAATATCTTGTTACAAATGCATGTAATAAACTGGTAAAAATAGAAGTATACAACAAAGAATGTGTTTGCCGCTGCTCTGTTGGTTGCTTCATATAACTGCAATCAGACTTCTTTTAATAAAAACGTTTCTTTTATTTGCATTTTTTTAAAAATCTCACCAAGGCCAGGAACGATTGGCAGGTATGTCCTACGCGTTTTGGGCGGAGCCTTTAGTCATGGACACTTCCTGTTACCCAGGATTCTCTCCCCTTTTTAAAGGGGCAAAGACCAATTAAAAACAAACATCCATTTACAAACATATTAACCCTTCATTTCACACAAACATACTATTAATCAGAACAGGATGGATCTTATTTTTGTAACAATACAACATATGGAGGAAAAAATTGTTATAGTTCAATATAGACAATTATGGGTTCTGGACCTCTATATATAACAGGATATTTTGTTATATTCCAGATACAACCTTAAACTAGCTAACCACAATTTGTTATATATTGTAGGGTTGTTAAGAACCTAATTTACATTATATTGGAGTAATGGAATAGGGGAATCTATTTAGTGCAGTAATCCCCTATTAATAAGATTAATTTTATCTAATAGGATAGATAGTTTTATTTAGACTAATAGGGATATGTCCCATCTATTATTGAGACCATTCGGGATTCTGGTCTCCAATTCGAGAATCCAGTGGGCTTCTCATTTATTAAGGGCTTCCAATTTATCACCACACCTCAGTCTCTTTTTTACTTGTTCTATACATTGAACTATGCATCGGGGTATACCTTCCCCTACACATTCATTAAAATGCCTCAAGTCCCCCTTAGATATATTATCCCTGATCTGCTCCTTCAAGGGGCGTATAGTTTGCCCTACATTGTTTGTTTATTAAACTATTGTTTATTACATCCGCTACAGGTAAGCAAATAGATAACCCCACGAGTATTGCAGTTGATATAGTCACGTATCTTATACATTTTGCCTGTAGTAGTAGATACTACAGTTTTTCTTACTTTTGTTACCTCACGGGTTTTGCACCTTGTGGTGCCTCATTTATGGGTGCCAGTTGTGGAAAGCCATGTTCTTTTATTATTGTTGTTCTTTTTTCTATCCTCCCAACATAGGCTTGGAGCTACTGTGTCCCCTATAATTTTACCTCTCTGTGCTACCATCCGAACCCCCCCTTTTAGTACATCATGTGTAGTATTATCACGTTTAAGGATATAGAGGTTCCTATTGATTAATCACCCAATTTTATCAAGCTCTGCACTGTATTGGGTTATGAAGGAAAGAGGGATTTTGTTTAGGTCCTTTTACTGATATATCTTGTCATTAAAAAGCATAGTTTGTCTATCTTTTTGTTTAATTTCTCTGTATGCTTTATTTACCATCTTTCTTTTAGTTCTTCTGCAGCTTGTTCAAATTTAGATTCAGTAGAACAGTTCCGTTTTATCCTTGTAAATTGCCTTTAGGGGATATATACATTTGTCTCCACTAGGCCTGATGTTATGTTACCAAATAGAGTCAAGTCTAGAAACTGTACTGTTTCCTTGTGCATATTAGCGGTAAAGTTAACATTGTTCCTGTTCACATAATCAATAAACTGTTTAGCTTCATCCAATGAGCCCCTCCACACCAGGAGGAGGTCATCTATAAATATTCCATACCATATAATATGGCTTCTGTATGGATTACCTTCTCCAAAGATGTGGGACTCCTCCCACCATCCCATAAAGAGATTGGTGAAGGCGGGCGCAAAAGACATGCCTATGGCAGTCCCACATCTTTGGAGATAGTAAGAGCCATCAAAATAGAAATAATTATGCTGCAGTAGAAAACTGATAGACTGTACAATAAATTCACGCAAGTGAAGAGTATTTTGACTGATATTGGAGGAAATACCGTATGGCTATTAAACCCAACTCATGTTGTATAATTGAATACAAAGATTTTACATCTAAAGTTATCCATAGAAAATAAGCTTTCTATTCCATATTATTCATTTTTTGTAAAACATTTTTTGTGTCCTTCAAATAGGACAGATAGCCACTGGAAAACAATGCTAGAAACCATACTAGAAACAATGGGTCTACCCTCCGGTTTCTCTAAGCTTTTATGGACCTTTGGGAGGGGATGAAAGATGGGAATTGTAGGTTCCTCAACAGTTACAAATTCCCTATCTTTATTGGATAGTACCCCCAATTCAAAGAAAGTTATTCAATTTTTTTAAAATAATTAAGTGGGGTCTCCCATTAACTTACGATAGGTCTCCTCATCATTGAGTTGGAGATACGCCTCCTCCATGTATTGGGAGGTATCAAGGACTATTATAGCCCCCCGTTTGTCGGCAGCTTTTACCGTTAGGGTTTCATCTTGCTTTATCTGTTTTAAAGCCTCCAATTCCTGTTTTGAAATGTTTTGAGGTATTTTGTTCTTAAACTTTCTTATTTTCTCCTGCAGCCACTTTAAATCATCCTCTACAGCTTGCTGGAACATTTCAACATTGTTTGTGCGTGCACTTACAGGGTTAAAAGAGGATCTCTTAACTAGACCACTATCAAGAGTTATCCTTGGGTCCATCTGGTTCTCAGAGAGATCTTTAAGATCCTGCAAGTCTCGCACAGAACATAAATCTGTAAAATCAATATTACATACACTGTTTTCCAACAGATCACAATTAACCATATTTGTAACATTGTTTTCACCCTTAAAGTAATTATCCTGAAAAAAATGTATTTTGAGGACATACAGGGTTATTCAATAAAAGTTCTTATCATTTAAAACGGTGCTAATCTAGCCCCAACCAATCAGATCTTATTTAACATTTGAAAGCTAACGTCTGATTGGTTGGGGCAAAATTAGCACCATTTTAAACTATAAGAACTTTTATTGAATAACCCTGATGGTTTATAGCATCTACATATTTCAAAAAAGAAGAAGGAGGGTATATATAGAGACTTACTTCCGAATAAACACCGGCTTGAGTCTGGGTTCCATTTCATCTTCGCTATCCGTGTATTCTTCATATTCGGATTCGGATTCAGAGTCCTCTCCTGATCTTCCTTCATCCTCTAACTCCAATACCTCCATTTCTTCATTTTTCCTCTCTGCGGCTTATTATTGAATAACCCTGTATATTTCTTACAAAACGATTAACGTCTATCAATGCTTGTGAAGGTTCTCATTCATCCAGGTCATGGTATATCTGTTGTATTCAATTAGATCAACTGGACTTGAAATGTAGTTTCACTAGTCATCTGACTGGCTTTCTCAATTCAGAATGACTTGTACAAGAATCTGTGGCAATTATGTACCCTGGAAAATCCCAATTCCATATCACAGCCAGGTGTTAAGGGTGTGATTAGATAGTGGCTAGAGGTGTTATAGGAACGCCCAGAGTAAGGTGTTAAACAGCATTGTACATGGCAGACAGTTGGTGTCGAACCCCCCCACCTCTATTTAGGCTTGGTTTCTTTATTTTCACATAAATGGCCTCCTTAACACCTTTCTTGAACCAGTCACGTTCCTTCGCCAATATGTTAACATTACAATCTTCAGAGGTATGTCCTTTATCCTTAAAGTGCCGTGTACCTGCATCTTAAGGATAAGGACTACCTTTGAAGATTGTAATGTTAACATATTGGCGAAGGAACATGATGGTTCAAGAGAGGTGTTAAGGAGGCCATTTATGTGAAATAAAGAAACCAAGCCTAAATAGAGGTGGGGGGGTTCGACACCACTGTCTGCATGTACAATGCTGTTTTAACACCTTACTCTGGGCGTTCCTATAACCCCTCTTAGCCACTATCCACACCCCGTACACCTGGCTGTGATATGCTAATTGGGATTTTCCAGGGTACATAATTGCCACAGAGTCTTGTACAAGTCATTCTGAATTGAGAAAGCCAGTCGGATGACTAGCGAAACGTCTTCAAGAACTACATTTCAAGTCCAGTTGATCTAATTGAATACAACAGATATAACGTCTAACAATGTGTTTAAGAGGTCAAAATGAGCTGTGGGGACAAAAGATAGACAGGTTTGTTTTGGGCAGGCAGGTTTGTTTTGTTTTAAGGGTGGATATGCCCTTTAAGTATTAAGTAATGACTTTCTATATTTTTACTGCTGAAACAGACTTGTTACCATGCCATTTTCACTAATATTTTATATATTTCACACTGCCTTAAGACTATCCCTTATATAAATAAATTTATAATTTCATGGGGAATACATTGGGTTTTTCGGATGTACTATGTTGGTGGGGGTGGGAAAAAGTAATACTAAATAAATAGTTATTTTAACTATTATTATATTATAATATTAACAAATATGTAGTAATGACATTAAAGTATATAGAAATGTAAATAAGGCAAAATCTATAAATAAATAAAAGTACTTTCACAGTCCACACTCCAGTTTTTTAATGGTATCTTCAAAATGGACTGTTAAGCCACACGCCAGGAAGTTTTACAGAGAGGCAATGGAAGCTTACAAATGAACATATTTATCACTTCCCTTATAGTGTTGTATCCAATGGTGTGCTTAATATTAGATTGACAACAGTGTTAGCGAATCAAAACCTTTTCTGAATGTTAGTAGGAAGTGTTAGAAGGAAGTTGCAAGACTTATATGTCACTTCTTTTGTAAAACATTCTTCTCACTCTCACATAACTCCACCCCACCCCTCCCCTCTCAATAGACAAAAAGGAGAGCTGCCGTTTGCTGGACAGGGATATCTATAGATCAGGGATAGGCAACCAGTAGATATCCAGATGTTTGGAAACTACGACTCCCAGAATTCCCTTTGCTTGTAGAGGAATGCTGGGAGTTGTAGTTTGATTTCCCTAACTACAGAGTGCTTGTAGAGGAATGCTAGGAGATGTAGTTTTCAAACATCTGGAGATCTACTGGTTGCTTATCCCTGCTATATATGATAGGGGGACTGAAAGGAAAACATCACCATGCCCATTTCTCTGAGACAATGAAGAGAGTTTGTTAATGGTTTATTACATTATTTAAGCAATAGACCCCATAGAAGCCATGAACCTGTGTTCTGAACTGATAAATGTAATAAGACTGAAACATGACAGGATAGTCTGGGTTCTTTATAGGACCTCACATTTACCAATAGTGATCCCTCTGTAACATATTTACCAATAGTGATCCCTCTGTAACACATTGACCAATAGTGATTTCTCTCAAACACATTGACCAATAGTGATTCCTCGCTAACACATTGACCAATAGTGATCCCTCTCTAACACATTGACCGATAGTGATCCCTCTCTAACACATTGACCAATTGTGATCCTTCTCTAACACATTGACCAATAGTGATCCCTCTCTAACACATTGACCAATAGTGATCCATCTCTAACACATTGACCAATAGTGATCCCTCTCTAACACATTGACCAATAGTGATCCCTCTCTAACACATTGACCAATAGTGATCCCTCTCTATCACATTTACCAATAATGATCCCTCTCTAACACATTTACCAATAGTGATCCCTCTCTAATACATTGACCAATAGCGATTCCTCTTTAACACATTTACCAATAGCGATCCCTCTCTAACAGATTTACCAATAGTGATCCCTCTTTAACACATTTACCAATAGCGATCCCTCTCTAACACATTTACCAATAGTGATCCCTCTCTAACACATTTACCAATAGTGATCCCTCTCTAACAGAATCCCTGGTGACAGCTGTGAGTTAATGGGGAGGGTGAGTATTGAAAGACAGACTGATAACTTTAATTATAGAATGATCCAATGGATCTCCTGTTGACTTATTATTGGGTGGAAATTTAAGGGGGAAGATTGATTCAAGCTCTGCACAACAGTTGTATTTCACTGTGGTGTTTCTACTGAACTATAACACTCTATACAATGTTACAATAAATAGATCAAAATATTCATTTTATAGTAGTGTGTATAAAGATTTTATATAATCTGTATCCACATATAGCTAAACATACACCCACATATTTCCCACTGTGCACCAACGGGCACACTTTTGCTAGTATGTATATATATATATATATATATATATATATATATATATATATATATTTTTTATCCTTTTACATTTATATTCTTTATATTTAACAAACCAATATAAATTCATAAAATAAATAAATAAAACATTTGCATAACCATTATTTACTAGCTTGGTACTATCAAGCTTATGCTAATAGCTCCAAGCACTTTCTTCTCAATATTTATTATCCCCCTGCCCACAGTTTATTTTCTCCATATTCATAATTTCTTTGATCATCCATTCTTGGAAATGATAAATAATGTCTTTTGTCCCCAGTATGTTGGTATAAATTTTGCTGCATTCAAGTGTAACAACATTCCATAGGTGACAGCTATTTAAGAAGATCTTTATTTTTACTTGTATGCAAAACTCTTTCCATTTGTTACAAGAAATGTAAATGTTTGACCATTGTATCTATGATTTCTTTTTACCATTATTTTCTGAACTATGGTATCTACATTAAAGGATATACCCACTGTTAAAGGGCATGTCCACCTTTTAATACAACTTTTAGTATGTGATAGGCAATGCTTCCCCAGACCGAAACGCTATAATACTATTGCCAGAAAGTTCCCCGATCATTACTTACCTTACCTCTCTCCTTCGCGGCACACTCCCGGGCCCTCTGCTTGCATGGAACTGCAAGCAGGGGGCGGGACCGGCAGCTGCGTCTGTGATTGGCTGAAAAGCAGCCAATCACGGATGCGGCTGCCAGCAGTTCAGAACGGCGAAGGAGGGAGGTAAGGTAAGTAATGATCGGGGGACTTTCTGGCATTAATATTATAGCGGTTAGGGCTGGGGAAGCATTGCCTATCACATACTAAAATGGTTTTACACTAGGGGGAGGGAGACCAAAACGAGAGGGATGGAGAGGGAGGGGGGGAGGCCTGCATTGCGCATGCCAAACTTCTCCCGGAGGGGAGACAGGAGGCAGAGTCCTATATGGACTCTGCTATCCTCCTGGTGGCCACTTTTTTGGACTTTGGGGCGGATTTCAGGAGAACCATTTGAAGTAGGGATGTAAGGTAAGGATTTTACTAAACTGCAGAGTGGGGCCAGTAGTGGGGGGGATTATAGTTTTGGGGGTGGACATGCCCTTTAAAAGTCACCTGGGTTGTAAGGATAAATATGTGTAAGGTAGAAATGTACCTGCAGTTTCCTGTGTCTTCAAGCAGTAGTTTAGAAGAAATCCAATGAGTTTCTCCCTGAACGCTGTGGATGGTGCCTGCCTGGGAAATGTCCGACGCGCGTGTTCCTTTAGTGCATGCGTAGAACGTGTGAGGATCCGTCGGGACTGCTGTCTATGTGATCTGACTGGTTAGTCAATTCTACACACACACTTCACTGATTAATGGAGGAGTAATCAGGCACTTTTTTCTGTCTCACAATACACCCTCTCACATCTGCTTGTGTTTCTCTACCACCCCCTCCCATAACAGATTGCCTCATATTCCCATCATCCCCTATAAAATCAATCTTAGATCACTTCAACCACCCCTCTCAGAGTTAGACACAAAAAAATCTTTATTTAAAACAACACAAGTTCCCCCTGCCTTTGTTACAGTAGTGTTGAAAGATGGTTTTAACTTTTCGTCCCCTGTCTCTCTGCATGATCAGCTGTAAAAATGGACTTAGAGAGTCAGAGAGGAAAGAATTTCTTTCCTGGGTGTGGGTGTGTCTGCTACCATGATGATGCACATTGAGTGTCAGCACTCCCAGCACAAGGGAAGACCCACCCCCAGGAGCTAGCACAACTTTCCCATACTCCTGCAAGCAACCGAAGGGAGATTCTGAAAAAAAGGTAGAAGGAGGGTTGGGGGATTCAGTACTTTAAAATAAACCAAAAGAAAACGCTTTTTCCTCAGTGGAGATACCCCTTAAAAGGTAACAGTGGTCTCCAAACAAGTGTCCATTATTCAAAGAGCTATCTTATACCTTTCAAACATGCCAATGATGATGTATCTAGCAGTCACAGGGTGTGCTGTGTAAGAACCCCCCCCCCCAAAAAAAAACACACTTTCCTGAAGCTATGTAAAGACAGTTACAACAGTAGTAAACAACTGGGCATGCTCAGTGCCTGTGGCAAGGGGTTCAGAGCAATGGTGCTGGTGATGTCACAGCTTACAGTGCTAGCTGTAAACACCACCCTGCTACAGGTTTGGATAGATTGCAGCTAGATGCATGATCATGTGCTCTTTGTAAAAAAAAGGTAATTTGTATGGAGACCACAGTTACCCTTTAAAGTTATTTATAGAATTGTTTACCAAAAAGTGCAACGGACAACTGATTTATCTAACTATCTAACATGGGTAGAGGTTCCCTCTATGGCAATAATTAACAAATCCCAAACACCGACAAGGTGTGGAGGCTGAAAATGACCGACAAACTACATTCGCGTATGCCCGAATGGCCAACCAAACCCACATAGTGGGCATGGCTCGGAGCCATGTATGCAGTTACCACCATATGTTTTCTACAGATTCTATTGGATTGTAATTGCTTGTGGCGACCTTAAGACTTCAATTCTTATTATTTTCTGTCTTTGGAAGCAATGACATTTTTATGATGTTTTTTATGTTACTTTTTTGTTGTACTGTATAGGCCATTAACAAAGTACAAAACTTAAGAATCAAGCTTTGTTCATGTAATGCTACAACTTCATGGGGACTGAATCTCTTTAATTAAAACTATGACATACCCACAAGGCTTTCTAGTCATGAATCACTATCCTCCTGTTCTGTAACTGTGGGCATTTTTCTTTCCGTTGGCATTTTTTAAAAATGTTTTTTTTTTTTTTAAAAATGTATTTCCCTTAAGTAATAAAAACCTACAGCATCCTATTAAGTAACCGCATAACACAATTCAAAGTATGAATGGCCATAGATACACTGATTGGTTATCCTATAATGGCATTATAAGGGGTTGATGACTAAATGACTAATCCTAAATGGGGATTGCTGTTTGATGGATTGATGTTTGAAAAATTTTAAATGTGCTTCTGCCTAATGGATTTTCATGAGAAACATTCATGCTCTGGCAATTGATGTCTTGCAATTGGTTATAGTACTTTTCTTTTTTGATGGAATAATATCTTTTGTGGTAATAATAGTCATTAAACAATCACAATCTTGTGTAAGCTTAACATTCACCACTGGCCACAATATATTCTTTGAACTATCCTTCTCAGATATGCTGCTGCTGTGGTCCATCCCCCTGTTCCTTCTGCTGTTCCTGTTGCCCCAGTATAAAAGTTTCCACTGGAACCAGACTCCTGTACACACTGTTCCATATTTTGGCTTCTACTGTCTGCTGCCTAATGCTGTCCAGGACAGTTATGGAGACTGTAAATGAACACGTGAGTAACACAACAAATAGAAATAATGTTTTAAACAATCATGCTCAAAAAGACACTATATGAAAGAAATTGTCCGAGTGCCCATGCCCTGGACCCGTCTCTATCAATTCATGCAGTTATGTACAAACTAGGTTATAATGCTTACTCTTCCTTTCATGTGGTCTCGCGGGACTATTTTCGAAAATCCTTGAACAATCGAGAATTCATGAATGTACGAGGATATTCGGACGTTTGGTAGGCCTCAAACGGGCGCTTCCGAAAATCCATGAACGGCCGGAGATTCACGAAAACGGCCGCTTGCGGCCGGCAATCCCGCGGCCTGACGTTCAGGGGTCCCACAATCGAAACTGGGACCCCCTCCCTTTGTAGGGGGTCCCGCCGCCCTCCCCAGCCCTTGTAAGGGCCTTTGCGGCACTGATAAGTGCCTTTGTTGGGGGTCCCGCAGCTCGAACCGGGACCCCGGTGGCTCTTAAAAGAGCCCTTGGGTGGTGTCTTCTGTCTTCCATGCAGTGACACCAGCTCCACTGAGGCCACAGACCTGTGGCCGCCAGGGGTACCTTCAGCGCTGGTAGCCTCAACGAGGCCGATGTTACCAGCGTCTTGATCCGACACGACGTCTTCGGGCTAGCGACACCAACACCACTGAGGTCACCGATGCCAGGCAGGCTCACTGTGGACAACAGTGAGCTCGCTGGCGTCGCCGGCCTCAGTGGAGCCTATGTTGCTAGTGGCTTCTTTCTTCTGCCATCTACTGCGATGACTTCTGAGCTCCACGGAGGATTGCATCTCTTTATATAGGTTTGCAGAAAACCCTAACCCGTTTCTGATTGGGGAATGCTTGGTTTCAATGCTTGGTTTACATGGTTTACATTAACCAATCAGATTTTCCGATTCTTTGAAATCTGATTGGTTAATGTAAACCATGTAAACCAAGCGTTGAACAATTGACTAATCAGAAACGGATTAGGGTTTTCTGCAAACCTATATCAAGAGGTGCAATCCTCCGTGGAGCTCAGAAGTCATCGCAGTAGATGGCAGAGGAAAGAAGAAAGAAGTGGCTAGCAACATGGGCTCCGCTGAGGCCGGTGGTGCCAGCGGGCTCACTGTTGGCCGCAGTGAGCCTGCCTGGCATCGGCGACCTCAGTGGTGTTAACTTTTTTAGAAGTTCGAAAGTTCGTAAATGGACCAAACTTTAGAAAATTCAGCCATCTCTACTCAGCAACAGCCATTTGCTGAGATGATGTGAGAGAATAAAGTACCAGTTGTTTTATTTTCACGTGTGTTTCCTGTTATTTGGTGTGTACACCTCCTGTGTTCTTTCTTTGGTGACATGCACAACAAAGCAAAAGAATCAATTTCAGAAACAGATCCATCTGTACATTATATAATTAGGTTTGTCCCTGATCATTTCTAACTGAGGTAGACCTAATAATATCGCTATAATAATATGTAGAAGAATACAGGCTATGCATAGCCCTTAGACTCTTGAACGCATGTTTTAATGGAAGAGCTAAAACTGAAGTTAATCTTTCACTACAGAAAATCCTCCAGTGACTTCCTAAACTGACTCCTACTCCCATTGGTTACAGTATGCTTGGAGTACTTTATCCAAGAGGAAAACAGGGGGAGCTCTTTAAGTAGTATCTATAAAGCAACTGTATGGCGTGTTATTATTCAATATTTTACACATGTATATCTTTGATTAAGAATTAACAGTGATACACTGCTTTAATCAGAAGTTTTAGAACTAGTAAAATATTGTATTTTTGGGGGGAGGAGCATACATGTTAAAAACATTTGGCAAGTAGAATTAAATATTATTTCCATTAGCAGTGCAGTATAGCTAATTTATCATTACAAACTTGGACACACAAAGACTGATAAGCTAAATAATGGAATCATATTAGAAGTGTGATGGAGTGAAGCAGTATTACACAGCTGTAACTGGTGAAGAGGACACAATTGCCAAAAGCTTGTATTTCTAGGTATTCTGTTTTCTTTCTTTTTTCTGTGTCCTTTTTTGTAGGCACCTTGGTTTTCTTTCATATGCAGACACCTTCCAGGGGGAAAGGACTGTGAGATGCTTGTGGGCTATTCTGCTGTATACAGGGTCTGCTTTGGAACTGCTACCTTCTACTTCATACATTCACTTATCCTAATGAATGTGAAGTCTGCACAGGAATTCAGAGCAATGTTCCACAATGGGTAATATCACTGAAATTATATTCATTGTGCAAGAAGATTTGTGTATTAATTTGTAAATTAATAGATGTTGAATCCAGTATATAAAAGATTTATCAGTTTGAGAACAACTAAAAATATGACAAACGTTTAATGATTGTATAATTATGAGAGTGTAGTGGATATTCTTACTTCCTATTCTTAAGCTTCGTACACACGGATAATTGTCATACGATGCAGCCGACGAATGAGCCATCTCACAATATTCCTACGAAGATATAGTATCAATGATCGTCAAAGACCAACGACCGTCGCCTATTGCCGACTTTTTCCGACGATCAGCCTGTCGGATTTGTTCTGCCGATTATCGTATATTTGTACATGGTCGGCAGATTATCGTTATCAATCTAAGAAAAAATATATAAAAAGTGCTTGCGCTGCTTTTCGTAACTGCGCGATGATTACTTTATGTAGGAACGTCTACATCTAACGACTATGGTGGTGACTATTGTTGCTGTGTGTACAGATGTAATTTCAATCATGAGGATTAACGATAATGTTGTTGAACGTTCCTCGGCTGCATCGTACGAAAATTATCCAAAGTGTGTAAGAGGCTTAATTTCCTTAGCAAGGAACCTACTGTTAACATTGCAATGCAATTGCAGCTGTCAGTTACTCTGTCTTTTGACATTCTTTTTATATGTCCTCTGCCTAATAAAAAGCTGCATAATATATTCCTTGAGCCTGCTATGAATTTTGTAATTTCCAAATATGCCACATATCATAATGGATATCATCACACTTATCATAGTGGATCTCACTGATAGGCCTGAATCTTGCAGGAAAAGGTCATTCAAGGTTAACCAAATCTAATGACAGTTTATGGTTAGCATTTGCATTAGGTACTTGGTAAACACTTTTGGATATTAAGGATAAAAGTGATCTTGATAGACATATACAGTATATATATTTAGATTACAATATCATTGTGTTTTCCAGGGAAGGGGATTACTAATGATTTTAAATAATTTGTTCTTCTTTTCAGATTTTGGTTTCTCAAACTTGTGATTTTTGTTGCCATATGTGTTGCAGCTTTCTTCATCCCTGGTGATTATTTTATAAAAGGTAAGAGAAGGCTGATGATAAATAAGGATAATAGAGTGGACTGTTTTGTTGCTGGATACCTGATTGAGCCCTTTGATTCTGTTTTCAATGGGCTAGGTCCCACTATCACGCATGGCAGGATTTTTACAATGCACTGATGTGTGTGATATGCTATGTTCACTACGATCCTGTACCCATCTGTGTTATTGGAATGCATGTGATATGCACCAAAGGTTGTGCACGTATGCATTCCAATAACAGAGCGCAGTGCACATAGTGGGAACACTCTGATAGCATTGGCAATGCAAATCGGAATTGTGATTGGAGCACAAGTGAGATCTAGCCCTGACTGACTCCTAATTGTGTATGTTCCTATCTTTACTCCAAAACTGCCATTTCTATAGTGACTTAAATATTAATGTTAAAAATGTATATAAATATAATATATACATTTTTTTTAACATTCTAATAGTCTAGGCATGCACCTTAACTGTATTTGGTTAAGCCAAATTAGACAACAAGCAGTGGTTTAGAATGTATATGTATATACAGTATGTATATGTACAACGCATCACCCCAGTAGCCACATTGGTTGCAGATGTAGCCAAGTCTGGGCCCTGACATGGGTGGTTGTTGACTTGGGAGGTGAGTTTTTTGTTTTTTTTCAAATTATGCATCTATATTTGTAGCCAAAGGTTAGTAAATAAAATAAATAAAAACAGCTAAAAATATAATGCAAATAAACAGACTATATTAAAATGAATGTGTTGATGCTGAGTAATAAGGGAGACATATTAAAGTACCACAAATATTACACAGATGGGTATGGAACCAGAGGACAAACCTGGGTTTCAGACAAACCTGTGTTCACAGCAAATAGTCTTAGATGAAAATCATTTGATGATTCTGTGTGAGGTTGAACACTAAACTCCCATACACATTTCCTTGCTTCTTAAAATAACAAAATAATTGGTCTCTGTCTTGATCTTTACTTTTTGACGCTTCAGCCATTGCGGAGGTATAGACGTTTGTTTATCTATTGCTGAAAATGTATCTTTACATCACTAGGGGGTAGCAGATACCTAAAAGTTTCTCCCAAGGAGAAAATAAGGCAGTACACAGAGAAATAGCTCATAAGCACAAATAACTTTTAAAAGCTCTTACAAGATTAAAAGTTAGGACATTAGTAAGTATGGAATTAGAATATACTGTACATATAGTAGCATTTTTGAATTCCATAGAATTTTCATTATGTACCAACAGCAATGATGTCTCCTATTTAGAAATCTGACAGAAAATCTAGCACACATATGTGACTGCTGTTGTATATGGCAGCAGTGGTTTAACTAGGAATCACTACCCCCTTCCCTCAAAATCACTAGGACCCATCCCCCCACCCCCTTTTAATGGGTACCCTCTCCTTGCTTTATGTACAGTGGTTTTCTGGGAGGAGGCTGTATCTGTCATAGGAAAAGTAAAAAGTTGGGCCACCTGCTTACCTGGTGGGTTTACCTCTAAATTCCGAAGACAACCACATACATGCACCTAGCCGCACCAACCTTTTACATTCTTTATGGTGAAGGTTCCCAGGTGATGATACCTGTCCCAAAGCACATTTTCTCCCTCCAGTTTAGGTATAGAACGCTCAAGATATTTCTGTCTAGACTGATCCTCCACAATATGGATGGCACTAGTTCTCATTCAGCTTATGGAGGAATATTTTAGCTCCATAAGAATATCAAAACTGCCATTGCCTGGCTTTATATTAAACAGAATTATTTATCTAAATGTGTCTGTTATTTGTGTACAATCACTAGCACCAGTTTAAGGAAAGTACAAGTTTGGCAATAAGTTTGGACATCCCTGTATTAGATTGTCTTGGCCACTTGTGCAAAAGCCTCCCAGGGAATTGTTAACACCAGTGGCATAACTACCACCCCCGGGGCAGCGGGGGGGGTGGGGGGTGGTGGCGGACTGTAGTAGGGCCCACTACAAGCCCCTAATCTGCGCAGGACGAGTCGGTTTTAAACAGGAGATTGCGCTTATGAATATAATATACGTGCGATCAGCTGTTTAAAAGAACGGACGGACCCGATCTTCTGGTTCAGTTCAGGAAGTTCGGTTCCGGTTTTAAACAGCTGACCGCATGTATATTTAATTCATACGCATGATCTCCTGTTTAAAACCGGCTCGTCCTGCACTGATCAGTCAAGTAAGGGAGGAGGGAGTCAGGGGCCTGGCCCCCAAACTCGCGGGGGGCCCAGGTCCCTTCAGGTACGCCCCTGGTTAACACACAGCCAATACATTTTCTTCAAAATCTTCAAGATATTTAACATAATGCTATTTCAGGCTAGGGTGGCTTAAGACAGAAACATTCACCAAAAAGTTCATGTTTTTTTTTTATACCTGAAGATAATGAAACGTGCACTAAGTTTGAGTTCAATGTAATGTACATTTCTAACAAACCTGCTATGTTTTTAGTAAAATGGTAGAAATGCTAGAAAGTCATCTGGAGAACAGCCTGCCCTATCTAAAAGCGAAGGCCACTGTATCACACACAAAAAGAAACAGAAACACAATGCCTTTGCATGCTATTTTGATGTCTGTTTCCTTTTGCTGCAAAACTCTCATTCAGTCATGAAAAATACAAAATTTCATTTTCTAACATTCATTCTAATAAATTAAAACAAGAGCATTTTAGATATTTTATGGAAACTATCAGATGGAAGCATAAGGATATTAAGCTACATTGCATTCATGCCCCATTGAGTTTTTAAAGGGACAGATCAGTGGAAATTATCAATATTTGTTAAATTGTTAGTTTGTGTAATGCCTTCTTAGTTATTCTACATATTCTCTCCCATTTTAAAAAATCAGTTGATTTCAAACCAATTTTGTTCCCTGTTGTTGTCATTAGTGAGCTGACATTTCAGGTTCTAACGGTCCTTCTTCTTCCCAGGATGCACCACATCCTTAGAATGTTCCTAACAGTAATTTCTACTGATTGGCTGTTGGATGGGTCAAACATGCTCAGATCTCTACTGAGCAACTGAATCAACCCAGGCGCTGGGTCAAGGGCAAGACCATAATGGTCTCTACCATGTGTCCTGCAAACAGGAAGTCAGTATTTCGGTTGCATTTATTTATACACAGACAAAATGCTGAATTGGTTGATTAAGGTCATTGGGATTAAAAAATACTGCTCTTTTTTCTGAAAAGTACATGTATTTGCACTGAACTTCCCCTTTAAGATAATCTTTTTACGTATAGGAAGCTTGAATATTTCCCCTTATTACAAGAAAAAACTAAGGCCCCTGTGAATTACAAATACTTAAACATCCTACTTGTTAACTCTATGTGTCAACCTTCTAGCTAACAGACACAGTGCATAGTATAACATTGGTGGCTCAGTAGTTAGCACTGATGCATCTGCTAGCAGTTTGTATGTTCTACTTGTGGTTGTGTGGGTTTACTCCTGGCACTCCAGTTTCCCCCACAATCAAACAAGAAATATGGATAGCAATGAAACAAACTATATACCTTCTGTGTTAAGTGATCCAAATGAACAAATCACAGGTGCTACTAGACATACATACTAGAATATCCACACAAACATGAAATGTTAACCACCATAAAATAAAGGCTCAAACCAACTTGTGTAGGTAAAAACTGTAAACAAACACTAAACAGATATATAATAATAAGACGTTGTCACACATAGAGATGTTCGAAACATGTTTTCAAAATTTCCGGAAATTTAGAAAGTTCGAGTTTCGATCTTCGAAAATCATCTACTTTCGATTTTCGAAAATCATCTACTTTCGATTTTCAAAAATCGGTTACTTTCGATTTTCAATAATTATCTACTTTCGATTCTCGATAATTATCTACTTTCGGTTTTCGATAAAAATCGAAAAATTCGGGTTCCGTGAAATCCGGGAGTTCCGAAAGTTTCATTGGGACTTCGAAACCCTCAGATTCAATTCGAAACTGGGTTCTAATCGAACCCACATTATATCTCTAGTCACACAATATAATATAAAATTGCTGGCCAGCCATTTACCTACACAAGTTGCCGACTTTTAAGTTGTATCAGACTGATATCCAGGAACATTGGTTACAGTGCTCAGGGACTTCGTTCATTTTTGTTTTTGCTAGTTGGGGATTCTAGGACACTTGTGAGTGGGATCAGTGGTTGACAATTTATGTATATATTTTGATGTATATAGATACCTACAGTACCTTTGTGTTTTATTGTTAAGCTGTTTTCTTTCAATATACTACACTGCAGTAAGGCTTAGCAATATTTTGATAGGTACTTTTAATTTATAACTGTAAATTGTGATTTTCACAGTATGGCATTACATCGGTGTGTGTGGTGGTTTCTCGTTTGTTCTTATCCAGCTGATTCTGATCACAGCTTTTGCACACACTTGGAACAAAAATTGGTGAGATGGTTTTTATTCTCGTTCATACAATGACTACTCTTACTATAGAATGTTTTTAGTGGAAATTGGCTGGTGACTGACAAAGTGACTACATTGCAACCTACTGGCTGTAAACTAGTTTTCCACTAATAAATATGTTGTTTATTTGAAATTTATGAAATCAAGTGATTTACCATTTGATTTAGTTAATTGTGGGCAATAAATAATAATAATAAACAGAGAAAAAGTAGTTTTACCGCCCCTTAAAGGACCACTTTATTGTCCAAGCTCCACCTTCCCCTCTGTCTGGGATCTATCCAATTAAATAACTTCTTCTTGAGAGAGCATGTCCTCCCATTTGTTAGGGGGCGAAGCAACAAATCTTTAAAAAGGAAATAAATCTTGTTTTAGCAATATGTTGGACGGAAAAGAAACATTTATCTTTTTAATCATTAATCAGTCCATTTTAGTACTAGTAGTATTAATACTGTATTTATTCAGAAGAGTATTAATTTTGCACATTAATTTTGCACTACCTCTCTTTTTTCCCAGGTTGACTGGTGCATCCAAAGACAAGCGCTGGTATCTTGCAGTTGTCCTTGCCACCTTGCTGTTCTTTTCAATAGCCACTACAGCATTCTACTTCCTTTACAAATATTTCACCCACCCTGCTGGCTGCCTGTTGAACAAAGGGTTGATAGGCATCAATATCCTCCTATGCATACTCATGTCCTTTATTTCAGTCACTCCTTGCGTCCAGCTCAGTAAGTCTTTCATTGCTTTTTCTAATTTGCTTATCAGTTTGTAGGCTAGACTATATATTTTAGGGACAGCAGTTTACTTCACATGATACCATTGCTGTCTTTCACTGATTTATAGGTATTTAGACATCACCACATTCCTTTATGCAATATTAAACGAGTTCTAATCCTCCCATGCTTTTTTACCCAATTCCCTCTAGTCATCTCGTGATCCCTGCTCCTTGTACACATACTCTACACATTTTAATTCCTAACAGACTGGTTCTTTTCCAATATTTTGAAATCAGGAACAACATTCCTTTTGACCTTTAATTAGTACTAAACCTGCCATCATCATGAAAATTTATTTGGCAGGAATACTGCAGTAATATTACTTAATATTGGCTGGTTTAACAACCATTTAAAAATAAAGATTTACCCCAATAACCAACATTCTAATTTGAGACCAGGAAGGGTGAATGGTCTTGCACCAGTACACTGGTGACCAATCAGTCTTTAGCACGTTATGCAAGGTTGAGTTAATACAGATATACAAATACCTCCATTTATGTATAAATATATATAATAATATCATTCTGGACCCCTTCAGAAATCCTAGTCCCATTCAAAAAGGCAGGAAAGACTCATAAATATATATTTATATATACACACATATATATATATATATATATATATATATATAAATATATATATATAACACAAACCACCTGTTATGTTAATAATATGGATACTAACAAGAAAAGATGATCAATGCACATTCCTGGGCCCCATATATCATAATATCTGTGCTGGTGCAAACAGTAAAAACATTGGGGGTTTTAGTTACAATTTTGTGCATAATAATAAAAAGCATTCCAACCGCGTTAAGGTAACCCTAGTATTTCATTTTTATGCATAAAATTGTAACTAAAACTCCCATGTTTTGCACTAGCATAGATATTATGATATATGGGGCATTTATAATATTTTCTTGTTTGTCCTAATGTTTTTGTCAGATCAGTAGCACTTCCACTATTTGTTATAAAGTAATTTTGCCACAGGAGTGCTTCCACAGCCCCCCTTTTGTGAATAATATGGATACTATCATTCAAAAATGTATTATGGGGCATATTTATAAAAAATCGAAATTAGTGCAAAAAAATTACCGCAGCACATCGCGGCCGCGAAAATAGCGCTATCGCCGTATTTATAACGCGATGTGTTGCGGTAATTTTAAGTCCCTTCGCTGCGATACTGTACAGTATCGCCGCGAAGGAACTTAAAATCCCTTCCCGACGCCTCTGCTAAGGGGGCGGGCCATACGCCCACCCCGCCCACAACCCCCCGCGGCGGCGGAGACCACCCGCCGCCGCTTCCCAGCAGCCCCTCCCAACCCCTTCCCCGCTCGCGGCAATCTCGGAACGGGAGGCTAGGAGGGGCTGCCGGGAAGGGGCCGCAGCAGGAGGTCGCGACCACCCGCCGCGCACCCCCTCCCCAGCAACCCCTCCAAGCCCCCCGGCCGCTCCCGGGGAGGGGAAGGAGCCGCTGGGAGGGGTGGAGGCACCCTCCAGCGGGGCCCTGAGAAGGGCCTTTTGGGGCTTAAGGGGTCCCGCAGCGCGAACCGGGACCCCCCCCTCCCCGGCCCTATCAGGGCCTTTGGCGGCACTTACAAGTGCCTTTGGCGGCACTTACAAGTTCCTTTGGCGGGGTCACCCCCAGTGTGCGGCTCTTAAAAGAGCCCTTGGGCGGCGTCTTCTTTCTTCCAGTCCCGGCGACACCAGCTCCGGAAATCTGATTGGTTAATGTAAAGCATGCAAACCAAGCATTAAAAAAATGACCAATCAGAAATGAATTAAGGTTTTCTGCAATATATATATATAAATATAATATATAAAGAGGTGCACTCCGCTGCGGAACTCAGATGCCATCGCAGTAGATGGCTGAAGAAAGAAGAAAGAAGCGGTTGGCAACATCGGCTCCGCTGAGGCCGGCGGTGCCAGCGGGCTCACTGGCGGCCGCAGTGAGTCTGCCTGGCATCGGCGACCTGAGTGGTGTTGGTGTCGCCAGCCCGAAGACGTCGCGTCGGATCAAGACGCTGGTTGCCTGCCCAGGAGGCTAGTATCGGCTGTTTTCGCCACCTTCAAGGTGGCGAAGTAAAACAGCCAATACTAGCACTGCGATACACATACTGCCGCTTTATAAATAGAAGCGGCGGTAACAGTTAAGTATCGCCGCGAAGGGTTAACGCTTCGTTAACTTTTCGCGGCCATTTTCGGACATTTATAAATCACGTTAAACGCGATTTATGCGTTAATGTCAGTGAAAACGGCAGCGAAAAGTTAACGAAGCTTTATAAATATGCCCCTATGTGTGCACCTGTTTGAAAACTCAGTTGTGTGGAGGAAAATATATACAAACTCACTCATATGTACACACTCATCCAAATGAGTATATATATTTACTTTCACATATATACAGTAATACATTTTTGATGATAGTATCCATATTATTAACATAACAGGTAGTTTGTGTTATATATAGTTCTATTTATTGAATTTAAAAAAGTGTCTAAACCTCAAACTGCAAATACTTTGAGAACTCATCTCCCAAGTTGTCAGATATACTTCATTTTGAACATGTTTCGCTCATAAGAAAAATATTTGTAATAAACGACATAAAACTTTTTGCAGAATTCCTATTTTAAAGTCACACTAACCAATTAAAAAATAGCGTGATTTTGAGATTATCTGCAGCAGCTATGTGGGTTTTGGAATAGTCAACCATGGAGCCTCTGCAATGCTATTTGCGTTTGTACCACCAAATTTTAATACCAGACAATTAGCAGGCATTAAAATGATGCAACAGTTAATATAACAATTGGGGCAAATATTCCCCTTAAGCAGTGGGAATGGCAAACAACGAACAATTAGGCGGCAGTCGCATTTGTGTGGCTGCTTGATTGGCGTTGATCGTTAGTCCAGCAATGACCGACTGAGCAACAAGTGCGATAGTTCTTTTTGTGTCACAAGTGCGTACTGGCCTTCAATCTAATTTAGCCTAATGTTTTTTTACCATCTTTAGACTTTATTTCTGAGCATAAAAAGGCATTAAAATGAACAGCACAACAAAATGGTAATGTGTAATAATTTGTATGATCAATGTTTGTATGTTATATTATTTTCATAGGCCTTTTTGCTATGATATGTATTTATGTATACTGGTAATTTAAGAATATTTGTCTTGTGTTTGCCAGAGCAGCCCCGTTCCGGATTGCTTCAAGCCTCCATCATCAGTTGCTATGTCACTTATCTAACCTTTTCAGCCTTGTCAAGTCGGCCACCAGAAAGAGGTAAGAGACAGCAGAAAATTGTATCAAATTTACTTTTCCTGTGCTGGAGCATGGCAGTGGCCAACCATTGGTTAATCCCTCCCTCAGTTTATAATAGTAGCTGCACCCCTTACCTCATCTTTTAAAGAGACTGTTCCGAAGAAAGCTGGGCAGGAAGCTTGCCCACTGTCGTGCTCCAGCACAGGAAAAGAAAATTACGGTAAGTTTGATAAAATTTTCTGCTTTCCTGTGCCTACTCACGGCAGTGGGCAACCATGGGATATACAATAGCTAACAAAAAAGGTGGGGATGGAGAATGCAACAACATTATTTATTATATGCTGATCCAAAAATTTTAGAAGTGAATGAATCTGACAACACGTCTAATTTATTTTACCAAAAGAAAGTATTTGGTGAAGACCAGGTAGCAGTATTACATAAGTCTTCAATAGATGCACTTGCCACATAAGCCCAGGAAGTATAAATTGCTCTGGTGGAATGAGCCCAAATGGCTCTCTGTTTTTCAACCTGTAGCATAACCTGATGCCTTCTGAGATCCATTTAGAAATGGTTGACTTTGATGCTTTCAAACCTCTCCTTTTCCTAGCAAATACTATAAATAAGGAGTCTTCTTAGATGAGAAGCATCTGGTCTCAAAACAATTTTATTTGGAAACTATGTCAAGTATGATGGGATGTTCTCAGAGCACTGATGTCAGATACCCTTCTAGCCGATGCTAAGGCTAATAACAATACTGTTTTAAAAGTCAAGTTCTTAATGGAGGCTTGTCCCAATGGTTCAAAAGGAGATATAGAAAGGACCTCTAACACTAAGATAAATCCCAAGGAGGAACAGGTGTTTTCATTTCTGGTCTCAACCGTTTAACACCTTTAAAAAAATTTTTTATGAAGATATCTGATGCCCATTGAATATTGATTATGGATGAAATTGCTGAGATCTGATTTTTCAGCGTATGGATACTTAGCTTTTTCTGTAATCCTGATTGCGGAAACTCGATTATGGTTGGAGTAGATAACTGTTCAATGTTGAAATTATTTTCCTGGCACCATTTTGTAAATGTGCCCCAAGTTCTGTATAATTATTTGAAGTTGAAGCGTTCCTGGCTGACAGTAGTGTTAGAGTAGCCTCATTTGTTCAAATATGCTCCTTTCACGAGCCAGGCCGTCAGCTTTAATTTCTCTTATTGAGGATGTTGCCTCAAGAGATCCAGAATCTTGGGGAGGCTGAGTGGAGGGGCTATCAACATTGACAGGACTGTAGAAAACCATGGTCTCCTCGGCAAAGCTGGTAAAATCAGGATTATCTTTACTTCTTCTCTGTGGATTTTCTCCAATACCCCCAGGTGTGGGAGAGGGGGAAAGGGAGAAAGATATAAACTAGAGGAAAATTCAAAGGGATGGAGAGAGCATCTACTGGTATTTCCTTCTTGACAGGGAACCTGGTACAAAATAAGGGAAGTTTGGTGTTCCATTGGGTCGCCATTAGACCTATGTTGGAAGTTTCCCATCTCCTGCATATTTTGCGAAATATCTTTGGATTTAACTCCCATTCTCCAGGTGACATTCTCCTCCTGCTCAGGAAATCTGCTTCTTGATTGTCTATTCCAGGGAGATATATGGCTACTATATCTAGGAGATTTGCTTCTGACCACAAGAGAATATTCTGGACTAGTGACCAAAGCTTGTGGCTCCGAGTCCCTCCTCTCTTGTTGATATATGCCACAACTGTTGTATTGTCGTAATATATCTTCAGCGCCTGCCCCTTGATGTGTTGTGGGAAGTAAAGAATTGCATTCCATACCGCCATCATCTCTCTGTAATTTGATGACTCTGCTGCTGTCTTGTTGTCCCAAGAACCCTGGGCTGTTAGCTTCTGGTAAGTTGCTCCCCACCCTCGGGAGCTTGCATCCGTAGTTCTGCACTTCCAGACATGAATTTGTAATCGAATTGGTTTGAAATTGTCTGCCTGTAGCCACCAATGTTCTCACAGATCGACAGGAAGGTAGATGAGTTGTCTAAGTTTCTGACATTCCTTCCACTGGGACAGGAAGAAGACCTGAAGAGGGCGAAGATGTAACATTGCCCACTGGACTGCTTCTATGGAAATACTAACACCTTGAATAAATTTCCCTTGGCTCTGGAAACGATTAATTGGAAACTATCTTGATCTCCAAAATCTTTGGTTTTGGGAGTTCCACTAACAGTTCTTTGTATCTAGGACTACTCCCAGATAGTCCAGACGTTGGTATGAGTTGTGACTTCTTCTGTTTAATCCCAACCGAGGGTCTGGAGAAAATGTTAAGTTCTCTGACATGGGCTGCCAATAAGACTGGATTGTCGGCCACTATTAGAAAACCGTCCAGATAAGCAAAGCAACAAATTCCCATCATTCTCTCCAAAGCCACACTATATCTTGGAAAATACCCTGGGTGCTGTAGAAATCCCAAATGGGATTTGGTAATGGCTCCGTTGGATGTGGAACCTTAGATATCTCCGGTGTTCTGGATAGATCGGTATGAAGAGATAAGCATCTTCAAGATCTACTTTGTATTACCAATCTCCCTTTCTTAAATGTTAGCGTACAACCCTCAAAGACTCCATTCTGAAAGATTTTATTATTCGAAACTGATTTAGGAAACGGAGGTCCAAAATAGGTCGAAATTCCCCTGATGATTTTCTTAAATGAACAGAGGAGAATAAATCCCCATTCTTCTGATACCTTTTCCAGAATTTTCTTGGCCATCATTGAGGTTAAGATCTCCTTTAAGTTTTTCTTTGCCAGTGGTGTCTTTGGCTCCCTGGCTGCAAAAAAGACGTTCTTTGTGGGGGGTTGCAGAAATTCTAGGTGATAACCTAGTGATATAGTCTTTAGCACCCAACAATCTGTCATGGATTGCACCCATACATCCCAAAACTGTTGAAGTCTGCCCCCCACCTTGGGATAATGGGCTGAGACACCTTCATAAGGTTCTCTCCTTGGTTGTCTGGTACCTCTGGGACGAAAGGATGTATTTGTTCTCCAATTCCTATTATTGTAAGTTTTCCCTGGTCTGTAGACTTTGACTTCGCGAAATAAATACCTGGGCTGGTTAAAAGTTGGTAAAGGCCTTCTAGGTCTAGTATACTGTGGCAGTAAAAAAAATGTATTATCTACATTCTTTGAAATAATTTCTCTTAATCGATGTCCAAATAGGAATTCTCCCTCAAAAGGTAAGCTGGTAAGATTGTGCTTGGAGGCAGCATCTGCCTGCCATTGACCAAGCCACAGATCTCGACGAGTGGCTACTAAAAGCTCCAAGGATTTGGCTGAAAGCTTTAGATTATCCAATGCAGCTTCAGAAACGAAGGAGTTAGCAAAAGATATATTCTGGATCATCTCTCAAATCTGTTCTCTGGGGGTGCCATCCAAAAGTGCTTTATCCAAAATTTATTAGCTCTCGACAAACCTGTAATAGTTAAAGCTGGCCTTACAGTTGCACCTATCATGACATATAAACATTTTAAAAGTGAATCTTGACATCTTTCCATCAAATCTTTTAAAGTTGCCCCGTCATCCATTGCTAGGGAAGTTCTTCATGCCGTTCCTGCAATAGCTGCACCGACTTTAGGAGGTGTATTCCAGTCCCTTGTGTCCTCTTGTGAAAAAGGATACATATTTTAAAAAATGCTGGTGTAGGTGAATATCTACGATCTGGCACACGCCATTCATTCAGAAATATTTCTGTTATCTTCTCATGGACTGGGAAGACCTTGCTGATTCAGAATGGAACCATCTGTCCTGTAGCTGAGACTTTTCAAGTTGGTCAATAGATAAAGTTTTATGCATAATGGTAATTAGATGCTCCATTGATCAATGTTAGTGTCAGATTGAGTCCAGTTATCTTCAATCCCTTCACCCTCCTCTCTCACAGAAGGGCCCAGATTCTCATTTCTAACTGGTCTAACCAAAGGCAGTGCCTTATCTAAGACTGCTTTTGTTATAGTTTCGATCATCGTCAGAAGTTTCGATGACGTCAGAAGAGTGTGCCCGATCACGTGACGTGGAAGTAATCTGCACCGCTTCCAACTTCGCCTGCCGAAACCGGGAGGCAAAGCCTTAAACCTTCACTACGCTAAGCAGCGTAGCGCAGGTCTTCAATACCTGAGAGATGGCATTGGAACTGAACTTCTAGCAGTGTACTGAGGAACAGGATAAAAAAAGACAAGGAGGAAAGGGGTGGAGCTACTATTTATAAGCTGATGAAGTCCTGGCAGTTCAACTGAGGGAGGGATTAACCCATGGTTGCCCACTGCTGTGAGTAGGCACAGGAAATGTTTGCTTTAATAGAATAAAGTATGTTCCAAAATACATTCTACTTCAGTGAACTTACGTCTTACATGTCCTTAATTAATCCTTTTCAGTTGTGTTAACCTGTGTGCCAGTGAGATATCGGCTTTCTCCTTTTGTTAAAACCATGACAAAATAATGGAGATTTTTTTTGGCATCTGTGGTACCTGTCAAAGTTTTCAGAACTAGTAATAATCCATAACACCTCTTAAAACAACATGCCATTCTTATTGTTAACAAACATGGCACCATGTATGAGGTAAGTTGGAACCCTAGACAAATGACAGAAAATGATAGTCTAATGAGGACTTTAGCTTATATAATTTTAACTTTAAAACTGCTAATGTAAATGTAAAAATGTATGTAATTGTGAGTGCTGCTACTCAGCAGAAGACCACGGCAAACAGGAAGAACACGGCATCAATTACTCAATTGTTTGTATGTGTTAAAGATTTTTTTTTTTTTTAAATTAGAAGAATAATGTTTCAGGTACCTGTGACATAGGAAATCACCTTAAAGGATAACTGTTTAATAAATAGTACATGGGGAAGGGAAATAGAATTGGTTGTTCCTACCTCCCAATATTGTTTCTGTTTCTGAGTGCCAGCACAAAGGAAACTGCTTCAGTCAGGCTTCCTCCTGGTGTCAGTACTATCTTTAAGAAAGTCCAGGACACCTGGCAGATGAAAACAGTATATGTTGTATCACCAAAATGATATTGGGAGGTAAGAAGAATTATTCCTACCTCCCTGCCCCAGGTACTTTTTATTTTTAAAAAGTTAAAATTTAAAGTAGAATTGTCCTTTAACAGTTATTAATAGTTACATTTTTTTACTTCCTGTATATTTATGTTCTGAACATAAGTCTCTGTTTAATGCAGTGCAGTACAAAGGGGAAAATGTCACAATCTGTTTCCCAAGCATCAGCAGAGATGGATTACAAACAGAAGATGCATCCATTGCTATCATTGGTGCAACAATCATGTATGCTTGTGTCCTATTTGCATGGTAGGTTTCCATTTATCTCTACATAATGACATAATTATCAGACATATATAGACATTTAGAAACATGTTCGTTTATATGATAACAATATCCTTTTTTTCAGGCACAGTAACCAGTCCAGTATAGTATCAAATAGCTACTAAATGGAAAAAATATAAAACAAATATTGGAAAATGAAAATAAAAGGGTTAAACTTAAAAATGTAAAAGTTCTATAGTTACATATGGAAGAAATGTCCTGTCCTAAGCATCCCCTTCAATTAGTAAGGGCTAGGCCACTCTAGTGTGTTACTCACATGCTTATGATCGCATTTTGTGATCCGTTAGCAATTGAGAATTGCACGCCAGAATATCACAATGAGGACCACCTCACCGTGAGCTGCGATTCTATTTTGGATCGCATGCGATCACCATTTTTTGCAAATTGCGCGCGCTCCGATTATGGATTATTACTGAAATTGCACATTGTATTTGCTTGTTACCGTGTGCTGTAGTGTGGCTGCAGCCTAAGTGGTTGTCCACATGAGAAGACTGTGCAGAACATGGAACTGGACTCAATAAGGGGAGCAGGACTGAAGTGGCACTATAACAAAAAATCCTCCCATTCTACTGTTCTCTCAGAGGTCACTATATAACATTGCCGGTTTGCACCCTGGGTATGGCAGCATGATTATGGTTTCAGGAAATAGTCTAAACTTCCATTTGGTAAAAACTATTTACTGTACAGCGCTGCATCCCCAAGTGGCGCTTTATAAATTAATAAAAAAATTAAGAGTTGTATGCACACCTTTGGATAAATATAATCATATATAGCTTTGAATTTCCCCTTGGGAATAGTTAAGAAACCTGTAAATCTTGTGTAAAGGTGGCAGTACACATATTGCCATAGGAAACAAGTTTATTTTAACTTTACTTTTATGTGCCATTTTATGTGCCCCCCCCCCCCCCCCCCCCCCCCCCCCCCCCCTTATAAAGAAATGCCAAAGATGCCCCTGAAGGGACTTACCTGGCCCGGTCCCTTGATGCCTGGGTGCTGGCCCCTGCTCCTATTTCAAGCTTGTTTTGAGCAAAAACAGGAGCCGAAAGCCTCTGCGCTGACAGCTGCTCTACTTCCTGGTCATGGCTGTCAGGCAATTAGGCACCTTAATTGACAGCCGCAACCAGGCAGTAGAGCGGCTGTCAGCCACAGAGCAGAAGAGTACTGCCCTTCAGGGGCATCTTTGTCATATATTTAGAAACTTTTCTTACTTTTTGTACAATTGTACAAGTATCTGATTTTTATGAAATTTCAATAAATTTTTATAAATTGTGTTAACAAATATTCACATTATAGTAAAGAATCATATTTAGAAAATAATTGCATAATAAGAATCCAAAATCAATTCCTGCGTTTGGTAGAGATGAACTTGAACTCGAACCAGAGTTCGAGCCGAACTATTCGAGTTCAAATGGACTCAGATTTCTCGAACTATCCTGGAGCTGGATTTTCGATATTTTCGGACTTTCTTTAATTATTGAATACGCGAGTAAATATCAAATTCTCTAATCTGTGAGTAAAATGTCTATTATACCTATACGTGCGTAAATATCGAATCCGCGAGTAAAATGCCTATTATACCTATACGCGAGTAAATATCGAATTCTCAAATCCGCCAGTAAAATGTCTATTATACCTATACGCCAGTAAATATCGAATTCTCGAATCCATTTGTTGTTCATGGGATAATTATCGAATGTTCGAACACGAGAGCTCGAAAGTAGCGCGTGTGAGAATAAAATCGTTTTTCCGAAAGTCCTGGATATTCGAACACATTCCCCAGACCATTTCACAGGTCCCACAGCCATTTACATTAAGTTACCATTGATATTTTAATTGTATTTCATTTGAACTTTTCAACTATTTGACTTCCAATGACTTTAATGGGTCCATTTTCAAACTTTCGAACTTTCCATATAGTCTGAAAACTATATAGTTCGAAAACGGACCGAACTTTCGAAAATTCGTCCATCTCTAGTGTTTGGCTCATTTTATCTAACAAACAATTGAACAAAATTGACCCATTTGTGGCTAGCTTTAGTTGAAGTGATTCGACAAGCTAAAAAAAGTCAGGGAACAGGACTATAATTAGTTCAATACATAACAGGCCGAGAGGTGCTTATGGTTATATGATGATACACATAGAATATGAAAAAAAAGGAAAAGATTCTAGGCACTCAATGGAAATATATATACAGTTACCGTATACTGTATTTACTGCATAATACAATGTTTAGATGCTATTGAAAAAAAATATTTGGTCACAAAATACAGATCCATATTGGGATTGTCTGATACAGTTTCTATTGGGATGTGGTCACAAAATACAGATCCATATTGGGATTGTCTGATACAGTTGGGGTGTGGTCATAAAAAACTGATAAAGGCACAGTAATGCAATTTTGAAATACCATGCAATATTTTCAGGGCGATTCAAGAAAAGTTATTTTTCGTTAAAAATGGTGCTTATTTTGCCCCAACCAATCAGAAATTATTTAACATTTGAAAGCTAACATCTGATTGGTTGGGGCAAAATTAGCACCATTTTTAACCATAAGAACTTTTATTAAATAACCCTCTTTATAACAGAGAAACATCTTATTATACTAGGATAGTCTAATTTTGTCCTTTACCTGTTGTTGTGCTACACTGCCCATTTCCCCTGACATACTTTAACTTGATCTTGAGAATTGTATGAAAACATCTAGATTAGACATCACTATATTATACAGTTATTAACAGATGATCATTAGTATTTCATGTTTGGGACATCACACACCACATTGAAATAAGGTTAGTCTGGAGTGCTATGGTCCAGCTGTGCTTTGTATTAGTATTAGTATCTGAATGAAGAAAGCAATAAAATAACATTATCTGCCTGAGTGAGAGCAACACACCATAAACAGTTGACAGTTCCAATGAGGAGGAGGAAAAAGGAATCTGATGAGTGAGACTCATGCCAAGAAAACACACAAGCTATTTACAGTTATCTTACCATGGGGATCATTGCCAGGTGATATATGTAACAGTCTTTGATATAGATAAATATGTTTGAATAGAAATAATAGAAAGGCTTGGAAATGCAGCAACTAGAAATTCTAGAAGAATGTTGAGTCATCACATATTTAAAATATCTATTGCAATTAAGCCAGCATTTTTAAGATTTGGACCCCTACACCAGTAACAGCTGCCCTCTGTATTGCTGTACCCAGCAGCAATATTCCAAGTTCTTTATTTATTCCGCTCATCCAAACTGTGACCCATAACTAAAGATAGGAATTGTACACTCTTACCTTTTAACACCCTGAGGGCTGGAAGACATAGCAACTTCAACTCTTAAAATGGAAATATTTCATAGTCGGGGCATTGAAAAGAGGTAGGAACTGCAAATTCAACATTAATATATTTTATTAGCTGAAAGGTTGGGAGACAATACAACTCCTAAAATTCTAACCATGTATCAGCCAGACTATGTTATGATCCTGGATGGCCCACCAGCGGTGTTTGATCTGACTCACCATATCTCTCCTGATTTCTATATTGCTTTTTAGATTTCTATGGCTGTGACCCGATATTTTGGCTGCGACGGTCGATCTGGCCCAAATATTCTTAATATTCTTTTTTTCAGTGAATCAGTTGTGCGGCTCGTACCACTTTAATTTGCACCGGTCAGACTACTGAATGGATTGAATGAAAATAAGAAATTGTCAAGTGTGTTCACAGCTTAACGCTCCATATTAACTATGCATGCATCATTTCATCAGCATGTGATTTCACTCTGCACACGTACTGGAAACTTCCTGTGCTGTTACTTTAAGAAAATAATTCACTAATCCATCTGTTTCTATTTCTTTGAAATATTTACCATGTCACGACTCCTTCGAGGTACCACTACCAGAAGTATTTAAACGCACAAAAGCCACGTCCATATAAGTTTAATTAAAGGACAGCTACACTGTGAAAATTGAATTTCTGTGAAAAAGCGCATGTATCATCTGCTCCTTATAGTTGTCCTTCAGTGCCTATTCAAATTCCAGGAAACTGAAGAATAGGAGCCTTTCTGGGTGTAAAAATGTATCTGCCCCACAGGGCAACCACAGGGGGGCCCCATCTTCCTATGACAGATATAGCCTCCTCCCAGAAAACCACAGCAGATGAAGCATTGATAGGGGCCCCTTCATATATTTGTGGGGGGGCGTGTTCCCTCTAAGGTGTGCGCTTGTGCGGGCGCACACAACTCTGCAGGCCTGCGCACACAGATTAAAGTGGTGCGCGCACAAAAATCTGCTGGAAAATAAGTGCTGCAGTATGTAGAGCACACAATTTCATTTTGTATGCGCACAGAAAATTTATATCTGAGCACACTTACAATTTCCAATTAGTGGGAAAACTGGGTGGGAGTCAGTGATTCCTAGTTACGCCGCTGCTTACCAGCCTTCATTCCCTCGGTTCTCTCCATAGCTTGCAGCCACATCTGTGATTGGCTGACTCTCAGCCAATTTACTCCATACACACTGTCTCATTACACCAAACTAAAGAATGACACAACCAATCACACATGCCCACGCGATACAATAAATGTTTAATATATTTTAAAGGGAATGTCCACCCCTCCACACACAAATCGTTACCTGCTTCAAAAACCCCGAAAAGCAGGACTTTGTTATGTTGAAAATTTCCAATTCTGCTCCCAGAGTTATTATACTCACATGCTCCTCCTCTCTCCACCGCCACGGCTCTGCACTTCCGGGTGAGGCAGTCAGTGTCGTCCAGGATAGTGACATCATGGCCAATCACTGACTGCCATTCCCGGAGCAGTCTCTACTGCGGCTGCGCAAGACCAGAAAACACAGCAGCCGCAGTGGAGACTGAATGAGCAGACTGGAAGCGGCGGTGGAGCGAGGAGCTTGCGAGTATAATAACTGTGTCTGGGGGCAGAATTAGGAATTTTCAACATAACAAAGTCCTGCTTTTCTGAGGTTTTAAAGCAGGTAATGATTTTTGTGTGGAGGGGTGAACATTCCCTTTAAGACTGCAATATGGGTTGCTGTCTGGAATACTTCAAACATTCTGTAAAACTAGTATCTGTTTAGAAAGTGTTTTACACACCTTAATAGCGAAACATATGGTGGGAATAAAACTCCTACTCCATACACCTGCTGCAACTGTTACTTGTAAACAATCTGAGCTGATATTTGAAACACGCCTTTGTGTAAACCATAATTCATTCAGCCAACTTCCATCTTTCTTCCTAAAGCAATGAAGCATCCTATCTAGCAGAGATGTTTGGGCCCATGTGGATGATTAAGGTGTACACCTATGAATTCCAGGTCAGTAGACACAATTACTATTTATTTTACAATCATATGTTCTTGTATTATCACTAGGAGTTTAGTGGTTGCTACTGTAGTTACATTGTTAGTCTGAGCGAAAAGAAAATGTCAGAAATGTCTAGCCTATGGCCTTTCAGATGTTTTAAAACTCCAACTCCCGTCCTAAGCATTCCTTGGTTGCATTTTCCCTATACCATTGATTTAATTGATTTGATCCTAGTGTTAAACCCTTGTCTGTCAGATATATTTTTGCCCTTATTTTCTAATTAACACTAACCTGGTCAAGTCTATTTAGCTAATTAATAGCTTTGAGTTACTACATGAGTTAAGGTGGGTGCACCCAGTATCAATGTTTCAAACATACAAGAGGAAATCTGTAAGACTAACAAATCAACTCAACATGTGGCTTCACACAGTCAAGAGAGTTCTCCCTGTATAGAGAGATCCCTCGTGACTGCCATACACCTATTGATCGTGGCCGACTCACTGTACTTTGGTACTGGGAGATGACCTTGACCAAAGGAAATTTTCCATTTATAACGACAGTTTCTGATGCTGATGCGGAATGCTCTTCGGCATCCGAAAATTCATTACGGACGTACACACATTACTAATTAAGGGCCAGTCCCTGTAGTACCGAAGGTGTGGTCCCTTTATCGCTAATGTGTGTACCCAGCTTTAGTCAGTAAAGTCCTATAAACTGGGTGGTTTGATTTTTCAGCAGGTTTTATTGAAGAATGGGAGGTAAAGGAGCTATGTCTTACTGTACCTCCTGTTCTTCAATAAAACCTGCAAGAGCCAGGAGAGAAGATACAGAATTTACCCAGTCTTGCGCTCCTCGGCTGATCTTTTGACCAGTCCCGATACACTTTGTACTCTATGCGCATAGATCTTCTGACCAGTCCCGTTGCACTGTGTACTCTATGCACATGCACAGCGCAAATGTTCATGCACATAGAGTACAATGTGTGTTGGGACCTGTCAGAAGATCAGCAGAGGAGTAAGAGGCTGGGTAAGTTTCTTATCTTCTCTCCTGGCTTCTGCAGGTTTTATTTAAGAACCCATTTTATTTACCTCCCGTTCTTCAATAAAGCTGAAATCACCAAAGTCAATTTCTCAGGTGGAAATACCCTTTATAGGGTAACTGTGGTTCATACCTTTAAAAAGACTCCAGGATCATGCTTCTAGCTGCAATCTATGTGCTCCGGTTTCTTGCCTTTCTCTGCTGCCTCTTTGATGGCTTTCTGAGTTTAAGTGAGCTAACGCAGCCGTAAAGCATAGACCAGTGCAGCAGCCATACCTCATTGGCTGTTACCACCTTTACCACCTTGACTAATAGCTGCTGTGTGGAAGTGCGGCAGAAAGTGGGAAGGAGCCAGAGGAGTTTAAGATAAGATAGGGCTCTGGAAAAAATGATTGCAGAAATTGGGGTTTGGGGGTGCTTACTCTATGTGTAGGGGGTGAACATTCACAACAAAATGCCCTGTTATGCTTTAGACCAGTGTTTCTTAATTTGTGTGACAGGTTACACTGGTGTGCATTGAGTGAGCTAGAGTTGTGCCACTACATTTTGTTTATCAATATATTCTCAAGACTAATTTTAATTTTTGCCATGTCTTAAAATATATATTGTAATAGAAAGTAGAGTTACAGTATAGTCATTACAGTTTTCAAATTCTATAACAATGTACACTGGGAAGGGTATGGTGATTACACAAGGGTTTAGCATTGAAAGCACAGGTAAACTGATATGAAACTCTGGTCACACAGGCTGATCATACACACGCCTGATTTTCAAGCGAGGCACGACCACCGACGGCAGAGTGGTAGACCCGACGCATGGCTGTTCCAGCCGAGAATCGTCCGTGTGTATGCGCTCGGTCGACAGCCGTTCGTCCGGGTGTACCACTCTGCCGTCGGTGGTCGTGCCTCGCTCGAAAACCGAGCATGTGTACGAGGCTTTACTCCTTTCTAACATAGATTGTTGGGAGAGCAAGAGACGAGCAATAGATGTGACCTGGAGAGAGATTGGTACAGCCTAGACTGAGGGGGACACAGCCTAGAAAAGTAGGTACACAGCCTACTGAGAGATACTGTGATAGAAAATGGGGGCATAGTTTGGAGAGGCTTTAGAAGGGTACAACCTGGAGAGCATTTGTTATTCCCTGGGAGAAATTAGCATTGCAAAATAAATGACAAAACTAAGGATAGTTATATACAGGTCAATAATCCACCCTGATCAACCGATGTAGAAAAATGAATGAGAAAATGTGTAATGTTTGACCCAACTGATCTCTTTCAACAGATTTTAAGGCAAAAACAGAAAATCTCTGTGCGGCCTTCAATAGGTCACATAAAATACCCACTTTTTTTTTAGTAAAGTTACAGAAGTGTATTCCATTTAATAACCAAGTGTTTATTTTATTTTTTGTAGAAAGTTCTTGCTGCTTCTGTTGCCCAGAAGAGGAAGAGGAAGGAGGGAGGGAATGTCTTATCAGAGCACTTGATATGTATCTGGGTCTCCTCAGCACAGTACATTCTTATTGTGTGTAGGATTTGAACCTGTGTATTGTTTTCTTGTCTGGCAGGAGGAAGGAGAGGCGAGGAAGAAGCAGTCCACAGTGGTGGACAGTTAGTGATACACGATGAACGGGAACGTGTGGCATACAGTTATTCCTTTTTCCACTTTGTATTTGTTCTTGCTTCTCTCTATGTGATGATGACTCTCACTAACTGGTTCAGGTGCGCATTCCAGACATTCCAAAGTGCTTAAAACCTCTTGTCTGTCAGAGAAGGTGCTTGTTTAGAAATAGCACTTTCAGATTTACTGTACATTTACATGCCAATCAGAACAGCTCTTACACTGGCCATTGACTTTGACATTCTATATGTACAGCACTCATATATAATGATATGTGTTTTATTGCTATGTTAACAATTTATTTTCCAACACTCATGACATTTTACTGATGAGAGACAAATAAAGGTAAGATTAAGTTCTTGGTTTGCTGGAAGTTGTAGTTTAACTGGATACAGGAATTCCTATGTATACATTATAAGCAAAATTTTCCTTTTGAAATGGATCTGTCCCAAAGCGCTTTTCCCAGAATATGTTTAAGGACCATTTTCAGCATTTTATTGCTGCAACTTGACACATCTCCAGGTGTGACCTGGACCCTAGGCAATTCAGCTGTGTGCGGTTAAATTTTTCATACAATATTAAACCCCATATTTGTCTTGCTTGTGTATACTTGGATATTTGTTGAGTATTCCCTAAATAAATACAGAAGCACAGCATGTAGTTTTGTGCAGGTCATGCTAGATTAACTAGTCTTCCATTTAGTGAAGAATAGTGAACCATTATCATGGAGCTGTAGCATAACATTTTCATGAAGAATTTAATTTTGAAATGTGTAGAATCATTTAGAAATTCTGTAATATATAGTAAATTTAGGAGGCTAAGTTTATGGATGGATGTATGCAGAACTACCCACATAGGAATGATTAATTGGTTCTCATAACCCTAAAGCCAAAATATCAGGTTTAAAGAGCTGCACCTTCAAGTGGAGAAGGCTTTTTGAACAGAGCTGTTCCTTTATAGAGGGGGCTATGACCTGCTCAGCCATAACACTTAAGTTATTGCTTTGTTTTGGTAGCGTTTTAATTTGTAGATCCTGTAGGCAGACCAAACATGTGATGCTGCCATCTTGTGAGAGTTTAGCCAATTAAGCTCTGTGTCCAAATACTGTTCTTACTTAAATTATTAGTTCACCCAAAAAAAGACCCTATGTTATTTATCATTTTAATGGTAACAAGTACATGCTACTGTCTCCTGTTTTGGCCCCTAAGCCCAAATCTTACTACTTACTGATTCGCAATCCTGTCGCGCTGCTGTGTCTCTCCTGTAAGTTCCCTCTGCTCTCGCTCCTTCCCCTAACCTGTGTGCAACCGCAACTTTGCCAAACCAAGCAATGACAGGTGCAAACGTTTGCCCATGCAATTCATTTGCTTCAACTAATTAGATGTTAGCTTTTTACTGCCTTTAATAAAATAATTAACTTACAGGGATAAAAGTTCTTATCTTTAAAATGGTGCTAATTTTGCCCCAACAAATCAGAAGTGAGCTTTCAAATGGTAAATAACATCTGATTGGTTGGGCCAAAATTAGCACGATTTTTAAGAACTTTTATTACATCTCCCTGATAGAGTCTAGTTAGTTAGTTAGTCTACAACTGCCAAGACATTCATCTGCATTGAAGGATTGTTAAATATTAGGGCCCTATTTACCTACAGTAGGTTATCGTTAATGTAAGGCCTCCGGTCATATATTCACAACGGCATGACTGCACAATACCATGCAATGGTAATGGTCTTAAATTTACAGCCGCAATCATAATTGTACACCTCAATCCTAAATATACGAACGCAATCGTAAATGTCCAAACATGATCGTACATTTACAATCAAGGTAACAATCTTTAAAGGCACAGTATTGCAAAATAGCTTTACCGCACCTTTATAAATACTAACCGTAATTAGAGCCTTTGGGCTTCCCATATAGATGATGATTGTGTTTCCAAACTGTTTTGGGCTATTTATTCAGTTTTCAACAAGCAAAACTTACTGGTAAGCATTTGCAAAAAGAAAAGGTTTTTTTTGTAAACATAGTAAAAGGTAGATTGAGCATTGTTTACCTAAATGTTGCAGCGACCAGCAGGGCTGATTGACTGGTTGCTTGTGATTCCCATGTTCAGTGAAAATGCTTCAATCAAAAGTTTATTGGGTTGTAAAATTGAGCAAACATTCTACCATGTTTCCTGGCAGGCTGTCCTATCTGTTGGAGGTTAGATTTACTGAAGAAGTTGCTGTGGTTATGTTTTTCCTTGCTGTAACAAGTATAAAATTGGGGTCTACATAAATAAAAAAGAGAAATAGATACACTGTGTAGAATAAACGATGGTTTCACTAAAATGCATTTTTATAGAGAACAAGGAAGCAATGCCTACAGATATTAATACTAGGCATGTTAAAATATTGATAATGAATGTCACAGCTCTGGAAAAAAGGAGCTAACTAAAGGGCATGCCTGGCCTAAATAAACTAGGCTTAGAAATGTTTACCACCCCCAAAAACCTACCGTAGGTTTTACATTATGTATATGTTCCAAAGATGACCCTGAAGTAACTTGCCTAACCAGGTCCCTTGGCGCTCCTCTGCTCTGCGCATGATAGCTGCTCTACTTCCTGGTTAAGGCACGATGTGACATCACACTCAATTGCCTGACAGCTGTAACCAGGATGTAGAGCGTCTGAAGCGCAAACGCCCCCTGGTCCTGTTTTTGCTTTGGAACATATGCATAATGCAAAACCTTGGGGGGGGGGGATAAACATTTCTAAGCTAATTTTATTTTAGGCTGGGCCTGCCCTTTAATGTCTCTTTTAAAGTGCTTGTTCAGGCTTAAAGATAAACAGGGAGATGTAATAAAAGTTCTTATCGTTAAAAAAGGTGCTAATTTTGCCCCAACCAATCAGATGTTATGTACTATTTGAAAGCTAATATCTGATTGGTTGGGGCAAAATTAGCACCTTTTTTAACGATAAGAACTTTTATTGAATAACCCTGAAATTGTGTGAAAAATCACACTTAATACACTCATATGATTGGAAAGGCTTAAATTTGTCTGCACAGTAACTGTTCTGCTATGACTTCCCTGTTTTTTATTGGATGTGAAGTATTAAATCAGGATTCCAGCCAGTGTCCGCTGCAAAATATTTTCCACAGCGCTGATAAAGAAAACAAAGGCATGTAAAGGAAGTGAAACAGCCACGATGGACAGGCACCTTCTGTTATATCTCTGATGACAACGTTTAAAATGCTTAAACAGAGAAGGAATTTTATTGCAATTTCAGAATAAACAAAATCCTATATACTAACCGAGAGGTGTAAATATGCATGGATCACGGACGCATTAGCTCGAGTGCCACATCATCACCCCTCCTCCCACTGCGCGCACCACTACCGTTGGAGAAGCCCCACACAAGTGCGCATGGACCCCTACTTGCATGTGCGTGCATGGCACGTTATTTAACCGCGTGCACGCACCAGAGACGAGATAAGAGAGGGGGAGGAGGGGGGGAGAGAGGGGAGAGGTCTTTAAATGCAGGGTTGAACGGGATTTGCAATTATTTAAAGAATCAGGGATTTGCTAGTTCAATGAAATTTTAGCAAGAGAAGTTTTAAGGAAGTTACATCCGTTTATATACACAATCTTATTATTTCATTAGCATTATGTTGTACAATATATTCTATTGGTTACATTGTATGTATAATTACATTTTTGATTGATTGTTTATTTTAAGTTTTAATGTCATATTACTCACAAATCACTCCTTCTATCTTACCCCTATCCTGAGACACTCCACTCCCTCCAGTAAAGCAGACTTAAAAATCCCCTAACTTTTGAGAGATGGTCTATGGTTTCTAAATTCAGCATACAAAAACTCCCTACCTTTTTTTTTATATAAAGAGATAGCATAGGGAAGCAGAAATAAATGTATTTTAACTAGAACAAAATGGTTCTAAAACAGGCCCAGACGTTTAGCCAACTCTTCACAGAAGCAAAAGTTATAGTTTATCAGGTGAGCTCACTACACAGAAGACAAGGAGGAAGCACTGGTTAACTGTATCCTAGACATGCTGTTCACAATAACATAGCAGGCAAGGCTGATAAAGGTAATTTGTCCAAGAAGTTAAGCCATTTTAAACCTGCTGGGTACCCCTGCTGGGTACACCCGGGCAAAAGTAACCACGGACGGCAGTTCACGATCAATCAGCTGTGATTTACCAACATACCCCCTCGCCCGTAGTCCGATCCCAATACACGGTGCTATTGGTTGGTCATCTGTAAATATTGTATGGTGTGTACCCAGCCTTAAGCTTTGTACATACTTGGACAATAAATAAAACATTTTTGGATCATACAGGTTTGCACATTACAAGCCATGTGTATGACATGACACCAACCTATCCTGTGGCCAACAAACAAGCACTATCGATTTTCTTTCTGACTGATAATTTCCATTATTTGCTACTGGCATCACATAACTAAATAAAGCTTATAACAAGTGTGGAAATGTATAATCATCTAAATGATTATGGGGAGGTCAGTTGCATAAACAAAAATCTGACGTGTAATCAGTGACGAGTCTGACATTTGTATACCCATTATTAATCTACAGGTATAAGAAGAAAGAGCCATATTTATAAAGGCAGAGTATCCCTTTTTAGAAATACCATGCCTTTAATGATCAGTTTAATGATTGCTAATTTATGATCATTCTAACGCTCATTAAAATGATCGTAAATCTATAAATCTATGCCCGTGATCGTAGACTTATGATCCCCATAGAATACCATTGTGGTAGTTTATTACCGAATGGTATTCTACAACCGAACATTCGTAAATTAACAAAGGTTCGGCATAAATGTACGATCACGGACATACATTTACGGGCGCCGTTGTAATTTACTGATAACGTGCGGTATTGCTAATGTGCGATGACTCTGAAAGAATATTTGACACAAGCAATTTTAACTGTTGCCAGAGGGTTTCATAACATAACAGATGATAAATATGTGAATAAGAATAATAAGAATAATATGTGAGTTTGATTGTGAATAATGTTTGTACACCACTGTGTCTTCTCTTTCTAGCTATGAAAATGCATCTCTGGAAACTATTTTCACCCATGGCAGCTGGCCTACATTTTGGATTAAGGTAGCTTCATGCTGGACCTGTGTTCTTCTTTACTTGTGGATACTTTTGGCTCCATCTTGCATTTCTGGAACAAGCCAAGGCCAGAGAAACAGTCGCCAGCCCCATGTTCTACGGAGGAGACATTTTAGAAGAGTGTCCGTTATTAAGGGATCTTCTCTGATGCCTGCAAATGATACAGGCAATAGGCCTTAAAGTAGGATCTTCAAACAGTGCAACAACATGGGATTCAAGATTATGAGGAATAATGGAAAATAACAAATATTGCTGCATAGAAAGTATATTGAAAACAGGAAGACTACTAGATGATACTGCTTGTTGCTTTTAAGGAATATGTTAAGAATCAGTTATTACTTTGGGAGGTTGCATGTATAAGACAAGTATAAGATCGTAGTGCATTGTGCAGTATATGTGCAGCGGTTACTAAAGATTCTAGCTACTGCTGTGTAATAATTGCTCCCACAAGGTATTCATTAGATTATGCCCGGTGACTGGGAAGAGACAGAAAGACGAATGGAAGCTCATTCAATCAATTTTTTGCCAAGTATATGAGCAGGTAAACCAACCTTGCCTCCCCTAGAAACTGCATACATGTGAGGACACAAACCGTTGAAGCCACCATTAAACTATATTGTTATGGCTTCAATAAAACCCTTGATCTTACAGCAGGCTTTGGTCCTGATTGTTGATAGCAAGGTATTATTCCAGCCAGTCTTTGACTTTTGCAATTACCTTTGTGTTTTAATGGTAAGATTTAACAGCCAGGATCCCATAATCCTCCCTGGCATATAACAACCATCTGCTACATTTTGGGCAGCACTACAGGGTTTGAGTAATAAGTTTTTTATTTGCTGAGGTGACTGCTAACACTTCTTAAGCAATGACTTTTAAGCGCCTTGGAAAGCTTAATAGGTTAAGCATCAGTGAGCCAGCACTGTAGTAAATCTCTAATGAACGGACATTCCTGCATTGACCCTTGGAAAAGTCAATGAATGCCCCCAAGACTGAATGACATTTCCTTACAAAGGCTGTTTCTGTAAGAACATCCCATGTGCTATTTGCAGTTTAATGTTTGTGAATAGCATTAGGTTGGAAACTATTTGAACATTTTTCAATGATTTATTTTACCTTTTTGCATCTGTAAATGCCAAACAAGTTTTACAGAGAAGATATTCTAAGGCTAGCCTTGTAAAAAGTGCAGCCTACAGACAATACAATTGGACTTGCTCACAAGCTGTGCAGTCTACATACCTCTGCTCTCATCTATGCATAATAAGATTACCACAGTGAAGCTACCTAAAGTGTCCCATAAAGGCTTAATGTGCAAATCCCAGGACAGAATTACTTTGCCTGCCAAGGTCAAGCTGGTTATAAACTGTAATAACACTGTTTATTCTACCGTAGTTGGATCAATTTCCAGGTTTTATTGCCACAGACATTACACATCCCTAGAGACATGATCTGTATTTGTACTAGTAGAATTGTTTTCTAGATGTGTCTAATACTGCACTACTAGATAGATACCTCTAAAGCACAGGCTGAATTCAACTAACCATCTCACTCTACCAGTCAGAAATGATGAGGTTTTGTCTATAAGGGACAGGCTTATTAAACTGTGGTATTCCCAATGAAGAGGATTTGGGGCCAAATTTTCCCAAAATTCACTACTGCAGAAACACCACAGTTCAGAATAACAATAATATTTTGTCTACCTGCATAATAAAGATACAGTACTGACAGCATAATGTCTGTTATTTAGTGTGGTATTCTGTAGGCAGTGTAGGTTTCCCAATACTGATTAAATACTCCCCTGGATATTTCTTATTATGTATAATTTTATCCCCTGAATGCAGTTACAGGAAGGTCTGGTGTTAGAGGATTTGGTTTAAATACTGTAAAAGGATTGGTGTTAAAGCTTTAAACAAATTTAAACTTTATGTCCAATAATAATAATACTATGGATCCTATGTATTATTCCATAAAATAAAGTACACAGACTGTAATCGTTAAACAAGTATGTAAATATTACAGCTTTTCAGAACATGGTGTCTCGTCTAGTTTTGCATAACAAATAGAGGAGGGGGAGAGAAGGAATGGAGCAGCCAGGCGTTGTTGCAGATAAATAGTGTGATAAAGTATGTTGTAGAGACAGAAAGAGGTGCTTGGTTTATTCACAGGGGTATCTACAGTTAAAGGTCAGGGGTCAGAACCATAACCAAGTATTTGTGCAGGTGTCTTATTCATGCACCTGCCTCCCTATCTCTTATTCAAAATACCACCATCTATAACATTTCATGGATACGTAGTAACATGGATACCATATTCACCTCAGTGTTTTCATTGTGTAAAAAAATATTTGTCAACCTTAACACAGAATTAGCTAAATGATAAGGTTTCTGTTTTTCTCACTAAGGGTCATGTTTATTAAAGTGCGCTATTGAAAGAAAATGCTGCTCTTTGGCTGACATTGGGCCGTATTTCTAAAGATTTGTTATCAGCAAAGTCGAATAAAGAATCTTTATTATGATGGCAAAATTGATATGTGCTGGTATCGAACTATCGCCCGGTATCCCCTTTTTAGCCGCATCGGCCATTTACGTCTTTGGGAAAGCTACCGCTTCTATCAGCTGTTATTCCAATCGTAAAAAAGAGTTTACCGAAAACAAATCTTTATAAATATGGCCCATTGTAATATAGCAACTGGTATTGGTGTTTTACTTCATCCATATGCAGTTGTGAAATTCAGTATCGGCCATAGATTACCATTGCAGTCTTTACTGGAATGTTTTGCACAGCCTTAAAATAATGACGGAGGCTCACACAGCTGTAAACTGCATGTATTACAGTATGTACAATATAAAATTATGATCATGTTCACACATTTATAATCTCGATCGTAATTGTAAGATCGCCTATACAATACCATGCGGTAAGTCTACTACCGCATGGTATTGTACAGTTGAATGGTTGTACTGCAGCTGTACTTTAACGCTTACCCATGGTATCATAAGTTTCCAATACCATGGGTTATTAAATATGCCCATTTTTAGAAGAAAAGAAAAGGTAGCACCAGATATAGTAGTATAGTAAAATTGATTTACGTGGTTGGAACAGGACACAAGTAGTCGCCAGAGGATTTCTGGAGGTTGGAGAACTCTGTACATTTGCTTCTATTAAATATGTTTAATAGTTTAGTAATAGATTGTTTGATGACCTTTAACTTAAAGGTAGGCATACACGGCATCAATATTCCGATCGATACAATCAAATTGATTGGATTATCAAAGCCACTTTTTCGGGTTTTCGATAGACCGATTGGCGATATTGATCGATCTATCGAAAATAACCTGATCGGGCAAGATGGAAAAATTTCCATCAACCCCATCTGCCAGAGCCAGACCGTAGTTTTCAAGCTGAAATCTATGGAAGATCGCTGGGGCAAGGTAGGGATATTCGATAGGTTCTTTGTTTTGGACGATCGCAAATACGATCGGAAGAATATTGGTCCGTGTATGGCCACCTTAAATTTATGTAAAAACCCTCAGCCGCCCTCAATAAGGTATGATGTTTTCCTAGTCAGCCTAATCTTTTGCTCTGAAGCCTGGTACCGCGGTCAATTTTGTCCATATCTTCCTGACTGGGGGCCAATTTATTAATTTATTAATTTAATAATCATAAAAGTACGACCACAGCCTTACATCCACAGCCACAGTTGTACATGAACGATCTTACGGACACACAATACCAAGCTGTAGTACATTACCCATATGTTATTGTATAGGCGATCATAAAATTACAGGATTGGGTGAAATATGTCAACATGTTAGATATCTGTTGTATTCAATTAGATCAACTGGACTTGAAGTTTAGTTCTTGAGGACGTTTCGCTAGTCATCCAACTGGCTTTCTCAATTCAACATGTTAGATAAGTGGGTTGGGATAAATAAAAGAGGGTCAAATTGTCTACATCAGCTACTTTCTATGGTGTCCAATCAACAAAGCTTTTCCATCTTTATGATTCCTATAATTCACATGTGTGGCAAACCAATTTTTAGTTGGGTTTTGTTTACACTTAGGGCCATATTTGTAAGGCTGCGGTATCGCTTTTTAGTGATACCATGCCTTTAACTTTCAGTTTAACAATTGTAATTTAATGATAACGATCATAAATCTATGATATGGCAATCATAGAGTTAGGATCCCCATAGAATACCATTGTGGTAGTTTACAATGCATGGTATTCCACCACCGAACGGTCACTATTGTACATTATCGATAATGTGTGGTATCGTTAAATTGCGATACCGCGAATTCTTAAATATGGTTGTATGACATCTTTACAGTATCTGTATTCGGATTTTACTTACCATCTTTATAGTATAATATTAATTACATGTACTCAGGGGCAAGTGCAGGGTATCCAAATGTGAAAGTGCTATTATAGACAATGGGGAGCTTAGCACAGCACTTACATTTAACCACACCCTCTTTTAAAGGCCATTCGCATGTTGAAGTATACCTTTGCAATATTTTCCTTGCCCCAAGACCTTTTGCTGCATTAATAATGCTTCCCTTTATTTTAAAATATAAGGATATTAGAAGTCACCAAGGAGTTCCATGACTATATAAAAGTATGTGGCCTCTGTCACTTTTTAAGAGATCAGTTTCGCACCTGTTCCCTAACAAGCAACATCATATCTGCATCTTGGCTCCCATTGCATTAATCCCCTTTCATATTGACAACCTTAGCACTTTCTGATGACCTCAAGGTGCCAGAACTGCAGGTAACTATAAACCAGCAGAAAGCGGGGATTAAAATCGCCCATGTGTACTATATTATACTTTTGGACGTTTCTCCCTACACATTACTGGCATCAACTTAGTATCAAACATATGTAAAATATATCTGGATTCTTTTTTTTTATTGCCATAATTTAACATATATTAAAGATATTCCGTTGCCTGCATTAGTACTGTTTGTTCTCTTTGTTTTTAATAATTAAGTGCATTTATTTCAATAAATGCTTTATTACAAGTGCACATAACATAACACACACAATGTGTTATATACAAATATATAAACTTGCATGACTTGTAGTTTTATAAATTCATTTATATATTTCCACAAAGGTTAAAATAAATTATGCACAAGTGCACATTCAGTCCGTACAAAAATATGTTTGCCTATTGTCATTTATACAATTCTATAAAGATATGAATATAGTCAAAAGCTGTCCATACACATTGTCAAATCTATATATCTAGAAATACCAGTGTTTTTATCTCCCATTCATGCCAATTCATTTTGCAATCAGAAGTCGATCGACAAAAATGATTGGGCCAATTGGTTGTACCAACATTGCTCAAACGTTATGGGAAGGTTGGAAGGTAATTTTCTTGTGTACGCCAGCATTAGGCCTCGTAAACACATTAGATAACCTAATTGTCTACAGATTGCTCCAGGTGGATTTATTTAACAATCCCTACACAGACAGGCTGCTTGACAGTAGCTAAGCAGCTTGAGTTGCGCTATGAGAGGAACCGTGAAACCTACTACAGCATGGAAAGAGTGCCCATTGCTCCTTAACATCATTCAGAAAAGTCAACAGATACCTCCAAACTCTAGATTGTTTGACAACAATTATATGACATCTGTACAGGACTTTATTGTTTGCATATAATTGTTATTTTAAATTTGAGGGAGGGAGATCATGAGTTATCAGGGGTCACTGGATATTGATTGTCCTTAAGCACCATATACACTGGCTCAACACGTTTTCCATTTTACCACTCAACAAAGATCGGTAAACTTTTCTGCCTACCCCATCTTCTGTTCTAATCTGTCCTCAGGTTTTAAGCTGAAATGTGCAGAAACATCAAGGTAGGGAACTTCGAGCTGTTCTTCCAATCGGATTTTCGATCATTGCCCTTGATTGTAAATCCGATTGGAAGAAAGTCTGCCCGTGTGTAGCTAGCTTTAGCTCAGTTTAAATTAAGCAGATCATCAATTACCCAATTTACTAAATGTTCCCTGCATAAAAGACAAAAAAAATAAACTTAAAAGGAGAATCATACTCCCCTCCCCATGTTAAACACCTGAAAAATATCCAGGGTAAAGGCCTAAACCACTAGGTTTCTTTGCAAGAAGCACTTCTTCCTATTGGCCACATTGTGAAGGAAAGTTTATGTAAGTACCCAAGGGTGAAGACCTGGAAATTATACATGGCAGGAAGGAGAGGCGTGTAGGTGGTAAATATAATTCTCTTTTAAGGTTGGCACACATGGACATAATTGTGCCTGATAGTCTCAATTATCCATCCATTGAAAGCCTCAGAATGGGGCATGATTTACCAACATGTCTGATCACACAGATCAACCGATTTTAAGTAGGGAAATTAAAGACAATATTTTAAGTCTGATTAACCATAATATAGGCCTAACTAGTCAACTGGGCCCAAATAACAGACTGTGTGTCCCTGCCCTACACAAAAGGTGCTGTCTAGACTACGAGTCATTGAATTCTCGCCAATATGCAAAGCAGAATTTAAAGACCTGCTTAAAGTGAATTAATTATTGGTTGTCGGTTTACTGGCTTACATGTTCTGAAGGTTGTTACTTCAATAACAAATTTGCTGCTGTCATTAATTATTATTAGCACTTCGCATCATTCAATATAAACCATCACACCCATCACATTACATGGGAGGTTTCAGACTGCTCATTCTGGCTTGCTGGGTGCAGGTACATGTCATTTATAATGACCGACTAGAAGGCTAGCCCCTTAATATTCGTTGGTATCACTTCTAAAAGAGGACAAAGCAACTGTTTATGCAACAGAGATACAGGGGAATTTAATCCATATTTAATAAAGCGCTGCTGATAACTGTTTCAGTGGGTACTCCAGTCTTTATCCAAGGGTCAGTTGCCTCGTTGATTTAATTTAGTTCTATGTAACTAGGCAGTTAATTAACTTGCTTAAAGCAAGGAGGAGTTGACAAGTGTCATTTCAAATGGATTGCAGAATCTCCGGCATGGATACTTTCCTGTTCTTAATAAAGGTTGTTTAACTACTTTTCCAACTTTTTTGGGTTGTGACCAATTGAGTGAGTATGATGTTAGAGGACTGTCGGGAGGAGTCTATTTAAATAGAAGCCCTGTTGGTTCTCAAACACATTTATATTAAGGAAATTACTCCAAATATGACCAAATAGTACAAATGTTTTGCTGCTTTTCCAGCTTCATAAAATGGAAATCTGATGTCAGAGAGAATAAGGTTTTCTTCCATCAGCAAAGCCTGGTCCCTGATTTCCTTTGTTCTGACAGACTAGATAAACCTTTCCATCTGCGTGTGTCAATGGTACTAGTGAAAGAAAGCAAGGACACCAGACGGGAAAATCATGTAGTGCAGGTTAGTAAAAGGTTCAAAGTTTTTCAGGGGTAATTGTGTTACTTACCCACTGTTACTAGCATGCAGCTACAAGGTTAAGGCATTAATATACCAAGTCTTCCAACCAGCTGTTGGTAAGAGTAACTTATTGCTTTAAACCAATTCATGGTATGACTGCACGTTCCATCAAATGTTTATAAATTGTCCAATATAAAATTAAATATGCTGTACAAATCCATAGGAAAATAGTTATGCTGGGTTATAGTAAACACAGTGGGGTCTGTTATATAGAAAACAAACAGGTTGATCCCAAGCCCAGTTCTGGCTCCTGAATGACAAGTTAAAGATGGTTAATGATTCTGCTTTGTCCTTATTTGCAATCCGTACTTTATACATTCTTTGTCAATGTTTCGGAGCATTTTATCTTCTTTTGGCTTGTAAGGACGCACAAAGCTATGGGTCTCCAGCAATATCCTATTTAATGTATGTTCATAGTTTACATGCCTTCGAGCCATGAAAATATATTCCCTTTTCTCCAGCACGTGAGGGCAATCACATGTGTTTGGGACCCAGATATATTCCCTCCTCAATATAGGAAAGTTGTTTTTGTAGGTCATTATCACTTGCACATCATAACACGTTTCCTTTCCCACAATCCTTTTGCTGATTACTCTTCCTCGAAAAACTGTTTGAAAAGAAATACAAATGACACATTTACACGTGATACATTTACATTATAAGAAATAAACTAAAGTTTGGGTGAAATCTCATTAACTTAACTAACCTTTTTTAATAGCTAAATGCCTAAATAAATGGACCAGAGCCACTATATTTTGGCAACAATGAAAGTAGTATTCTGTGTTAAGCAGACATTATTAATACGTATGACCTGTCACATATTATATATTTTAAGAAAAATATATAACCATGTTTTCAAAATATTAATAGAGACAGGAATGTAAAATTCAACATTTTGTCAGGATTGTATTGTGGAGAACCCCAAAACATTGTCATCACAATAAATGGGTCAGTCTCACACCAAAAAATACTGTATTTGCTGCCTTTTCTACTTCATGGCTGTATATGGAGACACATCTGGGTGTCCAAGAGTTAAGAGCTCCGCAAAGAAGGAAGGAAGTTCAAAAGGAAGTTAATCCCTTAAATACTGTCAGTTTTCAATCCTACCTATGGACCTTCTGAACAGACAGTGATTTCTAGAAAATGTCAAATGCACAGAAACATTTAACATACTAATTCACGTGATTTAACACCAAATAATTTCATCCATATCTCTAAAGCTGGATACACACATGAACAAGAAAGGGCGATGTGTTTACCGCATGAACGAGGGTTTGGTCGGCCCCCTGTACTAATGATAGGGAGTCAGCCACGATTGTGGAACACATGTCGGTCCTTAATGTTCTCCCTATATTGTGTTTAGCGAGAATGCATGGGACTGTGTGTACCCTCTTCTTTGAAGAATGACAAACAGAAATGTCTGTCATTCACCAGAGACGTGTGTACCCAGCTTAACTCTCAACCACACACACAGATATATATATATATATATATATACACACAGGCCGTGGGTCTCACACTCTCAGTTGTATTTCCAATGCCCCGGTGCTTCCAGAATATAGATACCAAATAGACGAAAGGTGAAGCACTCGTTGGACTTTTTAACAAGCAAAAATCTACGCGTTTCGGGTGACTACAACAGCCGTCCTCAGGATGTGACATCACTGCAACCAAGTGGTATTTAACAATTTAGGCAAACCAAACCCCTCCCCAATGTTCTCTCCACGAACAGCATTAACACTACCAGTGCTCTTCCAAACTGAAGTGCTTACATGGATCAGTGTAAAAAGTGCACGGTGCTTACAAAAAAAGCGCAATGTGCAAACAGTACCATCACAAATGGTAAATATGTTAGAGTTGTATGATGGTACTGTTTGCACATTGCACTTTTTTTGTAACGCGTAGATCATGAAATAAAGTTTTTGCTTGTTAAAGAGTCCCACGAATGCTCCACCGTTCATCTATATATATGTATGTATATTGTGACAACGTAAACTGTCTTGCTAAAGGAGTAGTTGTAGATGGAGTGTATATACCACCCAGGCTGCAGTTATGGCTTCGCTGAGGCTCCAGGGGAAGTTAAAATGGAGTTCTGTAGTGAGGTGTTTAATTTACCCAGTTAGCAGGGCCCTGGAGTCTGGCTAGGAAGAGTGGGTGGGATTCTTAGCCAGTTAAGTGCCAGGTGGACTATTTAGCAGAAAGCCTGGGTGTGGTTGTGGGTGGTGTTTTTTCTGGAGAAAATGCTGGAGGGAGTGCAGCTCGCTAGCAGGCTCTGGTTCTATTGATTAAGACAAGCAGTCAAATAGGGTTTTTTGTTTTGGTAATGCAAAGACTGTCTGATATACTGGAAAAGACTGTTATTTTACCAGTAAAGAAACTGTGTGCTTGACGTCAGAAGAGCTGGGATTTCTGCTGTTCTGTTCTTTAGTTTACCATTTAATAAACTAAAGGCAGGAGCCTGCAACTGTTTATGGTTACAAAGTCTGCTCTGCTCTTTTCTTAAGGAATCGTGACCACAGAAGCACGACGATCCCACAAGTGGTGGAGGATGCGGGCATAATAAGAGACAAAGACATTTAGGAAAGGGAAAGTCATAAGTGTACTGTGAACCGTTGGAGCAAAGTCTTTATTTACAAGATGGATGAACTTGTGATGCAGCTTGCACGAGCCACTGCGGCCCAGCAGCAGACAAATACCAGCTACAGCAGAGCATGGCTGCCCAGCAAGAAACTATCGTTTGCTGCGCGCAAAGACAAACCTGTCGGAGGCAATGAACACTCAATTAAGGACCCTGGTTAGGGAAGCAGAGAATGACAGACGAACCCTTACTGATGTTGTACGCAGCTGTCTACTCAAAAAACCTGAGGTGGCAAGGGTTGCCCGGTCAACGATGGCTCGATCGGGCAAGTCATTTTCTGCAAAAAATGACACCGCATGATGATGTCGAGGCTTTTCTAATACATTCGAAAGGACACGCGAAAGGGAGGCTGGCCCAAAGCACAGTGGGCGGGGCTTGTAGCGCCTTTCTATCAGGAGATTCCCAGAAGCATATTTTGACCTGGCTCCAGCAGATGCCCAAGACTATGAAAAACTCAGACTGGAGATACTCAGACGACAGGAGTCAGCATGCAGTACGTGCCCAAACTAGAGTCCGTCTAAAGCCCTATCGGATCCCAGAAGCCCGAAGGCAATCAGTAGCAGAAGAAGTACAAAGATGCTTAATTTAGGGGTCATAGAGAGGTCTAAAAGTGAATGGAGTAGCCCCATTGTGCTAGTACCCAAGCCAGATGGTTCTTTGCACTTCTGGAATGACTTCAGAAAAGTAAATGAAGTTTCCAAATTTGATGCCTACCCCATGCCAGAAATGATGAGCTGGTGGAAAGGTTAGGTCCTGCTAGGTATTATCAACCCTTGACTTCACAGGGGATATTGGCAAGTACCACTTACAGGAAATGCTAAAGAGAAAACTGCACATTCTACCCCCAGGGCTTTACCAATATGTAGAATGCCGTTTGGTCTCCAAGGGGCCCTAGCAACGTTCCAGAGGATGATGGATCAGTTCTTGACCCTCCTCCATTTCGCCTCTGCCTATTTAGATGATGTGGTGATTTCAGCAGAGATTGGGAAAGTCACCTTCCAAAGGTTCAAGCTGTGCTTAACTCCATCAAAAGGCAGGTCTTACTGCAAACCCAAAAAATGTGCTATAGGACTAGAGGAAGCCCGATACCTGGGCTATACCATTGGTCGGGGTGTTATAAAACCTCAGATTAACAAGGTTGTGAAGCAATCAGGGGTTGGCCACAACCCATTAAAAAACAGGTTCGGACCTTCCTTAGAATGGTGGGCTATTATCGAAGGTTCATTCAAAATTTTGCCTCCATAGCTGCTCCTTTAACTGACCTGACTAAGGGAAAGGGGTCTGTCATGATTAAATGGGGTCCTGAGGCTGAGAGGGCTTTCTTGAAATTAAAGACAGTGGTGTGTCAGCAACCAGTATGGTTGCTCCTGATTTAAGAAACCCTTTGTGGTACAAACAGATGCTTCTGGAGTTGGCTTGGGGGCAGTTTATCACAACAGGTGAATAAGGAGGAACACCCAGTTGCATATTTAAGTAGGAAGTTGACCCCTGCTGAAAGGAACTATAGCATTGTGGAACGGGAGTGCCTGGCAAAAAATGGGCGCTAGAATCTCTACGATACTATTTATGGGTCGTCACTTTGTGCTCATCACAGACCATGCGCCTCTCACCTGGATGTCACAAGCAAAAGAAAAGAATGCCAGAGTCACACGCTGGTTTCTCTCTCTCCAAAACTTTAGCTTTACAGTGGAACCTCGTGCAGGCAAGATGCAAGGCAATGTGGATGCTTTGTCAAGGTCCCACTGCATGGCTGCAAGTTATGTTCGATCCACAAGGTCGAACAGAGGGGGGGGATATGTGACAAGGGAAACTGTCTTGTAAAGGAGTAGTTGTAGATGGAGTGTATATACCACCCAGGCTGCAGTTATGGCTTCGCTGAGGCTCCAGGGGAAGTTAAATGGAGTTCTGTAGTGAGGTGTTTAATTTACCCAGTTAGCAGGGCCCTGGAGTGGCTAGGAAGAGTGGGTGGGATTCTTAGCAGTTAAGTGCACAGTGGACTATTTAGCAGACAGCCTGGGTGTGGTTGTGGGTGGTGTTTTTTCTGGAGAAATGCTGGAGGGAGTGCAGCTCTGCTAGCAGGCTCTGGTTCTATTGATTTAAGACAAGCAGTCAAATAGGGTTTTTGTTTTGGTAATGCAAAGACTGTCTGATTATACTGGAAAAGACTGTATTTTACCAGTAAAGAAACTGTGTGTGCTTGACGCTCAGAAGAGCTGGGATTTCTGTTCTGTTCTGTTCTTTAGTTTACCATTTAATAAACTACAGGCAGGAGCCTGCAACTGTTTATGGTTACAAAGTCTGCTGTCTCTTTCTTAAGGAATCGTGACACCACAGACACGACGATCCCACAAGTGGTGGAGGATGCGGGCATAATAAGAGACAAAGACATTTAAAGGGAAAGTACATAAGTGTACTGTGAACCGTTGGAGCAAAAGTCTTTATTTACAAGATGGATGAACTTGTGATGCAGCTTGCACGAGCCACTGCGGCCCAGCAGCAGACAAATACCCAGCTACAGCAGAGCATGGCTGCCCAGCAAGAAACTAATCGTTTGCTGGCTGCGCAAATGACAAACCTGTCGGAGGCAATGAACACTCAATTAAGGACCCTGGTTAGGGAAGCAGAGAATGACAGACGAACCCTTACTGATGTTGTACAGCAGCTGTCTACTCAAAAAACCTGAGGTGGCAAGGGTTGCCCAGGTCAACGATGGCTCGATTCGGGCAAGTCATTTTCTGCAAAAAATGACACCGCATGATGATGTCGAGGCTTTTCTCAATACATTCGAAAGGACAGCCGAAAGGGAGGCCTGGCCCAAAGCACAGTGGGCGGGGCTTTTAGCGCCTTTTCTATCAGGAGATTCCCAGAAGGCATATTTTGACCTGGCTCCAGCAGATGCCCAAGACTATGAAAAACTCAGACTGGAGATACTCAGACGACTAGGAGTCACGCATGCAGTACGTGCCCAAACTAGAGTCCGTCTAAAGCCCTATCGGATCCCAGAAGCCCGAAGGCAATCAGTAGCAGAAGAAGTACAAAGAATGCTTAATTTAGGGGTCATAGAGAGGTCTAAAAGTGAATGGAGTAGCCCCATTGTGCTAGTACCCAAGCCAGATGGTTCTTTGCGCTTCTGTAATGACTTCAGAAAAGTAAATGAAGTTTCCAAATTTGATGCCTACCCCATGCCAAGAATTGATGAGCTGGTGGAAAGGTTAGGTCCTGCTAGGTATATATCAACCCTTGACTTAACCAGGGGATATTGGCAAGTACCACTTACAGGAACTGCTAAAGAGAAAACTGCATTTTCTACCCCCCAGGGCCTTTACCAATATGTTAGAATGCCGTTTGGTCTCCAAGGGGCCCTAGCAACGTTCCAGAGGATGATGGATCAGATTCTTGACCCTCATCAGCATTTCGCCTCTGCCTATTTAGATGATGTGGTGATTTTCAGCAGAGATTGGGAAAGTCACCTTCCAAAGGTTCAAGCTGTGCTTAACTCCATCAAAAAGGCAGGTCTTACTGCAAACCCCAAAAAATGTGCTATAGGACTAGAGGAAGCCCGATACCTGGGCTATACCATTGGTCGGGGTGTTATAAAACCTCAGATTAACAAGGTTGAAGCAATCAGGGGTTGGCCACAACCCATTAATAAAAAGCAGGTTCGGACCTTCCTTAGAATGGTGGGCTATTATCGAAGGTTCATTCAAAATTTTGCCTCCATAGCTGCTCCTTTAACTGACCTGACTAAGGGAAAGGGGTCTGTCATGATTAAATGGGGTCCTGAGGCTGAGAGGGCTTTCTTGAAATTAAAGACAGTGGTGTGTCAGCAACCAGTATTGGTTGCTCCTGATTTTAAGAAACCCTTTGTGGTACAAACAGATGCTTCTGGAGTTGGCTTGGGGGCAGTTTTATCACAACAGGTGAATAAGGAGGAACACCCAGTTGCATATTTAAGTAGGAAGTTGACCCCTGCTGAAAGGAACTATAGCATTGTGGAACGGGAGTGCCTGGCAATAAAATGGGCGCTAGAATCTCTACGATACTATTTATTGGGTCGTCACTTTGTGCTCATCACAGACCATGCGCCTCTCACCTGGATGTCACAAGCAAAAGAAAAGAATGCCAGAGTCACACGCTGGTTTCTCTCTCTCCAAAACTTTAGCTTTACAGTGGAACATCGTGCAGGCAAGATGCAAGGCAATGTGGATGCTTTGTCAAGGTCCCACTGCATGGCTGCAAGTTATGTTCGATCCCACAAGGTCGAACAGAGGGGGGGGATATGTGACAAGGAACTGGGTCTTGCTAAAGGAGTAGTTGTAGAGTGGAGTGTATATACCACCCAGGCTGCAGTTATGGCTTCGCTGAGGCTCCAGGGGAAGTTAAAATGGAGTTCTGTAGTGAGGTGTTTAATTTACCCAGTTAGCAGGGCCCTGGAGTCTGGCTAGGAAGATGTGGTGGGATTCTAGCAGTTAAGTGCAAGTGGACTATTTAGCAGACAGCCTGGGTGTGGTTGTGGGGTGTTGTTTTTCTGGAGAAAATGCTGGAGGGAGTGCAGCTCTGCTAGCAGGCTCTGTTCTATTGATTTAGACAAGCAGTCAAATAGGGTTTTGTTTTGGTAATGCAAAGACTGTCTGATTACTGGAAAAGACTGTTATTTTACCAGTAAAGAAACTGTGTGCTTGACGCTCAGAAGAGCTGGGATTTCTGTTCTGTTCTGTTTTTAGTTTACCATTTATAAACTACAGGCAGGAGCCTGCAACTGTTTATGTTACAAAGTCTGCTGTCTCTTTCTTAAGGAATCGTGACACCACAGACACGACATCCCACAAGTGGTGGAGGATGCGGGCATAATAAGAACAAAGACATTTAAAGGAAAGTACATAGTAGTACTGTGAACCGTTGGAGCAAAAGTCTTTATTTACAAGATGGATGAACTTGTGATGCAGCTTGCACGAGCCACTGCGGCCCAGCAGCAACAAATACCCAGCTACAAGCAGCATGGCTCCCAGCAAGAAACTAATCGTTGCTGGCTGCGCAAATGACAAACCTGTCGGAGGCAATGAACACTCAATTAAGGACCCTGGTTAGGGAAGCAAGAATACGACGAACCCTTACTGATGTTGTACAGCAGCTGTCTACTCAAAAAACCTGAGGTGGCAAGGGTTGCCCAGGTCAACGATGGCTCGATTCGGGCAAGTCATTTTTGCAAAAAATGACACCGAGATGATGTCGAGGCTTTCTCAATACATTCGAAAGGACAGCCGAAAGGGAGGCCTGGCCCAAAGCACAGTGGGCGGGGCTTTTAGCGCTTTTCTATCAGGAGATTCCAGAAGGCATATTTTGACCTGGCTCCAGAGATGCCCAAGACTATGAAAAACTCAGACTGGAGATACTCAGACGACTAGGAGTCACGCATGCAGTACGTGCCCAAACTAGAGTCCGTCTAAAGCCCTATCGGATCCCAGAAGCCCGAAGGCAATCAGTAGCAGAAGAAGTACAAAGAATGCTTAATTTAGGGGTCATAGAGAGGTCTAAAAGTGATGGAGTAGCCCCATTGTGCTAGTACCCAAGCCAGATGGTTCTTGCGCTTCTGTAATGACTTCAGAAAAGTAAATGAAGTTTCCAAATTTGATCCTACCCCATGCCAAGAATTGATGAGTGGTGGAAAGGTTAGGTCCTGCTAGGTATATATCAACCCTTGACTTAACCAGGGATATTGGCAAGTACCACTTACAGGAACTGCTAAAGAGAAAACTGCATTTTCTACCCCCAGGGCCTTTACCAATATGTTAGAATGGCCGTTTGTCTCCAAGGGGCCCCAGCAACGTTCCAGAGATGATGGATCAGATTCTTGACCCTCATCAGCATTTCGCCTCTGCCTATTTAGATGATGTGGTGATTTTCAGCAGAGATTGGAAAGTCACCTTCCAAAGGTTCAAGCTGTGCTTAACTCCATCAAAAAGGCAGGTCTTACTGCAAACCCCAAAAAATGTGCTATAGGACTAGAGGAAGCCCGATACCTGGGCTATACCATTGGTCGGGTGTTATAAAACCTCAGATTAACAAGGTTGAAGCATCAGGGGTTGGCCACAACCCATTAATAAAAGCAGGTTCGGACCTTCCTTAGAATGGTGGGCTATTATCGAAGGTTCATTCAAAATTTTGCCTCCATAGCTGCTCCTTTAACTGACCTGACTAAGGAAGGGGTCTGTCATGATTAAATGGGGTCCGAGGCTGAGAGGGCTTTCTTGAAATTAAAGACAGTGGTGTGTCAGCAACCAGTATTGGTTGCCTCTGATTTTAAGAAACCCTTTGTGGTAACAACAGATGCTTCTGGAGTTGGCTTGGGGGCAGTTTTATCACAACAGGTGAATAAGGAGGAACACCCAGTTGCATATTTAAGTAGGAAGTTGACCCCTGCTGAAAGGAACTATAGCATTGTGGAACGGGAGTGCCTGGCAATAAAATGGGCGCTAGAATCTCTACGTATCTATTTATTGGGTCGTCACTTTGTGCTCATCACAGACCATGCGCCTCTCACCTGGATGTCACAAGCAAAAGAAAAGAATGCCAGAGTCACACGCTGGTTTCTCTCTCTCCAAAACTTTAGCTTTACAGTGGAACATCGTGCAGGCAAGATGCAGGCAATGTGGATCTTTGTCAAGGTCCCACTGCATGGCTGCAAGTTATGTTCGATCCCACAAGGTCGAACAGAGGGGGGGGATTGTGACAGGGAAACGTCTTGCTAAAGGAGTAGTTGTAGATGGAGTGTATATACCACCCAGGCTGCAGTTATGGCTTCGCTGAGGCTCCAGGGGAAGTTAAAATGGAGTTCTGTAGTGAGGTGTTTAATTTACCCAGTTAGCAGGGCCCTGGAGTCTGGCTAGGAAGAGTGGGTGGGATTCTTAGCCAGTTAAGTGCACAGGTGGACTATTTAGCAGACAGCCTGGGTGTGGTTGTGGGTGGTGTTTTTTCTGGAGAAAATGCTGGAGGGAGTGCAGCTCTGCTAGCAGGCTCTGGTTCTATTGATTTAAGACAAGCAGTCAAATAGGGTTTTTTGTTTTGGTAATGCAAAGACTGTCTGATTATACTGGAAAAGACTGTTATTTTACCAGTAAAGAAACTGTGTGCTTGATGGGGCGCTCGAAAGGAGCTGGGATTTCTGTTCTGTTCTGTTTTTAGTTTACCATTTATAAACTACAGGCAGGAGCCTGCAACTGTTTATGTTACAAAGTCTGCTGTCTCTTTCTTAAGGAATCGTGACACCACAGACACGACATCCCACAAGTGGTGAGGATGCGGGCATAATAAAACAAAGACATTTAAAGGAAAGTACATAGTGTACTGTGAACCGTTGGGCAAAAGTCTTTATTTACAAGATGGATGAACTTGTGATGCAGCTTGCACGAGCCACTGCGGCCCAGCAGCAACAAATACCCAGCTACAAGCAGCATGGCTCCCAGCAAGAAACTAATCGTTGCTGGCTGCGCAAATGACAAACCTGTCGGAGGCAATGAACACTCAATTAAGGACCCTGGTTAGGGAAGCAGAGAATACGACGAACCCTTACTGATGTTGTACAGCAGCTGTCTACTCAAAAAACCTGAGGTGGCAAGGGTTGCCCAGGTCAACGATGGCTCGATTCGGGCAAGTCATTTTTGCAAAAAATGACACCGAGATGATGTCGAGGCTTTCTCAATACATTCGAAAGGACAGCCGAAAGGGAGGCCTGGCCCAAAGCACAGTGGGCGGGGCTTTTAGCGCTTTTCTATCAGGAGATTCCAGAAGGCATATTTTGACCTGGCTCCAGAGATGCCCAAGACTATGAAAAACTCAGACTGGAGATACTCAGACGACTAGGAGTCACGCATGCAGTACGTGCCCAAACTAGAGTCCGTCTAAAGCCCTATCGGATCCAGAAGCCCGAAGGCAATCAGTAGCAGAAGAAGTACAAAGAATGCTTAATTTAGGGGTCATAGAGAGGTCTAAAAGTGATGGAGTAGCCCCATTGTGCTAGTACCCAAGCCAGATGGTTCTTGCGCTTCTGTAATGACTTCAGAAAAGTAAATGAAGTTTCCAAATTTGATCCTACCCCATGCCAAGAATTGATGAGTGGTGGAAAGGTTAGGTCCTGCTAGGTATATATCAACCCTTGACTTAACCAGGGATATTGGCAAGTACCACTTACAGGAACTGCTAAAGAGAAAACTGCATTTTCTACCCCCAGGGCCTTTACCAATATGTTAGAATGCCGTTTGTCTCCAAGGGGCCCCAGCAACGTTCCAGAGGATGATGGATCAGATTCTTGACCCTCATCAGCATTTCGCCTCTGCCTATTTAGATGATGTGGTGATTTTCAGCAGAGATTGGAAAGTCACCTTCCAAAGGTTCAAGCTGTGCTTAACTCCATCAAAAAGGCAGGTCTTACTGCAAACCCCAAAAAATGTGCTATAGGACTAGAGGAAGCCCGATACCTGGGCTATACCATTGGTCGGGTGTTATAAAACCTCAGATTAACAAGGTTGAAGCATCAGGGGTTGGCCACAACCCATTAATAAAAGCAGGTTCGGACCTTCCTTAGAATGGTGGGCTATTATCGAAGGTTCATTCAAAATTTTGCCTCCATAGCTGCTCCTTTAACTGACCTGACTAAGGGAAAGGGGTCTGTCATGATTAAATGGGGTCCGAGGCTGAGAGGGCTTTCTTGAAATTAAAGACAGTGGTGTGTCAGCAACCAGTATTGGTTGCCTCTGATTTTAAGAAACCCTTTGTGGTAACAACAGATGCTTCTGGAGTTGGCTTGGGGGCAGTTTTATCACAACAGTGAATAAGGAGGAACACCCAGTTGCATATTTAAGTAGGAAGTTGACCCCTGCTGAAAGGAACTATAGCATTGTGGAACGGGAGTGCCTGGCAATAAAATGGGCGCTAGAATCTCTACGATACTATTTATTGGGTCGTCACTTTGTGCTCATCACAGACCATGCGCCCTCACCTGGATGTCACAAGCAAAAGAAAAGAATGCCAGAGTCACACGCTGGTTTCTCTCTCTCCAAAACTTTAGCTTTACAGTGGAACATCGTGCAGGCAAGATGCAGGCAATGTGGATCTTTGTCAAGGTCCCACTGCATGGCTGCAAGTTATGTTCGATCCCACAAGGTCGAACAGAGGGGGGGGATATGTGACAAGGAAACTGTCTTGCTAAAGGAGTAGTTGTAGATGGAGTGTTATATACCACCCAGGCTGCAGTTATGGCTTCGCTGAGGCTCCAGGGGAAGTTAAAATGGAGTTCTGTAGTGAGGTGTTTAATTTACCCAGTTAGCAGGGCCCTGGAGTCTGGCTAGGAAGAGTGGTGGGATTCTAGTCAGTTAAGTGCACAGGTGGACTATTTAGCAGACAGCCTGGGTGTGGTTGTGGGTGGTGTTTTTTCTGGAGAAAATGCTGGAGGGGTGCAGCTCTGCTAGCAGGCTCTGGTTCTATTGATTTAAGACAAGCAGTCAAATAGGGTTTTTTGTTTTGGAATGCAAAGACTGTCTGATTATACTGGAAAAACTGTTATTTTACCAGTAAAGAAACTGTGTGCTTGACGCTCAGAAGAGCTGGGATTTCTGTTCTGTTCTTTAGTTTACCATTTAATAAACTACAGGCAGGAGCCTGCAACTGTTTATGGTTACAAAGTCTGCTGTCTCTTTCTTAAGGAATCGTGACACCACAGACACGACGATCCCACAATATATATATATAGTATCTGTAGTAGAAATGGGCGCACTCTCAGGATTTATGAAGTCCAAAACATATTTATTTTGCCATGATCAACATGTTTCAGCCCTCACAGGGGCCGTCATCAGGATAACAATGACTATTCCCAGTTCCTATATATACCCTATCCCAGACCCGCCCCCTCACCACAGTGACAGACCCAAACTTACCCTATAACTCCTCCCAGTGCTCCCATAAAAATATCAATAAACTCCCCAACATGTGGCAGCACACCTACCTCGTAGGTAGGTATTGACTATATATAAAAGCCAATACCTTCTTTTGATATATATATATATATATATATATATATATATATATATATATATATACATATATATAGCCAATACCTTCTTTTGGAGCTTTTAGTGATAAAAAGAAAATCAAAGCCATATTTATTTACCAAAGTCCTTCTGACAATACTGCTTCACTTTGTTTTGATGTCCTTTGACTTTCTTGCACTTTCCACATTTATCTGTAATTGAAAAAGAAACATTTAATCTAGAGAAGTTATTGAATGTAATGTTCAATGTTGAATGTATGTTTATTTTTGATTGTGAAAATTTTATGAAAATGGATCCAAAAATGACTATTTTAAAGGGCAAGTCCATCCCCAAAATGAAAACTTACATACAGGTAGATCACCTGCCATAACCCTAAACAGTAATAGATTAAAATCTGAAATATACAAGTCTAACCTGATATCCTACACAATGTCCTGTTGCCCCTGTTTCTGCTTCCTGGTTCTTCCAGTTAGTAACTGTCAGTTATGGATTTGACAGTTGACATCACAGCCAGTGACTGAATGTTAATCCTTTATCTGCCTCTTCTGAGCATGCCCAGGCTCCAGGCATCCAGAAGCATAGCAGACATACAGTAATGAATTCATAGGACAAACTATGATATATCAACATATTTTAAAGAGGCCATTCTTTCTAAAAGATGTTCTTATGATGGTGGAGTTGCCCTTTAAGGGAATGGAAATGATGCAGTACTTATCCCTCAAATATTAATGTTCTTATTCTGCAAATCAAATAGATGAGCCCATACACACACCATCAATGCTAGTACATAAAGGGTCCTTAGCACATTTATTTCAGGAACACAAATAATGACGTTTTGGGATAATCAATCCACCTTTATTTAGATAATACTGCCCACAATGTTATCGGCTACCTATACTGTGGTATGAGGAGTAAACAATCCAATGGAAATTTTCCATTCAGACCAATAGGTGGCGATGCAGATGGTGATAGCTTGTAGCTTCACAACCTATCAATACACATGGAAGATGCTCAACCAGTGGCGTATCTACGTTAAAACATTCGGGGCACGTGCCCCGGATGTTTGGCAAAGTGCCCCGAATGTTTTAACTGCCTGTGCCCCCTGCAAGTGCCCCGAACTTCCGGATTTCCCGGCTGCGCAAACCTCTGGGCACGTCGCGCAGCCGGCGCATGCAATGACATCCTACCGGCGCGATGGTGCGCGAGAGAGAGATATCAGGGACTCAGGAGGGAGTCCAGATAGGTAGCAGTGGCACCGTAGCAGTAGCAGCAGAGCCTAGATATCAGATAAGATAGATAGCAGCCAGTTAGATAGATGGATAGCAGTTAGATTAGATAGATAGCTAGCAGATATATATAGATAGCAGTTAGATAGATAGATAGCAGAGTTAGATAGTTAGCAGAGTTAGATAGATAGATAGATAGATAGATAGATAGATAGATAGAAAGATAGCAGAGTTAGATAGATAGATAGATAGATAGATAGATAGTCAGCATGTGGCGGTAGATAGATGCCAAGTTAGATAGATAGCAGGGTAGATAGATAGTGTAGGAGTAGTAGATAGATAGATAGATAGGATACAGATAGATTCGCAGATAGATGGATAAATAGTAAGCAGATTAGATAGTAGAAGATAGATAGCTAGATAGATTGATAGATAAAAATGATAGCAGAGTAGATAGATAGATAGATAGATAGATAGCAGTACATAGATAGATAGATAGATAGAGAGACATAGAGAGATAGACAAGAAGGAGATAGACATAGTTAAATAGATAAACAAGAGCAGATATATAGAGAGATAGATATACAGAGAGAGAGAGGGAAGATAGAGATAGATAATACAGGAGAGCGAGAGGGACAGATAGAGATAGATATAGAGAGAGACAGGGACAGATAGAGAAGATACAGAGAGAGAGACAGATAGAGATAGATATAGAGAGAGACAGGGACAGTATGATAACAGAGAGGGAGAGATAGATATACAGAGAGAGAGAGGGACAGATAGAGATAGATAGGGGCAGAGGTCCATGTAGAAGGTACAAGAATGTCTCCCTGGCGAAAGGTGTGGGCAAGCATCTGACTACAACTGAACACAGCAGTAAGTTTAAAATTACCAGATACTACCAGTATAATGAAATTGCCAGTTACTGTGTCTTTGTGTCATTAATTTGTGTCTCTCTGTCCAACTCTCTGATCTCTATCTCGTCTGTCTATTTCACTGTCTTTCTGTCTGTTATCACTATCGGGCTGTGTGTCTATGTTGTGGGTGTTATGTCTGTATCTTTTTGGTAATCTTATAAGTACATAGTGTGTGGCCTAATCGGGGCGGAGAAAGGGGTGTGGCCAAAAAATATCGTCGCGCTACGCGCAGCACATGGAGTGCCCAAAAGTGCCCCTGATCTTCTTTGACCCTAGATAGCCCCTGTGCTCAACAAATCTGTTGAATCCAAAGGGATTTGCCGAATATCATCCATGTGTATGGCCGCCTTTAGGTCTCACCCTGTTTACCTTAAATGAAGGGGAGTTGTGGGGGGTATCAAAAGAGAGTGGAGAGTTTATTTCTTCTTTAAAAGACCAACCTTAGTTTATGTAATACAATCTACAAAGGAATGCACCAAAAGTCTTTAAAGAATCTAGGTAATTCCCATGACCAGCAATTCCACAGTCCCAAATTGTACTCAACACTTTTTGTAAAGTTAAACATCTGTTCTCAGAAAACTCTTGTGATAATTATTCCCCCCACCCAAATGTCAAACTTACAAGTTTATAATTGGCAGGCTATGATAATATAGTCTTTATGAATGCTGGAACTAGTTGTGGTCTAATCTAAAGCACCACCTGCCTAGAAAATTAGAAATATTGACATTAGGAAATCGATACGTATAAAAGCTATGCTATATCAATTTTGCCAGTTACAGCCCATATTTTAGTGTGGTTATCCATCTAATGCAATCTCTGTTGATTGTGATCTAGCTGCTCTACAGTATGTACAGAGGAACATTCTTTCTAAATACGGTTTGGTTTTATGGGTTTTAATGAATATACTTACCTTTAAACATTTGCACCTGACTAAATAATAGATAGATAGATAGATAGATAGATAGCAGAGTTAGATAGATAGATAGCAGAGTTAGATAGATAGTTAGATAGATAGCAGAGTTAGATAGATAGTTAGATAGATAGATAGATAGATAGATAGATAGCAGATAGATAGCAGATAGATAAATAGATAGCAGAGTTAGATAGATAGATAGATAGATAGATAGATAGCAGATAGATAAATAAATAGATAGCAGAGTTAGATAGATAGATAGATAGATAGATAGCAGTTACATAGATAGATAGATAGATAGAGAGACATAGAGAGATAGACAAGAAGGAGATAGACATAGTTAAATAGATAAACAAGAGGCAGATATATAGAGAGATAGATATACAGAGAGAGAGAGAGGGACAGATAGAGATAGATATACAGAGAGAGCGAGAGGGACAGATAGAGATAGATATAGAGAGAGACAGGGACAGATAGAGATAGATATACAGAGAGAGAGACAGATAGAGATAGATATAGAGAGAGACAGGGACAGATATAGATATACAGAGAGGGAGAGATAGATATACAGAGAGAGAGAGGGACAGATAGAGATAGATAGGGGCAGAGGTCCATGTAGAAGGTACAAGAATGTCTCCCTGGCGAAAGGTGTGGGCAAGCATCTGACTACAACTGAACACAGCAGTAAGTTTAAAATTACCAGATTACTACCAGTATATAATGAAATTGCCAGTTTACTGTGTCTTTGTGTCATTAATTTGTGTCTCTCTGTCCAACTCTCTGATCTCTATCTCTGTCTGTCTATTTCACTGTCTTTCTGTCTGTTTATCACTATCGGGCTGTGTGTCTATGTTTGTGGTTGTCTATCTGTCTGTATCTTTTTGGTAATCTCTATAAGTACATAGTGTGTGGCCTAATCGGGGCGGAGAAAGGGGTGTGGCCTAAAAAATATTCGTCGCGCTACGCGCAGCACATGGAGTGCCCAAAAGTGCCCCTGATCTTCTTTGACCCTAGATACGCCCCTGTGCTCAACAAATCCTGTTGAATCCAAAGGGATTTGCCGAATATCATCCATGTGTATGGCCGCCTTTAGGTCCTCACCCTGTTTACCTTAAATGAAGGGGGGAGTTGTGGGGGGTATCAAAAGAGAGTGGAGAGTTTATTTCTTCTTTAAAAGACCAACCTTAGTTTATGTAATTACAATCTACAAAGGAATGCACCAAAAGTCTTTAAAGAATCTAGGTAATTCCCATGACCAGCAATTCCACAGTCCAAAATTGTACTCAACACTTTTTGTAAAGTTAAACATCTGTTTCTCAGAAAACTCTTGATGATTAATTATCTCCCCCCACCACAGATGTCAAACTTACAAGTTTATAATTGGCAGGCTATGATAATATAGTCTTTATGAATGCTGGAACTAGTTGTGGTCTAATCTATAAGCACCACCTGCCTAGAAAATTAGAAATATTGACATTAGGAAATCGATACGTATAAAAGCTATGCTAATATCAATTTTGCCAGTTACAGCCCATATTTTAGTGTGGTTATCCATCTACTGCAATCTCTGTTGATTGTGATCTAGCTGCTCTACAGTATGTACAGAGGAACATTTCTTTCTAAATACGGTTTGGTTTTATGGAGCTTTTAATGAATTAATACTTACCTTTTAACATTTGCACCTGACTAAATATATCAGCCAATGCATTTGAGGTCATTTGTCCTTTTGGTTTCCTTAAACCGGAATGATACTATATTATGTTCACTATTCACCACGTCTTCTATTTTACAACCTTTATAATACTAAAGCTCTAGAATGTTGTGCACCATGATATCCAATAGAATAGATTTTCTGGTGGGAAACTGCAGGAAATAGTTTAAGACTTTTCTTCCTTTGCTGTATTGGCAGTTTTCTTGATTTATTTAATCTCTGGGCATTTTAAATATACGAGTTGTAAATAAAAGGTGCAGTATTATTCTTCTGGTGTTCTCCTGTCTTTTCCTGTCATTAGGTAAAATACTCCTCAAATGTTGGCTGAACAAATCCTCAGTGCTAGAGCTCATGTACTGGAAAACTCATTCTAGCCTATCTATACAACACAGGACAATTTGCATTTTAATGTTATGCTACGAATAAAATATTTTGAAGCAACGATTAAAAAATCTAAAAAGGTTTATTACAACCCTAGTCATCTGTGTACATATAGTTTGTTACATTTCCACGACCTGCCAGGCTGATGGCCGAACGCGGCTCGGTGCATACATCGGACGTGTGTACAAGCCTTTAGTAACAAATATTCATATAAAGAAATCTGTGTTTGCATCAATTTTTGTCTTTTTTATCTTTGTATTTGGCCACCATTGTAGCAATTGTTTTGACTTTTCTAAATCCTGGTTTATGTTCTACTGATAAGTGTTATAATACAATCCAGGTTTCTTTTGTAGACCCTTTTTGAATGAGTCTATTGCTTTAAAAGTGGCTCTTAAGCTACTCAGGAATTAGTAAATCGGTCTGGGCATTGCTTGGTGAAAAGAACACCGGCCTTCGGATTAATATTCTCCCCATACAAAGGTTCTATTTTCATGTAAAAGTGTTTGTTAGGATTATGCAGCAACCCAGAACTCACTAGGACAAAGAAGAAGCTTGCAGGGTTTTGCTCTAAGATGTAATACACTTTCTTCACTGGCAAACAGGTTACTAGGAACAAAGGACAACTTTAGGTGGGTACACACAGTACCAATCTGTAACAGATGACAGACAGACAAGATAGGAGTACACACATTCACAATTACTTTAGTACAGGAGGCCGACCACGAATGAGGAAATTTTTCCCTTTGAAATTAGCTTTTCCAACACCTATTCATCGCATCAGAAACGATTGTTTCCGCCATACACAGTCAGTAACAACGGGATCGTCCCTTTATCGCTACTGTGTGTACCCAGCTTTAAACAATCCATTGCTGTGGCTCATTTTAATGATTAAAGGATTTAATTTTAAAGTTATGTAAATTGCAGTGCATTTTATAAAGGAAGAGGTTATGAACTTGCAGAAAGTTGGAACCCACCCCCCCCAAAAAAAGAAACATTTGATCATTATATGGGAGGGGTGGGTTATACAGAAGAATTAGAGATACTTAGCGCCTATCTTTCATTTCTTTCTAGACAAAGGTTGGAGCCAAAGTCAGCCGCACAATCAAGTATGAGAGAGGGGCAGAAGCCCAGGGAGGTAGAAAATCTAGTACAGCCATACTAGGATCTCTAACAGTCTGACAACAAGATTTGGAGACAAAATTTTAATAATAATACTTCCTAAGCTAAGTGATTATTGAGTGTCAATGGGTATAGTAAAATTCACATTAGAGAACAATATACTCTAAACCTTGCTATTTACCAACATGGATCCAGTCCAATTCCAAGGTTACGCACAAGTAAAACAATCAGTTCTGTGGCACATTGGCCATCTTTACCGGTCACAGGATTGGTAGTTTAGGGCAGACATTTCCCATTGGTCACTACAGCTATAAGAATAGGAGTTTAGGGACTTGCATACAAATGTAAAGGAAGTCGGGGATGTGTATGAATGAACAGCAGCTGGTTACTATCTGGGTCCTTCAGAATCTCCTGCATGGTCGGCCATGTATGGATAGCTAAAGCATTTAAACCTCTCATAATCGGTTTAGTAAGTTTCCTTCCAATGAAAATGTTCACTAATGTTTCTATATTTCTTTTTTAAACTCGTTTTTATTTTAATAAACTATTTACAACATGTCTTATGTCTTATCACTTTGGTTCCAATTTACATGTTAAGTACATTCTCGATTCCTATAGATATATAAATACTTTTTGATATGAGAGTTTAACTAGACATATATATCATATCAGTAGGTTCATTTTTAGGTATTCTCATATATTTTTATTACCTTAGCTTGACCTGTGTTAGGCGTAAGATAGAAATAGGAGAAGGATAAGAAGTGCACCTGACACAAGCACCCTGGCACCCCCCTTCCACATTGCGGATCCCAACTCCGGCATCAGTTAATGTTTCCATATTTCTAGTAGTTAATTAGATTTACTGAAATGACTCTCAATAATCGAAACAGGAAAAGTTATAACATTTCATCCCTTCTAAACTTAGAATCAGTTATAAGGCTGTTGGGATCCAGGCAGTATTTGTCCTCACATAAAGGTATTGGGGACTCTTTAACCCCTTGTGTGAAGCAAAATGGGCCTCACAATGAGCCTACGTTACAGGGGTTTAATATACTAATGTGTGAGAACTACTTCTACCTCCTGTTTTACTGAACATATAGGAAGGACAACTGCAACAACCACCAGAAAGATACCAGTAACCCCAAAAAAACAAAATAATTACAGTTGGGTATAGTATACAATAGTATTGGGTCGTCACAGAGTTGGACAGTAAAATTAACTGATCCTACACTGTGTAGGTCTCTGAAACAAACTAAAGGAGTTTTCCTAAGACAGAGACCCCAAATGTTAGTTTCCCACCTTCTGTTTTTTGTTACAGGAAAGATCCACCAAATCCACTATTCTGTTTGGGATTTTGCATCCCAGTGGGGTTTGGATAAACTATTAATTAAATACATACACATGGCCCCATTTAATCCCAAATCTAAGCAGCGAAATGTGATTTAATGTTCTGAACAGGCAAAAACAAGTTTTTACTCACAGAAATATCACATTAGCCAATACACCTTCATATGATTATGCAAATTAGGATTTAGGTTTATTCAATATTTGATATTCTGCCAAATCCAAACTAGGAAGGGTTTCTATCCTGGAATCCAATGTATGTGGTCTGCAGAGCTGCCATTTCACTACAATAACCACCCCCGACAGTGTGGTGTGATGCTTTTAGAAAGAACAAAATGCCAATCCAGCACTGCATGCCCAGGGGCACACAAGAGTTGGAATGGCTCCATTCACCAGTATGTTCTGTGTTTTCATCTATAGCCCCCCTGCTACTCTGGGCCCGCACACATGTGCCCCTCTACTCTACAGATTCCAGCCTGCTAGGCTTATCTTACAATCATAAACATTTTTTATTCTTCATCAGCCTTTTCTTAAAGAACAACAAACACCAAACCATGTCTGGAATCCTTGTTCTTGGTTAACAACAAAAGGAAGGAGTCAGTATGAGAGGACTCACTGTTAGGGCTAGGCCACACTGCTGAGCTTTTTTTGCGTTTGCGCTTTTTTTCATATCATTGAAAACGCAGCAACGCACCGAAAACGTTTTTGGACTGCGATTGCGATTTGCGTTCCGCATTTTAAATCGCAATCGTTAATGAAAAAAACGCATGCGCAAACATAACGAAATTGCAAATGAAATCGCATGCGATTGCTTTTCCGTTGCAGTGTGGCCGTGCCCTTAACCACAGTTTAAACAAACACCATATTAGGTGAAACCATGCTTACACCATATAATGGAAATAACATTTTATTGGTACCTTCACACATTGTTTAAACAAAGTTCAAAAAGGCGAGAAAAAAATTAGCAAAATCCTATTTAAAGGTACATTCGCTTTACCACAAGTCACCACCACCACAGGGAAATTAGTAACTAGCACCAGCGTAAATCCAGTAATTGCTGGTAATGAAAGCCTTGATAGACTTGGTAACTCCTTGGCATAGTTGCAGAGACACAGTCTACCCAGATACTGGGAGGTCAGAGATGTGATTATTGTATAAAGAGTAAAGCGAACCTCTTAAGGGTAAGTAGTAGTTACTTTACTCTATTTACTTTATTCTGTATACATCTGTTCAATAACAGCCTCTGGTTTGACCAACACCTTATTTGCTCTGGATACCCCCCTTTCCCAACAGAATAATTTATTTTCACAGGCCCAACCTACATTTAATCTGCTCTGCTATCATCTGAAAAAACAACAAGGTCCCATGTGCAAACACACCCCATTCCGTTCCACACAGCTGGGAATACACCACACAACAAAATCTCTACATGGCCCCATTCCAGGATGTTTTTGCCAAATATCTGACATCCTGACATATTTTTTTCCAGATAATTTTCTGCGTTTTCGCTTTGCCACTCCTGAAATGATATCCTGCTAACAGATCAAAGGTAACATGATTAAGCAGCCAAGCAGAAAGGATTAAGAACGGAGCACAACTCAACTACGGTCTGTGAAAAACCAAGAGCCTTGATCACTGTCTACGTTGGTCTGGAACGTTCACAACTTTACTTGGCAAATCTTCTGTCCTCACACACACACGTAAACACCGGGACAGACTGGGGCCTTCAGGACATACAGAAATATAGTGGCTCAACCAGATATCAGCTGACCCTCAAGTCACAGGAAAAAAAGTTGTCTTTCCTTTACTACAACCCATACAAAGAGATTAAAGGAGAACTACAGCTAAAATATAAAATGACCCTGTACAATAACAGATTTCTACACAACACTGCAGCAGCCATTCAAGCTCATTTTACCTTTAAAACTATAAGAGTGGGTCCTTCTGTAAATAAAGTTACTGTGAGGGAAATGGAACTGTGCAGGTAGGGGAGACGAACATTTTACAGTAAGTTACTGTAAGGAGAGAAGAATGTAAAGAATAGCAACAGTAAACAGAGTGAACAGAGGGTGAGGAAATATTTAGGTAAGTGGATTCCTGGTGTTCCCGACTGGCGCCTAGTAATACCACACATGGAAAGCTAACAATGACTTAATATTATTTGTTTCCATTGTTGATACAAATATTACTCACACTGACAGTAGAAAGGTACAGACACAGACTCTATAGCTGGAGTTCACCTAAGGAGAGTAGGGTGGGTAATGCACATCATGATGGCAAACCAGGATTACAAAGTAGAAACCTTAATAAAATATACACGCCTCTTGCGTATCGTTGAATCATATTTTATAGCCTGTAATTAATGGAGAATAAGTGGAGACAGCAACCCCAATGTTCCCACCTCTTACACAAGAGGTCTGTAAAGTTCTTTTACAATTGTTTAAATATTAAAAACCAATAAATCCAATTGCATAATTATCTGTTACAATGTGAAAGAATAATAAATACAAAATACTACCAGATGGAGGCGTGTTTTTATATAATAATAAGTGGGGTATGGGATCCCATGTATGGGTGGTGCTAGGGAGTACTCTAAATACTAAAATACAAAGAAATAGATCTAGATCTCTCTATTAGCACTCACTTCCCTTAGTACCCAAATCAAAAATAAGCTCAGTCTTGCATCCCTTAACAATCTAATAAAACCATGCAAGTATAGATAACATATATAATCCTTTATTAAAGACACATATCTAAATATCTAAATCTAAAAAATCTCGGGCGGCCCCGATAGCAGCTAATAAATATATATCCAACATAGAGTCCCGGCATCAACGTGAGGTACGTATAATATAAAGTGTCCAAACTTGGTATCCACTATAAGGTACAATCCAACATGTGTCCTTAGTACCACCAAAATGAAGGTAATTGGTCATAGGAGTCCCATTAGTGTGATATCCCTTGCAGCATAGAAGCAGATAATCCAACCCGGGACTATTGAAAAACACAGCAATTTGAAGGTAAGGGGGTGTTACTCATGGGCCGATAGTGCACTGATCCAAACCCATCTCTGATGTCTCAGACCTCTGCGCTGTCTCTTCACCCGGTACCTGTAACTCCATGTATGGCACAATCTGCTCCCGATATCACCATCCTGACGTGTAAACACACCAAAACGCTGGGTCTCCACTTCCAATATTGGACTGTTTAGGAAACCAAGTCACACACACAGACTATGTCCATGTGTGTGACTTGGTTTCCTTTCGGTCCGTGACTTGGTTTCCTAAGCAGTCCAATATTGGAAGTGGATACCCAGCGTTTTGGCGTGTTTACACGTCAGTATTTTGATATCGGGAGCAGAGTGTGCCATAATAGAGGGATCTAAAGGGTTTGTCCCTATTTCTTTGTATTTTAGTAATAATGGAAAAGGCCAAGCACTTTAAAGGAACACTAAACCCAAAAAAATAAGTATTTGCCATCTGTTTGTATTATTCACAGGGAGGTGAGTGAATAATATTACGTTCGGGGGACCTGGAACTTACCTTACCGCAATCCACTCGCAGCCGCTTCTTCACTAACAGCCGCTCTGTCCCAATCTTAGGCGCATGCGCGCCAATACAAAATAAAGGGCGCGTGATCGGGAGAGAACAGCTGTTCTGTGAAGGAGCGGCTGCGAGTGGAGCGGCGGTAAGGTAAGTTCCAGGTCCCCCGAGCGTCCTATTATTCACAGGGGGGTGAGAATAAGCGTTCTCACCTCCCTGTGAATAATAGAAACGAATGGCATATACTTATTTTTTTGGGTTTAGTGTTCCTTTAAAGGGTATCTCCACTAAAATCAATTTTTTACTGTGTGTAGGGCATCCCATCCCCGAACGTCGATCCCCCGGTGCTCTGCTAGCCTGAAGCAGCAGAGGAGGATGGGACCAGCAGCTGCGTCTGTGATTCTTTCTGGGGCTTTTTTTGCAAAAGTAAATTGGCAGTTGGGGGTGGGATAGGATGGGCTACTGAACACACAGTAAAAGTCTTTTTAAGGGTATCTTCATTTTCTTCTTTGTGCTGTTCAGCTTTACCTCCTATTCTTCGATAAAAGTGAATAACAAAAAGTGGTTTTAACAACTGGAGATACCCTTTAATGGTAGGACAAGAAGTAGCCAGAAGGGATCCGAAGGTGGGGGGAAAGGGATCTCCTGTGCATGTCACAGTCCTTACTGAGGACGAGGAAGCAACAGGGACCAGATGACTCACAGACACCTATTACTCTTCCCTTTCTGGGAATTTGGACAGGTACCGCAGGAGAACCATTTGGAGCAGAGATGTAAGGCAAGGATTTTTTTCAACACTGAACAGTGGGGCCAGTAGTGGGTTAAATTTTAGTTTTGGGGGTGGAGATGCCCTTTAACAAATGGAAAGGAACAATCCATATTTATTTTGAGTTAAAAGGAACTTAAAGGGTAACTGTGGTCTCCAATTCTTCCAAAGTAGTTAGGATTATATAAAAAGCCTTCCATCATACCTTCAAAATAAAACTGAAATCACATCTCTAGATAAAATTTGTTTTTTGCCGGAAAGGTTTAGCAATATTACTTCTTTCTTGAACACTTCCTATTTTCAGCCACGTGACCAGCCTCTGCCTGCATTAATATGCTCCCCTTCTCAATTTTTTCCCCCAGGTACTTCCTGATTTCTTCAGAATTAAGTCTTTACTGAGCATGCTTCTCTCCCAGGGCAAAGGGGTGGGCAGGGGTAAGGTGATGTCAAACAACCTACTGGAAGCAGGAAGTTTGAACATTCACCCCAATATCATTTCTCACAGGCTGAATCCAGAGATGCGATTGTCAGCTCATTATGAAGGAAACACTGTAGGCTTTCATTTAATCCTAACTTGTTTGGAGACCACAGTTGCCCTTTTAAGCTTAAATGTAAATTAGCCTAATGGTTTCTATAATTCGTAATTAGCAGTCAGGGACATTTTTAGGCATAAGCAACCTAGGAGAACAGCTAGGACACCATTCCAATGTGGAGGACACCATTCAAAGTTTTTCTTTTAAAAGACAGTAATCCTTGTTAGCCATGGCTATAACCAATCCAGTTTCCTGTAGCCTCTCTTTTTGCGTACAATATAATCATCTTGGCTCAGTTTTCCAATCTAAGCAAAAATAATCCAAGAGGTGGTTGGGGGAAGTTTAGTTTGGAAGGTGGCACCAGGGGAGACTTTCTTAGGGCACCAAAATGTTCTGCTTGCAGACAGTCTCATCTCATCTCTGGAATCAGCAGCAATGGGGAGAAATCACCTGTAATTCTGCTGGTTTATGGTATCAGAGAAGATACGCTGGCATAGGGAAACACTGATACAGGCCTTGAAATGTAATTAAGTTTTACCATATAACCTAAATACCTTCCCCAAAACTAAAATCAGACAGAGTATAATTCAATAGAGATCAGTGATTATACCCCCCATTGATATTTTAGTTAAGGATCTCCCCCAAACCGATACCGTGATCTTCACCTGTGTACCCGTAGTTATTTCTCCCAGTCTCCACTGGCCCACGAATGTCAGGTTCTGTCTTTCTCTGCAAGCTCAATTAGATCTTTAAGAGCTTACGCAGCTGCAGAGGAGGCACTCTGGTCACATAAGTAAGTCATTGATCATGATGTTACCATTATGGCTGTGACTGATGGCTGCTATCAGGAGGCAGGACACTTGTGCATGAAGAGGCCTGGTAAAAATCAGGAGGTACAAATTGTTTCAAGAGCAGCAGGTACACAGGTGAACAGTCTCTGGGTCTGGGGGGTCTTTAACTTAAATATTGATGAGGGTGGGGAAGGTGGATATGCCCTTTAAGAAGTCAATGACATGTATAAATTTGGACAAGACGCAGGGCCATCCAGGGCACAAATAATGTGCAGGTTGCAGATCTTGTTTTGCCTACTTGGTTCAAACTATTTTATAGGTTCAGTGGCTTGGTGCTTCTTTTTAACATGTATTTATTTTAAAAGGATTTGAACTTTGTGCACTTGTACGTTTGTTTTAGCTTCAGATAAGTGATATCTTAGTTAAGTAAATAAAGTTGAATTCACAGTCCAGACATCTTGTACTTCCAAAGTTTTATATTTCTTACTATTTTCGATGGGTTCCTTAATTTGGTTTGAGACATCATCATCCCTTTCAAGACGAGCCTGTGCCTGTGGCTTCACTGGATGTGTTAACCTTTGTTCTGTCAAGACAAAAGGGCAGCCAATTCTATTTATTTATTTATTAGCATTAATTCCTGAAGTCTATAATGGAACTAGATTATGCATCTGGGTTTTGTTTTCTGATGATTAAATGGATCTGTCAAGGGGAGAGCTCAAATATTTATGCAATGTACACAGATAATATGGCTTTAGGGAAATGACATAAGATAACTTCAAAGTAGCATTTTACTCTTTGCTGGGATTTTCTTGAACTAATTGGGGAATTATGAAATAATCCTGACATTCTGATCTTAAAGATAATCTTTATTTAAACAATGCAGTTGACTGGGAACAGAGGCACTGATGTTTTACAGACGGATAATCATTTTCAAGGAAGAGACATTTAGTACAGTTAAAATTTCCCTGGTGGGCAACTAAATACAAGCAGGGGTTTGGGGATAATTAGTAAAACATATTAAAGGAATAGTTCATTGAGGAAAACAAGTTAGTATTAATAGAATACATAAATTAAGCAGATATCATATCTCTTACCTGTTTCTGTGTGTGGTGCTCTGTTCCCTAGTAATGTTCCCCGGTATAAGTTCCCCCGTTGTAGCTTGTGAATGTGTCTCTCTGCCCCTCTGCAATTTTGCGACTACGGTGTTTCCCTGGCGCATGCGCATTGAGAGGCCACTGTAGTCGTGATTCAGTGCCCTCTCTTAGCGTGCACCGAGGATCGCGCTGGTAGAGGTATGCGAGCGCATAACTATGAGGAACAGGCAGCCTACGAAGGAGTGGTGAGTCCTTATGCGGCGTAACTATTACCCCTGCCACCCCCGCGACCAGGGGGGGGGGGGTTTGAGGCGAGGGCATTAAGGCCTTGGCCGGTTAGGAAGCTGTCTCCACTGGAAGTCCAAATAATTCTCCAGGTCACTGCTGGGATCTGCCATACAGATTTATACTTTACTAAGTTGCTCAGTGGCCAGTGATAGATAGATAGATAGATAGCAGAGTTAGATAGATAGATAGCAGAGTTAGATAGATAGATAGATAGATAGCAGAGTTAGATAGATAGATAGATAGAGTTAGATAGATAGATAGATAGATAGATAGATAGCAGAGTTAGATAGATAGCAGAGTTAGATAGATAGATAGCAGAGTTAGATAGATAGATAGCAGAGTTAGATAGATAGATAGCAGAGTTAGATAGATAGATAGATATATAGCAGAGTTAGATAGATAGATAGATAGATAGATAGATAGATAGATAGATAGATAGATAGCAGAGTTAGATAGATAGATAGATAGATAGATAGATAGATAGATAGATAGATAGATAGATAGATAGATAGATAGCAGAGTTAGATAGATAGATAGATAGCAGAGTTAGATAGATAGCTAGAAGAGAGATAGATAGATAGATAGATAGATAGCAGAGTTAGATAGATAGCAGAGTTAGATAGATAGCAGAGTTAGATAGATAGATAGATAGATAGCAGAGTTAGATAGATAGATAGCAGAGTTAGATAGATCGATAGATAGCAGAGTTAGATAGATAGATAGATAGCAGAGTTAGATAGATAGATAGATAGCAGAGTTAGATAGATAGATAGATAGATAGATAGCAGAGTTAGATAGATAGATAGGGAATTATAGGGACTTCTAGTGGAGACAGCTTCTTAACCGGCCAAGGCCCTAATGCCCTCGCCTCAAACACCCCATCCCCCCCCCCCGGTCGCGGGAGTGGCAGGGGTAATAGTTACGCCGCCTAATCCTTCATATGCTGTCTCTTCCTCATACATAGTTATGCGCGCGCATACCTCTACCAGCGCGCGCACGCACATACCTCTACCAGCGCGGTCCTCGGTGCACGCTAAGAGAGGGCACTGAATCACGACTACAGTGGCCTCTCAATGCGCATGCGCTAGGGACACACTGTAGTCACAAAATTGCCAAGGGGCAGAGAGACACATTCACAAGCTACAACGGGAGAACTTATACCGGGGAACATTACTAGGGAACAGAGCATCACACACAGAAACAGGTAAGAGATATGATATCTGCTTAATTTATGTATTCTATTAATACTAACTTGTTTTCATCAATGAACTATTCCTTTAATAAATACATATTTTTTATGGCATTATTTAATACTAAGTGAGGTGTAAGTTGTCTGTCAGTGATCCCTAAGTTCAGTAGATGAGCTGTATAGATATCCCCCTCCCTGTGTGCCAGCAAACTCTGATGCAGCAAAAAAAAGTGCACGTGAAAAAAGGGGAGGGGTTGCAACATGTCAGTTCAGCAGATAGACAACAAGCAGTGCAGAGTGAAGGACACTCCCACCAAAAACGAACAGAACTTTACTAGCTGATTGCAGAGGCTACAAGCAGAATTTTTTCACAAGAAAGGGATCCTGGGGGCTGTGGCACAGGGGAGTTTATTATACAGAAGTTTGTAAAATATGGCATTTCTGAGAGAACACTTCCTTTAAAATGAAAACACAAGATGGCTACCCATTGGTCTGAATGCAGCCAACAGTTCCATAAAATAAATAAATAGTCCATTTGTTTCCCCAAGGACTGGAAAATAATGAGTTTAGTTTAACAAATGTGTGTGTTTATTCAGTTTATACAATTCTTAAAAGTATGGATCTTAAGTGTGCTATTTGTTTATGTAGATATGGAAACATTTAAAATGTTTTCTAGTTGAGATCCATTCATGTATCTTATACATTACCCTCTAAACAGTCAGCATGATATAAATATCCGATTCATTTAAAAGTAAGTTTATTTCCTAAACTACACAATACAAGAGGTGAACTTATTTTAATTCTATGAAGCTCTAGTCCCTAATTTAACACACTGCATTCTCCTACTGGTCTCACCTGGGTTCTTTAGTGTTGCAGTTGGCTGGGTGGTTACAGAGCGTGTTGGTGACATAGAAACCTCACCATGATCTTGCAGAGAGCTGCGGTCTCTTTGGTGCTGAATATGGTAATACTTGGGAAGCCAATATTCATACTCAATCCCTAAATTCTGTTCTGTGAAAAGAACCTGTAAGTAAAGGAAATAAGCAGCTTTTTACCAGAAGTTACCACTAACATCATGCCGATACCATTTTATGCTGTACTGGACCAGTAGGGTCGCTTCTAACCCTCCTTTAGAGCAGCGAGCATGTGCTGGTCAAACACTTCAGACAATGTGCAGAAGTTTTATCCTGTGAGATCACTTTAAAGGAGAAGAAAAGGCAAATAAATATCCACATGGTCAATATTACCATTTTCCCCATGGAGAATGGGGAGAATAATACTTCAGTAACTTACCATTATTTATATCAACCACTTTGATCCACAGTATCTTGTACCTTATCAGTTTGTCCCTTGCAGACCCCTTTATATGGCTTTGTTAACACCTTCCACCCTGATATTCCTTTTGTCTGGTTATTTGAACTATGAGTTGAATGTTGTATAAATATCAGAGAGCACCACAGCCTCATTGTAATCAGCTTGAAAAAGGGACTAGAATGTTGTGAAAGCTTGCTATGATTATCTTAGTTAGCCAATAAAGGTATCACCTTTATACCACTTTAGTTATTTTTTATTTCAAAAGGGGGTTACCTGTAAGCATTTTGACTGGCTAACACGGTACACCAACTTTCCCATTCTCCCTTCCCAATCAGGGTCAGCTTTAAAGGAGTGTGTGCTGCACAAGGTGGGTTGTAGCTTACCTGTATTATGCATATAAACCTGAAGACCTTATATTCAGCTCTGAGGTAAATCTCTTTAAAAACTTCTGCTTTCTGTTACCCTCGGTTAAACTTTTTTTTGTTCATATTTAAATATCATATCTACTCTTCCATGGTATCAAGACTAATCAATTACACTTCGGTAACTTCAGGCAGATATTCCATATTTACTTATCAATATACTTTCTGGCAGTCAGGATTAAATTGGTAGCTCCGATAATTGGCCAACCAAGTCTGCAGCCTATTAAAGTCACAAAAATTTGCCATGGTTCCTAGCCAACCTGACAAAAATACTGGTCCGGGGAATTTGTTCGGCAATAATATCAGCCGATTTGTGCCCATCCTTAGGCAATTTTTTCACTGTAAGTTGAATACATAATACACCATAATTCACCCTCGAACCATCATATGAATGAAAATGTGTTTTTTTTCTGTGGTTTAGCCTGATCAAACTGTAGCAGAAATAAATTTGGTTTTAATTACCATCTGTATGCTGATGCTACTCAAATAAGTCCTAACACCCAATCACACTTCTCAGACTGTCTCCGTATGGATGGCGCAAAGATCCCTCAAACTAAATCTTGGTAAAATGGAACTAATCATTTTCCCACCTAAACCTGGTCCAATCCCACCTTTTTCCATTTCTGTGGACACCCCCATTTACCCTTTTCAGTCGGCACGTTGCTTAGGGGTTATTATCTCATCTCTTTCGTTTTCTAATCACATTAACAATGTTGCTAAAACCTGTCGTTTTTTTCTCCTTAATCTGTAGATTCCTCTCTTCCGACTACTGCTATGCTTCTCCATGCTCTCATCCTTTCACACCTGGACTATTGTTGCCTTCTGCTTTCTGACCTTCCTGCTTCCCATCTTTCTCCCCTTCAGTCGTTACTTAAAGGAACAATAAATCCAAAAAAACAAACTTATTGCCATTCGCTGTGAATAATATTACGTTTGGGGGACCTGGAACTTACCTTACCGCCGCTCCACTCGCAGCTGCTCCTTCACTGAACAGCTGTTCTCTCCCGATCGCGCGCCCTGTCTTTTGTATTGGCGCGCATGCGCCTAAGATAGGGCGCGCGGTCGGGACAGAGAGGCTGTCAGTGAAGGAGCGGCTGCGAGTGGAGCGGAGCGAAGGTAAGTTCCAGGTCCACCGAGCGTAATATTATTCACAGGGAGGTGAGAATAAGCATTCTCACCTCCCTGTGAATAATACAAACGAATGGCAAATAGTTGTTTTTTTGGAATATGGGAGTTTAGTGTCCCTTCACGCATTGTCTCACTCACTAAGAATCAGGAAATTAAATCTCCTCTGTGCCGCAACGCTACCTGGCACCTAGCTAAAAAATACTTCTCTTAACATTTAAATACCTTTGCTATGCTGCTCCTTCTAATATTTCTTCCCTTACGCCCCCATATGTCCCTAACCATACCCTCTGCTCTCTCTATCACAGAACCATAACAGTGGCGTAACTACCGCACCCCGCCACCCCTGTCACGGGGGGCCCTGGATGGTAGTAGGGCCCGCCACAAGTCCAAATCCCTGCAGTATTCACCCTTTTTAAAGAGCTGATCGCGCATATGAAGAAAACATACATGCAATCAGCTCTTTAAAACCGGACCCGAACTTCTGCAACTAAACCGGAAGTTCGGGTCCGGTTTTAAAGAGCTGATCGTGCGTATGTTGTCTTCATATGTGCGATCAGCTCTTTAAAAAGGGTGAATACTGCAGGGACCTGCGTGGAGGGAGTCAGGGGCCCGGCCCCCAAACTCACGGGGGCCCGGACACCTTCAGGTATGCCCCTGATCTCTTATACAGACCTCACACTCACACTGCCTCCTCTCGCCCTATATCCTTTTTCTCTTGTGGCTCTGGTCTCTGGAATTCTATTCCCCTCTCTCTTCATCAAGAAACAAGTTAAAATCTAATCTCATACTATCTCTTTGAGCACAGCACATCACAGGACTGTTGACACTGCACCAGTTATTACTATGGCACTTCTACTCTTTTCTATGTTTCTGTATATTACCCACCTACGGTAATTAGATTGTAAGCTCTACAGGGCAGGGACCACTTTCCTCATGTTACATGTTTGTAACATAAGGAATTAAAATACATTTAACATGAGGAATTTTATGTATTTCTTTATTGTCCCACTTGTACGGCTTTTTGTAATCTAATATTGTACAGCACAGCATCCCCATCTAAACACATCAGGAAGATGCAATATCATCCTCTACCATATATTACCTGCACTTGTTCCCATGATGTATAAACTGCTTTGAAATAGGCCTTATTTATCAAGCTTAGACACTCAGCACAACGCTCTTTACTGAAAATTCTTTGGGTCTGATGCAATAAAAGGAACAAACGTTTGCCCATCCTATTAATATGCAGAAACCAATTAGATTTTATCTAGTAAGAAGTTCTGACATCTGATTTGTTTGCATATTAAAGGAATTGTACAATGAAAAAAATACTTTGCCTCATTTTAATCTATAAATTAATACATGTAAGCAACACTAAAGGTTCGTACACACGCTCAAAAACGGGCATTCATTGCAAAAAATAACCTTGTGTGTACCTTACTCTGATGTGTTTGTGTTGCTGCATGACTTCAATCCAGTACTTGTTTTGCTCAGGCTCAGTCCTTCAGTCCCCCAGCCCGACTATCTGTGAGGGAAAGCATGCTCAGTATCCCTATGAGGCAGCATTCGGAGAGGGAATTTCCTACCATGCAGTTCTCGTACCAACTGTCGCCATTCCAGCTACAGCAATACTATAGATAACAGAAGAGTTTATGATACTAAGGTACTTGATTGACAGCTGAAATGTGAGATGTTTATGACTGGATATCTAAAGAAATAGGGGACAGATCAACAAAAAAAAAGTTACAGTGATAGTTGGAAACGTATAGTTTCAAGTAAATTATATTATATTTCAATTATAGTTTTCAAATGCAATTTGAAAATCTAATTTCCCAGTGTACATTTCCTTTAAAAGCACAGGCACACGTTTGCACCTCCTATTGCATCAGCCTGTTTGTGTGTTTTCATTCTGGTATACGAACCATGATATGCAGATCTTCATTGGTGGGCCCCATTGCCTCAAGACTCTCCTGATTGTCAACCGAGCGTCTATACTGGACTTTGGTCCCTGCCACATTGTAATCTCCTGGGTAGTTAATAGCCCAATTGCCATTGATGACATAATGGTAATTTCTGTTTCTTAGAGCTGTAGAATAGAAATAGAAAATTATACTCAGGGGAATATAATGTAATGTAATCTCACATTTATTACCGTATATTTGCATAATATTACAATGGTTTAAAAAATAAAATTAATTAGGCTGGCAGTGAATACAGCTGGATGTAAATTACAACAGCTAAAGTACAAGTAAAAGCTAAACTATTTTTGCTATTAATAGAAACTGCTGCTGAAATTAACATATCACTTTCCTTTTACTACAAAGGTACATCTCCAAATTCATAAAATTATTCATCAGAAGTTCAGGGATGTGTTTTATCAATGGAAACAGGAAGGGACTCTCAATGAGCTAGTTTGTATTCCTTTATGCAAATGGAGAGGGGTTAACTGCAGGGTTTTACCAACGTGGCAGAGGTAAACCCTTTTCAGCTACAGAACTAAGGGGCAAGTTTATTAAGCAGCACTATTGATGGTGTATTTTTTTTTTTTTTGTCAGACACAATTTTCCATTTTTGCAGCATTAACAAAGAGATTACATTTCTGCAGAAGAAAAAAATCAAGCGACAAAATAATTCTCCAATAATGACCAACATCTTGTGAAAATTCAGATTAATGAATCAAATTGGACAAGGCAAACCATAAAATTACCTATTACCAGGTCTGGGCCTTCTGATAATAAATAGGTTATGCACATTAGTCACTTTTCAAAGTATGAAATAGGTTAATTCACTCAGAACACTCATCTAGGCGTTTCTCAGCAATAGTTATGTTAACAATTTAACACTTAGTCACACCGTGGCAAATGGTCACTATAGTCCACAAATGAATCTTGCCCCTGTGTAATGCACTGTATTCACTGTGCTTGGGTCTGTTCTCCTTTTACTACTGAAAGGAAGTTATTCCCTTCTTCTTCCCTAAAAGGCATTATTTGTGTTGTTAGAGAATCCAACACTTCTTGAAGGCACAGCCACACTGCGCCACATACACAATAGCACACGCAATCGCACACAATTCCGTTGCATTTGCACATCCGAAAACGCGTGCTTTCGGTGCATTACCACAATTCCGTTCGGAAAAAATTGCATGCGCAAACGCAGAAAAATTGCGCAAGTGTCGCCTAGCCCTAAGTGAGATTTAATGAGATTTTAATGGATGGTGAGTATTTAATGGACTTTTAATATAGCGTAGAGAATCCTATATGAAGTGCACACAAGTAAAATAATGGGTCACTTTATCTAAACTTAGCAGTGCTATCCTTCTGCATGAAAGCAAAAACTCTAGTTTAATTAAACACATGACAGGACAATATGGAGCTAAATATGTGAAAATAACCAAGATTCCCTTTAGATGAACAATACTTCAGCTCATTCATCATCTGGGACATGCCTTCTTTCAAACACCGCAATCAGCACCTTGGAAAACCCAGAACACTCATTCCATGGGGGGAGGACTAACCTGAAAATAAATGGTACGCGGCAGACACTTTCCGATTTTTCTGATTCTTGGGCAAGATTTTACCTGTCTTGTTCATGAGTCCAACAAACAAATTAATATACGTTTTAAAAACCCCAGAGGGCTTTAAAATACCTTAGATTCAGCTCTGATTAAGCATAAGATAAAAGCTAGCTGCTTGTTTAATGAAATTTATCAGAATGCTTTTAGTCAGACGATGAGGTACGTGTGCTACCAACCTTTATTTTAAAACAGATGAAAAAGTTGTTTGGAAAGATTCTTATAGCTTCTTAGCTACCTAAACAGGGCTTGTCATACTCCTGTCAGACTCTTCTACTAGAAGGAGCACCAGCATCTAACAGCACTGTAGGTCTTTATAAATCCTTTATCCAGTCAGTTCATTTATGTATCCAGTTTCACTTATGATAAATATTCTCTGCCCTTTCCAACAAATCAATGCTTAAAAATATTTTTAATGTAAAAGAAGCGAGCAGGAATGAATAGATTAACCCTCTGGGTATGGTTATTATAAGGAACTGTAGTGATGTCAGATGCTAGAAGATTTTTCTGATATGATTCAACAAAACATTTTTTACATCACAGCCTCCTGTACAGAGGGTTGTCAAAGTGTCACAGACTCTGATGGTAAAAATGTTGGTGAAGGTAAAAAAAGAATTATTGGATGTCGTCTTTCATTAATCGCATATAAGACCACGCTAAAAAGACCTGACCAAGCCGCATGTACAAAGGACAGTGTTGTTGGCTAGGCAAGGTGGCAGTCCTACATATTAAGTCTTTTAAATAATTTTCCTGTACATACTCAACAAATATCCCTCTACATTTCACAGAACTATATTCACCAGTGCCCTACTTACTTACATTACTTACCCAGGTAATTGTTACTTCTATGTGTCACTTTAATATTGGTGGCTCCTGATGGGATCATTGTGACTTCATTGTATCCAAACATCCCTACAAGTGACAATAAACAAGTACCGGTAGTTATAAAATATAGGAATATTACCGTATATATTTTTTTCTTTTCTTTTTAGAATAAACAGTTTTACTAAGATTTGGTCTAATTCACATTTCACCTGGTTATCTGTATGTGCAAATACTATTGTCAGATTTGGCAAACAAAAAAATTATCTAACTAGCTACACAGATTAAACACATAAACACATGTCTACTTCCATGGTTTCAAGATCTTACTATCCATGGGAGCCCCGAATGAAAAGCTAAATATACATGGGCAGACGTTCTTCCGATCAAGGGCAACAATCGGAAATCTGATCAGAAAAACAGCTCAAAATTCCCTACCTTGTGGCCTCGATCTTTCTGCAGATTTCAACTTGAAACCTGCAGAGAGACTGGGAGAGAAGATGGGGTAAGTGGAAAATTTTCGGCCTGGCCCAATCTTCGCTCAACGTCGTCAGGTTTTGACATTTTGAGTAATCCGATCGAAATGTTGAAATTGCTTGAAACGTCAAGCCCATGTAAAGGGTGCTGAAATCTCACTTCTACTCATGGACTCAATGGGTAAAAAATCTGCAAAGGACCAAAAGTCAAGGATAAATGCAGCCAAGTCTGTGAGGAAAGTAATTTGCCACTATCCACCAGTAGTCATATTCCAATATTGTTAGGTTGGAGGAACAAGCGCCCCTGTGCCATGATTTGCCTTTAGGGACAAATACATCCTAAGCAATGACTGTGATCTAATTAATCAGACCCATTGAATTAACCGTTTAACCCAAACAGTACCCAGGTTTTTCCAACTAACCTCTAATTCATCGCCAACGCCGATAAAAAGAATAATGCAAAAATACCATCCTAGCATCTATAATTATAATGGGCACTAAGCTGTGCCCTCAAGGCCGGTAACTGAATGCTGACAAGGTGGAAAGCCTAGTTAGGCCAGCAAAGGAGAGAAAAATTATAAAAGGGACATACGTTTTGCATTTGTGAGAGTTTCTTATCCATCTATGGACACCCTTTCAACAGGGGATTTTTCAGTCATTGTTTCTGACAGACATAAATAATCTGGGATCATAAGACATTGTTTAGCCCCAAGGTACTAGGCTGGATAATAGGTTAAAGGTTTATTAATTACAGGTTAAGAGGTCCGAATGACTAAGTCACTAATTACATATACCTAAGCATATTTTTAACGTCCTCTCTCATTAAAGCCACCAGTAAGGCATCCTGGGATTTGCCTTGCTCTTAGAACTGAATAAGCTATGAATTGCTATTCTCAAAAAAGTTCAATTTTGATTTGCCAATGAATTGTATGATAATTGTAGAAAAGGCTTCCATTTATTGAATATAGAAATACTGCTTTATACCTTAATATTGGAACACACAAACCTAAAACACTAGTCATCTAGCTGTTGGTTCTGCACTGGTGTACTGGTGTGCTGTATACCTGCTTATGTAGAATGCAATGTTATGAGGTGCCATCACATATCCACATCTTCTCAGAGCTTAGTGCTGCTACAAGTTCACAAAGGTGTATTTGTCACTATTTGCAATAATCCTCTATACTGTTCACTTTCTGTTCTGAGATCGTCACGTAGCCCCTATCGTCCTACTGGGAGTTTCTTGTGCTCATTTAAAAAAAATCAACCTAGATTCTCTACCTCATCCTTTTTCTTAACATAAAGATGTGGGTGGCAGTCAATTAGATCAAGTGACACAAATGAAACAATGGCAATAATGATAATGTTACCATTTACAAGACTCTGTAAAAGGACACTTCAAAAGAAAGTGAATATGAAACTATGACTTGCCCTTATATTAAAGACTGCAACTTCAAACTTACGTATATATGTATGTCATTAACAAGAAGGTTTATTTCTTTCTGCTTTGGTACGTGTTAAAAAACAGCAGGAAGTGTGGGCGCAAACACAAGTTTCTTTTCTGACTTCTGATTAAAATTTAGTATCAATAACATTCCTAGCCAAACAAGTACTTGTGTGAAGTAAAATTTTTCTTCTCCCAGTGCGACAGTCAAGCTCCATGTGCTTCATCTAGGCACAGAATTAGGGGCTGTCCCATTAGCTGCTTTGTATCTCCCTTAGGGAAGGAGACAAGTTACAGTGAAAATGGAGACAAGGGGGCATAACAACCAGGGGAGCAGACCCTTCAACCACTGAGGGGCCATCTTGTTATTTTTTCTATGACAGATATAGCCTCCTCCCAGAAAACCCCAGTAGATGAAACACGAATAAGGGCCCCGGCTTTGCTGGTGGGCTCAGTGGTTCCCAGTTACGCCATTGAGGCAATTTCACAGTTCCTGTTATAATATTGTACTGGAAGACATGGGTGGATGGAAAATGATTTATCTGACCCCAATGGCCATTGATTTTTCAACAAATTTGGCTAATTCCTTTGAATACATTGACCATGTGTATGGTTTGCTTCCTCTCTTCATTGTTTCCATATACTTCTGTCACCCTGCCACCTTTTCACAATCTTATTCTCATTTCCCTTCCCATTCTGTGGGGGAAAATGAGCTGGCTAAAGATACTGGGGATTTTAAAATTGCACATACATACTTCCAAGCACAGATACAGACACTATAAATTCCCTACAGTTAATACAATGAGAATATTCACTCACATACAGATTATGGCTAGAGATTTGGAAGCCAACTTCCTAGTCCAAAACCGCAGCTTAACCTACCAGCATAACATAGCACCTTAGCAGTTATGTAAAATATTCGATTAATTTTACACATAAGAGACTGCAATAAGCAATTGTTTCCATCACACAGAGAATCTATCTACATTCCAAAGAAATTAATAATTGCAAGAAAAAAGATTAATGTGTTTCCTGCTCCGATAATAAGATACTGCCGACTGACCTCACTCCTAGTGTAGCAGTAGATGACAGTACATGTCACAATGGTAAGTAAAAAGAAACAGTTAGCAGTCAAAACAGATATTCATCTTAGTGATACAGTAGTTAGTTCCTCCTCTGGAGATAGAAAAGTAAGCTGTCAAAATATGGTGACTATTGGCCTATACTTCTGGGTTTTTGCAACTTACCTGAGGGTGGGTACTTTGTAGCATAGATATTGTGGTGGTGCCTGCAGGAAATGTTCTTCCCTCCACATACTCCACAAATGTCAATCTTTTCTTCTGATCCCAAGATAAGGTCACAGCCAATTTTCTGACAATGAAAGTAACAGTTACATTTAATGGGCAAGAACAGCTAAACACTTAAGGCTCATACACATGTGTGATAGCAGGGGATGTTGGGGTACTGAAAGCCAGGACTGGGCTTGAAGGCATCCTATATTTACCAATCTGTGTGAGCTGGGCATAGGGCATCGTATATTTACCAGTTTGTGTGGGCTGAGCATTTTTATTTACTTTGTTGTCAGCCCTCCAGTTCACCAGTTAGTCAAAAGTCAGCCCTTCAGTTCACCAGTCAATGTTAAGTCAGCCCTCCAGTCCACCAGCCAGTACTGGCAGCCCTACAGCCTGTAATAATATAGCCCTCCAGTTCACCAGCCAGTGTTAAGTCAACCTTTAAGTTCACCAGCCAGTTTTAAATCAGCCCTCTAGTTCACCAGCCAGTTTTAAATCAGCCATCCAGTTCACCAGCCATTGTTAAGTCAGTCCTCTAGTTCACCAGCCAGTTTTCAATCAGCCATTCAGTTCACCAGCCATTGTTAAGTCAGCCCTCTAGTTCACCAGCCAGTGTTAGGTCAGCCCTCCAGTTCACCAGACAGTATTGTCAGACCTAAAGTTCACCAGCCAGTGTTGTCATCCTTTCAGTTCACCAGCTTGTTAGTGAACCCACCACCACCCAACCCCACAAGCCATGCCCACACAGTCATTTATGTTTAAACTGCTTACAAATAAAATATTTACAAAAATGTGAGGGTGTACTCACTTTTGTAACATTTATGTGTGTGTGTATTTTCCAATGGCTCTGCAGTACTTTTTATTCTATCTACTGAAAAATGCAGGCATAAAATCTATTACATTCATAGTCTTATTAATTGGGGACCACTGGAACTTTATTCATTATTCTATTGGATGAGAAGACTTACCATACACTGCCCACTTATGCACAAGCCATCATATTCTGCGTGACATGATGTTCCATCCAAAACCCGGCCAAAGTTATAATAAAAATTTTGTCCTTCTGCCAAACAGCTGAGCTCACAATCACTTTGACCTTTCAAAAAAACAAGAAACTATAGGGGTGATTACCAGTACTCTATGAGGAGGATTATACGTATCAACACCAACAGTTCAAGATTTGTTTATGATATCTTACACAGTGTTTTGTTTTAGTCATTGGATTAAAATTTACGTTTTTAGCATACACACAAGACTATTTCTATGGTTTCCCCCAAACATGTGATTAATCACTGACCTTGTGACAAAACTTGTGGTGACAGAATAATTATTCTATTAATGATGCGATAACAGTAGTTTTTTTTTCCAATGCACACATCTAATTAGCTCATTAATTCACATGTATGCATTCCATCATGATATTCTAAAAGATTTTAAGTATGACCTTTTGGCCAATCTTTTATTTCCCATATAGTGATCTGGGTTATCATACATTCTACAATGGTTAGGATCAAACATATTCAGGGTTATTCAATAAAAGTTCTTATCGTTTAAAATGGTGCTAAATTTGCCCCAGCCAATCAGAACTTATTTAACATTTGAAAGCTAACATCTGATTGGTTGGGGCAAAATTAGCACCATTTTAAGCGATAAGAACGTTTATTGAATAACCCTGATTGTTCCTTATATGCTGACAATTTGGGCATGTGTGTGGTTGCATTTAAATACACTTATAATCTATCCATCTGGGTTTTTTTGAAAAGAAGACACGTCACGTGTTCTACACCCTTCTGAGAACCATTGTAACTATTTATTCCACAAAACGTGATCCCGATCTTGTGACAAATTTGACTAATACAGAGGTTTCAATGAAAGGTCTGTAATTCCTAGTTTAAATCTATAAACCATATTGAATAGTGGAATTCAACCAGATACAACATTCTTCTGGTCACTGACCTCTTTTCTGTTTAGCTGTAGAACTGAAGGATGTATACCAGACCATGGGGATTTGTTGATAGTAAATTTATGTAGATGTGTAAGTACCATCCATGTCTTTTGTTAACCTAGTGCAATTCACTGATAAGCACAGCATTCCACGTATTTACAAACGAACTACTCCACATTACACACACACGCCAGACAAAAGGATATTTTATCTTTGTGCCTTCTAAAGGTGTGTACACACGTGTAATTCCGCACACGACTGCTGAACAACAAGCAGCTGACAAACGGCCATTCCGGGAGATAATTGTACACGAACAATTATTATCTGGAACATGTGTTTCAAGTTTTTTTAGGCCAACATTTTAATGTTTTAATCAGTTTACTGTGTTACCGATTCAATGTGTTTAGCATTGGCACCACCCACTCTGGAACAAGCTTTAATCCATTTGTTGCCATCTTTATAAATTCCCATTGTTTCAACGTGCCTTGTAAAGGTGGCCATACACAATTATGACCGTAATTACCATCTTAATCCGACCGATACTTTGATAGACAGATGTACAATGCTAACTGTATGTAGATACATATTGTTCGACATTAATTTTGTATTGTGATTAATGTGGAATGTCGTCTATTGTGAGGTTACATTACATTTACATTTAATCAGAACTTCAGAAAACACTACAATCATTTAACCAATCGACTTTCCCGGTCATATTTATGATCGATATTACGATCTAATGTCGCATAATAAGATCGGGAAAATGTACACTTTTTCAGTCAATCAATGGAAATGTCGGATTGTACATAAAATCGCCCTAATGTATTGCCGTCTTAAGGCTGTGTACACATGGTCTGATATTTTCACCCATGACAGACCAATATTAGTCAAACATTCATTCAAATTGGAAAAACGTTCAATTGGACAGGCCGTGTGCTGGGGATATTTCAACTCGGTCGTCCTGTTGCTTTGATTTACTGGTTGAAGTTTTGGTCTGTGTGTATTCAGCCTATATTATAAGAACTTGCTTTTTCTATTAACTTATTGAATTTTATCTTAGTGACATAGGTTGTGTCATTGGCTGTTTTTTTCTGCTAGCTGAGTAACATTAGATAAAATTGGGGTGTTAATACCAAAGACTTTGGTTGGAGTACACAATTCCATAGTAATATTCTATGGATATACATAGAAAGTATCTCCTGCTCACCTGAGTGGAAAGGAACCCATCTGAAGTAATTGCCCATTAAAGGTTTGTTGTTGTAAGCAGAGCACTGAAAATGCCTGAAGTCTGTAACTCCTGATGGACAGTCCTGCATATTAAAAGTTAGTTAAGCCAACAGCAGCACTTTTCTAAACATCCTTTAACATTTCCACACAACGCCCACCTATCTTAGTATATTTTATGAGGGACTACAAAGTGATTCAGTGCTGCATACTCGGATTGGCACTCACCTGTGTGTTGCATACTTGGTACTGTCTTTTGTTCCCTGGGCAGATTGGGCTTGAGGAATGTCTATCAGAAGTGAAAAACATTAGATAATTGGAAAATATATTTCACTTTTTTATATAATACAAATGCTAGTTTCATCAAGAGGGATGTAAATTATTTAATTTATTAAATAATAAAAGGGAATTTTTTCTTTTTAAATTTACCAATGATTCTCTCTCTCTCTCTGTGTTTTCCCATTTAGTTTTAAGGACTGTCTTTCTATCTGAAGGAGCAATGCATGTTGGGGTTACTGGGGTAAGGAATTATTGTTTGCCATAGCATACCCTGACAAAGTGATACTCAGCAACCAACATGCATTGCGACCACAGCCTAGAATACAGAACGGGGAGGCAGAAAAAGTGATCTAAAGGCACTAAATTGTAAATCCAGAAAACAATTCCTTCATTGAAAATACTTTACTTCCAGACACAAACCCCACATTTTTAAGAAAAAGGGACAAACTGAAATTTTGGAGTAGACTTTCTAGAGCACACCGAGAAGAAGAAGAATGAATAAGTTAAATAAAACACACAAATATAATTTTGGTGTTATCTTTAATTCTTTAACCATAAACAAACGATCTGCTATCCTAAACTGGAATTCTTAAGGTGTTTGCTAAATAGCCTGACAACCCTTGTGATGACTAATTTGATTTTTGACACGTGAACATAGCAGAACATGTTCCCTTTCAGGGGAAAGTTTATCCTTAGATGTTTTATGTAACTTGTTAACTCACGGTATCGAAGAACATGTCACTAATCAAACTTAATCTAAAAATAAAGTATCACACATTTTGTTTCCTGGATTTTGCTAATTTATTAAACGCTCTGCAAAAAAAAAACACTGTTGCCTAACAAGGCTCACTTTTTCTGTAAACTGCCTTTACCATCTACAGCTATATTTATACTGTGACTCTCTAGTGTTTTATTTTACAGGCACATTCTACATTTCCTTTTAAATAAAGAGGGAAAAGTTTGGTTGTTAAGCACAATACATTTAATAACAGTTAATAGTCTATGGCTTAAACACAATATTCCTTGGGCTGTAGTCAAATCTCCATAAGGACCAATCACTGATTTTAGTCAATATTAATCTCAATCTCTGGTCACCTGATAAGACACATCCTGGTGCGTACAGAAGCCCCACCACCACAGGTTCGAGAACACGGCGACCAGTTGTGCCACACACTCCAATCATTACGAGAGCTCAAAGGGGGGCTGTGCTCAGGCCCAAAACTGCTTCCAAATCCCCTCTGAAAGGGACTCCTCTGTACCTAATAATAGTAAAACATTAAGACCCTGTTTAAATCTTTGTATATTCCATCTCAAACAATCTCTTTTAGTGTAAAACAGTGTAAATCTTATCTGTTTCAGTGTACAGATTGTGAAGTTGTTTACAGAAGAATGGCAAAGCATAAAGCCCTGTTGCTACTTAGAACATGATATGAACTTTCTCTGTGTCTTAAAGGGACACTATACTGAAAAAATTACTTTGCCTCATCTAAATCTATAATTGAATACATGTAAGTAGCACTTACTCTGGTTTGCATGTGGTGCTGCATGCCTTTAATCCAGCACACGTTTTGTTTAGGAGCAGTATCCCCCCTCCCTCTTTTAACCACTCCCACTTCCACCCGACCTGACCTTTTCCCCACGAACCAACTGTCAAGCCTGCACACAGCATACAGCATTCAAACTGTCAAAACTTTGTCACCATTCCAGCTACAGTAAAACTACTCACAGAAGAATAGTTTTTGAGGAACTTGAGTGACAGCTGAAATATAAGATGTTGTAGATTGGAGAAATAGTGGGCAGATCAATAAAAAAATGATATAGTGGTGGTTGGGAAGAATTATAATTTCCAGTTATGGTCAATTTGAAATAACCTATTTGTCGGTATAGATGCCCTTTAAAAACGCATGTTCTACTTCAATGAAAACTCAGTCAAAGTCAATCAGAATAGGAACATTCCTATTTCAACCAAGCGTAAATAGAAATAATGTTTATAAACAGTTGCAGCCCAAATATGATCACTATGTAGTTAACAGCTTGTTCTTCTCTTGGTCTCTTAAAATATGTGTATGTTTGTAAACGTTGGCAAAATAAAGAGGTATAATTACCCTGGATGATATGTGTTAAGACTTGGGCTTAGTGGTTTGAATTTAAAGTGTCTACTTTAAAGGACATCTTCCAAAACAACTTTTGAGTTGATTGCGTTGTTATGTTGCTAATTTAGGCATGGTTTTAAACTTGTTTGTCTAATCAACATAAAGTATTTAAAATGGCAAAATAATAGACGTGAATAAGCGTGAAACCTAACATTAAAGGATAACTATAATTTATAAAAATGTACTTTTTAAAAAATGGAAAGTACCTGAGGCAGGAAGGTAGGATTGATTATTCATACCTTACAATATTGTTTTGTTGGGGAGGTTAGCCCTGGACTAGTCCTGTATTAAAAATATTGCTGAAGAATTCAGGAAGACTGGCAGACTCAATTTTTGGGGGGCTGGTGCTCCTCACAGAAGCAATATTGGGAGGTAGGAATTATCAGTCATATATCCCTGTCCCAAGTACTTTTCATTATAACTGTTTTTTTTTAATTATATACACTATAGTTTTTTTTAACTTTAAGTTAAAAAAAAGATTCTGTTCTTTTTTGAATACTTTGAAAAGGTAAAAGACAACGAAAAATACAGCTATAGTTGTAAAGTTTACCAGATTTAGACATTTTTATCCTTAAGGAAACTTAGTTGCATTGGAAATAGGTTCTCCACTGCAAAACACAATCAATTCCAGGAACTTAGTCAATAGGATAAAGTGCAGCAGATGGGAAGATGTGAGGATTCAGCAACCCTGATCTTTGGACATACTAATCAATTTACATACTTTATGGGTCAGGGCAGAACTTAATAAACATTTGTGTAAGCAATAACGAACACTAAGTCACACAATGCCAAAATGTAACATAAACCCTTGCCTTTTAGAAATATAGAAATAATAAGAGAATGTACCGTATCAGTGTGTATTGGTTTTTTGGCACATTAATACATTTAGATTTTCACAAAATTTAAATTTCAACAGACAATAGGAACTGGACAACATCTCATTGTAAAGTAGTTATTTGAAGATAGAGCTATGTATTATGTGATATAACATGACCAATTATATTGGTTGTTCATAGGGATTAACCTGCATGTAGTGAATTGTGAGAGTCCATATACTTAACTGGGGCTACTGCTGATCTGCTGAACACAATTGTTGCCCTGCACAATCCCTCCATTTAATACTATTGATATATTACCACTGTGCAGTGTGCAGGGATTTTTATGATTAATCATCAGGTAAGTATACGATCTCCCTCTGCCATTTGCTATACAATTTACCACTTGTGGCTCCAATTGAATAAATACCCTGACATGAGGAATATGAGCAGTGACAACATTTTGTGGGAAAACACCTTAGGCTAGGTACACTTTGGGCTAGGTACACACAGATATACACGCAGATATTCCGGACTGGCCAACTGTTTGCATTATCGACCGGCCGGCTAGGACTAGATATCGGTTTAGCGGCCGCCAGTCACCAGGGCCGCTAAAAGTCAACTTTGTCCTTTTGATTTGACCAAAAGGACATTGGTCAGTTGCAGTCACTAAATTACTGTTGATATTTTGGGCCAATCTAAGGAAATTCTGAAATATTGTCGGTCGGCTAGAAATATTTACTTTTCTACAATATATATCTATTAAAACACCTATATAAAAATATGGTCTCATTGGGCCACTAACAGAATCTTTGATGGAACTGAAGCATTAGATTCTCAAGTCCTACTAAAGGTGCTAATAAACAAAAAGATAATACTGTACATGGGACAGCCAGTTGAAGATCCTTTGTGGACTTTTTAATTTGCCTGGTCTATGTCCTGGGCTTTCCCATAGTAAAGATAGACCTGAAGCAAAGAAGGAGTCTGACAGCTCTAAAAGTTCACAAATAAAGAAGATTGGGAGGCCAATCCTGCCTCCCATTCAAAGGTTCTTATGATTTAAATATTTTACATTATCCTTGGTGCACTATAGTTCTCCTTAAAGGGGACCAAGTTTAACCTTGACATTTCTTTATAATATACAGGAATGTTTACATCTTAAACACTAGACCAGTCGGAGACAAAATCAAAGAGAATAGCACTCTATAACAATCTAGTAATAAACAAAGGAAGACTGTTTATGTGAAAATCCACTCCTTGCAAATTCCTGAAATACAAAAAATATTTGTAATACTCGTTGTACCTGGCAGGAAGATGGAACAATCCGGAAGATCCAAAGGGCAAACACAGTAGCGAGACATTGACATATAAACCTGAAAGAGAAGAATAGAAATATCTACTTGGTGCGGATGATTGTTAATATTTCACTATTTAAGCTATACAGGCTTAAAAATGAAAACAAAACAAATTGAGGGGGATATTACATATTAATTATATTAATACATTTACGATATTTTAAGTATATATTTAATGATATCGTTACAGTGAAGCTCTATCTTCAGCTCTCTTTTTTTGTATGGATAAAGATAATGAACGTCTCTTCCATTTAGTGGGTTAATATAACATATAACACTTGTTCCCAGGCCAGAATATATTGCAACACAATGCTATAGAAAGAATTCCTAAAAAGGCTAAAGAGTCCTTTTAAATACCACATCCAGCACTATGCCCTTTAGTCAGAATTATAAAAACATGTCCATCAAGCCCCCCCCCCCTTCCCCCCTACACATGATGTATTAATCCTTTCTAAGAATTAAAATCCACAGGAAGGTAAAAACATGCCAATATGCAATTTTCCAACTCAACTGAATATACCAGGGGGAAAAATGCAAACTTTTTCTAAATTCAGCCCCTTATTGGGTAATGACCCAAACAACCAACAAGTCTTTCTATCCCAAGACCTTGATACAATATCTTCCTCTGAATGGTGAGAACAACAGACAAACTGAGAGTACAGAAATATCAGCCTGGCACATTCCAGTGTTCTCCCTAGGGACTTTTAGCCGGGCGGCCCACCTTTTTTCATGGCACCCGGCTGGAAAAAATTCCTTGAGAGAACATTTTAAGGTGATTTAGCGATATAAGAGAATTTAGATGTAGGTATAATAGGTGCCAATAGGTCAGTAAAATCTTGCGCCAAAACTGCCCAGTCCAGACCCCGTTTTTACACTTGCAAGAATATTTTAGCACATATTACCTACCTTCTCCAAGATCCCTTAGGCCACAAAACGATGGCACATGTGCTTATGCTGCCATATTACATCTGGGTTACCTTCAGATGTTGCCGAACGACAACTCCCTGCAGATGTTGCTGAACGACAACTCCCTGAAGATGTTGCTGAACGACAACTCTCCCCACCACCAAATTTCCCCGTCCCACCCCACCCGACTACTTTTTTGGAAAAAAATTCTGGGGAGAACAATGTTGGTCTCATCTGCAGCAAACCTGATGCGGAACTTCACTCAACTTGGTCTCGTCTGCAGTGGACCTGATAGGGAACTTCACTCAACTTGGTACTGTCTGCAGCGGACCTGATAGGGAACTTCACTCAATCTGGTCTCATCTGTTGCGGACCTGATAGGGAACTTCACTCAACTTGGTCAGTGTTCCCCCTAGAGTCTTTTAGCCGGCTACTTTTTCATGCCACCCGGCTGGAAAAAAGTTCTTCAGAACACTTGTGAGTTAAAGGAATTTAGATGTAGGTTTAATAGGTACCAATAGGTCAGTAAAAACTCCCTCCAAAACTGCCCAGTCCCCTTTTTTACACTTGCAAGATTATTTTAGCACATATTACCTACCTTTTCAAAGAGCCCTAAGGCCACAAAATGATGGCACATGTGCTTGTGCTGCCATATTACATCCGGGTTACCTTCAGATGTTGCCGAACTACAAGTCCCTGCAGATGTTGCCAAACTACAAGTCCCTGCAGATGTTGCCGAACTACAACCCCCTGCAGGTTTTGCCACACTAAAACTCCCTGCAGATGTTGGCAAACTACAACTCCCTGCATTCCACAACCACGGAATGCTGGGAGTTAAGGTTTTCCTGCCAAAACTACAACTCCCTGAACTGTTGCCGAATTACAACTCCCTGAATCATACAACCACGGAATAATGGGAGTAAAGGTTTTCCTGCCAAAACATCCCAGTCCAGACCCCTTTTTTACACTTGCAAGATTATTTTACCATGTTACCTACCTTTTCCAAGATCCCTAAGGCCACAAAATGATGGCACGTTTGCTTGTGCTGCCATATTACATTTGGGTTACCTTCAGATGTTGCCGAACTAAAAGTCCCTGCAGATGTTGCCGAACTACAAGTCCCTGCAGATGTTCGCGAACTTCAAGTCCCTGCAGATGTTCGCGAACTTCAAGTCCCTGCAGATGTTATCGAACTACAACTCTTTGCAGATTTTTTAAAACAACAACACCCTGCAGATGTTGCTGATCTACAACTCCCTGCAGATGTAGCCGAACTACAACTCCCTGCAGACGTTGCCAAACTACAACTCCCTGCGGACGTTGCCGACCTACAACTCCCTGCAGATGTTTCCAAACTACAATTCCCTGCAGACGTTGCCAAACCACAAACCCCTGCAGATGTTGGCAAACTGCAAGTCCCTGCAGATGTTGCCAAACTGCAAGTCCCTGCAGATGTTGACGGACTTAGTCCCTACAGATGTTGCCTAACTACAAGTCCCTGCTGATGTTGCCGAACCACAACTCCCTGCAGATGTTGCCGAACTACAACTCCCTGCAGATGTTGCCAGACTACAGCTCCCCGCAGATGGTTCCGAACTACAACTCCCTGCAGATGTTGCTGAACTACATCTCCCTGCATTCTACAACCACGGAATGCTGGGAATCCAGGTTTTCAAACACCTAGTGGGACGAAAGTTAGACATCCCTGACCTATATAATGAGCATAATGCAGTGCACATTTTTCCCCACCACCAAATTTCCCCATCCCACCCCACCAGACTACTTTTTGGAAAAAAATTCTGGGGAGAACAATGTTGGTCTCGTCTGCAGTGGACCTGATAGGGAACTTCACTTAATTTTGTCACAACTGCAGTGGACCTTAAAGGGAACTTCATTCAATTTGGTCTCGTCTGCAGTGGACCTGATAGGGAACTTCACTCAACTTGGTCCCAGTCTGCAGTGGACCTGATAGGGAACTTCACTTAATTTGGTCACAACCGCAGCGGACCTGATAGGGAACTTCACTCAATCTGGTCTCATCTGTTGCGGACCTGATAGGGAACTTCACTCAATCTGGTCTCATCTGTTGCGGACCTGATAGGAAACTTCACTCAATCTGGTCTCGTCTGCAGAGGACCTGATAGGGAACTTCCCTCAACTTGTTCTCGTCTGCAGTGGACCTGATAGGGAACTTTTACTCAACTTGGTCCCATCTGCAGTGGACATAATAGGGAACTTCATTCAACCTGGTCCTGTCTGCAGCTGACCTGATAGGGAACTTCACACAATCTGGTCTCATCTGTTGCGGACCTGATAGGGAACTTAACTCAATCTGGTCTCGTCTGCAGTGGGCCTGATAGGGAACTTCACTCAAATTGGTCATGCCTGCAGCAGACCTGATAGGGAACTTCACTCAATTTGGTCATATCTGCAGCAGACCTAATAGGAACCTTCACTCAACTTGGTCACATGTCCAGCTGACCTGATAAGGAACTTCACTCAACTTGGTCAGTGTTCCCCCTTGGTCAGTCTTTTAGCCAGGCGGTCCACCCGGTTACTTTTTCATGCCACCCGGATGGAAAAAAATTCTTGAGAACAATTGTGAGTTAAAAGAATTTAGATGTAGGTTTAATAGGTGTACCAATAGGTCAGTAAAAACTCCTGCCAAAACTGCCCAGTCCAGACCCCTTTTTTACACTTGCAAGATTATTTTAGCACATATTACCTACCTTTTCCAAGAGCCCTAAGGCCACAAAATGATGGCACATGTGCTTGTGCTGCCATATTACATCTGGGTTACCTTCAGATGTTGCCGAACTACAAGTCCCTGCAGATGTTGCCGAACTACAACCCCCTGCAGATTTTGCCGAAGTACAACTCCCTGCAGATGTTGCCAAACGACAACTCCCTGCAGATGTTGCCACACTAAAACTCCCTGCAGATGTTGGCAAACTACAAGTCCTGGCAGATGTTCACGAACTACAAGTCCCCGCAGATGTTGACGAATTACAACTCCCTGCAGATGTTCCAAACTACAACTCCCTGCAGATGTTGCCAAACTACAACTCCCCGCAGACACTGCCGAACTACAACTCCCTGCAGACGGTGCAAACTACAATTCCCTGCAGACGGTGCCAAACTACAAACCCCTGCAGATGTTGCCGAACTGCAAGCCCTTGCAGATGTTGCCGATCTGCAAGTCCCGGCAGATGTTGCCAAACCGCAAGTCCCTGCAGATGTTGCCGAACTGCAAGTCCCTGCCGATGTTGACGGAATAAAAGTCCCTGCAGATGTTTTGAACTACAAGTCCCTGCAGATGTTGCTGAACTACAACTCCCTGCAGATGTTGCCAGACTACAGCTCCCTGCGGATGTTGCAAAACTACAACTCCCTGCAGATGGTGCCGAACTACAACTCCCTGCAGATGTTGCTGAACTACATCTCCCTGCATTCTACAACCACGGAATGCTGGGAATCCAGGTTTTCAAACACCTAGTGGGACAAAAGTTAGACATCCCTGACCTATATAATGAGCAAAATGCAGTTCCCATTTTCCCCCACCCCCAAATTTCCCCGTCCCACCCCACCAGACTACTTTTTGGGGAAAAATTCTGGGGAGAACTATGTTGGTCTTGTCTGCAGTGGACCTGATAGGGAACTTCACTTAATTTGGTCACAACTGCAGTGGACCTTAAAGGGAACTTCATTCAATTTGGTCTCGTCTGCAGCAGACCTGATGGGGAACTTCACTCAACTTGGTCTCGTCTGCAGTGGACCTGATAGGGAACTTCACTCAACTTGGTCCCGTCTGCAGCGGACCTGATAGGGAACTTCACTTAATTGAGTCACAACTGCAGCGGACCTGATAGGGAATTTAACTCATTCTGGTCTCATCTGTTGCGGACCTGATAGGGAACTTCACTCAATCTGGTCTCATCTGTTCCGGACTTGATAGGGAACTTCACTCAATCTGGTCTCGTCTGCAGTGGACCTGATAGGGAACTTCACTCAACTTGTTCTCGTCTGCAGTGGACCTGATAGGGAACTTTACTCAACTTGGTCCCGTCTGCAGTGGACCTGATAGGGAACTCCATTCAACTTGGGTCTCGTCTGCAGCAGACCTGATGTCGAACTTCACTCAACTTGGTCCTGTCTGCAGCGGACCTGATAGGGAACTTCACTTAATTGTTCACAACTGCAGCGGACCCAATAGGGAACTTCACCCAATCTGGTCTCATCTATTGCGGACCTGATAGGGAACTTCACTCAATCTGGTCTCGTCTGCAGTAGACCTGATAGGGAACTTCACTCAAATTGGTCACACCAGCAGCAGACCTGATAGGGAACTTCACTCAATTTGGTCATATCTGCAGCGGACCTGATAGGAACCTTCACTCAACTTGGTCTCGTCTACAGTGGACATGATAGGAACCTTCACTCAACTTGGACACATCTGCAGCGGACCTGATAGGGAACTTCACTCAACCTGGACACGTCTGCAGCGGACCTGATAGGGAACTTCATTCAACTTGGTCTCGTCTACAGTGGACATGATAGGGAACTTCACTCAACTTGGTCTCGTCTACAGTGGACATGATAGGGAACTTCACTCAACTTGGTCTCGTCTACAGTGGACCTGATAGGAACCTTCACTCAACTTGGTCTCGTCTACAGTGGACATGATAGGGAACTTCACTCAACTTGATCACATGTGCAGCTGACCTGATAAGGAACTTCACTCAACTTGGTCAGTGTTCCCCCTAGAGTCTTTTAGTCGGGCGGCCCACCCGGTTACTTTTTCATACCACCCGGCTGGAAAAAATTTCTTGAGAATTTAGATGTAGGTTTAATAGGTGTACCAATAGGTCAGTAAAAACTCCCGCCAAAACTGCCCAATCCAGACCCCTTTTTTACACTTGCAAGATTATTTTAGCACTTGTTAACTACCTTTTCCAAGATCCCTAAGGCCACAAAATGATGGCACATGTGCTTGTGCTGCCATATTACATCTGGGTTACCTTCAGATGTTGCTGAACTATAACTCCCTGCATATGTTGCCAAACTATAACTCCCTGCATTCTATAACTACGGAATGCTGGGAGTCATAGTTTTCAAACATCTAGTGGGACGCAAGTTAGACATCCATGACCTATTTAATGAGCATAATGCAGTGCACATATTTCCCCACCACCAAATTTCCCCGTCACCCAGCTACTTTTTCATGCCACTCGTCTGGAAAAAAATTCTGGGGAGAACACTGCATTCTACGATAACATTCTAGCAGTGACAGAATAAAAGTGTCTTAAAGGGGAAGTTCAGTGCAAATACATGTACTTTTCAGAAAAAATAGCAGTATTTTTTCATCCCAATGACCTTAATCTGCCAAGTCAGCATTTTGCCTGTGTATAAATAAATGCAACCGAAATACTGACTTCCTGTTTGCAGGACCCATAGTAGAGACTGTTATGGTCTTGCCCTTGACCCAGCGCCTGGGTTGATTCAGTTGCTCAGTAGAGATCTGAGCATCTTTGACCTATCCAACAGCCAATCAGTAGATATAACTGTAGAAAATTCCAAGGATGTGGTGCATCCTGGGAAGAAGAAGGACAGTTAGAACCTGAAATGTCAGCTAACTAATGTCAACAGCAGGGAACAGCAAAGGGTATGAAATCAACTGATTTTTCAAAATGGGAGAGAATATGTAGAGTAACTAAGAAGGCATTACACAAACTAACAATTTAACAAATATTGATAATTTCCACTGAACTGTCCCTTTATCACGATAAGCCTGTTTTGCTCTAATTCTTGTCTAGAGTTTGTTTTGTTTCAGTTTAGATCTTCAATGCATAATTTGACATTGTTCAGGATTTACATGCATGTGGCTTATCATTTGCTTAAGGTACCCTTTCACATGCGACTGAAGTTGCAAACTCAAGATACGATTCCGATAGAATTGAATCATGAGTTTGTCAATGTGGGCATAGACAGCATCAATAGATTCGTATATACTTTATTTGGAACGACCGTTTGTTTGCTCCATACATGCGCATTATCATTATTGTTGATCTATACTTTAGTATAGGGTGCTGATAGCGATCCTACCGAAATTGTCCATCCGGTCCAATAGGATTTGACATTGAGAGAGGGAATGTCCACCCCTTATATAAAAAAATCAATATATTATGCAGAAACCGTGATAACCTAGTTTCCGTTTTGATAAAATGTATTAATTGTTCTTCCAGTAAGAGAAATCGTACTTATAAGCTCCTCAATCCACCGCCGTGGCTCTCTGGCACTTAGGGGTTAGGCAGTCAGTCTCGGCCATGACAGTGACGTCACGGCCAATCACTAACTGCCATTCCTGGACGAGCCTCCACTGTGGTTGCTCGGGAACACAGAGCAGCTGCAGTGGATTGCGATCTTGTAAGTATGATTTCTCTGGCTGGGAGCAGCATTATTACATTTTAACAAAATGGAAACTAGGTTTTTGGGGGGTCCTGCCTAATATATTAACTTTTTTTAAAGGGGTGGACATTCCATTTAACACAAATATTGGTTCTAATGCTTTCGATTGCCATTTCTCTCTCTGTCCATTAACTAGGGTCCCTAGCGCCCAATAGAGAGACTAATTCTGCGTTGTAATTCATGAATATGTTGGGGACTATAGGAAAGATTTCCTTACAAATATAAAGTGAGAAATGTCAACAATGATCCTTACACACAGGAATTACGTGTCTGAATGACAGTCACGTTCTAAATGAAATATCACTGCCAGAATACAGACCTTGCCTTGCAACTCAGGATTAACAAATATGGAACACCAAGCAATCAATTACCCAGCATTTTACACAAATAAGTGTGTGTGCAGGTTACACACCTTTCATGCTAAACATCAATTTGCATTTGTCTCCTGTTCAATCATTGTTCAGCGCCTGCACATCTTATCTCTGAATGTGTATACAATGCACCATCATTTCTAATGAATTGAAATCACTTGCCATATTATTCTTTCCATAGGGCTGTGTACACACAGGATGGTATATTCTTTCAGTTGCAGTTGATCAGGGTGAAATATCAGCTAAAACCATGAAGTTTTCAGTTGATTAAATTGCCAATATCGGATATGGCATAAATTTCCACCCAATTACTTGACTTTAAATGGGCCAAAATATCATCAGCACCGCTTTAATTTACACCAGACATATCTGTTGTATTCAATTATATCAACTGGACTTGAAGTTGTATTCTTGAAGACGTTTCGCTAGTCATCCGACTGGCTTTCTCAATTCAGAATGACTTGTACAAGAATCTGTGGAAATTATGTACCCTGGAAAATCCCAATTAGCATATCACTGCCAAGTGTTAAGGGCGTGATTGGATAGTGGCTAAGAGGTGTTATAGGAACGCCCAGGGTAAGGTGTCAAAACAGCATTGTACATGGCAGACAGTTGATGTCGAACCCCCCCCACCTCTATTTAGGCTTGGTTTCTTTATTTTCACATAAATGGCCTACTTGACACCTCTCTTGAACCAGTCATGTTCCTTTGCCAATATGTTAACATTACAATCTTCAAAGGTATGTCCTTTATCCTTAAGATGCAGGTACACGGCTGAGTCCTGACCCGAGGAATTGGCTCTTCTGTGCCGGGCCATTTGTTGATGCAGTTGCTGTTTGGCCTACCCCACATACAAAAAAGAGCATTCTTCACTGCACATATGATGTCGCTTATCTTGTGTTTCTATAACACCTCTTAGCCACTATGCAATCACGCCCTTAACACCTGGCTGTGATATGCTATTGGGATTTTCCAGAGTACATAATTGCCACAGATTCTTGTACAAGTCATTCTTAATTGAGAAAGCCAGTCGGATGACTAGCGAAGAACTAAACTTCAAGTCCAATTGATCTAATTGAATACAACAGATATACCATGACCTGGATGAATGAGAATCTTCACAAGCTTACACCAAACAACGTTTACCAATCAGTCCCTGGCAACGGCCTTTTATCAGTACTGTGTACTAAGCTTAAACAGCCACACACAGATACTGTGATTCTTACCTATTTGTTTGATTTTTTTTGCATTGTTAAGACCAGTGATGTTGAAACTTCTCAGATGTTTAGGAAACGACAACTCCCAGCATGCCACTGTCTAACAAATAGGAAAGCATGCTCTACACATTTAAATATATTTAAATAGAAGGAGGAGCTTTTCCCAAATTTAATTCTCATTGAAAATATGGGTAAGGTATACACAGATCACTGAAAAAATAGCAGCTGATGGATCTATTTTTATAGATTTTTAAGAAAAATTGGACCTGCAGATAAATTATGCTAAAACTCGCACATGTTAAAAAAAAGTTTAAACTGTGCCAAATCATTTTCCAAACTAATCACACAGTATTCTTTTTTAACTCTCCATTCCCCTACTTTTTCTCTGGGAGTTTTACTTTTCCAAGGGAAGTGGGGCACAGCTAGGCCAGTGTTCTCCCCAGAATTTTTTTCCAGCCAGGTGGCATCAAAAAGTAGCGGGGTGGGGTGGGACGGGGAAATTTGGTGGTGGGGTAAAATGTGCACTTCATTATGCTCATTATAAAGGTCAGGGATATCTAACTTCTGTCCCACTAGATGTTTGAAAACTATGACTCCCAGCATTCCGTGGTTGTAGAATGCAGGGAGTTGTAGTTTGGCAACATGTGAAGGTAACCCAGATGTAATATGGCAGCACAAGCACATGTACCATCATTTTGTGGCCTTAGGGATCATGGAAAAGGTAGGTAATATGTGCTAAAATAATCTTGCAAGTGTAAAAAAGTGGTCTGGACTGGGCAGTTTTGGCAGGAGTTTTTACTGACCTATTGGCACCTATTAAACCTACATCTAAATTCTTTTAAATCACAAGTGTTCTCTCAAGAATTTTTTTTCAGCCGGGTGGCATGAAAAAGTAGCCGGGTGGGCTCCCCCGGCTAAAAGTCCTCAGCGAGAACACTGTAGGCAGTAAAGAACTGTCAATCACCCACTCCCTCTTGCATATTCCAGCCCCTCCCACCAGAAACAGTAGGTGTAAAAACGGTTTCCTTTATTTAAAAGCATAGCTTACTCTGTCACTGCATAGATAATTGATAAAGATCATGAAAAGGAAAACAAAAATTATCTTTTGCTTTGTGCCCTTAAGCTGGGTACACACTGTCAGATTCTTTCTCCTTAACGACCGTTCGGAACTTCTGACCAAAGTAGCTGCGGGCAACAGTAAGCCGCAATTGAGCGTGCGGTCCATAGAGGGCAGCACACTTGCCCGTGGTTCTCGGACATGTCCGATCATGCGTTCAGCCAATTCGGCCGAACGTCTGCAGCTAACACCCAATCTTGCTGTTAGCTGCTGTTTGTGCTGCCTGTGTTACTTAAGTCCCATTCTAGCACTGCACCTGAAGAAATCAGTTCTAAAGTCCAGTCCCCCCTTCCTCCACATACACACTCCAAATGTTAGTGTCCCTTTAATATACAAACTAAAGATTGTGATTTAATTTTGTCCCTCATGGTTTCCTTCTGCCAGTTAATTGAGAACCACTTCTGGGGTGGACTTGGCCTTTAAGAATGCCTTTCAGCTGAAAATCCCCCCAAAAATACATTGTCTAAAGGCAGAGCAGGCTGACAGTATCTGAATGTATGAGACCTGTCCTCACAAAGATGTTGTTTTCATCTGGGAGAAATACTTCTACACAACCCTGACTAAAGGCAGTTTTCACAAACCAGCATCCTAAATTGTATTTCATTTGAGAAATTCTGTGGGGGGGAAAGCATCTGTGATCCCTGGTCAGCAGAGTAGAATTAGAATGTGAGTAAAGCTGGGTAAACACAGTACCAATCTTTTAAAAATGTCAGAAAGAATCTTCACAAGCGTTCTCCCTACATAAAGTATAGGGACTGTCCCCCATCACGGACGACTCCCTGTACTTTAGTACAGGGAAGCAACCACAGAAAAATTTCCGCTCGTAATGACTGTTTCCGCAGCCAATGCAGAACGTTCATCAGCATTGTGTGAGTCTGTTTACATACATGACATTTGTTTCAGGGTAATCATTTTGAGATAGAAAGCTTTCATAGCATCTGGTTTCTTGTTCAAGCAGATTTTATCAGTTAGCCAACAGAGGTATCACTTATATATCAATTTTGTTATGTATTAAAGAACAATTATGACCACCCCATGTTCCTCCCCCTCAGTTAACACTACCCAGGGTGAGGACCTAAACCACGTGGTCCTCACCCCAGGGTCTTACTTTATCAACAAACAATCTTTGACACATCCCACACCTATAGTATCACCTTAAGGTTCTCCACTTCCATCTGCCCAGGTCCCGACAGCAATTCCAGCAAAAAAACTAACTTGGAAGGAGACTCCACGCAGCAATCCACTGCAAACACAGTGTTCTCCCTAGGGTCTTTTAGCCGGGCGGCCCATCCGGCTATTTTTTCATGCCACCCAGCTGGAAAAAAATTCTTGAGAGAACGCTTGTAATTTAAAAGAATTTAGATGTAGATTTAATAGGTGTACCAATAGGTCAGTAACAGATGCAAGATTATTTTGGCACATGTTAAAACTAGCTTTTCCAAGATCCATAAGGCCACAAAATGGTGGCACATGTGCTTGTGCTGCCATATTACATCTGGGTTACCTTCAGATGTTGTAAAACTACAACTCCCTGCAGATGTAGCCAAACTACAACTCCCTGCAGATGTTGCTGAACTACACGATGCTGGGAGTCATAGTTTTCAAACATCTAGTGGGAGGAAAGTTAGACATCCCTGACCTATATAATGAGCATAATGCAGTGCACATATTTCCCCACCAACAAATTTCCCTGTCCCACCCCACCCGGCTACTTTTTCATGCCACCCGGCTGGAAAACAATTCTGGGGAGAACACTGAAACAAGTTTTATTTCAGTGCTTTTTGCAACTGGGAACGAACCCTGAAAAGTCAACTGAACTATGCCAGGGCTGATTAATGGGAAGACGTGGTTCTTAGACAGTCCTTCTCATTGGTTAAATTGGGCATGTCCAGAGCCGTCTTTCAGAAGATGTGTGTGTGTGGGCAGGGGTCATAATTGCCCTTTACGCCCCATAGCTATTTTTTTTAGCTAACATGGTACAATGACAAGACATTTTCTGATAATTTGCAAACTATTCCAAAGAAGAAATATTAACAGATCTTTCACCCAGAAGCCTTTTCTTTAAAAATAAAAATAATGGAGCTCAAGAGGTGCAAAATGTTGCCAGTGCTGTTAATCTGCAGCAACCAATCAAATGCTATTAAATGCTTTCTAGGGCCATGTACACACAATCAGATATTTTGGGCTTACCTGACAATATTTCAGAATTTCAGACGATTGGCTCGAAATAAGACAAAAGGGCAATCAGACATGTTGGTAAACAATGGGCAAATGTGTTGTCTACTATGGACCACCCAATTGGTTGTGCCTAAACATCGAAAGTCACTTCATTCGCCACGACTAACTAACAACTGACTGGTGCCAACCAAGACCAACAGCATGTACTCAATTTGCTTGCATTCCCTTTAGCTGCTCCCCATAGTGGATAACACTAAAAAGGTGATTATAGAATTACAGAACATATTACAATAGCCAAAGATTTCAACATAGTTGTAATTTTTAAATCTTTTCTCCGAATTAAAGTAGCTTGATAACACTATACCGTCGGCTCCCATCGTGTACATATCTGAATAGCTGTTAGAATCAAAAAAGGAATTTCAATTTCTACCTGTAAATACCAAATGTGACATTTTTCACTTGGATCTACTATACACATATCTCTATGTAACTAGTTGTAATGAATCACATTAATGTTACGTCTGTTTGAACAAGTGAGTGAGTAAACTGTAAAGCTGCTATTTTTAACCTCAAATGGGAGCATTTTTATTTGTACAACTATAACATATGACAAAGCAACATTTTTCTATCCATACCTATCAATCAAGTCAGAATGTTGTCTGGGGAACTGGGAAAATCAGGGAGATTCAATAAAAGTTCTTATTGTTTAAAATGGTGCTAATTTTGCCCCAACCATATCTTATTAAACATTTGATTGGTTGGGGCAAAATTAGCACCATTATCTAACGATAAGAACTTTTATTGAATAACCCTGCATTTTTTCCCAGCTTTATAGGTATATTTGTAGGGAATGTTATGAGTACATTTCTCTGTTCACAGATCAGTATGTTTAATTATCTTTTAAAAATACGCAGTGGGTGTTTAATTAATCTGCTTTATAATAAACTATTAGAAGTTTTGAAATATTGTGAAATATTTATTATCCTATTAATATGCTCCCTCATCCAAGGAATTGTTTCATTTGGGCAAACAACTCACTTCTGCTCTGTGCCAGCTAGAAATTTCAACACATGACTCATGAAGGAGTCCGTTTCTGGCAGTCATAGAATATTACTGGATGGGTTTGGCACAGGCAACAATATTCAGGCTTATTAAATGTTAATTTGCAGCAAGCAATCAGATCATATTTTGTTACGTGTCGAATACAGGTAGAAAACATTTGACAACATCTAATTAGTTGCTGTAGATTAACAGCAAAATGTTGCACATCTTAGGGTATGTCCACCCTTAGAACTCACTTTTAACATGCTGCTCCCCCATGTCCCCCAGCCCCAACCGCATATTTTTTTTTTTTCAAAAAGCCCCCCAAACTCTTACTACCTCCCTCGTTCCTCCGCGCCACTGCCGGCCCACTGCTTGGAGATGCAAGCAGAGGGGCGGGACCGGCAGTCGCGTCTGTGATTGGCTGAGCGGCAGCCAATCAGGGACGCGGCTGCCGTCATTCAGTGCAGCGGGGGAAAGCGGAGAGGTAAGTAAGAGTTTGGGGAGCTTTTGAGAAAAAAAAATTGCGGTGTGGCTGGGGGGGGGAAGGGGGAGCAGCATATTAAGGGGGATTGACGCTAGGGGGAGGGATAGTAGAACGGGAGGAGAGGGAGGGGGAGGGAGGGGGGAGAAGGACTGCAGTGCGCATGGCAAATCTACCGAGGCAAGATAGCAGGCAGAGCCTGCTATCCTCCTGTGGTTAGTTTTGGGACTTTGGGGGGGGGGGCTACAGGAGAACCCTATGGAGCTGGGATGTGAGGTAAGGATTAAACTACACTACATGGTGGGGCCAGTAGTTGGGGGGATTATAGTTTTGGGGGTGGACATGCCCTTTAAATAAGCACCATGCATGCCATCATTACTATCTACCAGCATACCAGCTAGAAAAAAATTGAAAACCTGTGCACATATGGTATATTACAATCATTGCTAGAATTTGATCTTTATTTGCAGTATGTTAGCTTAATGAATTTGGCAATTTCCCAACTAAATCTTCATAAAGTGACATTCACACTGATTGATATCTTCTATGAACAAGGAATGATCATGGTTTAATGATATATTTAAAAAATATTTGTTTTATGTTTTTAAATATATCATTAAATCATGATCATCCCTTTTTCATAAAAGATGAACCATGATGCCAGTCTTATGGTTAGTGCTAGACTGCTGGATAATGTAGTGGGGGGGATTATGTTTGCAGGGGCAATGACTGGGAAACAATCAAATTCTTGAAATGTGTGGCTATTCAACACTCTACAATTTAATGACAGGAAATGTAACCCCATAGGGTAATTGGACAGTTATGGCTATGGACTTTGGTCTAGATCGAAACATTGGCACAATGGTATTGCCATATTTCCTGGCACTTGATCTAAAGCTGGGTACACACCATATTTTGGGCTGACTGACCGACATTTCAGTGTATTGATCGATCAGCCCAAAATATTGAATGTTGGATCATTGGATCATGTGTACCCAGCCTAAGGTTGTCTGTCCAATCGGTATTCCGACTGGATTGGACGAAAGACCAATTGGATATGCTTGTGTGTACACAACTAAACCCAGAGGAAAGCAGCAAGAAAACAGAGGATGAGAGAGAACTGAGGATGAGGAGTCCAACACTGATCATTTCTGATAAACCAGCAGATGCAGGAAAAAAGGCCAGCCATAAAATGCACTTTGGCACATTTAACTCTATTATGTTGGCTGTAAATCTGTCAGGGTACTAGGCCATTTAACCCCATCCAGACAGCAGAGATAAATTATGGTGTATATCATTAGATAAACAGATGACAAAATCCTGTTCTAGCCATGTTATTATAATGAGTCACTGAAGGAAGAGATGGATACCCAAACACTTTTACTGTATACCAGTACACTGCAAATGAACTACCACTAGTCACCTTAACATTGCGGTATTTCATCTATGAAAGAAACTCACATAACATGGACATTTAACTCTCCACCTGTTGCTTAACACCAGTTTCAGTATCCCAGTTTCCTACAATAGGCAACAATATCCCTGTGGTGCTGGGAGTTGTAGTTCACTGACAGCTGGACAGGCACAGGTTGGTACATGGCAGGGGGAGTCCAGCTGTCATTTCCCCTTCATTCTAGATTTACTATGTAAACAATCACATGAACCTTTCCCACTGGGACAGGGGATCTTAGGAGCAGAGAACCGTGAAGCTTTTCTTTTCAGGATTTTCTTTGCAAGCTGTTGACAGATATTTCATAACTAACACAGGCAGCTGTGCCCTCCTGTTGTCTGGAGAATAATAACAAGTGTTTGCACTGACTGGGTGTTAATCACCAACTGACCGGGTGTTAAAGTTTCCCACTGATAGGGTGTTCATGTCACCCACTAACCTGGTGTTAAGGTCACCCACTGACCCGGTGTTACGGTCACCCACTGACCATGTTTTCGTGTCTCCTACTGACCCAGTGTTAGCGTCACCCACTGATCAGATGTTAGTGTCTCCCACTGACCCGGTGTTAGTGTCGCCCACTGACCCGGTGTTAGTGTCGCCCACTGACCCGGTGTTAGTGTCGCCCACTGACCCGGTGTTAGTGTCGCCCACTGACCCGGTGTTAGTGTCGCCCACTGACGCGGTTTTAGTGTCGCCCACTGACCCGTGTTAGTGTCGCGCCCACGTGACCCGGTGTTAGTGTCCCCTGACCCGTTGTTAGTGTCGCCCACTGACCCGGTGTTAGTGTCGCCCACTGACCCTGTGTTATGTCGCCCACTGACTCGGTGTTACGGTCCCCCCACTGACCAGGTATAGTGGTTCCCACTAGGTAATCAAAAAATGGTATACAGGTGCTTCCAGACTGAAGAAGACTCCAAAGGATATCTTTGATGCTTTTATTGTCAATAAAAGCATCAAAGATATCCTTTGGAGTCTTCTTCAGTCTGGAAGCACCTGTATACCATTTTTTGATTTACCTAGTTTAAGTGCTTGGGACAGTGCACAACAGGATCCAGCAGCCTAGAGAGGTGCAGGACACTAACCATTTGTTATCAATTAGTGGTTCCCACTGACCAGGTTTTTGTGTGTTCTACTGACCCGATGTTAGAGCCTCCCACTGACCGGGTGCTAAGGTAGGCATACATGACAATCGAATTGATAGGATTATCGCAGACACTTTTCTAGGCTTTCAATAGACCGATCAGTGATATTTATTGGTCTACTGAAAAAAAGCTGACCATTCAAGATGGAAAATTTTCCTTCGACCCGATCTACCAGAACCATAGTTTTCAAGCTAAAATCTATGAAAGATTGCCTTTGCAAGGTGGGTATTTCTTCGATTGGAAGAAATCCGATTAGAAGTATATTGGACCGTGTATGCCCACCTTTAGTGTCTCCGACTGACTCGGTATTAATGTTGCCCACTGACCAGGTGTTAGTGTTACCCACTGACCTGGTGTTACAGTCACCCACTTACTGGCTGCTAGTGTTTCCTGCTGACCTGGTGTTAGTGTCACCCGCTGACCGGGTGTTAGTGTCCCCCACTAACCGGGTGTTAGTGTCCCCCACTAACCGGGTGTTAGTTCCTCCCACTAACGGGTGTCTCCGACTGACTCGGTATTAATGTTGCCCACTGACCAGGTGTTAGTGTTACCCACTGACCTGGTGTTACAGTCACCAACTTACTGGGTGTTAGTGTCACCCACTGACCGGGTGTTAGTGTCACCCACTGACCGGGTGTTTGTGTCACCCACTGACCGGGTGTTTGTGTCACCCACTGACCGGGTGTTAGTGTCTCCCTGTAAGGTGCTGCTGGGTGGATGTTAGACATTAACCATTCCCATACCAGAGGTGGTACATGATAAAGAGAAATCAGTCCATGTGATAGTGTAGATGGTGATCAGTGCTGTCCAGATCCATCATTGTGTATGTGTAGATATTCACACTAATCAGTCAGTGACATACACATTAGACAGTCAGTGACAAACACATTGGACAGTCAGTGACATACACATTGGACAGTCAGTGACATGTCATGGTAAGATTCACATTGCACCGTGTGTGAATTCCACCTTGACCAAACCAGATCCCATGGGGTCTCTCGCTTCTATTCATGGTCCAGGTCGATTCCCTTTCCAATCCCCCCACAGTCAGTCCACTTACCTACAGCTCCGCATCCTCCCCTCCCTCCTGGCGATGGAACAGTAATTACATGAATCCAATCCCAGTGGGGTCGGTACCGGTACAGGACATAACAGCCAGCCTGGGGTCCAGTGGATAATAACCCCCAGTGTTCGGTGGTACAGCCATGGCGGGGGTACAGGTGGTGGGGTGACCTGGTGCTCTGCCCCCCATTAGCCCATGTCCTGGCACTTCTCACAGACACCCACGTTGGGTTGTTCCCCCAGGTGACGCTCCGGATCTCCCGCTAACTGCCAAGTGATTGGAGGGTCGGACGGATCATTACAGGAGGGGGAGGTTACGGATCAGCCACACCCACAACCCCCTGGACTGGGACGGGGCAACTGGACAGCGGCGCTGTGTGCGATCTGGATCAACATGTGCGGCTTCCTGCCTGGACTCAGCACATGGGGCGGAATCACATGGGGCGTAACCGGCACACGGACCCAGACTGATGGGGCAAGTTCCTACCTGTCCGGGGAAATACCATAGGATGTCCCTGTCACCCAGTCCTAGCACGGTGTACACATCACATGTACCTGACAGTGTGGGATACACAGGGAGTCATGGCGAGGGAATGGTGGTTGTACCAAGAAGCGTGCGATCTGATTGTACGATCTTTATACAATTCCATCACAACTAGGGACGCCAATCACACTCACAAGGTGGAGCCACCAGTTCACATGCGATCAACACAGCCAGCAATTTGTGTACAGCCAGCATTTTCATCCCTGGTCCGTGGATGTATTTGGTGGCCACACACACAGCGGTATTACCTCCCAACGCTATTGTGCTGTGTGTTACTGGGTTAATATCGATGTTGTGAGATCCATATCGCACGATATAAGCCAATAATATTGATCGGTGTGTGGCGTTAGGTTGTGTACTAATCCAATATTATTATCCAACTCACACCATCACCGTCCCTATCGGGCAGACTGCAGGCTCCATCCAACCACATAGCAAACCATAACGTCAACATGTTTACTGAGCATTACGGTACTCCATGTAAATATTCCAATCATGGGTGCACAACAGTGTACTGGGTAGCCTTACATGTTGAGAAGTGCCATCTCTCTGTTATTATTATTATTAGATTTTGTCCCAAGGCTGAATATTATAAAAAAAATTGGTCGTGCCGGAGCATTTCATCCAAATTTTTTAAATGTCAGACGAGATACGTACCGGAAGCAATGGAAATTTTCACACAATTGTGTGGTTTTAGACAGGCCATACAGTCCAGGATCGCTCTAGCACACTGCTGTTGGCTGTTTGCTGGACAATCAGTAGGGGCAATCCTCCAAACCCCTACCCCCCAGGGTCAAGGAAATCCAGTGTACATAGTGACCATATAGGTTGCCATATTACCAGCTGATACCCAGTATCGGTCAGTGATTGCTCATTTATGGTGTCCATAGACAAAATCAGCACATTTTTTATCAGACCAAACAAAATTTCATGCAATCGATATCTGCCGCATGTATGGAAACTATTAGTGTTACAAGATCATCAAATAGTTAGATAACACACTAGGGTAATATTTCCATATATTGGTTAGTAATCCCAAAATATCTGCAGTGATTTTTCGGGCACCCGCGACTGATGTTGGACATGTCAGTAAATCACAACTTACATTGATGTGTCCTGGCTGACTGGTCGATATTGTGAAATGGTGGGCCAGGATGAATAATCTAACTATGTTACCAGCCCTTTCGGAATGTAATATACAGGGCTGTGCATGTTGCAAACAAATACATTTTCACTGATCTGGCAACCCTGCTGGAGGCTCAGTAGAAGGGTAATGAGAGTTGTAATAGGTTGCTGGGTAAATGTTCGTTTAGTGACAATCACTGAATTATTTATGGTGCAGGTGCTGTAAGAGTGCTAACCAGCCTTGTGGTATATTAATTAAGGAGCAGCAACAAGAAAGGGTTAAAAGAGAGATGGTGCAAAAGGAGAGAGAAATGAAGGTTGGTGCAGCAGTCATGGTGTTATTACAGCACAAAGCAAACGCATCAGAGACTGGATTTCAATAACAAACACATTTTGCTATATTTGTTGCACTGAATATTATTTACTAGTGTGTATGTGCTTTTAAAAATGGAGCAGAACCTTCTTTTAACAGAAGGCATCTTGCAGTCTCATGCTATATGAGTAGCATTGCCCACAAAATCTAAGAAACAAGAAGTAATTTCTAACTCCCTGGTTCCCCAGGGTAAGGGGCGGAGATATGCAAAATTCTCCTTTATGTCCCTTGGCTTAGGCATGTGTCCAGAACTGCTGGCTTAATAACATGCAACATAGCCTATTGTATAGAGCCAATCATCTGACCTGCAGACATGACATATTTCGATCTTGTTAGATCTCATCAGTGCTAGATACAGATTCATGTTTGTGCTTTTAACAAATAGCAAATGGTTCTTTTTAGCCATTTATGTTTTCCCATTTACTAGTTTGGTTTTTGTAATTATAGGAAGAGGAACTGAAAAACCAGAAAGCTGAGTACACATGGGTAGTTACGGTGAAATGGTATAATGCAGATAATGGGTAATTTTCCAGTCAGTCTGTAACAGTAACACTTTCTGATTGAACAGTGATCCACTGCATGATAAAATGTGAGCTTAACCGTCAATCATGTTTCCCTTTTTCAGCACATCAACCTTCCTTAAAGTGTAACTGGCCAAATCAGTGTTTCTTTAAGTGTACAAACATCCTCTGAATACAAATTTTGCAGAACTGACCACTTGTAAGTAAGACCTGCTGTAATTACGTCCCTGTCACCAGATTTACCAGTAGATTTTGTTTAGAATTCCTTCATGTGAATTACAATCACTGTGCATCTCTACCATTCCTGTGTCATTTGCCATGATTCACAGAAGCCTCAACTACTGATCCACCACTGGTATCTGTGTCTTCTAGTTTATATCTAGTTGCAACAGACAGGTACATGCTAAGTGACTTCATCATGAGTGTGGCTCCAGAAAGTAACTCGGCAGTAAAAGTTTTTACACAAATTGTTAAGTAGAAGACAAGCTATTGACTGACATTTATAACTAGCAAAGATTTCTTTTGTCTTGTTAACCAGAACATAAATATAATGATTCACCCCCACACCCATAAAAAGTTCCCAGAAGGGTCTGTAGCTATGGATTTATTATTTATTTAAACAATTGCTAGACTACTAACATCTCACAGTCTAATTCCATGAATCATCTTAGCAACTCACAAGTCTTTAATATATTTCTAATTTCAATGACATGGTCTTGGTACCATTGCCTATAGTCTAATGTAACAGGCTTGCACAATGATAGAGGAGCATACACTAGGTGGGTTTATTTAAACTCTATCTGTAGCACCAGAGACAATGGTGTTGCAAGTAGGTATCACTTGAAACAAATTACATGGAAATCAGCCCAGCAATGGACAGAAAATGGAGGTTCTTTAACGAAGCAAATAAAAGTAACCAAAAGCCATTCATTGTGTTCCCAGGAGTGTTGACTATTTCCTCTAAACTGGTATGAATGGAGCCCTGTGATGATCGTCAATCAATACCACGTGAGATGTAAATCCCCTTTATGAGTTATTTTTGGAACTTCCGGTGACAATGATTGAAAGGAAGGAGAAGCGATTCGTCATCCCATCAACATATTTTACCAATCATCAGTATTAGCCTTAAGAGTTTAACTCAAGTCACAAAATTGTCTTTGTCTTCACACACAGGCATTTCTTTCTTAAATACAGAACATTCCATATTTATTTCCCTTATCGTAGATAGTGATACAGATGTTTATCGTTCATTGCAGGGTTTAACAACCTCTCATTTAGCAGCTGTGGGACTGCAGCCACCAGAATTCCCTAACAGCTGAAAACTATCCCTCAGCAACAGATACAAACCCTTGTTTAAAGGATTTAATTCATTTTTGCCTTGATGTGTTTAAAGGGACAGTTCAGTGGAAATTATCAATATTTGTTAAATTGTTAGTTTGTGTAATGCCTTCTTAGTTATTATACATATTCTCTCCCATTTTGAATAATCAGTTGATTTCATACCCTTTGCTGTTCCCTGCAGTTGACATTAGTGAGCTGACATTTCAGGTTCTAACAGTCCTTCTTATTCCCAGGATGCACCGCATCCTTGTAATGTTCCAAACCGTTATTTCTACTGATTGGCTGTTGGATGGGTCAAAGATGCTCAGATCTCTACTGACCAACTGAATCAACCCAAGCGCTGGGTCAAGGGCAAGACCATAACGGTCTCTACTAGGGGTCCTGCAAACAGGAAGTCAGTATTTTGGTTGCATTTATTTATAAACATACAAAATGCTGAATCGGCAGATTAAGGTCATTGGGATGAACAAATAATGCTCTTTTTTCTGAAAAGCATATGTATTTGCACTGAACTTCCCCTTTAAAGGTACCGTAACTTGCTTTTGGTTAATCTTGTACACAGAATCAGACTGGTCCACCATTACCCTTATTATTAGTAGGACATGGAATGTATCGAGACAAGTGGAAAATAAGGTCAAATGATGAAACAGGAGAACATGGGGCAGAACTGAATTGGAAAGTCAAAAAAATTATATTTTTAAATGTGTAGAAATGTTTAATCGGACTTGCAATATACAAGTTCTAAACTGCTGTCATATATTTTGCAAGCAAGTGAGTGGATGTGAGCAATCACTTAAGCTGCTACGTCTTCTCCTCAGGGGGTAGATTGCTTAGAATATGGATGCTCCCTGTCCACTCTGGTATTGCCCCTTCTTTCAGTCTAGGACCAGGCCAATGGGTAATTCCTCACCCTGTGTACATTAGAAGGGAGGGGGTGGGTTTAGGGGCAGGGCTGCTTCCTTAATGAGGCAGGGTGAAGCACATTACAAAGCAGCACCCTGTAGGGGGCAGCCATTTTGACGCCAGAATTTTTTTTGTCCCTGGTTTTTAGATGTGCCTGGGACGCCAGTAGTTTTAATCCCTCAAAATACTGGAGTCTCCGTTATATGTCACAGTGTCAGCCCTGCAGATCAAAAATCAATTTTTGTCATCTAATACCAGTCACTGTGGGCATGTAATCCAGTCATGTGTATAAAGCGTCTCCCACTTCAGGACAAGCCACACTCCATTTCCAGACAAAACCCTACCCACCCTCTTTAGGGATGCCATCATGTCATCAAGTCTTGGGGCCTGCACATAAATATCAAAAGTACCTTAAGGTGGCCATACACTACAATAGGTTATTGCGATTGTAATTGCAATAAACCTTCCGATACTTTGATAGACAGATGTACAGTGTTAAAGGGCATGTCCACCCCAAAAATAAACTTTTGCCATATTTTCCATTCAAACCTAATGCTGCAGACTTGTGTACAAGGACAAAACCTTTCTGTAGATTTATTAGATTCTACCTGAATAGAGAACACAAACATGTACTTTATGAGGATTGCACAGAGATAACTAGAATTTCTGAAATTTACAAGTTAAACAAACGTTACCAATCTAGTAGACTTTCACTCAAACTGGATTCAAACAAACTGAACATAATATCTGGTATTCAATCTAACCGGATTTCATTTGCCGTCTTGCAGCAGAAATTCTTTCCTTTCAGCTCCTCTAACCTTTGACTCTGACTCTCATTGTGCTCCATTGGAGATGTTTACTGACGTGGAGCCCTGGCCCTCCTGTCTTTACCTGGACACTACACCCTGGTAGACATTTCTTTCCAACATTGCTGACAGTTCAGACTTGTTTCTGCAGAATCTCACGAACATCACCTTTTATTGTTCTGGCATGTAAACCTTCCTCTAGGCCTGGTACTTGTAATATTCCATTTTTCTTTTTAATTCTCTGAAGGTAAAACACATTTTGGCAGTGGATTTGCTTGGATTAGTTGCTATTTATTGCTCCTAGTTAAGTGTCATTGCTGTGTCTGTATGTCTCTGTTCTGATTAATATCAATGTAATGACAGATTTCCTTGTTGTCAATGTATCTCGGCAGAGTATAAGGAGAGCTTGTTGTGAGGGAAGACATCAATATGTTTATTCACATCAGTAAATACAGGCGACGTGTGACATATTTGCTCGGCAAGGAAACAAGATTCACTGGACAGAGCAACTAAAAGTTCAAAGGAAAAAACTCAGGCAATCACTCCAGTCCTGATTTCATAGAAACCAGGTAAATCCCATTAATAAACTGAATCCCAGCTCCTATATTGGGGCTAAAAGGCCGACCAAGGGAATGAAAATAACTATGATCTAGATAGCCAGAACTAGAATATCACACACTATAAAAATGAAAGGGACCAAATTACTAAATTTATGTGATAACTTTATATAGAGAAATGCAATGTATTTAAAGGGACATTCTTTCCCAAGAGAAAGTTTTACCAGAAATCCCCAAACTTTTGACTTTTGACTTTTGATGATGTCCCAGTTGCTTTCCATCTCCATATAGCTATCTCTAAAGCATGTAAACAACCGGACAATCACTAATAATTCAGGCAGTTGGAGAACTGTCACTTACCTTATAATGATTTAATTCTATTTAAACCAATATTTCTTACATTGGTTTAACACTAAGCTGGGTACACACATTGGTCAGTGCATGCCACATAGCAGATTTCATTGGAATCTGTCATTAGTCTTACAGGGTTATTCAATAAAAGTTCTTATCATTTAAAATGGTGCTAATTTTGCCCCAACCAATCAGATGTTGGCTTTCAAATGTCAAATAAGTTCTGATTGGTTGGTGCAAAATTAGCACCATTTTAAACGATAAAGCTAGGTACACACAGTAACGATTTCTGAAAGATGACAGACAGGATCTGCAAGATCCTGTCTGCCATCTTTCAAAGATCTGCATACACACAGTCCCGAGCGTTCTCCCTATAGGGAGAACGCTCGGGACTGTGTGTTTCCATCGGCCGCGCTAGACTCCCTATAGGAGTCTAGCGCGGCCGATGGAAATTTTCGGCCTTTCCCGAACGAGCGTACGGCCGACCCGATCGTTCGCGGCCGCGCGCTCGTTCGGGAAACGAACGTACACACAGTAACAATAAAGCCCCGATACCGTCGGATCCGACGGTATCGGGGCTTTATCGTTACTGTGTGTACCCAGCTTTAGAACTTTTATTGAATCTCCCTGTTAGTATTTATGTTGTTCTATTATGTTTAATTCTTTCTGTATTTTTCTCTGCTGTATTGGTTTCTTTACTCACAAATTCACCCAATGAAATAATATTTCCATCACGTTCCTCTCTTGCTCTCTGGATTTCTAATGTTTATTTCCTCCTACTCATTTTTTTCTGATCCCGTCTATACCCTTTTTCCTTATCCCATTTTATTCTTCATTCCATTCTGCTCCTCTCCTAATGTTATTCTGCTTTCTGGTCAACTTTTTTTAATTCTGCCTGTCCCCTTGTTACATTGAGCTATTCTTCTATTAATTCTATATTGCCCTCCAACTCCACAGGCTCAGAAATGTTTGGGTTCACCTGGTACATGTCTATTTTCACTACTCTATCTTACCTCTGTGTTATTTTATTTATTTTAATGGATCTGGGATGCCCTATTGGGTGACAGTTACCCGGATTTATAAATTCCTTTTTTTTTGCAATAGGGTGAGCAAGATAAGGAGGCAGAATAGATATGTAGATGGTGAAAAGGGGTGTTGTTCTTGAAACAGAATTCCAAAGGTGATTTAGTAGATACTGATTTTAAAGGGAACATTTACTTCTGAACAAATGCTACTAAAAAGATTTTCTGCACCAAATACATTTTTTTGCCAGTTTTCAAACAAAATGTAAGATATATCCCATTTAGAAATGTGTCTTAGTACTCTCTGCTGCACACATATCATAAAGCCATGGAATGACATTGCTCTTCACTTTTATCTTTAATTGCCAAAATGTCTCTGGCATTGAACTGTATTTTAATCTCTTGGTCTAAATGATTTGTGAATCATAGCTGAATTCCAGTGCTGCAATAAGTCATTAAAGTGGCATGTTTCTGCTGGTATCCATAGCAGGTATTACAGCAATTGTGCTATTCATGCTGTCACACCTTTATATCAAGATAAAATAATTGCAATTACTTCTACTGTAAATAGTTAATACAGCTATTCACCCTGCTAATTTGGTCTCTACGTTTCTTTATAAACGGTGCTTAACTATGTCATCAGTGTCACTTCTAACTTACGGTTTCCTTGCCACTCGTATAATCAGAGACATCATAAGAGGTCTTGCTGTAATGACTTTACACATGTATATTTTGATTTAATGATAACTTTGGGATACATTGCTTTGTTCAGGATGTTCTAAGCTATGTCATGTAAATTAGTTTTAACCTAAATACCTCCTTTGAAGACAATGCCTCAACCATGTTTTAAAGGGAATGTCCACCCCCAAAACTAAAATTTAACTCAATACTGGCACCACTGTCTGGTGGTAATCTAACATTGCGGTTGGGGGTGGGCAGGGGCGCCCTACAATATATGAAAGTTTACCCTTTAAAGGGCATGTCCACTCAAAAAAAAAGTTACCTAATATTGTAAGTCACCCCCCAAACCTAGGTTTCACATTACTAACTTGTGCCAAAGATGCTCCTGAACTTCCTTTACCTGCCCCGGGCCCTCACCGCTTCTTCTCTGCAGCTGCTGCTGAAAGTCAATCCACTTCCTGGTTGCAGCTGTCTAGTAAAGGCGCAAAGTAACATCACACCTAATCACCACGACCAGGAAGTGGAGCGGCTGTCAGCTCAGAAGCCCACTGCTCCTGTTTTTGCTCAAAAACAAGCTCGAAACAGGAGCAGGGGTGGCACCCAGACAGCGAGGGACCAGGTGAGGCAAGGAAGGTCAGGAGCATCTTGGACATAAGTTAGTAATGCGAAACCTAGGTTTGGGGGTGTAATCTACATTTGAGTGGACCTGCCCTTTAAAGGAGAATTTAACTTACATTTTTTAAGTCCTAATGTGAAAGCTTTCTCTCCAGAAAACCTATACATTGTAAGATTCTTCTCTAATTAGTTACATTTAGTACATGTAAGTAACAGATCCTTTAACTAAGAAGGCTTCCATGTTGTTGCCAGTGCAACTCACAGCTAGAGATAGACCTGAACTCAAACCCGAGTTCGGGTCGAACTTTATGAGTTCATACAAATTTGAAGTTACGAACTACGAACTAGTTCAGGTTTTTCAAACTCGCAGACTCATTTTTGATAATTAGCAAAAATTCAATAACTATCTAATTCTCGAATCGATAACCCTCAAATGTATCGCTTGAATACGATAACCCTCAAATGTATCCTTCACTTCGGTAACCCTCGAATGTAGCCTTCGATTTCGTTAACCCTCGAATGTAGCCTTCGATTTCGGTAACCCTTGAATGTATCGTTCGGTAACCCATGAATGTAATCTTGATTTCGATAACCCTCAAATGTATTGTTCGATTTCGGTAACCCTCGGATAAATCATTCTGTTACCCTCAAATGTTGCATTCGGTAACCCTCGAATTAGCCATAGCCATCGAATGTAGCATGCGGAAACCCAACAATTGCCCGATTGTGGGGAAAGGTAGTGTTTGAACAAGTTTTGGTGATATGGACATGTTCCCCAGACCATTTTCCAGGTGCCAGCGCCATTTAGAGTAAGTTACCATTGCTTTTTTATCTGTATTTTATACAAACTTTTCAAACTATTTCTTCCCATCGACTTAAATGGGTTTGTTTTCGAATTACTGAAGTTCGGAAGTTCAAAAACGAACCAAACTTCGTCCATCTCTACTCACACCCCATGTTTGTGATGTAATAAATGTTCTTATTATTTAAAATGGTGCTATAAAAATATATATATATTAATATATATAAATAAAAATGCCATGTTTTTAAAAACACACAGCCCAAGAAGTTACAGGTTCAAAACCCTGGCCTTTTTTAAAATAGGGATATATTTATTTGAATTTGTTTGATAATATTTTTATGCAGGGATTTCTTTAGGCACTTAATTGTTTCAAGGGTCCCGCTAGGGTAAAAAGGTTGAGAAATACTGGTTTAGGGTGAAGCATAAAAGAGCAGGGAGCCTGAATGTGGTCAATGGGCTTCCAGTTGGACAGCTATGTTATAAGTCATATCCACAGCTATGTTATGATGTGTAGTACAATTCCATTCCTACAGTATGTGTAATGCCACTAGGCAAGGCTCACTCCAATATTGCATAAGAACTATTTATTTTACCTTTTTTATCTGCAAACATTAATGTATACATGTGAAGTTTCTCATTCATCCAGGTCATGGTATATCTGTTGTATTCAATTAGATCAACTGGACTTGAAGTTTAGTTCTTGAAGACTTTTCGCTAGTCATCCGACTGGCTTTCTCAATTCAGAATGACTTGTACAAGAATCTGTGGCAATTATGTACCCTGGAAATCCCAATTAGCATATCACAGCCAGGTGTTAAGGGCGTGATTAGATAGTGGCTAAGAGGTGTTATAGGAACGCCCAGAGTAAGGTGTCAAAACAGCATTGTACATGGCAGACAGATGGTGGGGGGGTTCGACACCATCTGTCTGCCATGTACAATGCTGTTTTGACACCTCTTAGCCACTATCTAATCACGCCCTTAACACCTGGCTGTGATATGCTAATTGGGATTTTCCAGGGTACATAATTGCCACAGATTCTTGTACAAGTCATTCTGAATTGAGAAAGCCAGTCGGATGACTAGCGAACGTCTTCAAGAACTAAACTTCAAGTCCAGTTGATCTAATTGAATACAACAGATATTAATGTATACAGTCTACCTTGCAGTGGCGTTACTAGGAATCACTGCCCACCCCCCCCCCCCGAGTAGGGTCGCTTTCCTGGTATCTACGCCCCTGCAACCTGGTGAAATAGTTCTTCTCTTTTGGAATATTTAGAATGTGCTGTCTTCATTTTTGTGACCTTTTAAGGCAGATGAACAAAAAGACTCAAACTAAGAAAGGGTTTTGGAGTAATCTCACCTGTCTTCACTCACACTGGCAAGGTCAGAGTTTCTGGTGGCTGCTGCAAACCACTCATAGTGCACAAGCAGTCAAAAATTATTGTAGAGTGGAAGCCTTCACTGTTGGCATTAAAACTGTCAGATATTTTCAGGCAAAATATCAGTGGTACGTTGTGGTCACCATCCATATTCAGTCTATTGTCCAGTCTCCTTAGGACTGCACAATCAGTCGATCAATAAACAAGTATCCATACATCATCCTATTTCCTAATAGTACAGTAGTCAAAGCTTTATAGCTTGCAGTCAGCTAAGATTTAATGTTCACAGAACAGGTTTCCTGTAGTAGGCAGTAATTTCAGGACTCTCTCAGTGGTTAGTAGTGTCAGGAGCAAGTATCCCTACCTCTTATTCTGCATTTTAATGCAGGAAACAATAACAGGATGGCTGTTTTTCTCTATAATAAGAGAGCCACCCATATTGTCAGTTTCTTATTATTATAGGTCTACAACATATTTTATACAGTAGGACTGAATGACTAGCACTGTTTTTTTAAAACCTGTTTAGTTCCTTGCACAGTAGTTGGACAAGGTACACATCTGCTATGGCAAAGTGCATTTCTTCTATTTCAAAACTATAAACACTGTTAGAGATGCAAAAATAATATATTGTGTATATCATATGGTTCTCTTACTCCCTCTGCTGGTCCATCTCAAAATGTACATATACAGCCCTGAAAAAAAGAAAGTTCTCTCTCTTTAAGGGCACAGCCACACTGCATTGCACCGGAAGCGTTCACGCAATCACAACCGATTGCGTGCACGATTACGGTGCGATTTGAATGCGATTTCACATGCAAATGCTGATTGCATGCAATTGCGTATCGCAAATGGATGCGCAATCGTAACACACCCCAAATTGCGTGATTTCGGTGAGTTGCCACGATTCCAATGTAAAAAAAAATGGCATTCACAATCAAACGCACAGAAATCACGCTTGTGTGGCCTAGCCCTAAAGATTTATTTATCAGGACAGTGTAAAGAAACTGAAATTCAGAAATTCTTCCTCAACGTTGTGAGAAACTGATACAGGAAACAATTACTTTCAGTTATTGCTGCTGAAGGTGTTGAATTGTGGGATGTGCTTTTATTTGTCATACATTGCATTGGCTATACTTGTATTAAATGAATAATGACAGTTGTGGAATGTGTTGTGTGTGGTTTTTCACCTGAGGTTACAATTAAATCATCTGAAAACCTGGAAGTGGTTAAGGATTAATGAACCCACAGAGAATTGATCCTTTGGTGTGCTCCAGATCAGGCACATGTTTCACAATGAAATTTCAAACATCAAAACCAAAATTCTGCTTGGAAACCACACAATTTCAATGTTGAATATTGGTTTCAAAGGTTGAAATTTCAGTTGTTTATGCATACTTGGAGCATGGAGCAGTACAGTATAGAATAGTTTTTAGTATTTGAGGTTGAATAAAGACATATGTCCATCCAGTCCAACCCATCTAGCAATATCCTCATTTCCTGCCTAACTGTTGATCCAGAGGATGGCAAAAAAAAAACACCAAATTTATGAAGGGGAAAAAAGTGGCAATCGGAAATTTCCCTGGATGAACTATACTTTATGTATCAATACCAGTAACTTGCAACATTCCTTGTTTGTAGAAACTCATCCAGCTTTTTTATTTTAACTTACCAATGAACCTGCCATAACAACGTCCACTGGAAGACAGTTCCATAGCTTTACCGTTCTCACAGTGAAAAACCCTTTCCGAACTTTAAATCTTTTTTCTTCAAGTCTTAAGGGATGTCCACATATCCTCTGACATGTTCTATTGGTGAACAATGCCCCAGATAGTTTATTGCATGGCCCATTAATGTATTTATACACAGTAATCATATCCCTACGCTAGCACCTTTTCTCCAGCGTACATAATTGTAACTTTTCCAGTCTCTCTTCATATTCAAGCTCCCCCAATCCCATTATTAATTTAGTTGCCCTTCTCTGAACTCTTTCCATTTCAAAGATGTCCTTTTTGTACACAGGATTCCAAAATTGCACTGCATATTCCAAATGAGACCTTACCGATGCTTTGTAAAGAGGGAGAATAACATTTTCCTCCCTTGAATCCATACCTCTCTTTATACAATGCTGGCTCTGGCTGTTGCTGCCTGGCACTGCTTGCTACCTTTAAGTTTGTTATCCACCAAAACTCCAAGATCCCTTTCCAACAGGGATTCGCCTAACATTTATAGTATAAGCAAAACAAGGATTTTTAAGTCCAAATTGCATCACCTTACATTTATCAATGTTGAATCTCATCTGCAACTTAGCAGCCCAATGTGACACTCTATCTAGATCCCCCTGTAACGATTGCACATCCTCTGAAGTTTTTAATGGTAGACATAGTTTTGTGTCGTCAGCAAACACAGAAACCTTGCTGACAATACCCACTTCCAAATCATTAATAAATAGATTAAATAGAAGCGGCCCCAACACAGAACCCTGTGGCACCCCACTTAGCACTTTAATCCATATTGATGAAGCTTCATTAACAACTACTCTCTGTATCCTATTCATTAACCAATTTTCTATTCATGTACAAATATGCCACCCCAGACCAACAGACCATAGTTTATACATTAGTTGCCTATGGGGGACTTTATCAAAAGCCTTTGCAAAATCCAAGTATACTACATCTACTGCTATACCAGAGTCTAAATTTCTATTTACTTCCTTATAAGAGCCAAGAAAGTTAGTTTGACAAGATCTATTCCTCCTAAATCCATGCTGGTTACTACTTATAATGTCAGTCCTTGAAACATACTCTAGAATATGTTCCCTTATTAAACTTTCCAGTATCTTTCCCATCACTGAAGTTAAACTTACAGGCCTGTAATTATCCGGCTGTGAATGACTACCCTGATGGCTTTTTCATTTGACTGTGATTTCATTTGTATCGAATAGACCTGATTGTTTAACTGGCCTAGCAACAACTTAATTAGAGAGTTATTATAATAATCCTTAACTGAATAACAAGACAGTGTATTTGCATTTTGGCGTAATATGAGGTCCTGGTACAAAATCCAGCCTGGGCTTCCCCGGCTCAGTCTATGTGATATTAATACCCTAATTAGAGCCAATAGAACAAACAGGAATAAATGATTAATGCACATGGCCGCTGATGGCCAATAGTTCCCCACTGACCCATGAAATGTTGCCTTTGCATAAGACAGGCACTCCCTTAATAAATAACTGACACGACAACTCTTGTGAGGTATAAATTGGCCACAGCTTTTATTCCAACCATTCGGGAAGATAAAACTATAATACATATTACGCCTGTAGCCTGCCCCGTCAGACACCAGCCATCGCGAAGGATCAGAATTGATATTAAAGTCATTGGGGAGAAATAGTTTGAAACGTTGGGATTAAATAGAGATAAAATAACAATGGTAACTTACTGTAAATGGCTGTGGCGTCTGGGAAATATGTACCTATTACCAAACTTATTTAAATACTTCCTTCCCCCACAATTGGCCAATTGTCAGAAAATCGAAGGCTACATTCGAGGACTACCGAAATCGAGAGCTACATTTCAGGGTTACCGAATGATACGTTAGAAGGTTACCACGAAGGCTACATTTGAGGGTTACCGAAATCAAACACTACATTCGAGGGATACCGAAATCGAAGGCTACATTCAAGGGTAACTGATTTAAAAATTGGATAATTAGCAGATTTTTGATTATTACCGAAAATAAGTTTGTGAGATAAAAAAAAACTAGTTCTGATAGTTCGTACGAACTGTTCAGGTTTGAGTTCGGATCCATCACTAATACTCACTCACTTGACTGGTAGTTTAATCAGTAGAACAATTACCGGTAATACATTTATAACTATACAAAAGTTGAAGGAGTTCAGTGAGAAAGTGAACTATTACTTTAATGCATTAATTGAAGAATGGGAGGTAAAGGATAGACCTATGCCTTACCTCCCATTCTTCAATTAATCTAGCAGGAGCAAAGGTACAGAAATGTACCTGGTGCGTGATCCACAACCGTTTCTCCTGACAATCCCCATCTGTTTCCGGTTTCACTTAACTATAGCGCACAGTAGCTTGCATGCTGGTTCCTGTCAGAGAAGCCGGTGGTGGATTGCGCAAGAGGTAAATTTCTGTACCTTTGCTCCTGAATCTTGCTAGATTAATTTAAGAACAGGAGGTAAGGCATTAGTCCTTTACCTCCCCTTCTTCAATTAATGCATTAAAAGTATAGTTCACTTTCTCAGTGAATTATTCCTTTAAAAAAAGAGCTGTAGAGCAATTATTATATCTACATGGCACCATATCAAACAATTAATAAGGTCCTATACATTCAATCGTCCTATCCCAATGATTGGGTAACTACATTCATTAATAGTTCACAGTATATAAATGGATAGCCAATGTATATATATAGTTTCCAGTATATATACTATTAATGAATGTAGTTACACAATCATTGGGCTAGGACTATTGAATGTGTAGGTCCTAATTGATTGTTTGATATAGTGCTATGTACATATTTTTTTTAAAAATTAGAGTTTTATTGGTTTATATATATAAACATTGAAAAACAGATCAATAATAAATTAAAAATAAATAATAGTTAACAATTATCAAATTATAACATTATCACTGTAGTGGTAATTGTAGTATGTATTTATATCTATCTCTCAGTAAACATTTACAGGGCGATGCACGGAGAGGCACTATCGAAATAGCACCTCTCCGTGCATCCCGAAATGGAGTTTTACCGTTGCGGGACTTTAAGTCCCATACAGGTAAGGTGCTTTGCGAATATAGCATCGCTTGCAGCGTCTGCGTGGTTAACTTCTGCGTTAACCACGCAGGCTCCGCAATGTTGGAGTTTAAGACACGCTAACCGATATAACATCAGTAAGCATTAGAGATGGCCTAACTTACGAAAGTTCGGTCCGTTTTCGAACTTTCGAACTATAAGGAAAGTTCAAAGTGGACCCATTAAAGTCAATGTGAGTCAAATAGTTCAAAAAGTTCGAATGAAATACAATTAAAATATCACTGGTAACTTAATGTAAATGGCTGTGGGACCTGAGAAATGGTCTGGGGAACATGTTCGGATATCCAGGACATTCGAAAATCAATTTTACTCTCGCTCGCGTTATTTTCGAGCTCTCACATTCGAGCATTCGATGTTCACGCCTAGATATCATGTACATTTTACTCGCGGATTCGATGCTCACGTATAGGTTTTAATGGACACTTTACTCGCGGATTCGATGTTCGCGCCTAGGTATCATGGACATTTTACTCGCGGAGTCGATGCTCGCGTATAGGTTTTAATGGACATTTTACTCATTGATTCGATGCTCGCGTATAGGTTTTAATGGACACTTTACTCGCAGATTCGATGCTCGCGCCTAGGTATCATGGACATTTTACTCGTGGATTCAATGCTCGTGTATAGATTTTAATGCACATTTTACTCGTCAGATTCGATGCTCGCGTATAGGTATAATAGCCATTTTACTCGCATATTTGATTTCCTTGAACAGTCGAACATTTGATAATTATCGAAAGTCCAGAAAATATCGAAAATCCAGGTCCGGGATAGTTCAAAAAGTCTGAATTCGTTTGAACTCGAATAGTTCGGCTCGAACTCGGGCTCTAGTTTGAGTTCTAGTCCATTTCTAGTTAGCATGTATTTTAACTCCATTTTCAGCCAATGCACCTCTTGGTGCATCTGGCTGTTAGTGTATTGTTTAAAGGACAACTCCACCCTCATAAGAACATCTTTTAGAAAGAACGACCTCTTTAAAATATGTTGATATATCATAGTTTGTCCTATGAATTCATTACTGTATGTCTGCTATGCTTCTGAATGCCTCATGGAAACTGAGCAATTTAGAAACCTGTACTGAGCCTTTACTGAGTCTGGGCATGCTCAGAAGAGGCAGATAAGGGATTAACATTCAGTCATTGGCTGTAATGTCAACTGTCAAATCCATAACTGACAGTTGTTGACTGGACTGTCAAACTATTACCATTTAGGGTTCTGGGGGGTGATTTACCTGTATGAATGTTTTCATTTTAGGGCTGGACTTTCCCTTTCAGCATACAATTCTCTCAGTTGTGAGTGGTTCCATTTTCTTTTTACATAATATATTTGAGTTATACATTTGTGTTTTATTTCAAATTTATTATCTATTACACTATACATTCGTAGTATTGCATTAGCTTATTGGCTATAAGATTCTTCATTGCTTTTATTTGTATCTACTTTTTTTTTTAAAAATTTTTTGATTGTTGGTATAGCATTTGATTTCCAGTTGGTACATATTGCTAATTTGGTTGCTGTCAGTATTTGGTATATAACATTTTTACCCATTGTGTCGTAATTGTCTAATTCGATGTTTAGCAGTGCCATCTGGGGGGATGCAATCAGTAAGTAATGAATGATTTTTGATATAAGGAGAAAATTTTTTTTTCAGATTGTTAATTTTAGCACATTCCTATAACATATGCATCAATGTGCCTATTTTGGTTACAATTTCTCCAGCATTTGTTTTCTGTGATTTTGTATATTTTTGCTACATACTAAGGTGAGATATGTTCTATTGTTTTCCCAGTTCTTATCGTTAAAAATGGTGCTAAATTTGCCCCAACCAATCAGATGTTAGCTTTCAAATGGTACATAATATCTGATTGGTTGGGGAATAATTAGCACCATTTTTAACGATAAGAACTTTTATTACATCTCCCTGTTTGTGTATTTGTATGGTGCTGATATTGTTGCCTCCCATTGATCTATGAAGAAGATTGTATTAAAGGGCATGTCCACCCCGAAATGTAACTTTTGATATGTGGTAGGGCATGCTCCCCCAGCCCCAACCGCATTAATATAATTGTTAGAAAGTCCCCCGATTCTTACTTACCTGCCCTCTCTCCTCCGCTGCAGTGTTCAGGCCCTCTGCTTGCATGGAATTGAAAGCAGGGGGCGGGACCGGCAGCCACGTCCGTGATTGGCTGAGAGTCAGGGAGGGCTGCACTGAGCATGTCTCAACCTTGATGAGGTTGAGGAAGTCTCAGGCACAGCATGAGTCACACACTGCTCCTACACAGCAGTTTCCTGGACTTTGGAGGGGCACAGCAGGGGAACTATTTTGAGCAGGAATGTAAGGTAAGGATTGTTTTAAACTACTTGATGTGGCCAGTAAGGGGTTACATTTTAGTTTTGGGGGTGGACATGCCCTTTGGTCTTGCTGCCATTTGTGCATGAACAGGGTTATTCAATGAAAGTTCTTATTGTTAAAAATGGTGCTAATTTTGCCCCAACCAATCAAATGTTAGCTTTCAAATGTTAAAAACATCTGATTGCTTGGGGCAAAATTAGCACCATTTTTAACGATAAGAACTTTTATTGAATCTCCCTGGAAGTTTGTTATAGTGATTTGATCTTTATTGTACCATTGTAATGGTTTGTAAATTTGAGAGATACTTTTTTTGTGTGTGTATTGGTTGATAAAATAATTACTTAAAGAGTCTATTTCTGTAGATACTTGTTCTGTTCTCAGGTCCTTGTCAAGGAAATGTTTTACCTGAATATATTCGTAGTGCATTTTGTCTGGGAAGTTATATTTGGTTTGTAGTTGTAGATTAGAGATGTTCGAAAAAATTTTGAGTTTCGTTTTCGAATTTTCTAAATTTTCGGAAAGTTTGAGTTTCAATTTTCGAAAATAGTCTACTTTCGATTTTCAATATTTATCTATTTTCGATATTTATCTTCTTTCGATTTTCGATAATTATCTATTTTCGATAAAAATCGAAAATTCGAAAAATTAGGGTTCTAATCAAACCCACATTACATCTCTATTGTAGATATGTATTTATTGCTTTATCTTGGTATACAGTATGTCTTTTATTTTTAATTCTTTTGCTCTCTTCCATTTATTCCAGGAGAAAAAGGGAATCTAGGTAAGTGTTAAGTTAAATTTTTTCGTTGTAGTGTTTTGTGGTGTTTCAGTGTTTTTTTTCCATGTTGGCATGGCTGTGTTGGGGATCAATGTTTGTTTTTTTGTCAAAAATGGTTTTACTCATTAGAGACCTTAAGTGGTTTGGAATGAGATTTTGTTTTATTTGTAGCCTAGGTTAGGGTTATTGTACCACCAGCGTCTCAATGGTGTTAGCACTGCTGCTTCCTAGTAATCTTTTTAGTTGGGAATGTCCCTGCCTCCTGAGTTTCTACTTTTATATAAGATTGTCATTTTTATTCTATGTTTTTTCCCATTCCACAAAAAGTTGGAGAAGATTTTTTGTGCTTGTATGAAGAATGCATTAGGTAGATTTATATAGTGTTCTGAAGAGATATAAGAAGTTTGGCAATGCCTTCATCTTAAAGAGTATCTCCACCAGGATTTTAACTTTCCTTTTTCCAGTTTAACTGAAGAACAGGAGGTAAATGCGCTATCTCTTACCTCCTGTCCTTCAGTAAAACTTACAGGAGAGCAGGAGAAACTTACCAGCATATCGCTCCAGTGCTGCTAACAGCCTTCGACTACACTGAAATTCCCCGACAGATCCACAGTCCTTTGAATTGTATGCGTGTGCGCACACAGTGCATAGTAGCGTGGACGCAGCGGAGACTGTCAGTGAAGCCGGCGCTGGAGCAATACGCGGGTAAGTTTCTCCTGCTCTCCTGTAAGTTTTACTGAAGGACAGGAGGTAAGACATATTGCATTTACCTCCTGTTCTTCAGTTAAACTGGAAAAAAATAGTTAAAATCCTGGTGGAGATACCCTTTAATGGTTGCTATTTTTCCATACAGGGATAGGTAGTTGGAGTTCCACTTTAGTAGTTTATCTGAGATCTCTTGTATTATGGGTTCATGGTTGTTTTTGTATGTGGTATGTGATGGGTAGCTCAGGCTCAAGTATTTGAGTTTGGGATTTTTTTTTGTATTGTGCATTTTGTCTGTTTGAGACCCATAATGGTGGATTTTGATTTGTTTATCTTATATTGTGATATGGCACTATATTCTTTTATGATTTCTCTCAGAGTGAGGTCAGTGGGTCTGTTAGGGTCAATATTAAATCATCTGCGAATCGTGTTAGTTTTGATTCGCAGTCTCCAATTCTTAGTCATTTAATTTTGGTTTCTGATGGCTTCTGTCAGTGGCTCAAATAGTTAGTGCGAACAGGATGGACGAAAGAGGGCATCCCTGTCGCGTGCCATTGGTTATTTTAAAGGTTTGAGATAACATGCCTGTGGTGTGCACATTTGCTGAAGGGGTAGAGTATAATGCCAATATGGCTTGGTGTATCCAACCCACTATACCAATCTTGAGGAGGGTTCTATCTAGGTATTCCCAATTTACTCTGTCAAACTCTTTTACTGTTACTGTTTGATGCTCAAGCAGGAGAAAGCAGAGGAAATCTCAGAGGGGTGGAGCTTAACATTCAGCAAACCAGTAACAAGATATCAGCAACTTTCAAGTCACAAAGCTAGGCTCTGGAGGGGCATAGGTAAAAAAAAAATACGGCAACGGTATGATTTATCCTTTAACTATAGTGTATTTCATATTGTTAATTTCACATTTCATCTTTCCATCTTTATCTTGCATGACTTCTTGTATCTTAGTTGCCAAGGTATTTCTCAGTGCTATCAGTACTTTTTTTATTTGGTCCATTGGCAAGAAATATTTGATTGTAATGTCTGTTCTGGATGGCTGGGTGATAATTTAGTTTGAGATGTCTAGTGCTATGTACATGTCTTATATAATATAGTCTTTATTTAAGTCTTTCCTGCCTTTTTGAGGGGGATTAGGATTTCTGGAAGGGTCCCAGAGGTCTGTTCTGCCTGTATTTATTTTTCTAATTGGAGGTATTTATAAATCTGTATTTCATAGTGTGATTTGCAGCTGCCTTGGATATTTGCCACTTGTGACTAACCTTTCTCACTGATGGCCTTCAGATTCTTTGGAAATAGCATTATAATCCTTCCCGGTTAGAGCAATCGTTTCTAAAAGGGCTAGGCCACTAGCGCGCTTATTACATTGCATGCGCTTCTCCGCGCTGTGGTCCATTTTCACAGCCAATTCAATCAAAATTTTTTGCAAATCACATTCATTCTGATTACACAACATTGTGCAAGCTGACTGTAAAGCGAATGAAATGTGCGCACACTTTTCCTGCGCGTTGCCTTCCGGCGTAGTGTAGCCTCAGGTTAAGGCTGTGTACACACGTTACGATATGTCAGCCCGAACTGAAATTTGTGTCAATCGTTTCAATGGACTGATGTTGTTTAAACTTTTGCCTAAATCGGACGAAAGTTTGTATGGCGTCATAGAATAACACTAATGACTAGTAAAAGGATCAATATTGGTATTTACCGTGTCCGTAGTACATACATGCCAACTTTTGTTGATTGACCTGCAGGGCAACAAAGGGTCAGGGATGCGATAGCAGACAGTTTTTCTTTTAGAAGAACCTAAACAAGTTAAATTAATATTTAATGCAGACTGTCCTTTTAGAGCATGATCAAGCCCTCAATATAGGCACTCTTTGTGGGGCTGTTTAATTTGATGAGTTCTGCCTAGAGATACAAGAAGCAAAGTCCAGGAACAAATTCTACTCAAAATATTATCTGTAAAACGTTTCTTGCCTGGTGGCTGTGAACAATGATACATATGGAACAAATTTACCCATAATCTGCACACTTAGGGCGAGATGCAATTAAGTTCTGTATCGCAACTGACCTGCACTTGTTGCCGCGATGTAGTAACCACTTCATGACAGTTATTGGCTGGGGGAGGGAAAGGAGATCAGGGCTGGGGAGCTGGGGGAGGGAGAGGAGGCTGGGGGAGGGAGAGGAGGGGGGCTGGGGGAGGGAGAGGAGATCGGGGGCTCCCTCCCCCGATCTGTACTTACATTACCTCTTTCCTCCGACGTTCAGTCCCGGCCCTCTGCTTGCATGAAACTGCAAGCAGGGGGCCGGACCGGCAGCCGTGTCCCTGATTGGTTGAGAGGCAGCCAATCACGGACGCGGCTTCTGGCTATCCAGAACGCCGGGGGAAAGAGGTAATGTAAGTAGAGTTCGGGGGAGTTTCTGCAAAACGTACTATAGCAGTTGGGGCTGGGGGAGGGAGCCCTACACTACAGAAAAGGGGATTGGAGCTAGGGGGAGGGAGAGGAGAACGGGTGGGAGAGGGAGGGCTGCAGTGCGCATGGCAAAATTCTGCCGGAGGATAGATAGGAGGCAGAGTCCTATATGGAATCGGCCAGGCACCTGGTGGTTTTGGGACTTTGGAGGGACATTACAGGAGAATCATCTGGAGCAGGGATGTAAGGTAAGGATTTTTATACACTACATAGTGGGGCCAGTAGTGGGCTAAATTCTAGTTTTGGGGGTGGACATGCCCTTTCATTTTGGTGCAAAAACGTGTGCAATAATCATTGCTAAATTTATTAAATTGCTTGCACTGTACTATTTCCAAAAATCTTGGTAAATGGTGCAGGCAATGCAAAATGAGTACAAAACACTTGCTTACCCGATATTACATAATTTAGCATGGGTTTTGCTCTTCTTTTTCGCTTTAGCACAGGATATTGCATCTCCCTGCTTCTACTTACTTAAATAAGTATCCACCATAATAAACAACAATCCATAATAAATAAGTATCCATACATTTTAGCCTAACGCTAAAGGAAAATATACTAAAGCCCACCTAACAGGTAGTCGCCGGGGGTCCCTAATATAATCAATGATAATGCATTATAATACCCTAATAAAATATATAAGAATGATTTTAGTAATACCACATATAAAGCCATGCAATTATCAGGTTTGCATCACTTTTAAAAAAAGATCTATGAATGAAGTTTCAAAAATAATTCTTTACAAGAAGAACTTTAAAAAATTCCTAGACATTCCAGTGTTGGTATGAACTGCATTGTGATTCATGCTTAACTAAGGGGAACAGCAGCAGATGTTGATTTGCTAACCCGCACTATAGCCAAAGGTGAATATGATAAGAAAACAAACAGAAAAAGGAACGGTTTTAGAAAGGGAGATAGATGGGCATGTCTCTGTGTCCAGCTCTGAGCTGGCCTTCCAATGAAATCTTATGGAAACTTGGCAACCTTTCCTATTTTCCATTACAAATTATTTCCAAGAAGTGCACCAGAAATAAACGCTAAAGACACAGACCAGGGAACAAAACATATGATAAATATAGGAACCAGACAACAAATGCAAACATAGTAGGAAGGTTGAAAATAGACTGTTACACAATAAACTTCAATCATACCATATGGAAAAACATACACAATCAATAATCTATTTATAAGCTTATTCTGTTTCACTACAGGCAAACAATAATCTAAAAACAGAAGTACTGAAACTTTCATTTAAAATCCTGTTGTCAGTTGTCCATCAAATCATGAACAGAGGGAGATACATCCTACAGGTGTGACCATTATGTGGGGTACATAGGAAAGTAAGGAGAAGGGTTTTACTAACCATGGTAGCACTGACAGGTAAGGTTGACATTGATTAGACATTAAATCTGTGTAATCATTGGTTAGCTTTTGTGGTTCAGTTCTCTTTTTTTCTTCTTAAGATCTTTTTTTTTTTTTTACAAAGGAACATGGAACCACACATCACTGATCATCTTAAATAAATGAAACATGCAAGAAATTCAAAGATGCACACATTTATTTTTTGTATTTATACCTGTAGACACAACACACTAGACAAAGACAAAGCATCAGGCATACAATTGCAAAAATAAATTTGCATAGATTTAGTCCATATAACACTGATTACAACAATAGTAATTTTAATCAGTTACTACTATTTGATGTCAGCCTCCTTAGTCCCTTCTTCCTTCCAAAGCTACTATCCTAGGCATGCTCAGGCTGATTCGGTCTTGGAACAAAAGAGAAGCTATCCAATCTGTTAAACGGTATCTCCCTGTGACAGGGGTAGTGACAGTGAACCTGCATGGCTTGAAAGATTTAATTAATTCCACACAGAATTAAAGGGCATGTCCACCCTAATAAAAAACTTGTATAAACTATGTATAATGTAGGGAACCCCTGCCCAACCCCAACCGCAGTGTCAGAATGTTAAAAAAAGATTTCAAACGTATCTTATAGCCCCTCGATCCTCCGGCGCACTGATCCAGCTCCCTGCTTGCCAGAACTTGCAAGCAGGGGCCAGACTGGCAGCCAATCACTGCAGCTGAGAGGCAGCCAATCACAGACACATCTGCTGTCAATGGAGTGCGCTGCGGGAACAAAGGGTTGTAAGTAGCGTTCTTAATCTTTTTTTAACAAAATGACACAGCAGTTGCAGGGCGGGCATGGATGCCCTACACTGCAGAAAAACCTTTTTACGCTAGGTGGAGGAGGCAGAAACCTTTTGGATAGGAAGACACCTCCTACTGTTCAATTTCCTGGACTTTGGCCAAGAGCTGCAGGAGAACTATAAGGAGCAGAGTTGCAAGTTAAGATTTTTTTTTAAACTATACAGAGGAGTTAAAAATTTTGTTTGGGGGGTAGACATTGCTTTTTATGTTTTTATTTGAGGGTTGGAATTATATATATATTTAATATATTGAGTATGTCTACTTTTTTATTACTTGTATACACCCCAGATCCTTTACTGGATTTATGTGCCTGTTTCACTAAAATGAATAGCCCACTGTTAAATATGAGCAAGCAATGAAGTTGAAAATAAACAATGAAGACCAGTCAATCTCCACTCACCAAAGGACAGAAACCCAGGATAGGAAACCCAGGGGTAGAGTATAGCTACTGGTGCAACCAAACAGAGAGCCTGTACAGATTTGTTCTAATTGGGAAGCCCCAATGCTCCACTAAATCTATAGATGAAAAAACTAGACCAGTGTGAGTTCAAGTGCATAGTTAACACAAGATCAGGAAGTACATTCCTTGGATTCTAAGACAATCGATCCATGTATCTTATTCAAAACAGAAAATGAGTCTGGGTATACATGGTTTGCTTAATAGGCATGTGCTAATCTGGAAAATGCTTAATAGGTTTATACTGTACGCTCTATTAGCCTTTTACTGTAGTGATTCCCTTATCTGGGACATAACACTTCATTATCAGGTTATGAGGGACAAAGGACCCAAATGTCAAGTCATTTCAATAAACCCTATTTAATTTCCTACACAGAACCGCTAATCTTTTCATAAGAATTTAATGACTCAATGCCAAGTATTTCACAGCCTTTGTAACACTTTTCGGAAAGATAATTCTATTTTCAGCTATCATGCTCCGTTAAATCATTATAAATATTACCATAAAAAGAAATGTGAAATGGTGACAACTCTCTATAGTCAACAATTCTGTTAAAGTAATAGTTCACTCTCAAATTGAACTATTCCTTTAATATATTGATTGAAGCCTGGGAGGTTAAGGAGCTATGCCTTACCTTTGTAACACCTTTGTAACCCGTTCTTCAATCAATAGCGCAGGGTCCAGGAATGAAGATAAGAAGAAATTTACCTTTTGCTCGATCCACCGATGCCACGCTGAAATTTCCAACCCCTTCTGTACAGCTATAGCGCACATTACACACATACCACCTTCTTCTGTGGCTCCATGTTTGCACACAGTCGTATTTACTGCAGAGATCCTCACTCCCCCTCCCCTCTTTGGTCATTCCCCTGTTCATATAATCCGTCTGTGAACCAAGCCTGCGAACCCAGCCGCTCGTGTGCATTAATCCTCCTATACGTCACTCTATCCTTTTTAAACAAAAAAAACCCTCCATATGTAAGTCTGTAGAGAGCAAGTGTCTCCGTTGTTCTGGAGACACTTGCTACATAAGGAGTGGGAGAGGGGTGAGTTACTCGAGTTCTGCCTAATCACTGCAGCCTGATCTCCCTTTAACAGGCATAAAGTGGTGAAACCTTGGGAGGAGGGGGGTACTTCTCCTTCCCTTTACTTCTGTTTGTTACCCAGTATTTGCCAAGCATTTTTGTGAGCAGGAAGGAGTCACTGGGAGACTTGCTGTAAAACTTGTGTAAGCCTACACACTACACTGGCATGCTATTAGGGGATTTGATTAACAGCTCAAGCAGGAGTGGTGTATTGAAATCTTGACTTCTTTTAACTTATATATCCCAGGATAGAGGAGGAAACTAAAGTAAATAAAGGTACTCTGGGAGTTGGGGTGAATTATAGAACACAAGAAAAAAAGATTTTACATTTTCCCACTATAGATGCCCTTATAAATGGATGCAGCAAAATATGAGTTTTTTCCTGGGTTGAATTAATAATACCCTGTATGGCTATTCCACATTGTGCCAGCCCCCAACTATTAAAAACAAACTAACAAAAAAACAGCATTCAATTGTCAATGTAGTTGGAGAGCAAACAATTGTAAAGGGGATGGAAACGTCACATAGAATGTATAAAGAGCGACTGTCACAGTATCCTGTGTTACAGCAAAATACAGGGTACACTCCAGCACACCGATGTTGGCTGTTTGCCAGACAAATAAGTAGGTGCTATCCCCCTAGCCCTCCACTCCAAGGACCAAACAGTTCTATAGCACAAGAAAAATAATGGGGGAGCACACTAGTCAGGTGAATCCAAGTGTATTTATTCAAACAACATACATCAAAAACCGTTTTGGGAGCAACAGTCCCGAGGAATTGCAGTGGCGTCCCCAACCGTTGTGTATGTTGTTTGAATAAATACACTTGGATTCACCTGACTAGTGTGCTCCCCCATTATTCTTCTTGTGCTATAATCCTGTGTTACAGCCATGCTAAACAATGTTCAAGGGCTGTACTGTGTACTGTGACATTAAGATGGGTACTGCAGCAGTTGCAGTGTTTTTTAAATAAATAAATGCTTGCAGCCATCATTAGTGATGTACATTTTGTGCATTTAGTCTTTCACACTACTAGCCTATGTTCCTACTACACACAATGGACAGTCCTTTTTTTCTGGCCATTTTAGTCTGCATGTAGCAGTCTGTTTTTCCTATCTTTTTGATGGGATCTGTTTCCGGACAGAAATGCATGCAGCATTCGATTCGGCATGTCCAGAAACAGACAAAAACAGACCTAGTGTGAACAAGGCCTCAAATACTGTAGTTGTCAAGAGCTGCTATAGCTCTGGTGCATCAGGACTTTAGGGGCAGTAGAAATCGATAGTGGCTCTTTTAGCAATCCTCCTTTAGGGCTGTTTTGTATATTGAGGTACTTAAAACGTACTATTTTCCTTAAATGTTTTGCCCATTTATGTCTTGCAACTTCTCTGCTTCCTCTGAATTTTTACAATATGATTAAGGCTATTAGACTTAAATAGAAAGAAAGCATGTTGATTACCCGATGAGCAGGTAAATAAATAAATTCTACTGTACAGCAGATCAGCTCCCTTTATTATTCTGCTACTGTGATTGATGGCAATAGCCATCCTTATCTGTGCATTGCCTTTTAATGCAGGTAAAAGCAAATAGCCTCACCTGTTATATATATATAGGCAACTCTACAAAATGTCCCAAGCACTGTAGTTACATTACTGTTAACCACAGGATACCTTTTGTCTAAAACTATGTAGTTTATATGTTATATTTTTTAATATATAAAGCTGTGTGAACCACATACACTCTCCATCTTTAATAGAAGGAGCTTTCTAAAGCTCACTAAGTAGCAGCAAAAAGTCATTACCGCAGTGATCGCCATTTAGCTTATTATTTTATGTATTTATAAAACGGTAAAAAGCGGTTCCTTTCCTTAAGTTTGACCATTTAAAATGGCCAAGTCTGAGCGAAACCGCACAAGTGCCCATATATGTAGCCTGTCAGTGGGTCCTTGGAAGGTGTCGGTACATTGTGGAGTGTTTCCCAATACTAATAATGGTCCAGGGGTGTATTAGACTATTTTCCAGCATTTACTGTAATTCAATCTGCGATTTCACGGTTTACCAAGATCGTCATTTTTTCTTTCCCCACAATACAGGACTAAAGGCAATGAATGTGGCAATGTGCGCCAGCGACATTGCCATATTCATTATGTTAAGCCCTGGATTCCGTCCAAAAGAAAAGATACTGCCACCGTGAAAACTATTGCCTTTATAAATACTGTGAAAAGAATCTTTGCCATGGCGATGTGCGGCAATAGCAAAAGGGCAATATTAGCGATCCTTTCTAAATATGCCCCTAAAATGAATGCAGTGCGCAGCGTCACCCCACAAGAACTGATCCGTGTTTGTCTCCCTTAAACATGCTTATTTCAAGCCAAGATTAAAGGCTAAATGAAGAATTTCACTGAATATACGGGCCATTCATTTTCACCTGTAACTGTTGATTGAAATGCAGCTTCGTCAGGTTTGAACCAGGTAGAACTCAGAGAGGGATTCAATCTGTCCCCAATATGTGGCCCTACATACATAGACCTTGTCTCTGGAGGCCGGACAGCACTGATGAATAGTAATTGTGTTGCATTGAGGCACATTAATACAAGACTATTTGCAACCACTCCTATGCATCACCATTTTTTATTTTGCTTTATAAAAAAAATAGCAGTACAATATCAACATATCTTTACTGTTTTTAATAGATTATTTTTGTATTTTTTACAATTAATTGTGATGGATAGTAAGAAGAAAATATGATTTTTACTATGAAAATTAGTAATTATAGACATCTAGCAATGAGAAACAATAACAGGCTCATTTACCCAGAGCCACTACCGCTCTGGGTAAAAGTCCTGTTTGCGATTTTATATCGCGTTTATATCCTGCGCTAAAACGAGTGCAATTGTGATATTAAATCGTGAGCGCCGCATATCCGACTAGGTAGCATAACCGGTTAGCGTGACTTTAACTCCATATATTTGCCCAGCGAGTCTAGGTTAATGAGGCCCTAAATGTTTTTAGTACAAATCATGTAAACATCAAGATTCCAACCACAAGGGGTCCCTGTTTACAATCAGACGCCATGGGATGTAGTGTAGAAATGTCAAACCAATTTATTTAACCCAATCGGAATGTGAAGAAGGGATGTTAGAGCTAAACATTCAAAATTGAACCAACCTGCATTCTCTTACAGACCCCTGGGGATCACTGTATATGTATAGCAATCTTTAATGCATTGCAATATTTAATGCATTGCAATCTATATTGTATAGCAATATTTAATGCATTGCAATCTATATTGTATAGCAATCTTTACTGCATTGCAATCTATAATGTATAGCAATCTTGGCATGTACACGAACATATTAGTTTTCTTATGAGTTTCCACAATCAATACTGTACTTAAACAATCAAAGAATACCTTCTGACTGCCTGCAGTGTCAGACAGTAATATTGGAAAATGTAAGACCAGGGGCCCACCTAGGAGGCGTGTCCACCTGCAGAACGCCAACCTATAATTTCCCCCCTCCCCCCCAACCCAACGATTGTTATAGTTACTCACCTACCTGCTGTACCTGAAGCCCACAATCCTTACCTTTTTCTGCCATAAGTAAGCCATACAATTTCCAAAACTATTAACCATTAACTCTGACCTTGTAAAGTACAGTATTTTCCAGGTACAGTACCCTGCTCCTTTTCCTTGTGTGATTATATATACAGTATGTGTAATTCAGCCCTAACTGCTATTAACATTTAGAGCAGGGAATCTATTCAATCGAAGGACTGTGGGAGCACTCCGTACGCTTAATTAATTTGGCTTGAAAAAGCCAAATTACTGTTCTATTTATTCTTCTTCTTCTTCCGTTTTATTCTTCCGCTTTTTTGGACTGTATCTCCTCCCCCAGTTTTTGAGCTAGAGAAATGAAATTCGGTACAGATGTGCGGGGAATATAGGAGAAGTGTGCTGTCTTCTAGCTAAGGAATCTGCGGAAGCATTACAGCGTTATAGGCGTATTTCCAGACATTTTTTCCCATAGACTATAGTGGTAACAATCCTCAAATGTGGATATTTCAAAACAGTTTTTTTCATGGTCATAAATACAAATGGTGATACCCCCAACCCCCCACACAGACCCAGGTACACCCACCTACTGACCTACCTTTCAATTCCCATGGAAGCCATATTTAAAGGGTAACTAAAGTCAAAAAAACTAATTTAGATTTATCCTCAATAAAAGATAGTTTTATGGTTATAAACACAAAAAAGACATACCCCCTCAACCAGACCCTGGTACACACACCTACTGATCTACTTATCCATTACTGTGGCAGCCATACTTAAAGGGTAACTAAAGTAAAAAAAAACTAATTTAGATTTATCCTCAATAAAAGATAGTTTTATGGTTGAAAACACAAAAAAGACATACCCCCTCAACCAGACCCAGGTACACACACCTACTGATCTACTTATCCATTACGGTGGCAGCCATATTTAAAGGGTAAATAAAATCAAAAAAACTAATTTAGATTTATCCTCAATGAAAAATAGTTTTATGGTTGTAAACACAAAAAAGACATACCCCCTCAACCAGACCCAGGTACACACACCTACTGATCTACTTATCCATTACTGTGGAAGCCATACTTTAAAGGGTAACTAAAGTCAAAAAAGCTAATTTTGATCAATAATCAAAAAACTTTGTTTTTTTAACCCCCAACGTGATACAGGTATACACAGCTACTGGCCTACCCCTCCATTACTGTTGCAGCCATACTTAAAGGGTAACTAAAGTCAAAAAAACTAATTTTGACCAATCATCAAGAAAATTTTTTTTTTTAACTCTCAATCCAACACGGGTACACACACCTACTGATCTACTTATCCATTACTATGGCAGCCATACGTAAAGGGTAACTAAAGTAAAAAAAATTCATTTTTACCAATCATCAAAAAAGTTAGTATTTTATCCCCCAACCTGATATGAATACACACACACCAACTGACCTACCTTTAATGCATGTGACATATTTAAAGGGTAAGTAAAAAACAACAATGTCCTCTTAATTGACATTATTGAGTTTTAAAATCTGCAGCACAAACACACAAATTCCCTTCCAAAATGCAGTCTTTCAAGCCAAATGCAAAGTTTATACTTAAACTTTCCCTTTCTAGTTACAATTACATTTTGTGGAAGTGCTACTGATCTGGTCAATAATTCGTACAACAAAGAAAATATAATCAATGCACATTCCAATCATGTCAAGATAACCCCACCCAGGAAGGTCCTAAGTTACACTTCCTTCACTACAGCAAATCCCCACTACACTAGAGAAAGGAACAGAGGAGAGGGATCTGGAGGAAGGGAAGGGGTGGAGGCTCCCCTGCACATGCCAGAGTCCTCTAGGAGGTCAAGGAAATAGCAGGGACCAAATGACAGACAGTTCCTACTCTTCAATTTTCTGGACTTTGGACAGGCACTGCAGGAGAACCATAAGCTGAGTTTTGGGGTGGACATGCCCTTTAAAAATCAACCTTTTGTACAATTGCAAAGGGAGTACTATGGCTCTTGGTAAATCTCCCCTATTGATTTTACACTTCTATACAGAAATCACCATTTAGTTTCTAAAGTTTAATTTTCACTGTTATACAAGTTTCCATGCATTCAAATGTAGAATGTAAATTTTTTTTCTCTCTTTATTTTATATAATGTGGAATATCCCTTTTGGCTTTTCTTGTCCTCATTAACTTTCTGTCAATCCATCTTTTTGAATTCATCTAGAATAGAGGTGGCTGGTTCTAAAACAAATCTCCAACACCAGGCCAAGCAGTTGACTGACTATTTGAGACAGTCAGCTGTGTAGTTAGTGATTATTAGACGATTGCACTAAATGGGATTTATCCAACAATCCCCATTAGAAAGATTGCTTGTCTACTGTACTATAATGTGTGGTACTAATGACTGCAGACGCCCCTGCATTTTATTTTGTTGGCCAGAATGGTATTTGATGGCCGGTTTAGATTACTATCCTAAACTTATTGCCCCATGCCATTGTACATAGTCATTCCAAGTATACCAGACACCTGAGTGGGGGATGAAAATCTCTCCCCCACCACTCCACCCCCTTTATAGTCTTATTTTCTTCCCAAAAAAAGAGTGGTGTGGTTTGGGGGTGTGGTCCTGAGGTGTTAATCCACCCCTGACATGCAGTGATGTTTGTTGCAATTCTGTCTCTCAGTAAATGAGTCAGTATGAGTCCTGTAAAGAATCCTATTCATTTTAACAAAAGGGGATGTTCTCCCTCCAAATGAAGCAACATATCCTATATCTGCTCATGTTGGCCATGTGATGTCTTCTAGCCAACACTAGTGTGGGTCCTTCCCTGTGGGTCTGGGAAGCCCACGGGGGGGGGGGTTGCGCACCACTCGTGGCATGTGTACAGGTAGTGTGTGCATGCAGGTGTGGAGGTGCGTGCCGCGGGGATGATTCTGTATAGAATCAAAGATTTGCTGGTTTCTCCCTAAACCATTAGTGAGATCACACCTTGAGTAGAGGAAAATAATTTGGCACGCACCTTTGACAAAGAGGAAATTGAGAAAATTTAATTACATTACGGGAATGTTCAATACAGAACATTATTGGCGCACGCCCATTACATGCAAATTTTAATTATTGTGTTATTTACACTTTTAAATGTCTCAAGGTTTATATTTTAATAATTTTTTTTAAGTATTTGCCAGTTGTTATCTGACTGCAAAACTGGTGTTTAAGGCTGGGTACACACGATAGTTTGCTGCAACCGATCGTGCAGTCCATATGAGACCACACGATTGCCTGTGATTTACCGGCATGTCCGATATGGGTGACAGACATCGGACATATGAAAATATCAGTTAGTTTGGCCAGCCTTAGTTTACTTTTTTATACAGGTAATTGGTATAGAATGTGTTAATTCAAATAAGCGATTTAAGTTTACTATTGCTCCCCTGGTAGTTACCCCCTTATTGAGGAAGTACAGGTAAATTATGTTAATTGCAATCATGCCAGTGTCATTCTAATCTGAAGTATAAAGAAACAGATTAGAACTCGAACCCGAGTTCGAGAGAAATTTTATGAGTTTGTATAAACTCAGACTCTTTAGAACTCTCCAAACTACAAACTTTTGGGTTTTTCGAACACGCGGACATTTTTTCGATAATTATGGACAATTCAAGGTTTCTCGAATTTTCAAATTAATAACCCTTGACTTTAGCACTCCATAACCCTAGAATGTGGTGTTCGGTATATATGAGGGTTATTGCCGAATTCGAGGGTTACCAAATGCCACATTCATGGGCTATGGGCAAATTCGAGTGTTAGCGAATGACAATAACCATAGAATGCGGTGATAACCCTCGAATGTAGTGTTCGGTTGCCCTCAAATTCAGCTGTAACCCTCAAATGCGGTGTTCGGTAACCCTTGAATTTGTTGATAACCCTGAAATGTGTCGATCGATTTCGCTATCCCTTCAAAATTCAACATGGAAGGCTGAAAATAGTCCGTACATATAACCAAAACTTTAAAAAAGTTTTGATGATATGAACGTGTTCCCCAGACCATTTCCCAGGTTACCATTGCTATTTTAAAGGGCATGTCCACCCCAAAACTATAATCCCCCCACTACTGGCCCCATCATGTACTGACCCCATCATGTACTGTAGTTTAATCCTTACCTCACATCCCAGCTCCATAAGGTTCTCCTGTAGTCCCCCCCCAAAGTCCCAAAAACTGCCCACCAGGAGGATAGCAGAGTCCATATTCCCCATCGAAGTCTAGTTATAGAAGAGTCATGGATGAATAATTGGAAAAATGGTCCAATTTCAGACCTAACCTCCAGACCACCAATCGATAATCAATAGTCTTTCTGCTGGTTGTGTGGTCCATTGAAGATTGCACAATCAGCAAAAAACTCATGGACAAGTTTATGGTCTGATTTGGACCAACACCAGTCTGCAGCAGCCTGTCAATCGGATCGAAATATTGGACCATGTGTACCCAGCCTACAAGATGATGGGAGGCGCCCACCAAAAGAATTTAATGAAATCATCAGTCAACATATTTTACTGTAGCAGTCTCTACAATAAGGAAAGTTACTTAACCCATGTTTACTTTTCTTCTTCTTTAAAAGCAGCTGTAATACCTTTATAGTATGAACATGTGATTATAAAACTAAATACAATTTAATTAATTTAGCCAGTTATATAAAAGCTTTGCCTAGCCTGAAATTGTTGAATGCTTTGGTATAATACTTCAAGGCAGACAACAGAATAAATCAAGCATAAAAAATAATTTATCAAACCCGCTGTGAAGAATGAGGAAGTACAGACTTTTAACATTCAATTCATTTCTTGAAATATGCAATTTAGCTGTCTGCTAGGGAGTGCCAAGGCATTGTTCTCTTCCTTAAACTTACTTTATGAATTAACCATGTAACAAAAGAAACCAGGGTTAGTAAAGACGTGAAAGAATAGTGCTCTGCTCATTATTTTACAAAAGCATATAAATAACTAATGGGCTTAGTATCTTGCCATCATCTGTAAAAGCCAAATTATCATTTTTTTATTATTATTATTGATTTATATAATAATTAAAATCAATAGAAACTTTCGCATTTTTTTCTCCCACAGACTTCTATGGGTCCTTTTTCGAATCTTCGAATTTGGAAAACGGGACGAATCTCATCAGTTTCGAACATCTCTAAATATAAGTAAACAGAGTGATGAGTTTCTTATAGCAATACCGTGATACAATAGGAAAGAGGACCCTGCCCAAAGAGCTTACAGACTAGAGGATATGGGGGTAAGACATTAGGTTGCGGGAATTGGTAGGCTGTAACTACAATGGCAATGGAGTGTGATTAGGTAGTAAGTGGGTAATGTTTAGGCCAGGTTATATGCTTGCCTAAAGAGGTGGGTTTTAAGGTTACGTTTGAAGGTGTTAAGGGATAGTGAGTGATGGACAGATGGAGGAAGGGACTTCCAGAGCAGAGGGGCAGCACAAGTAAAGTCCTGAATGCGGGCATGGGAAGAGGTGACCAGAGTGGATGAGAGGAGGGTATCGTTTGCAGAGCAAAGGTTGTGATCGTTTGCAGAGCGGAGGTTGCGCCTGGGACGGTATCGCTGGATCAGCTCTGAGATATATAGAGGGGCTATGTTGGATAGTGCTTTATAGGATAAGGTAAGCAGTTTTAACTGAATCCTTTGCGTGATGGGCAACCAGTGGAGGTACTGACAGAGAGAAGAGGCATTAGAGAAGCGATAAGAGAAAGGAATGAGCCGGGCAGCAGAGTTGAGAATGGATTGAAGCGGTGCCAGCGGTTGTTTGGTAAACCACACAGGAGTGTGATGCAGTAGTAGTAGTAGGATTTTTGTAGCTTCCTTTGAGAGGAAGGGTTGAATGCGGGAGATGTTTTTGAGTTGGAGCCGACAGGAGTTGGCAAGCGAATTGACATGGGGTTTGAAGAAAAGATCGAAATCTAGAATTCTTCCCAGGCAGCGGACATGAGGAGATGGGGATATGGGTGTGTTGTTAATATTAATAGTAAGGCTAGGGAGGGGAACAGATCGTGAGGGTGGGAAAAGGACAGATCAAGAAGAATGAGCAAAGAGTAGTGACCTTTAGATTTAGCACTAAGTAAATCATTGGTCACTTTAGTGAGGGCAGTTTTCGTGGAGTCCAGAAGCCTAACTGGAGGTGGTCAAAGAGAGAGTTAGCAGACAGGTGAGTAACCAGGTCAGCATAGACATGTCTTTCCAGTAGTTTGGAAGCAAAAGGAAGAAGGTAGACAGGCCGGTAGCTGGAAAGAGTAGACTGGTCAAGGGAGAGTTTTTTAGGTATAGGGGATACAACGGCATGTTTAAATATAGAGGGAAAAATACCAGTGGATAGGCAGGGCCACATCTACCATTAGGCAGAGTGAGACACTTGTCTCAGGTGGCACCCCTGCACTGAACAACAAAGGCGGCAGAAGGCAGCGGTGGGGGTAAAAAAATTCCCCTTGGCTGGTCAATATTCCCTAGTAATAGATATTATGTTTTTAAAATCCTTTTATATTGGTAGGTTAACTTTAGTTAGTTTGTGAGGCTAAGTTAGACTACTGTAACTGTTGTACCAACATGTATAGCACAGGCTATAAAATAAGTTGATTTAAGCAGCAAAAACCTGAAAGGAGCAATATGGTAGTGGTACCACAAGTTGTTTGAGAAAGGGATGTAATATCTGTTTCTAGTAATTTACATTATTGCTAATTGACTGTTTGAGGAACTGTTTAAATACCTATGTGATGGGAAGCTCAAAATTGTGGCCATGGCCACGTGGTGGCGTGCGAAAGGGCGGCAATAAAAAATTTGGCTCAGGCAGCTAAAACTCTAGAAGTGCCCCTATGGATAGGGACAAGTTAAAGAGAGAGGTTAGGGCTGGAATGAAGAGCAGGGGAATAAGATGAGAGGGAATGGGGTCAAGGGGGCAGGTGGTGAGACGTGTCCTGGATAGGAGAGATGAAAGACAGCTGTAGGGAGGAGCTAGGGTGCACAGGAAAACCACTTCAGATGCTTTTGATTTTCTCTGTGAAATATGAGGCTATTTCATTAGCCGATAGACGGGGTAGGCAGAGGAGATAGCAAACAGAACAGGGAGTTGAATACTTTGAAGTGCTGTTTGGGGTTATGGATTGGGAGGATATGAGTGAAGAGAAGAGAAGGACAAAGCACCTCTGATCTGACAAAGGGCACTTTTAAATTCGAGAAAGTTATTTTTTTTGTTACTCTTGCGCCAGCATCGTTCGGCTATACTTCAACTTTTTAATTTGGTCCGTAAGCCACGGTTGTGGGTTCTTGCGACCAAGGCAAGGTTAGGGTCAGAGACAGAGGGCATAGAGTTAAGTAGTTGGAGAGCGACAGGGAGCGAATGGTGGTCGAGATTACTCAGGTCTCTGCATCTGTACGTTTGGTTGTTAGGGGTTACAGCCGGGAAAGATGACACAAGAGTAAATTTGAGAAGATTATGATCGGACAGAGGAAAGGGAGAGTTGGAGAAGTTAGATATGGGGCAGAGACGGGTAAAGACCAGATCCAGTGTGTGTCCATTACAATGGGTCTGGGCAGAGGACCATTGGGTAAGGCCAAGGGAGGAGGTAAGAGAGAGAACTTTAGTGGCAGCAGAGGTATTGGTATCGATGGGGATATTGAAATCCCCTAAGATAATTGAGGGGATGCCAGTGGATAGAAAGTGGGACAACCAAGCAGAGAAATGGTCAAAGAAAGTGGTGGTCGGGCCGGGTGGTCGATAAATAACCGCAATCTGCAGGGGCATGGGAGAGTAAACATGGACAGTGGAACTCAAAAGATAGATGGGAGAGGGCTGGTAAGGGTGTGATGGGTTTGAAAGTACAGCGCTCAGAGAGAAGAATACCAACTCCCCCACCACATTTATTATCGGGCCTAGTGGTGTGGCTGAAGTGAAGGCCACCATACGAGAGTGCGGCAGGTGAGACAGAGTCAGAGGGCGACAGCCATGTTTCGATAAGACCAAAAAAAGTAAAGCAGTTAGAGATAAATAGGTTGTGTACATGTGCAAGTTTATTAAAAAACAGGCCGTGCCTGGGCCCCAGATATAATAGCAGGGGGAAGGGAAAGAAGAGGTACATTAGTGATATAGAGTGTGTTTAGGGTACGAGTGGATGAAGGAGCGTTACGGACAGTAGACATTAGGGTGGGGTTGGGTTGGTCATACAGGTGCGGTATGGGAGTGGGGCCGGGATTAGGGGAGATATCACCAGCTGCAAGTAGAAGCAGGAGAGAAAACAAGAACAAATCTGGAGAACAATAAAATTTTTGACATTGTAATTCTGGCCATACATTAATTAGACATTTGGTGGATTCGACATTCGATCATTAATTAACAGGCCCATGCAATATTGGCCTTTTTAGGCCAAAATTAGTGCAAAGCCCTTGCTACTGATCTGGGTTTTGCAAAATTTTTTAGAAATAGCGCACCGTAGTCTATTCAGTATTAGAGATGGACTAGAACTCGAACCCGATTTCGAACCACACTTATCGAGTTCGAACGGACTCGGACTTCTCGAACTATTCCGGCCCTGGGTTTCTCTGACTTTCAAACTTCCGATAATTATCGAATTTGAAAATCGATCGATCTTCGAATTGTTTATGGGATAATTAGCGAATGTTCGAATCGTTTATGGGATAATTATCGAAAATCTAGAATAAAAGAGAATAAAATAAATTTTTTTGTAAGTTCTGGATATTCAAACGTGTTCCCCAGACCGTTTCCCAGGTCCCAGAACCATTTACATTAAGTTACCATTGATATTTTAATTGTATTTCATTAGAACTTTTCAAACTATTTGACTCCCATTGACTTTAATGGGTCTGTTTTCGAACTTTCCATAAAGTTCGAAAACGGACCGAACTGACCACCAGGAGCCTGGCCACCAGTGAAATTGTTTCCACCTCTGAGCTGTCCTCTCAGAGGTTTTTGGCTTGCACAGAGCAGCCCTTTATTCCCTCCCCCCCTCCTCCACCCGTTTTTCCTCTCCCTCCCCCTGGTGTAAAACCCCTTTCCCACATATTAGTAATAGGTTGGACTTGATGGACGAATGTCTTTATTCAACCTTAATTAATTACCATGTATTAGGGATAGTTCCCCCAGCCCCAACCGCAATAAAATATTTATAAGAAACTCCCTCTATCTTTACTTACCTTCCCTCTCTCCTCCGATGTTCTGAACTGCTGGCAGCCGGCAACTTAAACATCTATCTAGTGTCTGTAAAGTGTATTTTTGTCACAGGGGTTTTGACCTTCAGATGTTCTTGCCCATTCATTTTGGAATCTAAAGCTAAGAGCAGGTATTAGAAATTGCTGGGAAAGGCGTGCAAACGAATGCACCACAAGAAATCTAACATGTAGACAGGCATGTTCCGACATTGTGATGGGATATATCCAGTCAAATCGCTTAACCATGTATGGGATTGACACTATTTTTTTCCCATTTTGCAGAACTTCTCTAGATTGCTCTGTCCTCTATCTATTTAAGTAGAACAGGCTGCTCTGTAATTTATATTTAGCTTATTTCCCCCCAGACATTATTCCCTTTTATCTTGTGATGTGACTATCCATGAACCACTTTGCTCTACCTGTTGTCTCTATATAACTCAGACTTGCCACTTGCCTTGTGATGCACTGGTGGTTAGTGCGGCTTTTTGTAAATGAACGAGTATGAGTAATGGGGGCCACAGGAGTCAGAACCAGCAAAGTGCCCTTAAAAAATAGCCAGCAAAGTGCCCTTAAGAGCAAGACAAAGGCGGACATTAAGGACACATCATTATTTAGGCCCATTTTTAGGGTAAAAAAAAAAATACAAGTAAAGTGCTGGCCATCTTGGGTTATGTCTGCAGTCAGGTCAGCTCCTCCCCTCGAGATTTGGTGGACCTCATTCCAGGCTTGGGTCCATAAATTATGAAGCAGTTACTTACCGCCATGCTCGCCCGCGCGACGTGACGTCAGTGAGTGCACGGAGTTGTGCGCGCGTGACATTATCACACCGCACGCACTGTTACAAGGAGCTTACCGGACTGCAGACATAACCCAAGATGGCCAGCATTTTACTGAGGCACAGTAAGGCTCTGAAGGCACCTAGGGGGAAAAAGGGACAAGGTAAGTAAGACAAACAGCTTCCATTTAAACTTAATTGTTATTTTGAGTGTACTTATCCTTTAAGCTTCTATTTCACAGTGCTTTGTTTACACACATATATACATACATATATATATATATACACACACACGCATTCATATACATATTGCTCTACTTAACAGGTGATTCTTAAAGGATAAGTGCCGATATCTTGTTACTGGTTTGCTGAATGTTAGGCTCCACCCGTCTGAGAATTCCTCTGCTTTCGCCTGCTTGAGCCTCAAATAATTATGCCTGTGAGTTCCTTGCACATGCACATGCACGGAATCACAGGCATTACTGTTTGAGGCTCAAGCAGGAGAGTGCACGGAATCACAGGCATTACTGTTTGAGGCTCAAGCAGGAGAGTGCACGGAACTCCCAGGCATTACTGTTTGAGGCTCAAGCAGGAAAAAGCAGAGGAAATCTCAGAGGGGCGGAGCTTAACTTGTTTACTAGTAGAAAACCTGATGGTAAGTACTGAAAACATTATATTGAGAAAAAAACTAAAACTGGCCATATTATTATGTGTGGACATGAGAGATGTTTTCATTAGATGAATAAGATTTATCAGCTGAACAGAAGCATGCATCTAAATAAAGGCGTTTGCCCTCCTAATAGAAATAATGCACAGTTAAAGCAATTACAGGCTGTAAGATATACAAAATACAAAAGTCAGTGTATGCACAACGTCTGGTGAATTTAACAGCTTTATTATGACTCACACAATGTTTTGGGTGTTCCTATGTAAGAACACCCGATACATTGTGTGAGAGTCAACATGTCACAATAAAGCTATTAAATTCATCATGGACTTTTGTATTTTGGAAAGATTGGTTTGCCGTGAAGGTGGTACATGGCTACATGGGACAGCACCTGGCCAAGGATCAACAAATTGGGGAGTGCAGTATGTCATTTTGATTATATTTGTAAGATTTACAACTATCTCTTTATGTTTCCAAGAAACCCACCAGATTGCAATTGTAATTTAAACCTAGCTGTGTGTTCAGTGTGTAACACAATTAATATCTAAAAAAGAAATACTTGAGGTACCTCCCAGGCGTCCAGTCCCTTCCGGCCACAATACTAAGAAATAAAGAAAGTAGGGCTGTCCAGTCGTTTATATTTTTCAAGGGGTAATCCCTCTTTATTGCAGTCACCAACACACGGCGTTTCGGCCGCTTGGCCTTTATCGCACTTGATAAAGGCCAAGCGGCCGAAACATCGTGTGTTGGTTTTTGATCAATAATCAAAAAAGTTTGTTTTTTAAGCACCACGGGGTACAGGTACACACACTTACTGACCTACCCCTCCATTACTGTTGCAGCCATAATTAAAAAGTAACTAAGATCCAAAAATTTTTTTTGACCAATCACAAAAAGGTTTGTTTTTTAAGGGCATGTCCACGCATTTTTAAAACTTTTCTGTAGTGTAGGGCTCCCTCTCCCACCCCCAAACACTATAGTTATTTGAAGCAAAGCTCCCCCGATCACTATTTACATTGCCTCTTTCCTCCGAGTCCATATAGGACTCTGTCTCCTGTCTCCCCTCCGGGAGAATTTTGCCATGCGCAGTGCAGCACTTCTCCCCCTCCCTCTCCCACCCGCTCTGGTCTCACTCCCCCTAGCATAAATCCCTTTATGTATATAATAGTAAATGTGCCCCAGCCCCAACCGTTATAATCATTTTCTTAGAAAGTCCCCAGATAGTTACTTACCATGCCTTCGCCGCACTAAGAAGCCAGCAGCCGCATCCAAGATTGGCTTCCTCGCAGCCAATCACAGACGTGTCTGCGGTCCCACCCCCTGCTTGCATTTCCGTGCAAGCAGAGGGCTGGGGCAGTGCGGCGAAGGAGCGAGGCATGGTAAGTAACTATCTGGGACTTTCTAAGAAAATTATTATAGCGGTTGGGGATTATTATATACTATACAAACCTCCGCGGAGCTCAGAAGTCATCGCAGTAGATGACTGCCCGGCCATCAGCGACCTCAGTGGTGTTGGTGTCGCTAGCCTGAAGACGTCATGTCGAAACAAGATGCCTGTAACATCGGCCTCCTTGAGGCCACTGGCGCTGGAGGTACCCGTGGCGGCCGCAGGGGTACTTCTCAGGGTCGGTGGCCTCAGCGGAGCTGGTGTCACCGGATGGAAACAGAAGACGCCGCCCAAGGGCTCTTTTAAGAGCCGCAGGGGGGGCCCGGTTCAAGCTGTGGGACCCCCAACAAAGGCACTTCAGTGCCGCAAGGGCCCTAACAAGGGTCGGGCAGGGGGGTCCCGGCTCAAGCTGCGGGACCCCTTAAGCCCCAATGGGCCCTTGTGAGGGCCGCAAGGGCCCTTCCAAGGGCAGCAAGGGTCCTGATAGGGCCGGGGAGGGGGGTCCTGGTTCGAGCTGCGGGACCCCTTAAGCCCCAAAGGGCCCTTGTTAGGGCTACAAAGGTCCTTGTAAGGACCCTTAAGGGGGTCCCGGTTTCGAGCTGCAGGACACCCGAACGTCCAACTGCAGGAATGTCGGCTGTTTGGCAATCCTCGAGTGGCCGTTTTCGGGAATCTGCGGCCGTTCAGGGATTTTCAGAAGCTGCCTTTCGAGGCATGCCGAATTTTAGAAAACAGTCCCGCGAGTCTGGGAAATCGAACTAGTTCGAACCTGAACTAGTTTGAATAGTTCGAGTTCGTCCGAACTCATAAGGTTTGGTTCTAACTCGGGTTCAAGTTCAAGTTATAGTCCATCCCTAGTATACACTATTATTGTACAACTTGCAATGAAATTATGTAATAACAAAAAAAGCTATAATAAAGGTATTGTTCATTCACAATTCACCTGTATTATTGTTTTATATTTTCAATAGAAGGGCACCTGTCTTGGAGTCCCCCATAAAATTAAAATAGCCTTTTAATTTTACACCACCCACCCAATTTTACACCACCCACAGCCTTAGCACAGGGAAATGTAACTTGAAAAAATTACTTTTTTTGTCTTTGATTACATAGAAAGATGCGTTCTTTAAATCGGACGTTTCTGGTCTGTAGATTAGCAGGGATTCTCAAATGGTGTATCTTCAGATGTTGAAAACTACAACTCCCAGCATTCCTAAGCTACAGAGGAAGTCAGGGAATGCTGGGAGTTGCAGTTTTCAAACATCTGGAGGCACACAATTGGAGAATGTATTTTATTATTTGTGCACAAACTTTAATATATGTTGCCAGGTATTCCTCTTGCACACAGCCCAGAGGGGAAAAAAGAACAAACATACCTGAACAAACTTAAATAATGTATTGAAATGTTTGTACATGTGTGTTTACCATTTACTCTCTGCCCATCTTGATTCGTAATCAACCCCTGCCCAAGATTATTAATTCCATTTTAATTTTCTCCATTAATAAACACTGTAAAGACCATATAGTATGCAAAATTAAAATTTCTATCAGTACTTTTAAAAGTTGACACCTAAAAAGAATAAAACAGCTATCCAGGGTGCTGAATTACTTGATCACTCCAATAAACACCTTTATTTCTATAAAACAGCCCTTTTCTTCTTCCTTAATGCCATTTCCATCTCTCCCCACTCTAAGGTATATCTATGCAGGGTTATTGATGATAGCATTCTGTGCAGTTGGATCTCAGACTGCATGCAGTAACAACAGAGCTACAGTATCATACTACAGATGTATAGCAAAGGTTTTTGTTTACCTAGGAGACAGGGCAGTTGGTAACAAAAATGTTTTTTTACCATCTGTTATTATTGTACCATCCATTTGCCCTGTTGTAAAGAAACATATATTTCACTATGTGAACAAAAACTTTGTGATTTAGATAATGTAGGATGAAATTGCTGCTCTACAAAGCCAGAGCTACACATAAAAAAAATACAGTGCCACACTAGTTTTGTCTCTTATGATTAAATGCCTCCAGCTGCATCTTGTACCTGTTCAGCTGTAATGATTAGTTACATTCACAGTATTTGTTGACTGCCGACAGCATCTGAGATTATGGAATCACTAAATTCAAAGGGCATGTCCACCCTTAAAAACAAAAAACTGGTGACTGGTCCCATTGGCTATTTTTACCAGTTTATTACATACATTTGTAACCAGATAATACGGTATCTGCCTCCTCCCTCTGCTTTTTCTAAGTTTGAGCTTGTGTAGTGGAGGCAGCAGGGGAAACCACGATCGTAGGCTTTGATATCTGTTGTCACAGCCTTTATTGACTGCATAGAGGGAGGAGACAGCTTACTCTGCCAGAGTGGAGGCAATAATTATACTTAAATATCTGGCTATAATACATAAGGCAGGGCATTTTCAATGGGGAGGTGCAGTGGCCAGAATCTATATTACAGTCACTCAGTGATGTCACGGAGTGACTTCCTGTATTCCAATTCCCCTCCCACTGCCTCCCCTTCCCTGTATTAATCATTTATATAGGAATCCATGTTTATTGTTGACAGATGATGTTCGGCCCTTCTTTCTCTTTCAATTGGAAGGGTAATTAACTATTTACACACTAAACAGGGATTCCTATAAAAATGACTAATACAGGGAGGGGAGAAACAGTGGTAATGGACAGGATTTTTTTGGCTGACTTTATGTATTATAAGAAAAAATACGCTACCTACAGTGTAATATATGGATTTACTTCACCTCGGAGTTCCATGCCCTGTATAAAAGAACTCGGCCTGCAGCTTTGTGCCTCTATATGGTCATGGAACTCCTCTGTGGCGTAATATCCTTATGTTACTTAAGGTAGCGTATTATCCATTAAATAATGTGCGGAATATATTAGTTGAGGTTTGGGGCAGGTAACAGACATGTGACCAGTTGTTTGTTTTAACATGTAAACATGCCCTTTAACTTTCACCCTCAATTCTTCTTGTGTACGTTGATACTAACTGGGCAGCTCCTCTCTCACTTGAGATGCACATTGAGTATGCCTAAAATAAACCATACAAAAAGAAAAATACACCATGGCACTCTCAATATGAACTAGAACAGAGCTTTATTGATAGGGGTCTAACATATAAAGTGATCACAGACTGTGCACCAAAAAAGTGACAAAGTGCTATATAAATATATATCCACACCTGAAGAAGGGACAGGGCGTTCCGAAACATTGTATGTTTTGTTACAATAAATTATTGTGAATTCACCTGATTAGTGTGCTCCCCCATATCTTTCTTGTGCTAGAGAACTTTCTGGCCCTTGGAGTGGAGGGCTAGGGGGATTGCACCTATCCACTTGTCTGGCATACAGCCAACAACGGTGTGCTGGAGTGTTCCTTGGACTGTATTGCTATAAAAATAGTGCTAATATAATACACACAAAGTTAAAAACGCACAGAACTTGGATGTAGGGCTCCAGAATGATCATAATTGTAGAATATCCCTTATATATTACTGTATATAAATAAATTTATATTTTGTGCAGAGATTGCATTGAGTTTTTGGAGCAACTTACTAGGTGGGGGTATATAGCATTATTACACATAGGAAAGGTCCATATGTATGTGTGTAATTAGCACTATTTAATTAAAATCACCATAAGAAATAACACCATACAAAGTATAGTACTACTACCTACTACTGAATTACAAAACAATTTGTATACAATTAATAAACTAAACTTACTTTACTGGACACCCCTAAGTTTGAATGGAAAACTCAAAATGATAGGTTAAGACACACCTCCAGGATTTCTACAGGGTCTCCATGTAGACACTAAAAGGAAGTGGAATTTTACTAACATCCAATGAGAGGTTCTGATATTCCACTGTTAGCAAATCAAAAAATTCTCTTAGGCACTGTCCATGAAAACAGCAATATGGCGGCTCACGTCTCCTCCCAAATGCTTCCCCTTTTCCTACCTCGCTTTTCGACTAATGCTTGATCGGGTGTGCTTGCGGACCGGAGAGTCCCATCCCCGTTTAATCAATAGTAGAAAGACAAAAGAGAAGTCCACCACACCTTCCTCCGATCGTACTCTGTTTTAGCAATTTGAATCAAGACGGCACCTTCCTCCGATCGTACTCTGTTTTAGCAATTTGAATCAAGACGGCATCTTCATTTAAAAGCAAATCATCCTTTATTTCAATCCTTTAAAATCCAGCTACCCCCCCTAAGTATTCTCTCTATTTCCCTATCCCTACGGAGGATATGTGAGTTTCGCAATAAGATTTGTTTTATGTCTTCAAATTCCGTACTGTATTGGGTGGTAAAATATAGTGGGTTATTTCCATTTCTCTTTTTATTATCTATTTTCTTGTTATATAAGAGATCTTTCCTGTCTTTCTCTTTCACCATTTTATAGGCTCTATCTATTCCCTCTTTTTTATATCCTCTTTGTAGGAACCTTTCTGTTAAATCCATTGCTGCATTTTTAAAGTCCCTTTCCTCCGAGCAGTTTCTTCTAATTCTCGCAAATTGTCCAATAGGGATCCCCCTTATCGTGTGTTCAAAATGATAAAGGATTACAATTCACAGCACATATCCATGCCGAAAAGATACAGTTTTTGGATCTCTCATTATTTGGTAATATAGGTAGTGGAAAAATAGAAACAATGGTATACAGAAAGGCAATAGCGCGGAACAGCTTATTAAAAGCAGACAGCTGTCATCCAAAACACACGATAAGGGGGATCCCTATTGGACAATTTGCGAGAATTAGAACATATCCTCCGTAGGGATAGGGAAATAGAGAGAATACTTAGGGGGGGTATGAAGATAGTAGCTAGGAGGGGAAGAACCCTGGGAGATATGACAGCCCCCAGTCTGTGTTGGCCAGACAGGAAGAGAAATCAAAATAAAACATGGCTCTCAACCACGGGCACTTTTAAATGCGGCCATACACGGTGTAAGTCATGTGAGGTTATAAAAGTGGATGCTGAGTTTAAGTCCAATACCACTAAGAAAACCTATGAGATACGAGACTTCATAAATTGTTGTACTCGGGGAGTAGTATATCTCATTTCTTGTAAAAAATGCAATAAACAGTATATAGGTCGTACAATACGGCCTTTGAAAGAACGTATCCGTGAACATCTGAATAGTATACGTAAAGGGGATATGAGAACCCCAGTTGGAAGACATTTTCATGACTGCACCGGAGGAGATATCTCCTTTTGTGCATTCCAAGGCATAGAACAAGTTAAAAGGAATCTCCGTCTTGATTCAAATTGCTAAAACAGAGTACGATCGGAGGAAGGTGCGGTGGACTTCTCTTTTGACTGTCCATGAAAAGACAGGAAGTGTAAGGAAGTTCCTGTATTACACCCAGTTATGTGCTGTTTGTAAAACATGTAACAGTCTTAGCCAATTAGAAAATTCTTCAGACTCCCACATTTACTCCCCCTCCCCTCTCCATAGAAAGTAATGAGACAATCCAGTTTATGTTTGTTAGACAGTAGGTGTCTGTTTATGATTAAATGACTTTGCATGTCTACCCAGCATTCTTAGAGAAATGGACAGTTTTTACCCCAATATTATTATATTAAACACAATGAGGCTGTCAGGTACCTTCAGTTATAAGAAGGCTCTACTTCATTTTATACCCTGTGGGGAGCTTTTAGCTCCTTTATCCAAACATCTCCATAACTTGTCAAGCTAATCAGAATCCTGTGTTTCCTAACCCCATACTGACTGTAAATCTGGAACTTGCTGTGGTAATTACCAATAAGTATGAACCTAGCATGTTATTCTGGATCCTGTATAGGGTCTCAAGATGTCCAATGGAGCTGTTCAGATTGAATTGTACATTGTGGCAGGATTGCCTGGATCTGTGTTCAGATCTGCAGGTTAATACCATTTTGTCTGGATACATATAATACATGTGTCCTAACTGAGCATCTGCTTTGTGTGAGAGCCCTGCCAGGTCAGATGACTGTTGGTCATGGTCACAGTAACAGTTGCTGCAGCCAGCAGCGCATGTGACAGACTGATCATGTGGTCCCATAGGGAACTGCATGATTGGCCGTGATTTACTGACACATTTGTCTGATACGGACGACCGAACTCGGTCGCGGCTGGCCGCCCCGCACCATCACATATTTCCAGCCGACTAATCCGTGGCACTATTGGTTCATTACTGGTGTTTACCCAGCCTTAAGGTTCGTACACACAGACGATCGCGGGTGCCGTGACGGCTAAAATGGCCGTTTTGTCAATACACGGCACGAATATAATCCAAAACGGCCGTTCGCACACGTCATGCATCGGCACTGGCGATCGCATGTGTGCACAAACCTTTAGACTTTATAGATTATAACTGCCAGGTAGGTGGCATTTGGAAGTGAGTGCAAATATCAAGTTTATGACTCTAACAGGGAGATTCACCCAGAGGCACAAGCTCTCTGGGCAAATCTCCCGTACGGGATTTACCAGAGGCCGTGCGATTTTGGGTGAATCTCACCCGCACATAAGTATTTATTGCCAGCTATTAGTTGGTGTTTAATACTTACATGTAAAGAGCAACCTCTGGTAAATTACTTTGAAACGGCCGCACGAGTGCCTCTTCTGGTACTCGCGCTGCCACCGCAAAGCGGGCATTAACGTTGCGCCAACCAATCAATCCCATATAATGCTTCCCTAATCCAATTGTCTTAATAGCTAGCTATGGATGTAAGGGAAGGGCAGATGAATCACTTGCATGTTCAAACCGTTGGGTAGGAAGCGCTAAAGTATGACCATGGGCTTTTAATGTCTGTAAGTCAGGAAAATGTCTTTATTCCAGGATGTATGCTTGTGAAGGTTCTCATTCTCATTCATGGCAGACTGTCTGCCATGTACAATGCTGTTTTAACACCTTACTCTGGGCGTTCCTATAACACCTCTTAGCCACTATCTAATCACACCCTTAACACCTGGCTGTGATATGCTAATTGGGATTTTCCAGGGTACATAATTGCCACAGATTCTTGTACAAGTCATTCTGAATTGAGAAAGCCAGTCGGATGACTAGCGAAACGTCTTCAAGAACTACATTTCAAGTCCAGTTGATCTAATTGAATACAACAGATATCCAGGATGTATGAAAACTAAATTTTCCAGAATTCTGTGCAGTTAGGGAATGCTGGGAGTTGTAGTTTTAAACATGTGAAAAGTTTATTAAAGGGCAAGTCCAGCCCCAAATTGAAAACTTACATACAGGTAAATCACCTCCCAAAACCCTAAACAGTAATAGTTTAAAATCTGAAATATATAAGTCTAACCTGACATCCTGCACAATGTCCTGTTTCCCCTATTTTTGCTTCCTGACTCTTCCAGTTAGCAACTGTCAATTATGGATTTGACAGTTGACATCACAGCCAATGACTGAATGTTAATCTCTTATCTCTTCTGAGCATGCCCAGGCTCAGTACAGGCTCAGTACAGGTTTCTAAATTGCTCAGTTTCCATGAGGCATCCATAAGCATAGCTGGCATACAGTAATGAATTCAGAGGACAAACTATGATATATTAACATATTTTATAGAGGCCATTTTTTGTAAATGGTGTTATTTTGAGGGTGGAGTTGTCCTTTAAGAAGACACTAACTGCAAAACAGAGAATGCTGGGATTTGTAGTTTTCAAACATGTGAAAGGTCACAAGCTTAGGCTGCATTAGATCTAGACAGATGCCTTAGCTACAGGATATTAAGAAAAAACTTACTGCAAACAGAGAATGCTGGGAATTGTGGTTTTCAAACACGTAAAAGGTCACAAGTTAAACACGCCTGCTCTATACCATTAGGCTGTATTATATTTAAACACATGCCTTTGCCACAGGCAATAAATAAGATACTTTGCATGTCCCCACCCATTTCTGTAAGAGAGAAATATGTGTTTATATGTTAGATTATTAAGGCAATGCTATTATAATAAAATGATTCTATGAGGTACCTTCTGTTATAAGAAGGCTCTATTTCATTTTATACTCTGTGTGGAGCTTTTAGCTCCTCAATCTACACCTCTCCCTAACATGTATATTCAATCAGTATCCTGTGCTCCCAAGTCCTAACCCCATAGGTTAAACTTATTGTGGTAAATACTAATAAATATGAACCTTGCATGTTAATCAGGATACTGTATAGGATTTAAGGTGGCTATACATATATCCGATTTTACTTATCCAACCAAGCGCTCATGCAATATTAGTTTGATCTTGCCAGAACCACCTTTCCCATTCTTCTATGCCACAGACAGGCGGTTCTTGCAGGATCGGTCTAATATTGTGGGAGCACTCGGTCAGGAAAGTAAAATCGGATATATGTATGGGCTGCTTTTGATTGCTTAAAAGTGCTGTTTAGATTGTCTGGGTCAGTTCTCAGACCTTCCACATAGACCCTCTGTATTCTAGCTGGCAGGTAGTATAGGTAAGGGAGGATATAAGTGTGTGTTTGTTCATTTAATATGATGCGATTATTTGGTTTTTTTTTAGGACCTTCAGACTAATTTTATTATTGCCCCCCTGGATGTTTCCTGATGGTTCCTGTGAGCACTGCAACTACACATAGCAAAACATACACACATAATTTCCACTGTGCACCAACGAGCACACTTATATATATCTATAGAACACTTAAAAATACAACCAAGTAGAAAACTATCTAACACTGACTATGCTATATCTGTATAAATCCATATAGTAATATAATACATAAGGCTAGGCATTTTCAATGGGAAGGTGCAGTGGCAAAAATCTATATTACAGTCACTCAGTGAGGTCACTGAGTGACTTCCTGTATTCCACTGCCCCTCCCACTGTCTCCCCCTCCCTGTATTAGTCATTTATATAGGAATCCCTGTTTATTGTTGACAGACAATGTTCAGTTCTTCTTTCTCTTTCAATAGGAACGATAATTAACTATTTACACACTAAACAGGGATTCCTATATAAATTACAAATACAGGGAGGGGGAGGGACAGTGGTAGTGGACAGGTTTTTTTTTTGGCTGACCTTATGGAATGGTATGGAGGAATGGTATGGAGGCATAAAGTGCTTTATTGCACTTTATAGCACTATTGGTAGTCCATTTTGGCCCCTGAGGTTGTCACTCGTATATCTGCTGTAAACAGGTAGATGTTATACGAGCGATTACAGCACACTTGATGTCCGTTTGCGACACACCCCCTCTGATCATTGGCTCCTGCAACATATCCCTCCCTGTTCGGAGTGAGCAGACCCTACCGACACACCCTCTATTTTCCCGGCCCTCATGAGACACACCTTCTTTTTCTCATTGGATGGTTTCTCTGTCTGAGATACGTTACACATCTTCACACTCACTTTGATTGGTTTTGATTGGTATTTAAACTTGTCACACCTGATTTGCAGATGTTCTGAAGACGGCTCCAGTTACGGAGTGGAAACATGTTAACTTCTGTTTTTGAATAAACACGCTTGCTGAGAATAAAGACCTGTGAGTGCCTCCACCGTTCCATACTTTATACTATTTTGGTTTGAGCACCCAGGCAGACGATCGTGAAGGAGTGCCCGTTGTCAACGATCCAAATATATATATATTATATATATATATATGCATACACACATAAATTGAAAATTCATCCAAATATTGTAGAAGGATATGCCGCACAGTATATTTATTAATAATGTTTCAAACGCACATGCGTTCTTTTTCAAGTGCCTTGACACGTTGTGTTTGGTTGGTTAATAACTTCTTTGCAAGCTTAGCTTTGCGATATGGTATTCCATGACAAAGTATGGCATTTCTACTAAACACACTAAATGGACAAATAACATAACTCCACTAATGTACTTAACAATTACCCAAGGGGAAAATAGCTTGCTAGACAGAAAGTCTGTGAAAGTGTACATACCTTCCAGCATCTACGTGAATGTAATGTAAGTACTGTGTATATTTCTCCCGGGGATCCTACTGACATCATTCCAACCAAACACGTTTTTTACTTTAATTCAAAGCTTGTAAAGTTCATAGTTATTCATAAACACACAGGGGCCCTCTACTCAAAAACAAGCTGAATGAATGTCTACGAGTCCTCTAAAATGACCTATTGGTGAACAATGCACCAGAGATTTTATTGTATGGCCCATTAATATATTTGTATAAAGTGATCATATCTCTGCGCATACACCACTTTTCCATTGTAAACAGCCCTAAATTGTCAAATTTGCCTGCATAGGTTATCCCCCTTATTATTTTAGTTGCCCTTTTCTGAACGCCTTCCATTGTTTCAGAACCAATTTTTCTGTAAGCCAGAGTAAATATTCCTGTTATACTCATCATATGATAACATGTCCTGCTATAAGCACTCTAGGAAACCTTGCAGTAAATCAGGAATATTATACATTGTTTTTTTCAGCACAAAGTGTAATTTAACATGGTAACAGAATTTTGTAACTTTTCTGGAAATTTTACTGGAATTATGGGTAAAATATGTAAAAAAAATTTGCAAATTTTCATGGATTTTTCCCATTTTTACTTATAGTTATCTTAAGGTTACACACAAAAATCTTAATGTGTGCCAAATGTCAGTAGCAGCAAAAAAAAATTAGCCAGTTTTGTATTTGAACAGTCTGCAGTTTTTCCACAAAACACCCCCCCAACTCAGAAATACCCCCCACAAACTATATATTCTGAAATCTGCATACCTTTAGCTATGTAACGCTGTAGTTCGTGCATTCATACCATCAATGGTGTGGGCGCAGTTCTTCGTAGAAGTTTGCACTTTTACCAGATTTTCAAAAAAAAATGAACATCAAACAACATTCAAAAAGGTAGAAATCATGCCAAAACCCCATGGAACGTAAAAAAAAGTTAACAAATATCAATCTCACAATGGCCTGATCAAACGGTATGCCATATGTGTGGTTACACATGCGGACCTGGAAGCGAAAAGCCACAAAGTGAGACAATGCACGATGGCTCAGAAATGGCAAAAATATTTAGCGAACTCCGAATTTGGACAGTCTGCAGTTTTTTCCATAAAACACCCCCGTAACTTAGAAATAACCCCCACAAACTATATATTCCTGAAATCTACACACCTTCAGCTATGTAACGCTGTAGTTTATACATTCATACCATCAATGGTGTGGGCGCAGTTCTTCGTAGAAGTTCACATTTGTCTGACAAAATTAACGAAAAACAACTTCAAAAGGTAGAAATCATGCCAAAACCTCATGGAATCGAAAAAAAAGTTACTAAATATCAATCTCCCAAATGTCCTGAATCAAACGGTATGCCATATGTGTGGTTACACACGCGGACGTGGAAGCGAAAAGCCACAAAGTGAGACAATGCACGATGGCTCAGAAACAGCGAAAATATTTAGCCAACTCCGAATTTGGACAGTCTGTAGTTTTTTTCCACAAAACACCCTGATAACTCAGAAATACCCCTCACAAACTATATATTCCTGAAATCTACACACCTTCAGCTATGTAGCACTGTAGTTCGTTCATTCATAACATCAATGTGTGGCGCAGTTCTTCGTAGACGTTCGCACTTTTGTGAAAAAATGAACAAAAAACAACTTCAAAAGGTAGAAATCATACCAAAACCTCATGGAATCTAAAAAAAAGTTACTAAATATCAATCTCCCAAATGTCCTGAATCAAACGGTATGCCATATGTGTGGTTACACACTCGGACATGAAAGCGAAAAGCCACGAAGTGAGACAATGCATGATGGCTCGGAAACATCGACAATTTTCAGCCAACTCCGAATATGAACGGTCTGCAGTTTTTACCACAAAACACCCCCCAACTCAGAAATACCCCCCACAAACTATATATTTCTGAAATCTACAAACCTTCAGATACATAACGCTGTACTTTGTTCATTCATACCATCAATGGTGTGGGCGCAGTTCTGCGTAGAATTTCGTAGAAACAATGCGCAGTGAGACAATAACAGCATTTTCCCAGATTTTTCAAACTGAACACCCCTCTAACTTGGAAATACCCCCACAAAACTATATATTCCCAGAATCTACATACCTTCAGCTACATAACGCTGTAGTTTGTTCATTCATACCATCAATGGCGTGGGCGCAGTTCTTTGTAGAAATTCGCATTTGTCTGAAAAAATGAACAAAAAACAACTTCAAAAGGTAGAAATCATGCTAAAACCTGACAGAATGTAAAAAAACGTTACTAAATATCAATCTCCCAAATGTCCTGAATCAAACGGTTATGCCATATGTGTGGTTACACACGCGGACGTGGAAGCCAAAAGACACAAAGTGAAACAATGCACAATGGCTCAGAAACAGCAAAAATATTCAGCCAAATCTGAATTTGAACAGTCTGCAATTTTTCCCCACAAAACAACCCCCACAAACCATATATTTCTCGAATCAACACACCTTTATCTACGAATTCTGTAGTTTGTTCATTCGTACCATCAATGGTGTGGCGCAGTTCTTCGTAGAAGTTCGCAGTTTTAGTAGATTTTCTAAAAAATTTGAAATAAAACACTCTCAAAAGGTAGAAATCATGCCAAAATCCCAAGTAATGTAAAAAAAAGTTACCAAATATCAATCTCCTAAATGTCCTGAATCAAACGGTATGCCCTATGTATGGTTACACACGCAAAAGTGAGCCAATGAACAATGGCCCAATTACAGCAACTTTTCAGATTTGTCAGACTAAACACCCCTCTATATTAGAAATACCCCCCCCAAACTATATATTCTTGGAATCTACACACCATCAGCTATGTTACGATGCCATGCTTTCATACATACATGAAGAATTCCAGACCCAGTGATCCAAAGAACTCTGTGTTTTTAGGAGGTTTTGTGAAAAATAAAATAAGATGATTCAAGGGTTGAAATCCTACCTAAACCAACTTGACAAGCAAAAAAACCCACTAAATGGCAATCTCCCACTTGTCCTGAATCAAATGGTATGCCATAAGGGTGGGTGCAAACAGAGACGGGGCCACCAACTAGCTCAAATGGGATCCATGCGCAATTGCAATTACAAGAAAAAATTAAAAAACGCCACAACCACACCCCAACCCTATCCCCACTCCCCTTTAGTGGTATTTTAGTGAAAAGCAGTTAGTACGGAGAGTCACACAAGTTTTGCACACTTTACTGATCCTACAAATTCAATACGGCCTTTTTTGGTACCTCTGCAAAATTCCCTACTAAAATAGGTTTCCCTTGAAATCGAAGAAATATATGATCCGCGTTTACTTTAGCGATATCACCGGGGGCTTGGGAAGCTTGTAGAAGACATTTTTTTTGCTAATTTATAGTTTTTAGGTAAAAAAAAAAAAAAGGTTGTGTGTGTACACTTTAGATTTTTTTTGTGTGCATTTCCCCCTTTTTTTTGGATCATTCCCAAATATGAATACCCGTTTTCCAATTCGAAATCCGATCGGAAAAATCACTTCCCGGAAATCATTTTCCAGGAAGTGATTTTTTATTCACTGGCAAAGATCAATAATTTGGTGATCAGAAGTGATCACCAAATTTTGATCTCTGTCCCCATTTTTTTTCTAAGTTTCGCTAAGTAGCAAAGACTTAGAAAAAATCCATTTGTGAATGGAACTTTGAGTTCCATTCACAAAAAGTATAGTAAAGCTGTCAAGCATGACAGCTTGTACTATACAGGTACTGCAGCATGATCTATATGGAGATCACACTGCAGTACCTCAACTGGACCACCAGGGGTCATTGTACCTTCATATGGGAAGACCCCGGTGAAGGAGGAAGTTCTGTGATGTCACTGGGGTCGCCCATTCAACTTCCACGTGGGACCGGCAGCTCCTATGCGGTCACGGCTTGAAAGGTAGGATATCTCCCGATCCCCCCCTCGGATTTGGACGAAACCAAGGGGGGACGAGGGGGCAGTCGAATGCTGCCCCCCGATCGTGCAGCGGGGGCAAATTTTTTGAGACATTCACTGCACAGATCGTGAATATACGATCTGTGGCAGTGAAAGGGTTAAAGACAGAACAGAGAAAAAGAAAAGCAATGTAAAATGCAATGGGAGATATATATTTTAAACAAAGTCTTTATAGCAACTTGGTGTGACACCACAATCCGACACACTTCTTGTGAAGTAACCTGCGGTGGCTCAGAAGTACATTCTTGATTGGTTCATCAGGTCCCATTGTGGTTCTTGTAAAACCTCTGACAGGTGCTTGTATGCCATTTGTTCTAGAATGGTCTCTGCCTCAGAGTCCCCAATGTGACTGGAACTGCTGTACCAGTACTTTATGTGGTCGAATATAACATATTGATGGAACTTACAAAAACACAATAGCAAGAAGTTCTTTTTCAATTTGAGCATAGTTTTGTTCAGCCCCTGTCAATGCTCTGAGGCGTAAATAACTGGTTTGCCCTTTGAAGAAGGCATGCTCCCAAACGTCTTTTGAGCATCTGCTGTAGTTCAACTGCAACTTTAGGATTAAAAAGGAGAGCACTGGATCATAGACCAGTGTGCCTTTAGTTTTGAAAAGATTCTGCTGTCCTGGGTTCCACTGCCATTCAGTGTCTTTGGACAGAAGGAGCCGTAGGGGGTGCTCTTATACTGGCTTCAGTGGAATGTACGAGCAAGGTAGTGGTCATGCATAGTAGCCTCTGCCATGGACTTGGCATCTCTGCAATTGCTTACTTTGTCAGGGTCAGGCAAGACTCCATCACTGGAAATAATATGTCCCATGTAATGCACTTGCTCATCTGGTATGGTGTTTGTCTTTGTTAAACGTAACACACAGTGTGCATGCTCTGTCCAAGACTTTTTTTAAAATGGCATTGTTTTCATCTTTGAATTGCTGGCAATAATCATGTCATCTGCAATTATATGGACACCTTCAATATCCCCAATGATTCAAAATTCTTTTGCTGAAATACTTTGCTCGCGATCGGATACCCAATGGAAGGCAATGGAATTTGTACCTGCCCCAAGGAGTGTTGAAGGTACACAAGTCAGTGATTCTTGATCAAGCTTTATCTGCCAATAGCCATCTTTCTCATCAAGGATAGTAAACAGCCTTTTTCTGCCTGCTCTCCATGCTTATGACATGGAGTAGGGATGGAAAGTGCTGTCTTTGAATGGCTTGTTAAAGTCCTTGGGTCCAGACACACATGCAAACGTCCATTTTTCTTTTCAGTGATGACCAGAACTGTTTACCCAAGTGGGTATGGTGACTTTGCTGATCACACCTTGCTGTTCGAGGCTGTCAATGTGGACTTTAGCCGCTCTCTAGCAGTATATGGTATCTTGCGAAAGCCATGTATACAGGAGGAACATTAGGGTCAGTATAAATAATGTGGTGGGTACCTGGATTCTCCTAGTCCCTCAAATAATCTGAGTATTGATCCGGTAGCTAATCTCTAGTTGTAGGAGGGGGCTTGAACAGGGGCACTTCTAGGGTTTTTGCCGCCTGAGTCAAACTTTTGAATGCCGCTTTTCAGGCCGCCGCCGCATTAAAGTGGGTGTGGTCGTGTAGGTGGGTGTGGTTTTGTCAGTGGGTGTGGCTAAATGTTAAGATTTTGAGCTTCCTATCATGTATTTAATCAGTTCCTCAGTCAGACCCATTACCACTATCTCCCAGCAGCCCCTATGACCACATAGCCTAATAATCCCTCCCATATACATTTATAGGCCCATGAATGATAAGACCCCAGAGAGACCCCCCCCCCAGACTGGTGGTGGTTTACTTACAGTTAGCAAAGAAAGAGACACTATGTGACACTGACACCACAGACAGTGAAGTGAGACTTCAAGTCACAGGCTTGGCTCTTCCTTGCTCCTCTTAAATACTCTGCTGCTCCCTCCACACGTATGCTGGCCTGGCTGCGCAAATAAAGTCGCTCCACCTGTCCTGTTACGGTCACCCACCACGTGACTTTGCCGCGCGGCTGCAAGCACGATCCGAAGCAGGAAGTGAGTGACTAGAAGCAGCGTCGAGACTTTATCTCTCTATATCTCTTTATCTATCTATTATCTATCATCTTTAGCACTATCTATCTATCTTCTATCTACTATCTCTCTATTATCTCTTTATGATCTATCTCTACTCATATCTATCTATCTATCGATCTATCTATCTACTAGCTATCTTCTCTATATCCATTATCGATCTATCTATCTATCTCTCTATATCTCTCTACTATCTATCGATCCATTATCTATCTATCTATCTTCTAGCTCTCTATTACTCTTTACATCTATCTATCTACTATCTACTATTATCTATCTATTATCTCTATATCCATTATCTATCTATCATCTATCTATCTCTCTCCTCTCTCTATCTCTCCTCCCTCGCTCTCATCTTCTATCATATCTCTCTACTACTCATCATCATCATCTCTATTATCTCTCTATCTATCTATCTATCTCTCTATCTACATCATCTATATCTCTCTATCTATCTATCATTCTCTCGATCATATCTCTCTATCTATCTATCTATCTATTCTCTATCATTTATCTACCATCCATTATTATCACTCTCTATTAGCTCTCTATCTCTATATCCATTATATCTATCTATTCTCTATCTCTTCTATCTATCACTATCTATCTATCTATCTATCACCATATCATCTATCTCTCTATATCTCTCTATCTCATATCCATTATCATTATCTATCTATCTATCTATCTACGATCTCTCTGTCTATCTATCTATCTATATCTATCTAACTCTCTATCTACTATGATCGCTTCTATCTATCTATCTATCTACTATCTACTCTCTATCCATATCTATCTATCATCTCTCTATCCATTATCATATATTCTCTCTATCTACTATCTCCATATCTCTCTACTTCTATCTCTACTATCAGCATCTATCTACTCTTATGATCATCTATCTATCCAATCTATCATCTATCTACTCTCTATCTGTCTATCTCTCTATCTATCTCTCATATTATCTATCACCTCTATCCATTATCTATCTCTATCCATATCTATTATCTCTACCATTATCTATCTATCTCTCTATCCATTATCTATCTATCTCTCTATCCATTAACTATCTATCTCTCTATCCATTATCTAGTCTATCTCTCTATCTATTATCTATCTATCTCTTATCTATATTCTGTCTGTCTGTGTCTGTCTATCTATCTATCTCTCATCTATCTTCTCTCTATCATATCTATCTATCTATCCATATCATCTATCCATATCATCTCTCTATCTAATCTCATCTATCTATCTATCTATCTATCTCTTATTCATTATCTATCGCTCATCTATCTCGCTATCTATCTCGCTATATCCTATCATCAATCTTTATCTACATCTATCTATTATCTATCTCTCTATCATCTATCTATCTATGTCTCTATCGTATCTCTCTATCATCATCATCTATCTCTCTATCTATCTATCATCTTATCATCTATTATCTACATCTATTTATCATCTATCTCTCATCTATCATCATCTATCTATTATCTATCTGTTATCTATCCTGTCTCTATCATATCATCTATCTATCTATCATTCTCTATCTATAATCATCTATCTATCTATCTATCATCTCTGCATCTCTATATCTATCTACTACTACTCTCTATTCTCCAATCTACCTATCTATCTATATCTATCTATCTCATACTATCATTTATCTATCTCTCTATCTATCTCTATCTTTACGTCTATCTCTCTATCCTATCTAGCTATCTATCTATCTATCTATCTATCAATTATCTATCATATCCATTACTATCATCTATCTATCTATCCCTATCCATTATCTATCTATCTATATATCTCTCTCTATATAGTATGTATATATATATCTAGCATCTCTGTAGTATCTATGCTATCGATCTCAATATATCGATCTATCGCTCGAGCATCGCATGATGTATCTACGCAGTTATCTAGCGCAGGAGATTCTAATCACGCGCGAGTCGATCATCACATTATCATCATCAGTCTATCGACTCTCTCTCTATCGTTACTATCCATGAGATCTAGCATATCATCATTCTATCTAGCTATCTATAGCGATTTTCAGCGAGTCTATCCATTATCTAGCTATCTATCAATCTATCTTCAGCTATCTACTTACTCTCGATCTATCTATCATCTACCTATCTATCTATCTATCATCTAGCTATCTCTCCATCTATCTATCATTATCGATTACTCTCTATTTCTATCTATGTCTATATCTATCTATCTATATATATCTATCTATCCATATCTATCCTACCTACTATTACCTATCTATCTACCTTCCCTTCTAGCCACTGAGAGTGAACGGGCATTAATCATGTGTGGATGGAGCTGAGGTGAGGACACACGGTCGGGGATCCTGGTTGTCTAGGGTAGTCAGTGTCCACCTGTCCGCTGGGGCTGAGCCATTGAGAGGTCACTCCTGCAATCCATCAGGGATTTCATGCAGCGAATCCTGAGAACGATCGGTCACTTGTCTCCTGGGAGATGGAGGAGGAATTTGAGCCAGAGGGTCGGGACAAAAACAACAACCACCCGGGGCAGGAGAACAGGAAGATGCACGTGGTGCAGGGGATGAAGAACCTGGGGAACACCTGTTACATTAACTCGGTGACGGTGGTGACCCAGTGTCTGAGTATCACTAACCTGCTGGCCAGCACCTGGGGACCGCGATCACTGCTGGGGTGCCGGGCCGGCCGCCGGGGATGTGACGGAGCGGATTCAGCAGAGAACCAAATGAAGCTATCGGTGGACTCATGGTAAGTAATCAACTTGTAATGGCTCACCTCCTGTTCTCACTTCTCAGTAAGTCCTCCACAGTCTGGCTGGCCGGCCTCTCCCTCTACAATCTTGTCGCGCAAGTTCCTCCTGACCGGTGACCCAAAGATGATGTCCCACCCACTCAAAAGCAGGGCTCCTGCGCGGGTCGCGCATGCGCGCTGCTGACGCGTTAATCCATTACTAACGGCGCGGCGCCAGTTAAGGTACATTGTTTTTTTTTTTAAATTCATGTGCGCTTTTGCGGGTGCCGCCTGAGTCACGTGACTCAGTGTGCCTAATTATAGATGCGGCCCTGGGCTTGAAAGCGCATAGACTTTTCTTAGAAGATTCAGCTGAATGCAGGCTTGCTGGCCTAAAAGAGGAACATTTGACACAGTTGTGTTGAAAAAGATTAGATTAGACCTTTTGTGTTGGGTTTGTGCATCAAGTGTTACAACGCCCTCTGGTTTTATGCGTTCTCCCCCATAAGCAATAAGCATTATGTCTGTAGGTTTGACACTTACATCTGGCATTTGGGAAATAACCGAGGCTGGCAATGTGTTTGCTTCAGCAGTTTAAATTCAATATCTACTCCTTGGACTGTAAGAGTAGTGTAACAGGAGCTGTCTTTGGATATTTTACGTTGTGTGAGAGCAGCAATGAATAAAGTGTTCACATCCCTCACTGGCTCTCCTGCATTACTGTGAGAAAGCCTGGCTTTGCACATTTTGGCATAATGATTTCTCTTTTTGCAGTTGTTGCTACATGGCTTTCCCTGAGTGCTAGATTCACACTTCACACTGGGGGCGGAAGCTTGACTGCATTGAGAAGCTTGCTGGGGCTGATATCTGATGTGCATAGCATGGATGCTACTTTCAACACTTGCACTTGCCATTGCAGTGGTTTGAGCAGACATGATTTCCTTTGCTTTTCATATTGAGTTAAATCCCTGCATTCAAGCAATTTCTCCTTTAATCTTGAATTGTGCAATGAACACAATTTTATCTCTCAGACACTCCTCTCGGTCTTTGAATTCACAGTTAGCTGCTTTAAGTTTTAATTCAATAACAAATTTGTCTATGCCTTGACTTTCTATAAAGGTGTGAGTCCAAAACTGGTACCTTTAAAAACAACATTTTTCTGGGGCTGAAAATGAGATTTGAATGCTTGCATTACAGACCCCAAATTAACATATGCAGCCTGTGTCTGTGCAATCCCCAATGGTGTTATATATCTTTAGTGCCTCATCTCCAATGCAGTGTAACAATAGTGCAATCTTTGTGGGCTCAGGCTTCTGATCCAGCACTGTTGCTGTAAGGTACAGAGTAAATCTCAGGGCCCATCTACGCCAGTTTTCAGACAGATTGCACATGGGCTGTGGAAGGTGGAAATGATCCATGGCAATGCAGAGTCTATATATATAGTTGTATGGGAGATTGATGTTTTGTTATCCAGTACTCACTGTTGTCTGGAGAGCGCAGGTCCTGTGATGCAGATCTGTAATTTCCAGGACTGATTTAAAGGGCATGTCCACCCCCAAAACTATAATCCCCCCCCCAGTAATGGCCCCACCATGTAGTGTAATAAAATCCACCTCACATCCAGCTCCATATGGTTCTCCGTAGTCCCCCCCAAAGTCCCAAAAACTGCCCACCAGGAGGATAGCAGAGTCCATATAGGACTCTGCCTCCTATCTGTCCTCCGGGAGAAGTTTGGCATGCGTACTGCAGCCCTTCTCCCCCTCCCGTTTTGCGATCCCTCCCCCTACCATAAAAACCTTTGCCCATATATTAGTATATCCCCCAGCCCCAACCGCTAAAAAATAATTTTAAGAAAGTCCCCAGAACTCTACTTACCTTCCCTTTCTCCTCCGGCATTCTGAGAAGCCGGTAGCCGCGTCCGTGATTGGCTGCCTCTCAGCCAATCACGGACACGGCTGCCAGTCTCGCCCCCTGCTTGCAGTGTCTTGCAAGCAGAAGGCCGGGCTGGGCGTCGGAGGAGAGGGGGAAGGTAAGTAAAGATCTGCGCACTTTCTTAAAACTATTTTATAGCGGTTGGGGCTGGGGGAAGGCATTCTATTATAGGGCAAATTTTTTTTTTATAAGGGTGGACAGGCCCTTAAAAGGGCATGTCCACCCCGAAATCTAAAATTTTCCCATGTGCTGGCCCCTATGTATAGTTTAAAAAATCCTTACCTTACATTCCTGTTCCTTATGGTTCTCCTGTAGTCCTTGTCCAAAGTCCAGGAAAATGTATTTCTTTCTATTGCGCATGTGTCTCCAGTGTGCGTTGCCATGTGATTGTGCGATGTTGCGCAATCAAAGCGCATTCGATTGCGTGGAAAATGTGGATTGCATTCGCTCCGATTAACGGAACGCAGCGCAGACGCCCTGCAACATACTAGTGTGGCCTTCACAACTGAGCCAGACAAGTATGAGCTTTTTACAGCGTGAGCATATCGCGCTTAAAAGCACACTTGTGTGGCCTAGCCCTATATGTCCATAAAATACCAATAATAATAATAGTTGCAGCAACCATAAAGAAGCAGAGGATAGACTCCAGTCACATTTAAGGCTTTATGTGAACCAACATCACAAACACGTTTCGGGGAATAACGTGCCCCCTTCTTCAGGTGAGGGGGGGCACGTTATTCCCCCGAAACGTTGTGTTTGTGATGTGTGGTTCACAATAAAGACTTAAATTGACTGGAGTGCTATCCTCTGCTTCTTTATGGTTGCTGCAACAGTTATGGTTGAAGGGAAAACCATTTGAGGCATCTGCACCCAAAGTTTGGACAAGAGTGCACCTCCAATTGTATTACTTACAATAAAAATAATCCCAGGTGTAAATGAGCCAGAACAAGGTGAAAATCTTAGAGCCAATGAGTGAAGGGAGGGGCGTGGTGCAGCCTCTGGCTATGATGAACAGTGAGGGATGGGCGGGGCTACAGGGATGGAATGAAGAAACTGAACAAGTTTCACTGGGCGGTTAATGTACTGAAGACCGAGGCCCAGGGCTATTCACTGTCAGGGACCTTGCGATATGGGGCACAGGGAGCCGTAGTTGTACCTGGGACGGACTGAGGTTTGGCTCAATACAATTGTCTATATCGGACCCTATAAGCAGGTGGGTTTCCCATTCAGTCGCTAATTCTAATGTGGGGGAATCCCAGAGACATCGCAGGTAACACCGGCTACTCACTGACTGCGCAGGTTGGTCCCCGAGTATAACGCCCCCCTCTGACTTGGACGATTCTATAAAGCCCAGACCGGCAGCTACTGCCCCGCACTGAGTGAGCAGCGGCACCTCCTTGTACGGGGGTGTCCCAGAACTTCCCCACGGATAACAGACCCCGTACACCGGGGCTCTATGGGATCTCCCAGGGACACCGCGCAGCTCCAGCGTTTGTTTTCCGCCTGCGATGTGAGAGGCACCGGGTTGGTGGAGTTGGAGGACTTCGCCTCGGTTTGTACTGAACTGGGGGTTGAACCAGACCTGGTCCGGCCGCTGTTTCGGATGCTGGATGTGGATCAGGACGGGATCATTGATTTCCAGGATTTCGCTGCCGGATTTGAGGAAGTTTCCCAGACACTTAACCTGCCCGCCTTACAGCCCACCGAGCCGCCCCCGGGATGGGAGGAACTGGAGGGCCGGCTGGGGGGAGAAATTCAGCACATGAGCAGGTAGGAGGCGGGGTGACCTGATATATATATATATATATGTACATTGATCATTAAGATACATGGTTCATGGGGGGCTGTCACTCTGGCCGGTGACTGACAGACAGGAGGGCGGGACATATTTGCTCACATGACTCTTGTAGAATAAACAAAATCCATCTCCATTCGTTTGTTGACCAAAGAATGTTTTCCTGTAGTAGCCATGACAACAACACAAACTGTCTATTAGCTGTCAGTTATTTGAGCAGTGATTGGTCAGAAATTGGGACATACTGAGAGGATGATGCTCATTGGTGAAATAGTTAAGATACCTTTAATGTCCCATAGTAATACTTATTTGAATAAATACATTATATTTTTCTAATTGGTGCTAAGTGATGAAACACACAACTTTAGGCCTAGGACTGAAACATTATGTGTTTTCCAAGTTACTTATATTAACCTTAATTAGTTACCTTGGACTATGCAACCTTTATTAAAGGTTGTGGCTATGTGCTTTTAAAGGGCATGTCCACCCCCAAAACTATTATCCCCCAACTACTGGCCCACCATGTAGTGTAGTTTAATCCTTACCTCACATCCCAGCTCCATTGGGTTCTCTGTTTACCCCCCCCCCCTCAAAGTCTCAAAACTAACCACCAGGAGGATAGCAGGTCTTGCCTGCTATCAGCTCCTGGTAGATATTTGCCATGCGCACTGCAGCCCTTCTCCCCCCTCCCTCTCCCTCCGTTCTACTATCCCTCCCCCTAGCGTTAAACCCCCTTAATTATGCTGCTCCCCCATGTCCCCCAGCCCCAACCGCATGTTTTTTTTTCTTCAAAAAGCTCCCCAAACTCTTACTTACCTCTCCGCTTTCCTCCGCTGCACTGAATGACCGGCAGCCGTGTCCGTGATTGGCTGCCGCTCAGCCAATCACAGACGCGACTGCCGGTCCCGCCCCTCTGCTTGCATTCTCGCAAGCAGAGGGCCGGCAGTGCGGCGGAGGATCGAGGGGAGGTAAGTAAGAGTTTGGGGAGCTTTTTGAAAAGAAGAAACATGCGGTTGGGGCTGGGGGACATGGGGGAGCAGAATATTAAAAACCTATTTTAGGGGTGGACATACCCTTTAAATGATTGAGTGCCAGTGGTGATCCTAGATGGTGCATAAACATCATATAGTGGCACATATGTTCTGGGAAGCGTGGGCCTATTTAAAGTAGGACTGTATTGTCCAAAAGTTATTTGCCTGCAGTTACCATCTAGGCCCGCACCTAACTCCATTGTTTTTACCGTGTGCATTCTCATGCGGTTGTGTGCGCAGTATTTGTGCATTTTGCGCATTCGAATTTGCCTTTTTCTGTTATGGTAATACATGCGTTAACGCGCCAAAAATGGTTAACGCGTGCGTTACCAAAACAGAAACGCATGTGCATCGGAAATGGCAGGAATTTTTTCGTTCCATCGATTTTTTATTATAACCAAAACACACGTGCAAGCGCAAATGCGCATAAAACGAGCAAGTGTGGACTAGCCCTTACTGACTGAAAAATCCTCACATTTTACAATAGAGAAATCTATTAAAGGGCATGTCCACCCCTTTTTTAAACTTTTTATATATTCTACATATTGATCCCACAGCCCCAACCGCCGTAATAAAATTCTTAGAAAGTGCCCCAATATGTACTTACCTTCCCTCTATCCTCCGCGGCAGTCTCCAGGCCCTCTGCTTGCACGGAAATGCAAGCAGGGGGCAGGACCGGCAGCCGCGTCCCTGATTGGCTGAGAGGCAGCCAATCAGGGATGCGGCTGCCGGCTGCTCAGAACGCCGGAGGATAGAGGGAAGGTAAGTAACTATTGGGGCACTTTCTATGAATTCTGTTACGGCGGTTGGGGCTGGGGGATCAATATATATAATGGGGATTTTACACTAGGGGGAGGGAGAAAAAAACGAGAGGGGGGGGTTGGAGGACTCTCCTGCGCATGCGCATGCCTCAAGCCTCATTAACATGAAAACACATGCATGATTAGGCCCATGCATTAGGAAAATGAACTGCATTGCAACACGCATAGTGGTGATGAAATTTTTATTGTTTCTATCCAAATGCTGCTATCATTGCAGATTGCAAAGCAGATGCACTTCTAAATCTGCTGTCAGTATTGACAGCTCCTTTTTAAATGTTTTTGTATAGTGTCTAATAGAGGGAATCTAAGGTATATTTTTAAGTCAATGTAAATGATCCCCATATTGGTGAGTTTAACCACGATGCCAAAAAAAGTGACCTGTAAAAGATCTGTTCATAGATTGGCACCCCCTTGCTTCCTCCTTGCTTCAATAACCTAATAATATTCAAAGTAAAAGAATAAAGGCTTTAAAACGAATTAATTATCTAATCATTACTATAGGCAATAATACACATCAATGAATATCTATATGATTATGTTGTACTCAGTTAGATCAGGGGGCTGGACCGCATCTGCGAGGCAGCCAATCACAAATGCGGCTGCTGACAATGCAGAACACCGGGAAAACAATGGATTGTAAGTAGAGTTCTGATGCTTTTTTTAACAAATGGACGTGGCAGTTGTGGGCCCTACACTACAGGTAGGGCACCAGGCAGCAAAGATAGATCCAGAGGGAGGGGGGAGGGCTCCCCTGCGCATGTCATTGTCCTTATTGAGGAAGCTGCAAGGACTGGATGACTCATAGACATCTCCTACTCTTCACTTTTTGAGACTTTGGACAAGCATTGCAGGAGAACCGTTTGGAGCAGAGATGTACTGTGGGGCCAGTATGGTATTACATTTTAGTTTTGGGGGTGGACATCCCCTTTAATACAGTTTATCTTTTGAAGCTACTTAGGCTAGGTACACACACAAAATTTTTGCCAATATCGAACGGCCAGCTTGACCGAGATATCTTTGGTCAATGCATAAGTTGCCATAGGAGACTGTACGATTGTCCGTGATTTACCCACTTGTACTTTAATCCGATTTGGATGAAAGAACAACCAAAACATATCTCTGATATACATACGACCAAAATATTGTTTGGTCAGCCTAAAATATCATTGTGTTTGAGAAGGTTCTCATTTATCTAGGTCATGGTATATCTGTGTTGTATCTGTGTTGTATTCAGTTGTACTTGAAGATTTAGTTCTGTGGCCTTACCCTGAGCAGTTTTGATAACACCTCTTAGCCACCGTGCAATCAACACCTTGCATTCAGAAGGTACCTGGCTGTTTTATGCTGATTGGGACACATACCAGGGTATTTATTGCCAACAGTTTCTTGTACAAGTCATTCTGAATTGAGAAAGCCAGTCATATGACTAGCCAAACGTCTTCAAGTACTAAATCTTCAAGTCCAGTTGATCTAATTCAGACCTGGGCAAAGTAAGGCACAGGGCCACATGCGGCCCGTTGTCTGCCCCTGACTTGCCCTTCAATACTAGACCTGTGCCTAAAAAAATCTTAATATTAATAGATTGTCTCTGGTTGGATTATTGATTTATTTTTATTTAATTTTATTATTTTTTTTTTTTTTAAATGATGGCCTAATCATGATACAATGGATCTAAAATATTACGCACCTTATATTAAAAATTGCAATTAAAGGGTATGTCCACCCTAATATACTTACCTTTCTGTAGTGTAGCCTCCCAGCCCCAACTGCATTGTCCATTTTAAAAAAAATATCAGATTACTTACTTACCAGCCTTCCTTCCCGTGGCCTCTGCCCGTAATGTTCCTTCCTTCGCAGAAGTAACATTAGGGCCCAAACCGGCAGCCACGTTTGTGACACAGCTGCTGGCTATTGGGAATGCCGTTGGAACGAAGGCTTGTAAGGAAGTTCTCTGCTACTTTTTTTTTTTTTAAATGGACAATGCGGTTGGGGCTGGGAGGGGGCAGGCTACACTACAGAAAAAGGGTTTAGGACAAAACTTTAAATGCAGCACAATGGATCTGGAGGGAGGGGGGGGGAGGATAGTCTTCACAGCGCATGACCGAATACCTCCCGGAGGTGACAGACAAGGATTTGGACTGGAAAATAGGTCCTGCTCTTCACTTTCCTGGACTTTGTACAAGCACTTCAGAGGGTAAGGATCTATTAACACTACACAGTGGGGCTAGCATGGGGTTAAATGTTAGTTTTGTGGATGGTAGTTTTGTACCTGCGTGGCTGTAAAGTTGCTGACATCTTGGATGTGAAGGGAAGGCTGGTGAGCTCCTCCCCTCTGAGAGTTGCTTGCTTCCCCTCTTACTTTAGCCTCAAAATCCGCGATTGTGATGTCTGGGCGCACGCATCCTGATACTGTGCACATGTGCTGCGTGCGCCGTCATGGACGAGCACAACACATATTTTAAACATCACAATCGCAGAATATATTTGTTTAATTTAATCATATCCTTGCGCAATCGTTGCTTCTCCAGTGAAGACAGCTCTAATCTGTCTGCATAGACAAGCCCCTCCATTCCCCTTATTAACTTCTTCATTTCCAAGATGTCCGATTTGTAAATGAGATTCAATTCCAAATGAGGCCTAACCAGTGCCTTGTAAAGAGGGAGAATAATATTTTTTTCTCCCTTGAATCTAATCCCCTCTTTATGCAATACAATATCTTGCTAGCTCTAGTCGTTGCTGTCTGGCATTGTTTGCTACAGCCAATATAAGAAGTAGAGTCACACAGGAATTTTCAGTGCTTCAGTGTTTATTTATTGGAGATTTGGCACAACATGTTTCTGTCTAAAACATGTTGTGCCACATCTCCAATAAATAATCACTGAAGCATTGAAAATTTGGTTCCTGCGTGACTCTACTTCTTATATTATCAAGTTTAAGGATTGGTGGGCCCTCTTCACACAGTTGAGCTTACTTATGCTATATCCCCTGCCTGGGGATCATTCTCTCTTTTATACATTTGCTACAGCTAAGTCTGTTATCTACTAGAACCCCCAAATCTTTTTCCATTAGCGATTGCACAGTGTTGTTTATAATATAGGTGGCACAAGTTTTGTTAAACCCCAAATGCATCACCTTACATTTATCAACATTGAATCTCATCTGCCACTCTGATGCCCATTTTGATAATCTATATCTGCTTGCAGCAATTGCACATTGTTTGACGTTTCCAAAGCTTTGCATAGTTTAGTGTCATCAGCAAAGACAGATCTCTCAATGCTCTGTCATTTATAAACAGATTAAAAAGAAGTGGCCCCAGTACAGAACCCTGATGCACTCCACTTAGAACTTATGAGGTTGGAGTTGCCCTTTAAGCTGACTGTGCAAATGCAATTTTCTTGGGAATTCACAACAAATTCTATAAATCTGCCATCACTTTCAATTTCCAAATACACTTAAACGATCAATCCCCTATAACTTTTGTAACATTTGATTGCAAAATGTCTGATGTAGGCCAGGGTACATAGCATTAATATAGGCTGATTATAGTAGTTAATTATACTGCTCAATATTCAATCATTAACCAATACACCAAGCATTCCCCAGTACCCCGTTATGTTAGGCTAGAGGCAACAATAAATAAATATGGATAGGTGTGTTCAGTGGCAGCATAGCCTTAAACGGGAACTGTGGTCTCCAAACGGTTGAGTTTAAATGAAAGGCCAGTTTCCTACCTTTAAAACGAGCCATCAACCACCTCTCTACATGCTCCACACCCCAAGATATAATAAAATGACTGACCAGAAAGTTAATGGGTGGGAGGCTGACATGCGACATTCCTAAGGCTTCTCCTGCACAGTGCGGCTGGTGAACACATCCTCCGACTCCCTCAGTGTGTGAGGGAGACAGGAAGTCCCTCCTCCTCTCTGCTGTGTGAAGTCCTGACAGAGTGGGTAAGGGAATCTGCAGCCCTTCTTTCCCACTATGTGAAAAGGCTATTTCCACAAAGTTTTCTGTAGGGGAGTGGGTGGGTCCTGAGTGGCCCACAGCACCCGCGAGTGGGGGGGCGCTTGTGCACCTGCGAGTGGGGGGGGGCTTGTGCACCCGCGAGTGGGTGGGCTTATGCACCCGCGAGTGGCCGGGGAAACTGGAGGGACCATGGGGTCCATGAGTGGGAGGGACCAGGGGGGCTGCAAAGGGGAGGAGGAGACACAGGACAGATTGACTGACATGGTTTCAGAGCAGGAAGAGTAATTCCTATAAATTTACCTAAAGTCATTTTTGGACCACAGTTTCCCTTTAAAGCAAAAGCGCACAGTATTTATCACAGTGCAAACAATGTAAGGCATGAACATTACAAGGTGCAGTACCACATTCTTTTCTCAGACTGTGATGCACCTATAATCCTTTGGCATGGCCTTTTCTTTCTTTTCCCTTTTAGGTAATACCAGGGTAAAACAAACAAACAAACATGGTTACCATTTACACAAAACAAGGTTTAAATAACAGTGCGTGCTGGGTGTGTTTATATGTTTTTGTTACACTTTTCGGTAGATAAAGTTGTTGATAAGATCCATTTACACGCTGTGTAGACCCTTTGATGTTGCCTTTATTAAGGTTGGATTTGCATAAGTACTCTGACAGTAGTTTTGGCTTACCATAATCGTCTTTTGGTAGATTTATTAGATTATTGCAACACAATCCAAATTATAGGGTAGTTTTTCTATGAAACTTTACCAGTGTCGTACTGGCCCACAGCCAGGGGAATCTCCACGGTGGGCTCACATCCAATTTACCCAAGACAACAGAAAAAACTGCTAAAATTTAGATACAAAGTTAAATTGACAATAAGAAATGCATTTTAATAAGCAATAGAAATCGGGATATAAATATGTAACCGAGTAATGATATAGGTAGGAAATGTTTGGTGGTCTCGGATATGCTGGTGGGCCCCAACAGTCGAACACTCTACTTTGCATATTGTCATAAAAATTTACATTGATTTACCTAATTATGGGTATTTATTTACACAAAAGTCCAGATTCAGAACACGTCAAAATTTTGATTCCCAAGCTTGGCACAGTCCAAGAAATTTGGCTACCACGGCTGACCACCCACAATACTCCTGGCTATTGGATCCTTGATGCATTGCATTTTGGGAACAACGCATGGTGAGATCCTTCCTTTTTCATTTCTTTTCATTTTACCCACACACACTCTGTGCTTCCTATGTCAAAATAGTTACTTTAGTTTAATGAAATTTATTTAGGAACTTGATATTTTTTGAATAAATTATAAAGTTATAATTTATTCAAAAAATATCAAGTTATAATCATTTTGGAGGTGAGGGTAATGGGAAGCTTAGGGAATAGTGACCATGATATAGTGTCATTTAATATAGGTTGCAAAAAACTAAAGTGCACTGGCTTAACAAAAACTTTTAACTTTAGGAAAGCTAATTTTATGCTGCTAAAGGAATCGCTCCTGCTTATAGACTGGGGGGGAACTGTTTCTAGGTAAAGATACTGAGCAGATGTGGACCACTTTTAAAGGGATATTAAACTATTACATTTCTAAATCTGTACCTTTAGGTAACAAGTGTAAAAAAATGAGGTCCACTCCTGCATGGCTTAATGCTCAGGTAAAAAGGGAAATGGAAAAAAAGAAAAAGGCTTTTAAAATTTTGAAAACAGAAGGCACAGAACAGGCTTACAGGGAGTACAAAAGCTGTAATAAAGAGTGCAAGAAAGCAATTAAACTAGCTAAAATAGAAAATGAAATACGGATTGCCGAACAAAGCAAGTCCAACCCCAAAATGTTTTTTAAGTATATAAATGGTAAAAAGATGAGGACTGAGAATGTGGGACCATGAAATAATGGGTCTCAGGTGGTTGTAGAGGATGCCGAAAAGGCTAATCTGCTAAACCATTTTTACATCGGTTTTTACTGTTGAGAATCCTTGTCCTTACAGTAGGAATTGTAACAATATGCAGGGAAGAAATGAAGAGTATTCACATTGGCTAACAGAGGATATGGTACGGAAACAATTAGACAAAGTTAATATCAATAAAGGACCAGATGGATTGCATCCTCGGATTTTAAAAGAGCTTAGTTCAGTTCTATCTAGACCATTGTTTCTCATCTTTTCAGATTCGCTTTTGTCTGGGGATGTGCCGCTGGATTGGAAAAAAGCCATTGTAATACCAATATTCAAAAAAGGTAGTCGTTCACAGCCTGGTAACTCTAGACCTGTAAGCCTAACATCAGTGGTAGGGAAAGTGATGGAAACTTTATTAAGGGATCATATCCTTGACTTTGTCTCCAGAGATCATCTTATTAGTAGAAGTCAGCATGGATTTATGAGAAATAGATCATGCCAGACAAATTTAATTGGTTTTTATGAAGAAGTGAGTAAGAAGTTAGATTCAGGCACAGCAGTGGATGTGGTATATTTGGATTTTGCAAAAGCTTTTGATTCTGTGCCACATAGGCGACTAATGTATAAACTGAGGACTGTTGGCCTTGAAGAAAACATTTGTTCATGGATAGAGAACTGGTTATTGGACCGCAAACAGAGAGTGGTGGTTAATGGAGCTACATCTATGTGGGCTAAAGTTCTAAGCGGAGTGCCTCAGGGTTCTGTACTGGGGCCGCTATTGTTTAATCTGTTTATAAATGACTTAGAAGGGGGCATTGGAGCAAGGTCTTGTGTCGATGACACTAAACTATGCAGAGCTTTGGAAACTTCCAATGATGTGCAAGTGCTGCAAGCAGACCTAGATAGATTATCAAAATGGGCAGTAGAATGGCAGATAAGATTCAATGTTGATAAATGTAAGGTGATGCATTTGGGATTTAATAATCCCTGTGCCACCTACACCATAAATAACTCTGTGTTAAGTGCACTGTAATGGAAAAAGATTTGGGGGTTCTGGTCGATAACAGACTTAGCTATAGCAAACAATGCCAGGTAGCAACGGTAGAGCTAGCAAGATATTGTCTTGTATAAAAAGGGAATAGATTCAGAGAGAAAAATATTATTCTCCCTCTTTACAAGGCACTGGTAAGGCCTCATTTGGAATATGCGGTGCAGTTTTGGAATCCCATATAAAAAGGGACATCTTGGAAATTAGGCAGTTCAGAAAGGGCAACTAAATTAATAAGGGGAATGGAGGGGCTTGACTATAGGCAGATTAGACAAGTTGGGCTGTTTTACATTGGAGAAGCGACGTTTGGTGGGGACATGATAACCTTATACAATATATTAATGGCCCATACAATGAACTCTCTGGTGCATTGTTTACTAACAGGTATATCAGAGGACACGTGGACATCTTTAAGGTTGGAAGAAAAGAAGTTTTATCTTCAGGTTAGGAAAGGTTTTTATAGTGAGAACGGTGAAACTGTGGAACATCTTCCAGCAGATGTGGTAATGGCAAGTTCATTAAAGGACAATTATACTCACTTTTCCCCGATCCACTGCAGCATAGTACCCAGGGTGAGGACCTAAAATCGCTAAGTCCTCACCCTGGGTTCTTTCTCTAATCCTGCCACTACTTACCGCAAATCTGCTTCGGCGATCCAGACTGTTCCACCTCTCTCCTACTGTCAGTGACAGTCGCGAGGCAGCCAATTGGAAGACACGCCTCCTTGCAGAGCGTATCTTCCTATGGCTGCCTCGCGATCTGTCATTGAGCAGGAAGAGCGGAGGAACGGAGCGATCGGCGAAGCAGATTTGGGGTAAGTAGTGCAGGAGTTAGAGAAGAACCCAGGGGGAGGACTTAGCGATTTTAGGTCCTCACCTGGGTACTATGCAGCTATGAGGAAGAGGAGCGAGGGTGAGGTGAGTATACTTGTCCTTTAAATAGCTTTAAAAAAGGCCTGGATAAGTTTCTAAAACTAAAAAATATTGAGAATTACTGGTATTAATGCATATAGATCTGGTTGATCCAGGGATACTTTCCGATTGCTGGAAGGAAGGAATTTTTCCCCCCTTTTTAGCTGGGTTTTTTTGCCTTCCTCTGGATCAACTGTTAGGTAGGGTTAAAAAATAAAAAAAAATAAAAAAAGGGGGTGAATAGGTTGGACTTGATGGACGTATGTCTTATTCAACCTTAATTACTATGTTACTATGTAATCACTGAGTGGGCTGATTTTGGTGATATTTACTTGATAAAGATATGATAAAAAAAGTTGTGTAGCAATCTGGAGGTTTCTTTCTTTGGTTTGCGCGTTTTTATTTTTTATCCTTATCTTGTGCATTTTGCATAGTAAAGCCACAGTGCAAGCAAAAGTTCGGCATACAGAGTTTCAACCCAGTTATCGCCTTTAGTTTGATTTACTCTCAGGTAATATGGGACAGTGTATGAGCAGTGTATCGAGCAAATTGATAAATGCACTACAAATGTGTTTTACCCACAGTAGTAAATAGTTGTAGCATTCTACTTGTACATGTACAATAAAACACCACACCATAATTTTAAGGTTCCTACACACGTAGGATTTTGCGAGCGAGCCACAACCCTTGACACAGAGCGCTACATGCGACGAATGGCCGTTTCGCCTGAGAATCGCCCCAATTCTCGCAAATTGAGCATGTGTTCAAAACTTTAGAGAATAGAGATCTTCAGCTAAAGGCTTTGTACACCTTGAGGAGCTGCACTGATTAAAATGATTTTGAGTCAGCCTTGCTGCATCTGTTTCTCATTGATCTAGTAAACAGTGTGCCTCCAGATGTTTGATGGCAACTCCCAGCATTCCTCAACTACAGAGGAAAGCCAGGGAATGCTGATTGTTTCTGTTTTCAAAAATCTGGAGGCACACCGTTTGAGAATCCCTGTAGCATGTCCATCACCAGGAAATTAGTATCAACTAATTCAAACTGTAATGTTGCAGTGGCTCATCAAGGTCTGTCATAAGTGTATATCATCATATAAAGGTGTGTGTGTTGTGGTTCTGTGGCCAATATATGCAATAACCCAAAATACACGGGTCTCTGTTACCAGGTTATATGTTAGTTCATACAATCAATAATTACTAATTTATTACAATTAGAAAAAGAACATTTATGACTTGTTTGAAAGTGGAAATGGGGCTTAAGCTGGGTACACACGATAAGATATTTCGGTCCGATCGACCGATAGTTCAGTGTATCGGTCGATCGGACCGAAATTATCGAATCCGAATGTGCCCATGTCCGATCGACCGTTCGTCCGAATCGGACGAAAGGACGATCGGACAGGGTGGAAAACCTCGTCCGATGTGCGGTCCTCTATGGACCGCACGATCGGTCGCGGGTGACTATCGGACGCGGCTGCTTTGCCGCGACCGACAGTCCTTCCTCCTGGCCGACCGTTCGAAAGTATCGAACGGTCGGTCAGGAGGAAAAATCGCTAGGTGTACCTAGCTTTAGGTTTGCACAACTGCATATTAACTAATCACAAGAATTCTGTAACAGTGTACTTTGGACCGACGCAACCAAAGGGTAGATGTTTGGCCATAATGCACAGTGCCTCTTTTGTGAAAAACAAACAGCATTCGACACAAACACCTTATCGTACCAGAACTTAAGCTCAGTAGTTGAGGATGGAGGCTTATAATTACTTAGTTAATGCTGCTAATGTTGGTTCTACAAGCTACTGTGTATCAAAAATAATAAATAGAATCTGTTATGTGACTTTTTTTTTGATTTGAAATATTTTAGAACCTGGTAAGAACCAATAATTTTTTTAAAATTAGTCCTAATATGTACAAATGTAAAATTGAAAGAGGTGTGTACTTTCTTTTATCCTAAAAGTACCGGTATATTTATGTATAGATAGTTGACCCTTGTTTAGCAAAATATTGGAATTGCCCCAGTGTCTTAATATGTGCAAAATGCAGGGATAAGTAAATAGTACATGGATCAAATTCCACATATACTCATTGAAAGAACATTTTTTAAAACTTTAAAACATTTTTGGTTTTAAACCTTGATCAGCCATGTAGCAGTAGCAGTTTGCATTCAGTTCATGTTTAGTTCTCTTCCTTAGAAACCAATAAAATAGTTTAGGGTGACTACTGCCACAGAGCAGTGCATGGGTAATTCTACGATATACAGTAGGCACGGATTCTCAACTGATTTCACTTTGGCAGTCTCCATCCTGGACTTTTTTTGTGACAGGTAAAACCAGCTCAGGTGCATAACTTAAATAACAGTGCTCCATAATCTACATTCTATGCCTGTTAGAATATAGACCATTACACCTGTTTAGATGTTAACTTTGTGGTTTAATTACTGTTGGTACAGTTTTGGTTGAAATCAGTGTGTGAAATTTGAAATAATATGTTTTAAACATTTAGTTGCAGGGTTTCACCTGTTTCCCATATCTTCTGCAGTCCCAAATATATAGTAGTGTTATAATGGGCATAACTATTAGTACTAGATTCGATTATTGAATCTATCATCTAAAACAACCAGTGAATTTCATTCATTGTGGTTGATTGCAAAATGATTAGGCCAGTTGGTTGACCGTACTTTACAGGGGAGCTATGTTTCATAGTGTATGAACAGGTATAACTTTTAGGTGGCCTTATTTTTACCTAAGAATAAAAGCAAGACCTGCCTTGCTAGCAATGTGGGGATCACAGACATAAGATGGTTAGTCCAAAGACTTTCTTTTGCAGCTACTAAAGGAAAAAACCTTATCAGGTACACTTATGGTCTGAAACATGTTGTGCTACTCCTTCTAAAATAAATTGAATTCATGGATGGATTTATACCTACAGTTGACTCTCTCCAGTCTTTTTTTGATTTGATGTGCTTCAGTTTTGTTGGGCAGTGGTGAGGCCCTAGCTAGATTGCAGAGTCTGACTTTACTATATTTACAGAGGACACAGAGGCAAGAACTTATCTAGTTATAAAGGCAAATACCCCGTGTTACAGATCATCAAGATTATTAAGTGGGTCTCATGCTTTTTATCTTCATCCTTCAAATAATAGGAAATGTTCAGCCACTATTGCTGCTCTTAACTCTTCAATGCTTACGTGTCTTTGTTAATCATAAGGATCATTGTGCTGCGTTTACCTTATTTGCAATATCTCTGTCTAACAAAGTGCCAGCTTTAAACGAACTAAGGCTTAATGGATGGCACCCTGTTTTGAGTTTTATATTTGAAAGAGATGTTGATCCCTAAAAATGCTGAACGTCCTATTTACACAAAAACATCTCCCACACATTTTACTGTAACATGGTAACTTCATCTTTAGATTAAATAATTTTGCCTTTAGAACTGTGATATCGGATTTCTTTCGGAATGCTGGTTCTGTACCTTTGAGTGTCCCTTTTTCTTGTTTTGACCTTTTAAAGAAAAGGAATGCTTACAGCCCTTTACACACCTTCCCTGTGAAAATTCTTGTTAAAAGATGGTGTTTGTCCAAATACCTGCAAGGATGAATCATTGGTTCTTGATAAGCACAAGTCTTATATTCCACCTACACTGCAAACAGTATACAGAGTCAGCAGAGTTATTTTATGTCTCGAGTCAGACATGAGTTACACCTGTTTGAATAAGTAAAGGACTTCACCTCCCACATTCATTCCTTAGAGTCCTAGTTTGGACCAGCTGAAATCCTGGTTTCAAGAAAATAATTTTTATACAGATTGTTATGGATTAGCTTTGTTTTTATGTAAGAGGTAATGTGTTCCTTAAAGGAAATTATACTCACCTTCCCTCCGCTCCTTCTTAGGTCTGTACCTTTTACCCAGGGTGAGGACCTGAACCTCTATTGGCCTCGTCGCCGATGAGAGGAGGGGGCGGAGCCTGCCAGAGCAGCGTTTCAGTAACGCTGTGCTTTAACTTTCGCTGTGCTGTGCTTAATATATTATATTATAATCCTCCTCCGCCGCCATGCCCGGCCTTTGCTTGCACAGAACGGCAAGCGTGGAGCCGGATCGGCAGCCATGCCTGTGATTGGCTGAGAGGCAGCCAATCACAGACGCGGCTGCCGGCAGTTCAGAACGCCGGAGGAGAGAGGGAAGGTAAGTAAAGAACGGGGGACTTTCTTATAAATATTTTATGTGGTTGGGGGCTGGGGGAACTACCCCTAATATTTACAAGGGGATTTACACTAGGGGAGGGAGAGGAAAATGGGTTGAGGGGGGGGGGAGGGAGGGAAGGGCTGCGCTGAGCAAGCCAAAAAACCTCTGACAGCTCAGAGGTGGAAACAATTTCACTGGTGGCCAGGCTCCTGAATTTACAGTTTTTTTTAACTTTGGAGGGACATTAACAGGAGAACCATTTGGAGCTGGGATGTAAGGTAAGGATTTTACACTACAGAGAGGGGCAGTAGTGGATTATATTAGTTTTGGGGGTGGACATGCCCTTTAATTGTGTTGTTATACTTGAAAAAAATGACTTTGCGTCATATAAATAAATACAAGTAGCACTTGGATGTGTGTGTGTTGCTGCATGCCTTAGTAAAGATCAACAAAAAAATGCAGTGGTAGTGTTTGGATGAATTATAGGTTCCCGTAATGGGCAATTAAAACAACAAATTGCCAGTGTACGTACCGCACCCATGGACTTTACCTGTACAACCCAATGAACTTATTTTGCTGCTCTTTTACCGGTGATTGATATTTATGATACACTAATGAATTTTTGATTACAATAAGATGATGGAATTTTGATTATCTATATTATAACCTTCAGTGGCAGCTTGATTACGGTTTAAATTTTAATTTTTTTAAAAGTATTTACGGTAGTACTTGGCATTGATTTGTTAATCCCCAAAAATGTTCGATTTAATAAAAGATGATTTTTAGTATAGTGGTGTGCCACAGGTACATTTATCCCTTCTGATACTTGAGTAGTCATAAAATTTAAAGGGCATGTCCACCCCCAAAACTATAATCCCCCCAACTACTGGCCCCATCATGTAGTGTAATCCTTACTCACATCCCAGCTCCATATGGTTCTCCTGTAGTCCCCCCCCCCAAAGTCCCAAAAACTGCCACCAGGAGGATAGCAGAGTCCATATAGGACTTGCCTCCTACCTGGCCTCCGGGAGAAGTTTGGCAGCATACTGCAGTCCTTCTCCCCTCCCTCTCCTCCCCTCAGGATTCCTCCCCTAGCGTTAAACCCTTTAACTATAAGATTCCCCCTGTCCCCCCAGCCCCAATCGCTATATTTATATGCTTAGAAAGCTCCCCAAACTTTACTTACATCCCTCTTTCCCCTGCCGAAAAGCACTCCCGGCAGCGCCCGTCCGTGATTGGCTGCCGCTACCAATCACAGACGAGACTACCGGTCCCGCCCCTTGCTTGCATTTTCTCGCTCTTTTAGGCTGTTTAAATAAAGCAGATATTTTGGACCAACTGATTTTTTTGGTGGTCGCCCTAAAATATCAGTGTGAATAAAGTAACATGGTGTCCAATGTCGGTTTTTCCAGCCAGATCAGACATGGGGCAATCGTGGTCTTCTATGTACCGCACAATCAGTCATGCCAAAAGATCAGAAGAGGATCTTTGTTGCGACCAGTGATAATACTGGGAATTCTGGATGCGTTGAGAAATATCTGCCCGTGTGTACCTAGCCTAATCATCACATCGGCAGCACACAATGGGGGAAATGAAGTTAAGGTGATATTGCCCCAATACATTTTAAAACACTGCAGGGGGTCCTTGAAACGGTGGCGGGCACCTGATGGAAAAATGTTTAGTTAAATTGCTGATGAGCACGCACATGTGCCTTTGTCATAGATATGGAGGTATACGTTTCAGGTTGATTTTTATAGTATATGTCCAAGCCTTAAAGTTTCCAAACTGTTTATGTAGAGATATCTGGTTGTATTCAGTTAGATCAATTGAACTTAAAGTTTGGTTCTGAAGACGTTTCACTAGTCATCTTGACTGGCTTTCTCAATTCAGAATGACTTGCATAAGAGTGTGTTGTCAATCAAGTACCCTGTAAAGTCCCAATTAAATACCAAATAAGTGGGACCACAAGCCCCCTGCCCAAATACGCCAAGATGGAGCACGACACTGATAAACCGCACTAATGAAATATGTTTCAGCTATATAAAACATACCAAATCCCCATAAAATACACCATAATAACAGTACCCTACACCAAATATCCTAAAAAATGGGTAGTTCCGTATGGAAATAATGAGTAAAATCCAATGAGTCCAAGTCCCACTACAGAGTCGGTTCCTTGATATGTGAATCTTAGTACAAAACTGGTTTGCAGCAATAGAAGTGAAACATATTACCCATCTGGTCGACCGGCTATCCTGGTTTATACTGGTATTCGACGGGACTTGAGCGGATCCAATGCCTCCATGTACTGCTGGTCTCCTTGCAACTACCTTAAGCTGCACTATAGATCGCATCACGGGTGGTTTCCCCGGGAGGAGGAGACCAGTAGTACATTAAGAGAGGGGGGAGGAGTGAAGTAAAACCGGGGGATGCCGGTCGACCAGATGGGAAATAACTCTGGTGTCATCCACGTATCTCAACCAGTGGCTGGGTGCAATGCACTTAAATAATAAAGTGCCTGTGTTCTATTTCCTTCATGTAAAGGTTTGCCACAATGGGTGAAACTGGAGATTCCAAGCAAATACATGTTTTGCTTATAGAACTATTCCTGTTTTTGAAATAGGTGGTATTCAGGCATAAGTCCGTCATTTTAAATTGAGCAAAACTAGCGAAACATCTTTAAGAACCATACATTAAGTCCAGTTGATCTTACTGAATACAACAGTATTACCATGACCTGGATGAATGAGAACCTTCACAAGCATGTTTATGCAGAGAGATATTGAAGACTTGCCACCATAAAAATATTCCATAATGAAGCTTGACTGTCAGGCATAAGGGTACAACTTGTTTTTTTTTTGCAAGAATATTTCCAGTTTACTTCATAGTGCACAGTTACTTTATCGCTCTCTGTTTATTTAATTTATTAAAATTTATTTTTGTAGCCCAACAAAGGAGTGGTTATGTGGCTTTTACCAAATCTTCATGGGGTACCAGTTCCAGGAATCCTCAGCAGTATGAGAAACTGATTGAGAACGTGTTCTATGATTTTTTTGGGCTCAGAGGCTTATGTTGAAAAGCTGGAATCCATCCTCAAAAGGTTTGTTAAAAAAAACATGGTTCAAAGAGAAACCGTTTTGTCTGTTTGATCTAAGATCAATACCGAAGATGCGGTCTAATATCTGCACCTGCTGTGCAACTATGAATAACTATGAGACAAGAGGTCTATGATTGTGTGTACGAAGTGGACCATAGACTAGAAACAGTCTGTAGTCATGGATAATGATAACAATACCATGTCAACCGCACAGCAGAGGGTGGGAAAAAACAGGATGTAAAGCAAGATGTTTTGTTTTCTTCCTAATCCTCTGCTAAACTGCTCACTTCTTTTCCGTTTATGTTTAGGATTAGTGCTGGCAAGAGTCTGGATTTACTCAAGGCTTATACACATGTTGGGTAATTGTCGGCCGAAGCAGGCAACTAACAACCACTTCAAACGACATCTTACATGTGTGGAGGCTCCCATCAACATCATTAAGTGGGTCTTCCTGCTAGATTGGTTAACATCCGGGATCTGCGGGGGGTTTCGAACCGAGCAGACCCAGCAGTATTTATTTTCGACACACAAGCAATCCATATTTTAAACCCAATGGTAATAACCATTTTATATGACTGGGTTATATAGTTATTATATTACATAGTTTTCCATTCAGGGTCATTTACCAATATCTTATGTATTTTCCAAAATCTATCAGTTTATGCCTCTTAAATGAGCAATCCTATTACCATAAGGTGCCCTTCTTGTCCTAGAATTAGCTCATCAACGCCCATTAAACAACAATGGGATTGGGTTGAAATGCGTTGATGTGAAGGTGACAATAAACAAGTAATTTTTGATACACTATAACAAGCCGTGAGTGCAATCTTTTGTATACGCTTTGAAGCACACCTGGATGATTATCTGTTACCAGATAATGTGTTATTTAATTTGTAGATATATGTATGTGTGTTTTTTAGCAATTAATCTTTTAATATAGTGACGTTCATATTGTTTTTATTATTTCAGTTTTACAATCTCTTCTCTCTCTCTGTTTAGGACAGAAGATACAACAGCCAAGCAAATGACAGAGCTTGAAGAAGATTTGCAACATCACCTTATTAAGGTGGAAAGTGGATTCGTGAGGAGGTAGGAAGGGGGCTATAATAAGGGAAAAAAACTTTCCTTAGCCATTTGTTGAGAGTCTTATCTTTTTATCCATCTTTTTATTCGGTCTATTGTACAAACTCTTCTGCATTAGAAAAATTAAATGGGTATTTGAATCCTATCAATAATGTGGTACACATAATGTAATGTACTGCACGACCCATAAAAACCTATGCTGAAAATAAAATTGAAGAGTAACAAATAGAGACTTTTTTAATTTAAAAGTGCCCTTTATCGGATCAGAGGTGCTTTGTCCTTAGTCAAACAAAACTATTTCTGTTCACTATATCCACGCAATCCCATAACCTCAAACAGCTCTTTAAAGTATTCAACTCCTTGCCTGTTCGCCACCTCCTCCACCAACCCTGTTATTGGCTGATGAAAGAGCCTCATTTTTCACAGAAAAAAATCGTAAACATCCGAAATGGATTTCTGTACACCCTACCTCTCCTAACAGCTACCAACTCCTACCACTGCACTGGCTAAACTATGGTTAATCTATTAATTGTACCCTACAGCTTCACCACTATTACAGAACAGGGACTTTTATTCTCTCTATCCAGGACACGTCTCACCACCAGCCCCCTTGACCTCTTCCCCTCATCTATTCCCACTCCCCTCTTCACTCATTCCACCAACATCTCTCTTTACTTGTTCCTCTCCACTGGTTATTTTCCCTTTCATTTAAACATGCTGTGGTATCCCCTATACTTAAAAAAATCCTCCCTCGACCCATCTGCTCTTTCCAGCTACCGGCCTGTCTCCCTTCTCCCCATATCCTGTAGACTGTAAACTCTTTGGGCAGCAATAGCGTGATCCTATTGTATCACGGTATGCTGTAAGAAACTTATATATCGTGTACTTATGTAATACCTGTGTGACTTGTATAACCTGTATAACCCTGTAGTAATGTATGACTATGTAATTGTAAAGTGCCACGGAAGATGTTGGCACTAATAAATCCATAATAATAAATAAATAGACAGGCTTTTTACGGAGTTGCAAAAATGTGCCTATGCTGTTAATTGTAGTGACCATTCATACTCTAACTTTTACTGGTCTATTACAGATAGAAATATTTAATTGGTTGCTGCAGATTAACAGCACAAACAAAAGGTTTTAACTCTTAAATAAGCCCCAATTTTTTCTGCCCAAAACAACTGGATCCCCCAACCTAGTGGAAGGTGTTAATGGTATTGGATTGGTCATTTTGAATTCCCCTTGATGTTGGCCAAACATATTTTGCCTGGGTATTATCCTTTATCCATTAACCTAATTATGATGGGTGTCCGCTTCATAAATAGCTCTGGAAATACATGTAAGCATATGCTGTAATTTTTATAGTAGCCAATTGTTACCAACGAAAAACAAGCATTTTTATAGCAGACAATCGTTGCTAGCAGAAAAACAAGCATGTATGTATTATGTAATTTAATAAATATGTTTTGATTGTGTTTGTGAAGGCTTTCATTCATCCAGGTCCAGATATTATGTGCTTGTGCTGACATTATAATAATAGTTGTTTTGTGTCACATGACTCTAAACTGAAGCTAATGTAGAAATATTAGCTGTGACCTGAAGTTCTGTGCCTGTAGCCATGTACATGAACGTCTCATGATATCTGATATTTTGTCAAACATGCAACTCAATCTAGCACTGTTACAGGAACAGCTCAGACTTAACGCCGCTATCCAGGAATTACAGAGGGGCATGAGACGGAAATATTCAACCTGCAAACAATGATTGATGGATGACAAGGTGGAGAAAAAACATGGGAGTTTTATGCTGTTACTGTAATGCCAATATAAATATATAGGATGATTAGCATTCAGGTTTTAATAAGCGTGTCCTCCTGTTGGCCAGGCACCCGACTTGAATCTCCCTGTTTATTTACTTAGGGAGGGACACTAACTGTGATATCCAGTGCTATTTTTGCAGAGAGGTACAGAAGATACAGAGGGTAAAGACATGGTCGTTTTGGTCCTCACTGTGGGTACTTAAGAGGAGGGATTTCTCCAAACAAAGAAATGTATTGTTTATTTCCATTTAAATACAAATACCTAGTTCTTTGGGCATAATGTATTCAGAACTTTCCCCAGAATGTAGTGCTCTGCATTAGTAAGTTATGTGGTCAAGCAGGTTTCTATTGAAGTCATTCACTTTTATCATTCTCCCTGTAAAACAATGAACTTTGCTCCCTTTAATCTGTGAAAAATCAACTAAAATGAGAGGTTTAACCACTCTTTCATAGGGGTTAATTGACGGACAATGCCTATTTAAGAAAATTAATTAATTAAGAAAATTTAGCTAGAATTTCCATGTACTAAGAATTTTCCATCTCCCTTGTTAAAGCACAAGGAGTTGCCTGAGCTTGCTGCTCAAATGTAGGGGGCTGAAACTGTATGGAAATCTGTAGTAAAATTTTATAACTCCCACAGGTACAGTATATAATTGGGATATAATTGCATAGAAAGCTTACATTGCCATTATTTCAATTTCTGAAATGTCAATAAGCAAAAAATGTGATTAAGGATTAATCTATTAATAAGCACAAAATTGTTATGCATTTAAATCTAAAGGTTGACCGCGATAGCAGGTATGTAGCTAGGAGAACACTCTTAGGGGAGGAGTAGTTGTGCAATATATTTTTCAAACCTGAATTTAGAATGAGACTAAACCTAATAAAAACAATTCTGTAAAAATTATCAATGATTATAAAGGGTGAACTTGTTTGTGTATGTGTGAAACTTTTAAAGGGGAACTGTGGTCTCCAAACAAGTGTGAGTTTAAATGAAAGGCCCAGTTCCTACCTTTAAAACAAGCCATCAACAACCTCTCTACATGCTCCACAGCCCAAGATATAAAGAAATGACTGACCAGAAAGTTGATGGGTGGGAGGCTGACATGCGACATTCCTAAGGCTTCTCCTGCCACAGTGCTGCCGGCGCGCACAGCCTCAGACTCCCTCAGTGTGTGAGGGAGACAGGAAGTCCCTCCTCTCTCTGCGTGTGAAGCCCTGACAGTGTAGGTACGGGAATCTCACTCTGCCTGAAAAGGCTGTTTCCACAGAGTTTTCTGTTGGGGGGCTGAGTGGCCCACGGCACCGGTGAGTGGACGGGGCTGTGCACCCGCGAGTGGGGCGGGGCCACCTGGGCTGTTAGAGAATTGGCCATGGGGGGCCTGCAACTGGGGGGCTGCAAAGGGGAGGAGGAGACACAGGCAGATTGACTGACATGTTTCAGAGCAGGAAGGCAGGGGACCTGGTGATGTTGCTGCCATATAAACACAAAAATGTAAATATCTTCAAAACGATGCAAATAAACAATGGAATAAATTGCAAAAATTCTCAGGAGAGCAATTCCTATCATTTACCTAAAGTCATTTTTAGACCACAGTTCCCTTTAAAAACCAGAATAAGAAAAAAATCCCACTGGCTAGCGGGAATTCAGTTTCTTAATATGTTGTCTCTGCTTTGCATGGAAAACAGAGTTGTCTTGTTTCTAATCCGTATAGCCATAGGTGTGGTGTAGATTTACATCTAAAATGGCCATAATATAACTATTCTCTCTTTTTTTCCCTTAAGGACATTGATCAGCAAAAGACTGTGCAATCCAAGGAAAATGCAGTAAGATGAAAGACCAATATTTGAACTTTCACAAGTAAGTGTCCTCCTCCTGAGAATAACATGAACAGCACAAGCTATATCTTCATATTAATTCCAAGTGCTGGAATGGTGGCCACACAAATACTGACTTCTTGGCACAATATGGCCATTTTTTTTTACTACCAGCAGTTAAGACAATAGTTGTTGCTTGTGGGGTTATTTTGAGGAGGCAGCAAAGTACACTGTTATACAAGCTGTACAAAAAACCACTTTACATTGTATCAAAGTGTCTTATCTTCAGTATTGTCCCATGAAAAGATATGACATATTTGCAAAAGTGAGGGGTGTACTCACTTGTGAGATACTGCATATCTTCATAATGCTTCTGGTTAATTCCAAGCTATATCTATATCTTCATGGTGTATTTAATAAGAAACTTCTCCATGCCATGGGATTCACCTTTAAACCATCATTTTGTTTGCTTTGCAGGAAAATGATCACCTTAAAATGAACCTGCTAGAGACCCAAACAATATCTCTTTGCTTCAACTGAGCGGACAGATTAAAAAATGACATGGCCGATCAGCATAGATCATAGCAGGTAAGGAGTGTGTGAAATACTGGACCAGGAGATTGTCTTGGTAGCACAAACCAAATGCCAGCATTAAGAAATAACTGATTTATACTCAAAAACTAATGGGAGATTAAGTACATTTTGTTAAATCTTTGATTCTACCCATGAACCTGTAAACTAATATGCAATATAATGTCCATATTCTAGTAATACAAATCCAGAACTTCCCACCACAACCCCACAAAATGCCCTTTTAGATTCTCCAAAAATGTGTTTACATCTGCTGTTATAGTGTTTACTAAAATATGTGGAATTGTAGGAGGGTGGGGGAGTTATGTGGTTTGTCTTTACAGGTCTGTGAATGTAAGCTATGTCCTGCATTACTGGAAGAAGGAACAGCTCCAGAAAAACAGTTGTCAGAGTTGTAGAGGCTGATTAAAAAACTTGAAAAACAAGTTTAGGAGCTTCCAGATGTATATGAGGATTTTAGTATTTAAAATGGTATCTTCACTGGTCAAACCCCTTTTTCTATTCAGTTTTATTGAGAGAATGGGAGGTAGAGGAGCTGTGTCTTACCTTCTATTCCTCAAAAAACTTCAGGACCCAGGAACGAAGAGAAGGAACTTACAGATTGCTCTCTCCTCGACGCTTCATCTGACAGTATTATTAGGGTGTCAAATTATTTACTTACGGTTAAATTGGGACTATGGTAAATATATTGGGATTTTGGTTGTGTACATACAGGGAGAAGGAATACTGAAGAATATGGTTGAGGAAAGCGAGTATTAGCAGCCAAATCCAGATACTGAAGTGAGTATAGCATTTATGATTTTCCAAATTAGTAATAAATTGTGATTCTCACTCAATCTGCTCCTTTATCAGCTCCTCAGAATGTGGAATGTAGAAGTGTGATAATAAACACATAACTCACTGCATAGGTGTCCCCTTTCTTTATTGGAATATTGGATAGGTTTAGGAGTAGAGAAACCAACAGAGTGTGGTAACATTTCTAAAAATCATGTTCATGGAGAAGAGCGAGAGAGAGAGGTTGGTTAAATTGTTCTAAAGGTCAATAACAAAATAATGTGTTTTATTTATAGTGAAGCCAACAAGTCTCTGTATGACAGCAATGACACAATGCGCTCTGCTCTCACAAACCTGGAAAATGAGAGAAAGCGGGTAAGTAAAAAAAAACAACAAAAATACTCTGGGTGGAGCCATAATCCCTCCGGTTAGATCTCCCCACAGAATTTAATATCGGGTTTGCAAACGTGGGTAAATCCACTGGAAAATTCGACTTTGGGATTTCCGTTTTATGATGGACAAGAGATAAGGAGCTATTCTTATTTCTGTTCTTGAATAAAACTAAAATGGCCAAAGTCGATTTTTTCGGTGGAGATACCCTTTATGGACCTAGTGGTTCAGGTCCTCACCCTGGTGCTTTATTAGGAGGGCATGGGGGTAAGACTGTAATGTTCTAATAAACATTAAAAGGACACTAAGTGATTTAATTTACTTTAAGTACATGAAATATGTTTCTATATTCACAAGGAGGTGAGACACTATTCCCACTCCCTGTGAAAATAGAACACCCAGGAACACTACAACACTTACCTTACCGGCTCTCCACTCACAGATCCATCTCTGCTGTCATATGTGCTGTCCTGACCGAGTGCCTATCTTCGTTGCCAGTACAAAATATGGGGTGTGACATAGTGCCTGACAGCTGAGAATAAAGCTGCTGGTAAGGTAAGTGTTGTTGTGTTCCTGGGTGTTTTATTATTCACAGGAGGTGAGAATAATTGTTCTCACTTCCCTTTTTTACTGCCAACATTCTTGCTCATTTTCAGTGAGCTTGTATCCCAATACGGATGGCCTGCTTGTGACCTCTCTCTATTAATATTTAATGTCAGAACACTTACAAAGTGCAAGAGCTCATCCTAATTGTACATTAAAAGACAAATAATTGGATCCTAATGGATCACTTACGATTGCCCACTTTGGGAGATAATTTCCCGTGTGATGTCTTCGCTCGGGCATCGCTCGCTGGCCATCCATTCATCAGGGATCCCAGGTGCGCATCACACTCGCACTCGTTTTTGGCAAAAATCCATGTTGCGGCCCTTTTTTTTTTTTTTTTTTTTTTTTTTTTTTTTTTTACGGATTGACCCGAGCATTACTGTGTATGCATTTCTGTCTGTAAACGGACGCGTTTGATTAAAAATATAGCAAAAACGGAGCACTAAAAGACCAAAACGGACAAAAAACACGGACTGTCAGTTGTGGTCCATTTTGTTCGTATCCAGTGTGAAGTGGCCTTAGACTGTTTTTCTATAGGGAACCTTTTTTACTTGCATAATTCCAATTTATATTATTTGGGATAGACTAATAGTGAATAAATAAACCAGTTTCTTGTATACTTCTAAGCATTTAATTAGTATAATAACTGTAATCTACTCAAGGTGAAAAGTGTTTATACCTTAGGCATCCTAGTTTTAATCCAATTTTAATGACAATTATTGATAGAAAGTAAAGGTTTGTTTTGTTTTTATTAGCAGTCATCCCCAAGTCGCCTAAGTGAACCATCTGTGATCATATAGTAGGTGAGAAATAAAAATATCTTAATGTCAATATGGAGCCATATCCACTTCTATAAAATTATTTACTGTTTCCGTTTCAGACGATATCGGCCTGTGTGTAGGCACTTTATCGGCCAAAACGTTGTTCGTTGGAGATCGTTGAATCCCGACTTGCAGATCTCCAAAAGAATGACCGTTCCGGCCAATAAAACGGTCGTACACATCATGCGTCGAGGGTCAGCACCGTGATCGGACGGGAGTACGAGCCTTAAGAGGTGTTCTATAAACACCTCTTAGCACAATGCAATCACGCTTTGCATTCAAAGGTCCTAAAGGGGAACTGTGGTCCAAAAATGATTTTAAGTAAATTGATAGGAATTGCTCTCCTGAGAATTTTTGCAAATTTTTTTATTTTTTTATTTGCATAGTTTTGAAGATATATTTACATTTTTGTGCGTGATATGGCATCAGCCATCACCAGGTCCCCTTGCCCTTCTGCTCTGAAACCATGTCAGTGGATGACGTCCATCTGCCCTGTGTCTCCTCCTCCCCTTGCAGCCCTCTCCCTTGCAAGTCCCCCGGTCCCTCCCACTCATAGACCCCATAACCCCCGTCCCTACGTTTGCTGCCCCCCTTGGCCCCTTCCCTTACATCGTATGGCCCCGCCACTCTCGGTGTGCCTAGCGCCCACCCATCTTTGGTGCCTTAGTCCCACCCACTCGCGGTGCCTAGTCCACCCACTCGCGGGTGCCGTGGGCCACTCAGTACCCCTCCTACATAAAACTGTGAAAACAGCCTTTCAGGCAAAGTGAGAACTCTGCCCGAAAATACTGTTTTACATAGTGAAGAGTAGGGTGTAAATTCCCTTCCTTCTCTGTGGGGATCTTCACAAGCAAGGGAGGGGGAGGGACTTCCTGTCTCCCTCACACACTGAAGTCTGAGGCTGTGCTCGCTGTCGGCGAGGTGGAGGAGCAGCCTTAGGAATGTCACATGTCGCCTCCACCCATTTATTTTCTTGTCAGTAATTTCTTGTATGGAGATCACAGTAAAAAAACTTGTATGGAGACCACAGTTCCCCTTTAAAACACCTGGCTGTGATATGCTAATTGGGACTTTCCAAGGTACAAATTGCCAACAGATTCTTGTACAACTCAGTCATTCTGAATTGAAAAGCCAGTCGGATGACTAATGAAACATCTTCAAGGACTAAACATTAAAGTCAGTTGATCTAAATGAATACAACAGATATACTTTTTACAGATACTTATATGAACATTTTTTGAATTGATGGAATATCATTCTGAGAAATAATATTGGGCTAGGCCACACTGCTGCGATTTTTTCTGTTTGGCGTTTTCAAAATCATTGGAATGCGGCAACTCGCCAAAAATGCTGTTTTCAGGGTGCAATGCGATTGCAATTTGCGTTCCGCATTTTAAATCGCAATAGCAGCATTTTCCAATACTTAATGAAAAAACGAGTTGCCAAGCAATAAAAACGCATGGATTCCGTTGCGTTGCAGTGTGGGCATGCCCTTAGATTATCATTTGTTTTAAAATGTTCTATAAAGTACTCCTTTTAACACAAAATAAAATAAAACAAAAGAAAAACCATAATATACAATGCTTATGGGTGAGAGTCATTTTGGACAGGTTTAGCGATGAAATATATGGGAACAATTTTTATAACAGATTCATATGATTCAACTTTATTTTATTTATGAATTCTTCCTCAAATATATTGCCTGCATACCTTGAACCTTGTACACAATGTAGTGGATACCCTCCCACCCCAAACCGCTATATTTACAACATTTAAAATCGCTCTCCTTTTAACTTACACCTCCTTGATCCCAACTGTTCTGGTCCAGCTCCCCTGCCGGCCGGAACTGCAAGCAGGGAGGCCGGACCTGCAGCCGCGGTTGTGATTGATGAGAGGCAGCCAATCACAGCGCGGCTGCCATTAAGTGAAACGGCGCTGGAACGAGGAGGTGTAAGTAAGAAGGGAAGCTATTGAGTAATGAATAGAGCGGTTGGGGGTGGGAGGGTATCCCCTGCATTGTGGCACAGCTTTTAAAGTTACACTACTGCCAGAGGGATCCGGAAGGAGGAAGAGAGAGGGGGGGGAAAGGGCTCTACTAGCATGCCTATACCTTGATGAGGTTAGCCAAGCTACAGAAACAGGATGAGGCATGACAGCTCCTACCCAGCAGTTTCCTGCACTTTGAGAGGCATAACAGGAGAACCACAGGAGCAGGGATGTAAGGTAAGGATTGTATTTTTTTTTTACAGGGGGCCAGTAGTTGGTAAAATTGTTTGGAGGGTGGACATGCCCTTAATAGTTTATTTAATATCTATTGTTTATACAGCAGCGTACAAGTAACCGGACTTGATACTTGTTCAGCCCACAATATTGGCGAATGTGTAAAATTGTGAAAGGGAGGGCGTTCTTCTTTTAAGCATAAGTAAGGAACTATACTCATCGCATGTTAGACCACGTGTGGCCGATAGTACACATTTCGTTTATTTTCACACAAACATTCTTCATCACGCATGTTTAAAAAGTTATTGCAAAACTCATTACCGACGTACGATTTTAGTTTTTAACTGGCATTCACCAGTTTAGAGAGGGAGGAGCTGGTTGATGCCCTGAAATTTGATTTGTTATTGTGGATATTCTTATAAGTAAATATATATAGACGTTAACCACGTATTCAGGATTAAATCAAAAAAACTTAAGCTGAATTTTTCCTTTAATATACTTATTATGTAAATACTGGAAAAGTATATGGTAATAAATACAATTTAATGGTAAGCTCATACTCATTTATACTGTACCTTTAGGGCCCATATCTCCATATACATTCTTTATTCATTTATAGCATGTAGCGGATGAAGATCCTTACAGGAAATTTCAGAATGGCCACCTTTGGGCTGATAAATGTATGGACAGTGGGTATCATTACCACGCAGCTTAGTCTGCAGTGATTGGACAGTGAATTTGGAAGTGATACACAGCAATAGCTCAGAGGAACACTGGATGGAAGTATCCATTACATGAACTCGGAATTGGAGGTAAGACTAAAATTCTTAATAAGCTGCTTGCTAATACAAACTGGGGTATATATTCATACAGACGGCACTGACCCGTAACAAAGCCTCGTACACACGCCCGATTGGATGCATATGACCCCCTGAGCGGCGTTTTGAATGATAATTGCATGTGTATGCATTCGGTCAGTGTTCGAATAACAACACACATTTATTCACTCATAGTGCAAGAAAAAAAGGCAATGGCAGTACTCCAACCCTTTCTCAATCCTGAAATCCAAGTGACCATATTCAACATTTTATACACTAGTGTATCACACCTAAAATGGGTGGGACTTAACAAAGAGCAGACAGTGCAAAGCAACCAATACGACAATATAATCAAATAACCCTGGTTACAATCCAAAGGAAATCTTAAAATTCACCTTATAAATATCATCTAATGAAAGCATAATGTGTTACCTTGTAAAAGTGGAATGTTTGAATAAAGTGCTGCTGTGCTATTTCCAGTATATAACAGTGAATTCTTGTGGATCCACTATACATCATTTTGTGTGATATCCAATAGTAAAGAGTGATATAATAACAATACCTATCATGTATATCATTTTTCTCCTCAACTATCACTAATAGGTTCCTAATATCAAAAATATATTAACATTAAATTTCTTTATAAATTTAAAAACACATTTATTTATTAGTATAAAAGTTATCATGTTAAAGCATTAGATATTCTAGGTCACTAGGTCTATTCTTGCAGATATACCTTCCCTAGAATCCCTATTTATACCCTGGCATATATCGTATCCAGTTTATGAATCCACTTTATTTCAACTGCTTTCATTGTATTTCTTAATCTGTTCCCTCCTCTCCTAAGGGTAAAACCTGATCGATGACCCTGAAATTTTTAATTGGCTTATTTTATGTCTTACTGTATATAAAATGATGTGATACTGGTAATGGTTAAATGTATATGTATGATGACTTGTGCTGTGAAATTCTCTTTATTTCGGAGTTGTTTTCCTACCTATAACAACCCACAGGGACATTTTAAAATGTATACTACCATGTTATCAATGTAAACTGATGTTGGTATGAGGGTACTTTCTTTCCAGTATGGGGTGTGTGAAAATTCTCCCTTATTACACTATTCAGTGTACACTTCCCAGGCATGGATGTGTCCCCTTTCTATGTGTGTTACCCATCTCTCAATGGTACTCCAGTGTTCCAGTGTCCATCACATGTGTTTCTGCTCTCGGGGCGTGCACAATGAGTATGGACCTAAGAGAATTAGTAGAACAATGACTGTAGTAGCATCAGTAGAACAAAGAATGTGCCTTAGTGCCAATATCAGATTTGTCTTTCTATTGCATTATGAGAGCAATGTTTGTACAAACACAAGTATTAAGATGCACAATTCTCTGTTATCTTTCCAGACAGAAGTGGATGGAAAACTAAGATGGACTTCTCGTCCTCCAAGTCGTCCGAAATCTTTTGCTTCCTCAAAGAGAAGCTTCCTGCATTTACACCTAAAGTGGAGTTAGCTAATTAGTACAAAACTCACGATGAAAGACCTCTTGGAAAAATAACCCTTAGCATCACTCGCAGCATATTGCAATACCAATAAACAAAATATAAGGCAGGATCAAATATAGCCATGCCTAATAAAGTACAAAGAGTAACCCCTTTTCTGCCACAGAATTTGGCTAGTCTAAACTTATTGGTCTTTAAAAAAAAAAAAATCAAGAAATAGGCTAAGGAGATTTATTCTACTTCAAGCTGGTCGGTGTTTGGGGTAATTTGTATTTTTTTCCCAGTAGTTTTTATAGTAATAACAAGACCAATTGAAATTATAAAATGAATTACATGACAAGCATCAGGGTTAAATATTGCTGACATTTCGTATTCATTCTTCTTATATAGAGCCCTGCATTTTTCGCTGGGCACAACATTAGTGATAAAGGGCAGTCTGTCAGTGGCACGGGATGGCTGTTATATCTAGTTTGTGTACCACAGTTCAAGTATTACCGAGGGCTGACGAAACGTTCACAGTCAGCCTCTGGATCACTCGGAAAGCCCTAAATTTTACTCGCTCACTGTCGTCTCATATAAAAACATGGAGTTGGCCACATTTGAAGAAAATGTGAGTCCCAAGCTTTCTCCCATGCTTTACCTGGTTAACATCAGACGTATGGAGGGGGATCTTAAAAATACTAAAAAAAATGTAAGATCGTTTTCACGTGTGTACCCACTAAATATCTTTTAATTATTTCTCTAGCCATGCTGAGTTGCAACATGAACAATTTATATTGTACTGAGAAGTAAGGAAATTATTAGTAATAGGATGATGGATTCCTACGATATGATGAATAGGATTGGCATTACCTACCATGGTCCTCTGCAGTGGTAGAGGGAGGATCAGTGATCAGATTTTAAGGCTTGTTTAGTGTTTAAAGTCAAAATACATGTACAGGTTACCTCTAAACTTGCATAAAACATCTACTTGTAGACTCCACCTATTATTTGATGTTTATTACAGTGAAATGTTTTTTCCATCTTTTAAAATTGACAACATAGTATGTTAGTATGTCACATTCGGTGCAGTTAGATTTTATTTAAAATAGTGTATCCTTGTTTGAGAATATCCAATGTTCATGTTGTGGTGAACTGGAAAAAGGTTTAACTATTCCCCCATCACATAAAGTAACAAATAAGGCGAAATTACAGCTGGGTTCTGTAATACAGTGGAGGCTAGGCTATACTGAAAGCTTTTCATTTCAAATTCATGTCCAAACATAGTTGGTACTGCCGTAGGGAAGAGGTGTTGGTCAGTCTACTTAACAACCAGAGATAACGTGCAGGAATAGCTAGGCAATCGTTAAGTCATTATGTCTATCTCCTTTAAGGTAAAGTGACTCATGTTGCATTTTTTACAGAAAAATGGCTTGAATCGGAAGAGGGTTCTGAGATGTCTAGTCAATTATAGACTTGTACTTGCTGGTGATGCTGGTTCGGGAAATCCAGTTTTCTCTAAGGTTGTGTTTGAATGAGTTCAGAGGAGAATTCCCACAACATAGGTGTGTGTCATTCTTATTTCATTTCATAGTCTTGAGAATCCCAAAAGATCACTAATACTATTTAGTAAATATTTTGTTTTATGAATGTTTTCCGAATAATGTAATAATTTCCAAGTTAGAGAATGTAAGTATTTGAAAGGGTTTTTAACCGATTTACTTCCTGGTCACAGCATCCAAAAGAATAATCATGTAACATTCCGGGCATATGTAGGGAAAAAAGGGACATGGCCTAAGGAGACTGCTCCCAGTACGACCAGTTAAACGGCAATGTTAAGAAATATCTTATGTAATAAAACATATTGTGTTTATTTTCACATTTGTAAAATATGGGGGTAAACGTTTCCATAAGGTGCAATCGCAACCCTATTGGATCCCCTATTGAACATTTTTTGTTACAGGTGTGGATTTTTCAATAAAGAAACTCCTTGTTGATGGTGGACCATAGACATGGCAATCTGGGATACAGCTGGCCAGGAGCAGGTATGTATGGCACTTGTTTCTGTTGGCTGTGGTGTATGGATACTTACCTAAAATCTTCGCGATTAAGGTATGGGAAAATGCAGCACTGAAGCTGGGCAGAACATCACCATCTGACCAAACCATGGAATTACAACAACCCCCGGGTAGCTTGTCCATGTACAAGATATGTTTCTTAAGGTAAGGTTCCACTATCACGACGCCATCGGCGCATGCAGGATTTTGCAATGCGCGTGGATACCCCGTGTGCACTGTGTTCCCAGGTCAATGTTATGGCAAGCAATGCGAACCAAAAAACAACGGACCAGACCGCAGCACAAATAGGTAGCATGCATTGTAATGCAAACCAGAAGCGTGATATGCGTTGTGCCAATTCGGATTCTGTTGGTTTATTGTATCTTATGTCACATACAAAAAACTAATTTCATATTACACCTATTAATGGTTAATCCCTGGATATAATTGCAATAGTGAATAATCAAAGTAAGATCTATCTATAAAAAATCTAGATTTACGTAGATAAACATTATCCTTCTGTTTGTTGTATATCCAAGAGTCCGCAGGTATAGCAAAGTATATTTTCCGCAAGGCAACGGTGTTCTTCTAATGTATGATGTTTCTCTGAGAGAAGCTTTCTCAACGTGACGACCATGGATAGAGGATATCAGTAGGAGAGATCCAATGACCACATTATAAAGTAATCAAATAATCACACTATTTCTACACCAGGGATAGCAACCACTAGCCCTCCGAATGTTTTAAATTGCAACTCCCACATTCCTCACAGATCAATAGCAAATGTAATAGGCGAGACGGCTAGGGAAGGCTGGGAGTTGTAGTTTTCAAAACATCTGGAGGGCAACCGGTTCCTATCCTTGTCCTACACAGCTAATTCATGCGGCAAGTGTTGAATTAACATGCATTTCATAATAATTAAAGGGGGTGTTCACGAAATAACAACCTATCCCTTTTTTCAACACTAATGGAGAACGGGAGGTAAAGAAGTTAAGTCTTTCCTCTTGTCTCAATTAATCAAACAGAACCGACAGCAGAGTTTTTAAACTTACCTGAATTGGTTCCGCTGCTGCTTCATCTCTGACCGGTCCTGACTGAATCCAAGCGTATAGTAATACAGGGAACGTTGGGAACCGGCGATCGGACCGTTCAGAGGACAGCATTGGGGAGCGCAGTTTAGGTAAGATATTTTCAGTGGACATCCTTAAATCCTCTATAAATACATGATTGGGACTTTCTTCTTAATTTAGTTTCTTCCATACAGAGGATTGACCTTGAGAGAACTATTACTTTGTCAATCCTAGTTTCTCAACCAAAGGGGCCTATACCTGCACCATAACCATGGCGATTGGACATCGTAGTCAATCATTGGTCCCATGGAAAAGTGTTCTACGTGTGTCCATAGGAAAAAAAATATCAAAAAATCATGTGATCTTTCATATATGGCACACAAATATCCGTATATGGATTCATGGATTGGTGCTGTGTGGCCACGTAACCATTTTTCTGATCCTGGGATGTTGCTTGGTATTGGGCATGACAGCAATGAATGAATACTAAGCACAAATATTGGCACTTTATTAATTCAAGTGTTTCCTATTGAATTACTGGCCGGGACATTATCGGACACCGCTTCCGTGAGATAGAATGCTTGGCCTGCCTAGAAGTCAGATCAAGAAAATATGTCTACATAAACATTCACCTTTGGAATTGACACATTTACTGTGTTGTGCGGCTCATAGGATTCCTGTTGTAAGCAGTGTAACAATAGACTTGTTTTCTGATGGTTCTGATTCAATTATGAGTAGTTTTTTGTAGCCTGATTCACATCTTTTTTAGTTAAAGGATTCCTGTGTGTAAACCTATCCCTAGAGTGCTAATTGCCAACAAAACAGACCTAAAGAGCGAACTGGAGTGAATCCCAAAATATGTAGGGGAAAAGTTGCCATGGTATGTTAATCGCGTTACAAACATGTTTCAGGTTACTGTATGTTTAATATTTCCAGACCAAAGCTGGTTCTATTAATGTTGGATCACTTTATACAGGGGTTGTGGCTCCCTCTTCTTGGAGACCAGTGCAAAAGATGGCCACCATAGTGTGGACGCAGTTTTGCACCTTGCTAGGTAATTAAAATACAGGCTATTGCTCTTGCTGGAATCAGGAAGCAATGCAGGCGATGAAACCGAGAGCCGCCATCGGCAACCCTGTGCTGTTGGGGCGGTTAAATTCTTGTTGGCCACGCAGCGCGTCTGCAATGAGGAGTTTAAAGTCAGCGTAACCGATATAACCGTGTCTAGCTTAAAAAAAGGCTTCACGGACAGGAGCGCACGCCCGTTGGTGCATCGCCCTCATGGCATTTAAAGTCCAGGGTTTATTGTGTGTATAAAGAAAAGCTGCAAACCATCATTTTCGGGGCTTCTAATTCACAATTTTACTAATGTTCTTTATTTTTCTTCTTTTTTCCGCCCTTTAATTGGACTTATCTCTCCCACAGTTTTTGAGATAGAAACGAAAAATCCAGGACATACGCTATCGTTCTTGCTAAGATCCGTGAAAGCCTTTGAGCTATCGGCAAATATTTACTGACATTTTTTGGAAACTCAAAAAAGGATTATAACTAAGGACTAAATCAACACTGAAAACACTCTTGTTGCATCCGCTGTGTCACCACAATAAGTGTCTCTCTGAACATACCAAACAATTTCAAAAACAAGTCCTTTAAACTGACAAATAAAATAAAACCACACATAATCAAAATAACTGTATTTACCCACAAACTTTGAAATAAACATGCCCTCTTTCATCCACAATAAAATACAATTACACCCGCCACTACTTAATTTTAAGAGCAAGCAAACCCCCTAAACAAAATGTTGCATACTTACCTCTACTAAAAATTCATAACATTACTTTCACACGCAACATGTAAACTATGTTGCACAGTCAGCAGAGCTATAGGCCATGATTACCCAGAAGTCTGCAGAGGAGAACTTTCCCTTTCTAGTTCTTTGTAATTATTTATAATTAGTTTGCCTTTGTAAATTCCTCTGCTTTTTACAGTCCACACCAATTCACAAACCTGCACATAATTCACCAATCTTCAATGATTGTGGCCGACACTCCATACAAAGCCCAGGGGGATCATCTAACTTCTTGCAGGAGTAGCTGAGGGTTTAGATTTGAAACCATGACCCAAACACTGCAATTTGTCATTGGTTAACTACAGAGCAACCTGTTGCCTGAGTATTTATCATAACATATTGTTTTTGGTGACCTACAGTATAGTTTTATGGCTATATACTAATATGTTGGCACTAATAATGAGGAAGTCAATGAATAAAACATATGGTAGTCAGAAACTTCTAATTAAAATTGGTTTTCACTAACTGCGGGCTTGTTGCTGTGGGTAAGAAATTTATTTTGACTCAAACTAATCCCCCTTATACAGGGAAATAATAAGTACCTTATTGGTGAAATAAGATATGACAATCCAAGATTGAGCCCTGTATGAAGGAGTAGGGTGTACATTCAACCAGTGTATCCGTGAAATGGAAAGTGTTTAATTAGCAGTTCCGAGCTTACAGTGTAGCGTGAAAAGTAATGACCATTGAGTGGCCCCATAAATCAGGAAAAGGCAGTGCACCTTCCTTTCCCGCTTTACCGTCCACCTTCCTTTCGATTTACCGACCATGTTACCTTTAATATAGTAACTGTTGCATCACAGGAATGGGGAAAGGTAAAAAGAGAGAGGAGAGTGCTACTTGTGCATTCAGTATTATTTATTTATAATTCCCATACCCAACCTCTTTGCTTTTAGTCTGGGAGAATGGGTTTTAGCCAGAAAATGTTTATAATGATCATATTTTGTTTTAATTTGCAGAGAAGTAAAAATTGTGTAGACCGAGGCTGAAAACAAGGAAACCAGTAGCCTTGCTCAGTATTCAGGGACAAGAAAGCAATTGCTGCAAGATTGACCATCACATAAGCTGACATTTGAATTTTTATTCAAAATGAACCATTTAAAATAGAACCCGGACCTGCTCACTGTGAAAAGTCTCACTTTCAAGCATTTCTAATGATTTTAAGTGCAAATTTAAACTGTAAGTCAGCCCATTGGCGGTATGGAAAAAACGAGGCTGTCACAGGGAGAACAAAACGTTCAGATGTTTATGAAGAAATGTTATTCAATGTAAAATTAGTTCTTATCTTTCCATGCCTGTAATTCCAAACATAAACCTACGAGTGATAATATTATGATTTGGATACCAAAGATTAGTAATGATGGTAGAAAGTTTCAGGTCAAATATTTATTTTAATCTTAAATTGTGTGTTTTGTCAAAGCAGAACAAACCGGTGGGATATGGCAAAACGGTTACCAAATAAACACTCCTCTATGAGGTTTTTCATGTTGTTCCTAAAAAGTATTTACTGCGCACAGATGGGGTTCCTATAAGTCTATATGGGGCACAGTGTTGTCGGGGGGTTACTTTGTCTCCCAAAGATTTATTTGAAGGAATTGCTAATTATTTAATATGCTAGTTTACCAATACAAATTAATAATGGAAAACTGAGAAAAAAAGACCCGTAGCCATTATGTATAATGTTTTCGTCTGTGGATTTTTTTTTTTTAATGTAAAATTAAATCTTTTAATATTGTTTAAATGCTTCCCTAACATAACCCCCCATGTGAGTAAAGTTATCAATCATTCCTAACTATTAGACACATTGAGGGAGCCAATCATGGGTACACCACCCCCATTCTGTAAGAAACTGCCAAATTAAGATTTGTTTGTCCTTATATCATCAGCCATTCATGGAGATAAAGGTTAATAAAAGTCACCCAGACAAACATATATGTCACTATAGAAATAACGTATCACAATGATACAACTAGCTTTGTCTAGCTGCCGGGGTGGCTCCAGTAGCGTAACACATATATTAAAAATCCAAAAGCACGCCACGGATTAAAGCAACTCTTTACTCAGCAAACAAAAGGTAGGGCCATTGCGTTCAGCCATTCGTTCGGGCCGTCATTCAGGGCCCGGAACTAATGGGCTGAAGCACATGTATTTTGACGATTTGAAGTGATTCAGTTATGAGTCTAGAATCCGGAGATCTGCCATGGTTGGATTCAAGAGAGGAGATTGTACATGAACTTTAAGCCTTCAGCTTTTTTAGTTCAAGCCATAATTTTTCATTTAATGCATTGATTGAAGACCAGGAGGTAAAGGAGCATGCATCTGTTTTCAATAAATTTCAAGGGGCGATGGTGTGTATATTTACCGTGTGCACAATCCACCGCTGGACTCCATTGAACAATCCAGACCGCTTCTGGATTTAGTTTAAATTAGCAAGCATGCACGACAATGCACGCTATAGTTAACACTAACCCCGGAAAAGCAGTTGGGAATTTTCAGTGGAGCCCAGGGTGGATGCCCTGCTCAAAGTAAAATACACAACTTCGTTCCGGGATCCTGGTTCATTGATTGAAGAAAGGAAGGTAAGGCAAGTGGTTTATTTTGCTATAGGAATGTTATGATTTGCATTTCTCTCCAGTATCTGGGCATGATTGTAGTTTTCACTTCTCCTCACGGAAATGTGGAACTCTTCATTGCTTCTAAAAAGTGCTTAATTCGGGATTGAAAGGTTGGATGGTGATGATAAACGGTACAGGACACAAGGGCAATATTCACAAATACACAGTAAAATTACTAATTCAACTTTACAACATATATATAAATCCTGGAATTTTGTTATATGGATTAAAGGAATAATAGACTCCTTTAAAAATGTTTCTTTTTGTTTTTAACAAATCTTTAAATAGGACATAGAAACACTTGCCGTATTCCATATTGTATTACAAGCCTAGATAGCGAAGATACACTCCCTTCCAACATGTCGTCAGACAACTTTGCAGACGCCATGCCTCTGCGTTGTGAAATGGGTTGGAGTGTCGAGATGTGCCGGGAAGGACCACAGTGCAAGTACAATAAAAATGGTGTTGTTGAAACTATAACGGACAGATTAGAAGCACAGTTTTAAATATTGGCTAGGGTCCAACCACCAGTTAAGGCAATACGGGAGATGCAATATATTTTCGCCAATGATTAATCATCTTTGCAAACCGTTATAATACTTGGGCCATGGTGTAGCGAGTGTTACCTTCGCTAACAAGTTAGACATAGGTTGCGTGATTTAGCGCTTATCTTTCTCGAAGCGTGGGGATATTGCATCTACCTGTAAGTTGTGCGGTGTTTAATGTAGCCTAAGGCACATACAAAAAATGATTTAATAAAGATAAGCCACATATGCTCTTTATAAATGTGGCATGAAGTTGCTTTATACAAAGCATACGCCCCACACTAACCCACCCATAGATAACGTTCAAAAACGTTACATCATAAAATAATAACTATTTTTTTGTAAGGACCGCAGGAAGGGGAAAGTAGCTATTCTGGTATTGTTCATGGTTGATGTTCATTGGCTTAGAAAACAAATTCAGGCAACAACCTGCTTTCAAAGTCGGAGTCATATGGTATGGAGACATCTTGGGCCAGGGGAAATAGTCAATGTAAAGATAACATAGGCAGAGACATGATGGTAGCAAAGAGGGAACATTAGTTACAGAATCCAATGCAGACAGTAGTGGCGGTGATCAGAGGAGGAAAGCTTTAACGTTTTTTTCAGGTTTATTTTGTAAAATAAAAGGTTTAGTTACGTCATTATGTAGGACAAATTGTGTACCCTGTGATGTGATGGTAATATCAAAAGATTGTTCAGGGTATGTTTTTCCTTAAAGGCCCTGAGTTCTATAAGGGATTTGGATGTGTGAAGTCAATAGGGCCATATTCATTAAAGCCGCGATATCGCTTTTTTGCGATACCGTGACTTTAATGATACGGAGCGGAAAATTGGATTGTTTAAAACCGATCGTTAATCCATGGACCGCTTAAACGATCGTAAAATACGATAACAATCGTAAATCTACGAAACTGTACGTAGATTTACGGCCTTGAAGAAAACATTTGTTCATGGATAGAGAACTGGTTATTGGATCGCAAACAGAGAGTGGTGGTTAATGGAGCTACATCTATGTGGGCTAAAGTTCTAAGCGGAGTGCCTCAGGGTTCTGTACTGGGGCCGCTATTGTTTAATCTGTTTATAAATGACTTAGAAGGGGGCATTGAGAGCAAGGTCTCTGTGTCTGATGACACTAAACTATGCAGAGCTTTGGAAACTTCCAATGATTTGCAAGTGCTGCAAGCAGACCTAGATAGATTATCAAAATGGGCATAGAATGGCAGATAAGATTCAATGTTGATAAATGTAAGGTGATGCATTTGGGATTTAATAATCCCTGTGCCACCTCAACCATAAATAACTCTTGTGTTAGTCACCTGTATGGAAAAAGATTTGGGGGTTCTGGTCGTAAACAGACTTAGCTATAGCAAACAATGCCAGGTAACGGCTAGAGCTAGCAGATATTGTCTTGTATAAAAGGGGAATAGATTCAGGAGAAAAATATTATTCTCCCCTTTACAAGCACTGGTAAGGCCTCATTTGGAATATGCGTTGCAGTTTTGGAATCCCATATACAAAAGGGACATCTTGGAAATTAGGCGTTCAGAAAGGGCACTAAATTAATAAGGGAATGGGGGCTTGACTATGCAGGCAGATTAGACAAGTTAGGGCTGTTTACATTGGAGAAGCGACGTTTGCGTGGGGACATGATAACCTTATACAAATATATTAATGGCCCATACAATGAACTCTCTGGTGCATTGTTTACTAACAGGTCATATCAGAGGACACTGGACATCCTTTAAGGTTGGAAGAAAGAAGTTTTATCTTCAGGTTAGGAAAGGTTTCTTTATAGTGAGAACGGTGAAACTTGGAACATCTTCCAGCAGATGTGGTAATGGCAAGTTCATTAAAGGACAATTATACTCACCTTTTCCCATCCACTGCAGCATAGTACCCAGGGTGAGGACCTAAATCGCTAAGTCCTCACCCTGGGTTCTTTCTCTAACTCCTGCACTACTTACCCCGCAAATCTGCTTCGGCGATCCAGACTGTTCCACCTCTCCCTACTGTCATTGACAGTCGCGAGGCAGCCAATTGGAAGACACGCCTCCTTGCAGAGCGTATCTTCCTATTGGCTGCCTCGCGATCTGTCATTGAAGCAGGAAGAGCGGAGGAACGGAGCGATCGGCGAAGCAGATTTGGGGTAAGTTTGCAGGAGTTAGAGAAAACCCAGGTGGAGGACTTAGCGATTTAGGTCCTCGCCCCTGGTTACGGGTATGCAGCTATGGAGGAAGAGGAGCGAGGGTGAGGTGAGTATACTTGTCCTTTAAATAGCTTTAAAAAAGGCCTGGATAAGTTTCTAAAACTAAAAAATATTGAGAATTACTGGTATTAATGCATATAGATCTGGTTGATCCAGGGATACTTTCCGATTGCTGGAAGGAAGGAATTTTTCCCCCCTTTTTAGCTGGGTTTGTTTTTTTGCCTTCTCTCTGGATCAACCTGTTAGGTAGGGTTAAAAAATAAAAAAATAAAAAAGGGGGTATAGGTTGGACTTGATGGACGTATGTCTTTATTCAACCTTAATTACTATGTTACAGTAATCACTGAGTGGGCTGATTTTGGTGATATTTACTTGATAAAGATATGATAAAAAAATTGTGTAGCAATCTGGGTTTCTTTTCTTGTTTGCGCTGTTTTATTTTTTATCCTTATCTGTGTGCATTTTGCATAGATAAAGCCACAGTGCAAGCAAAAGTTCGGCATACATGAGTTTCAACCCATGTATCGCCTTTAGTTTGATTTACTCTCAGGTAATATTGGACAGTGTATCGAGCAGTGTATCGAGCAAATTGATAAATGCACTACAAATGTGTTTTACCCACAGTAGTAAATAGTTGTAGCATTTTCTACTTGTACATGTACAATAAAACACCACACCATAATTTTTAAGGTTCCTACACACGTAGGATTTTGCGAGCGAGCCACAACCCTTGACACAGAGCGCTACATGCGACGAATGGCCGTTTCGCCTGAGAATCGCCCCAATTCTCGCAAATTGAGCATGTGTTCAAACCTTTAGAGAATAGAGATCTTCAGCTAAAGGCTTTGTACACCTCTGAGGAGCTGCACTGATTTAAAATGATTTTGAGTCAGCCTTGCTGCATCTGTTTCTCATTGATCTAGTAAACAGTGTGCCTCCAGATGTTTGATGGCAACTCCCAGCATTCCTCAACTACAGAGGAAAGCCAGGGAATGCTGATTGTTTCTGTTTTCAAACATCTGGAGGCACACCGTTTGAGAATCCCTGTAGCATGTCCATCACCAGGAAATTAGTATCAACTAATTCAAACTGTAATGTTGCAGTTGGCTCATCAAGGGTCTGTCATAAGTGTATATCATCATATAAAGTGTGTGTGTGTGTGGTTCTGTGGCCACATATATTGCAAATAACCCAAAATTACACGGGTCTCTGTTACCAGGTTATATGTTAGTTCATTACAATCAATAATTACTAATTTATTACAATTAGAAAAAGAACATTTATGACTTGTTTGAAAGTGGAAATGGGGCTTAAGCTGGGTACACACGATAAGATATTTCGGTCCGATCGACCGATAGTTCAGTGTATCGGTCGATCGGACCGAAATTATCGAATCCGAATGTGCCCATGTCCGATCGACCGTTCGTCCGAATCGGACGAAAGGACGATCGGACAGGGTGGAAAACCTCGTCCGATCGTGCGGTCCTCTATGGACCGCACGATCGGTCGCGGTGACTATCGGACGCGGCTGCTTTTGCCGCGACCGACAGTCCTTCCTCCTGGCCGACCGTTCGAAAGTATCGAACGGTCGGTCAGGAGGAAAAATCGCTAGGTGTGTACCTAGCTTTAGGTTTGCACAACTGCATATTAACTAATCACAAGACTTCTGTAACAGTGTACTTTGGACCGACGCAACCAAAGGGTAGATGTTTGGCCATAATGCACAGTGCCTCTTTTGTGAAAAACAAACAGCATATCGACACAAACACCTTATCGTACCAGAACTTAAGCTCAGTAGTTGAGGATGGAGGCTTATAATTACTTAGTTAATGCTGCTAATGTTGGTTCTACAAGCTACTGTGTATCATATAAATAATAAATAGAATCTGTTATGTGACTTTTTTTTTTTGATTTGAAATATTTTAGAACCTGGTAAGAACCAGATAATTTTTTTAAAATTATGTCCTAATATGTACAAATGTAAAATTGAAAGAGGGTGTACTTTCTTTTATCCTAAAAGTACCGGTATATTTATGTATAGATAGTTGACCCTTGTTTAGCAAAATATTGGAATTGCCCCAGTGTCTTAATATTGTGCAAAATGCAGGGATAAGTAAATAGTACATGGATCAAATTCCACATATACATTCATTGAAAGAACATTTTTTAAAACCTTTAAAACATTTTTTGGTTTTAAACCTTGATCAGCCATGTAGCAGTAGCAGTTTGCATTCAGTTCATGTTTAGTTCTCTTCCTTAGAAACCAATAAAATAGTTTAGGTGACTACTGCCACAGAGCAGTGCATGTGTAATTCTACGATATACAGTAGGCACGGATTCTCAACTGATTTCACTTTGGCAGTCTCCATCCTGGACTTTTTTTGTGTGACAGGTAAAACCAGCTCAGGTGCATAACTTAAATAACAGTGCTCCATAATCTACATTCTATGCCTGTTAGAATATAGACCATTACACCTGTTTAGATGTTAACTTTGTGGTTTAATTACTGTTGGTACAGTTTTGGTTGAAATCAGTGTGTGAAATTTGAAATAATATGTTTTAAACATTAATGTTGCAGGTGTCTACCTGTTTCCCATATCTTCTGCAGTCCCAAATATATAGTAGTGTTATACTGGGCATACACTTATTAGTTACTAGATTCGATTATTGAATCTATCATCTAAAACAACCAGTGAATTTCATTCATTTGTGGTTGATTGCAAAATGATTAGGCCAGTTGGTTGACCGTACTTTACAGGGGAGCTATGTTTCATAGTGTATGAACAGGTATAACTTTTAGGTGGCCTTATTTTTACCTAAGAATAAAAGCAAGACCTGCCTTGCTAGCAATGTGGGGATCACAGACATAAGATGGTTAGTCCAAAGACTTTTTCTTTTGCAGCTACTAAAGGAAAAAACCTTCATCAGGTACACTTATGGTCTGAAACATGTTGTGCTACTCCTTCTAAAATAAATTGAATTCATGGATGGATTTATACCTACAGTTGACTCTCTCCAGTCTTTTTTTGATTTGATGTGCTTCAGTTTTGTTGGGCAGTGGTGAGGCCCTAGCTAGATTGCAGAGTCTGACTTTACTATATTTACAGAGGACACAGAGGCAAGAAACTTTATCTAGTTATAAAGGCAAATACCCCGTGTTACAGATCATCAAGATTATTAAGTGGGTCTCATGCTTTTTATCTCATCCTTCAAATAATAGGAAATGTTCAGCCACTATTGCTGCTTAACTCTTCAATGCTTACGTGTCTTTGTTAATCATAAGGTATGTGCTGCGTTTACCTTATTTGCAATATCTCTGTCTAACAAAGTGCCAGCTTTAAACAGAACTAAGGCTTAATGGATGGCACCCTGTTTTGAGTTTTATATTTGAAAGAGATGTTGATCCCTAAAAATGCTGACCGTCCTATTTACACAAAAACATCTCCCACACATTTTACTGTAACATGGTAACTTCATCTTTAGATTAAATAATTTTGCCTTTAGAACTGTGATATCGGATTTCTTTCGGAATGCTGGTTCTGTACCTTTGAGTTGTCCCCTTTTTCTTGTTTTGACCTTTTAAAGAAAAGGAATGCTTACAGCCCTTTACACACCTTCCCTGTGAAAATTCTTGTATAAAAGATGTTGTTTGTCCAAATACCTGCAAGGATGAATCATTGGTTCTTGACTAAGCACAAGTCTTATATCTCCACCTACACTGCAAACAGTATACAGATGTCAGCAGAGTTATTTTATGTCTCGAGTCAGACATGAGTTACACCTGTTTGAATAAGATAAAGGACTTCACCTCCCACATTCATTCCTTAGAGTCCTAGTTTGGACCAGCTGAAATCCTGGTTTTCAAGAAAATAATTTTTATACAGATTGTGTATGGATTAGCTTTGTTTTTATGTAAGAGGTAATGTGTTCCTTAAAGGACAATTATACTCACCTTCCCTCCGCTCCTCTTCTTAGGTCTGTACCTTTTACCCAGGGTGAGGACCTGAACCTCTATTGGCCTCGTCGCCGATGAGAGGAGGGGGCGGAGCCTGCCAGAGCAGCGTTTCAGTAACGCTGTGCTTTAACTTTCGCTGTGCTGTGCTTTAATATATTATATTATACTCTCCTCCGCCGCAATGCCCGGCCTTCTGCTTGCACAGAACGGCAAGCGTGGAGCCGGATCGGCAGCCATGCCTGTGATTGGCTGAGAGGCAGCCAATCACAGACGCGGCTGCCGGCAGTTCAGAACGCCGGAGGAGAGAGGGAAGGTAAGTAAAGAACGGGGGACTTTCTTATAAATATTTTATTGTGGTTGGGGCTGGGGGAACTACCCCTAATATATGTACAAGGGGATTTACACTAGGGGGAGGGAGAGGAAAATGGGTTGGAGGGGGGGGGGAGGGAGGGAAGGGCTGCGCTGAGCAAGCCAAAAACCTCTGACAGCTCAGAGGTGGAAACAATTTCACTGGTGGCCAGGCTCCTGAATTTACAGTTTTTTTTAACTTTGGAGGGACATTACAGGAGAACCATTTGGAGCTGGGATGTAAGGTAAGGATTTTTATACACTACAGAGAGGGGCCAGTAGTGGATTATATTTTAGTTTTGGGGGTGGACATGCCCTTTAATGTGTTTGTATACTTGAAAAAAATGACTTTGCGTCATATAAATAAATACAAGTAGCACTTGGATGTGTGTGTGTTGCTGCATGCCTTCAGTAAAGATCAACAAAAAAATGCAGTGGTAGTTTGGATGAATTATAGTTTCCCGTAATGGGCAATTTAAAACAACAAATTTGCCAGTGTACGTACCCTGCACCATGGACTTTACCTGTACACCCCAATGAACTTATTTTGCTGCTCTTTTACCGGTGATTGATATTTATGATACACTAATGAATTTTTGATTACAATAAGATGATGGAATTTTGATTATCTATATTATATACCTTCAGTGGCAGCTTGATTACGGTTTAAATTTTAATTTTTTTAAAATGTATTTACGGTAGTACTTGGCATTGATTTGTTAATCCCCAAAAATGTTCTGATTTAATAAAAGGATTTTTAGTATAGTGGTGTGCCACAGGTACATTTATCCCTTCTGATATCTGAGTAGTCATAAAATTTAAAGGGCATGTCCACCCCCAAAACTATAATCCCCCCAACTACTGGCCCCATCATGTAGTGTAATCCTTACCTCACATCCCAGCTCCATATGGTTCTCCTGTAGTCCCCCCCCCCAAAGTCCCAAAAACTGCCCACCAGGAGGATAGCAGAGTCCTATATGGACTCTGCCTCCTACCTGGCCTCCGGGAGAAGTTTGGCATGCATACTGCAGTCCTTCTCCCCCTCCCTCTCCCTCCCTCTCAGGATTCCCTCCCCCTAGCGTTAAACCCTTTAACTATAAGATTCCCCCTGTCCCCCCAGCCCCAATCGCTATATTTATATGCTTAGAAAGCTCCCCAAACTTTACTTACATTCCCTCTTTCCCCTGCCGAAATGCACTCCCGGCAGCCGCGTCCGTGATTGGCTGCCGCTCAGCCAATCACAGACGAGACTACCGGTCCCGCCCCTCTGCTTGCATTTTCTCGCTCTTTTAGGCTGTTTAAATACAAGCAGATATTTCGGACCAACTGATTTTTTTGGTGGTCGCCCTAAAATATCAGTGTGAATAAAGTAACCATGGCTGTCCAATGTCGGTTTTTCCAGCCAGATCAGACATGGGGCAATCGTGGTCTTCTATGTACCGCACAATCAGTCATGCCAAAAGATCAGAAGAGGATCTTTGTTGCGACCAGTGATAATACTGCTGGATATTTCTGGATGCGTTGAGAAATATCTGCCCGTGTGTACCTAGCCTAATCATCACCATCGGCAGCACACAATGGGGGAAATGAAGTTAAGGGTGATATTGCCCAAATACATTTTAAAACACTGCAGGGGGTCCTTGAAACGGTGCCGGGCACCTGATGGAAAAATGTTTTAGTTAAATTTGTCTGATGAGCACGCACATGTGCCTTTGTCATAGATATGGAGGTATACGTTTCAGTTTGATTTTTATAGTATATGTCCAAGCTATAAAGTTTCCAAAACTGTTTATGTAGAGATATCTGGTTGTATTCAGTTAGATCAATTGAACTTAAAGTTTGGTTCTTGAAGACGTTTCACTAGTCATCTTGACTGGCTTTCTCAATTCAGAATGACTTGCATAAGAGTGTGTTGTCAATCAAGTACCCTGTAAAGTCCCAATTAAATACCAAATAAGCTGGGAGCCACAAGCCCCCTGCCCAAATACGCCAAGATGGAGCACGACACTGATAAACCGCACTAATGAAATATGTATTCAGCTATATAAAACATACCAAAATTCCCCATAAAATACACCATATAAACAGTACCCTACACCAAATATCCTAAAAAATGGGTAGTCTCCGTATGGAAATAATGAGTAAAATCCAATGAGTCCAAGTCCCACTACAGAGTCGGTTCCTTGATATGTGAATCTTAGTACAAAACTGGTTTGCAGCAATAGAAGTGAAACATATTACCCATCTGGTCGACCGGCTATCCCTGGGTTTATACTGGTATTCGACGGGACTTGAGCGGATCCAATGCCTCCATGTACTGCTGGTCTCCTTGCAACTACCTTAAGCTGCACTATAGATCGCATCACGGCTGGTCTCCCCGGGAGGAGGAGACCAGTAGTACATTAAGGAGTTCGGTCCGCTCAAGTCCCGCTGGATACCAGTATAAACCCGGGGGTAGCCGGTCGACCAGATGGGAAATAACTCTGGTGTCATCCACGTATCTCAACCAGTGGCTGGGTGCAATGCACTTAAATATATAAAGTGCCTGTGTTTCTATTTCCTTCATGTAAAGGTTTGCCACAATGGGTGAAACTGGAGATTCCATAGCAAATACATGTTTTTTGCTTATAGAACTTATCCCTGTTTTTGAAATAGGTGGTATTCAGGCATAAGTCCAGTCATTTTAAATTGAGCAAAACTAGCGAAACATCTTTAAGAACCATACATTAAGTCCAGTTGATCTTACTGAATACAACAGATATACCATGACCTGGATGAATGAGAACCTTCACAAGCATGTTTATGCAGAGCAGATATTGAAGACTTGCCACCATAAAAATATTCCATAATGAAGCTTGACTGTCAGGCATAAGGGTACAACTTGTTTTTTTTTGCAAGAATATTTCCAGTTTACTTCATAGTGCACAAGTTACTTTATCGCTCTCTGTTTATTTACTTTATTAAAATTTATTTTTGTAGCCCAACAAAGGAGTGGTTATGTGGCTTTTACCAAGATCTTCATGGGGTACCAGTTCCAGGAATCCTTCAGCAGTATGAGAAACTGATTGAGAACGTGTTCTATGATTTTCGGGCTCAGAGGCTTAATGTTGAAAAGCTGGAATCCATCCTCAAAAGGTTTGTTAAAAAAAACATGTTTCAAAGAGAAATCCGTTTTGTCTGTTTGATCTAAGATCAATACCGAAGATGCGGTCTTAATATCTGCACCTGCTGTGCAACTATGAATAACTATGAGACAAAGAGGTCTATGCATTGATGTGTACGAAGTGGACCATAGACTAGAAACAGTCTGTAGTCATGGATAATGATAACAATACCATGTCAACCGCACAGCAAGAGGGTGGGAAAAACAGGATGTAAAGCAAGATGTTTTGTTTGTCTTCCTAATCCTCTGCTAAACTGCTCACTTCTTTTCAGTTTATGTTTAGGAATTAGTGCTGGCAAGAGTCTGGATTTACTCAAGGCTTATACACATGTTGGGTAATTGTCGGCCGAAGCAGGCAACTAACAACCACTTCAACCGACAATCTTACATGTGTGGAGGCTCCCATCAACATCATTAAGTGGGTCTTCCTGCTAGATTGGTTAACATCCGGGATCTGCAGGGGGGTTTCCGAACCGAGCAGACCCAGCAGTATTTATTTCTTCGACACCACAAGCAATCCATATTTTAAACCAAATGGTAATAACCATTTTATATGACTGGGTTATTATAGTTATTATATTACATATGTTTTCCATTCAGGGTCAATTTTACCAATATCTTATGTATTTTCCAATATCTATCAGTTTATGCCTCTTAAATGAGCAATCCTATTACCATAAGGTGCCCTTCTGTTTGTCCTAGAATTAGCTCATCAACGCCCATCAACAACAAATGGGATTGGGTTGAAATGCGTTGATGTGAAGTGACAATAAACAAGTAACTTTTTGATACACTATAACAAGCCCCGTGAGTGCAATCTTTTTGTATACGCTTTGAAGCACACCTGGATGATTATCTGTTACCAGATAATGTGTATTTAATTTGTAGATATATGTATGTGTGTTTTTTAGCAATTAATCTTTTAATATAGTGACGTTCATATTGTTTTTTATTATTTCAGTTTTACAATCTCTTCTCTCTCTCTGTTTAGGACAGAAGATACAACAGCCAAGCAAATGACAGAGCTTGAAGAAGATTTGCAACATCACCTTATTAAGGTGGAAAGTGAGATTCGTGAGGAGGTAGGAAGGGGGCTATAAATAAGGGAAAAAAACTTTCCTTAGCCATTTGTTGAGAGTCTTATCTTTTTATCCATCTTTTTATTCGGTCTATTGTACAACTCTTTCTGCATTAGAAAAATTAAATGGGTATTTGAATCCTATCAATAATGTGGTACACATAATGTAATGTACTGCATCGACCCATAAAAACCTATGCTGAAAATAAAATTGAAGAGTAACAAATAGAGACTTTTTTTAATTTAAAAGTGCCCTTTATCGGATCAGAGGTGCTTTGTCCTTAGTCAAACAAAACTATTTCTGTTCACTCATATCCACGCAATCCCATAACCTCAAACAGCTCTTTAAAGTATTCAACTCCTTGCTCTGTTCGCCACCTCCTCCACCAACCCTGTTTATTGGCTGATGAAAGAGCCTCATTTTTCACAGAAAAAAATCGTAAACATCCGAAATGGATTTCCTGTACACCCTACCTCCTCCTAACAGCTACCAACTCCTACCACTGCACTGGCTAACCTATTGGTTAATCCTATTAATTGTACCCTAACTAGCTTCACCACTATTACAGAACAGGGACTTTTATCTCTCCTATCCAGGACACGTCTCACCACCAGCCCCCTTGACCCTATTCCCTCTCATCTTATTCCCACTCCCTCTCTTCACTCATTCCCACCTTAACATCTCTCTTTAACTTGTTCCTCTCCACTGGTATTTTTCCCTCTTCATTTAAACATGCTGTGGTATCCCCTATACTTAAAAAATCCTCCCTCGACCCATCTGCTCTTTCCAGCTACCGGCCTGTCTCCCTTCTCCCCATATCCTGTAGACTGTAAACTCTTTGGGCAGCAATAGCGTGATCCTATTGTATCACGGTATTGCTGTAAGAAACTTATTACTCTGTGTACTTATGTAATACCTGTGTGACTTTGTATAACCTGTATAACCCTGTATGTAATGTATGACTATGTAATTGTAAAGTGCCACGGAAGATGTTGGCACTAAATAAATCCATAATAATAAATAAATAGACAGGCTTATTTTACGAGAGTTGCAAAAATGTGCCTATGCTGTTAATTTGTAGTGACCATTCATACTCTAACTTTTTACTGGTCTATTACAGATAGAAATATTTAATTGGTTGCTGCAGATTAACAGCACAAACAAAAGGTTTTAACTCTTAAATAAGCCCCAATTTTTTTCTGCCCAAAACAACTGGATCCCCCAACCTAGTGGAAGGTGTCTAATGGTATCTGGATTGGTCATTTTGAATTCCCCTTGATGTTGGCCAAACATATTTTTGCCTGTGTATTATCCTTTATCCATTAACCTAATTATGATGGGCTGTCCGCTTCATAAATAGCTCTGGAAATACATGTAAGCATATGCTGTAATTTTTATAGTAGCCAATTGTTACCAACAGAAAAACAAGCATTTTTATAGCAGACAATCGTTGCTAGCAGAAAAACAAGCATGTATGTATTATGTAATTTAATAAATATGTTTTGTACTTGTGTTTGTGAAGGCTTTCATTCATCCAGGTCCAGATATTATGTGCTTGTGCTGACATTAGTAATAATAGTTGTTTTGTGTCACATGACTCTAAACTGAAGCTAATGTAGAAATATTAGCTGTGACCTGAAGTTCTGTGGCCTGTAGCCATGTACATGAAACGTCTCAATGATATCTGATATTTTTGTCAAACATGCAACTCAATCTAGCACCTGTTACAGGAACAGCTCAGACTTAACGCCGCTATCCAGGAATTACAGAGGAGGCATGAGACGGAAATATTCAACCTGCAAACAATGATTGATCGGATGACAAAGGTGGAGAATAAAACATGGAGTTTTATGCTGTTACTGTATATGCCAATATAAATATATAGGACTGATTAGCATTCAGAGTTTTAATAAGCGTGTCCTCCTGTTGGCCAGGCACCCGACTTGAATCTCCCTGTTATTTTACTTAGTGAGGGACACTAACTGTGATATCCAGTGCTATTTTTGCAGAGAGGTACAGAAGATACAGAGGGTAAAGACATGGTCGTTTGGGTCCTCACTGTGGGTACTTAAGAGGAGGGATTTCCTCCAAACAAAGAAATGTTATTGTTTATTTCCATTTAAATACAAATACATAGTTCTTTGGGCTATAATGTATTCAGAACTTTCACCCAGAATGTAGTGCTCTGCATTAGTAAGTTATGTGGTCAAGCAGGTTTCTATTGAAGTCATTCACTTTTATCATTCTCCCTGTAAAACAATGAACTTTGCTCCCTTTAATCTGTGAAAAATCAACTAAAATGAGAGGTTTTAACCACTTTTCATAGGGGTAATTGACTGGACAATGCTTATTTAAGAAAATTAATTAATTAAGAAAATTTAGCTAGAATTTCCATGTACTAAGAATTTTCCATCTCCCTTGTTAAAGCACAAGGAGCTTGCCTGAGCTTGCTGCTCAAATGTAGGGGGCTGAAACTGTATGGAAATCTGTAGTAAAATATTTTATTAACTCCCACAGGTACAGTATATAATTGGGATATAATTGCATAGAAAGGCTTACATTGCCATTATTTCCAATTTCTGAAATGTCAATAAGCAAAAAATGTGATTAAGGATTAATCTATTAATAAGCAAAAAAATTGTTATGCATTTAAATCTAAAGGTTGACCGCGATAGCAGGTATGTAGCTAGGAGAACACTCTTAGGTGGAGGAGTAGTTGTGCAATATATTTTTCAAACCTGAATTTAGAATGAGACTAAACCTAATAAAACAATTCTGTAAAAATTATCAATGATTATAAAGGGTGAACTTGTTTGTGTATGTGTGAAACATTTTAAAGGGGAACTGTGGTCTCCAAACAAGTTGAGTTTAAATGAAAGGCCAGTTTCCTACCTTTAAAACAAGCCATCAACAACCTCTCTACATGCTCCACAGCCCAAGATATAAAGAAATGACTGACCAGAAAGTTGATGGGTGGGAGGCTGACATGCGACATTCCTAAGGCTTCTCCTGCACAGTGCTGCCGGCGCGCACAGCCTCAGACTCCCTCAGTGTGTGAGGGAGACAGGAAGTCCCTCCTCCTCTCTGCTGTGTGAAGCCCTGACAGTGTAGGTACGGGAATCTCACTCTGCCTGAAAAGGCTGTTTCCACAGAGTTTTCTGTTGGGGGGGCTGAGTGGCCCACGGCACCGGTGAGTGGACGGGGCTTGTGCACCCGCGAGTGGGCGGGGCCACATGGGGCTGTTAGAGAATTGGCCATGGGGGGCCTGCAACTGGGGGGCTGCAAAGGGGAGGAGGAGACACAGGGCAGATTGACTGACATGATTTCAGAGCAGGAAGTGCAGGGGACCTGGTGATGTTGCTGCCATATCACACACAAAAATGTAAATATCTTCAAAACGATGCAAAATAAACAATGGAAATAAATTGCAAAAATTCTCAGGAGAGCAATTCCTATCAATTTACCTAAAGTCATTTTTAGACCACAGTTCCCCTTTAAAAACCAGAATAAGAAAAACATCCCACTGGCTAGCAGGGAATTCAGTTTCTAATATGTTGTCTCTGCTTTGCATGGAAAACAGAGTTGTCTTGTTTCTAATCCGTATAGCCATAGGTGTGTGTTGTAGATTTACATCTAAAATGGCCATAATATAACTATTCTCTCTTTTTTTCCCCTTAAGGACATTGATCAGCAAAAGACTGTGCAATCCAAGGAAAAATGCAGTAAGATGAAAGACCAAATATTTGAACTTTCACAAGTAAGTGTCCTCCTCCTGAGAATAACATGAACAGCACAAGCTATATCTTCATATTAATTCCAAGTGCTGGAATGGTGGCCACACAAAATACTGACTCTCTTGGCACAATATGGCCATTTTTTTTACTTACCAGCAGTTAAGACAATAGTTGTTGCTTGTGGGGTTATTTTGAGGAGGCAGCAAATGTACACTGTTATACAAGCTGTACAATAACCACTTTACATTGTATCAAAGTGTCTTATCTTCAGTATTGTCCCATGAAAAGATATGACATATTTGCAAACATGTGAGGGGTGTACTCACTTGTGATATACTGCATATCTTCATAATGCTTCTGGTTAATTCCAAGCTATAATCTATATCTTCATGGTTTATTTAATAAGAAACTTCTACATGCCATGGGATTCACCTTTAAACCATCATTTTGTTTGCTTTGCAGGAAAATGATCACCTTAAAATGAACCTGCTAGAGACCCAAACAAATATCTCTTTGCTTCAGACTGAGCTGGACAGATTAAAAAATGACATGGCCGATCAGCATATGCATCATAGCAGGTAAAGGAAGTGTGTGAAATACTGGACCAGGGAGATCTGCTCTTGGTAGCACAAACCAAATGCCAGCATTAAGAAATAACTGATTTATACTCAAAAACTAATAGGGAGATTAAGTACATTTTGTTAAATTCTTTGATTCTACCCATGAACCTGTAAACTATATATTGCAATATAATGTCCATATTCTAGTAATACAAATCCAGAACTTCCCCACCACAACCCCACAAAATGTCCCTTTTAGATTCTCCAAAAATGTGTTTATACATCTGCTGTTATAGGTGTTTACTAAAATATGTGGAATTGTAGGAGGGTGGGGGGAGTTATGTGGTTTGTCATTTACAGGTCTGTGAATGTAAGCTATGTCCTGCATTACTGGAAGAAGGAACAAGCTCCAGAAAAACAGTTGTCAGAGTTGTCAGAGGCTGATTAAAAAACATTGAAAAACAATGTTTAGGAGCTTCCAGATGTAATATGAGGATTTTAGTATTTAAAATGGTATCTTCACTGGTCAAACCCCCTTTTTCTATTCAGTTTTATTGAAGAATGGGAGGTAGAGGAGCTGTGTCTTACCTTCTATTCCTCAATAAAACCTTCAGGACCCAGGAACGAAGAGAAGGAACTTACAGATTGCTCTCTCCTCCGACGCTTCATCTGACAGTATTATTAGGGTGTCAAATATATTTACTTACGGTTAAATTGGGACTATGGTAAATAATATTGGGATTTTGGTTGTGTACATTACAGGGAGAAGGAATATCTGAAGAATATGGTTGAGGAAAGCAGAGTATTTAGCAGCCAAATCCAGATACTGAAGTGAGTATAGCATTCCTATGATTTTCCAAATTAGTAATAAATTGTGATTCTCACTCAATCTGCTCCTTTATCAGCTCCTCAGAATGTGGAATGTAGAAGTGTGATAATAAACACATAACTCACTGCATAGTGTGTACCTCTTTCTTTATTGGAATATTGGATAGGTTTAGGAGTAGAGAACCAACAAGAGTGTGGTAACATTTCTAAAAATCATGTTCATGGAGAAGAGCGAGAGAGAGAGGTTGGTTAAATTGTTCTAAAGGTCAATAACAAAATAATGTGTTTTATTTATAGTGAAGCCAACAAGTCTCTGTATGACAGCAATGACACAATGCGCTCTGCTCTCACAAACCTGGAAAATGAGAGAAAGCGGGTAAGTAAAAAAAAAACAACAAAAATACTCTGGGTGGGAAGCCATAATCCCTCCGGTTAGATCTCCCCACCAGAATTTAATATCGGGTTTGCAAACGTGGGTAAATCCACTGGAAAATTCGACTTTTGGGATTTCCGTTTTATTGATGGACAAGAGATAAAGGAGCTATTTCTTACTTCTGTTCTTGAATAAAACTAAAATGGCCAAAGTCGATTTTTTCGGTGGAGATACCCTTTATGGACCTAGTGGTTCAGGTCCTCACCCTGGGTGCTTTTATTAGGAGGGCATGGGGGTAAGACTTGTAATTGTTCTAATAAACATTAAAAGGACACTAAAGTGATTTAATTTACTTTAAGTACATGAAATATGTTTCTATTATTCACAAGGAGGTGAGAACACTTATTCCCACCTCCCTGTGAATAATAGAACACCCAGGAACACTACAACACTTACCTTACCGGCTCTCCACTCACAGATCCATCTCTGCTGTCATATGTGCTGTCCTGACCGAGTGCCTATCTTCGTTGCCAGTACAAAATATAGGGGTGTGACATAGTGCCTGACAGCTGAGAATAAAGCTGCTGGTAAGGTAAGTGTTGTTGTGTTCCTGGGTGTTTTATTATTCACAGGGAGGTGAGAATAATTGTTCTCACTTCCCTTTTTTACTGCAACATTCTTGCTCATTTTCAGTGAGCTCTGTATCCCAAATACTGGATGGCCTGCTTGTGACCTCTCTCTTATTAATATTTAATGTCAGAACACTTACAAAGTGCAAGAGCTCATCCTAATTGTACATTAAAAGACAAATAATTGGATCCTAATTGGATCACTTACGATTGCCCACTTTGGGAGATAATTTCCCGTGTGTATGTCTTCGCTCGGGCATCGCTCGCTGGCCATCCATTCATCAGGGATCCCAGGTGCGCATCACACTCGCACTCGTTTTTGGACAAAAATCCATGTTGCGGCCCTTTTTTTTTTTTTTTTTTTTTTTTTTTTTTTTTTTTTACGGATTGACCCGAGCATTACTGTGTATGCATTTCTGTCTGTAAACGGACGCGTTTGATTAAAAATATAGCAAAAACGGAGCACTAAAAGACCAAAACGGACAAAAAACACGGACTGTCAGTTGTGGTCCATTTTGTTCCGTATCCAGTGTGAACGTGGCCTTAGACTGTTTTCTATAGGGAAACCTTTTTTTACTTGCATAATTCCAATTTATATTATTTGGGATAGACTAATAGTGAATAAATAAACCAGTTTCTTGTATACTTCTAAGCATTTAATTAGTATAATAACTGTAATCTACTCAAGGTGAAAAGTGTTTATACCTTAGGCATCCTAGTTTTAATCCAATTTTAATGACATTTATTGATAGAAAGTAAAGGTTTGTTTTGTTTTATTTAGCAGTCATCCCCAAGTCGCCTAAGTGAACCATCTGTGATCACATATAGTAGGTGAGAAATAAAAATATCTTAATGTCAATATGGAGCCATATCCACTTCTATAAAATATATTTACTGTTCCGTTTCAGACGATAATCGGCCTGTGTGTAGGCACTTTATCGGCCAAAACGGTTGTTCGTTTGGAGATCGTTGAATGACCGACTTGGCAGATCTCCAAACGAATGACCGTTCCGGCCAATAAAACGGTCGTACACATCATGCGTCGCGGGTCAGCACCCGTGATCGGACGTGAGTACGAGCCTTAAGAGGTGTTCTTATAACACCTCTTAGCCACAATGCAATCACGCTTTGCATTCAAAAGGTCCTTAAAGGGGAACTGTGGTCCAAAAATGATTTTAAGTAAATTGATAGGAATTGCTCTCCTGAGAATTTTTGCAAATTTTTTTATTTTTTTTATTTTGCATAGTTTTGAAGATATATTTACATTTTTGTGCGTGATATGGCATCAGCATCACCAGGTCCCCTGCCCTTCCTGCTCTGAAACCATGTCAGTGGATGACAGTCAATCTGCCCTGTGTCTCCTCCTCCCCTTGCAGCCCCTCTCCTCTTGCAAGTCCCCCGGTCCCTCCCACTCATAGACCCCATAACCCCCGTCCCTCCGTTTGCATGCCCCCCTTGGCCCCTTCCCTTACAGTCTCGTATGGCCCCGCCCACTCTCGGGTGCCTTAGCCCCACCCACTCTTTGGTGCCTTAGTCCCACCCACTCGCGGTGCCTTAGTCCCACCCACTCGCGGGTGCCGTGGGCCACTCAGACCCCCTCCTACATAAAACTGTGAAAACAGCCTTTTCAGGCAAAGTGAGAACTCTGCCCGAAAATACTGTTTTTACATAGTGAAGAGTAGGGCTGTAAATTCCCTTACCTTCTCTGTGGGGATCTTCACACAGCAGGGAGGGGGAGGGACTTCCTGTCTCCCTCACACACTGAAGTCTGAGGCTGTGCTCGCTGTCGGCGAGGTGGAGGAGCAGCCTTAGGAATGTCACATGTCAGCCTCCCACCCATTTATTTTCTTGTCAGTAATTTCTTGTATGGAGATCACAGTAAAAAAAACTTGTATGGAGACCACAGTTCCCCTTTAACACCTGGCTGTGATATGCTAATTGGGACTTTCCAAGGTACATAATTGCCAACAGATTCTTGTACAACTCAGTCATTCTGAATTGAGAAAGCCAGTCGGATGACTAATGAAACATCTTCAAGGACTAAACATTAAGTCCAGTTGATCTAAATGAATACAACAGATATACTTTTTACAGATACTTATATTGAACATTTTTGAATTGATGGAATATCATTCTGAGAAATAATCTTAGGGCTAGGCCACACTGCTGCGATTTTTCTGCTTTTGCGTTTTTCAAATCATTGGAATCGCGGCAACTCGCCAAAAATGCGTGTTTTCAGGTGCAATGCGATTGCAATTTGCGTTCCGCATTTTAAATCGCAATCGCATGCATTTTCCAATACTTAATGAAAAAACGATTGCGCAAACGCAATAAAAACGCATGCGATTCCGTTTGCGTTGCAGTGTGGGCATGCCCTTAGATTTATCATTTGTTTTAAATGTTCTATAAATGTACTCCTTTTAACACAAAATAAAATAACAAAAAGAAAAACACATAATATACAATGCTTATGGTGTAGAGTCATTTTGGACAGGGTTTAGCGATGAAATATATGGGAACAATTTTTATAACAGATTCATATATGATTCAACTTTATTTTATTTATGAATTCTTCCTCAAATATATTGCCTGCATACCTTGAACCTTGTACACAATGTAGTGGATACCCTCCCACCCCAAACCGCTATATTTACAACTTTAAAATCGCTCTCCTTCTTAACTTACACCTCCTTGATCCTCCACTGTTCTGGTCCAGCTCCCCTGCCGGCCGGAACTGCAAGCAGGAGGCCGGACCTGCAGCCGCGGTTGTGATTGACTGAGAGGCAGCCAATCACAGCCGCGGCTGCCATTAATGAAAACGGCGCTGGAACGAGGAGGTGTAAGTAAAGAAGGGAAGCTATTGAAGTAATGAATAGAGCGGTTGGGGGTGGGAGGGTATCCCCTGCATTGTGGCACAAGCTTTTAAAGTTACACTACTGCCAGAGGGATCCGGAAGGAGGAAGAGAGAGGGGGGGAAAGGGCTCTACTGAGCATGCCTCATACCTTGATGAGGTTAGCCAAGCTACAGAAACAGGATGAGGCACTGACAGCTCCTACCCAGCAGTTTCCTGCACTTTGAAGAGGCATAACAGGAGAACCACAAGGAGCAGGGATGTAAGGTAAGGATTGTATTTTTTTTTTACAGTGGGGCCAGTAGTTGGTAAAATTTTAGTTTGGGGGTGGACATGCCCTTTAATAGTTTATTTAATATCTATTGTTTATACAGCAGCGTACAAGTAACCAGGACTTGATTACTGTTCAGTCAACAATATTGGGGAATTGTGTAAAATTGTGAAAGGGAGGGCGTTTCCTTTTAAGCATAAGTAAGGAACTATTTATTCTATCGCATGTTAGACCATGTGTGGCCGATAGTACACATTTCGTATTATTTTCACACAAAATTCTTCCCAATCACGCATGTTTAAAAAAATGTTATTGCACCAATACCGATCGTACATGACATGTTTAATTGGCTTCACCCAGTGAGAAGAGGGAGGAGCTGGTCTGAATGCCCTTGCAAAAGATTTTGTTATTTGTGGAATTACTTATAAAGTAAAATAGCATATATTGTTATACACCACAGTATTCAGGATTTAAATCAAAAAAACTTAAGCTGAATTTTTCCTTTAATAATACTTATTATGTAAATACTGGGAAAAGTATATGGTAATAAATACAATTTAATGGTAAGCTAATACTCATTTATACTGTACCTTTAGGGCCCATATCTCCATATACATTCTTTATTCTATTTATAGCTATGTAGCGGATGAAGATCCTTACAGGAAATTCTCAGAAGTGGCCACTTGGGCTGATAAATGTATGGACAGTGGGGTATCATTACCACGCAGCTTAGTCTGCAGTGATTTGGACAGTGAATTTGGAAGTGTACACAGCAATAGCTCAGAGGAACACTGGGATGGAAGTATCCATTACATGAACTCGGAATTGGAGGTAAGACTAAAATTCTTAATAAGCTGCTTGCTAATTACAACTGGGGTATAATTCATACAGACGGCACTGACCCGTAACAAAGCCTCGTACACACGCCCGATTGGATGCATGACCCCCTGAGCGGCGTTTTGAATGATAATTGCATGTGTGTATGCATTCGGTCAGTGTTCGAATAACAACACACATTTATTCACTCATAGTGCAAGAAAAAAAGGCAATGGGCAGTACTCCACCCTTTCTCAATCCTGAAATCCAAGTGACCATATTCAACATTTTATACACTAGTGTATCACACCTAAAATGGGTGGGACTTAACAAAGAGCAGACAGTGCAAGCAACCAATACTGACAATATAATCAAATTAACCCTGGTTACATATCCAAAAGGAAATCTTAAAATTCACCTTATAAATATCATCTAATGAAAGCATTAATGTGTTACCTTGTAAAAGTGGAATGTTTGAATAAAGTGCTGCTGTGCTATTTCCAGTATTATAACAATGAATTCTTGTGGATTCCACTATACATCATTTTGTGTGATATCCAATAGTAAAGAGTGATATAATAACAATACCTATCATGTATATCTATTTTTCTCCTCAACTATCCACTAATAGGTTCCTAATATCAAAATATAATTAACATTAAATTTCTTTATAAAATTTAAAAACACATTTATTTATTAGTATAAAAGTTATCATGTTAAAAGCATTAGATATTCTGGTCACTAGGTCTATTCTTGCAGATATACCATTCCCTAGAATCCCTATTTATACCCCTGGCATATATCGTATCCAGTTTATGAATCCACTTTATTTCAACTTCTTGTATTTTCTTAATCTGTTCCCTCCTCTCCTAAGGGGTAAAACCTGATCGATGACCTGAAATTTTAATTGGCTTATTTTATGTCTTACTGTATATAAAATGATGTGATACTGGTAAATGTGTTAAATGTATATGTATTGATGACTTGTGCTGTGAAATTCTCTTTTATTTTCGGAGTTGTTTCCCCTACCTATAACAACCCACAGGGACATTTTAAAATGTATACTACATATGTTTAATCACATGTAAACTGATGTTGTATGAGGTACTTTCTTCCAGTATGTGGGTGTGTGAAAAATTCTCCCTTAATTACACTATTACAGTGTACACTTCCCAGGCATGGATGTGTCCCCTTTCTATGTGTGTTACCCATTCCTCTCAATGGTACTCCAGTGTTCCAGTGTCCATCACATGTGTTTCTTGCTCTCGGGGCCGTGCACAATGAGTATGGACCATAAGAGACATTAGTAGAACAATGACTGTAGTAGCATCAGTAGAACAAAGAATGTGCCTTAGTGCCAATATCAAGATTTGTCTTTCTATGCATTATGAGAGCAATGTTTTACAAACACAAGTTATTAAGATGCAATATTCTCTGTTATCTTTCCAGACAGAAGTGGATGGAAAACTAAGATGGACTTCTCGTCCTCCAAGTCGTGCAGAATCTTTTGCTTCATCAAAGAGAAAGCTTCCTGCATTTACACCTAAAGTGAGTTAGCTAATTAGTACAAACATCACGATGAAAGACCTCTTGGAAAAATAACCCCTTAGCATCACTCGCAGCATATTGCAATAACCAATAAACAAAATATAAAGGCACGGATCAAAATAGCCATGCCTAATAAAGTAAAAAGAGTAACCCCTTTTCTGCCACAGAATTTGGCTAGTCTAACTTATTGGTCTTTAAAAAAAAAAAAAATCGAAATAGGCTAAAGGAGATTTTCATCTACTTCAAGCTGGTCGGTGATTTGGGGTAAATTTTGTATTTTTTTTCCCAGTAGTTTTTATAGTAATAACAAGACCAATTGAACATTATAAAATGAATCTACATGCAAGCATTCAGGGTTAAATATTTGCTGACATTTCCGTATTTCATTCTTTTATAAATAGAGCCCTGCATTTTTCGCTGGGCACACATTAGTGATAAAGGGCAGATCCTGTCAGTGGCAACGGGATTGGCCTGTTATATCTAGTTTGTGTACCACAGTTCCAAGTATTACCGAGGGCTGACGAACGTTCACAGTCAGCCTCTGGATCACTCGGAACAGCCCTAAAATTTTACTCGCTCACTGTCGTCTCATATAAAAACATTGAGAGTTGGCCACATTTGAAGGAAATGTGCAGTCCCAAGCTTTCTCCCTATGCTTTACCATGGTTAACATTCAGGACTGTATGTAGGGGGATCTTTAAAATACTAAAAAAAATGTAGAGATCTTTCACGTGTGTACCCAACTTAAATATCTATTTAATTATTTCTCTAGCCATGCTGAGTTGCAACATGAACAATTTATATTGTACTGAGAAGTAGGAAATTATTAGTAATATGATGATGGATTCCTACTATATGATGAATAGGATTGGCATTACCTACCATGGTCCTCTGCAGTTGGTAGAGGGAGGATCAGTGATCAGATTTTAAGGCTTGTATTAGTGTTTTAAAGTCAAATACATGTACATGGTACACTCTAAACTTGCATAAACATCTACCTTGTAGACTCCACCTATTATTTGATGTTTATTACAGTAAATGGTTTTCCATCTTTTAAAATTGACAACATAGTATGTATAGTATGTCACATTCGGTGCAGTTAGATTTTATTTAAAATTAGTGATATCCTTGTTTGATAATATCCAATGTTCATTGTTGTGGTGAACTGGAAAAAGGTTTTAACTATTCCCCCATCTACATAAAGTAACAAATAAGGCGAAATTACAGCTGGTTTCTGTAATACAGTGGGAGGCTATACTGAAAGCTTTTCCATTTCAAATTCATGTCCAAACATAGTTGTACTGCCGTAGGGAAGAGGTGTGTCAGTCTACTTAACACCAGAGATAACGTGCAGGAATAGGCTAGGCAATCTTTAAGTCATTATGTTCTATCTCCTTTCAGGTAAAGTGACTCATGTTGCATTTTTTACAGAAAAATGGCTTGAATCTGGAAGAGGGTTCTGAGATGTCTAGTCCAATTTATAGACTTGTACTTGCTGGTGATGCTGGTTCAGGGAAATCCAGTTTTCTCCTAAGGTTGTGTTTGAATGAGTTCAGAGGAGACATTCCCACAACACTAGGTGTGTGTCATTCTTATTTCATTTCATTAGTCTCTGAGAAATCCCAAAAGATCACTAATACTATTTAGTAAATATATTTGTTTTTATGAATGTTTTCCGAATAATGTAATAATTTCCCAAGTTAGCAGAATGTAATTATTTGAAAGGGTTTTACCGATTACTTCCTGGGTCACAGCATCCAAAGAATATCATGTAACATTCCAGGGCATATGTAGGGAAAAAAGGGACATGGCCTAAGGAGACTGCTCCCAGTCGACCAGTTAAAACGGCAATGTAGAAATATCTTATGTTACATAAAACATATTGTGTTTATTTTCACATTTGTAAAATAGTGTAAATCGTTTCCATATAAGGTGCTAATCGCACCCTATTGGATCCCCTATTGAACAGTTTTTTTTTACAGGTGTGGATTTTCATATAAAGAAACTCCTTGTTGATGGTGACCATACGACATTGCAGATCTGGGATACAGCTGGCCAGGAGAGGTATGTATGGCACTTGTTTGGCTGGTTGCTGTGGGTATGGATACTTTACCTAAAAATCTTAGCGATTAGGTCATGGGAAAATGCAGCACTGAGCTGTGCAGAACAGTCACCATCTGACCAAACCATGGAATTACAAACAACCCCCGGGTAGCATTGTCCAGTGTACAAGATATGTTCTTAAGGTAAGGTTCCACTATCACGCACATCGGCGCATGCAGGATTTTTGCAATGCGCGTGATACTCCGTGTGCACTGTGTTCCAGGTCATGTTATTGGCACGCATGCGAACCAACAACGGACCAGACCGCAGCACAAATAGTGTAGCATTGCATTGGTAATGCAAACCAGAAGCGTGATATCGTTGTGCCAAATTCAGGATTCTGTTGGTTTATTGTATCTTATGATCACATACAAAAAACTAATTTCATATTACACTATATGGTTTAACCCCTGGATAATCATGCATAGTGAATAATCCAAATAAGATCTATCTATAAAAAATCTAGATTTACGTAGATAAACATTATCCTTCTGTTTGTTTATAATCCAAGATTCCGCAGTATAGCAAAGTCTTATTTCCGCAAGGCACACGGTGTTCTTCTAATGTATGATGTTTCCTCTGAGAGAAGCTTTCTCAACGTGCGACAGTGGATAGAGGATATCAAGGTAGGAGAGCATCTCAATGACCACATTATTAAAGTAATAAAATAATCACACTATTCTACACCAGGGATATGCAACCACTAGCCCTCCAGATGTTTTGAAAATTGCAACTCCCAGCATTCCTCACAAGCAATAGCAAATGTAATAGGCGAGGACAGCTAGGGAATGCTGGGAGTTGTAGTTTTCAAAACATCTGGAGGGCAACGGTTGCCTATCCTTGTCCTACACAGTATTCATGCTGCAATTGTTGTAATTAACATGCATTTAATAATAATTAAAGGGGGTGTTCACTGAAAGTAAACCTATCCTTTTTCACACTAATGGAAGAACGGGAGGTAAAGAAGTTAAGTCTTTCCTCTTGTTCTTCAATTAATCAAACAGGAACCGACAGACAGAAGGTTAAACTTACCTGAAATTGAGTTCCTCTGCTGCTTCATCTGACCGGTCCTGACTATATCCAGACGCGTATAGTATAAGGGAACGTGGATGTAGTCGGGACCTGTCAGAGGAAGCATTGGAGGAGCGCAGTTGTAGGTAAGATATTTTCAGTGGACATACCCTTAAATCCCTATAAATACATTGATGGGACTTTCTTCTTAATTTAGTTTCTTTCATACAGAGGATGGACCTGAGAGAACTATTTACTATTGTTACATCTCTAGTTCTCAAACAAAAGGGGCCTATACCTGCACCAATACCAATGGTACGATTGTGACATCGTAGGTCAGCATTGGTCCCATGAAAATGTTTCTACTGTGTCCAATAGGAAAAAAAATATCAAAAAATCATGTGATCTTTCATATATGGCCCACAAATATCCTGATATAGGATATGGGATTGGTGCGTGTGTGGGCCACTTAACCATTTTTCTGATCCTGGGATGTGCTTGGTATTGGGCATGACAGCCAATGAATGAATACTAAGCACAAATATTGGCACTTTATTAATTCAGTGTTCCTATTTGATTACTGCGCATTATGGACACCGCTTCCTGAGATATGAATTGCATTGGCCTGCCTAGAAGTCAGATACAAATGAAAATATGTCTAACATAAACATTCACCTTTGAATTGCCAAGTTACTGTGTTGTGCTGCTCTAGGATGCTGTGTGTAAGCAGTGGTAAATATAGACTTGTTTTCTGATGGTCTGATTCAAATTATTGAGTAGTGTTTTGTAGCCTGATTCACTCTTTTTTATGTTAAAGGATTCCTGTGATAAACCTATCCCTATGATGCTAATTGCCAACAAAACAGACCTAAGAGCTGAACTGGGAGGAATCCCAAAATCTGTAGGGGAAAAGTTGGCCATGGTATGTAATCGCGTTACAAACATGTTTCAGGTTACTGATGTTTAATATTTTCCAAGACCAAAGCTGGTTCAGTATTTAATGTTGGATCACTTTATTACAGGGGTGTGGCTCCCTCTTCTGTGAGACCAGTGCAAAAGATGGCACCAATGTTGTGGAAGCAGTTTTGCACCTTGCTAGGTAATTGAAAAATACAGGGTATTGCTCTTGCTGGAATCATGGAAGCACATGCAGGGCGATGAACCGAGAGCCGCCATCGGCAACCTGGTGCTGTTGTGCGGTTAACTTTCTTGTTGGCCACGCAGCCGCTGCAATGAAGGAGTTTAAGTCAAGCTAACCGATATAACCGTGTCTAGCTTAAAAAAAGGCTTTCACGGACAGGAGCGCTACGCCCGTTGGTGCATCGCCCTCATGGCATTTAAAGTCCATGGTTTATTGTGTGTAATAAAGAAAAGCTGCAAACACATTTCTGGGCTTCTATCAAATTTACTGTTCTTTATTTTTCTTCTTTTATTCCGCCCTTTAATTGGACTTTATCTCCTCCCACAGTTTGAGATAGAAACGAAAAATCCAGGACATACGCTATCTTCTTGCTAAGGAATCCGTGAAAGCCTTTTTGAGCTATCGGCAAATTTACTGACATTTTTTTGGGCAAAGAGTATAACCGACAGGCTAAATCAACACTAAAAACACTCTTGATTGCATTCCGCTGTGTCACAACATAGTGTCTCTCTGACATACCAACAATTTCAAAACAAGTCCTTTAAACTACAAAATAAAACCACAATAATCAAAATACTGTATTACCCTACAAACTTTGAAATAAACATGCCCTCTTTCATCACAATAAAATTACAATTACACCGTCACTACTTAATTTTAAGAGCAGCATAACCCCCTAAACACAATTTTTGCTATACTTACCTCTACTAAAAATTCTAACATTACTTTCACAGCAACATGTAAACTATGTTGCACAGCAGCAGAGCTATAGGCCATGATTTACCCAGAAGCTGCAGAGGAGAACTTTCCCTTTCTAGTTCTTTGTAAATTATTTATACATTTAGTTTGCCTTTGTAAATTCCTCTGCTTTTTACAGTCACACCAATTCACAACCATGCACATATTCACAATCTTAATGATTGTGGCAGACACTCCATACAAAGCACAGGGAGATCATATAACTTCTTGCAGGAGTAGCTGAGGGTTTAGATTTGAACCCATGGCCAAACACTGCAATTTGTCATTGGTAACTACAGAGCCACTCTGTTGCCTAGAGTATTTATCTATAACATATTGTTTTGTGACTACAGTATATTGTTTTATAGGCTATATACTAATATGTTAGGCACTAATTAAGAGAAGCAATGAATAAAACATATGTAGCTCAGAAACTTCTAATTAAAATTGGTTTCTAATAACTGCAGGGCTTGCTGTGGGTAAGAAATTTATTTTGACTCAACTAATCCCCTTAATACAGGGAAATAATAAGTACCTTATTGGGTGAAATAAATATAGCAATCCTAAGATTGAGCCCTGGTATGAAGGAGTAGGGTTACCTTCACCCAGGTGTATCTCTTGAAATGGAAAGTGTTTAATTAGCAGTTTCTGAGCTACAGTGTAGCGTGAAAAGTAATGACTATTGAAGTGGCCCATAAATCAGGAAAAGGGCAGTGCACCTTCCTTTCCGCTTTACCGTCCACCTTCCTTTCCGCTTTACCGACCATGTTACCTTTAATATAGTAACTGTTGCATCACAGGAATGGGAAAGGTAAAAAGAGAGAGTGCTCCTTGTTGCAATTCAGTTATTATTTTATAATTCCCATACCCAACTCTTTGCTTTTAAGTCTGGGAGAATGTGTTTTAGCCAGAAAATGTTTTATAATGATCATATTTTGTTTTCATCTTGCAGAGAAGTAAAGAATTGTGTAGACCTGGAGGCTGAAAACAAGGAACCAGTAGCCTTGCTCAGTATTCAGGACAAGAAAGCAAATTGCTGCAAGATTTGACCTCACCATAAGCTGCATTGCATTTATTACAAAATGAACATTAAAATAGAACCGGACCTGCTCACTGTGAAAGTCTCACTTTCTAGCATTTCTAATAGATTTTAAGTGAAATTTAACTGTAAGTCAGCCCATTGGCGGTATGAAAAAACGAGCTGTCACAAGGGAGAACAAAACTTTCAGATTGTTTATGAAGTAAATGTTTATTCAATGTAAATTATTCTTATCTTTCCACTGCCTGTAATTCCATAAATAACCTCCGAGATGATAATAGTCTGATTTGGTACCAAAGATTATTAATGATGGTAGAAAGTTTCATGTCAAATATTTATTTTAATACTTAAAATTGTGTGTTTTGTCAAAGCAGAACAAACCTGGTGGGATATGGCAAAACGGTTACCAAATAACACTCCTCTATGAGGTTTTTAATGTTGTTTCCTATAAAAGTATTTACTGCTGCACAGATGGGGTTCCTATAAGTCTATACTGGGGCACAGTGTGTCGGGGGGTTACTTTTTCTCCAAAGCATTTATTTTGAAGGAATTTCTAATTATTTAATATGCTGTTTACAATTACAAATTAATAATGGAAAACTGAGAAAAAAAGACCCGTAGCAATTATGTATAATGTTTTTCATGTGATTTTTTTTTTTTAATGTAAATAAATATTTTAATATTTGTTTAAAATGCTTCTTAAATAATGTGAGTAAAGTTATCAATCATTCCTAAATATTTAGACACATTGAGGGGAATCATGGGTACACACCCCCATTCTGTAAGAAATCTGCCAAATAAGATTTGTTGTCTTATATAATCAGCCCTTCATGGAGAATAAAGGTTAACTAAAGTCACCAGACAACATATATGTCACTATAGAAAGAACGTATTCACAATGATACAACTAGCTTTGTCTAGCTGCCGGGGTGCTCCAGTAGCCGATAACAAATATATTAAAAATCCAAAGCACTCCACGGATAAAGCAACTCTTTAATCAGCAAACAAAAGGTAGGCCTATGCGTTTCAGCCCATTAGTTCCGGGCCGTCATCAGGCCCGGAACTAATGGGCTGAAGCACATGATTTTGACGATTTGAAGTGATGTCAGTTATGAGCTCTAGAAATTCCTGAGATCTGCCATGTTTGGATTCCAGAGAGGAGATTTACATGAACTTTAAGCCTTTAAGCTTTTAGTTCAAGCCATAATTCCTTTAATGCATTGATTGAAGACCAGGAGGTAAAGGAGCTATGCCTCCTGTTCTTCAATAAATTTCAAGGGGCGATGGTGTGTATATTTACCTTGTGCACAATCCACCGCTGGCTCCATTGAAAATTCCAGACCGCTTCTGGATTTAGTTTAACTATAGCAAGCATGCACGACAATGCACGCTATAGTTAAACTAAACCCGGAAGCAGTTGGGAATTTTCAGTGGAGCCAGTGGTGGATCGTGCTCAAAGTAAATATACACAACTTCGTTCCTGGATCCTGGTCATTTGATTGAAGAACGGAAGGTAAGGCATAGCTGGTTTATTTTTTACTATAGGACTGTTATGATTTGCATTTCTCTCCATTAATCTGTGCCTGATTTTAGTTTTCACTTCTCCCTCACTGAAATGTGGAACTCTTTCAGTGCTTCTAAAAAGTGCTTAATTGGGATTATGAAAGTTGGATGAGTGACTGATAAACTGTACAGGACACAAGGGCAGATATATCACAATATACACAGTAAAATTACTAATTCAAATTTACAACATATATATAAATCCCTGGTAATTTTGTTATATGGATTAAAGGAATAATATACTTCCTTAAAAATGTTTTCTTTTTTTTTTAACAAATCTTTAAATAGGAACACTTGCTCTTATCTTCCATATTGTCTTACAAGCCTAGATAGCAGAAGATCCACTCTCCTTCCAACCTGTCGTCAGACCACTTTGCAGACGCATGCCTCTGCGTTGTGAAATGGGGAGTGTCAGAGATGTGACCGGGAAGGACACAGTGCAAGTACAATAAAAATGGTGTTGTGAAACTATAACGGTACAGTATTAGAAGCACAAGTTTAAATAATTGGCTAGGGTTCCAACCACCAGTACAGGCAACTAAGGGGGAGATGCAATATATTTTTCGCAATGTATTAATCACTTTGCAACCGTTAATACATTGGGACATGGTGTAGGCAGTGTTACCTTCGCTAACAAGTTAGTACATAGGTTAGCGTGATTTTAGCGCTTATTTTCTCGTAAGCGTGGGATATTGCATCTCCCTGTAAGTGTGCGGTGTTTAATGTAGCCTAAGGCACATACAAAATGATTTAATAAAGATAAGTCCACATACTGCTCCTTTATAAATGTGGCCTGAAGTCTGCCTTTATACAAAGCATTAGCCCACTAACCAACCATAGATAACGTTCAAAACGTACCTCATAAATAAATATTTTTTTGTAAGGAACCGCATGGAAGGGGAAAAGTAGCTATTCTGTATTGTTCATGGTTGGCTGTTCATTGGCTAGAAAAAAAACTTCAGGATAACACCTGCTTTCAAAGTCAGGAGTTTCCATATGGGTATGGAGACATCTTGGGTCCAGGGGGCATAGTCAATTGTTAAAGATAACATAGACAGAGACATGTATGGTAGCAAAGAGGGAACCTTAGTTACAGAATCCAATGCATACATGTATGTGGCGGTGATCAGAGGAGGAAAGCTTTAACGTTCGGTGTAAAAATAAAAGGTTAGTTAAGTCATTATGTAGGACAAATTGTGATACCCTGTGATTGTGAGGTAATATAAAAATATTGTTCAGGGTACTGATTTTTCCTTAAAGGCCCTGAGTTCTATAAGGTGTGTGAAGTCACATAGGGCCATATTCATAAAGCCGCGATATCGCTTTTTAGCGATACCGTGACTTTAATGATCGGTATCGTAAATTTAGGATTGTTAAACCGATCGTTAATCCCTGACCGCTTTAACGATCGTAAAATTACGATACCAATCGTAAATCTACGATAACGTAATTGTAGATTTACGATCCCCATAGAATACCATTGCGCTAGTTTACTACCGCACAGTATTCTATGATCGAACGTTCATTAATTAACAAACGTTCGGCCGTAAATGTACGATCATGATTGTAAATTAACTAACTGGCGGTATCTCTAAAAAGTGATACAGCGGGTTTATAAATATGGCCCATAACCTCAAATGCTGAAGCCCTTCCCTAATCGAGGCCTGGATGTTCAAGAGAAGGTGTTCAGTTATAGTTTACCAATTGGATGTGCACTTTTGCATCCTGGCCAAGTAACATGCTCTGTGGTCTACTCCCATTTGGACCCTGTAATCTGTAATTCAGTCTCAATCCTCTTCATTTTACTGTATGGCAGAAAGAGGACTACACTTTTGAGGACCGTTTAGATCTCACGTGCCAAACTCAAGGCCTGCGGGCCGAATACAGCCCTTCTGGCTGTTGTTTGTGGTCCTGGTTACTGTATAGGATCCATGATCTATCACACTGCTATCCATTTGCTCGGTCCCAAGTAGTGGCGTAACTATAGATCTGCCTGCTAGATACTTTTTTTTTTTTAAACAGCGGGCTCATCTTTACTAAGATAGGTTCGATCAACTGTTTAAAAGCTGCTGATCGCGATAACTAGCAGGTAGATCTATAGTTAAAGACTGCTTGGGACTGCACAAATGAATAGCAGCATAGTTAAGCACTAGGCACAAGCGTGATAGAGTCCCAATCCTGGACCTGTATTTAAAAAAAAAAATAATAATTTGGCCCAACACTTTGTCTTTTTGATTTTGGCCCCTTATGTGATTGCGTTTAACACCCCTGGTTTAGATTGAGTTGATCTCTGTGGTCTACTATTCCCAGCTGTTGGTCGTGCTGGAAATCACAGACAATGATTGTTGATCATTAGAACTTTTTTTAGTAGACTCCACAAATCGCTGGCCAATGACCAGCAGAATCCAGCAATCTTATTTATGATGGGGTTGATGGTGGCAAATTGCTGGCATTAAGCTGCCATACATCAGACAGCATAAGCTGTTTTTCCATGTTTTCTTTTTCAGGGCCATCAACAGATGGAGCGGAATTAAATAGTGGATGTTGGCTGCCCTCTGGGACGTGCATTGAACTAGTCTACAATGTATGTATTTAGCTTGTCATCCATTATAGGGGGGGATTTTAAATACGGGGGTTTTATGCTAAAGAGCAAACTTTTTAATTATATCAATTATTTGTCTAGGTTTGGTCTCAATTCTACATATACATAGTAACATAGTAATTAAGGTTGAATAAAGACATTCGTCCATCAAGTCCAACCTATTCCCTTTTTTTTTTTTTTAACCCTACCTAACAGTTGATCCAGAGGAAGGCAAAAAACCCCAGCTAAAAAGGGGGGGAAAAATTCCTTCCTGACTCCAAACGGCAATCGGAAAGTATCCCTGGATCAACCAGATCTATATGCATTAATACCAGTAATTCTCAATATTTTTTAGTTTTAGAAACTTATCCAGGCCTTTTTTATTCAATGAACTTGCCATTACCACCTCTGCTGGAAGACAGTTCCACAGTTTCACCGTTCTCACTGTAAAGAAACCTCTCCTAACTTGAAGATGAAACTTCTTTTCTTCCAACCTTAAAGGATGTCCACGAGTCCTCTGATATGACCTATTAGTGAACAATGCACCAGAGAGTTCACTGTATGGGCCATTAATATATTTGTATAAGGTTATCATGTCCCCACGCAACCGCCGCTTCTCCAATGTAAACAGCCCTAACTTGTCTAATCTGCCTGCATATTCAAGCTCCTCCATTCCCCTTATTAATTTAGTTGCCCTTCTCTGAACTGCCTCAATTTCCAAGATGTCCCTTTTGTATATGGGATTCCAAAACTGCACCGCATATTCCAAATGTGGCCTTACCAGTGCCTTGTAAAGAGGGAGAATAATATTTTTCTCTCTTGATTCCATTCCCCTCTTTATACAAGACAATATCTTGCTGGCTCTAGCTGTTGCTACCTGGCATTGTTTGCTACAGCTAAGTCTGTTATCTACCAGAACCCCCAAATCTTTTTCCATTTCAGATGCACTTAACACAGAGTTATTTATGGTGTAGGTGGCACAGGGATTATTAAATCCCAAATGCATCACCTTACATTTATCAACATTGAATCTCATCTGCCATTCTGCTGCCCATTTTGATAATCTATCTAGGTCTGCTTGCCGCACTTGCACATCATTGGAAGTTTCCAAAGCTCTGCATAATTTAGTGTCATCAGCAAACACAGAGACCTTGCTCTCAATGCCCCCTTCTAAGTCATTTATAAACAGATTAAACAGAAGCGGCCCCAGTACAGAATCCTGAGGAACTCCGCTTAGAACTTTAGCCCACATAGATGTAGCTCCATTAACCACCACTCTCTGTTTGCGGTCCAATAACCAGTTCTCTATCCATGAACAAATGTTTTCTTCAAGGCCAACAGTCCTCAGTTTATACATTAGTCGCCTATGTGGCACAGTATCAAAGGCTTTTGCAAAATCCAAATATACCACATCCACAGCTGTGCCTGAATCTAACTTCTTACTCACTTCTTCATAAAAACCAATTAAATTTGTCTGGCATGATCTATTTCTCATAAATCCATGCTGACTACTAATAAGATGATCTCTGGAGACAAAGTCAAGGATATGATCCCTTAACAAAGTTTCCATCACCTTCCCTACCACTGATGTTAGGCTTACAGGTCTATAGTTACCAGGCTGTGAACGACTACCTTTTTTGAATATTGGTATTACATTGGCTTTTTTCCAATCCAGCGGCACATCCCCAGACAAAAGCGAATCTGAAAAGATGAGACACAGTGGTCTTGCTAGAACTGAACTAAGCTCTTTTAAAATCCTAGGATGCAATCCATCTGGTCCTGGCGCTTTATTGATATTAACTTTGTCTAATTGATTCCGTACCATATCCTCTGTTATCCAATGTGAAAACTCTTCATTTCCTCCCTGCACATTGTTACAATCCCTACTGTAAGGATTCTCAACAGTAAAAACCGATGTAAAAAAACGGTTTAGCAGATTAGCCTTTTCGGCATCCTCTACAACCACCTCAGCTCCATTATTTAATGGTCCCACATTCTCAGTCCTCATTTTTTTACCATTTATATACTTAAAAAACATCTTGGGGTTGGACTTGCTTTGTTCGGCAATCCGTATTTCATTTTCTATTTTAGCTAGTTTAATTGCTTTCTTGCACTCTTTATTACAACTTTTGAAGTCCCTGTAAGCCTGTTCTGTGCCTTCTGCTTTCAAAATTTTAAAAGCCCTTTTCTTTTTTTCCATTTCCCTTTTTACCTGAGCATTAAGCCATGCAGGAGTGGACCTAATTTTTTTACACTTGTTTCCTAAAGGTACCGATTTGGAAAAGTTATAGTTTAATATCCCTTTAAAAGTGCTCCACATCTGCTCAGTATCTTTACCTAGAAACAGTTCCCCCCAGTCTATGAGCAGGAGCGATTCCTTTAAAAGCATAAAATTAGCTTTCCTAAAGTTAAAAGGTTTTGTTAAGCCAGTGCACTTTAGTTTTCTGCAACCTATATTAAATGACACTATATCATGGTCACTATTCCCTAAGCTTCCCATTACCTTCATCTCCAAAATGAGCTCTGGGTTATTAGATATCACCAGATCCAACAACGCATTCTTTCTAGTAGGAACTTCTACCATCTGTGAAAGAAAATGCTCATATAGGAATCTCATCCTATTGTAAAGTTCACTTAAAGGATAAGTGCACTGTATTTTTAATTTGTTGTTAGTGGGTAGCTGCAACTTGATAAAATAATGTGGTGGTGTGGTTTTTTTAGCTATCCCCCTCCCCTGCCCTACCTGCAGCTGTTAAACCTCCTTTCCCTGGCTCTGTGATAATCTTCCTGTAGCAGGACCTCCCCCACGCAATTTAGTCAGCCAGTTACTGTGCTCAGCCTCATAATCCTGCTCAATCAGTGTTGCGCCTGTATAGTTTGCCAGCCTACTGCAATGTAATATTCATACGCCCCAGAAGCAGTTATCACCTGAAGACAAAGTACTGGAAAACGCCAATCTTTTAAATATTTGCTTTGGGTTAGAAGTTGGGATTTACATTATTTTTATTCCCAATACTGAATTAGCATTATTGTTCTAGCAATCTTTAAAATAGCCACTAGAGGGCATATGATGCTAAAAATTAGCAAGAGTTTGTCTCTATTAAACTGTTTCTGCTATAATCAACCTAGCATACCCAATTGTGCTCTGGTCTTTACGGTAGTAGTTAACATTTTTCAGACTGGGGGAATGCTTGACGAAGCAAATGTATTTTTAAAATTTTAAAGTACCCTGGGTGAGGACCTAATAAGCTAGGTCCTCACCTGTGTTAAGTGTCTATGGGCCATAAATTTACGACCGAACACTCATTAATTAACGAACGTTCGATCGTAGAATATCGTTAGGTAGTAAACTACTGCAATGGTATTCGTAAATTTATGATCGTTAAACTGTTAATCTCCGATCAGTTTAATGATCATAAATTTAAGATACCAATCGTTAAAGTATTTGATGAGACTAAAGGCTTTATAAATATGGCCATAAGTCCTGCACTTACCTCTTAAACCTGCGATTGTTGGCACGCTCTTCTCTGCCTCCCACTCCCTCCTGACACCAGTAGGAAGACAGCCTTCTTAAACAGGGAGTCTTCCTATTGGTAAGCCAGCGGCACATAAGTAGGAAGTGAAGAAGAGCATTACCAGAAATGGCAAGTTGAAAAAATGCAGGATGCTTTAACCAAGGGGTAAGGACCTAGTGGTTAAAGAGCATCTATAGTGAAAATATTAAATTCCTTCAATGCAACACTAAAATAAGTTAATACACACTCAGGACTAGGCCACACTGCTGCACTTTTTTTTGCGTTTTTTCCATATTTTTGAAAACGCGGCAACGCACCGAAAACACGCATTTTCGGGTGCGTTGAAAAAACTGCATGCGCAAATGCAACAAAATCGCACATGAAATTGCATGCGATTCCGTGTACGTTTGCGTTGCAGTGTGGCCGTGCCCTCAGGGAGATTCAATAAAAGTTCTTATCGTTAAAAATGGTGCTAATTTTGTCCCAACCAATCAGATCTTATTTAACATTTGAAAGCTAACATCTGATTGGTTGGGACAAAATTAGCACCATTTTTAAAGGGCATGTCCACCCCAAAAACTATAATCCCCCCAACTACTGGCCCCACCATGTAGTGTAGTTTAATCCTTACCTCACATCCCAGCTCCATATGGTCCTCCTGTAGTCCCCCCCAAAGTCCCAAAAACTGCCCACCATATAGGACTCTGCCTCCTCAAGTGTCATTTGTCCTGGAGACACTCGTTGTGTGTGTAAGTGCTGAAGGGCAGTGAGTGTTTGCAGTTGGATCTCAAGTAGCAAATCACTACAAGGGGGATCACTGCAGACTTATCTTTACTTCCCTCACTCTCTCTGCTTCTGTTCTTATCTTTATAGCTGAGCATGAAACAGCAAGGTGAGAGTATTTAGCAGTCCTGGTTTGCCAAATGGTTTGATTAACAGCACAAGCAGGCAGAGTGTATTGTAATTAGTTATTACTTGTATAGCTCAAGACAGGAGAGAAATCTGAGGAAAGTAAATGTACTCTGGGGGGTAATTAAAGAAGACATTGGGGGAAAAAAAAAAAACATTTTGCCACTATAGATACCCTTTAAACTTTCAAATGGATAAAGAAGAGGATTGGGGCCAAGGTGAGTATAGTTGTCCTTTAATTTTAGACTCTTGTGCAACCAAGATGCATTTTCCAGTGTATAGTTTTTATAGAATTTTAATATGATATTTGAGTTACGAGTTAGGTTGGCAAAAATATAAACCAAAATTTAGGGCCACAGTCACAATGCTCAGTATGAGAAGCAATACTCAAACTCACAGAAAAAAATTACTTTATTAAATATTCAACTGGATTCATTGCAAATACAAAAAGGCTACTTCCATATTAATGGAGAACCTTGTGATGTTTTATTTCCTCAAACCATTTTATAAAGCTGACTATTGCTAGTTCATCATGCAGTAGAAAGCCATGAACTGGTAATGGAAGAAAACAAAGGAAAGATCTGTGCAGGAGAAGATTAAAGTGGTATATTTATAATATGTACATGAGGCAGCAAAGGACCTATGCTACTTGTTTATGGAAAAATAAAAACACACAATGCACAGCAAAGACTGCACTGTGGTTAAAATAAAAAAGTCTTGTCCAGCAGAAATTCCATTTCCAATCAAGCTTCTGCCTTAATTGCTAAATTCCACGTTTGCTATTTATCATCTTTCTTCTCCATAGCCTTTTTTTGCTTTTCCTGCATTATTTGGGCATCTCTACAAACAGAGAAACAAACAGCAGATGAAGTCATGTAACAAAGCTTTTTGCATTGGATTTTTCAGTAAAAGTTAAAACATTAACCGGGAGATTCAATAAAAGTTCTTATAGTTAAAAATGGTGCTACATTTGCCCCAACCAATCAGATGTTAGCTTCCAAATGTTAAATATCAGATTGGTTGGGGCAAAATTAACACCAATTTTAGCAATAAGAACTTAACAAATAACCCTGAAAATGCACAAAATTGGATAGTATTAAACAAAGTTGATTACTGAAAAAATGCATTTACTATATATACTAGAGTATAAGGTTTTTGGGTTTTAAAAATAGTCTGAAAACAAAGACTTATACTCGGACCACTCATCTCTACTCGGAGCCTGTATCACTTCCTGGCATAGTGAAGTCAGCCAGAACATCAATACAAGAGGAGTGAGCAGCAACCAGATTGCTGGATTGAATACTGACTACCCAGACAAGTTAAGGTAACACTTATATGGGAGCTCACGGGGTGGCCTGAGGGTGTTTGCCACTGCAGATGTTTGGAAACTACAACTCATGTGGAGAGTTGTAGTTCCCAAACATCTGGATTGCCAAGGGATTGGGGGTTACTGTATGGGATTACTGACCATTTAAAGGGCAACTAATGCCTCAAATCAATACAGAATCAGGAGGATTGTATCTATTGTTGAAAAGATTGCCTACTGATTCTGTATTGTTTTGAGGATTTAGTTGCCCTTTAAATGGCCAGCAGTAGTTCTGCACAATAATATCCATACTGGATTTGGCTATTACTGTATGGGACTACTGTATGGGAATGCTGTTGTCCATTTAAAGGGCAACAAAAGCCTCAAAACAATACTGAATCAGAAGGCAGTAGTGGTATAATTTCTACCCTCGGTTTATACTTGAGTCAGTCAGTTTTTACTAATTTTTCAGGTAAAAATAGGTACCTCGACTTATACTCAGATAGACTTATACTTGAGTATATACAGTAATTGAAAAATATAAATTTAATATTCATACACGTACATGCAACACAAGCTTAAAAGTGACAGGGTAAGAATCCTATGAGTAACATGTACCTAAAGCCACTGGTGCTAGACTTATTGTAACTTACAGGTGCAAATATTTTTCCTCCAACAAATAACTACTCTACACAAATACTCATACACTCCTTGTATATTTAAAGGGTTTGTCCACCATAAAAAAAAAAAAAGATTTTCTGTAGTGTAGCCACCCCCTCCTAACCCTAACCGCATGGAAAATTTACTTTATTGCCTTTGTTTCTATGGCCTCTGTGACTTCCAGGAACGGAGTAACATTAGGGGCCAGTCTGGCAACAGTGCCGGATTGGCTGAAAGGCAGCCTATTAAAGGTGTGGCTGCCGGCTATTGAAAAAGCCGAAATAACCAGCAATGCAAGTAATTTTCCTTATTTTCTTTAATTATAAACCATGCGGTTTGTGTTGGGAGGGGGTGGCTGCACTACAGAAAATAGTTTATTTTCCTTCCACTGCAGGATTAAAGGATCCAGAGGGTTCTCCTGCACATGCCAGCCTTCCAGGAGGACAGGAAAGAGGCAGAAACCTTTTCACACACAGGAAGGCTCCTACTCTTCAGTTTCCATGACTATGGACAGGCACAGCAGGAAAACCATTTGTAGGAGTAAGGTAAGGATTTTTTTTATACTACACAGTGGGGCCAGTAGTTGGTTCAATTTACGTTTTAGGGGTGGACATTTTTTTTTTCTCCATATCTCAAAAGGTAAAATCGCACCAGAATGTGCGACTGCGTGTGCGGCACAGTGTGGCCTTACCCTTTGTGTCCCTTTAATGGTCATATGCAGTCAGAGATTTTGAGAAATCCAGAAATCTGTGAGATACCAGAACCCCTGTAACCTACTCCAAAAATGCACGAGTGTAATACTGTACAAGCAGCAAATAAAAATAAAAGATTAGGGACACTGATATTTCCATGTACAGCTATGACACATACTGAAGCATCCACCTCCCCAGAAGACCTTTGGGTTTTCACAAAAAGTAATGCCTGCCATCGTTTTGTGGAAAGGAAAAAATATTTTTTTATTTTCTTAATTTTATGCATTTACACTGTTGCATTAGTATTTTTTTTTTTACCTCTGTTTACGTGCAGCAGCGGATAGACCATCATCCGGTTTCTTCTGCTTGTCATTACCTTTCTTTAGATTTTTTGCTCGGGCTAGCTCACGCTGGTTTCCACCTGCACAACAAATAAAGAGTTAGCTCAATTCAAATAATTTTATGTTACTTTATTTACCTATATAAATTTTTCCCCACAATTAGAAGCTGGTAGGCAGACTGTTAAAATCTTGCTAACATGGGCACAAATTCATTTTATGAAACAATAAGGTACAGCTAAACCCATAATTAAAGACATGATCCCTCTTTATGCAGGATCTGAACAGTTTTAAATAAGCGGTTTACATTTTTTATTGAAATACATATGAGACCCAGCAGTTTGGGGGAATAATAAAAGTGCTAGATCTCAGATATTCTGTATACTTGTCCAAGTAGAAGACAGAAGTTTGCATCTTGTCTAGTTGTCACAAGGTTTACTCCAGACTGCAAGCTCCACACCTGACAGGTATCCCAAAAGAAATTCTTGCCTTGATTATCAAGCAAGACAAGGTTAAAGGGGCACTGTGGTCTCCATACAAGTGGCTTTATTAAAAAGGGCTCACTCCTACCTTGTGTGACCCCAGGATCAGGATTCTAGCTGCAGTCCTTTCAAAGTAACAGCATTATAAAGGTTTTTTTCCTGCTAGCACTGTGCGCGTTGACATAACCGGCATTACTGGACTTTCCCCACATTTTAAGGTTGGAGCATGCCCACTGCTGGGACAGAGCGTTATCAGCTGCATCATAAGCCTAGCCCCCCTAACTTCTTACCATAATCATTTTAAGCTAGCCACAAGCATGAAAAATATTTTACTCTCCCTAAGGTGTCCATTGGTAGAGGAAAGGACAGAAAATGGTTGCAGGGAAAAATTCATAACCCCACTGACATCCTTTGTTTTCTATTGACAGACTACCAAGATTTATTTTGCTCTGTAGATCAATTTGTAGTTGGCCCATGTTTACCTAGCAAAAATGTTTCTGTAAATTACAGCAGGGGGGTCTTTAGTATTTCCACAGTTTAGAGCAGCTTGGTAAATATTAATGAGACTTTACTACAATGCTGAGGACAAATAAGTTCATTGCTAGAATAAATTTATTTTCCTTCCAAATAAAATTGGTTAACTTTGTAGACCCAATTGAAAAAAGTCAACACAAAATTAGTTAAATACAGCAGGGTTTATAAATGGGGACCCAGCACTCCAACTGTTACTTAAAAATGTTTTAAGTTGCTGAAATTTGAGACTCGTTACACCAAAAAAAACCATTTGTATATGATAAACTGCAAATAAAACAACTCTCTCTTCTATCATTACCTTTTGTTATAACTACCTATGTGCATGCCTGTATAGTACAAGGGAGTGTGGATGTAGTCGGGACTTGGCAGGAAGCAGTGGTAGAGCTCGATCATGAGTAAGTTTCAACTCCTGCCTGCTCGCTCTTGTTTAAATTTATGAAAAAAAACGGAAAGATTTAAAAGGGCATGTCCACCCTTAAAATAAACTTTTGCCCTATAATAGTATGCCTTCCCCCAACCCAAACCGCTATAAAATAATTTAAAGAAAGTGCCCAGATTTTTACTTACCTTCCCTCTCTCCTCCGACGCTCGGCCTTCTGCTTGCAAGACACTGCAAGCAGGGGGCGGGACCGGCAGCCGCGTCCGTGATTGGCTGAGAGGCAGCCAATCATGGACGCGGCTGCCAGCTTCTCAGAATGCCAGGAGAGAGAGAGACGGACTACAGGAGAACCATATGGAGCTGGGATGGGAGGTAAGGATTTTATTACACTACATGATGGGGCCATTACTGGGGGGGGGGGGGGATTATAGTTTTGGGGGTGGACATGCCCTTTAACTCCTTTGCCTCCCATTCTTCAATTAATGTGAAAAAGGGTATGTCCACTTTTTAAGTGGAGATGCCCTTTATTATTATTATGGATTTATATAGCGCCATCTTCCGTAGTGCTTTACAAGTAGTGCTTTACAATTACTTGTTTACATTCACATCAGGCCCTGCCCCAAAGAGGCAGTGTTCATCCCCGACAAAAGTTTTTACCCCACAATTAAGACTTCCTCAACTTTGCAAATACTTATCTTCCCTGAAAGAAAATATTTCATTTGAAGCAAATCTCTTTGCCGTTCATGGCAAATGACTTTCGATGGCTGTACAAGCTCTTGAAGACCCCATAAAGGAAGCAGACACAGGACAGAAGAGACAACCAGACTTCTTTGTAAATATCTTTCAAGAACTTTGGGAAGCAAGATAAGTATTGTGAAAGTAGGGTTTTAGGGGTTTCTGGTTTAATAACATTTTCAAGGGGTGAACAAGAACTTTAATGTCGCACTTTTTGTATGATGTTACAAAGCATTTAATGCTGCAAATCAAAGTAATAAATGCCTGCTCGTCAGCTGTATGGTTACACTAAAAGGATGCGGGCTGCATCATGCTGTTTATGGAAATATTGACCAGCCTTTTACGTATTAAAAATCCAATTTTTATCCAAAGGCTAGGCACACATGGGTCAACTCCGGTTCAATATTTTTGGTCTACAGATTAATAAACCAACTGGGAGCCTGTCGATCTGAAACTAAATAGTTCCCAACCAACTTGCACATCCCACTCCAAAATGAAAATCCTGTCAGCCTAAGTGGGATGTCAGATCACCCCAACCAAACATTTCTTTTTAAAAATTAGTCCAGAATGACCAGGTGGGTCAAAATTACAGACTATAAACGAACATGAGAAACCCAAATATGACTGGGCTAGACTAGTGTATACCAAGTCTAAATGCACCCAAACAGTCCCACACAATAAGACAGAGCCGGACCTGTGTATATCTAGTCTAGGTGCACCCCAACGGTCCCACACAATAAGACAGGGCTGGACCCGTGTATATTTAGTCTATGCGCACACCAACAATCAAAAACTTTCAGCGAAGTACACTCCAGCACACCTCAATGGCACGGCCTTTAGTCAATAGGTGCAATCCTCCCAGCCCTCCACCTCAAGTGCCACAGCAATATGGCAAACGCAAAGAAGTTGGAGGAGCACACTATTTCGTTTCCAGTGTTTATTTCAGCAAAAAAGACATACAACTTTTCGGGGGATACAAATTCTCCTTCCTCAGGTAACTGTGTGCACACCCCTTCCACCTTATATACCCTAAGTCCCACCACCCACTTATGATGTGGCATTGAGTGAAAATGATCCAAAATTTAGATCGTGAAAAAATTAACAACTATTTACCTGTGAGTATATAACACACCATCTACAACTTAAAAACATCCATATACACATTAAAATCCTTCTTCAAAAACCATTATTACAGTATCATTATAAAGTGCCAATGTGCTATAATATATATTAAAACCGTCTTAAAGAACAATGTGACATACTGGTTAATAAAAGTGGCAAGTGTTCATTATATATCTTAAAATGTTCTTAAAGTGCTTCGTGTTTAGGGTATATAAGGTGGAAGGGGTGTGCACACAGTTATACCTGAGGAAGGGGAATTTGTATCCCCGAAACGTTGTATGTCTTTTTTGCTGAAATAAACACTGGAAACGAAATAGTGTGTGCACACCAACAATCCCACACAGTAAGACACGGCTGGACCTGTGTATATCTAGTCTAGGTGCACCCCAACGGTCCCACACAATAAGACAGGGTTTGACCTGTGTATACCTAGTCCAGGTGCACCCAATGGTCCCACAAGATAAGACAAGGCTGGACCTGTGTATATCTAGTGTAGGTGCACCTAATCCGGGCTGGACCTGTGTATATCTAGTCTAGGTGCACCCAATGGTCCCACACAATAAGACAGGGATGGTCCTGTGTATATCTAGTCTAGGTGCACCCAATGGTCCCACACAATAAGGCAGGGATGTTCCTGTGTATATCTAATCTAGGTGCATCCAATAAGACAGGGCCGGTCCTGTGTATATCTAGTCTAGGTGCACCCAATGGTCCCACACAATAAGACAGGGCTGGACCTGTGTATATCTAGTCTAGGTGCACCCAATGGTCCCACACAATATGACAGGGCTGGTCCTGTGTATATCTAGTCTAGGTGCACCCATGGTCCCACAACATAAGACAGGGCTGGACCCGTGTATATCTAGTCTAGGTGCGCCCACTAAGACAGGGCTGGACCTGTGTATATCTAGTCTAGGTGCACCCAATGGTCCCACGCAATAAGACAGGGCTGGACCTGTGTATATCTAGTCTAGGTGCACCCAATGGTCCCACACAATATGACAGGGCTGGTCCTGTGTATATCTAGTCTAGGTGCACCTAATGGTCCCACACAATAAGACAGGCTGGTCCTATATGCATATCTAGTCTAGGGTGCACACCAACAGTTCCCCACAATAAGACAGGGCTGGACCTGTGATATCTGTCTAGGTGCACCCAATGGTCCCACACTATAAGACAAGGCTGGACCTGTGTATATCTAGTGTAGGTGCACCTAATCAGGGATGGTCCTGTGTATATCTAGTCTAGGTGCACCCAATGGTCCCCACACAATAATACAGGGATGGTCCTGGTATATCTAGTCTATGTGCACCCAATGGTCCCACACAATAAACAGGGATGGTCCTGTGTATATCTAGTCTAGGTGCACCCAATGCCCCCACACAGGGATGGCTCCTGTACATTGTTCACCACAAACTCCTAGGACCATTAAACACTGGGAAGGGTCATCATGGCTCCCAATAACAATTCCCTTCAGAGGACGGTTTCCATATTGTGCATTTAGTAAAGCGAAACATAGAAAGGCCCGGGCTGAGACCCAATGCCCCGTTATAAAAGGAACCAGAGAATCTCCACAGTCCCCAGTGTAGCCCACAGGCCCAGGTAGACGTGGCAACGAAAATCGTAACATTTCAACGGCTTTTCGTTCTTGTTTCAGCTCAGGGCCATCGGACACCATGAACTCGGTTCGCCGCCCACCATCCCCCTCACCGCCAACACTTACGAGTCATGGCTCTGGTGTTTCGCCGCTCGGTTGCCTGTGTGGCACTAAATCTTCCGCCTGCTTGTGTTCTCGCTCAGGCCTGTACAGCGATTGGCTAATGCATCACGCAGTAACTTGAATCTCTGAACGTTTTTTCCTACACTAGTAGGCGGGGTCACGTTTACGTTTAACCAATAGGAAATCAGAGGGACTTGGACGTAGCCACACGTCAACGTAAACAGGAATTCGAACGTTCTCAACGTCAGATGAGTCAAATGGGCAGATCGAACGATTGGGTGTCATATGATTGCTGGCGATCTAAAAACGGGTGTGGAAATGGTGCAGATTTATCATAGGTCACACACGTGCTCACTGTTATGGGTACACACAGTACAAAGTCTAGGGAGTAAGTTAAGGCTGGTACACACCATGCAATATTTTGGTCCAATCGGCCGATAATTCGAGTATTAGTCAATTGGGCCGAAATTACACATGCGTTTTCGGCCGGTGCCGACTGACCGAATCGGAAAGAGGATCACATGGTGAAAAACCACGTCCGAACGTGCTATGGCACCACACGATCGGTCGTGGTAAACTGTGGCCACTATTGCCGCGATCAACAGTCCTTCCTCCTGGCCGACCGGTCAAACGTCACGGACGGTCAGGAAGAATTATTATGTGTGAACCACTTTAGGGACGGGCAACTCCCAACATTGGTGAACGTTTGTTAGCGTCGTTTTTGTGCAACTCCAGATAAGAGGGCGATTCTGTTGAATCCAATGAATGGTGCATTTATCGATGGAGTGTGTACCCGCTTTAAGGCCCATGGAATGTATTATTTTCTAAATAGTAATATGTATTTTAGAAATAACTGGAACTCCTTGGTCCAATGAAATTGTCATCCAGACTGTGTTCTGGGCCGCAGGCTGAAGTTGGTTTCTTATTTGATTTGAATAGAAACGGATGTATTGCAATAGGTAACCACTATGGGCCACTGAAAAAACACGTCAGACAGACACGTACATATCCCTGACACATAATTCAGTTGAATTTAGCCTGGCCTAAATTGGTTTTGGGCATGCAAGTTGGCATCAAATCTGCAAAATAGCCATTTCTGCACATTTGAATAAGAAACTGGTGTTTTGCAAAAGGTAACCGTTTGGGTCCTGTATCGGGTCATGAACCCGCTAGTTACTTGCTTTGCTGGTGCACTTTCAGGGAAACCGCATTGAGTTTAATCAGCTGGCGGTTGGTTTCGGAAGCAGAATTGTAAATATGGACAAATAGCCTTTTTTGCAGTTTTGAATAAGAAACTGGTGTTTCAAAGGGTTAAATCACTTTGTTGGTTTCGGGAAGCAGAATTGTAAAATAATAAATAAATAGAAAAAAGTTTTGTCATAAATCCAAGACAATGTGCAGTGTCCATGGCCCTTCACACTAAATCACACTATGGCAGATAATGGGCAATGCTAATGCAAAAGGTGTTTGAACTGCAGCTCCTTTGGAATCACATTCCCAAGATGTCCCAAAATGAATGGGATGCCGCAGGAAACTCGGAGTTAGAACCGCACTCCTGGAAAAGCACCTGATAGATAATAGATTAGACCAACAAATGTCTAATGTCTGCTAGTGTGTTACTGTGATTTGGCTGGGTACATATAGAGTTCTAGATCATCAAAGGCTCTAATGTCATTGGGATCTTATACAGGATGTAACTGTTGATAGAAATACAGGCAGTTATGTTCAACTATAACTCACAAAGTGAGTTTGTTTCAGGCTGGAATGAAATGCATTATATGCCAGGGGTCTGTATCTGTGTATGTGAAGTTTGTTTCACTGAAACAAAGTGATTTAAACCCTTTGAAACACCAGTTTTCTTATTCAAAACTGCAAAAAAAGGCTATTTTGTCCACTTTGATGCCTGTTGCATGCCCAGAATCAGTTTGTTCAGGCTGGAGTGAAATGCATTATATGCCAGGGGTCTGTTATCTATGTATGTAAGTATTTTTTCACTGAATTGCACCTTGTACCTGACATGTTGCCAATCTTCGTGTCTTCAGTAAAATAATTTGTGATAGTAAATATTAATACAATGATACACTGATTATTCAGCTAAACATAATCAATACACCAAGAGACAGTAGTTTTCAGAGTGTATTTCTCTTTTACTGGCCTATCACAAAATAAAATATTCATGCACATATGCTCCAAATGATTGAACATGAGATTGTACCATAAAGGCACTCTAAGGCTTTAAAGTGCATGTAAACTGTGCTAAAAACAAGCAATAAGGCCTAATTCCACCAACCTTAAATCAGCTTTATTCTTCCTTCTATGCTCCTCCTTCAGCTCTTGAGATTTCATTTGTTCAAGGGACATTGCAACAGCCAGACAGTAAGAAATGTAAATCACCAACTTCTTTGCATATCTCAGCCCCTTCCCCTGGCCTTACTAGTGTGTAAAAACAGTATCCTTTCTATGAAATTCTTCCCGTGTCACTGCATAACTAATTAATTTAGCATTATGATCATGAAAGTTGAGTATTAATTTTGATATAAAATAATATCTTTAATTGGCTAAAATAATTGAAAATGCAAGATTTCGAAGCCATTAGGCTTCTTCCTCAGGCATGATACAATACTGAATCTTGATCATGAAAGTATCTGTTGCTTTTGTCTTGCCTGCATCTAACTTTTAATGCACTTTTCTATGCTGTCTGTGTTTCTGCAGCACTGTCCTGTTCAAATAAAAAGTTAAAACAATCATCCTATCATAGTCTGAATCATTGTATTCCAGTACAGAATGTGCCACTTCTTTCATCCTCTTTGTGTTATAGCTCTTTCCAGGGGCGTCTCTGGGTTTTTTTTCCACCTGGCCAAACTTTTAATTCCGCCCCTACGTACCACTAGGAAATGCCATGAAATGCGCTACCCAGCAACCAGGGTTAGGTGTGCGTCATTGACATTTTAAAGGGTGTATCCACCCTTAATTAACATTTTTAGTTTGTAATAGTAAATGTGCCCCCAGCCCCAACCCAATTTTCTTATAAAGTCCCCAGATAGTTACTTACCATGCCTCGCTCCTTCGCCACACTCCCGGCCCTCTGCTTGCACGAAATGCAAGCAGGGGGCGGACCAGCAGACGCGTCTGTGATTGGCTGCGAGGCAGCCAATCACGGACGCGGCTGCTGGCTTCTCAGTGCGGGGAAGGAGCGAGGCATGGTAAGTAACTATCTGGGGACTTTCTAGAAAATTATTATAGCAGTTGGGGCTGGGGGCGCATTTTATTATATAAATAAAGGGATTTACGCTAGGGGGAGAGAGACCAGATGGGTGGGAGAGGGAGGGAGGGAGAGAAGTGCTGCACTGCGCATGGCAAAATTCCCCCCGGAGGGGGGCAGGAGACAGAGTCCTATATGGACTCTGCTTCCCTCCTGGTGGGCAGTTTTTTTTGGACTTTGGGGGGGGGGAATTACTGGAGAACCACTTGGAGCTGGGATGTAAGGTAAGGATTTTATTGCACTACACATTGGGGCCAGTAGTGAGGGGAATTATAGGTTTGGGGTTGGACATGCCCTTTAAACTTCACATTACAGCGGTATTTAAACAGTTCATAAAAAAGAATTTTTCCACACCATTTTTCCAAAAGATTTGTAAGCTTGCCACCAAGCTTGCAACCAAGTTACCCAGCTCACACAGATAGGTATATAAGATGCCCTAATGCCCAGATCACCCAAACTATGTTGAAAATAAGTTGTGCCCAGCTCTGCAACTCAATAATTAACCCACTTACCCTATGATGATCAGAGCAGGGCATGTATTAAGGCGGCAGTTAATGCAGAGCTAAGGGGAAAACGTTCCTCAATTTTATTTTCCGTCTGCTCTGCCTGCCACCTTTCTGATATTTAGCGGGTGTGCCACCATGAGAATTATGCTCATATTGCCTCATTAGAGAGACACCCCTGGCTCTTTAGAAGATCCTTCTGGTTATTTGTTTACTACCCAGGTCCTGCATTTCACAGTAGACCTAAAGTCCTCCACCAAGTCTAAAAACATGGATATGAAGAACAACAGGGTAAGGCTGTTATTATAAAATATCATTCACCACAACAAAATTAATTTGTTAATTGTATAATTATTTCTGTTTATTTTATATTTCAACTGTTTGAACATATACAGTTTTTTTTACACACATACCATTAAGACATAATAAGCTAAACAATGGTAAGGGTTGTGTTATATAAATGACTATGACAAGAACTGGAAGTCTAATGTGGATTAAGTCCTACAAGATAATAAAATAAGAAGAAGAATGGAAGTTCTGGGATTCACGAGTTGGCAAAATGTTTTTCAGGTAAGGTTCCATTTTTTCATCCCTCCATTGTCAGTGCAACTCACTTAGTCCATCATAGCAACTCATATACAACATAGAAATGTAAAAGCTTTCCAGGTACAATTTAGAATTGGGGGGCGGGGGGGTTGTACGTGATTAACAAATATAATGTCATATTCTCGGCTCTGCTTCTGTGATATTTGTTCGCTGGTTTCGTTAAACCTCCCAAGTAAAAAATTATTCTCTGGGTCCTTCAGATCTCCTGAAAAAGTATTATGCAGTTACTAAGCTCAGCCCTGCGCAGCCAATGCCCGATACTAACATCTGTGGAGAAACCAAAACACGAGAAATTAGTCAAATACCTATATAGTCTTATTTTAAAGGGTATCTCCACTCGTTTTTATAAGTTTTGTGAATCCAGTTCTTATTGAAGAACGGGAGGAAAGGAGCTGTGCCTTACCTTCCTTTCTCATAGAACACACAGGGCCAGGAGACAAGGTAAGAAACTACCCGCTCGCATCTGCGCTCCGCCGCGCGTAGTCTGACAGGTCCCGACCGACCTTGTCTTCTATGGCGCGCGCGATCTATGCGCATAGAGAGACAAGGTCCGTCGGGACCTGTCAGACCACGCCGGGGGCGAGCGAGCGGGTAATTTCTGTGTTTCTATTGAAGACCGGAAGGTAAGGCACAGCTCCTTTACCTCCCGTTCTTCATAGAACTGGATTCACAAACTTATAAAAACGAGTGAGATACCCTTTAAACAAACAAATAATTTTACCCAAATATTTTCAATTTGAAGGGAACAAAATGGGTAGCCCGATACAAGCAAATAAACTCTTTGATTTACTTTCCATTTTGTCAGCGTTGCCTAACTTGTGGTCCTCTAGATGTTTGGAAACTATAACTTCATTCTGCAAACAAGACATGCCAGGAGTTCCAGTTTGTAATTTCCAAACATCTGGAGGTTTGACATCCCTCCATGTTTAATTTCCTATGACAAAATAGTAATGGACTTTAAAGACCACATAAAGCAGAGGCTACAGGTGACAATACTATGACACTGATTGTTGCAGATTACATTACTAAACATTGTTTATAGGGATCTATTTACTGCAAAATCATAGATATTCTTATGTAGGCTAATCCTTTTTTAAAATTGGGTATCAATCAAAATTAACAATGGAATTGAATTCTATTGTCATAAAATATGTGCTATTTAATAGTTAAGGCATCTTAGAAACACCAGTTAAAATAAGCGGGAAAATTAGCTTTTTATATATAGACAAACTGAACTTACACTCTTCTTTGTCCTGTATGAATAAGCGGATTTAAGTCATCTCTAAGCTTTGATGAGCTTTGGATTTAGATCTTACTGGGGATTTTGTGACTTCAGGTTTGCCCTCGTTGTCTCCTTACAATTTGGAAAGCTCTGCATGGATAGCCTAAAAGGAAGTCCCATCATTGAAGTCTGATACGCGTGGTCTTAAATGGAGAGCCCTTGAAATCTCATATACTATGTTAACATTTTCATAAGGGAAGGTTATTCAGGGATTTCAATGCAGCACAAGCTGTATACCCATAAAAAGCTAAAGAATAAAATATTTCTGGATACCTTATAAATTGACTTTGTTAACAAAATATTGTTCACTTCAGTCAAGTAGGATTGCCAACATACCTTTATTAACCAAAAAATAATACCACGAATATCCACGAGTACATTCTTAATTGTAATATATGTTTAATAAAAAGGAATCATTTGTCTCTATCTTTGGAAAAATGCAGCCAACAAACACTGTCATGTGCCTTGGTGCCTATTAAAATGGCATGTCCACCCCCTTTTTTCAACTTAAGTTTATTTGTAGTATATGGTCCCCGAGCCCCAACTGCCTTAATAGATTTTTAGAAAGTCCCCCGATAGTTCCTTACATTACCTCTTTCCTCTGTCCGGCCCTCTGCTTGCACGGAACTGCAAGCAGGGGGGGGACCGTCAGTCGTCTCTGATTGGCTGAAGAGACAGGAGCGGCTGCCGGCTTCTCAGAATGCCGGGGGAGAGAGGTAAGGTAAGTAACTATCGGGGAACTTTCTCAAAATTCTATTATGGCGGTTGGGGCTGGGGGACCAATAACTACAATATAACCAAGGTTTTTGGACGGGAGGAGAGCTAAACGGGAGGGAGAGGAAGGGGGTGAGGACTCTCCTGCTCATGCCTCAACCTTGTCGGTTGAGGCAGACACAGGCACAGGATGAGTAACTGACTACTACTACACTGCTGTTTTCCTGACTTTGGAGGGGCATATCAGGCAAGCCATTTGGAGCAGAGATGTAAAGTAAGGATTTTGTACACTACACAGTGGGGCAGATAGGGGTTAAACATGCCCTTTAATGTGTTTTAATGTATAGTTTGTAGTGTAGTGCCTATTTATAAAGGATGAATGTCTTGGCTACACTTCCAAGCTAATACACATTGTAAATATAGGTGGTGTCAGCCATGTGTAGAGGGCTGGGTTGACAAATCATCTGATCTGATATAGACACATACATAATTAACAGGGCTACACTGATTGCAAAGTGTAATAGGTGTCCCTACATGTTTCACTGATCAGCAACTCTGGTAAAGGGGCATCATCAACATTAATACAAAACCTCAAGGCTCTGTACATTGTATCGGTTTCAGTTACATGTTATGTAATAGACCAATATAATTTACCCTATTACTAACTAGTGTATGATTCATGTCGTACAGCCCTGTCACCACTAATACCTGGAATATTAATGGCACAGTAGAGCATACAGACATGGGAGAGAACTTTTTTTGAATGATGACTACATGACTTGCCATTATTTCCACCCTTATTTTCCTCTTTTCCTCAGCATATGCAAACATCTTGTTGCAATTGGGCTGCATCCTACAGTCTTCCTAATGGTGTGGAAAGTAGAGGCAGCCTAAAGATGTTAATAAACAAGTATAAAAAAGATACAGAATCAATAGCTTGGAAGGAAGCTGCATATCTCACCTCTAGCATCCACTCACTACTCCAAAGCCACCAGTGAATGTCAACAGATGCAGTCCTTTTGTGTTTTCTTCCATATTTTGCTGTTACTGAGAGTTAAGGAAACATATTGGTCATCCCACCCCTTTGCGTCTCTCAGGGACTTTACTTTGTCAATTCTTTTTCTCCACATTAACCCTTTATAATCAACAATGGAGTATTAACATTGCACCCTATTCACTATAAAACATTTCTGTGATCCTATTCCTTCATTTATCTTGTTTCTTGACTATGCTTCACTGAAACCATATTATTGTATTTTATCCCCCGTATATCTTCAAATTAGGTATGAAAGGATCCAGAAAGTGCTATGCATTCATTATTCTCATTCTATCAAGATGGATTAATGTCATGTGGGGCCCTAGGCAGGGCCATAATTATGGGGCCTTTTTTATTAAATATATGGTATAGACTATATTGTTACTGCTTTTGAAGCTGGGCCCCACAGAATTTTCCTGGGCCCTAGGTAGTTCCTGAGGTTTGCCTTGTGGTCATCCGCTCTGATTCTATGATGGGGGACATATATATCTAGAAGGAAGTTTAAGTATAAAACTTTGAATTTGGCTTGAAGGGTCCTGCATTTGGAAGGGAAATGTGTGTTTTGCTGCAGCTTTTAAAACTCAATGATGGGATGATGAGTTGGTAGTGAACGCTATTTGGGACAAAAAAAACTTTTGTGTACCCAGCCAAGTGGGCTAATTTTGATCCATATCACTAAAGCTGAATCTGATTGGTTAGGCAAAATTAGCACCATTTTCAATGATAAGAACTTTTATTGAATCTCTCTGTATCTTTTGGATGATTGGTCAAAAAAATTTTTTGACTTTAGTTACCCTTTAAGTATGGCTGCCAAGGATGTAAGTAGATCAGTAGGTGTGTTACCTGGTGCGGGTTGGGGGGTTAAAAAAACAAATTTTTTGATGATTGGTCAAAAAAATTTTTTACTTTAGTACCCTTTAGGTGTAGCTGCCACGTAATGAGTAGTAGATCAGTAGGTGTGTGTACCGTGTCCGGTGGGGGGTTAAAAACAACCTTTTATGATTGGTCAAAAAAATTTTTGGACTATAGTTACCTTATAGTATGGCTGCAACAGTAAGGAGGGGTAGGTCAGTAGATGTATGTATGTCCACATGTGGTTTAAAAAACAACCTTTTTTATTATTATTCAAACATTAATTTTTGGACTTTAGTTACCCTTTAGTATGGCTGCCACAGTAATGGATAAGTAAATCAGTAGATGTGTGTTCACCTGAGATCTGGTTAAGGGGGTATATCTTTTTTTGTGTTTACAAAACCATAAATATATTTTATTGAGGATAAATCTAAATTTTTTTTTGACTTATTTACCCTTTTAGTAAGCCTACCACCATAATGAATTAGTAGTAGTAGTGTGTGGTACCTGGGTCTGTGTGAGGGTATGTCTTTTTTGTGTTTACAACCATAAAAACTATCTTTTATTGAGAATAAATCTAAATTAGTTTTTTTTTTACTTTAGTTACCCTTTAAGTGTGCTGCCACAGTAATGGATAAGTTAGATTTTGTGTGTGTACCTGGTGGTCTTGAGGTTATGTCTTTTTGTGTTATAACCATAAAACTATCTTTATTGAGGATAAATCTAATTATAGTTTTTTTTAGTTAGACCCTTTAAATAGGCTTCCATGGGAATGGAAGGTAGGTCAGTGGGGGGTGTACCTGGGTCTGTGTGGGGGTGTTGGGGGTTCACCATTTGTATTTATGACCAAAAAAACTGTTTTAATATCCACATTTGAGGATTGTTACCATTATAGTCTATGGGAAAAATGCCCGGAAATTCGCAGATAACGCCGTAACGCTTCCCCGGATTCCTTAGCTAGAAGATAGCACACTTCTCCTTATGCCCCGCACGTCTGTACCAATTTCTGTCTCTAGCTCAAACTGTTAGAGGAGATACAGTCAAAAAGCGGAAGAAGAAAACGAAGAAGAAGAAGAAAAGAAGAAATAGAAAGAACAGTAATTTGGCTTTTTCAAGCCAATTAACAATACAATAGGCTACTAAAAAAGTGAAGGTTGATACCCAGTAATCAGATAATAAGCCAATGTCAGTCAATCATAAAATGTTTACTCTATCTAGCATTGTATGACAAATACATAAAATACATACAATAAGCTTTGAACCAAACATATAATGTAGCTGTAGTCCAGTCCATTTCTATGTGGCATTTTTGTACCAACATTACTCATTGCCAGGGAACAGGAGAGTACAATGAAACGTTCCGTTGCTAGGATACCACTAGCTATGCACTGCTGCCCCATCTAACAAAGAACTGTTTCTATATTTACTTCATTATGGAATCTCAAATGAGCCAATGTACTAGTTCAAATTCTTTATCAAGCAACTCATGTTCCGTGTTACCTACATTTTTCCCTGCTGCTTTTCCGCCTTTGAATTAGATCATGCCATAAAATATGTTATATTTTTGTTATGCTTTTTGCTGCATTCAGTGGACCCTTGTCAGCATCCTCCTTCTGCCACACCCGTTCTGCGTTCTGACTGTTGGCCAGGAGGAGGACTTCGGTCGCTGAAAGTAGCTTCATCTGCAGTATTAGCTGCAATTTGTTTTGTCTGAATCGCTGAACGCAAACAATCTGTCATGTCCTAAAACATGGGCAACCACCGGCCCTCGTTACGGGTGTAGTTTTGTGTGACATGTCCGATCATGCATTCGGCCAATTCGGACAAACGGTCAGTCGGTTGCATCTGAAAAACCATGCAATTATTTTGTCCCGATCAACCGTTACCGATAACTACCTGTCGAATGGTCCAAAACATTGCATGGTGTGTACCCAGCTTACTTTGCAGATGGCTGGACAACTTTTACCTGGAACTTCATTGTAGTTACCTATAAAAACCTGATTCTGGACAAGTATTTGTTTCTGCCCTCTAGTGTTGAGAAGGCAGTGTCAACTGTTTATTTGCTGGTTTTCTTCCTACAGCAGAGCTAATTTGGCAATTGATAGGGACTGTATACAGATGCAACCATGTTACAGACATATTGGCAATGATGGTTGAGCTAAATAATGCATATGTTGGTCTGCATTATAAACATTATAAATACTAACTCTGGAAGCTTTTCTATAAAGCCTGAATAGAGGATGGTGGTGGGAGGGGTTTGATACCAGTTTTGTCTGCCATGTACATTTTGACATCTTTTCCTTGGCACAAGGTGCAACACCTTCATTCAAAGTCCCTGACTCCATTGCTGTTATATGCGTGATTGAGATATAATCTTTGCTGCATTTTCTTCTCATGGAGACTTCTAGTTTCTTTTAAGCCACTCACCTTAAGATTTATAGCTACTGAGTCTATTTCTTTAGACAAAGTCTGAGACTCCTCCCAACCCTGCTCAACCAGTGCTAACCTTGGTGGTAGGTCCACTTTAAGAGCTGTTCAGCACAGATATGGCCTCTTCATCTTCTCCCTCTTCTGATAAACCTGAGATACACAAATATTATTATTGTGGATTTATATAGCGCAACATCGTCCCTGCCCCTGCCGAAGATGCTTACAATCTAAGCACATTTATTTATTTTTTTTTAATCATGTTTATTAAACAGTTGAATTGGTACACAGTTACAGTCTGTTTATTTTGTTTTATCAGCTATTTTACATCTCGTGTATTCGAAGTAGTAGGGTATACCAATTTACAGTTGTAAGCTGGTGGTATTTTTTTAACTAAATTCAATAAACTAACTATTTACAGTACAATATGCCGCTCCCGGCCGTTATTAGTGTCCAGACTATCCTGTAGTTTACTTCTTTCATTGTTTATTGGGATTAGGTATTATGGATAAGGGGGTGGAAAGTGTAGGGATCGAGGGGGGGGGGGTTGAATGGGCACCACCACTTGGTTATGGTATTTGATTTGGGTTGGTGAGGTATTTAGGCTTTCCAGCCTATTGATTCACTATATTTTATAATTTTTTGGGCATCCTCTTTTATTAATAGTATTTTGAAGTATGGTAGTGTCATATTAATTAATCTTTCCATTGATTTAGGGTTGGTTTATATCTGGGGACATCCATTTGAGTATTATTGTTTTCCGTGCATAAACAACTCATTATGCTGTATAAGAGTATTTTTTGGTATCTACCAGTGCTCATTGTTGAGAGTCCCAGTATACAGATCTCTCCCTCGTGGGATTGACATCACACATAAGTTTGAAAGGAATGTGACTACTTGTATCCAGAATTGTCTACATACGGGCAGTTCCACAGTAAATGCCAGAAATCTGCTTGATCTTTTGTACATTTTGGGCATGTATGTGGTTTTTAGGTCGTGAGATTCGGTGGAGTCTTTTTGGGAGTGAAATATGTTGGTGTAGAACATTGTATTGGATCAGTCTATTGTTTGCTGATGGTGATACAGTTGTATTTGATTTGCGAACTCTTCCCATGCACATCCGGCAGTTGTGGCGAAAGATTTTCCATTTGTTGTTATATCGTTAATTTGTTGGGTTGCTTTTGCTGTATAGTTTCGTGTATACAGGATATTAGGCCTTGCATTCCTTGAGAGCGGAGATTCCAATTCTAGGGTGTTTTGAGAGTTCTATTGTAGGGTAGGTAGAATTCTGCTGCCAAACGTATTTTACTTGCAGATACTATAGTGGAATGATCTCGGTATGTCATATTGTGTTGTTGTAGTGTGTTTCGTATGTTTTGACTGAGTTTTATCTATAATATCCGCAAAGGGGTGTTTGCCATTGTTTATAGGGTATTGATGCTAGGTGTGGGAAACTCTTATTCTGCCATAGGGGGGTCTCGGGTGGTGTACCTACGTATTGATAATTCTTTTGGTGGTTTCCCAGGTCTTGCTCGCCAATTTGTGAATTGTTGGTGCCCCGACAATAGGTGTTTTGAGGGGTCTTGCAGATATGCCATTAGTGACACGTTTAGATATTGGCTGTAGCATCCTCTCTGATCCTCTTGGCTCAGTTTTTGGGTCTATCCAGTTGGTAGATGCTTAAGTTGTCCGGGCTAATGATAGTATAGATTGAAATTTGTGTGTGGCATTGACACTCCAGTCCCTATCCCTCCATGGTTTTACGGAGTGGGCAATTGCATAGAGGTTTGGTTCTTGCTCCATTTGCAAACAGGCGGGGGGGACCATTCCTTTACACGTCCCCTTTCATAATTACGCCTCACACTGTACGCTGTGTTTTCTATACTTGCTATCTGCCTGCTCGCTTCTTCTCTCCTGTCTCATTCTTCTTTTCTCTTTCGTTTGGCTCCATCTACACATCAATCCTATCTCACTTGCTGTTTTTGGTGGGGGATGGGATATACTGCTCACTCTTTTTGTCCTGTGGGGTGTCCTCCCCTCTCTCCTCTTCTTTTCGTTACTGTGTGTGTTCCTCGCCTTTCTATGGAGCACGTTCCCTCTCTTGGGGAAGGATACAGCATCTTTACGTCTTCTTCCTATACCTGTCTGTGACAAGGGGCCAGAAGAGGGTGAGTCTGCGGGGGCGTTCAAACGCGAAGAGTGTCTAAGGGGGAAATGGTGGAAGAGGGAGAGTGTCAGGGAAGGAGTGAACGAGGGATCTATAGAACTAAGGGGGGTCCTGTGGAGGCAAGTTGTAGAGCGGGGGAGGACACAAAACAAAGTGGGTGGCTGGAAGTCGCTCGCGGGAGTGTGTGGCACATACCAAGACCACATGGGAAAGTGTAGCGGACGAGATCGATCGGGGGGCTCGACGACATGAGTCATAGGCCAGGGTCGTGTACATGTGAGCCTTGCGCATCTCCCTGTGACGTGGTTGGCTCTGGGCAGAGGAAAAGCGAGAGGCGGGGGGAGGGTGGGACGAAATTGGGCAAAGGATATCTAAAAGAGGTTCGCCACGGAGGGATGGGGGCACGGGAGAGGTGGTTAGTGTGGAAAAAAGATACGTGGGTGCCATTGGGTAGCAGTAGGATTTGTTGCCAGTGGGTTGTAAGACAGAGTAGGGTGGAAATGTCTCTAGTTAGCTGACCAGAGAGTTTCAGTGGTCGATTAGGGAAAGACTTTTCCTAGTCTAGTATAGAATGCTGTTCGTCACGCATAGAGAACCTAGCGTTTCTGTTGTATCCCCAGGGATAGGCCTCTCATGGTCTGTTCTGATCTTTATAGCCAACTACTCTATGGCAGAGCAAATAATAATGGGGACCGTGGGCACCCCTGTCTGTGCCACGGGTGTATGTAGTAGAAAACATTGGGGAGGGTGTTGCCATTCACGTAATTTGTGCTTGGGCATTGAGACAGCATTTGTAGCCATTTATATAGTTGTCTTTGAATCCATATCGGTACAAGACAGGCCAGAGAAAGTCCCATTCTAAAGTGTCTAATGCTTTTTGTGTGTCTAATGAGACCATTATCCGCTGTCCTGTATTATCATGATTTTATTGTGATTGAATGATGGTTCGTCAGAGGTTGATTGAGGTGGATTTTCTCCGGGCAGGAAACCTGTTGTTTGGGTGTTTAGGTCTAGCATGACTTTTTGCAGCCTGGAGGCCATGTTGTTTGCAAGTTTTATGTCCGCTGTTTAGCAGTGAATTGGTCTATATGAGTTTAAGTCCGTGGGGTCCTTTCCCCAGGTTCCAGTAGTATTATTATGGTAGCTTCAGAAAATGTGGGGGGTAGAATGAATTCTTTTGTAGACAGCTTGTAGTGTTTTCAGTAGTTTGGGGCTAGTATTGCAGAGTATTTTTTGTAGATTTCAATGGGTAGACTGGCGGTCCTCCTGGTGCTTTTCTGTTGTTTAAGTCTTTTATTGCTTTTGTATTTCTGTTAGAGTATTTCAGCTTCGAGCAAGTTATTTTGTTTTGGGTTGGAGCGCTGGGAATCGATGATGTTCTGCGAGATAGTCAAATATGTCCTGATAGTGTGGAGCTGGAGAGTGACTTGTACAGGTCAGAGTAGTATTCCGTAAATGCAGTGCAGGATGTCAGGTGTGGTAGTTACCAGGCCTTTGCCAGGGTCTTTATAACACTTAGTATACATTTGTGAGGGTTGTTGCGTTTGTGCAAGGTATGTGGAAGTAGCTTGCTGATTGGTTTCCCTCCTCAGAAATGTTGAGTTTTTGAAAGAATAATTTCCGTTTGGACTTTTTCAGCTGAGTATATTTGCATTTGCCTTTGCCCAGTTTTTGAATCAGTATAGGTTTCTGGTGTGGGGTGTTAAGAGATTTGTGTGTTCCATGATGTGTTAGTTTTGTTGTAATGGTTTCGTCTTCTGCTTTGGTGTTTTTTTTTATATGTGTTAATAGTGGAGTGGAGTTGTCCTCTATAAAGGCCTTGAAGCTGTCCCATGATCAGTTTGGGTGGGTCTGTTTGGTTGATCTCGAAGAATTCAGTTAGATTATTTCCCAATGGAATCTGCTCAGGGAAAAGCGTTAGCCAGAATGGGTTTAAATTTCCATTGTCCACGGTTTTGACAGTTATTTTTATGTAAAGTAGGATTGGAGAGTGGTCCGATATCCCCTCTGGTAAATGGCATGTATTTTCTGTGTGGATTGCAGTTATTGGTGTTAGAAAGATTGTAGTCATCCTTGAGAGAGTATGGTGCGTTATGCGGAGTAACACGTATATTCGGATTTGTGAGGATTTCGTGCGCGCCAGATATCTATCCACCATTTCACCAATTATGTGTAGATAATATGGTGGGGTGGGGCTTTGTCCAGGGGGGTTGGGATAATTGTAGTGGGTGTTGTGGTTGGTGTCGTCTCTGGTTGGGTCCATTAACATGTTGAAATCGCCCATACATATTATCTTGCGTAGGGATATGCAGCTGCAAAGTCTATCAGCCTTTTTATGGTTGTTAGGTCTGCTGGTGGGTGGGGGGTTATAAATGCAATTACTACGTATTGAACATGGGTTAAGTTCCATGGCCGAGCACACTATCTGGCTTGGTCATCGAGTTAAGGTTTTTATTATGCGGTATTGAACGGTATTGCGTATAAGTTAGTGATACTCCTCGGGAGTATGAGGTATGGCGGAGGCATGCGCTGCCCAACTTATCCATTTTTCTGTAAATATTTTGTTGTTGAGCGTGTGAGGTGTGTCTCTTGAAGACATATAGTGTCTGGTTTATGTTGTTTGGAGAAAGAGAAGACGGCGGTTTCTTTTTACTTTGTCATTAAGTCCACGGAAATTCCATGTTCAAAAGCTTGTCCTAGGTGCATATTTATAAAGGATTGTCTTTTCGCCAAATAATTAGCGCAGCACATCGCAGCGAAAATAGCGCCATTTGGGGCTTCGTTTCTCCTTATTTATAAAAAGCGAAAAAAAACACACTTCGCGGCGTGAAAAAGGCGAACGGGCGCGATAAAGCGAAAAAAATATTGCAGCAGCGAAACTTAACGCATCTAAGACTGCATTGCGAAAACCATTCAAAACCAGAAAAGCCACTAGAAAATAGATGTCAAGTTCAAAAATGGCCACCTCACATTACCAAGAAGTCAGCCATGTCTTATTTAGTCAATCTTCTTAGAATTTCTCAATTGGAATACAATTTTTTTTGCACGCACATTCGCCGTTTCTAATGCGCGTCCGCGCTTTTCCAAAGGCATATTCCATTATATGCGCGCGGTCGCCTTTCTAATGTGCGTTCGCTTTTCCAAGGCATATTCCATTATAATGCGCGGTCGCCTTTCTATTGAGTTCGCCTTTCTAATGTGCGTTCGCCTTGCTATGTGGTTCGCCTTTCTAATGCGGCGTTCGCCTTGCTAATGTGCGTTCCGCCGTTTCTAATGTGCGTTCACCTTTCTAATGTGCGCTTTTTCCTTCAAGGCCTATTTTCATTCATGGCCCATCGCCCTTCTAATGCGCGTTCGCTTTTTCAAGGCAATTTACCCATTAGAATTCCTTTTTGCTCAAACATGACTTTTCACCACCTTCAGGGTCGCGCTAATCTTTCGCTCTTTTTAACGCAAAAAACCACCCTTTCGCTCTTTTATAAATCGCGTATGCCTTTTCGCTCCCTTTCGCTAAAATTACCATTGCGAAGTAAGGGCGAAAAGGGTTTAGCGATAGCCTAGCGCGGAAACGGTTCGCCATACGTTTAACGCTAAGCCCTTTATAAATAGTGTTAAACTGTCTTTTTTTGTGTGCGAAAACCCATGCGAAAGAGCGAATGCGAAAACATTTCGCTGCTTTCGCTCTTTTATAAATATGCCCCATAGGCTTTTTTTTGGCTGGACTAAATGCTTTATGGTTTTTGCGGGGGTTAGTGGTGGTGCCCAGGTTCAGCATAGGGTAATATGGTAGAGGGTGAGTAGGCATAATTATTTGTCTAATCATTTTGTTTTGAATGCTTAGAGACCAGGAGCGGCAATGGCAAACATTTTGCATGTCAATTAACATTAAACAATAAACATATAGCAAATAACATTTGTTGCGCTCTTGCTGGTAACACTTTGTACATAGGAAAGGTTGCAGGGTCACCAAATGTTACTTATTTAAGGAGGCTGTACTTTCGTGGGATTAAGTACAGGGGACCGCAGGTCCCGTGGCCTTAGTAGTTGGCTGGTCATCTGTTGTCTTTGGTAGTTTAGGTGGTACTATGAGCTAGACCATATATTAGTAGGGTGGCTGTAGGGTTGTATTGTAGTAGTGAGAGGGTAGGGGGGGAGGAGAGAGGGGGGTAGGAGGTGAGAGTATCAGGGTATAGTTAACTGTAAATAGGTGGGGACACAACTCTAATTAGTGTTTGTATATATATCAGTTGGTTGATTGTATTGATAGGCTCAGATTACTTCTGGGTGGTTGGGTGAGCCCAGGGTGGCGGCGAGCAGGAGCTTGCGTATCACCTTATCATCATTTGCCTTTATATTTTATTTTGATATATTTATATGTTTGTTGGGTGGTCGTGTGGGTAAGGTATGTATGGTAGTGTGGTGTGGGTATATGATGCGAATGTGCTGGGTGTTTGGATGTACTGTATGTGCGTAGGGTGGTGTGGTGTTATGGCGTATGAAGGCGGTGGGAGCGTGCGGTGTATTTGGTCTATAGTGTTTAATGGTATGGTTGGTTGTAGCAGCAGGGGTGTTTGTTTAATTCGTGGTTAGGATAGTGATTGCCTGGAAAAGTTCTATATATAGTGATCTTTAAAACATCATATCTCAGTCATATCGTGAACCTGTACACTCTCTTTGAGCATTTTCTAGCTTATATATATTATTTTATATGCTTACCTACTACATAAAACCTATCATATTAGTTACACAGTAGAGGTCCATTTACATATATTTTAAACATCATTTAAGTTTGTGTTGTAAGTGATGTAGTATAGATAATATCCGCAAACACCACCCCACTGATTCAATCATATATATATTACATTTGTAGTACACTATATCCCTATCATGGGATTTTGATAGTATATACTTCCAGTGTTGTATTAGCAGTGTTAGTTGTTTGTGTTAGCAGTATTCGGTATTCCTTTTGCATTAAGTTTATATCCCCTTGTAGAATAGTCGAGGGGGGTAGCATTTGGACAGTTTGCCGCAGCGTATATTAGATCGTGTTTTAAGCTTTCCTTTGTAAGATGATATCAGGTGAAGTGGGTAGGGGTGGGGGGGAAGTTAGAGGGTTAGGTAAGTTGGGTGGGGAGACAGAGAGGTCGGTCCACACACATTCAGACAAGCTTTGACAAAATTTGTACTGTAGGAAACAGTGTGGATAGCATTAGCATACATTACATTTGTAGTACACATACATCCTTATTATATAGTATTATTTTATCTTATAAGGGTTATCAAATCAGCATTATCAACCAATATACATTACACAATATTGTAGTATCGTAGCAGTTTGAATGTTTACCTATAAGTTTACCTGGGGTTGGGGGTGGGGGTTGGGGGGGGGGAAGCACTACCGACTGATATCATTATACGTATTATATTGTAGTGCAGTTATCCCTGTTATATAGTAATTATTTGTTATCATTGTAAGGTTATCAAGTAGCATTTCAACCAGTATTACATTATACACATATTGGTAGTATCATAGCAGTTGATATTTACCTATAAGTTTACCTGGGGTTGGGGGGGGATGGGGGGGGGGGGGAAAAGTACTACCCGCTGATATCATCCTACGTATTATATTGTGTTAGTGCATTATATCCCTGTTATATAGTATTATTTTATCATATGAGAGTTATCAAGTCAGCATTTAAACCAGTATACATTATACACATATTGTAGTATCATAGCAGTTTGATGTTTACTATGAGTTTACCTGAGTTGGGGGGGGGTTTGAAAACCACAAAGCAAAACAAAACAAAAAAGGGGGGGTGTGAGGTGGGGTGTATAGGGAAACAGTTAAACATTCATGCATTTATAGTCTTGGCAATTTACTGTTACCGCTGATGATTGAGGCTGTTGTATCGGTCGCCAATGGGAAGTTAGTTGGAAGTAGAGTGTGAAGTTTTTTTGGTTGGCATCTGTGCTGCCTGGCTATTAGTTTTTGGTTGTTTAATTAGTTTTGGTTGGTTCTGGAAATCCAAGTAGGTGAAAGGTGGTAGTGGAGATCATACGGGTTGTAGAGTACGGGTGAGAGTTCGATGCAGCTAGTTGGGTAAGGGGGGTAAATAGAGTTCCGCTTGGCAAAATGAAGTGGAGAGGTATAGTTGCGTTTACATACGTGAGGGTATGTTGATTCGTCTGGATGCGTCCATTTGTTGGTTTTCTTCTTTCATCCTTGGGTTAAGCAAGGTGGCTTGGGGGGGGTATTCGGTTCGGTGGTACGCGTGGTCAGTCCTCTGATCTGCTATTCAGCATCCTCGGTCTGTAGGTACGGATCCATCCATGGCCTCTTCCGGCGCACATCAAGAAGCGCGTGGTGTGCCATCAATTTATACGTAGTTTGGCCGGGTATGCCATGGAGTACTTAGGCCTTTATTTGTAGTTGCTTTTTAACTTCTTGGAATGAGACTCAGCTCTTTGGAGGTCGGCTGAGAAGTCTGCGAATATATACAGGGTATGTTTTGATATTTCATTAAGTAGCCTTGCGATGATCGGTCGCGGTCTGGGCGCCGTTGGTGGTGCATTGGTTGGCACCCTGTGTGCCCTCTCGACCGCAAAGTAGGGGCTGCTTCGAAGTCTGGAAATGGATCGTAGATTTTTCGATAAAGGTTTCTGGTGAGCGTCCTCGGCTCCCTCCGGGACCCCCAGTATTCGTAGGTTTTGCCTTCTCAGGCGGTTTTTCTAAGTCGTCAGACTTTTGCTGCAGGGTTCTGACCTGTTGTTGTAGGGAAAGTGATGGAGTTTTGTAGGTGGGGTTCAGCGTGTCTTCCATCTGCGATATCCGCCCTCCGTCTCACTACCCTGTGTCCGCAGCCGTTATATCTTGTCGTAGGAGCCTGTGTCATTTTGACCTCCTCGATCATACATGCCAGCGAGGATTGCTTTCCTGTATGGCGGCCATAAGTTGTGTATGCATTTGCTCCAGGGTAAGGTGCCGGTTGAGAGCGCAGAGGTCTCCAGTGCTGCTGTTCCAGGTTGTTCTGGTGTGGGTGATGTGCCGTCCAAGTTGTGCGGCAACCAATCTGTGAGGTATGGCGTGCAAACTTAGCAAGTTTCTCTGCGGCACCACCTTTCGCGCTCGTTTTTCTCTCCTCTCTTTCGGCTTTGTCATCGTTAGGAGTTGTTTGGGATGAGGTTAGCCGTTGAAATAGGTTGTATGTGCTTATAAAACATCAGAAGTTATTGTAAGGCACGGGAGCTCTGCTAAGTTGCGTCCGCTTAGGAGCCAGTTTAGCTCCGCCCCCAAGCACATTTATTACACATACAACCTATCAGTATGTTCTTTATTTTTGTGGGGGAAACCGGATTGCCACAGGAAACCCACACAAGCCACGAGTAGAACATACAAACCTCCTGCAGATGTGTCCAAGGGTGGAATCAAACTCAGGGACAATAAACATGAGCCACCGTGTCTGCCCGATATATATACAATTATAGGTCAGAAAACCTTCAGATTTTTAAGACAGAAAAGCATAAAGATTTAACATATGGATGTGACACTGTATCATACACAACTCTTGTGAATTTTATTTGGGGGGGACTGCTGACACACGTGTACTGAGCTCTTTTATGCTATCAAAATGTTATCCAAAGCAGTTACACCAAATGATTGAAATCAGAGAAAACTTAAGCATAGGATAACTTCACCTTCCCTGTTTTCCATATATCCTATCCACCAAGGCAAAGGCCTTAAAGGGGACTGTGGTCTCCAAACAAGTTGAGGTTGGAGACCACGTCTCCTACCTTTAAAAACGAGACCATCAATCACCTCTCTACGTGCTCCACAGCCCAAGATAAAAAAATGACTGACCAGAAAGTGTGGGAGGCTGACATGTGACATGTGACATTCCTAAGGCTTTCTCCCCTCAGACTCCCTCAGTGTGTGAGGGAGACAGGAAGTCCCTCCCCCTCTCTGCTGTGTGAATGGACCTGCAGCTGCAGAGAAGGTAAGGGAATCTACAGCCCTTCTCTCTCACTTGTGAAACAGCCTTTTCAGGCAGAGCCTTCGAGTGGGGTGGGGCCATGACACCCATGAGTGGGCAGGGCCACATCACCGTGAGTGGGCGGGGCCACACGGGGCTGTAAAGGAAAGGGCCAAGGGGGGGCCTGCAACTGGAGGGACCATGGGGTCCATGAGTGTGAGGGACCAGGGGGGCTGCAAAGGGGAGGAGACACGGCAAATTGACTGAAGTTTCAGAGAGAAGCAGGAAGTGCAGGGGACCTGGTGATGCTGCTCCATATCACACACAAAAATGTAAATATCTTCAAAACTATGCAAAATAACAATGAAAATAAATGCAAAGATTCTCAGGAGAGCAATTCTATCAATTTACCTTTCAGTCATTTTTGGACCACAGTTCCTCCTAAGGCGCGAAACGTAGTTTTGTCTGATATGAGCACTAATAAAGATGGTTTTCTCATCCCTGTTTGCACTAATTGGAGACTGGACACGCCCTTCATTATTTATTTTAAATAGGTTTTATTATCAATTTCCTATAAAATTACTCCTATAAAGTTTAACACGGATTAGCAGACCACAAACTGTGTTCTATCGACACAAAAATATAATATATGGTAAACTAAATATTGATCAGTTGAGTCATACAAGAATGTTTTGCAATTTGTATGCAATATACAGAAGCCCTATCCATTAAACACCAAAAATGTAGAAATGTATAACATATAAAAACTATAGTTATTACTGGTAGATTAGTGATTCTCCAGACAGCTTAGAAATCAGTAACCAGATCTGAGCAAAGGTTTTGTTCAGCTGAATTGTAGCTTACTTTATGCCAGAAAGAGTTCTGGAAAAAAGTTGACTTTCAGTGAACAATTTATTGAAGAAAAATATCATTATTGTTATGGGGACACTATAGTAGAATTAAACATTGGTAATAATGTGTTAACTATTTTTTGCCAGGCTTTACATGCCCTAATAATACTTATTCATAGTCTTGTAAAAAGGGAAATCAGATTTATGTTTAAATAGAATTAAATAACTGCTCTCAAAAAATGATGCGCAAACATTTAAAGGGCATCTATACTGAAAAATAGGTATTTTAAATTAACAATAACTGGAAACTATCATTCTTCCCAACCACCTCTGTATCATTTTTTAGTTGATCTGGCTCCTATTCCTTTAGATATCCAATCTAAAAGTTCTTATATTTCAGCTGTCAATCAAGTTGCCTGCTCTAAAAAACTATTCGTTCTGTGAGTAGTTTTACTGTAGCTGGAATGGTGACCAGTTTTGACAGTTGGAATGCTGTATGCTGTGTGCAGGCTGACAGTTGCTTTGTGGGAAAAAGTCAGGTCGGATGGAAGTGGGAGTGGTAAAAAGAGGGAGGAGGGGTACTTTTTATACTGCTCCTAAGCAAATGTTTGCTGGATTGAAGGCATGCAGCAACACACGCATATCAGAGTAAGTGCTACTTACAGTATTCAATTATAGATTAAGATTTTTTCGAGTTAGTGTCCTTTAAAATACAGGCTTAAGATTTAACCAAAATTATTGCGTAGATGAAAAAAAAATAACACAAGATTTTGCATTGGCTGTGCTTTTTCCAAACTTTTTGGAAACGCGCAGCCTATGTAACATAGGCAGTGGTAATTTAGAGGCACAGAGTGGAGCTTTCTTACCTGACAGCGATCACCACTATGCGTACATCTTGCAAAGTGATTTACGCAAGGCGGGATCTTACAAGGTTAGAAACACAGCTTTTCTTTTCTCTGCATCTCTGATGAATGAAATTGATATCAATAGTTGCAGAGGAAGTAATGGGAGAAACAAAAAGACAGCATTAATTACCAGATTGTTTTAAGTGGGTTAGTGTATTACAGTATTTACATATTTAAATGTAGAAGAGTCTGGTCCTCATTACATTGTAATAACATAAACCTACATTTCTACCTTCTATAGGTTATAATGGGGAGGATATTATTACCTTTCCTTTTCTATAGAGGCTTTGCATTGTTTTGGTCCATCTCTAGGACAGCATTGCAGGAGTTAAGCACATCGTCATAGTGATGAGCCTTCAGCTGGGTTCTGCCAGGTTATTGAGAACATTTAATTCGATGCTCACGGGTCTCCTCTTCTTCTTCTGAGCTCAGGGATCTATTAATATACAGATAATGGTGAGTCATCACACAGATGCTGAGTACAGGACGAGACTCCAGAAGAAGTGTAGTATAAGGAAAACAGAGTATAGAAGTGAAGGACCTACTACTGAAAAATTTGTGGATAGACAAACATGCCTATATTGATTATTTTGGGCCGTTCCACTTTAGCTATAATCACTAACAGTGGTAATGGTTTATGCAGCCTTTTGAGTAAAAAGTGCCAGGTAATCATAAAGAAAGAAATTGCCAAAAATAACATTGTAGTCATTGTTCATGTAATAGGGTATGACCTCCTATATGCTATATTTGTATATAATATAATTAAACTAGACATTTAAGTCTGTTACAATAACAGGCGCTTAGAAGCCAGAGTGCCTCCATCCTGCCATGTCCAAGGCCACGATGTGTTCCCTCTTAGTGGGTCCCAGACCAGGGTCCCCCTCTGTCCCAGACCCAGGGCCCCCCTCTGCCCCAGACCAGGCCACCAGCTCTGTCCAGAGCCAGTGTCCCTCCCATGTGTCCCCAGACCCGGGCCCCTCCTCTGCCCCAGACACCCAGGGCCCATCCTTCTGCCCAGACCCGGGCCCCCTCTGTCCCCAGACCGCGGGCCCCCCCGCTGTCCAGGACCCAGTGTCCCCCAATGGTCCCAACCCAGGGCCCCTCCCTTGCCCAACCCAGGGGCCCTCCTACTGCCCAGACCCGGGCCCCCGTCCCAGGACCAGGGCCCCCCTCTGTCCCAGACCAGGCCCCCCTTCTGTCCCAACCCAGCCCCCCTGCTCTCCCGTCCACAGGGTCCCCCTCTGTCCCAGACCCAGGTCCCACCCCCTCTGTCCAGACCTGCAGGGTCGTCCAGATCCAGGGTCCCCCACTCTGTCCCAGGACCCAGGGTCCCCCTCTGTCCCAGTACCCCCCTCTGTCCAGACCCAGGGGCCCCCCCTTCCAGACCCAGGGGCCCCTCCTCTGTCCAGACCCAGGGCCCCCTCTGCCCAGACACAGGGCCCCTCCTCTGTCCCAGACCCGAGCCCCCCACTCTGTCCCCAATCCAGTGTCACCACCTCTGTCCCAGGACCCAGGCCCCCTCCTGTCACAGAGTCCAGATCCCCTGTCTGTCCCAGACCCGGGCCCCTCATCTGCCCCCAGACCCAAGGCCGCCTCTGTCCCACATACCCCGGGTCCCCCACTCTGTCCACACAGACCCAGGGCCCCTCCCTCTGTCCCCAGACCCAGGGCCCCCTCTGTCCCAGACCCCCCCCCTCTGTCCCAGACCCAGGGCCCGCGTCACCGGCATCTGTCCACCAGGGCACTGCCGGCCCGGGCCCCCTCTCAGAAGCCTTCTGTCCCGACCCGGGCTCAGACCGGGCACGTCCAGGACCCTCTCCGCCCACCTGTCCCCAGACCCAGGTCCCCCACTTGTCACCAGACCCAGGGTCCACACCTCTGTCCCAGACCCAGGTCCCACACCTCTGTCCCAGACCCAGGGCCCACGTCTGTCCCCCACCACTGTCCAGCCCCCCCTCTGTCCCAGACCCCCCCCTCGTCCAGTACAGGAGAACCACTTGGAGCTGGGATGTAAGGTAAGGATTTTATTGCACTACACATTGGGGCCAGTAGTGAGGGGAATTATAGGTTTGGGGGTGGACATGCCCTTTAAACTTCACATTACAGCGGTATTTAAACAGTTCATAAAAAAGAAATTTTTCCACACCATTTTTCCAAAAGATTTGTAAGCTTGCCACCAAGCTTGCAACCAAGTTACCCAGCTCACACAGATAGGTATATAAGATGCCCTAATGCCCAGATCACCCAAACTATGTTGAAAATAAGTTGTGCCCAGCTCTGCAAACTCAGATAATTAACCCACTTACCCTATGATGATCAGAGCAGGGCATGTATTAAGGCGGCAGTTAATGCAGAGCTAAGGGGAAAACGTTCCTGCAATTTTATTTTCCGTCTGCTCTGCCTGCCACCTTTCTGATATTTAGCGGGTGTGCCACCATGAGAATTATGCTCATATTGCCTCATTAGAGAGACACCCCTGGCTCTTTAGAAGATCCTTCTGGTTATTTGTTTACTACCCAGGTCCTGCATTTCACAGTAGACCTAAAGTCCTCCACCAAGTCTAAAAACATGGATAACTGAAGAACAACAGGGTAAAGGCTGTTATTATAAAATATCATTCACACAACAAAATTAATTTGTTAATTGTATAATTATTTCTGTTTATTTTATATTTCAACTGTTTGAACATATACAGTTTTTTTACACACATACCAGTAAGACATAATAAGCTAAACAATGGTAAGGGTTGTGTTTATAAATGACTATGAGCAAGAACTGGAAGTCTGATGTGGATTAAGTCCTACAAGATAATAAAATAAGAAGAAGAATTGGAAGTTCTGGGATTCACAGAAGTTGGCAAAATGTTTTTCAGGTAAGGTTCCATTTTGTTCATCCTCCATTGTCAGTGCAACTCACTTAGTCCATCATAGCAACTCATATACAACATAGAAATGTAAAAGCTTTCCAGGTACAATTTGGAATTGGGGGGGGGGCGGGGGGGTTGTACACGTGATTAAACAAATATAATGTCATATTTGCTCGGTTCTGTTCATTCTGTTCGCTGGGTATCTGAAACCTTCCAAAGTAATAAAATTATTCTCTGGGTTTCCTTCAGACTCCTGAAAAAGTATATATGCAGTTACTAAGCTCAGCCCTGCTGCAGCCAATGCTCCGATTACTAACATCTTGTGAGAAACCTAAAACACAGGAAATTTAGTCAAATACCTATATAGTCTATTATTTTAAAGGGTATCTCCACTCGTTTTTATAAGTTTTGTGAATCCAGTTCTTATTGAAGAACGGGAGGTAAAGGAGCTGTGCTTACCTTCCGTTCTTCAATAGAACACACAGGAGCCAGGAGACAAGGTAAGAAACTTACCCGCTCGCTCGCTCCCCGGCGCGTGTCTGACAGGTCCCGACCGACCTTGTCTTCTATGCGCATGCGCGATTATGCGCAAGAAGACAAGGTCCGTCGGGACCTGTCAGACCAAGCGCCGGGGAGCGAGCGAACGCGGGGTAAGTTTCTGGGTGTTCTATTGAAGAACGGAAGGTAAGGCACAGCTCCTTTACCTCCCGTTCTTCAATAGAACTGGATTCACAAAACTTATAAAAACGAGTGGAGATACCCTTTAAACAAAACAAATAATTTTACCCAAATATTTTCAATTTGAAGGGAACAAAATGGGTAGCCCGATACAAGCAAAATAAACTCTTTGATTTACTTTCCATTTTGTCAGCGTTGCCTAACTTGTGGTCCTCTAGATGTTTGGAAACTATAACTTCATTCTGCAAACAAGACATGCCAGGAGTTCCAGTTGTAATTTCCAAACATCTGGAGGTTTGACATCCCTCCATGTTTAATTTCCTATGACAAAATAGTAATGGACTTTAAAGACCACATAAAAGCAGAGGCTACAGGTGACAATACTATGCACTGATTGTTGCAGATTACATTACTAAACATTGTTTATAGGGATCTATTTTACTGCAAAATCATAGATATTCTTATGTAGGCTAATCCTTTTTTTAAAATTGGGTATCAATCAGAATTAACAATGGAAAATTGAATTCTATTGTCAATAAAATATGTGCTATTTAATAGTTAAGGGCATCTTAGAAACACCAGTTAAAATAAGCGGGAAAATGTATGCATTTTTATATATAGACAAACTGAACTTACACTCTTCTTTGTCCTGTGATGAATAAGCGGATTTAAGTCATCTCTAAGCTTTAGATGAGCTTTGGATTTAGATCTTACTGGGGATTTTGTGACTTCAGGTTGCCCTCGTTGTCTCCTTACCAATTTGGAAAGCTCTGCATGGATAGCCTAAAAAGGAAGTCCCATCATTGAAGTCTGATAGCAGTGGTCTTAAATGGAGAGCCCTTGAAATCTCATATACTATGTTAACATTTTCATAAGGGAAGGTTATTCAGGGATTTCAATGCATGCACAAGCTGTATACCCATAAAAAGCTAAAGAAATAAAATATTTCTGGATACCTTATAAATTGACTTTGTTAACAAAATATTGTTCACTTCAGTCAAGTAGGATTGCCAACATACCATTTATTAACCAAAAAATAATACCACGAATATCCACGAGTACATTCTTAATTGTAATATATTGTTTAATAAAAAGGAATCATTTGTCTCTATCTATTGGAAAGGAATGCAGCCAACAACACTGTCATGTGCCTTGGTTGCCTATTAAATGGCATGTCCACCCCCTTTTTTCAACTTAAGTTATATTGTAGTTATTGGTCCCCGAGCCCCAACTGCCTTAATAGATTTTTGAGAAAGTCCCCCGATAGTTACTTACATTACCTCTTTCCTCTGTCCGGCCCTCTGCTTGCACGGAACTGCAAGCAGGGGGCGGGACCGTCAGTCGCGTCTCTGATTGGCTGAGAGACAGGGACGCGGCTGCCGGCTTCTCAGAATGCCGGGGGAGAGAGGTAAGGTAAGTAACTATCGGGGGACTTTCTCAAAATTCTATTATGGCGGTTGGGGCTGGGGGACCAATAACTACAATATAACCAAGGGGTTTGGAGCAAGGGGGAGGGAGAGCTAAACGGGAGGGAGAGGGAAGGGGGTGAGGACTCTCCTGCTCATGCCTCAAACCTTGTCGAGGTTGAGGCAGACACAGGCACAGGATGAGTAACTGACAGCTACTACACTGCTGTTTTCCTGACTTTGGAGGGGCATATCAGGGCAGCCATTTGGAGCAGAGATGTAAAGTAAGGATTTTTGTACACTACACAGTGGGGCCAGTATGGGGTTAAACATGCCCTTTAATGTGTTTTATGTATAGTTGTAGTGTAGTGCCTATTATTAAAGGATGAATGTCTTGGCTACACTTCCAAGCTAAATACACAATTGTAAATATAGGTGGTGTCAGCCATGTGTAGAGGGCTGGGTTGACAAATCATCTGATCTGATATAGACACATACATAATTAACAGGGCTACACTGATTGCAAAGTGTAATAGGTGTCCCTACATGTTTCACTGATCAGCAACTCTGGTAAAGGGGCATCATCAACATTAATACAAAACCTCAAGGCTCTGTACATTGTATCGGTTTCAGTTACATGTTATGTAATAGGACCAATATAATTTACCCTTATTACTAACTAGTGTATGATTCATGTCGTACAGCCCTGTCACCACTAATACCTGGAATATTAATGGCACAGTAGAGCTAGCAGACATGGGAGAGAACCTTTTTTTGAATGATGACTACATGACTTGCCATTAATTTCCACCCTTATTTTCTCTTTTCCTCAGCATATGCAAACATCTTGGTTGCAATTGGGCTGCATCCTACAGTCTTCCTAATGGTGTGGAAAGGTAGAGGCAGGCCTAAAGATGTTAATAAACAATGTATAAAAAAGATACAGGAATCAAATAGCTTGGAAGGAAGCTGCATATCTCAACTCTAGCATCTCACTACTCCAAAGCCACCAGTGAATGTCAACAGATGCAGTCCTTTTGTGTTTTCTTCCATATTTTGCTGTTACTGAAGTTAAGGAACATATTGGTCATCCCACCCCCTTTGTCGTCTTCTCAGGGACTTTACTTTGTCAATTCTATTTTCTCGACATTAACCCTTTATAATAGCAACAATGGAGTATTAACATTGCACCCTATTCACTATAAAACATTTCTGTGATCCTTATTCCTTCATTTATCTTGTTTCTTGACTATGCTTCACTGAAACCATTATTATTTGTATTTTATCCCCCTGTATATCTTCAAATTAGGTATGAAAGGATCCAGAAAGTGCTATGCATTCATTTATTGCTCATTCTATGCAGAGATGGATTAATGTCATGTGGGGCCCTAGGCAGGGCCATAATTTAGGGGCCCTTTTTTATTAAATATATTGTATAGACTATAATTGTTACTGCTTTTGAAGCTGGGCCCCCAGAAGTTTCCTGGGCCCTAGGTAGTTGCCTACGGTTGCCTTGTGGATAATCCTGCTCTGATTCTATGATGGAGGAACAGTATATAACTAGAAAGGGAAAGTTTAAGTATAAACTTTGAATTTGGCTTGAAGGGCTGCATTTTGGAAGGGAATATGTGTGTTTGCTGCAGATTTTAAAACTCAATGATGGGAATGATGAGTTTGTAGTGAACGCTTATTTGGGACAAAAAAAACTTTTGTGTGTACCCAGCCCAAAGTGGTGCTAATTTTGATCCAATCACTCAGAAAGCTGACATCTGATTGGTTAGGGCAAAATTAGCACCATTTTCAATGATAAGAACTTTTATTGAATCTCTCTGTATCTTTTTGATGATTGGTCAAAAAAATTTTTTGACTTTAGTTACCCTTTAAGTAGGCGGCCCAGTAATGGATAAGTAGATCAGTAGGTGTGTGTACCTGTGTCGGGTTGGGGGTAAAAAAACAAACTTTTTTGATGATTGGTCAAAAAAATTTTTTACTTTAGTTACCCTTTAGGTTGTTAGATGCCACAGTAATGGATAAGTAGATCAGTAGGTGTGTGTACCTGTGTCCGGTTGGGGGTTAAAAAAACAACCTTTTTTGATGATTGGTCAAAAAAAAATTTTGGACTATAGTTACCCTTTAGGTATGGCTGCAACAGTAATGGAGGGGTAGGTCAGTAGATGTATGTAACTGTGCCACATGGTGGTTAAAAAAACAAACCTTTTTTATTATTAATCAAAATTAATTTTTTGGACTTTAGTTACCCTTTAAGTATGGCTGCCACAGTAATGGATAAGTAAATCAGTAGATGTGTGTACCTGGATCTGGTTGAGGGGGTATATCTTTTTTGTGTTTACAACCATAAAACTATATTTTATTGAGGATAAATCTAAATTAGTTTTTTTGACTTTAGTTACCCTTTTAGTAAGCCTACCACCATAATGAATTAGTAGATTAGTAGGTGTGTGTACCTGGGTCTGGTTGAGGGGGTATGTCTTTTTTGTGTTTACAACCATAAAACTATCTTTTATTGAGAATAAATCTAAATTAGTTTTTTTTTTTACTTTAGTTACCCTTTAAGTATGGCTGCCACAGTAATGGATAAGTAGATTAGTAGGTGTGTGTACCTGGGTCTGGTTGAGGTGTATGTCTTTTTTGTGTTTATAACCATAAAACTATCTTTTATTGAGGATAAATCTAATTTAGTTTTTTTGACTTTAGTTACCCTTTAAATATGGCTTCCATGGGAATGGAAGGTAGGTCAGTAGGTGGGTGTACCTGGGTCTGTGTGGGGGGTTGGGGGTATCACCATTTGTATTTATGACCATGAAAAAAACTGTTTTGAAATATCCACATTTGAGGATTGTTACCATTATAGTCTATGGGAAAAAATGCCCGGAAATTCGCAGATAACGCCGTAACGCTTCCGCGGATTCCTTAGCTAGAAGATAGCACACTTCTCCTATATGCCCCGCACGTCTGTACCGAATTTCATGTCTCTAGCTCAAAAACTGTTAGAGGAGATACAGTCCAAAAAAGCGGAAGAAGAAAACGGAAGAAGAAGAAGAAGAAGAAGAAATAGAAAGAACAGTAATTTGGCTTTTTCAAGCCAAATTAACAATACAATAGGCTACTAAAAAAGTGAAGGTTTGATACCCAGTAATCAGATAATAAGCCAATGTCAGTCAATCATAAAATGTTACTCTATATTAGCAAATTGTAATGACAAATACATATACATACAATAAGCTATGAACCAAACATATAATGTAGCTGTAGTCCAGTCCATTTCTATTGGTCATTTTTGTACCAACATTACTCATTGCCAGGGAACAGGAGAGTACAAATGAAACGTTCCGTTGCTAGGATACCACTAGCTATGCACTGCTGCCCCATCTAACAAAGAACTGTTTCTATAATTTACTTCATTATGGAATCTCAAATGAGGCCAATGTACTAGTTCAAAATTCTTTAATCAAGCAAACTCATGTAATCCGTGTAATACCATACATTTTTTCCCATGCAACTAGATTTCCTAGCATATTGAAAAATTAAATCAATGCAAACAAAAATATAAGAATAAAATAATAAAATATTTTTTAAAAGATCATAAAATTACAAAGTGGACAAATTTTAAAAATGACATGACTCCTTAAGCTGGGTACACATTGTCAGATCCTTCCTTCTGACCAACCGTTCAGCATTTCTGACTGTTGGCCAGGAGGAAGGACTGTCGGTCGCTGCAAAAGTAGCTTCATCTGACAGTTAGCTGCAATTTGTTTGTCTGAATCGGCTGAACGCAAAATCTGTCATGTCCTAAAACCATGGGCAACCACGCGGCCCTCGTTACGGGTGTAGTTTTTGGACATGTCCGATCATGCATTCGGCCAATTCGGACAAACGGTCAGTCGGTTGCATCTGAAAAACCATGCAATTATTTTGTCCCGATCAACCGTTACACTGAACTACCTGTCGAATGGTCCAAAACATTGCATGGTGTGTACCCAGCTTTACTTTTGCAGATGGCTGGACAACTTTTACCTGGAACTTCATTGTAGTTACCTAAAAACCTGATTCTGGGACAAGTAGTTTGTTCTGCCCTCTAGTGTAATGAGAAGGCAGTGTCAACTGTTAATTTGCTGGTTTTCTTCCTACAGCAGAGCTAATTTGGCAATTGATAGGGACTGTATACAGATGCAACCATGTTAACAGACATATTTGCAATGATGGTTGAGCTAAATATATGCATATGTTGGTCTGCATTATAAACATTATAAATACTAACTCTGGAAGCTTTTCTATAAAGCCTGAATAGAGGATGGTGGTGAGGGGTTTGATACCAGTTGTCTGCCATGTACAGTTTTGACATCTTTTCCTTGGCACAATGCAACACCTTGCATTCAGAAGGTCCCTGACTCCTTGCTGTTATATGCTGATTGAGATATAATCTTTGCTGCATTTTTTCTTCAGTGGAGAGCTTCTAGTTTCTTTTAAGCCACTCACCTTAAGATTTATAGCTACTGAGATCTATTTTTAAAGCAAAGTCTGAGACTCCTCCCATACCCTGCTCAACCAGTGCTAACCTTGGTGGTAGGGTCCACTTTAAGAGCTTGTTTCAGCACAGATATGGCCTCTTCATATTCTCCTCTTTCTGATAATACCTGAGGATACACAAATATTATTATTGTGGATTTATATAGCGCCAACATCTGTCCCTGCCCCGAAGAGCTTACAATCTAAGCACATTTATTTATTTTTTTTTAATTCATGTTTATTAAACAGTTGAATATGGTACACAGTTTACAGTCTGTTTATTTTGTTTTATCAGCAGTATTTACATCTCGTGTATTCGAAGTAGTATGGTATACCAATTTACAGTTGTAAGCTGGTGGTATTTTTTTAACTAAATTCAATAAAACTAACTATTTACAAGTACATATGCCGCTCCCGGCCGTTATTAGTGTCCAGACTATCCTTGTAGTTTACTTCTTCATTGTTTATTGGGATTAGGTATTATGGATAAGGGGTGGAAAGTGTAGGGATCGAGGGGGGGGGGGGGTTGAAGTGGGCACCACCACTTAGGTTATGGTAGTTTGATTTGGGTTAGGTAGAGGTATTTAGGCTTTCAGTCCATATATTCCATATTTTATTAAATTTATTTGGGCATCCTCTTTTATTATATAGTATTTTGAAGTATGGTAGTGTCATATTAATTAGATCTTTCCATTGATTTAGGGTTGGTTTATCTGGGGACATCCATTTGAGTATTATTGTTTTCCGTGCATAAAACAATGCTTCGGTTAAGAGTATTTTTTGGTATCTACTCCAGTGCTCATTGTTGAGAAGTCCCAGTATACAGATCTCTCCCTCGAATGGGATTGACATCACACATAAGTTTGAAAGGAATGTGACTACTTGTATCCAGAATTGTCTGACATACGGGCAGTTCCACAGTAAATGCCAGAAATCTGCTTGATCTTGTGTACATTTTGGGCATGTATGTGGTTTTAGTCGTGAGATTCGGTGGAGTCTTTTGGGAGTGAAATATGTTTGGTGTAGAACATTGTATTGGATCAGTCTATTGTTTGCTGATGGTGATACAGTTGTATTTGAGTTTGCGAACTCTTCCCATGCATCATCCGGCAGTTGTGGCAGAAAGATTTTCCATTTTGTTGTTAATTCGTTAATTTGTTGGGTTGCCTGTTGCTGTATTAGTTTCGTGTATACACGGGATATTAGGCCTTGCATTCCTTGAGAGCGGAGGATTCCAATTATAGGGTGTTTTGAGAGTTCTATTGTAGGGTAGGTAGGGAATTCTGCTGCCAAACAGTATTTTACTTGCAGATATCTATAGTGGAATGATCTCGGTAGTTCATATTGTTGTTGTAGTGTTTCGTATGTTTTGACTGAGTTGTTATCTATAATATCCGCAAAGGTGGTTTGCCATTGTTTATAGGGTATTGATGCTAGGTGTGGGAAACTCTTATTCTGCCATAGGGGGGTCTCGGGTGGTGTACCTACGTATTTGATAATTCTTTTGGTGGTTTCCCAGGTCTTGCTCGCCAATTTGTGAATTGTTGTGCCCCGACCAATAAGGTGTTTTGAGGGGTCTTGCAGATATGCCATTAGTGAACCGTTTAGATATTGCTGTAGCATCCTCTCTGATCCTCTTGGCTCAGTTTTTGGGTCTATCCAGGTTTGTAGATGCTTAAGTTGTCCGGCTAGATAGTATAGATTGAAATTTGGCATTGCCAGGCCTCCATGTGTTTTAGGGCATTGCAGAGCTTGGTTCTTGCTCTACCATTTCCCCATAAAAAGGATGTTAGCATGCTATTCAGTTTTTGAAAAAAATATTTGGGGATCCATGCCATGGCATGTTGTAGTGTGTATAACAGTTTTGGGAGAAGATTTATTTTAATTAGGTTAATACGTCCTATTAGGTTTATTACTAGTTGTCTCCAAGTCGTAATTTTAGCTTGTACAGTTTCTAGCAAAGGTTGGATGTTTAATTTGTAGAAGTATGTCGGGGAGGTGGTGATATATATTCCAAGGTATATAAAATGGTCCGCCACTTGTATGGGGCACGGTAGAGGTGGTAGTGTGGAAATATCGTTGTCCATTGGGTAGAGTATGGATTTGTTCCAGTTGGTTTTAAGACCAGAGTAGGGTGCAAATGTCTCTAGTAGCTGTACCAGAGTGTTCAGTGGTACGTTAGGGCTTTCTAGGTATAGAATGATGTCGTCCGCATATAGACCTAGCGTTTCTGTTGTATCCCCCAGGGATAGGCCTCTCATGGTCTGTTCTGATCTTTATAGCCAACTACTCTATGGCCAGAGCAAATAATAATGGGGACAGTGGGCACCCCTGTCTGGTGCCACGGTGTAGTAAGAACATTGGGGAGGTGTTGCCATTCACTGTAATTTGTGCTTTGGGCATTGAGTACAGCATTTGTAGCCATTTTATATAGTTGTCTTTGAATCCATATCGGTACAGACAGGCCCAGAGAAAGTCCCATTCTAAAGTGTCTAATGCTTTTTGTGTGTCTAATGAGACCATTATCCGCTGTCCTGTATTATCATGATTTATTTGTGATTGAATGATGGTTCGTCAGAGGTTGATTGAGGTGGATTTTCCGGGCAGGAAACCTGTTTGATTTGGGTGTATTAGGTCTAGCATGACTTTTTGCAGCCTGTAGGCCAGTGTTTTTGCAAGGATTTTATAGTCGCTGTTTAGCAGTGATATTGGTCTATATGAGTTAAGTCCGTGGGGTCTTTTCCAGGTTTCAGTAGTATTATTATGGTAGCTTCATAAAATGTGGGGGGTAGAATGAATTCTTTGTAGACAGCTTGTAGTGTTTTCAGTAGTTGTGGGGCTAGTATTGCAGAGTATTTTTTGTAGATTTCAATGGGTAGACCGTCCGGTCCTGGTGCTTTTCTGTTGTTTAAGTCTTTTATTGCTTTTTGTATTTCTGTTAGAGTAATTTCAGCTTCGAGCAAGTTATTTTGTTTGGGTTGGAGCGCTGGGAATTCGATGTCTGCGAGATAGTCAAATATGTCTGATAGTGTGGAGCTGGAGAGTGACTTGTACAGGTCAGAGTAGTATTCCGTAAATGCATGCAGGATGTCAGGTGTGGTAGTTACCAGGCCTTTGCCAGGGTCTTTTACACTTAGTATACATTTGGAGGGTTGTTGCGTTTGTGCAAGGTATGTAAGTAGCTTTGCTGATTGGTTTCCCTCCCTCGAAAAATGTTGAGTTTTGAAAGAAAATTTCCGTTTGGCTTTTTCAGCTGAGTATATTTGCATTTGCCTTTGCGCAGTTTTGAATCGGTTTCTGGTGTGGGGTTAAGTATGTATTGTTGTTCCATGATGTTTAGTTTTGTTGTAATGGTTTCTTCTTCTGCTTTGGTGTTTTTTTTTATATGTGTAATAGTGGAGTGGAGTTGTCCTCTTATAAAGGCCTTGAAGCTGTCCCAGGTGATCAGTTTGGGTGGGTCTGTTTGGTTGATCTCGAAGAATTCAGTTAGATTATTTCCCAATGGATCTGCTTCAGGGAAAAGCGTTAGCCAGAATGGGTTAAATTTCCATTGTCCACGGTTTTGACAGTTATTTTTTATGTAAAGTAGGATTGGAGAGTGGTCCGATATCCCTCTTGGTAAATGGCATGTATTTTCTGTGTGGATTGCAGTTATTGTGTTTAGAAAGATGTAGTCTATCCTTGAGAGAGTATGGTGCGTTGCGGAGTAACACGTATATTCGGATTTGTGAGGATTTCGTGCGCGCCAGATATCTATCCAGCCAATTTCAGCCATTATTGTAGATAATATGGTGGGGGTGTGGCTTTGTCCAGGGGGGTTGGGATAATTTAGTGGGTGTTGTGGTTGGTGTCTGTCTCTGGTTGGGTCCATTAACATGTTGAAATCGCCCATACATATTATTCTTGCGTAGGGATATGCAGCTGCAAAGTCTATCAGCCTTTTTATGGTTGTTAGTTCTGCTGGTGGGGGGTTATATAATGCAATTACTACGTATTGAACATGGTTAAGTTCCATGGCCGAGCACACATATCTGGCTTGGTCATCAGTTAAGGTTTTTATTATGCGGTATTGAACGGTATTGCGTATAAGTAGTGATACTCCTCGGGAGTATGAGGTATGGCAGGCATGCGCTGCCCAGCTTATCCATTTTTTCTGTAAATATTTTGTTGTTGAGCGTGTGAGGTGTGTCTCTTGAAGACATATAGTGTCTGGTTTATGTTGTTGGAGGAAAGAGAAGACGGCGGTTCTTTTTACTTTGTCATTAAGTCCACGGACATTCCATGTTAAAAAGCTTGTCCTAGGTGCATATTTATAAAGGATTGTCTTTTTCGCCAAATAATTAGCGCAGCACATCGCAGCGAAAATAGCGCCATTTGGGGCTTCGTTTCTCCTTATTTATAAAAAAGCGAAAAAACACACTTCGCGGCTGAAAAAGGCGAACGGGCGCGATAAAGAGCGAAAAATATTGCAGCGAAAACTTAACGCATCTAAGACTGCATTGCGAAAACCATTCAAAACCAGAAAAGCCCACTAGAAAATGATGTCAAGTTCAAAATGGCCACCTCACATTTACCAAGAAGTCAGCCATGTCTTATTTAGTCAATCTTCTTAGAATTTCTCAATTGGAATACAATTTTCTTTTGCACTGCACATTCGCCTTTCTAATGCGCGATCGCTTTTCCAAGGCATATTCCATTATAATGCGCGGTCGCCTTTCTAATGTGCGTTCGCTTTTCCAAGGCATATTCCATTATAATGCGCGGTCGCCTTTCTAATGTGCGTTCGCCTTTCTAATGTGCGTTCGCCTTGCTAATGTGCGTTCGCCTTTCTAATGCGCGTTCGCCTTGCTAATGTGCGTTCGCCTTTCTAATGTGCGTTCACCTTTCTAATGTCGCTTTTCCAAGGCATATTTCATTCTAATGCCCGATCGCCCTTCTAATGCGCGTTCGCTTTTTCAAGGCATATTACCCATTAGAATGCCTTTTTGCTCAAACAATGACTTTTCACCACCTTCAGGGTCGCGCTAATCTTTCGCTCTTTTTAACGCAAAAACCACCTTTCGCTCTTTTATAAATCGCGTTATGCCTTTTCGCTCCCTTTTCGCTAAAATTACCATTGCGAAGTAAGGCGAAAAGGGTTTAGCGATAGCTCGCGGAAACGGTTTCGCCATTCGTTAACGCTACCTTTATAAATAGTGTTAACTGTCTTTTTGGCGAAAACCCATGCGAAAAGCGAATGCGAAAACATTTCGCTGCTTTTCGCTCTTTTATAAATATGCCCCATAGGCTTTTTTTTGCTGGACTAAATGCTTTATGGTTTTTGCGGGGGTTAGTGGTGGTGCCCAGGTTCAGCATAGGGTATAGTGGTAGAGGGTGAGTAGGCATAATTATTTGTCTAATCATTTTGTTTGAATGCTTAGACGACCAGGAGCGGCAATGGCAAACATTTTGCATGTCAATTAACATTAAACAATAAACATATAGCAATAACATTTGTTGCGCTCTTGCTGGTACACTTTGTACATAGGAAAGGTGTGCAGGGTCACCAAATGTTACTTATTTAAAGGGGCTGTACTTTCGTGGGATTAAGTACAAGGGGACCGCAGGTCCCGTGCCTTAGTAGTTGGCTGTACATCTGTTGTCTTTGGTAGTTTAGGTGGTATATGAGCTAGACCATATATTAGTAGGGTGGCTGTAGGGTTGTATTGAGTAGTGAGAGGGTAGGGGGGGAGGAGAGAGGGGGGTAGGAGGTGAGAGTATCAGGGTATAGTTAACTGTAAATAGGTGGGGACACAATCTAATTATGTTTGTATATATATCAGTTGGTTGATTGTATTGATAGGCTCAGATTAACTTCTGGGTGTTGGGTAGCCCAGGGTGGCGCGAGCAGGAGCTTGCGTATCACCTTATCATCATTTGCCTTTATATTTTATTTTGATATATTTAGATTGTTTGTTGGGTGTCGTGTTGGGTAAGGTATGTATGGTAGTGTGGTGTTATATGCGAATGTGCTGGGTGTTTGGATGTACTGTATGTGCGTGGTGGTGTGTGTATGGCGTATGGCGTGGGCGTGCGTGTATGTGGTCTATAGTGTTTAATGGTATGTTGTTGTAGCAGCATGGGGTGTTTGTTTCAGTGTGGATAGTGATTTGCCATTGGAAAAGTTCTATATATATAGTGATCTTTAAACATCATATCTCAGTTCATATCGTGAACCTGTACACATCTCGTTGAGCATTTTACATAGCTTATATATATATATTTATATAGCTTACCTACTACATAAAACCTATCATATTAGTTACACAGTTAGAGGTTCCATTTACATATATTTTAAACATCATTTAAGTTTGTGTTGTAAGTGATGTAGTATAGATAATATCCGCAACACCACCCACTGATTCATCATATATATTACATTTGTAGTACACTATATCCCTATCATGGGATTTTGATAGTATATACTTCCAGTGTTGTATTAGCAGTGTTAGTTGTTTGTGTTAGCAGTATTCGGTATTCCTTTTGCATTAAGTTATATCCCCTTGTAGAATAGTAGAGGGGGTAGCATTTGGACAGTTTGCGCAGCGTATATATAGATCTGTTTTAGCTTTTCCTTTGTAGATGTATCAGGTGAAGTGGGTAGGGGTGGGGGGGAAGTTAGAGGGTTAGGTAAGTTGGGGGAGACAGAGAGGTCGGTCCACACACATTCAGACAGCATTTAAATTTGTACTGTAGGAAACAGTGTGGATAGCATTAGCATACATTACATTTGTAGTACACTACATCCTTATTATATAGTATTATTTTTATCTTATAAGGGTTATCAAATCAGCATTTCAACCAATATTACATTATACACATATTGTAGTATCGTAGCAGTTTGATGTTTACCTATAAGTTTACCTGGGGTTGGGGGGGGGGGTTGGGGGGGGGGAAGCACTACCCGCTGATATCATTATACGTATTATATTTGTAGTGCATTATATCCCTGTTATATAGTATTATTTTATCTTATGAAGGTTATCAAGTCAGCATTTCAACCAGTATTACATTATACACATATTGTAGTATCATAGCAGTTTGATATTTACCTATAAGTTTACCTGGGGTTGGGGGGGGATGGGGGGGGGGGGGGAAAAGTACTACCCGCTGATATCATCCTACGTATTATATTTGTAGTGCATTATATCCCTGTTATATAGTATTATTTTATCATATGAGAGTTATCAAGTCAGCATTTAAACCAGTATTACATTATACACATATTGTAGTATCATAGCAGTTTGATGTTTACCTATGAGTTTACCTGGAGTTGGGGGGGGGTTTGAAAACCACAAAGCAAAAACAAAACAAAAAAAAGGGGGGGGTGAGGTGGGGTGTTATAGGGAAACAGTTAAACATTCATGCATTTTATAGTCTTGGCATATTTACTGTTACGCTGATTTGAGGCTGTTGTATCGGTCCAATGGGAAGTTAGTTGGAAGTAGAGTGGTGAAGTTTTTTTGGTGGCATCTGTGCTGCCTGGCTATTAGTTGTTGTTGTTTTGTATATTTTGGTTGGTTCTGGAAATCCAAGTAGGTGAAAGGTGGTAGTGGAGATCATCCGGGTGTAGAGTCGGGTGAGAGTTCGATGCAGCTAGTTGGGTAAGGGGGGTAAATAGAGTTCCGCTTGGCATGAAGGTGGAGAGGTATAGTTGCGTTTACATACGTGAGGAGTATGTTGATTCGTCTGGATTGCGTCCATTTGTTGGTTCTTTCATCCTTTGGGTTAAGCAAGGTGGCTTGGGGGGGGTATTCGGTGGTCGCCGTGGTCAGTCCTCTGGTCTGCTATTCAGCATCCCTCGGTCTGTAGGTACGGATCCAGTCCATGGCCTCTTCCGGCGCATCAAAGAAGCGCGTGGTGGTGCCATCAATTATACGTAGTTTGGCCGGGTATGCCATGGAGTACTTAAGGCCTTTTATTTGTAGTTGCTTTTTAACTTCTTGGAATGAGACTCAGCACTTTTGGAGGTCGGCTGAGAAGTCTGCGAATATATACAGGGTAGTGTTTTCATATTTCATTAAGTAGCCTTGCGATGATCGGTCGCGGTCTGGAGCCGGGTGGTGGTGCATTGGTTGGCACCCTGTGTGCCCTCTCGACCGCAAACGTAGGGGCTGCTTCGAAGTCTGGAAATTGGGATCGGAGCATTTTTTCGATAAAGGTTTCTGGTGAGCGTCCCTCGGCTCCCTCCGGGACCCCCAGTATTCGTAGGTTTTGCCTTCTCAGGCGGTTTTCTAAGTCGTCAGACTTTTGCTGCAGGGTTCTGACCTGTTGTTGTAGGGAAGTGATGGAGTTTTGTATGGGGTTCAGCGTGTCTTCCATCTGCGAGATCCGACCCTCCGTCTCACTTACCCTGTGTCGCAGCCGGTGCATATCTTGTCGTAGGAGGCCTGTGTCAATTTTGACCTCCTCGATCATATATGCCAGCGAGGATTTGCTTTCCTGTATGGCGGCCATAAGTTGTGTATGCATTTGCTCCAGGGTAAGGTTGCCGGTTGAGCCAGAGGTCTCCAGTGCTGCTGTTCCAGGTTGTTCTGGTGTGGGTGATGTGCCGTCCAAGTTGTCGGCACCATCTTGTGAGGTATGGCGTGCAAACTTAGCAAGTTTCTCTGCGGCCACCTTTCGCTCGTTTTCTCTCCTCTCTTTCGGCTTTGTCATCTTAGGAGTTGTTTGGGATGAGGTTTAGCCGGTGAAATAGGTTGTAGATGTGCTTATTAAAACATCAGGTATTGTAAGGCACGGGAGCTCTGCTAAGTTGCGTCCGCTTAGGTAGCCAGTTTAGCTCCGCCCCCAAGCACATTTATTTACACATACAACCTATCAGTATGTCTTTATTATTGTGGGGGAAACCGGATTGCCCACAGGAAACCCACACAAGCACGAGTAGAACATACAAACTCCTTGCAGATGTGTCCAAGGGTGGAATCAAACTCAGGACTAAACACTGAGCCACCGTGCTGCCCGATATATATACAATTATAGGTCAGAAAACCTTCAGATTTTTAAGACAGAAAAGCATAAAGATTTCATGATGGTGACACTGTATCATACACAACTCTTGTGAATTTTTACTGCTGACACAGTGACATGCTCTTTATGCTATCAAAATGTTATCAAAGCAGTTACACCAAATGATTGAAATCAGAGAAAACTTAGCATAGGATAACTTCACCTTCCCTGTTTTCCATTTCCTATCCACCAAAGGCAAAGGCCTTAAAGGGGAACTGTGGTCTCCAAACAAGTTGAGTTTGGAGACCACAGTCTCCTACCTTTAAAACGAGCCATCAATCACCTCTCTACGTGCTCCACAGCCCAAGATATAAAAAATGACTGACCAGAAAGTGTGGGAGGCTGACATGTGACATGTGACATTCCTAAGGCTTCTCCCTCAGACTCCCTCAGTGTGTGAGGGAGACAGGAAGTCCCTCCCCCTCTCTGCTGTGTGAATGACCTGCAGCTGCAGAGAAGGTAAGGGAATCTACAGCCCTTCTCTCTCACTATGTGAAAACAGCCTTTTCAGGCAGAGCCTTCGAGTGGGGTGGGGCCATGACACCCATGAGTGGGCAGGGCCACATCACCCGTGAGTGGGCGGGGCCACACGGGGCTGTAAAGGAAAGGGCCAAGGGGGGCCTGCAACTGGAGGGACCATGGGGTCCATGAGTGTGAGGGACCAGGGGGGCTGCAAAGGGGAGGAGACACAGGGCAAATTGACTGACAGGTTTCAGAGCAGGAAGCAGGAAGTGCAGGGGACCTGGTGATGCTGCTCCATATCACACACAAAAATGTAAATATCTTCAAAACTATGCAAAATAAACAATGAAAATAAATTGCAAAGATTCTCAGGAGAGCAATTCCTATCAATTTACCTTAAGTCATTTTTGGACCACAGTTCCTCCTTAAGGCCGAAACGTAGTGTTGGTCTGATATGAGCACTAATAAAGATGGTTTTCATCCCTGTTTGCACTAATTGGAGACTGGACAGCCCTTCATTATTTATTTTAAATAGGTTTTATTATCAATTTCCTATAAAATACTCCTATAAACAGTTTAACGGATTATCAGACCAGACAAACTGTGTTCTATCGACACAAAAATATAATATACTGGTAAACTAATATTTGATCAGTTGAGTCATACAAGATGGTTTTGCAATTTGTATGCAATAATACAGAAGCCCTATCCATTAAACACCAAAAATGTAGAAATGTATAACATATAAAAACTATAGTTAATTACTGGTAGATTAGTTGATTTCTCCAGACATGCTTAGAAATCAGTAACCAGATCTGAGCAAAGGTTTTTGTTCAAGCTGATATTGTAGCTTACTCTTATGCCAGAAAGAGTTCTGGAAAAAAGTTGACTTTCAGTGAACAATTTTTGAAGAAAATTATCTTTATTGTTATTGGGGACACTATAGTAGAATTATACATATGGTATATAATGTGTTAACTATTTCTTTGCCAGGCTTTACATGCCCTATAATACTTATTCATAGCTTGTAAAAAGGGAAATCAGATTTATGTTTAAATAGAATTAAATACTGCTCTCAAAAATGATGCAGCATGTTAAAGGGCATCTATACTGAAAAATAGGTTATTTTAAATTAACAATAACTGGAAACTATCATTCTTCCCAACCACCTCTGTATCATTTTTTAGTTGATCTGGCTCCTATTCCTTTAGATATCCAATCTAAAAGTTCTTATATTTCAGCTGTCAATCAAGTTCCTTGCTCTAAAAAACTATTCTTCTGTGAGTAGTTTTACTGTAGCTGGAATGGTGACAGTTTTGACAGTTGGAATGCTGTATGCTGTGTGCAGGCTTGACAGTTGCTTTGTGGGAAAAAGTCAGGTCGGATGGAAGTGGGAGTGGTTAAAAGAGGGAGGAGGGGATACTTTTTATACTGCTCCTAAGCAAATTGTTTGCTGGATTGAAGGCATGCAGCAACACACGCATATCAGAGTAAGTGCTACTTACATGTATTCAATTATAGATTAAGATTTTTTCAGTATAGTGTCCCTTTAAAATACAGGGCTTCAGATTTAACCAAATTATTGCATATGAATGAAAAAAAAATAACACAAGATTTTGCATTGGCTGTGCTTTTTCCAAAACTTTTTGGAAACAGCGCAGCCTATGTAACATAGGCAGTGGTAATTTAGAGGCACAGAGTGGAGCTTCTTACCTGACAGCGATCCCACTATGCGGTACATCTTGCAAAGTGATTTACTGCAAGGCGGGATCTTACAAAGGTTAGAAACACAGCTTTTCTTTCTGCATCTCCCTGATGAATGAAATTGATATCACTAGTTGCAGAGGATTATGGGAGAACAAAAGACAGCATTAATTACCAGATTGTTTTAAGTGGGTTAGTGTATTACAGTATTTACATATTTAAATGTAGAAGTTCTGGTCCTCATTACATTGTAATAACATAAACCTACATTTCTACCTTCTATAGGTTATAAATGGGAGGATATTATTACCTTTCCTTTTCTATAGAGTGCTTTTGCATTGTTTTGGTCCATCTCTAGGACAGCATTGCAGGAGTTAAGCACATCGTCATAGTGATGGAGCTTCAGCTGGGTTGCTGCCAGGTTATTGAGACATTTAATTCGATGCTCACGGGTCTCCTCTTCTTCTTCTGAGCTCAGTGGATCTGATTAATACAGATAATGGTGAGTCATCACACAGATGCTGAGTACAGGAGAGAATCCAGAAGAATGGTAGTATAAGAACACAGAGTATAAGTAGTGAAGGACCTACTACTGTAAAACTGTTATAGACACAACATGCCTATATTGATTATTTTGGGCAGTATTCCACTTTAGCTATAGATCAACTAAAGTGGTAAGGTTTCTGCAGCCTTTTGAGTAAAAAGTGCCAGGTAATCATAAAGAAGAATTGCCAAAAATACATTGTAGTCATTGTTCATGTAATGAGGGTATGACCTCCTATATGCTATATTTGTATATAATATAATTTAAACTAGACATTAAGCCTGTTACAATAACAGGCGCTAGAAGCCCAGAGTGCCTCCATCCTCCATGTCCCAAGGCCACAGTTCCCTCTTAGTGTCCCAGACCCAGGGTCCCCCCTCTGTCCCAGACCCAGGGCCCCCCCTCTGCCCCAGACCCAGGGCCCCCATCTGTCCCAGAGCCGTGTTCCCCCTGTTCCCAGACCAGGGCCCCTCTCTGCCCCAGACCCAGGGCCCCTCCTCTCCCCAGACCCAGGGCCCCCTCTGTCCCAGACCCAGGGCCCCCCCTCTGTCCCAGACCCAGTGTCCCCCATGTGTCCCAGACCCAGGGCCCCTCCTCGCCCAGACCCGGCCCTCTCTCTCCCCAGACCCAGGGCCCCCTCTGTCCCAGACCCAGGGCCCCCCCTCTGTCCCAGACCCAGGGCCCCCCCTCTGTCCCAGACCAGCCCCCCTCTCTCCCAGTCACAGGGCCCCCCTCTGTCCCAGACCCAGGCCCCACCCCTCTGTCCCAGACCTGCAGTCTGTCACAGATCCAGGGTCCCCCACTCTGTCCCAACCCAGGGTCCCCCCTCTGTCCCAGACCCCCCTCTGTCCCAGACCCAGGGCCCCCCATCTGTCCAGACCCAGGCCCCTCCTCTGTCCCAGACCCAGGGCCCCTCTGTCCCAGACCCAGGGCCCCTCCTCTGTCCCAGACCCAGAGCCCCCCACTCTGTCCCAGATCCAGGTCACACCACCTCTTCCCAACCCAGGCCCCCCCTCTGTCACAGATCCAGAGTCCCCTGTCTTCCAGACCCAGGCCCCTCCTCTGCCCCAGACCCAAGGCCGCCCTCTGTCCCAGACCCAGGGTCCCCCACTCGTCCCAGACCCAGGGCCCCTCCCTCTGTCCAACCCAGGCCCCCCCCGTCCCAGACCCCCCCCTCTGTCCCAGACCCAGGGCCCACCTCTGTCCCAGACCCAGGCCCCCCTCTGTCCCAGACCCAGGGTCCCCCACTTTGTCCCAGACCCAGGGTCCCCCCTCTGTCCCAGACCCAGGGCCCACCTCTGTCCCAGACCCAGGGTCCCCCCTCTGTCCCAGACCCAGGGCCCACCTCTGTCCCAGACCCCCCCTCTGTCCCAGACCCCCCCCTCTGTCCCAGACCCAGGGTCCCCCACTTTGTCCCAGACCCAGGGTCCCCCCCTGTCCCAGACCCAGGGCCCACCCTCTGCCCCAGACCCAGGCCCACCTCTGTCCCACCCCCACCCCTTCCGACCCCCCCTCTGTCCCAGACCCAGGGTCCCCCACTTTGTCCCAGACCCAGGGTCCCCCCTCTGTCCCAGACCCGGGTCCCCCATCTGTCCCAACCCGCCCATCCCCCCTCTGTCCCAGACCCAGGGCCCCCCCTCTGTCTCGGACCCACCCCTTCTGTCCCAACCCAGGCCCCCCCCTGTCCCAGACCCCCCCTTTGTCCCAGACCACCCCCCCCCCCTCTGTCCAGACCCAGCCCCATCAGAAGCAGCCATCAGGTAGATTGCAGTCACACACAAGAGAACACAGGGACGCACACTTGCATTTTATTATATAGGATAGTATCTCCACCCCCAAATGCAGATTTTAAAGGGAATGTCCAGCCAAAAAATAACTTATCTTTAAAATGTTTTTCACCCCCCATACCCCACTTTCGCATGGGTGATAGATTTCAAAGATCCCCCAGAATTTGCTTACCTGACCCAGTCCCTCACCGCTTCTACTCTGCGGCTGTTGCATCTGTCTGTTGTAAGGTGCAACGTGACATCACGCTCAATCGCCTGACAGCCGAGACCAGGAAGTGAAGTGGCTGTCAGCACAGAAGTCCCCTGCTCCTGTTTTTGCTCGAAACAGAGCAGGGGGCGGCACCTAGACGGCGAAGGACCAGGTCAGGTAAGTAAGTTCTGGGGCATCTTTGAAATCTGTCACCAATGCGAAAGTGGAGTTTGGGGAGCTAATGAACATTTTAAAGATAAATTATTTTTTGGCTGGACTTGACCTTTAAAAAAGTTTTAAAAGTTAAAAAAAAATTAAAACCCTAGCGGTTAGGGCTTTAACTTTAAAAGACTGCCCAGAAATAGAGTTACCCACCTTCATTCCCTCTGCCTCTACCTCTACTGCTATTTCCAGGAATGGAGTAGTGTCTGGACCACAGCAATGTCTGTGATTGGCTGAGAATTAGCCACTAGCCACTTAGAAGAGGGAGCTGAGGGAATGAGATCGGCAAGTCTATTTCTGGGCACTTTTTAAAGTTAAAACCATATGGTTTAGGGTTAGAGGAAATCCCCTACAGTGTATAAGAACTCCCCTGCACGTGCCAGAGTCCACTAAGAGGACAAGGAAGAGGCAGATACAGAGGAGGACTGGGGCCTTTTGACCTGGGGGGCAAATACAATCAAGCAGTAGATTGCAGACTGCCCTCTAGGCCCCGTTGTGTGCGTTTTTTTGTGCACTGTTTTTCTACTTCTTGGGTGAGAAGCACAGGACAAGCAAAAGCATACTCCGTAATATTTTAAAATGCAAAGAGGGATTAAATAGAGAGGGAATTCCGGGTGAGTCCACACCGCTTTAAATAGGTAGGATTACACCCATTTTAAAGACCTCTATTTCAACTTTACACCACCCTTTAAGTCTATCGGGGAGATTCAATAAAAGTTCAGATCTTATTTAACATTTGAAAGCTTACATCTGATTGGTTGGGGCAAAATTAGCACCATTTTAAACGATAAGAACTTTTATTGAATAACCCTGCATGCCTTTTAGAATCTTAATGTTAGACTTGTTTACCAGTCTGTGTCAGCTGCCCATATGTCCAGTTAACACACAATGGTAAATATATGATGCCCATATGCCCAGCTCACAGAATGGTAAATATATGATGCCCATATGCCCAGCCCATACAGAATGGTAAATATATAATGCCCATGAGTCCAGCACACAGATTGGTAAATATATGAGGCCCTTATGCCCAGCTCACTGTCCTGACTGGTAAATATAAGATGCCCATATGTCCATCTCACACAAAATGGTAAATATATGATGTCCATATGCCCAACACATGCATTGACTGGTAAATATATGATACCACTATGTCTAGCACACACAGACTAGCAAATATATAAAGTAAATAAATAATGCCCACATGCCCAGCACACACAAACTGGTAAATATGCCCAACCCACACACACTGGTAAATATATGATGCCCATCTTACACAGACTGGTAAATATTAGATGCCCATATACTCAGCACACACAGAATGGTGAATATATGATGCCCATATGTTCAGCTCACACAGAATGGTGAATATATGATGCCCATATCCCCTGCACACAGAGACTGGTAAATATGCCCAGCCCACACACACTGGTAAATATATGATTCCAATATGCCTAGCTCACAGACTGGTAAATATATGATGCCCATCTCACGCAGAATTGTAAATATATTATGCCCAGTTCACAGACTAGTAAACATATGCTTACTATATGCCCAGATCACAGACTGGTAAACATATGATTCTTATATGCCCAGATCACAGACTGGTGAACATATGATGCCCATATGCCCAGCTCACAGACTGGTAAACATATGATGCCTATATGCACAGCTCAAAGACTGGTAAATATATGATGCCCATATGCCCAGCAAACACAAAAGTTCTACAAATGTGCCCAAAAATTAAAAAAAAAGATGTGCCCACAGGACATGCACAGCCCCACACAGACTATATGTGGTAAGAGGGGCTTACTTAATTTTGTGTTGGAATCCAGGATTAGCCATCCGAAGTTGCAGCTGCATGATCTATGCATTGCGCGTGCCCACTCCCCGTGTGCAAGTACAGGCGCCGGCCATGCAGAGCAGGGCTGCTTCTTTCTATTTGCAAAGGCTAGTGGCACTGTAGCAGTGTGATACCATTACATCATCACATGCAGCTACAACGTCATTATGCACAGATGCAAGCCGTGATGTGCCCATGCGCTTGTCTGTGTCATCAGCCCAAATTTTTAATTGCGGACCGGCCCGGGGGGAAAATTCATCACAGCTATGAGCTAGGTCCAATAATTTGTGTTTGATCTATTCTTAAAATCTGCAATTAAATCCCATTTTGAATGTCAGTCATGAGAACCAGCACCCACTATATGCAACCCCATCTGCCATTTTGGCCTTTTCCTGTCCAGATCGCACAAGTCTATAGCTAGGTACACACAGTACCGATATATCGGCACTGACGGTGGCGGCTTTCCCGAACGAGCGAACAAGCGGCCAGTGGTTGTTTTGGGAAAGACCGTAAATTTCCCTCGGCTGCTGTGCACAGGGAGAACGCTCTGGACTATGTGCATCATGATCTTGTAGATCCTGTCTGTCCTTCTGCAAAAATCTGTGATGTGTGTACCCAGCTTGTGGCACAGCAGGAAAAGTGTGGACAAATTTGACCAAACAAGTTACAAGGCCACTTTTAAAGGGTATGTCCACCCTTAAAACTATTTTTTAATATAGTATTCCCCCTGTCCCCCCAGCCCCAACCGCTATGTTTTTATTTTTAGAAAGTGCCCCAAACTCTACTTACCTCCCCTCTTTCCCCCGCCTCGCTGCCAATCACGGACACGGCTGCCGGGTGTTCATTTCGGCGGGGGAAAAAGGGAAGGTAAGTAAAGTTTGGGGAGCTTTCTGAGCATATAAATATAGCGGTTGGGGCTGGGGGGACAGGGGGAATCCAATAGCTAAAGGGATTTACGCTAGGGGGAGGTAATCCTGAGAGGGAGGGAGAGAGAGGGAGGGAGAGGGATGGAGGGGGAGGGAGGGGGAGAAGGGCTGCAGTACGCATGCCAAACTTCTCCCGGAGGCCAAGTAGGAGGCAGAGTCCTATATGGACTCTGCTATCCTCCTGGTGGGCAGTTTTTGGGACTTTGGGGGGGGACTACAGGAGAACCATATGGAGCTGGGATGTGAGGTAAGGATTAAACTACACTACATGATGGGGCCAGTAGTTGGGGGGATTATAGTTTTGGGGGTGGACATGCCCTTTAATGCATTTTAATGCGTAATTGTGGTTTTCTTTAAAATTGGAAAGTAAATTCCTAAAATGCAAAGAATTTCTAAGCCTAAAAAGGTGGTCAAGTTAAAACTGTAACCAAGTTAAAAGGGATCCAGTAGTTTATACTGGATCCCTATTCATTTGGTTACAGTTAATTTATAACAGTACAGTCATTTATAACTGTAATAAAGACATTTAGATAGAATAGAATTTATGATCTTCTACCTGTTCCACTAGGGGTAAGGATGGTTAGAGCTTGACTGTAGGAGTGCATGGCACTTCGATATTCTTCACGTTCAAAATGGAAGTTTCCACATTCCCGTTTCTGGTTGGCAAGGCTTATACGATCTGGAATTGTTAGGGCACCCAAGTTCGGCTTGTCTCGAACACGGAGTAAAGTCACTTTATATAATAATGAGGCATCAGATGGAATATCTGGGTCTCTGCAAAAGAAAAGTATTTACTAGTATTTATTTTGTACTAGCAAAGTCATTTTCATTTTTTTTAAAGGACAACTAAAATGCAATATAGACGGAATCACCGTGCAAGCGGACGTTAATACAAATGAAAAGCACATGTGCTTTCATGTGCGTTGTGGCCTCAGCCTCAGAAAGTTTGATTAGGTACTTGAATTAGGAATAAACCTTCAGATGAGAGAAATCAGTTTTCCTTTGATGGTGCCTATTCCGTTCTGTTAAGTAATTGTGGATTCAAAGAAGCTGGAGATTTTTCCTGTGTTAACCATTGTATTTACCTTACCATTTGTAGAACTGGGATATTTTCAACCATTCCCTTTAATCCTCCTGGAGACATTGCCCCTCTACCTTCTAAGGCCCATCTTATTTAGACCAATGAAAGATGAAACATTATTCTATATGAAAATCATTTTCCATATGAAGGTATTTATATTTATGGGGGGGGGGGGGTAGCCATAAATATTAAGCAGGACAAATGACACTTCAGTATCATCCAGTGTTTCAACATATTTTGGGCTACGGCTGCATCAGAAACTTTATTACAGTACAATATTAAAATGCTTTATTAAAATGAATGTCAGAGTCCTAAAGTTGTAGCCAAGCGACCTGTTGTCAGCAGATATACTTGTGTGTGAATGTTCCCTTAGCAACACTTTCTGTAGCTGGAGGAATGTTAAGATGCTGATATCCTCTATCAGTGATGGTTATGTGATATTTAGGTGATATTCTGAGATTGTCCTGACAATGCATTCACACAACTAAAGAATAAGTTCCCCAGCTTCAGAGAAATTTTAGGGGACAAACTGTTGTTTTATATTCTGTAAAATGAATAGTTAAACTTCAGTTCTCTTTCAATTTAAAGGACAACAGTAGAGTTGTTGTTCTGCCCCACTTTTTGGTCCAGGGCCTAACCAATGGGAAGACATGCTCTGTCTTCTCCTATTGGATAGTTCCCAGACTACGGTGAGGCAGAGCTTGGACAGAATAGTTGTCCTTTAAGAAATTACAGTAGTCTCTTCCTTCCCTTATACTGCTAAGGTTTTTCAAACCATATGAGATTTTCCCTTGTTAATTAGTTGTTGGCAGGTAACAGTCTTATGGTTTGTCAGAAATAAGTTCTCTTGCTGAACATGAAGAGTCAGGGCAATAGGTTGGCAAACAAGCATGGCATACCCTGCAACATTCACCCTTAAAAAGGAACACTAAGGGCTAGGCCACACTAGTGCATTTCTCAGGCTTTTATGATCGCATTTGCGATCCGTCTGTGCGTGAGAAATGCAGAGCAGTACATGTCAATGTTGATTGAATTGAATGTGCTTGCTCTGTAATCCATTTTCGGAGCACATACAATCATGATTCTTTTGGGGCTCGCATTCGCTCTGATTGAGCAACATTGTGCGAACCGCAGCACAAAGGGATGTTAAAAAGCTTTCCCCATATGTTACCGCCTGGCGTAGTTTAGCCTCAGCCTTATGAAAAATGCGTTGGAGATTTGTGCTAAGATCAGGTTAACTTCATTATTCTCCACCTGCTGCTCTGCATGCATTTCCGTCGATTTGCAACGATCCCCGGTGTCCGTACATGGGACCTTAAGGCTTTATCTGGATTTGGCCTTACAGTATTGTGGGATATGTAAATATATTTTTATAAAGGCAATGTAAGCACACATACAACACAATGTGCAGGGGTAACTTTAGGTAACTCTGTGCACATTCTAGGAGCAAACCTAATTGATCCTTTTTGCACACCCTCTGTTTGGTCTCACATACTGACAAGCCCTTATTTTATACCAATGATCATTTCACTCTGCCTATGCTGCATGGAGGGTCTATATTATAAGGCATGTTCTGCAACCATTGAAGTCTTGTCATTTAAATACCTCCCAAGAAGACCAAAGGCATAAAGGCCATTTGTAAGAAGGAATGCCACTTCTCCAAGCTGCATAGTCCGGATACCTAGCTCCAGTGCCTGTATTGTAAGAAAAAACAAAAATACTAATAGCATCATGCAATACGGTACACAATTACATTTTTGCATTGAACATACTAAAACTTAACCCAAATTGTATCCTAATGTCCTACTACAATCCGCAGTTTGATTTTAAATAAAAATAAAAAAACCTTTCATATATGGCTAGGGAAAAAAAATTCCATGTCACATGGTTTTAAAATCAAGGTGCACAATTATAAGAAGAAACACACTTGTCTATCAAGCAAAAAACCCATTGTACATTAACAGCTTTTCTTAGAAACAAATGAATAAATAACTGAAGACACCAAGGGACATATATTTATAAAGGGTGGGATTACTTTAACCGGGTTGTAAAATACTGTATTTTTTATGTTCTGTGACTGCAAGTTTGTTTTAATTGATCTACCAAAATATCTTGTTTTAATGGCACAAATATAGTTTAGAAACATGTATTCCATTCTGTGTGTGGATTCCTCTGATCTGTTGCATTAGAGCTCCCAATATTCTTCCGGGCAGTGCCTATAGCTTTTTTTGTCCCTGAGTTTCCAGCTTACCAGGACCTGCTCTGTTGCTCGGTGTTTGAGCCTTGGACATAGCAGACATTAGATAGATTTAAGATATCTATCTTGTGTCTAAAGACCACATTTTACAAGCAGCGTTTTTTATCTTGAGATGTTTCTATCTGACCCATTCATTTTGTGATTTCACATTGATTGTATGAAAGAAGGGCTAGGTGGTTCTAGATAGATTGTACATTTATCTTATGAAAGATTGGACATCTGTCTAATGTATTACATAGTGTATTGGCACCAGTTTGACACTGTGTTCCCTTATTGGCTAACTATAGAATGAAGCCATAAGGCACTGATAGTGATAGTGTACTGGGATAACTAAGATACAGGGGCAGTTTGGAAGACAGTAACAGAAATATAGGAAAGTGCACAAAGTACAATAGATCTATCCATTACAGTGCATTTTAACAGCAGCTTAAGCCCCTTGGAAGAAGTCTGGAAGAAGTCTCCTATCCTATGCTTCTCTGCAGCTCAGGGAATGCCATTCAGTTACTGGCCGTGACGTAAGTGGCACTGCTTTGACTGACTGCCAGACCTGGAAGCTGCAGAGTTGAGCAGCCAGGAAGTATCAGGCTGTGTAAGTAATGTTAAAAGCATTTTTGGTAAAGGTAAGTAATGAAAAATTGTGTGCGGACATTCCCATTAAGGTATAGAGCGCAAATAGTGAAATTAATCCACCAAATATGAATTTTATATGATAAACTTCATTGTCTGATCAGGAAGATTCACCTAGAAGCTTTGGGTGAATCTCACGCCATGTAAGTATTTAATGCCAGCTATCAGCTGCAGGTAAATACTTATGCTGTCATGCAGCCCCTGGTAAATAGGTTGAGAGGGCTGCATGAGAGTTTTATGTGATACTCATGCAGCTGCAGAAACTTAGGGGATAAAGTCACGCCAACGGTTTGTGAATTGGTTAGCGTGACTTTAATCTGTATTGCAAGTGCCTGCGGCTCTGGGTAAATATCGTTATATGACTTACACTATGTATCTTAGGAGCATGAAAGCACAGAAAAAAATGTCAGACAAGCCACAATGCTTTATACAATGCCATTAAAAGTTTGATAAAAATGTGCTTATGATAAATAACTATATAGAACTAAATTCACTTTGTGTATCTGTCCTCTATGAGTTGTGAACTTGGTGGCCATGCAAAAGGCAAGCTTGTACTCATATTTTCTGTTCTGCCCACTTCTGGTACCAGTTGTAATCCTGGAACTACTTTAAGCTTACTGGATTGTGCTCATAAGTATACATTCCTTTGGCAGAAGGTAAAAAATTGAGTTTAAAATATATTAAGTAAAGCCAGGGCCAGATTTTCAACCTAGGAGCCTGTAGGACCAAAGAGCCTGGCACGCTTAGCCCCACCCCTAAACACAGACCACACCACTAAACCAACTCATTTTCTCTTCTTTGGGGAAGAAAATAGACTATAAAGGGGTTGGATTGGTGGGAGATTGACAGCCACCCTTTTCAACCTCAAGCGCCCCTAGGTGCATGCCTAATGGTAAATCCGGCCCTGAGTAAAGCTACAGGTCCAGGAGGCAGGGTAAAAATCCTTTCCCTTTCAATAATTGTCTGGATTTTTAGCTCCATGAGCCACCCCCCTCCTATTTATGCATCTTTTAGTAATAAAAATTAAAAAAATAAAAACTAAAATCATGCAAATTCTCTTGATCAAATGTTCATTTAATTTATTTTTTATCAATGTTTGATTTCAAATGCATATGACAAAAACAGGGGGGTGCACAAATAAACATAGAAAGACAACATAATTGACGGACCCATACGCCCTGTAAAGTACATATTTGTATAAACTGAAACAAAGGGGAAAACACAACATAAAAGAAAAAAAACATCAATTGGCTTCCATGCATTTACTCAAGCACAAGTCCATTACAAACAAAAGCCAGGGTGTTGTACCGATTGAATACAATTTGTTATGACTTCTCCTTGGCTATTATATCTTTAGCAGTCCCAGAAAATGCCTGGGACCATTGATGTTCTTCCAGAGGTAGCTTTGATCAATTTTGCATTGTGCACTTGGAAACTGAAGAACAGGGAAATCTAAAAAAAATCCCAAAGGATCTGCCAGAATAAGTATAGGAAAAGAATATGAGAAGGTATTCAAAGATTTGAAAGTGGCAGTCATTATGTAATTACTGTTAAAACTCTAGTGTGGAGGGTGAAATGGACAGTATATTAACCTTCAGGCCTATGACTTATGACTTATTTTGTTAAACATTCATAAAATAAGAAGGCACTTAAATAAAAGCAAAAAATACCTGTTGCCCCAATGCCACAAACTAGCCAACTTACAGCAGGACAAACACCTTAAAATACCTTAAAACATTTGGAATAAAAGTACAAAACCAAATGAAAATGTTATGATTGCAACCATAAAAGCTATAACAGCGCAGTGTCAATATGATTGCACCATGTTATCATTCTTTTCTCTTATTAGAAAACATTAAATGACAGACACCTATGCATGGGGTTCACTTAGATTCCCAGCATGACAATGAGCCAAAACATAAAACCAAGCAAACCCTTCAGTCAAGGTAGAAGAAAATAAAGTTACACAGTTCATGCTAAAACCCAATGAAATTACAGAATCAAAAAACTGTTGCCCAGGCACCTTTACCACATGAATATAATACGCACACTGAATGAGGGAGCGATACAGTAATTAAATCTCAAAAACCCAGAAGTTTATTACAATAAGTACACATACATAAAGCAAAAATATTAACATATAGCTGGCCATCTTAACCATACATAAAATATATCCCTCAATATCCCAGTAAAATCTCAACCAAATATATACTAAAAACGGGGGGATAAAAATGAGCAATGTACCTGAATAAAAATATATGAGAGAAATATATATATGAAAAAACGTGTGGAGCTCAGTCTGTGATAAAAAACAGGAGTCTGGCCCCAATCTCATACAGAGTATTAATCCAAATAGGCAGTTCTTAATCCTCACATCAGAGCTTGATTGTAGGGAGGAGTTAGATCATATAACAGAAAAAAATATATATAACAAAAAGTGTGCGCGCACTAAAAAACAATCTCTTTTGAATAAACCCCTGCACTACTTTAGGGGAAGATATCCGTATATATATGAGCACAACTATGTAAACCCTGATTCAGATGCCTTCATTCACTTAGAGGCTGGGACTGGAACAAGTTCTATCCTTTTTCTTTTACTTTCATTTAATTTTTGATTTTGCTTCTGTATCCTAACAAAGCTGTACAGGCTCATCATGGCCATGGTTGACTGCTGCTACCAGTAAGAAGAAGAAAGAGGACAACAGAAGGGGCTCCAAGAAAGTGTATGAAGAAGTATTGCATTCTTGGGGTAAGGGGGAAGAGTGTAAGCATTTGTTTCAGGTGAACATGCCCTTTAAAATAAGTGAAAAAAATTTGAGCATGTTTCTCTCTTTTTCTGGGCAAATCACACATTAGCATGTCTGAATCTCAATAAGATAGGTGAGAGAGCAATAACTGCAGGGCTCTCTGTACTATAGGTTTGGTGTCTATCTTTGATTAGGAATTCCAAAGAAAGATAAATGATATATTGTTTTAATCAGCAGATTATGTACTGTATTAGGGGAAATTGTGGTATAGGGTGAATAAGCCAATATTACTTTTTCAGTCACAGAACAGAATATTTACATGGTGATTACTAGTAGTATATTTATTTAGCGTTTACATATGTACCTGTCAAGAGGGGATAAAATTTTATTGGTTCCTATACATTAAAATACACCTAGGCATACATTTGTGATTTAAGCTTTGACAATTAATTGAATTGCTATAACTGTTAAACTGAATTGTCAGAAAAGGTCGGTATTTAGCCAAACACAGGAGCAGGCAGGTGGTATAGTTCTGCTGTTTAACATTCACCTGTATGACGTCCCCTTCATCAAGGACAAAAGACAACTTTGGGTCTTTTTCCACCAGACTTCCATCCTCCAGAATTCCTATGAGGTGAACAGTGACCTCCTGACCAGTAAGAGGTTTTGTGGCCTTCCCATGACCTTTCTTCAAAATGTTCTTTTTTAATAGCTTGTCATCTGGAAGTAAGGACAATCCATTTAAAAAGATAAAGTGCGTTTCACATGGGGATTACAGGGATCTAAAGCAAAGTCCATTCAATCACCTTTGCCAATTACTGTAATTAATTTACAGCTCTGCACACTCTGTACTTGCGTAAATATGAAATATCAGTCACAGAAGGGTAAGCTAATTCCATTAAAAGTTGAACCCCCACCTTCCTGATCAAATACATTACTTTCATTGCATTCTAGGATTATGAAGGAAGACTACATTCTCTGTAATCTTTTACTAATCCACACTTTTAGTGAATGCATCCCTTTGGTACTGAACTACAATACCTACCATTCCATGGCAATTGCTGCGGATTGTAGTTTCAACATCATTAATTAAAGAGAATTCAGGATTATTTAATAGGAGCAGGGCTGCCACATCCATGAAGCAGGGTGAAAAGCCTGCACACAGTGCGCTGTGTTCAATACATCCTTATTGTAAGGAAAGCGGCTAGGGGGCAATCTTCTCCCGGCTATCCCCCGGGGTCACTACTGAGTAAAAGGGTAAATAATTGTACAGGCAGTTAATTTGCAGCAACCAATCAGATGATACCTTTTTACTGGTCTGCTGCTGTTGGAAAACACTTGTTATCATCTGATAGGTTGCTGCAGATTACAAGCACAGACAACATTTGGAACTACTTAATAAATAAGCCCAACATTTTTTTATTTGTTTAGAGAAAGGAAAATTTAGAGCAAATCAAATGTATTTTTTTCACATTCTAGTCATATTTTGTTTTTCAAGAGAAAACAAGCTTGAATAATCAATTTGTTCTATATATTTCCAGCATTCCAATACAAAAAGCTATACTAAAACTAACTATGATCATTTATAAATGTCTGTTCTGAAGGACCAAACTCCATCATCCAAAATTCAACATGACATGATACTACTTTAAAAGTATTAATGTCTACAATGTAAGTAAGTACAATTCAAAGAAAGCCTTTAACTGAACTCGACTATGTATATATAAACTAATGTTGGGAACTCATAGGGAACTGTTATAGGGAGCTGATAGCAGATATTGCATTGTGTGGCCATACCAAAATCCTCCCTATACAGTATACAGAATATAGGAAGATCCGGTCAGTACAGTGTTTATGTAGATTGATATTAGATACCAGACAGGACTCAATAGAATCTGTCTAGTATCTATGATCAATTACAAATCTGCCATGTGTAAAAAGGGAGCAGATAAATATGGGGGTATGCTATTTTTACAGCTCACAATTCTAAAATTTAAAACAATTATAAAAATATATATCTACTATATATTACTATATATGGACTTTTTCAGCTTGTGCTTCTAGAAAGAATAACTATAAAATGTCCACAATTGTGAGCTGTAAAATTAGCATACCCCCATATTTATCTGCTCCCTTTTTAGCTATATAAATCCATAATATAAAAATAATAATAATATATATCTACTCTTTTTCTACTTAATTTGTACAAATTGAAATTTTGGTGCTGTAGATAATATTGCAACTTCTGTATGCAAAATGTGTGACATTAACTTGTTTAGAACATTACAGTCATTTGAACAATGAAGGATTGCATTCAGTATAGCTAAATATTATACTTAGCAATCCCGGGATTTGAGTGAATCCTGAAATCCAATGTTCAGTTCATTAGAAATTATCACAGGAGCCTTCAGTAATTAGAATTTAGATCTGAGGGTTGGACTCTCCAGTAATTAGGGTAGGGTAGGAGTCTTTGTTGTCTGAAATTAGGCAATGAAATTCTACATTCTGAATTTGGCTTTTGTTCTGTTTTGAAGCATTTTGTAACATGTTTTGTAAATTACTATTCAAGTTAATTTATTCTACTCAACCTTATGTTCTGTAGGTAGCAGTAGCAAATACATACAATCCATTTTCCTCATTCTCTTATTTCTGGATGCGAGCCCATCTTATCAGTGATATAGTTCTCAAAGTAGAATAATGTTACAAATCAGGATCAACCATTTACCTCACTAATAAGACCTAGCCATTAATGGTTGATACAGAGGAATCTATGAAATATGTGGGTATAGAGCCATATGGTCAGATAATATTACTGCAGGTATATTGAGAACATAATCCACCTATTATTGGGATATAGAGTTGGATTGAAGGGTAAATAATCCATAAAACAGGTCAGAACCAATTGTGATTGGTTTTTAAAAAAAAGTTGCTTTGCATCATTGATTCTATAAACCAAGACAAGCAATAATTATATCACCCCAGTCTTTAGATAAGCCTCACCTTTAACAATCTGTAATTAAAGTGCATGTAACTTTTTGAACAATTTGATTTTGTAGATCTGTTGTGGAAAGCTAGTTTAAATGTCTGCGTTTACTCATTCTACACACCTGTTATATCTGTCCACTTGTCCGAAGAAAAGAGATCTTTAAAACTGGAATTTCTAAATCCAAGTATTTCTTCAACTGCTTGATAGAATTGCATCTCCTCCTCTTGGGGCACATTGTCCTCAATAGTGGTGGGGGGTAGGAGAAATTTGACACTTTTCCCAAAACTAGCTGTCCGTTGTAGTTGTTTGTCAGTCTCCCTGTGTTCCTGGGGTTCTACTTCTGACTGTGACTCCACAAATACTGTAGGTATGTTGTCAGGTCTCTGTTTTTCCTGTTGGTCAGAAGTTGTATTCCTCATTATGTCATGTTCTATGTTATCTGGGGTATTTCCAAGCTGTGAATCTTCATGTTGTATCCCTGTCATTACTTCTTCCACTAGTCCTACTTCCACTGACATTTGGTGTAGGAAGAACAGTATTTATAAAACCGTAGAGATGTGCCTGTTCTACCACATCATCATTTTCTAATTAAAATAGAAAAATAAAAAAGAATCAATAAACCAAACAGTGGGAACTGAGCAACTGCATTACAAAGACCTTATGCCTTCTAAATGAGTGTAATTCAATTACTGCTATTAACTGTATGATTATTGTAAGCCTCTCTCTAGCTACTCTCTGTGTTTCCATTTGTTTAAGACTTAAGTCTCTTTGCTGATGGTACAACAAGCTCATGTCCCAGCTGTGCTAGGAATTAAGAGTACTGACCAGACTAACTTCAAAAGAACAACATAACAGATGGCTACAGTAGATTTTGACCAATGTATATGAAAGAAAAAACAAAGATAACTATCAATAGCTAATGATCTACGAGTACAAATTAATTATCATAAATAAATTCATATTTAGGGCAAATTGCTTGAGAATTTAGTGAGGAATTTTTTAAATCCTTTGATTCTGCTTGTAGATAATGGATATGTTACAGCACAGGGTTGTATTTAAAGGACAAATGCCGGTTAAGCACTTTTTAAATATTAATCAGGGTTTTCGAATTCCTTTAATGACAGAGGCTCTATGTTTAAAAAATGTTCAGGGTTATTCAACAAAAGTTCTTATTGTGAAAAATTGTGCTAATTTTGCCCCAACCAATCAGATGTTAGCTTTAAAAAGTTTAAATAATTTCTGATTGGTTAGGGCAAAATTAGCACCATTTTTAATGATAAGAACTTTTATTGAATCTCCCTGGTTATTTATAATGCTTTGTGCAAGCATCGTGCCTTCCCTTCCAAAATCTCCATCTCTCCAGTTTATACTTAAAACATTCTAAACAAGCACGTCACGCACGCACACGGACACTGCATTTGGAGGCTTCAGAAGAAAGAGATCCAGGAAGTTTGGAGGGGCTGATTGTAGGGAAATACTACTTTATGCAACAAAAAAATATCCCTTATATTATATAAATACATTTATTTGAGTTTGAGTTTTTAGGAGTAACTAATTAGCTGGGGTATATACCACTATTACACATAGAAAAGGTCTATATGTATGTGTGTTATTATCACTATTTAATTAAAATCACCATAACAAATAACACTATACAAAGTATTGTACTACTACCTACTACTGAATTACAAAACAAATGATATACAATTAATAAAGTATACTTACTTTACTTGACACCCCTAAGTTTGAATGGAAAACTCAAAATGGTAGGTTTAGCCACACCTCTGGGATTTCTACATGAGTCTCCATGTAGACAGTAAAAGGAAGTGGAATTTTACTAACATCCAATGAAGTTCTGATCTTACACTGTTAGCAAATAAAAAAATTTGCTAAGGCATTGTACATGACAAGTCAGGAAGTGTAAGGAAGTTCCTGTATTAAACCCAATTATGTGCTGTTTGTAAAACATGTGACAGTCTTAGCCAATTAGAAAATTCTTCAGTCTCTCACATTTACCCCCCCCTCCCCTCTCCATAGAAAGTAATGAGACAATCCATTTTCTGTTTGCTAGACAGGAAGTGGTGTCTGTATGTGATAAATTGACTTTGCATGTCTCTGAAACTACCCAGCATTTTTAGAGAAATGGCCAGTTTTTCCCTTCCCCCCCAATATTAATATATTAACAACATGAGTATGTGAGGCACCATCTGTTATAAGAAGGCTCTATTTCATTTTATACTCTATGGGGAGTTTTTAGCTCAATTTACAATATTGTAAATTCCACCTTCCCTAACCCATATAACCAATCACTATGCTGTGGTGTCCTAATCCCATAGTGGTTGTGAAGGTGGACCTTGCTGTGGTAAATACTGATTAGTATAAACATAGCATGTTTATCCGGATCCTGTATAGGGTCTCGGGTTGACCAATGGTGCTGTTTGGTTTGTACTGCAAATTGTTACAGTATTGTCTGGGTCTATTCTCAGACCTGCATGTTTATTCCATTGATATTCTCTGGATTATAGCTGTCAGATAGGTGGTTGGATGTGTGACTCCTATTGTCTGAAGTGACCTAAATAATCCCTCCCTAAACCAATAGTGTAATAGCTATGGATATAAGGGAAGGGCAGATGAATGACTTGCATGTTCAAGCCCTTGGGTAGGAATCGCTAAACCCTGAACATGGGCTTTTAATGTCTGTAAGTCAGTAAATGGCTTTATTTCAGGATGTATTAAAACTTAATTTTCCAGCATTCTTGCAGCCAGGGAATGCTGAGGGTTGTCATTTTTAAATATGTGAAAAGTTCAACACCCATGCTCTATATCATTACACTGTATTGCATCTTAATACATTCATTAGCCAATGGACATAAAGAAGAAACTTAGTGCTAACAGAGAGTGCTGAGAGTTGTAGTTTTTAAACATGTGAAAGGTTCCAAGTTCAACACCCCTGCTCTATACCATTAGGCTGTATTACATCTGGATACATGCCTTACTTAAAATACATTAAGAAAAAAGAATGCTGGGATTTGTAGTTTTCAAACATGTGAATGGTCCCAAGTTCAACACCCCTGCTCTATACCATTAGGATGAATTATATCTAGACACATGCCCTTAGCTACAGGCAATAAATGAGATAATTTGCATGTCCCCCATTTCTTTGGAAGTGAGAAATATGTGTTTATATGTTAGATTATTAGGGTAATGCTATTATAATAACACAAGTCTGTTATAAGACTCCATTTTATACTCTGTGGGGAGCTTTTAGTCTGGATTATTTATTTTGTGATCAACTGTAGATTGTGAAATGATCAGCCCAGATGGTTGTTGGAACGTTGTGTGAACATTAGCAGTTAAGTTGACTAGTACATGGTATGCATTACAAAACTACAGCTCTGCTCTTGCAGAACATCATTTAATTTTTAATGGATTTACTGTAATCTACACACCTGACCTAAAGTATTTGTGCACCTTTTTACCAGGATGTTTTTTTAGATGTAGCAAAGCAAGCTCCTTTGCTATATGCTAAGTTGCAGGCAAGCAAAAAAAAAAGCCCTACTCTGTTCTCTCTTCTTTTTCGCTTTTATTCTTTCCATTTTTGGACTGCTTCTTCTCCCACAGTTTTTGAGATAGACATAAAAATTTGGTATAGACATATGAAACACATAGGAGAATGTTTCTTTAGGAATTCATTATCTGTTGCTAATGAAGAACAAAGATGTGGGGGTTTATTCTTCTGGGTATTGATGCCTGAAACTGCTTCTGCAATTCTCCCATGACTTACAAATAACATGCATGTGTAACCTTTAGTTTTCAGACCCTACACGTGCATGTACTTTATGGGGGAAATACCAGGAACAGTGTGTTGTCACAGTGCCCCTTAAGGTGCCCATTCATCTATAAGATTTTACTTACCGACCGAGCGCTCACCCGATGTTCCTGCCGGAACCGCTTGGGATTTTGCGATCGCATGTCAGCCAAATATAAGATCGGGAGAATCGGTTCCGGCAGCATCGATGAACATCGGGTGAGCGCTCGGTCGAGTAAGTAAAATCTTATAGATGTATGGGCACCTTTAGTTTGAGCCGCCAGGTTTTGGCCTGAGAGGGATGACAAGACCAAATGGCAGACATATTTTAGAAAGAGTTTTTAAAAATGTGTTTCGGCTCTTCATTATTGAAATGTACCTGGGTCTGGGGTGTAGTCCCACTTACACTGTATCTCTCTGACATACACAAACACACCTGGACATACCCACTTAAAAGGGTCTACCCCGGATGTCCTGGACTGCCAGCTTTTGTCCTGCAAAGGAGAGGGCTTGGGCAGTGTGGGGCATGGCAGAGACAGGGCAGGCGGTCTTTGGGTGTGGCCCTCAGCCAGCCCACTTAAAATGTTGGAAGGTATGAAGGCATCATGTGTGCAACTACAAATTTAAACTTTTTTAAACTTTTATTTTCCAGTTTTCTGTATAATCTGATATTCTGTCTGGTAAAGGATTCAAATTGGGCACTTCAGTTTTGCTAATTTGCAGTATAGTTCCTTACACTGTTTTAATGTTAAAGAATCTGAACTGAATGTTTCAGACTATATAAACTGTGTCTGCTTATTAAGCTGGGGGAAGGAGCAATAATCTCTCTCTATCCTCTGCCAATATAACAGAATACAAGGACTTTGGGATTAAGCAGATTGGTGTTGATAAATGTAAAGGTCTCAGACAGGCAGTGAACCTGCTTGTTAGCTTTCTTACCTCTTTGCTTGTCAAAAGGACAACATACACTTGCCATGTATCAGCACCACTCCACACTTTATCACAGATTTATTTTGCTTTTTACAGCCAACTTTTGGCTGGAGCATTATACTTAAGTGTGACATCAAGATCACAACCTTTGGAGGATGTCACATGGGAGCTTGTTCCTGTTGGGAAAAGGATAATAGGGTACTTTAATATTAGTTACTGATTGAAGTGGTAAATTTAATATTAAATTCTCTGTCCACATTAAGTCTGTGTGAGGGCACCCATATTACCAGTCTCTATGTGTGGGCACCCATATTACCAGTCTCTGTGAGTGGGAACCCATATTACCAGTCTCTGTGTGTGGGCACCCATATTACCAGTCTCTGTGTGTGGGACAAAAAAAAAACCCAAATATACAAGTCTCGTGTGTGGGCCACCCATACAAAAATATAAACCACAAAAGTACTCTGTAGTAGTGGGAAACCATATTACTCCAGTCCCTCTGTGTGTGGGCACCCATATTACCAGTCTCTGTGTGTGGGCACCCATATTACCAGTCTCTGTGTGTGGGCAACCATAGTAACAGTCTCTGTGTGTGGGCACCCATATTACCAGTCTCTGTGTGTGGGAACCCATATTACCAGTCTCTGTGTGTGGGCACTCATATATATCATATATGTATATATATCATATATGGAAACACCCATATTACCATTTTCAGTTGTGTGGGGCATATATTACAGCCTCTGAGTGGCACATACAGTATATTGCAAGTCTCTGTGTGCTCTGTGTAGGGGAACCTATTTTACTATCCGTTGTTTGGTACAAAAATTACTTGTCTCAGTTTGGCTCATACAGTACTTATTTGTGTGGCAAATATGTAAGTCCTCCAGTTCCTTAGCCAATGCAAAGTCTGCCCTCCAGTTCATCAGCCAGTGTTGTATTCAGCCCTCTGGTTTAAGTCAGCCCTCCGGTCCACCAGTCGGTTGGCAGTGTTAAAAGCCCTCCGTCTGACTAGCCATTGCTAAGTTACCCCTCCACACTCACAAGCCACACCCACTTCTACAGGTGGTAATAGAAGTGCACAATAGAAGTACAAGAATTTCTAGAAACGCCCTGCCTGGAAACAGAAGAGGGACAGCCCATACAAGAAAAAAAGGAAATGGATCAAAGAAGGTCAGTGGATTGTAGTTCAACAGCAGCAAATAAAAAATAAATAAATAAATAAAATCATACATTTATACATTAGTAAATTTAAAAGCAACAATGAGTTTGCCTGTCATCAATAATGTTTAAATATCATTTGTCAGAGTATTCAGCTTTCATCTCAATATATTTTCCATTTACCTATTGTACCCATTATAAAGGTGTCGCGGATATCCACTCACAGGTTGCAAAAGAGTGTGTGCTACCATGGAGGGTTATCCAACAGAAACTTTGATTGGTTGTGACTGGCACACAAATAAATGGGGTAACCAACACTAGTTTTTGCACTTTTTGTCCCGGCAAGTGATTACTTTTATTGACTGATGTAAATGGACTTGCATCAGTTTAAGAGCCCAATCAATGGAGTGTTAGGGTATCATATAAAAGAACAAGGCCAGAAAAGAGACACTATGACCTTACGTTTTTTACTATATGGACTTCTTCAATTAAGCTACATAAGTTTCCTCACCGTGGCACCCTAATCCTGCATATACCCGGTATTTTAATTATGTGTACATCTGCACGTGATAAAAGCAGAAAGGTCCTCAGGGGCACAAGTAGAAATCATTAAGGGAAACTTACCAAATACTGCACATCATAATAAAAACAATATAGTTAAAGGGCAACTGTGGTCTCCAAACAAGTTTGGATTAAATGAAAGCCTGCAGTATTTCCTTTATAATGAGCTGACAATCACATCTCTGGCTTCAGCCTGTGAGAAATGTTATTGGGGTGAATGTTCAAACTTCCTGCTTCCAGTAGGTGGAGTGACATCACCTGACCTCTGCCTGCCCTTCTACCCCGGGGGAGAAGCATGCTTAGTTAAGACTTAATGCTGGGGAAAAATTGACAGTTGAGAAGAGGAGCTTATTAATGGAGGCAGGGGCTGGTCACATGACTACAAGCTGGTCACATGGCTAAAAACAGGAAGTGTTCAAGCAGGAAATAATATTGCTAAACTTCTCCAGCAATAACTTCTCACAAATTTTATCTTGAGATGTGATTTAGGTTTTATTTTGAAGGTGTGATGGAAGGTTTTTTATATAACCCTTACTAGTTTGGAAGAATTGGAGACCACAGTTACCCTTTAATAATAATAATAATAAATGTGTCGCTTTAATAAACAAAAGCCTTGTCTGGCCAAGACATTCTTCTTGCATTGCATTAAAACCTGGGGGTTCCTTAAAAAAAGTTATTAAAAAAACAACAAAAAAAAACATAACCCCCATTACATGTCCACACTTCCAGCAGCTGAAATCGCTTAATCACATTTACAAACTTGTTGCCCTCCCTTAAGGCTCATACACATGCACAATGTGTGCACCGAGCAACAACCCCTGACCACTACCCATGGTTGGGGGTCGTTCGTTAATCCGCCCTGTGGATCGACCGCAGACCAAATGCATACACACGAACGATTCTCACCCAAAACAGCTGTTTGTCGTGGGTAGTCATCGGGGGTCGTTGTTTGGCTACACATCTTGCGTGTGTACGAACCTTTACAAATCACTCAGCAAAGATGAGTGCTAAAAGCCTGCCTCCTAGACTCACTTTTAGCACTCTCGGGGCCATGGTTAACACAGCACTTGTAATTGGCTGGTGGGAATGTCTGTTACAACCTCTCTCTTCCTCCTATGCTAGTCAAACAAACTTGAAATGTCCTGTTGCTAGGATACAGCCTACACAATCAAGCTGATCAAGGATGGGTGGAGGAGTGTTTTCTCGAATGCTAGCTTTGAGTGCCAGTTAGAGGCAGACAGAATTGTTACGCCCCCTTAACAGCATGGCTAATTGAAGGCAGAAAAAAAATGTATTGTGAGTTTTACATACCTTTACTCTTTTTAAAGCAATTTTTAAAAGAATGGATTGAGGCAATACAGTTATCCTTAATCTCCTTTGGGCCATCCAAGATCATCGTAACCTCATTGTAAAACAGCAATAATCTGACAGTGGAGGAAAATGTTAGTGTCACCAATCTAGGTGATAATTCAGTAATGCTGAAATCCCCAATACAGTGTTCTTTCCTGGATTCATTCTTGTATTTATCCATTGACTCACCAGCATTCAAAGTGACACCTGCTTGATAAGAATGCCAGGAAAACCTGACGTCTATGTACTCAGCTTCATCAAAACTGGCGTAATCCTTTGGCCTCTATGAGTTATATTTAGTTTGGCTACTTCAATACAAGCGTTTACTTGAGTTTTAATGTTTTCAGAAACCTGTGGGAGTTCTTTTAAAAATTATTATTTTTTTTAAAATTCTCTTCCCCTGTTCCTTTCTTTGACCTCTAATCCTCTTGCCGTGAAAAGTTAGCAGTATTCAAGTGAATAGGATTTGAAATGGAAAGAACAGTTAACAATAGCAAATAAAACAAGTCAAGTTTAATTAACCATAAAAATCCTACCTTCTCGTAATCTTTAGATTTCTATAGAGCTTTCATACATAGCACTGTAGGAGGTTGGGAAATACAAATATTTTAGAAGCCGTGTAGCTTTCCTTATGAAGGTCATTTTACCACTGAAAATCTAAATATTACCTGTTTGAAAAGCACATATTAAAACCTCTAATAACTAGCTTATATCAAACCAATGTATGTGTCTTTATCATATCCTAGATAACCAAAATACATTATAAATAGGCTAGATCTCAGCAAATCTACACAATGTATAGGTGCCCATACACATGCAACTTTGGTCACAAATTCATGGTAGATTCCATGTGTAAATACACTGGAATGATTGTTCTGTACATACACGCCCATGATATTATCATCTTTCTATAATGTAGCATACGGAAATTTTAAATCAGACTAATAGGTTGCGAAACGACCTATCCATACACATGACTAATGTTTAACAAATTGTCAGGATTCACTGAATATTGACAGGATTTGCTGAATATTCTGGCCATGAGTATGGCCACTTTACTGGGACACTCCTCCACAACACTTAGTTGTGTATGGGAGGAGTGTTCCAGTAGGTCAATATAGCCTATGACACTGATTAGACTTGGTTGATAAAGGAGTTCTCTAACTACTATCATACACAGAAAAACACAGTACTAGGATATACACGTGTTATCACAAGGGTTAAAAACAATCAAATGCCAAAATCCTGTAAAAAAAAAAATCCTGTGAAAAAAACTAACACCACATCTACTCAAATTTAGCTTGTGTGAGATAAAATATATTAAAGGAATATATATGAGGAAAAGAACATCAGTGTGTGTCATGTCCACTCTTTAATCACTAGTATTATAGGGGAAACCCAAATTGAACATGCTCCTAGATGCAGTTTTGTGCAGTCTGTCTTCATATGGCCAGACCCAGGACACAAGCAGGGGCAGAATTGATCAAACATTTAAATAAATATTGAGGACCTGGCTGTTCAGGTCCTTACCCTGGGTAATTTTAATGATGGGGCTGGGGGGTGGGATAAAAAGATTTTATTGTCTTTTAAAGAGGAATGTTAGAAAGTGTGTTCAATACATGTGTGCCTTACTTCATCCATAGGGCTTTGTGTCTTAGCAGCAGGTTAGTGTGAAATACAACAAAGTAGTATTGTATATTCATGGGTGATTCCCACTCTACTTGGGACTTCACAAAACTATGCAGACCTAGAAAAATGGGGTTCATCATAGTAACATAGTAATTGAGGTTGAATAAAGACATACGTCCATCAAGTCCAACCTTTTCACCCCTCTTTTTAACCCTACCTTACAGTTGTTCCAGAGGAAGGCAAATAAAACCAGCTAAAATAGGGTGGGGGGGGGGAATTCCTTCCTGACTCCAAATGGCAATCAGAAAGTATAATTGGATCAAACAGAACTGCAGTATATGTAATAATACCAGTAATTCTCAATATTTTTTAGTTTTAAAAACTTATCTAGCCCACTTTTAAAGCTATTCAATGAACTTGCCATTACCACATCTGCTGGAAGACAGTTCCACAGTTTTACTGTTCTCACTGTAAAGAAACTTTTCCTAACCTGAAGATGAAACTCTTTTCTTCCAATCGTAAATGATGTCCACATGTCCTCTGATATGACCGATTAGTAAACAATGCACCAGAGAATTTATTGTATTATCCATTAATATATTTATATAAAGTGATCATATCCCCACGCAAATGCCGCTTCTCTAATGTAAACAGCCCTAACATGTCTAATCTGCCTGCATAGTTAAGCCCCTCCATTCCCCTTATTATTTTATTTGCCCTTCTCTGAACTGCTTCCATTTACAAGATGTCCCTTTTGTATATGGGATTTCAAAACTGCAACGCATATTCCAAACGAGGTCTTACCAGTGCCTTGTAAAGAGGGAGTATAATGTTTTTTTTCTCTTGAATCTATTCCCCTCTTTATATAAGACAATATCTTTCTAGCTTTAGCCATTGCTGCCTGGCATTGTTTGCTACAGCTAAGTCTGTTATCTACCAGAACCCCCTAATCTTTTTCCAGTCGATATTCACTTAACATAGTTATTTATGGTGTAGGTGACACAAGGATTGTTAAACCCTAAATGCATCATCTTACATTTATCAACATTGAATCTCATCTGCCATACTGCTGCCTATTTTGATAATCTATCTAGGTCAGCTTGCAGCAATTGCACATCATTTGAAGTTTCCAAAGCTCTGCATAGTTTAGTGTCATCAGCAAACAGAGATCCTGCTCTCAATGCCCCCTTCTAATTCATTTATAAACAGATTAAAAAGAAGTGGCCCCAGTACGGAACCCTGAGGCACTCCACTTAGAACTTTAGCCTATATAGATGTAGTCCCATGTAGTCGCCTATGTGGCACAGTATCAAAAACTTTAGCAAAATCCAAGTATACCACATCTACTTCTATGCCAGAATCTAAATTCTTACTTAAATCCATGCTGACTATTACTAATAAGATTGGTTTTGGAGACAAAGTCAAGGATATGATCCCGTAACAAAATTTCCATCACCTTCCCAACCACTGATGTTGGGCTTACAGGTCTATAGTTACCAGGCTGGGAACGACTACCTTTTTTGAATATTAGTATTACATTGGCTTTTTTCCAATCCAGTGGCACATCACCAGACAAAGGTGAATCTAAAAAGATAAGAAACAGTGGTCTAGATAAAACTGAACTAAGCTCTCTTAAGATCCGAGGATGAATTTTATACGGTCCTGGGGCTTTATTGATGTTAACTTTGTCTAATTGTTTCCGCACCATATCCTCTGTCAGCCAGAGTGAATATTCCTTATTTATACCCTTCATATTATTACAGTCCCTACTATAAGTACTAGGATTCTCTAAAAAGATAAAGCGGGAAAAAAATGGTTTAGCACATTAGCCTTCTCTATAACCATTGACTTGACAAAGGCCTGCATGCCAAAACATTGTGTTGGTTTTTCTGTCTGCACTAATAAATGGGATCACCCCGATTTGAATATTAAAGGACCAGACAGCCCTCATTTTCTATTATATTGCATCCTCTATAACCATCTCTTCCCCATTGTTTAAAGGAGAACTAAACCCAATTTTTTATCCTCCAGAATCTCCAGAAAACAACCCCCCTAAAAACATCAATAAACTATAAAATGCCACTTTAGTAAACTCTGTTAAAGTAAATCAAAGCCTGTTAAGAACTGGATGAAGTATCTGTGTGTATGTGCAGTGTCAGACCACACCTCATGACCCCAGTCACATGCTTCCTTGCTTTATCTGTCCTGTAAAAGGATTGGCTAGAGATTATTAATAGGTGTGACCAACTGTAACAAGTTTGCGCCATAGCTAAGGACTGAGCATGTGCAGAACATAATGGTCGTTGACCAAACTGTCTGATACTAGAATGCTGAGAAGTAAAGCACAAACTATATGTTATTTAGGTAAATTTCCCAGCTCCTGTATCAAAATGAGAGGTAAGACACAGATTACTGGTTTTATATCAAGGTGTTCTGCCTTCTGGTTCAGTGTTGTTCTGTGGCTTTAGTTGCCCTTTAATGGTCCCACATTTTCAGTCCTCTTCTTTTTACTATTGATATATTTAAACAACATTTTGGGGTTAAACTTGCTTTGTTCTGATATCTGCTATTTAGCTTGTTTAAAGGATAACTGTATTGCCTCAATGCATTTTTTTTGTAATTTCTTTAAAAAGAGTAAAGGTATGCAACCCTCCACATACATTTTTTTCCTGGTTTCAAGCCTCTCTCTGCCTTCAATTAACCATGCTGTGAAGGGGGCGTAACGGTCAATCCCAACATATTTTCCGTGTTGCTTCCGGTTCATAACTCCACCCATATTGTTTCTGCCTTATCGTCTATACCCCCATCTATCTTATGTTTTAAATTTGGCTTTAATTCCTGTTTAACATACATAAATACCGTATATACTCGAATATAAGTCGAGATTTTCAGGCTTTAAAATTAGCCTGAAAACCTAACATCGGCTTATACTCGGGTCAAGTCCTAATTTATATCCAAATGCTGCAATTGCGGATAGTAACCAGTAGGTATGTGTTAAAAATCCTTCATCTGCATAGAAAGTTACAGGAGCAGCTGATCTGCCTTAACACTCCTTCCTGCTTCCTGTAGTCAGGCTGCTAGACTCACTCAGCACTTTCACTGCTCATCTGAATGCTGTAAATCAGATGGGTCTTCTCAGTTTGGGGCAGAAAATGGCTGCTAGTTCAGTGCAAATGATAGCTTGAATCTACAACTCTCAGGTGACACTTAACTATTGGGGTAAGGAGAATTGTAAATGATGGTAAGCTTAATTAAAAGTTTATTGAACCTTGCCACTCCACTCAACCAAAGCATGCTGGGAATTGTAGTTTCCAAACATCTGGAGTGCCAAGGAATTAGGGGTTTGGCTATTACTGTATGGGATTAATGTATCGGAATTCTGCTGTCCATTTAAAGGGCATCTTAAGGCACAAAACAGTACTGAATCAGAAGGCAGTAGGGGTCATAATTTCTACCCTCGGCTTATACTTGAGTCAAGCAGTTTTTACTAATTTTTCAGGTAAAAATATGTACCTTGTCTTATACTCGGATCGACTTATACTCGAGTATATACGGGTACTCCACCTCCTTTCTTATTAACTCTGTCATGTCTAAATAAGTAGTATCCTTCAATATTTACTGTTCAGTCCTGTGAATCATTTAGTTATGTTTCTGCTATACTGATCACATCATACCTTTCCTTTAAAGCTATTAGTTCTAGTTCTCCAGTTTTTCCAGACAGACTTCTTGCATTTGTAAACATACATTTTAGATTATTATTTAATTTACTTCCAAACTTGGATGTACATGCCTCCTTATCCTCTATGCTTCCCTCTCCCCCATTTCCACCCTCCATTATCTTTATTAGCCAACTAGACGAAATTGCTCAGTGTGGCCATAAACTTTAGGTGTGTCAATCCCTGCAGCGTGTCCGCACCACACTATCACCATCCAACAGCTGTTTTGGGGGAGAAGATGGCTAGAGGGTTGGAGGAGATTTTAAACTAGGTATGGAGGGAGGGTTCATTGGACTACACAGGGGTAGACAGAAGGAATAGGGATCAGGGGGCTAAAAGATAATAGTAGCAACGCAGGGAGACAAGCAAAACATTAGCAATCAAACGTGTTTTATTGCTGCTTACAAAATCACAACATGTTTCGAACGTACATGCGTTCTTTCTCAACTTGAGAAAGAATGCATGCACGTTTGAAACATGTTGTGGTTCGAACATGCATGCATTCTTCTTAGTGTAGCACGTGGCTGCGGTAGAGTTTCTGAAAACACTACCCTTGAGGTCCTTACTTTAAACTTGGCTACTTCTGAGCCATCGTCCTCCACGTCTTCACCTAACACGGCAAATCTGTTGGGATCGACTGGCTGGGAAGAAGCGTCCCTACCCTTCTGTCCCCTACTTCCGATGGTGATCATCTCTGACAAGTCATGTTTGTCTTCCAGCTGCTCAAAATAAAATACCCACTCACTCTAAAACAATGTTCCTCATCCTTGTTATCCTTGCCTATTCCTTGAAACAATTTTAATGAGTCTAGGAACTCCTATATAAAAAATCGTTTTATTTCTTAGTCATCAAAATACATCATTTATACAAATGTAAAAGATAAATCAATGAATGTATCTATATTACAAAAATGCAACCAATTTCATCACACAAATGGGTCCATACAGTTCCTTACAGAACCCTAACAACCTCGCAGGGAACCCTAGGGGTCCTTGAGCTCTTAAGAATAACTGACTTTGCTAGGATTCAAACTGCACAAGTCTGATACATCTGCTGGGTTTAACCATACGTTAATGTGCTGATACGTTTCATAGTATGAGCGTGCTGGCAGAGACAAAACAATCCAATGTGTTCAACTTTCACAGTTCTCAGAAAAGAGGAAATTATTATACAAGCTTTTGTGTTTTTGAAATCCAACTCTAACGCCTCCGTGAAGCTCCCATAATCCTGAATAAAAGAAAAAGGACATTTTCAAGGCGAGTGTAGTCAGATTACAATGTAAACACCTTGGGGAACAATATCTAACTAGTCTTTCAGTTATGTGATATACATAAGGTATGTCACATATTTCTAACTAGTCTTTCAGTTATGTGATATACATAAGGTATGTCACATATTTCATTAATGCATTAGAGCTGGGCACATTTGAGCAAAAAATAATATTTTTATGCAGTAAATTGACCACTTGAGGGTAAAAAATGTATTACTACTATTACATATATTTTTTGTATTCAATTAGATCAACTGGACTTGAAGTTTAGTTCATGAAGAGGTTTCACTAGTCATCCGACTGGCTTTCTCAATTCAGAGTGACTTGTACAAGACTCTGTGGCAATTGTGCTTGTGAAGGTTCTCATTCATCCAGGTCATGGTCTATCTGTTGTATTCAATTAGATCAACTGGACTTGAAGTTTAGTTCTTGAAGACGTTTCGCTAGTCATCCGACAGGCTTTCTCAATTCAGAATGAATTGTACAAGAATCTGTGGCAATTATGTACCCTGGAAAATCCCAATTAGCATATCACAGCCAGGTGTTAAGGACGTGATTGGATAGTGGCTAAGAGGTGTTATAGGAACGCCCAGATTAAGGTGTCAAAACAGCATTGTACATGGCAGACAGTTGGTATCGAACCCCCCCACCTCTATTTGGGCTTGGTTTCTTTATTTTCACATAAATGGCCTCCTTAACACCTCTCTTGAACCAGTCACGTTCCTTTGCCAATATGTTAACATTACAATCTTCAAAGGTATGTCCTTTATCCTTAAGATGAAGGTGACAAGGCTGAATCCTGACCCGAGGAATTGGCTCTTCTGTGCTGGGCCATACGTTGATGCAGTTGCTGTTTGGTCTCCCCTACATACAAATCAGAGCATTCTCCACTGCACTGCACTGAGTATATGATGTTGCTTTTCTTGTGTTTTGGTATTGGGTCTTTCGGATGTACCAATTGGTGCCTCAGTGTGTTGTTCGGTTTAAAGCAGACAGGGATACGGTGTTTTTTGGAAAATTCTTCTTAATTTCTCGGAGACCCCTGCTACATATGGGATGACCATGTTCTTTCTCCTGTCTTGCTTTTCCACTTCACTGTTGGTATTCGTGTTCTTTTCTTTCCTTCTACTTCTTTTGACAAAGGCCCAGTCTGACAAAGTTTTAAGGGCTCCTCTGAGATGTTTCATTTCTTTAGCCTTCGCTTCTGTGCTAGTGGGGATGTTCTCAGCTCTGTGTTGCAGGGTTCTGATGACACCAAGCTTGTGATCTAAAGGGTGGTGGGAGTCAAACATCAATACTGATCTGTGTGTGTTGAGGTAGAGGTTTACAGAAAACCAACACACACAGATCAGTATTTGATGTTTGACTCCCACCACTCTTTAGATCACAAGCTGGGTGTCATCAGAACCCTGCAACACAGAGCTGAGAACATCTCCACTAGCACAGAGGTGAAGGCTAAAGAAATGAAACATCTCAGAGGACCCCTTAAAACCTGTGGATATCCAGACTGGGTCTTTGTCAAAAGAAGTAGAAGGAAAAAAAGAACACGCATACCAGCAGTAAAGGTTAAAGCAAGACAGGAGAAAGAACATGGTCATCCCATATATAGCAGGGGTCTCCGAAATTAAGAATAATTTTCCAAAAAACACCGTATCCCTGTCTGCTTTAAACCAAACAACACACTGAGGCAGCAATTGGTACATCCGAAAGACCCAATACCGAAACACAAGAAAAGCGACATCATATACGTAGTGCAGTGCAGTGAAGAATGCTCTGATTTGTATGTGGGGGAGAACAAACAGCAACTGCATCAACGTATGGCCCAGCACAGAAGAGCCAATTCCTCGGGTCAGGATTCAGCCGTGTACCTGCATCTTAAGGATAAAGGACATACCTTTGAAGATTGAAATGTTTACATATTGACAAAGGAACGTGACTGGTTCAAGAGAGGTGTCAAGGAGGCCATTTATGTGAAAATAAAGAAACCAAGCCTAAATAGAGGTTGGGGGTTCGACACCAACTGTCTGCCATGTACAATGCTGTTTTGACACCTTACTCTGGGCGTTCCTATATTGAAGCATTGTAAGTAGAGTTCTGCCCCCTATTCTAATAAATAAACCTAGCGGTTGGTGGTGGGCTAAGATTCCCTGCAATATGTTGAAAGTTTATTTTTAGGGTGGACATTCCCTATAAGGTGAGGCAAAGTCATTTTTTCAGTGTACATACCCTTTCAAGATGCAATTCCAGGAATTCTGGGAATACCAAGGATGTATTGCTTAATTTGCTCTTGTACTGGGTTTTAATCCAAGAATCATAAATTTACAAAGTCTGTACCTGTAAGATGGCTGGACAACTCCACCTTCATAATGGCTCCCTTAAAATATTCCTGTGGAATCATAAGCACATGCCAACTATGCTCCTGGATGCTTTTTGGAAAGTAATAGCTATATATGTTCACATCTATTTCAGCAGTTTAGTAGTTGGTTATGAGCTTGAGCATGCTCAGAGGAGGCAGCTAGGGGAATAGCATTCAATGACTGTGGTGTCATCCATGACTGACAGTTGCTGACTGGAAGAGGTAGAAGGTAGAAGCAACAGGACATTGTGCAGCATTTCAGGTTAGTATAATATATTCCAGTTTCTAACTATTCCGATATTGGTTATTGGGGGAGGTCTATCTCTATATAAGTTTTCGTTTGAGGGCTGGCCTTGCCTTTGGGCTGAGAAAGGGTTTTGCAATGTGACAATGTGCTCGCTGTACTGCACCAAAACTACCACAAGGTGGCACTATACACTATTTTGCTATTTCAGTTTCAATGAGCGCTGTTTTTCTGTTCCCTGTCGCGTCTCTCTATTTCTTCTCCCTGTATAACCACACATACACAAGAGAGAGGGTCATACTGATTTTGTGATTACCCAAGAAACTTCCCTATTAGTTACAGTACCGTGTGGACTTCCAGTGTCTAGTCCCCTCTACCCCGCCCACTTCCCCCAACTCCACGCCCCTCGCCACGCCCCCTCCCGTGCCTACTCTCCAGTTCACCAGTTACCAGATGGTGAGGGGTGTGAGAGGAGACGATGTCTTGGTCAGGGGAAGAACCGGTGGGGACTTTACCTTACCGGGCCGAGCCCAGGAAGAGCCCCCGCCTTAGCCTGTTCCACCTCAAGCTAACAGACTCGGCTCAGCGCTGCTTGCGGGACTTTCAGAGGACACAGGTAAAACTCACTGGGCACCCCCAGACTCCCTACCCTTCCCGGGCATATTCTAACATATGGTGGGCACATCCCCCTCCATTCCTTCCCTTATCTCTAAACTTCCCAACCCTGACACCCCCTGTGTGGACTCTTCATATTACCCCATCCAATGTCTGAACATATGGTTGTTGGCACTGCTAGGCAGCTGGACATGTCCCCTGGCATTGGCATTATATAGATATGTTTATTACCCCTTAGGTATGTGGTATGTTCCCTGACATGTTACTTCTCAATAACATCTGCAGGTGCTGATCCCCCCTTATGAATGGAATATTCCCCCAATAGCCTATGGCAATTCAGTAGCAGGGGGTTGCTTGCTCAGCCATCAGTACTCACATCACATCAGTACCTTTCCCTCTTTGCTTTGCTGTTCTTCTGAAATATGTGGTGTATTTATTTGCTGTGTATTGTATATGTATTTATATTCTTTAACCTATTAATTACTATTACGTGATGTTTGTTCTTCTTGTCTCTAATGTCTCTTACTATGGATTCTGCTGAAACACTTGTTGCACATTCTGCCTAGACACCTATTGTATATAACCAAGAATTCCCCCCTCCCTCTTGTGCTCCAGGACATATGATCTCTATATCCACCACCTCTGCTTATATCTACATCTAATATGGATTGAAATTGTAACATCTGCTCTCTCCTGTCCAACCTGTTACTGCTGTTCATTGCCCTCGACAACAAGATTCTCAGACATGTCATTTCCTACAGTTTCCTTCCTAATCTAGCTTTTAGATTCTGAATCACTGACCACTGCAAGTGGTAGTTTGGCCACCCTAATTCCCGCACCTTTAAAGGTTTTTCATAATGGTCTCCAAAATTTTATTTGTCCCTTCAACTAACTTTTCCCCCGCTCCTTATACATCTATTTGCTCTGTGACATCTGTTCACTCTCAGGGTTCTGAGACTGAAACACATAACAGTTTCACCAAATGGAAAGAAAATGTAACCCTAAGTTGTTTGCAGAGATGAAAGCACTCTAGCATGCAACAGGTTAACCTCCACAACTAACCAGTATTTAATGTCTTTGATAATGTTTGATTATAGCTCAGTGCAACATTTTTCTTACTGTAATATATTCTTTAACCTTTTTTTTGCCCGTTTTTTTTTATTCATGTCACATGATATATTCTTATTTATTAAGGGTTGTAGACTTAATTTTACAAAGTTTAACACAGGGGCCAATGTTGCATGAGTGAAGAAAAGGCTAAAAACAGAATCTCTTTCTATATTGTTTGCCTGAAACACATACACTAATATTGTAAAAGGTGCACACAGCCCTTTTGTCAATATAATGATATGATAGGGCTCCTGTACATAGTAGCACTGTCCTGCTTATGTTTTATCTGTCTGTCCTCTGCACTGCCAGGGTCTTAGCACCGCCTATTGCTTGTTGTTTGTTTAAACATAAATAATTTTATTTATAACAATATCTTTAGGACAATAATAACAGTGGCCCTCTGTTTTAAAATAAGGATAGAGCATAGAAATGATGTGCAAAGATAAATATAGTTTATTCTCTGGGGGTACAAGCTCAGCTGAAAAACAAGACAGTTCTACCCAAAATGACAAAAAAACAAATATTTTCACACCATCTGTTTTTCTTGATTGGGTATCCTAAACTGTTAGGTCGCCGGCTACTGTGTTCTTGTGGTGGCGGAACATATGAAACCCCTTTATGGTAGCATTTCTTTGAGATAATGAGGAATGAGTACCATTGCAGAAAGGAGCTTTGACACTGCTGAACAGAACATTCACATTTTAGCTATTGTAATAATTTACAGGATTTCAGTTTATATCCCACACAAGAAATGAGTCTACAGTTCTAAGATTTCATTTAATAATGCAATGCATCTGTTTAAGATTAAAAAAAAACAGCCACAAACAGGGATTACTTGCCTTTTTCTTTGTGCCACACAGAGTTCTCACAGCCAGCGAGTGTCACTAACTACCATTGGATATTTGCTTTTGGAAAACAATTTTAATCTATTTTAACAGTAGCCTGCAGTATTTAGTGTCTTTACCACATTTAGGATGTTTATTTCATATATTCCAGTGATTACTGATAGCATCTCTTACAATGTCAGGGAGCAAATACATTTTGTTATATCACTGACAGAATAGGGAGAGCTATAGAAAATGTTTTGGCTGGGATAGGGCATAACAAACCAGGAATGTGAATAGGATATAATGGGTGGGTAAGGTAAAAGTACAGGACAGTTTAACAAAAGATGAACTTGTGTCCATAGAGCAGGGTTGTCATATCAGTGAAAAATCAAGAGGCACCTATTAAAACCACATGCAGAATTGTCCATAAAGCAATATACCCTCAAAGTTACTTGAAAAACTTGCTAAATACACCAGCAACCCTGTCAATTAAAGTCTATGGTGGTGTGCTCTGAAGTGTGGAAGTGTGGGGTAATTTCACTGAGCAGAAATATACTTTAATATGTGTGAAAACAGGCAAGCTCACTAAGCTATTCTAGGAAAGCTCTGTATTCATTATCCTTACAGTTTGTTTTTTCATTTTAAGGTGTAAAATCCTGGAAGTTATAAAGTTTTACGCAGAAAGATTATAACATTTACATTTCAGATTTTTTTATGGGGAACTTAAGTAAAAATATAATTTTGTTCATGCAATTTCAACACTAAATAAAGACTTGTAGAGCTATATTTATAACTGCTTAACTTCCCAAACTTTTGATCATGGTTTCCAGACAGGGTTGCCAGATCACTGAAAAATCATGGGACGCCTATTATAAACGCACGCATTGTGGTTGAGTTAAGATTCGTACACACATGCGATCACGGGTGCTGACTCGCGACGGACGATGTGTACGAACGGACATTTCGGCAGATAATCGGGCTGTGTGTGGACACTTTATCTACCGAAACGGCCACTCGTTTGGAGATCTGGCCAGTCGGGCAACGATTCCCGATTAAACAGCCATTTCGTGCCCCCACACAGCACGATTATCTGCCGAAACGTCCGTTTTTACACATCGTGCGTCGCAGGTCAGCACCCGCGATCGATCGTGTGTACGATCCTTTAGAATAGATGCTGATTAATAAATCTCTTTGCAATGAGTTTAGCCCTGCTAATTAAGTTTATTAAGTGTGTTCCTATCAGATCAGATGATCTGACAATAGTTTCCAGACCAACTCCTCTTGGTGAGAGAGCTTTCCTCACCACAATCGCACCAGAAATGCACACACAATTGCTGATAAAACACACAAGTGCGGCCTAGACCTCATTGTATAATTGTATGCATGTCATAATAAAGTGATTTAGGCCACATCAGAGCAAATTAACACACGTGTTAAAAAGAGCACACTCGTGTGATCCAATTGGAGTGGCCACAGTAGGTGCGCGGGGGGCCATTTGTGCTGTGATCGGATCATTTTTGGTCCGATTTGCATGAGCTCCAATCACCGAAAATGACAGGGATCTTTATTACCTGCATTACTAATCAGATTTTTAAGGATTATTATTGTCCCCATTCTGGCAGAGTAAGGTGCTTAAAAAAGCAGAGGAAGGAGGCAGATACCATTGCCAGTACGGAATACAACTTATCATTAAATATCTGGTTACAAATACATATAATAAACTGGTAAATTAGCTGTTGGGGTTGCAAGCAGATAACTGACAAGTAACCAGTTTGTTGTTTTAGGGCAAGGCCACACTGAAACGCAAACGGATGCGCAATCGTATGCTGTTTCGCTTGCGATTCCCCAACTCCGATTATGGAAGCGCATGCGATTGCGATTAAAAATGGGGATCGCATGCGCTTCCAAAACGGAATCGCAAATGCAATGTGTTTGGAATTGCAGGAACTTTTTGCGTTCCCAAAATTTCCATTAATTCAAAATTGCGTAAACAATCATAAACACAATCGCTTGCACAAATGCATATAGTGTGGCCTACTGTCTCCGCTGCCTAATTATTTTGGGCATTTCGTGCTTCTCTAATGATCTTCAGACAGGTCATGATGGACTGTGTACTGTATGCGCACGTGCATATGCTCAGTGCATGTGCATACAATACGAACTACGTCAGGACCAGTCAGAAGATCAACAGAAGAGCGGGAACCCAGGCAAGTTCCTTACCTTATCTCCTGGCTCCTGCAGGTTTTATTGAAGAACAGGAGGTAAGTAATAGCTTCTTTACCTCACATTCTTCTATTAAACTGAAATGAATCAAACTAGGGGTTAGATTTATAAAGGAGCACCAATAGCTCTATTTTTTTGGTGTACAAAACTCAAATATGTGGAGCCAAAAAAACTGTGTTTACTAGAAAAGCTCTTGTGTCCTTTGTACCTATTTTCTTGTTGTGAATGTCAGAAAAAGTAGTAGGTTAATAGAGCAATAATATTTGTTATATGAACAAAATGGCATTTTAATGGACGTAATTTTAATAGGAAAATCATTCATGCCCCTTGTACCCTGCTAACTCTAAACACTTGTCTGATAAACAAAACTACCCCTAGTTTTGGACTATTACCCTTACGACCCATCATCCTCTTTGCTGTGACTAGGCAGGCACACATACTTACATAGATTACATTAACATGGGCAGGCAGAATTCCCAGCAGATGTGAAGAAAAGTATGGAGAGGTAGAATTGATACTTATCGTTTTTAGTCTGTGCATAGAGTCAGTAAATGGGTAGTGTGATTGTATAACGCCAATGTGAACAAATTATCCATGAACTCACCTGAACCATAGGTACCTGCAGGCCAAATGCCTGTGTTGCAGATAACCTTGAAACTGCTTTGAAAGTAACTGGTACACATTAGGAACAATCACAAAAATAACAGAACATATTCAGTGTTGGTGTAGTGCTATAATAATGTTAGCTATTGTGCCTGTTATATTGATTAGGGGTCATAATTGTGTAATTTCATGTAATTGCTGAAGACAGTCATCGTGTCTTAAAATCTTGGTAATGACATTTATTATTGTTTGGCTAAAAAAGGTTGTAAGGTCTATTCTGAGCCAGTGTACTGGGAACACTGCTGGGGCACAGATAAAAGTATCTAGGGAAGGTGCCATTCTTGTTTTTGTCTGATATTTTAGTTTGCTTAAGTTAAATGTTTTCCGTATGTACACATTTGTCTTTTCCACAGTGGCTAAAGTAGCTGATTTCTAGCTCCAGGCCTTCTCCAGAACTAAAACTAATATCTAAAAAAATTACTCCAAAATGTTGTCTCCAGTTGGCTCTAGTTCAATTAATCAGGAAATTTTCTATACTAATTTTAATCGCTTTCATGTTTATGCTCTGGGTGTTGATTACGGGCACTGTTTTCTATAGGGTCTATGGTTTCTATTGAGTCATCAGTGATTCTCCAGGATAGCTGTGATAAGATAGGTGGTGGTGTTCTGTGTGTTAGCTGATAATCAGAGAACTCTAGAAAACGAGACTACAGAGACTGAGGTTTCTTTAAGCAGGGATGCATTTAGAAACCCATTCAGCTCTCTGGGCAAAGTACAAATATTTAGTTGCTATTTTTGACATTAACACTTTATTTAGTAAAGTTTTTAGGGTTCCTGATGGAGTGATGGAGTGATGGAGCCTAGAGTTGCATCCTCTTAATGTATGGCCTAACTTTTTTGAAACAAAACAAGGAAAAAACCACCACACTCCTTACAGTAAAACTTAGTAGCTGACAGCTTTCTGGCTTAGTTCTACCCTAGTATGTCCTCCCCTTAATATTCTCACCAATATCTCACCAATATCAGAGATAGGTGTGTCAGTGAGTCTGACTGGGGAAAGTGCTAGAGAGCAGTCTGCAAAAGAACAGTGTCCCGTTAAAAGTAAACGTTTGTTAATACATAAACAAACACTATATAACAGGAATACTCCTCTAAATATGATCTATATTATATAGGAAAGTTTTCATTGGCATCAGGCAGCAGTGACTGTGTTCTAAGCAACACAGCAAAGTGTGATGGGCTGCAGGAATAAAAAGTGTATTCATTTTTTGTTTTGCTCCAGAGCATGAAAATTCTATTTTGCCCATGGTTGTTTATGTTCAAATATATAAGTTACCAAAAAGGAACATTTAATCATTTAATGTAAAGGAAAAACCTGGACAGTAACAAATAAATTCACTGATCTGTGCATTTTCTTCTTTTTAGACTTCTGGAACTTGTTTACCAAAGCCTGTGATCACCTTCCAAGGAAATCAGGGGGTAAGTAAAAGGTTTTCCTGAAACCAGAACATCACCTGAAGAAGGGGGCACAGTTTTCCCCCCGAAAACATTGTGATATGATGTATGGTCACAAATAAAACATATTATCTATTGGAGTGCGACCCTCTACTTTGTTTGCTTCAGATTTTCCTGAAACTACCAGGAAATGTATATTTTCTGTGACAGTAATTAGACAACATGTACTAGCAAATTTGTAGAAACAATAGATACAGTAACAAATCCCGGTTGTACGATTGATCGATTTTTTTTCATTGTGGCGATAATAAAAATTTTTATGCAATCTTCCATACACGAACCAACGATCATACGATATTGGGATATCCCAATATCCTACAACCAGGATTGGTGTGTGTATGAGACTCCACACACGGTTCGTGTATGGACTATCAAATGACCAAGATTGGTGCGTGTATGGGCCCCATGCTCGCACCAATCCCAGTCGTACGATATTGGCATATCCTGAAATTGTATGATCAGCGGTTCTTGTATGGACAATCGTACGACCGGGATTGGTACGATCGTCCATATAATATGTACTCTATACATTTTAGTGTTGGGGTGGATATGCTCTCTTAAGTCCACTCATTTTCATGTGGGTGATGAGAAATTTATCCTAGTAACATGGGGTTTGTGCTTTATTTTCCAGCATTTCACTATAATAGCGTTTGGTTACTAACAATGTTCTTTGCTCATGACCATTATTAAGCTTCTGCATGAACTTGTTACAGCAGGTCACACCCACCTGTAGTCTGTAGCCAATCCTGTTACAGAGCAGTGCAGGGGAAAGAAGCATGTGATGGTGGCCAAGAGGTGTGGCCAGAGAGCGCACTAACACACAGTTATCTTATTATGTTATATTAAAGGGTATGTACACCCTAAATGAAAACTTTGGAAATATTATAGCTCTCCCTTCCCACATACAACCACCAAGCTAGATCTCTAATAAAAGCTTCCAAATCATACTTAAAGCCCTTCACTCCCACAGACTTTGCACAGACACTGCAGGACAACCATAAGGAGCTGAGGAGTAAGGTAAGGATTATTTTATACTTCACAGTGGGGCCAGCATGGAGAAATTTTAGTTTTTGGGGTGGACATACCCTTTAACTTTAATGCCATTCACTGCCATAATATTTCACATCTTATTGGGGTTCTTGTGGAGGAAGTTTTCAGATTATGAAATACAAAAAATGGGGTTAGTTCTCCAGAAAAAACTGCACACAAGAAATTCCACCCCAAAACCACTAAGATGCAACACATTATAAAGTCCAATGGTTTGCTTCTTTGCGTCTTGGGTCGCAGTAGTCAGTCATGGTTGTTACAGCTGATGTCATGGCCGATCACTGACTGCTGTTCTCCAAGTTGTCTCAGTTTTTAAGGTTTAAAGAGGAGACAGCAACCTTTGCAGATGGCAGAGAGGAATGTTTGCCTGCATAACACGTAAGTTAATCTTTTTGTATAAAGAAATGCCTCAAGATAGAGGCAAAAAATGAACAAGTTTAAACTCAAGGCTCAAAGCCCTTGAGGTGCTAAACCATATAAATAAAACAAATAATAACCCAGATGGGAGAAAATGCCCAATTTAGTAAAGTAACAACCCCTGATGTAACTATATCTGGTTTTATGGCGTCTCTAATATTTAGTGGGTTACTTTACTAAATTTTAGACTTAGGGGAAATTACAATGTTTTATTGGGTATAGTTTCCCTAACGTGACAATTTATTGGACCCGTGATACAATATCTAAATAAAGGACAACATTGAAAATATAATTTTAAGAAAAGAGCACTTGTTTGTAACATTGTCTAGGTAATTAGGAGACTACTCTACCTTTTTTATACAGCATTGCTACATTAGTATCTATGAAGACTAAAGCCCGGCAAAGGTTGATTCAGTGAAGGCAGTTGAGGAGGTTTGGGGTAACTCCTTGGATATTTTAGAATTTTTGTACTGCACCCCAATAGTAGATTGTTTGAGCTGCTAAACACTGGGGAAAGATATCAGAGATTTAAGAGAAGTTTCCCCATTAGGTAATAAAGATATTAAATTAACATAAGTATACGTTTTACATTTTTATTGTTTCATAGAATGTGTTAATTTATTGGTTATTCTTTTATTGATTTTGATTACTGGATATATTATATGTTTGCTTATGTCCTCCCACAAACCAACATCATTTCGGCTGGATAGCCATATGACTCATTCTTTATGTCAATGATATTAGTCATGCAGTGATTTGTGGACATAGCCATCTGATCTCTGTTGTGTCAACCATAGTATATTGGAATTGGTATAAATATGGAAGATTGCATATTCAGGTACATCCATTCCTTATAGAGTATGTAGTTGTAATTTTCTTATAGGCATGACATACCACTTACTGTACAGTCACTTGGACCCATATTGAATGCGTATTGAACGCATTCCACTAATACAGATGAGTATTGGAGCGCAGCACACATAGCAAATAACACATGGTAGCGCATGCATACAAGTGGGGCTTTACACTTATTCCTTCAGCATGTCACATGTTACATGGCAGACTTGACTGAATGTATTACATAGCAGTACTAAATCAGTCAAAGTAACAAAACCACAAAGTTAAGCTTACATGTTCACTGACTATATTGTTTTCATCAAACTGATGATAGATGATACCTGTCTGTTAAAAGCATACTGAAGGATATATTGTGACTTCTTGATATGTTACCGAAACCTGAAATTTATCTAACATGCCTCAGGATATGAAAAATGCATGCAGGAAGTGTAGAATCAACTGTTCATGGGCCAGTGGATACATCTGCACTGTTTGTGGCTTCCTATATTGCATGAACACTGCGGACTTAGTTAATACCTCACCAAACACGCCCCCTTTTATAAATATTTTTCCTAATAAACCACAACACAGCCCAGCTGGAGCTTTCTAGCTGATATTACACTCGGTGAACTTTCGACTTTCAGAGCATTTGATAAGCAGTGGTCAAAGAAGTAAGAATAAAAGCCAGCCCAACAAAACAAATAGTGACAGAAGGTAATGTAGCATGGAGCCCAGCTTGTTCCTTCCACTGAATGCTGTTCCATTAAATACAGTTTATGAACACCATCTTCCTGCAAGCTGTGTTTAAAGCAGCAGCAACATTAACATTATAAAATGACCTTTGCTGTTTTGTCTTTTGTTGGATCTTTCTAGATTACCGACTCTGGTCGGACAGGTGGAAGCTGTGGAAGATGGAAAGGAACTGTTAGATTTATTTGTTTTTGTTTTTTTTTATTAGTGTCTGCAATTCTTGTCATTTTGATTTAATATACCCTGGTATTTTCTCTTGTTGTTTGTAAAATACCCTGGCATTTCTTGTCTGGTTATAACTTTTTACTGATTTGTTTTTTATTGCTCTTTTCTCAAGACAACATTTGGATGCCACCTTAAAGCCATAGTCTCACGTGCAATGCAGGTCTGACTACGGTAATTACACTTTCTATTGGAATATGGTTATTCATTTGCCCTAATCCTGAAACCCATACTTTAATTAAAAAGATACTTTCAACCTACAGTAGCATTAAAGCTAACTGATGACTATTTTGCATGTTTTAAGCCTGCAGTATATATATCATGAATATTAATTTTAAATTGGGTAGCGTAGAGAGTGGACAGGATTACGTACAATAGTATGGGTACTAGGGACTCTATTTCAAAATACAATACTTAAAAAGATGCAAGAAAGCTTAGGTAAGCCCTAGTTCCTTTTCCAAATGGCTCAAAACCAAAAGGAACTTACCCGTCTTAAAAAAAAATACACCTATGAAATAAATACAAAACGACCAAAAAAAAAAAAAGACTTACAGTCTGACCCCACCCATGCATCATGCCCCAAACTCAGCCTTCCATTATCAAGTGGAATCAGGACAGTATGTTACTGGGACAGCATTAGAGCAGTAGCTTTTCTCCAAGTTTCTAACATATGACATACTGCTGATCAATTCTAAAATGTTAGAAACACACTTGATCAGGTTGCTAAAACACCTGTGGCCACATATCATGAAGATGGTAATTTTGGAACTCAGAATTAACATAATGTGACTAAGATAGTTTTTCTGGTTCACAAACCTGGCAGAAAATGAACTGGAAAAAACCTTAGGGGTAAAAAAGGCAGACAACCACATTAAAGGAATAGTTCCGGGGTGCAAACAATACACATATAAAGGGGAAGTTCACTGTCTGCAATTCATGGCTTGAGAAAGGCTCTAGAACAGAGCCAAAACATTGCTTGTTGTTTGCACAGTTCACCAATAAAGAACGTGTTTGATAAGTCCCAGGAGTGCTCCTTGCATTGCACAGTATACTTATATGAAGAACTTTAAGGAGAGCACCCGGGCAGAGTGAAGGCTAAAAGCGAGTGCCTGTGATTTTCAGTATCTACATATAAACCTTAAGATAAAAAAGAGCTGGCCAGCACAATATTAAACCTGAATGAGGTTTAGAAATTATTGTTATGACATCATATTAATACAAATTATGGATGATGTATGAAAAAAACTCCTGATATAAATGAGTCCCGAAATTTAACTTTTCATTCAGCATATAAATATTTAGACATATGTCATTATGGTATATATGCTCAAAGTACTTATTACTTGTAATGGTGTTTCAGGCACTCTACCAGGTTCTGCGTGTTTCAGAGGAGCAGGCTAGATTGTAATCAGTGGGAAAATGCTAGTGTGAATATTAGTCCCAATGTCAGTAGCTAACTGTTATAGAGTGCCATAGGGTTTTCTTCTTTGTGTATGTTTTATATTGTCCTTTTCACCTATAGAGCGCCTAGCATACTCTCATGATATTCTTATTTAGTGCCCTAACAATTCTTCTATTTGACTCATTACCATCTTTACTCCTTTATTATAGTAGAGGGAGTTTATAAACTTTTCAGTTAAACTAATGTTAATCTGTTATGAACTGGCGCAAGTACAATGGAATCTGACGCAAATTATGTAACATGTATATGGCTAATGGTTCAAAAAGTCAATGTATAAAAAAAAAGGCTCAAAAAGTCAATGTATAAAAACTGATTGGGACTGCCTACTAGACTACCCAATTACCATTATTTTCCTATTTACGCATCTTTGTTTTTTAATTATCCCTCATCTCTTGATTTGCAGATTGTACAATGGCTGCTTTCAACTGATTTTTTTATTCTGCTTATTTTGGTATATTGGATGAAATATCGAAAGTAATCTTAGTCCAGACAGACTGATGTTGGTCGATTGCTTGTCCAAATCAGACTAAAAATTTTATTGGACAGGCAGGTAAATTTCATCCAACCTGAAGAAGGAGTAACGTGCGCACATTAGTGGGCTGAAGCAATAAGAGGTGCAAAAGTTTGCCTATGCTATTAATTTTTGCAACAAATCAGATGTTTAAGCTTTTTACTAGTTTACTGCCGTTTGATAAGATCTGATTGGTTGCTGCAGATTAATAACCCAGCCAGAGTTTTTCACCTCTTCTTGCATCATATAGGGTTTTTTGGCTCCATGGGTGACCCAGTAAATCCATGCTTGGGATCCGTGCGATCTTACCTGTATGAAAAGTAATAACCATTTACATCCATTTCAGTGCAATTAGTTCAGCACAATTAGATTATATAATAGTATGCAAAGTAGATTTCTGTCTCAGGATAAAATGCTTGTAGGTGACAGCCCTGGATTAAAGGTGAACACTGACTAATTTCAATGGAAGCAAAGCATGATTACCAAGATGAAGCACAGATGCTTGTAGAGTAGAACATGCTGTGTCAGGCAAATAACAACAGAAAAAGATCAAGCAGCTATGTCAGTCAGCAACTTTTTGTATATGGATGCTAGGAAGACAATGGATGTGTAAACTGCCTTCATTTAGACTTCATTTCATTTTTTCTTTCAGCAATGCATGTAACAACTTGTGGGCTTGGATTGAAGCTTAAGATAGTGTGAGGGCCTGGAGCTTGAAGCCTGTTTAGACCTGAGAACAGATCATGCATTCACTGTGACTCCACTTTGTGTCAGTCTCATGCTGAAAAATGAACGTTCTCTTAGCATGTTGTTATTATTTCCCTAGCAGAATCAAAGGCATTTACATTATTGAAAAGGGCAACATGGTGGCTAGTGGTTAGCACTTATAACTTGTAGTGCTGGAGTCCTGAGGTTGACTACTCCCTTGGACATATCTGCAAGGAGTTTATATGTTCTTCCTGTGCTTGCATGGGTTTTCCAGGGAAAGCTGCGTCACCCCCCAAGCATAAATATGTATGGATTTCAGTAGAATGCAATTAATATTGATTTGTAACACATTTGCTTATCGCCTTGTTAAGTAATTGATTAAATCTCTCCCACAAAATGGAGGACACAGTGTATATATTGTTTGGTTGGATCACTACCTCTTTAGGCTTTATAAAGGGTGAATGAAGGTCCACCCTTTATAAAATCTACAAAAGTTTAGAGAGTCCGTTTACACATTTTTTTGAATGATATATTTGATGGACTGAGTAGCAGTACAGTCTGCAGCAGGATGATCCTGGGAAGAGTGTTGTGCTCAGTGATCCCATAAGCTGGGATTGGCCCTACATTGCCAATGTGTGTTCAGCCGAAACAACAACGAGATTAAATCAATTCTTTTCCGTAACCACATTTCCCGTTCTTCTTTGTGACCAATATAATTGCGAGGTCCCGCCTGGCCCATTCATTTTGTGATCGTATAAATGAATGAGCCACGGTGGGACGGTGGGACCTTGCAATCATGTCGTTCACGAAGAAGTACCTGAAAGGCAGCTCCAGGAAGAATTGATTGAATGTCTCTCGATCGGTCGGGAGGTAAATTCTAATTCATGGGCACCTAAACCTTCTTTTTTATTACATTATAAGTAGATTTAAATTGAAATATCCACAAAGTTATTTATATTTTTTATTTCTGAGAACCAGCACTATTAATAATTGTTAGGCGTATGAGCACTTTGTAAGCTCTTTGGGGCAGTGATCTCTTTCCTAATCCGTCAAGCAAACCACACTTTATATATATATATATATATAAATCTTTCTTTATGTAAATTTCATTTATCTGTATAATGGCTTGCACCTATCCCCGTTTGTATACTCTGTATTTTATAATGTACAGTGATGCGCACCCAAGTGGCGCTGTATAAATAAGATTATACAATACAATATATACCAACACTGGGGTGTCTAGAAAATGTATAAGTAAATGGAATTAAAAAAATAATGCTTGGTTCTGTGGCTGAACCAGGAAACATATTGTATATGCTCGAGTGTACTCATGTACTGATCTTCCGGCTGACATCAGTACTACCTGTCTTTCTTCCCGGGGCAAAGTGGTGACATCAGCCGGCAAATCATTACATGCGGAGCGAGTAGCAGCCAGATTGCTGAATTGAAAGATTGAAGACTGAGACTTGGGGGGGGGGGGGGGAGAAATGTTCTGGACCTGGCCTGAGGGTGCTTGCAACTGCAGATTTTTGGAAACTACAACTCCTAGCAACTAAAGCATGCTGGGAGTTGTAGTTTCCAAACATCTGGAGTGCCAAGGAATTGGGGGTTACTGTATAGGATTACATAGTAACATAGTAATTGAGGTTAAATAAGTCCATCAAGTCCAACCTATTCACTCCCTTTTTTTATTTTTTTAAAAATTTTTTTAACCCTAACAGTTGATCCAGAGGAAGGCAAAAAAAACCAGCAAAAGGGGGGAAAATTTCCTTCCTGACTCCAAACGGCAATCGGAAAGTATCCCTGGATCAACCAGATCTATATGCATTAATACCAGTAATTCTCAATATTTTTTAGTTTTAGAAACTTATCCAGGCCTTTTTTAAAGCTATTTAATGAACTTGCCATTACCACATCTGCTGGAAGACAGTTCCACAGTTTCACCGTTCTCACTGTAAAGAAACCTCTCCTAACCTGAAGATGAAACTTCTTTTCTTCCAACCTTAAAGGATGTCCACGAGTCCTCTGATATGACCTATTAGTGAACAATGTACCAGAGAGTTCATTGTATGGCCCATTAATATATTTGTATAAGGTTATCATATCCCCACGCAAATGTCGCTTCTCCAATGTAAACAGCCATAACTTGTCTAATCTGCCTGCATATTTAAGCCCCTCCATTCCCCTTATTAATTTAGTTGCCCTTCTCTGAACTGCTTCCATTTCCAAGATGTCCCTTTTGTATATGGGATTCCAAAACTGCACTGCATATTCCAAATGAGGCCTTACCAGTGCCTTGTAAAGAGGCAGAATAATATCATTCTCTTGAATCTTTTCCCCTCTATATACAAGACAATATCTTGCTAGCTCTAGCCGTTGCTACCTGGCATTGTTTGCTATAGCTAAGTCTGTTATCTACCAGAACCCCCAAATCTTTTTCCATTACAGATGCCCTTAACACAGAGTTATTTATGGTGTAGGTGGCACAGGGATTATTAAATCCCAAATGCATCATATTACATTTATCAACATTGAATCTCATCTGCCATTCTGCTGCCCATTTTGCTAATCTATCTAGGTCTGCTTGCAACACTTGCACATCATTTGAAGTTTCCAAAGCTCTGCATAGTTAAGTGTCATCAGCAAACACAATGATCCTGCTGTTAATGCCCCCTTCTAAGTCATTTATAAACAGATAAAACATAAGTGGCCCCAGTACAGAACCCAGAGGCATGCCGCTTATAACCTTAGCCCACATAGATAAAGCTCCATTTACCACCACTCTCTGCTTGCGATCCAATAACCAATACTCTATCCATGCACAAGTGTTTTCTTCAAGGCCAACAGTCCTCAGTTTACTGTCCATTTAAAGGGCAACTAATGCCTCAAAACAATACAGAATCAGGAGGATGGTATCTATTGTTTAAAAGATTGCCTTCTGATTTTGTATTGTTTTGAGGCATTAGTTGCCCTTTAAATGGACAACAGAATTCCCATACAGTAGTCCCATACAGTAATAGCCAAATCCAGTATAGCCATAACTGTATGGGACTACTGTATGGGAATTCTGCTGTCCATTTAAAGGGCAACTAAAGCCTCAAAACAATAAAGAATCCAAGGGCATAGTGGACATAATTTTTACCTTCCACTTATACTTTAGTCAATCAGTTTTTACTTGTTTTTCAGGTAAAAATAGGTACCTCAGCTTATACTTGGATCAAATTATATTTGATTATATATGGTAGTTGTATTTCCCTGTCAGTTTCTCAAGAACACAGCAACGTGGCTCCTTACGCAATAAATCCCTCAATGTATAGAGACAACATGTATACAGATATTAAAGGGCATATCCACCCCCAAAACTAAAATTTAACACCAAACTGGCCCCACTGTGTAAGTTTAAAAAAATCCTTACCATACATATCTGCTCCTTATGCTTCTCCTGCAATGCCTTTTGAAAGTCCAAGAGAAGAGTCCAAGTGAAGAGTAGAAGCTGTCAGTGGGTCATCGGGTCCCTGCTAATTTCTCTAACCTAAACAAGACAAGTGACATGCACAGGGGAGCCCTCCCCTCCCACCATCCGGATCCATCCTCTGCAGCCATGACACCTAGCGTGAATCCCTTTGGGCACAAGGTAGGTACCCCCTGCACCCACCAGCCGAAATATTTCCCTAAAATAATGCTTGGATTGTTACTTAAAGATTCTTCTCTCCTGTGGCATCTTCAATGACGTTAGCCGTGTCTGTGATTGGCCGCGTCTTAGCTCAACATAGACGCGGCTGGTGGTCCGGTCCCTGCTTACAACTTCCGCAAGCAGGGAGCCGGATCGGAGACGTCGCGGGAGAGAAGGGGCCGTAAGTACCGACAGTAGGTTTGTGTTCTCAAAACAAGTTGATTTTAAATGAAAGGCCAGGTTTATACCTTTAAAATGAGCCATCAACCACCTATTTACATGCTGCATTTCCCAAGTTGTGAAGAAATCACTGATCAGAAAGTAAGGGTGTGGGAGGTTCTGAATCTGCGGTCAGAAATACTAGTTCCTCCTCTAATCTGCGGTTGGCACATGCTTAGTGCAGGAGAAAGCAGAAGAAACCAGGAAGAGATTGAGTTACAGTGACTGAAGTAGGCGTGCAAGAGGCCACAGGATTTTTTAAAGGGGACTGCAAGGGGTGGGGCCCACAAGGAGGAGGAGAGACAGAGAAGAGGGACTGTCAAATGGTTTCAGAGCAGGAAGCAGGGGATCTGGTGATGCTGCTACCATATCACACATAAAAATGTAAATATCTTCAAATCTATGTAAAAAAAATAATGAAAGTAAATTGCAAAAGTATTCAGAAAAGCAATTCCTGTCAATTTACCTAAAGTAATTTATGGACCACAGTTACCCTTTATGCATATTTTTAAAGAAATAAATAGGTGGTTGGGGGTGGGCAGCAGTCACCTACCTTCTACTAAAAGTAAATTTTTAGGGTGGACATGCCCTTTAATAAAAGGAATTGTAAAACCATCACTATACACTGTTACAACTTACTATAAAAGAGAGACAGTTCTTATTAGGTATGTATAGCCCCACTGGGTACTTGAAACAGCTGTGTTTAGGAACACAAATGTGTTACTAGCAGTTTTCATGATGTTGCAGTAATCAGTCCACTAGGCAATAAAACAACTTGACGAGTCTCTGCGTTACTCTTCCATCTACTCACTGTATCCCACCCCTCCTGGGAGTCGCAGGAGTCTCCCTGATTTTGGGGTGGTCTCCCGCACACCCGCGAGACCACCCCAAACTCCCGCGACCCGAACCTACCTCCGGAACGCCTTCTTTCTTCTGGCCACACCTCTTATGTGATGTAATTTACATCACGTTAGAGGCGTGGCTAGGGGCATGACTGGCCCCGCACCTGACTCTGCCCCCACCCCGGCCCTTTAGTGACGTCACGTCACTCGGCCACGCCTCCTTCTCCCCACCCTGCCCGGAAGCCAGGTTCGGCAGGGTGGGGTGTCTGCTCACTGTCAGTGGAATTGTATTATTGATAAATAATTAGATTTTATTAGATTGTAATCTCTTCAAGGCAGGGATCTCAATCCTAATGTGTCATGGCATGCAGCATTTACGGTATATCAATTTATACATAATATATATATATTGAATTGTATTTCATTTAATTTGTATTTATCTGTATAATTGCTTGCACTGTATTTTATAATTTACAACGCTGCGTACCCCAGTGGCGCTTTATTAATAAAATTATGCATACATACATACAAATAGTGAATTTTTTAAAACAGGCAGGGTTAAGATTTTGTTGTTATTAGGCCGCCTGACAAATATATTATGATCATGTGATATCAGCTGGGGCAGTTACTGCTCAAAGCTAAACACTCCCTCTTTTTCATAGTGATTGTTTTTTCCCTAAGGCACGGCAGTACCAGTTTAAGAAGGACAAAAATAGAAAAAAAAGCTCTGAAAGTGTGTTAGAAATTCTACAGTTTTTATTTATTTTTCTGTTAGAACATGTGTGAATATGCCTGCAGTAATTTTTCAGGTCTACATAGTCATTTCTCACCCTGTAAAACAGATTCTCACATTAATGACACTTGCATTTCCCCTTAGGTTGCTAGCTATAGCATAAGCATATTAATTGTGTAGAACATGATAGATGAGGACACATATCACAACTACAGGAGCACATAGATTTTACTAGCCATGAATGTCTGCTATTTGTAAATTCTACCAAAGAGCTCTTGCCAGTCTAATTGTGATCTCCCAGGGGACCATCTGTTTACAGATTGAGGGACCCAATGGAATTATTTCCTAATTGTTGGGTTATCTAGGATAGCATCTGCAAAAGCCCCCTTAGGAGATTCAGAACAGTTTAACAAGCTCTTCTCTACACACTTTATTGTACAGTCAGTTTCCACCCACTTAACAGCATCTGATTGCACAGACAATGCCACCTGTCCAATAATTCTGTTTATTTCATTTTAGTAAGTTAAGCACATAGAGATCTCAACTGGATGGTAAAGTTAGTATTACAGGAACCCATTTCCCCATTTGAGGGTCTCTACTATTAGTTTATTAATTAAAGGAACATAATACTAGGGCAGTAACAGACCACCCTCCTCTTGTCTATGCCAGTGAAGGGAGAAGTGTCAGTTACATTAATTGGGGGAGAAGCCTAAGAGCAGACAGTTACTTCTAAATTATAGTGTTTAAAGGGTATCTCCACTAGGGAAATTAATATTTTGCTATTCAGTTTTATTGAAGAATGGGAGATTAAGGAGTTGTGTCTAACCTTCAATAAAATATTCAGGAGCTGTTAACCAAGGTAAGAAACTTACCTGATCTCTTGCTCCTCCGCCACGTCTTCTGACAGGTCCCAACGGACTCTGTATTCTATGCACTTGCACATGCGCGTAGAGTACTAAGTCCTGTCAGAGGACACTGCGGAGGAGCAAGATTTCGGGTAAGTTCCTTACCTTCGTTCCCGGCTCCTGAACCTTTTATTGAAGAAAGGAGGGTAAGACACAGCTCCTTAACCTCCTGTTCTTCAATAAAACTGAATTTAAAAAAATGATTTTCCCAGTGGAGATACCCTTTAAGCAGTAACTTTCAACGCAAAGAAATACCTGTTAAAGCCATAGTACTAAAGCTATTATGTTTATTTGTAAAAAATATTTTTCATGCACTTACATGTGAAATGATAGATAGGGAAGGATGCATTAAAGTTACATTAACCCAATGTAATATCAGGTTAGCGTGGGTTTTGAACTACTTTTGTGCTGGCCACACTATTTCCAAGAATTTGTGGAAATAGCGTGGCGTAGCCAATTTAGTAAAAGCGTGACAATTTTTAAAAATATCTATATATTGGACAAATACGGTGCTACAATAATTTTCTGTACATTAAAGGGCATGTCTACCCCCAAAACCTACAAATGGCCCCACTGTGTAGTGTTTAAAAATCGTTACCTTACATCCCTGCTCCAAATGGTTCTCCTGTAAAGTCCCTCCAAAGTCCAGAAAACTGATTACCAGGAGCCTGGCCACCAGGGAAATTGTTTCCACCTCGGAGATGTCCTCTCAGAGGTTTTTGGCTTGCTCAGAGCAGCTCTCACCCCCTCCCTCCCATTTTGCTCTCCCTCCCCCTTGTGTAAAATCCCTTTGCCACATAGTAGAGCTAGTTCTCCCAACCCCAACCGCTATAATATATTTTTCAGAAACCCCCCGATCTTTACTTACCTTCCCTCTCTCCTCCGGCTTTCTGGACTGCTGGCAGCCTTTCAGCCAATCACGGACGTAGCGGCCGGTCCGGCACCCTGCTTGCAGTTCCATGCAAGCAGAAGGCTGGGCAGTGCGGCGGAGGATAGAGGGAAGTTAAGTAAAGATCGGGGGACTTTCTGGAAAATATATTATAGCGGTTGGGGCTGGGGGAACTAGCCCTACGATGTGGCAAAAATTAGAAAAAGGGGTAGACATGCCCTTTAATCTGTACATCCTGCTGTGGGAGCAAATGGGTTTGCATGTTTTACCCATGGGCAAAACTAGTGGTTTATTTGCCAGTGAAAGCAACTTAATAGCCTTGTGTATATTTGGTTATTTTAGCATATTTCAGTGGTATGTTCATTGATGCTACACAAAAATAAAATTTCAGCCCCAACCAGGACAGAATACTGCAGCATATGATCAAATAGGCAGCACTCTGCATGGTATAAAGCAATTCTGAGTGGCAGAAAATTAAGGCTCATTGGCAACTAGTAGGCATTATGGAGTATTGGAGAGGTTATTGGCCATATGACAAATGATTTTTCTAATAATTGTATTTAATTATTAAATACAAATTAAATTATTAACAACAAACAGGGGTGTGTATCACCAATCTATTTAATGTTGTCCAAAAGATTAATTATTTTTTATGCTGTTTTTTCCCCATAATTAACAGTACATCAAGATCCCATGCCTCAGTTCAGGATCTGATGACAAAGTTCGGGTCTTTGCCTTCTATCTATCCAGGGAGAGTAAAGATAAGCCCCAGTCCAGCTTTGAGTGCATACGACAAAGCACATCCTGGTAAGATACCTCATAATGCCTACTGCACAGGAGAATGGAATTCAGAATTAAAATTGTATTTCTTGCTTATGGATTTTACTTCTGAAATGTTTAAATACAGATTTGTGTGTCATAATCAGCAGCAAAGAGGAAATAGTAAGTTGATGGGATTGCAAAAAGTTAGTCTTTGCAGATAACATCTGCATCTTCAAATATTACTCAATGTATGCATAGGTTAAGACTGGAGTTAATATATTAAATACAGTGAGGGTCATTCACAGGGAGTTCTTATCGATATTGATAAGACTGATTAATCCCCCAAAAGCCAACAAACAATAAGACCAGGTCCTCAGTGGCCTTAAATATTATGGAGAAAATTGCCATCAATTTTATGCAAACATAGCGGAAATGTTTGAATTGGCAGTATTTTAAAGCAATTGAGTATTTGATGCAATGTGACGCAAATGGTACAAGTGTTTAAATATCCTATAAAACCAGCACAAAGCCTTCTGCCATTTTCCCCGATATTGCTTGTTGAGAGCAATAAACTTTTTATATTAACTGTAACTGTCCTACGGTTTTTTCAACCAGTATTACATCAGAATTTGAAACATTGCAAAACACAGTGAGACAGAGAAGATAAGTCCATGATTGCCATTATTAGAAAGCCAACATTTGGTGATATGGCCCAAAAGTATTTCTAAATAAAAGATTTATGTGATTTCATGATGTATTTATTAAAAATGCAGGAATGTTGGCAGGTAAAACCGCCACTGCTTCTGATGTGATTGATTCAATGTTTGTGTCGGGTTGAGCATTACATTAAAGAAAGGTCAGTGTATAGCCATCTATAAAGCTTGGGAAATTCTCTGCGATTCTGTGCAGTGTTTGTATGAGTCAGACAATGACTATGAGAGATCGCAGTCCTTACAAAGTAGTTCACTGAATGTGTTAAGAATGTTCCTGCTGTTTGTAATTTTTATACTGATACTGGTACACTGTTTTACACTTTTTTATTGTTCTCTCCTCTAGGTCAGGGGTAAAGCACCTTAGCTGCATTGGCAGCATTCAAGACAAGATCACAGTTTGTGCCACTGATGAATCCTATCAATTAACCCGTGACCGTGTTTCTCAGGTGGAAAAAGAAACATGGAGCAGGGCAGCCATTGAGATCAAACCTGAAGCATCCCATCGAAGTAAGGATAGGTGTTGAAAGGGTTTGAATAACTTGTATGTTATCATCTTCTCATATAATGGCCATTGGATATTGGCTGCTAGTAGTTACGAGCTGTAACAAATATATACATTTATGCTGAAGGCTATACTGTATATGTCTGTGAAAATGTTTTCAAAATGTTTTCAAATGCTCTACACTTGCTTTATGACATTATGGTGCAAAGTATGTCACTGAACCATTCATAGTCAAATAGGTTTTTATTCCATTAACCTTATTAATCTGCAGCTAAATTATGTTGTCACAGCTTTCACAGCTGCATACACCAGAATGATGGTAAAATACAGTTTGTGGTTTACAAATCGAATCTGATAAATCTTTCATCAAATGGCTGCTCTAAACGATTTGCAAAGATTATGCATTAACTTCCTTTTTTATAAACGTTAAACATTACTTATTAGTGTTCTTTTCCATTTAGGTCTAATATGCACAGTCCATTTTAAAATTCCCTAGTTTGTTAGTAATATACAGAACTGAAAACAAACCTGAAAATCACTGCAGATATTTTGGACCAACCAATATACGTAAATATTGGTTAGTTGGCCCAAAACATCTTATCGTTCATTGATCCGTCCTTGCGTATACATGTGTAATTCTCATCTGGAACGAAATTTAACATGTGTATGGAGCTTTAAGCTGGGTATACACCAGCATATGGATTTGTGCTGAACAACCATACGCCAATAGCTAGCGGTCACCAGAACAAATCACTGTGTCGGCTGTGGCCGACAGTTTGCGTGTCCATACAAGTGTAATGTGCTGATAAAGATTGTGCGCGTTTATGGCCGAACGGGCGATCGTTATTTACAATGTATATACAGAACGATCGTTCCTTTGTATGCCCGAATCGGCATACAAATAATGCCCTGGTTCAGAATCAGAATCGGATTGTGAATTTGCGACCAAGGTCGCATTTGTATGGGCACCTTAAAAACTGACAGCATGTGTTTCTGGCAGCTTTTTGCATGCATTTGTGTCTGTTTTTTCCACAATATGTTTTCTATATAAAAAAAAAGACACCTATTCATGCAAAAATGAACAGAAATGCAGCATCCAGTGCATTTTTTAAACGCAACGGACTGGAACGCAAACAAACAAAATCAGAACGCAATAGTGTGAACAGTACGATTAACCCTTTCCCTGCCACAGATCGTATATTCACGATCTGTGCAGAGAATGCTTTAACTGCCACAGATCGTGAATATACGATCTGTGGCTTCCCCCTGCAAAAAAAATTTTCCCCCCTGCTAGGGCCGATCGGGGGCACATTCAACTGCCCCCCTAGCCCCCTCGATCCCCCCTCGGTGTGATCCAAATCCGAGGGGGGGATCGGAAGATACACTCACCTTTAGCCGGTCCCGCATGTGCAGCCGGTCCCACGTGGAGGAAGCGGAAAGGGAGACCCCGGTGACGTCACGACTTCCTCCTTCACCGGGTCTCCCTTGAAGTGGTAGGAGACTGCCCCTGGTGGTCTAGTTGAGGTACTGCAGCTTGATCTCAATTGATCATGCTGCGTACCTAGTATAGAAAAGCTGTCAAGCTGCCAGCTTTTCTATACATTTTGTAATGGAACTCAAGTTCCATTCACAAATAGGATTTTTTCTAAGTCTTTGCTACTTAGCGAAGACTTAGAAAAAAAATGGGGACAGAGATCAATATTTGGTGATCATTTCTGATCACCAAATTATTGATCTTTGCCAATGAATGAAAAATCACTTCCTGGAAAATGATTTCCGGAAGTGATTTTTCCGATCGGATTTCGAATTGGAAAACGGGCATTATGCCCGTATTCCAAGTTCGGTACATTCCCTAAGAGATCTGATGATTATCTTTGGGAATGATCGGGGAAAAAAAGGGGAATACACACAAAAAATTCTTAAAGTGATACACACACCCTTTTTTTTTTTTTACCCTAAAACTATAAATTAGAAAAAAAAGTTGTCTTCTCCAAGCTCCCCATGTCCCCAGTGATATCGGTAAAGTAAACGCGGATACTTATTTGTTCGATTTCAAGGGAAACTAACCCTATATTTTATAAGGAAATTTTGCAGTACCAAATAAAGACCGTATTGAATTTTTAGGATCAGTAAAGTGTGCAAAAACGTTTGTGACTCTCCATACTAACCGACTTCACTAAAATACCACTAAAAGGGGGAGAGTGTGTGGGGGGGGGTGGGTTGTGGCGTTTTTAAAAATTTTCTTGTAACTGCCTTCTAAATGCGTCCCATTTGAGCTAGTTGGTGGCCTCGTCTCTGTTTGCACCCACGCAATGGCACACCGTTTGATTCAGGACATGTGGGAGATTGCTATTTAGTGGGTTTTTTTGCTGGCACAGTGGGTTTAGGTAGGATTTCAACCCTTGAATCATCTCATTTTATTTTTCACAAAATCTCGTTAAAACACACCGAGTTCTTTGGATCGCTGGGTCTGGAATTCTTCATGCATGTATGAAAGCATGGCACCGTAACGTAGCTGAAGGCGTGTAGATTCCAAAAATATATTTTTTGTGGAGGGAATTTCCATGTTTCGGGACTGTTTCCTTAGAAAAAGTGTAGCTGTTCAAATTACAAGCACTTTGATTTTTTTCTTGTAATTGCATTTGTGCATGCGTCCCATTTGAGCTAGTTGGTGGCCACGTCTCTGTGTGCATCCACGCATATGGCATACCGTTTGATTCAGAAAATGTGGAGATTGTATTTAGTGGGGGGGTTTATTTGCGGGGGGCATTTCAAGTTTTGGGGCTGTTTGAAATTACAGAGCACTTTGAATTTTTCTTGTAATTACACTGGTGCATGCGTCCCATTTGAGCTAGTTGTGGCCACGTCCTTTGTGAATCCACGCATATGGCATACCGTTTGATTCAGGGCATTTGGAAGATTGATAATTGCACAGTTTTTTTTACATGACATGGAAATTTGCCTGTTTTTAACTTTGAATTGTATTTTTATAAATTTTTCCTGAAAATCTGGTAAGAAAGCGAAATTGTACACAAAACTGCACCCACACACCATTGGTGGTATGCATAAAGAAATCACACCATTGTGTAGCTGAAGGTGTGTGAGGTCCAAGAATATATAGTTTTGGGGGTATTTCTAATATAGAGGGGTGTTTAGTCTGACAAATTTGAAAAGTTGCTGTAATTGGCCACTGTTCATTGGCTCACTTTGTGGCTAGTTGATTCCACTTCTGCGTTGTGTAACCTACATAGGGCATACCGTTTGATTCAGAACATTTGGAGATTGATATTTGGTAACTTTTTTTACATTCCTTGGGGTTTTGGCATGATTTCTACTTTTTTGAAGTTGTTTTTGTTCATTTTTCAGACAAATGCGAATTCTACGAAGAACTGCGCCCACACCATTGATTGTATGAATGAACAAACTACAGCGTTACGTAGCTGAAGGTATGTAGATTCTGAATTATAGTTTTGCGGGGTATTTCCAAGTTAGAGGGGTGTTCAGTTTGGAAAATCTGGGAAAATGCTGTTATTGCTCCCACTGCGCATTGTTTTCATTTTGACGATCGCTTCCCACGTCAGTGTGTGTAACCACACATATGGCCACCTGTTTGATTCAGGACATTTAGGAGATTGTATTTGGTAAGTTTTTTTACATTACATGGGGTTTTGGTGTGATTTTGTAACTTTGAAATGTTTTTTTTCTCTATTTTTCCAGAAAATTGTGTAGAAATGCGAAATTCTACGAAGAACTGCGCCCACACCATTGATGGTATGAATGAACGACTACAGTGCTACATAGCTGAAGGTGTTGAGATTCAGGAATATATAGTTTGTGGGGGGTATTTCTGAGTTATCAGGGTGTTTTGTGGGAAAAACTGCAGACTGTCCAAATTCGGAGTTGGCTAAATATTTTCGCTGTTTCTGAGCCATCGTGCATTGTCTCACTTTGTGGCTTTTCGCTTCCACGTCCGCATGTGTAACCACACATATGGCATACCGTTTGATTCAGGACATTTGGGAGATTGATATTTAGTAACTTTTTTTTAGATTCCATCAGGTTTTGGCATGATTTCTACCTTTTGAAGTTGTTTTTTGTTCATTTTTTCAGAAAAGTGCGAACTCCTACAAAGAACTGCGCCCACACCATTGATGGTATATGAACAAACTACAGCTTTACATAGTCGAAGGTGTGTAGATTTCAGGAATATATAGTTTGTGGGGGTTATTTCTAAGTTCGGGGGTGTTTTGTGGAAAAACTGCAGACTGTCCAAATTCGGAGTTGGCTAAATTTTTTCGCTGTTTCTGCCCATCGGCATTGTCTCACTTTGTGGCTTTTCGCTTCCACGTCCGCGTGTGTAACCACACATATGGCATACCGTTGATTCAGGACATTTGGGAGATGATATTTAGTAACTTTTTTTTAGATTCCATCAGGTTTTGGCATGATTTCTACCTTTTGAAGTTGTTTTTTGTTCATTTTTTCAGAAAGTCGAACTTCTACGAAGAACTGCGCCCCACCATTGATGTATGAATGAACAAACTACAGCGTTACATAGCTGAAGGTGTGTGATTTCAGGATATTAGTTTGTGGGGGTTATTTCTAAGTTACGGGGGTGTTTTTGTGAAAAACTGCAACTGTCCAAATTCGGAGTTGGCTAAATATTTTCGCTGTTTCTAGCCATCGTGCATTGTCTCACTTTGTGGCTTTTCGCTTCCCACGTCCGCGTGTGTAACCACACATATGGCATACCGTTTGATTCAGGACATTTGGAGATTGATATTGTGTACCTTTTTTTTACATTCCATGGGGTTTTGGCATGATTTCGACCTTTTTGAACGTTGTTTGATGTTCATTTTTTTTAAAATCTGGTAAAAGTGCAAACTTCTACGAAGAACTGCCCCACACCATTGATGGTAGTGAATGAACGAACTACAGCGTTACATAGCTAAGGTGTGTAGATTTCAGGAATATATAGTTTGTGGGGGGGTATTTTTGAGTTGGGGGGGTGTTTTGTGGAAAAACTGCAGACTGTTCAAATACAAAACTGGCTAATTTTTTTTTGCTGCTACTGACATTTGGCACTGGTCACGCTCTGGGTTAGTTGGCAGCCATGTCTCTGGGTACACCCATGAATGTGGCATACCGTTTTATTCGGGAGGGGTTAGGCTTTCAAATTTGAGATGCGTTTGAACTTTCCTCCACAGTTTTTAGCTGAAATTCGCATTTGATTTTGTCTCTGATTTTACAGTTGAGGAAAAAAAGGAAAATGTGAGAAAGTAACTTACAATTTGACGAAGAGCTGCGTCCGGGTATCTGCATTTTGATCGAAACTAACCTCACTCGTAAAATCCTGCGAGTGTGTAGTTTCTAAAAATATCTCACTTGGGGGGATATTTTAGATAATTTGGTAGATATTCTATGTTAACTGTCAGTAGTGGTTACACATTTTAATTTGGTGTAATATTCTAGGAGGTGCAGTTTTAGTTTGGGGGGGTCTCCTGTACAGGAAACGTTGGGTACCTACATATATCTGGTATCGTTGTACTCGGGAGTATCTGAGCTTTTAGAAACAGTAAGATTTTTGTATGTAACCTTAAGATAACTATAAGTAAAAATGGGAAAAATCCATGAAAATTTGCAAATTTTTCATTTTTTTTACATATTTTACCCATAATTCCAGTAAAATTTCCAGAAAAGTTACAAAATTTTGTTACCATATTAAAGTAGACTTTGTGCTGAAAAAAACAATGTATAATATTCCTGATTTACTGCAAGGTTTCCTACTGTAAAATTAGTCTAAAGCGATTGAGGGCAAAATCCTGAAAATTCTTCTGGCAGTTAACGCAAAAAAAAATGAAAATCTCCTGGCAGTGAAAGGGTTAAATTCTGTGTCCTTGTGTTTTTAAAAACGTCCCGTTGCAAAAACGCACCAAAAATGGACCTAGTATGAATGAGCCTTCAGTTCTTTTGCATTCAGAAACAGACAAAAAATATTTGAGTCTTTGGTCTTCTAGATCACTCCAGCTGCCTGTTTTATCAGGGGTGTGGTTGGTCAAAGTTGCATAGTAGATAAAGTGTTTAATTGCTCCTTGCTTGTACTATTGTTCGCCAGGCAGATCATCAATGACCCCCGACCGAACAGCCTTTCAGCCGACAAAGTGCCCAGACAGCTGTGCATACACATTGTGTGTCGGGGTATGGCCCCCACAATCGCACATGCGTATGAGGCTTTAGAGTGGGGTGTCACTGATCCTAAAATTAAACTGATTTTAAAATAGAGCAAGCAAAAAATGTTTATTTTTGGCTCCATTTTTTAAACCAACAGACTACTGATTAATAAATTGTGCAGCCTATTGAAGACTGTGCATTTGGCTGAAATTTAATGACAGGTCCGATAAAATGTTTGTACAATTTGACATTGTTTTGTTATTTGCCAGGACAGATCACAAACAATGCTAACAGGAGCATTAATGCGTTAGAATGTTGGCCAAAACGGTCTGTGTTTTAATATTCATCAGCTGTTTTGGCCAACTGTATCTAACATTTGTTTGAGGATTTATGGGCCGATGCAGTTAAAAAAAAAAGTTGCTTCTTACCTGACCGGAATCTCGCAATACTTTAAATACTCTCACGAGACTTACTACATCGGGTCTGTACACCACAGTAGTAATGGCATTAAGATTAGCGCAAAATTGTTGCACTAATCTTAACTTATCCATTACTACATTGGCTACCACACACTTTGCAAAGTAAAAGTAGTTGCCAGTGCAATAGTAGTTCAAAACCCATCCGGTAGCGTGGGTTTCGGACAACTTTTAGGCAAAAACTGCTTTTAATGCATCTGCCCCTTAGTGTTGGATATTATGAATACTGTTTTTACAGTAAATGTTTTCCAGTAGTAGTTATTACTTTAGTTACTCTCTAAATCACGATCTGTTATCACGTGAGAGTCGCAGCATAGTGCATGTCAATGTTAATGGCCACATTGTATCACCATTTTTTTGTGAATTGCATTCACTCTGATAGCGGACTATTGCTCAAAGTGCAGCACAAATGGACGGTAACGCGTGAAACATGCGCCAATGCGTGCACGATTTTTATGCACATCGCCGTCCATAATAGTGTGGCCTCAGCCTCAAAGGAGAATTATTCTCATATAATTACTGACTGCTTTCCCACAACATATGTTCTACAATAGCAGAGATGGGAGAATTTTTAGTGGCAGTGACTTTGGGAGGGCCCAGAAGGGAGTCAGTAACTGCATGGGTAGAATTCTCCACCATGAAAAAAAACTTTTCCTGTAGTGACCACCCCCAACTGCCAAGTTCGGTGTGGAAAGAAGAAACATTACTTACACTTCTTCGTTCCCCGGCGCTCTGCTCCATTCCTTCTACATGTCAGAAGTTGCAAGCAGGGGCCGAACCAGCAGCCACGTCTGTGATTGGCTGAGAGGCAGCTAGTTACAAACGCGGCTGCTGGCAATGCAGAGAGTCGAGGGAGCGAAGGAGTGTAAGTACATTTTTGATGCTTGTTTTACAAAACAAAATTGGTGGTTAGGGGTGGGCTAGGATGAGCTACACTACAGCAAAAGGTTTTATAGGTAAGGGGTGAGGAAGCCAAGGTGGATCCAGAAGGATGGAGGGAGGGGAGGGATTCCCTGCGCATGCGAGAGTACTCTAGGAGGACAAGGAAGTAACAGGGACCGGATGACTCACAAACAGCTCCTACTCTTCACTTTCTGAAACTTTGGACAGACACTGCAGGAGATCCATAAGGATTTTTTAGCACTATACATTGGAGCCAGTAGTGGGTTAAATTTTAGTTGTGGGGGTGGGCATGCCCTTCCAACTTTTAGGCCACTTTAATAAAGTTTAATTTAACTGGCCAAAGAAAGGGTATACCTAACAAAATCATAGGCTTAGTACTCACGGATCGATATTTTGCTTCAACTCACCTCACAGAGCAATATTTCAGTTGATTGGCATGAAATATCATAGTAACATAGTAATTGAGGTTGAATAAAGGCATACGTCAATCTAGTCTAACCATTAAACCCTACCTAACAGATGATCCAGAGGAAGGCCAAAAAAAAACCCAGCTAAAAATTGGGGTGGAAAATGGCAATTGGAAAATATTCCTAGACCAACCTGAACTATAGTTTATGTGTTAATACCAATAATTCTCAATATTTTTTAGTTTTAGAAAGGAATCCAGCCCAATTTTAAAGCTATTTACGGTAATGAACTTGCTATAACCACATCTGCTGGGAGACAGCTCCAGAGTTTCACCGTTCTCATTGTAAAGAGATTGGAGGCCGGGCCCCTGACCCCCTACAATCAGCTATTTTTATTGAATACACACAGCTTTGTAAAAGACCGGACCCGAACTTCCGGTTCGGTTCTGTAAGTTTGGTTCTTTTTAACAGCTGATTGCACATATGTTTCATTCATACAGCAAATAGAACAGCGTCGGCGGCACTCCATATTCAAACAAGGATATGAGTGGGTGCAGGCTCCTACACAGGTTCCGTATACCTGTTTACATATAGAAAGAAAATAATGTGAAGCAGCACACCTGAATCATAGAAAAAGATTATATTTGTTGTAGCAAATTCGGGTGTCGCAGCGTCCTTTATCAAGTAACATGTGACATCCATGTTTCATTCATATGCACAATCAGCTGTTTAAAAACAGGTCTGAGAACAGACCCAAGCAATCCTACCACAATGTGTGGTTAAAATTAAACAGCAATTTAGACAACCTGAGACCCTATTTAGGATTCAGATTAACATGCTAGGTTCATACTTCATAATTACCACAGATTTACAGTTCCAGATTTACAGTTGCTATGGGGTTAGGACTTGGGAGCACAGGATATTGATTAGCTTTATAGGTTAGGGTGAGGTGGGGGTTAAAGAGCCTTCTTATAACAGAAGGTACCTCACAACCTCATGTTATTATAATAGCATTGGTAATAGTTAGATACACACATACATATACACCTTTCCTATATGCAATATCCTATACCCCCACCTCATTGGTAGCTCCTAAAAACTCAATGCAATCTCATATAAAGGTATAAATATATTTACATAATATAAAGGATATATATAGATAAATATACATACACACAGTTTGATCTAGAGTGCTGGAAGTTTATAGTTTTCTGGTTCTGAAACACTTATTCAACAAGTTCTTGCATGCTTATCATAGCCAGCAGCTAGACCTCACCCATAATGAACAGTATCACTGAAATTACAGTTAGGGTCTGAAATGATTACTGTTATGTAAATTATTCATAATGACAAATATTGCTATGAAGACATTTGGGGAGATATATGAATAGCCGCAAGCATGAGATAGGATCCAAGGTCTTGCTGCTCTCAGTAAGGCTAAGGCCACACCAAACCGTGCAGAAAAACAGGATGTATGTATGTATAATTTTATTTATAAAGCGCCACTTGGGTACGCAGCTCTGTACATTAAAAAATACAGAGTATACAAACAAGGGAATAAGTGCAAGCCATTATACAGATAGATAAAAATTAAATACAATTTCACACATCGGCTAAGAAAGCATATATATAAATTATGTATAAATTGATATAAGTGCATATTTCTGTGCCGTTTTCTTGTCCACTTGTGTAACTATTACATTCCCCTGAAAAGCATGCAAACCAGATCAAAAATGTTTATTGTGTGTGCTTTAATCATCTTAGGACCGCACGCTCGGCCCCAACAGTTAAGCTGGGTACACACGATGAGATATTTCGGTCCGATCGACCGTTAGTTCAGTGTATCGGTCGACCGGACCGAAATTATCGCATCCGAATGTGCCCATGTCCGATCGACCGTTCGTCCGAATCGAACGAAAGGACGATCGGACATGGTTGAAAACCTCGTCCGATCGTGCGGTCCTCTATGGACCGCATGATCGGTCGCGGTAACTATCGGACGCAGCTGCTTTCGCCGCGACCGACAGTCCTTCCTCCTGGCCGACCGGTCGAAAGTATCGAACGGTCGGTCAGGAGGAAAAATCAGTAGATGTGTACCTAGCTTTCGACGTGGCTGCTTTTGCTGCAACCGACAGTCCCTCCTCCTGGATGAACGGTCGGTCAGGTGGAAGGATTGTAAAATGTATACACAGCTTAAGATGTCTAAGGGCCATATTTATAAACGGCCAATAATAGCGGTGTAAAATTACCGCCGCACATCACCGCGGAAAAAGTACTGCTATCTCCGCTGAGGCCGCCGACCCCCGAGAGGTACCCCTGCGGCTGCCGCCGGCCTCAACGAGGCCGATGTTGCCGGCGTCTTGATCCGCCGCCACGTCTTCGGACTAGCGATACCAACCCCACTGAGGTCGCCGATGCCAGGCAGGCTCACTGCAGCCGCTGGTGAGCCCGCTGGCACCGCTGGCCTCAGCGGAGCCGATATTGCTAACCACTTCTTTCTTCAGCCATCTACTGTGATGGCATCTGAGTTCCGTGGTGGGTTGCTGCTCTTTATATAGGTTTGCAGAAAATCTTAATCCGTTTCTGATTGGTCAATTTTTTAATGCTTGGTTTACATGGTTTACATTAACCAATCAGATTTCAGAAAATTCTCTTAAATCTGATTGGTTAATGTAAAACCATGAAAACCAAGCTTTAAAAAAATGCTTACTGGGGGTCCAGGTTCGAGCTGGGGGACCCCCGCCAAAGGCACTTCTCAGTACCACAATGGCCCTTATAAGGACTGGGGAGGGGGGTCCCGGTTCGAGCTGCTGGACCCCTTAATTCCCAAAGGCCCTTCTCAGGGCCGCAAGGGCACTTGTAAGTGCAGCAAGGGCCCTGGCAGGGCTGGGGAAGGGGGTCCCTGATCGAGACCCGCAAAGGCCCTGATAGGGCAGCTCGAGCTGCTGGACCCCTTAAGCCCCAAAAGGTTCCTCCACCCACCCCCCAGCGGGCCCTTCCCTATGTTCCTTCAGGGCGATGCACAGAGAGGTGCTATTGGCTCCCCTGTTCAATTGCACCGGCGTTGCTACATTCGCATAGTGCCCCTCCGTGCATCCCGAAATGGAGTTGATATGCGAATATAGCATCGCTTGTGGCGTCTGCATTGTTAACTTCAACGTTAACCACGCACGCGCCGCAATGATGGAGTTTAAGACACGCTAACTGATATAACATTGGTTAGCGTGTCTTTAACTCCATTTTCAGCCGATGCACCTCTTGGTACATCTGGCTCCTTGTGTTTGTATCCCAATCCCCCTAAGCTGCATTTAACAGTTGACCCCAGAGTCTCCACCTGCCAGTGTCTCCCAATCATCAGAGACAGCAGCGAATATGATTAGCTGATTTACTGCTGAAGCAGAATTGTGCATGTAAGAGCTATTAACCCTTAACCCTTATGTTGTGAGCATTTCTGCAATGGTATTGTAGCCATTAGCATGTATTTAATGCAATGACACTTAGCATTAAAGCATGTCAAATTCACAAGTGTTTGGGTCTTAAAGGCAAATGTGGCAACCCTACCTTGTACATATGTATGATGCGGCACATGATGGGCATTGTTCGTCAGTCTGCCATTCCGTCAATGTCCATTTGTTGCTCAGGTGTTGTGCACCTTATAGTATGTGCGTATGACACATGTGGTTGTGGTCACACTGACATTGCATGGAAACGCCCATGAAATGTGCAATTGCAAAGTAGCACATTTTAGGCTTGTTACAGTGTGCTTGTGTTGCGATTTCAGCGATAATCAGTTATCAGATTCTCATAAAATATGGCATTTCATCTAAGCTGGTAACCATGTTATCTTTAAGTAAGGTTGGGTACACATCATCAGATTTTTCGTCCTGACTGACCGTTCACAATCGGTTGGCCAGGACTAATTACTGTTGCGGCAAAAGTAGCTGTGACTCAACAGTTTGCTGCGACTATTGTGCAATCCATAGGGGACCTCACAATCTCCCGTGATTTTCTCCGTTCAGTTGTGGCCACCCACTAATGCATCACCAAATTTTTCAGACTGACCAATACACGGTAATATTGGTCAGTTGGCCTGAAAAATAATATGACGTGTACAGGATAAAACTCAAAACTATAACAGGATAAAACGGAATCCTGTCTGTGTGCAATAGATAAAGATGTAATTTGCAGTTTTCAACCCCCCACCCTTGACACACAAAATGAACAGATAAAGTTCGTCTCCTTGGACTGTGTAGTATGCGGCGCAGTGCATAACAGGAATTGGGTCACATTGCATACAGCGAGTATAGGTGTGTTTGTTAATTATACAGCATATGGCATATTCATTTATCTGTGCGAGTTCCCATCCATTCTGATGATGACTGATGATTCATTTATTAGTGAGCCACCTAGATGTATACATTATGATTATTGCATTCTCTAACCTAATTTACTGTCATGCATATGTGCTTAAGACCCGTACTATTTTCTTTGGAAGATAAGTTGCAGACAGTGATGGATAAAGTGTAGGATTTTACACACAACCTTCTTAGAGATTGGGTGAGGGAGAGCGCATGCAGCTGAGCTCTCCCTCCTGACATTTTGTGAGCTGTGCCAGCTCAGTGACACATCCATTCCTCCCACCTTTGCTCTTATCAAAATGCAATTTATGCACCAACGTCATTTTCTCTCCATAAATTAAGGACCTTTATCTGGTCATTCATTAATCTGAAATGTAACCACTTGATATTTGCAAATGTTCTAGAAATGTGTCTTAAAAGCAAATAGAAAATCCATATAGCTGCAGCAATACTATATAATGTTTTACACGTAGGCTGCCACAAGAAATTGTTATATTTGTCAGGTGTTGTCTAATTTAGTGCTCTTACAAACGATTGGGGCGATGGAACTTTAATCCAGGTCCTGGTTGTATGTAGCTTCCCAAAAACAAGACGAAGAACCCCACATAATTCAAATATTCATTTTGCTTTTATTTATTTTATTTGCCACACATACTGTTATTTTGAGTGGAAAGTAGATTATGAAGAGTGTGCTGTCCTTCCTCTTTATTTTTGGATGTTCCATACAGTGTGCAAAGCATGTCTGCTCCCTATGGTGTCACAAACGGTCAGGTTCTTATCACTTCCCACAGGTAGAGATAAGCAATGGAAAGGTTTCAGCAGCTTGGCTGCACAAGGTCAGTATTTGGTTTATAAAGCTACATTTTTGGCAAAAAAAACAACAGCCATATAACATGGCTGATAACGTGTCATTTTAGAGAACCCAAGGTCTCAGGCTCACCATTGGGCACATTTCTCACTTGAGCATATACAGTATAAAAGTTGTTAAATGGTCTGACAACACAAGTGCTAACTGGGTATACACTGTAACAATCTTTAAACTATACTATATTCCGTTGAGGAGCTACAGCACGTACAGTTTTCATTTGCCAGGTTAGTCCTAGACTAATCCTGTATTAAAAATAGTGCTGAAGCCAGGAGGAAGACTGGCAGAATCCGTTTTCTTTGGGCTGGTGCTCCTCACAGAAACAATATTGTGAGGTAGGAATTACCAATCCTGTATCCCTGTCCCAAGTACTTTTTATTTTAATTTCCATTCAGTTCAGAGCACTCCCGAGGTTCAGTAGTTTCTGCACTACTCACTTTAAAGGGTATGTCCACCCCCAAACAAAAATATCAAGCTTCAAAAAAAAAAAACCTGATAACCTAGACCTTGCAATGTTTCAAGTGCTCAAACCAGTTCATAAATGCACGGATTCATTATCCATGCTCCACTTAAGCAGCAGAAGGGGCTGGACCACCAGCCGTGTCTGTGATTTGCTGAAATTTTTGTTTTAGGGTGGACATACCCTTTCATTTACACAGTAATGTCTTTGGTTAGGGATACATTATAGTGAGTTTTAGTTTAAACGTCTCCTTAAAAAATAATAAGTAAACCATATGTCATTTTCCCTTTCAAATACAAGAAATGTTTACACTTTACGATTTGCACAAAACTTTTATTCTCTGGATATCTGTTGTAATATTGTCTCTCAGCACTGGCACTTGTCATACACTTTAATTAAACAGCAGAATCTGGTGGTTAAATAAATGATGCTGTTTTGCACTCCAATTATAAAACAGAATGTAAAACAATTTATATTAATATTGTTATTTACCTTTAAAGGGGAAGTTAATACATGTACTTTTCAGAAACAAGAGCAGTATTTTTTCATCCCAATGACCTTAATTTGCCAATTCAGCATTTTGTCTGTGTATAAATAAATGCAACCAAAATACTGACTTCCTGTTTGCAGGACCCCTAGTAGAGACTGTTATGGTCTTGCCCTTGACCCAGCACCTGGGTTGATTCAGTTGCTCAGTAGAGATCTGAGCATCTTTGACCCATCAGTAGAAATAACTGTTAGGAACATTTCAAGGATGTAGTGCATCCTGGGAAGAGAAGGGCCGTTAGAACCTGAAATGTCAGCTCACTAATGTCAACAGCAGGGAAGAGCAAAGGGTATGAAATCAACTGATTTTTTTAAAATTGAAGAGAATATGTTTAATAACTAGGTATGCATTACACAAACAATTTAACAAATATTGCTAATTTCCACTGAACTGCCCCTTTAAGACGTGGCTTTTGTACTGTCTGTACTCTGTGTGTTAACAACAGTGCCAGGTGGTAGCAGTTGCTCTAACCTCTGTGCTCTCTCTCATTCTCAGAGGGGCGTTTTACCTGTTTCATTGGGGGTTTGGCAGATTGCAGCTGCTCCATGCAAGTAACTTAACAAGCCTGTGGTTGGTATAAATCCCTCCCACCTCTTCTGAATCCTGAATAAGCTCAATTAGCCTGCTTTTCATTTTCTGGAGGGTTGCCCATTAAATATTTCTTTGTGTGAAAGAGAATAGCAATATGCGTGTATTTGTGTGAAAGAGAATATCAGTATGTGTGTATTTGTGTGAAAGAGAATTGCAGTATGTGTGTATTTGTGTGAAGGAGAATAGCAATATGTGTGTATTTGTGTGAAAGAGAATAGCAGCATGTGTGTATTTGTGTAAAAGAGAATAGCAGTATGTGTATTTGTGTGAAAGAGAATAGCAGTACGGTATGTGTATTTGTGTGAAGGAGAACAGCAATATGTGTGTATTAGTGTGAAGGAGAATAGCAGTATGTGTGTATTTGTGTGAAAAATAATAGCAGTATGTATGTATTTGTGTGAAAGAATAGCAGTATGTATGTATTTGTGTGAAAGAATATCAGTATGTGTGTATTTAAAGCCACTTAGGAGGCATGAGTCTGTATATATTTAGTATTTATATATAAGAATGTACAGGGCAGCTAAGCTTTCTATACTTACAGGTAGGCTACTGTCTATCTAAACCATCTGCGTCATTTGCTGGAAGCAGTTTCCATGGTCTACCTCCTTCTTTTTATGGTTTAGTATCATAAAAGGAGAAACTATTTCATATACACTAAATTCTATAGTCATCCAGGCCAATATATATGAAATGTCTTCCGTCTTAGAATTAGAAAAATTCCTCCATAAACAGGTGTGGGGCTTTCTATTTCTTTACCTTATCAGTTTAATAACATAACAACTCATAAGAACTAAATACACGTAACTAAAAATTACAGATAAGTAGCTTATCCCCAAAACAAAAGGTCTTACATGTAATACTTACCTGGTAGAAAGCCTAATGTTCCACTTCCCCTTTTCTAAAAGGCTGATGCTTTCTCCTAAAGCTTTACAAGCTTGCACATGTGCAGAGGAGGTGGCTCAGGGAACAGGGGCCATGACTTCTACCTAGACAAAACCAGGAAGAGTGGAGAATTGGAACATTGTGCTGCTTACTTGGTATAACATTTGTGACCTTGGACATTTTTGTCAGTTTGGGGTTTGTGTTTGGGGGGAATACTTATGTGGAATTTTATTTAGGGGGTTGGATATACCCTTCAACAGTTGAATCAATATAATTCTCTGTATGTTGAAATGGTGTTTATTCATCATAATTGCCATTTTATCCTTGTTATCCCCACACAGTATGTGCTAAATCCACTATACTAGTATACTAGTTCATATCTTTGCAAATTAAGTCCTACAGCCCTACTTGACCTTATCGGACTATTGCCATAGCTAGCTACAAATTATTATAAGAAAATAGCGTTTTTGGAGAAAACAATCCAATGTATTTAAATTTGTACACAAATGTATTAAAAGGAAAGCATTAGAGCTTTCTTGGGGTTAATTTCATGAATAAAAATAGTTTCCTGGGAATGATGATAAAATGTAAGCAGGACACGGTATTATTAACCTGTTTGCGCAGCATAGACTGGGGGAGGGAACTAAAAGAGAACGGGTTTGGCTGGTTTGCATAGTTCTTATAGGGAAAGAAGTGGAGAAAACTGAATATTGATAACATAGAACTTAGTTTGGGTTACAAAGTTACAAGCAGAGCCTGGTAAATGAGAATAAAAGCAAGCTATAGGGAATGTAGACCTGACTGTCAATTTAATTATAGGTGTCTTTGGAATATACTGTACATACTCTTTTTCCAGTGTTTTTAATGGAATATCAATAATTCGCTGAGAAGCATATAAATATAATCCAAGTTTGCTTAGTCTACATTTGTTTGCAGTTAAAAGGAAATAAGTTCCCATTAAATAAATTGCCAGAAACCATATAGATTTAAATAATGATGCCTAATTATTGTAAATCAGCCATTAGCCATTTGCATTATTAATATACAGCACCGATCCATGACTAAGGGGGCGTTCCCCGAAACGCGTTGGATGCTGGGTCATCGTGTGTGTTTTTATGATGAACATGTCTGAATAAAGTTTTTTCCATTAAGATCCGGAAGTGCGGTTTATCCTTTGTTCCTTGTGCATCGACCAGACGGGGACCGTCGAATCTGCACCCGGCCCTTGTGGAACTGCTAGTGCACATCCAACTAATTTGCTTACATTTTACTTTACCAGTGAATTGCGACTTAAAAGGCCTGCCCTTAAATTAAAGCAATTAGTTCAATAACTTATTCAATAAATTATTCTGCTGGGTCCTAACTTTTAACCTTTAGTAACTTTTTACCTTCATAAGAGACGTAATTCTCAAACTTTATCTTTATAACAGTACCTGCCGTTTAATTTTTGCCTTGTAATGAAATCTGCAATACATTCAGCTGCCACTTCTTACCTCTACATCATTCCCCTTTGAACTAGCCAGAATGAGCAAAGACTTAAATCTATGTTAGTACTTTTGTTATATGAACTGTAATTGACAGCAGTGGTAACTCACAGTGGCAAAAACTACCATAAACAATGGAATTTGTTAGTGCTTATTATCGGCCTTGATAATATCCCTTAAGAATCTTTTTAAGAGTGTAGAGAAAAATAAACTGCCCTATTTCGGTGATCCTCAAACTGCGGCTCTCCAGATGTTTGAAAACTACAACTCCCAGCATTCCTCAACTACAGAGAGAAGCATAGGAATGCTGGGAGTTGTAGTTTTCAAACATCTGGAGAGCCACAGTTTGCCCATCAGTGCCCTATTTCATCGCTGGGCACAGAGCTTGGCACATAGCAAAAAGCTATGTGAGTTATTAACAGGTAATAGGGCACATTCTATGTCAGGAAAAGACTCATCATAGAACTGCCATTAAAACAACCCCCTTTAACAATGCCAAATTCACATTTTTTCTTTTAACTACAGTCCCCAGGTTGTTGTAAATGAAAGGCAGCACTACCAACTTTACTTACATATACTCAAGTATAAACCGCCCCAAGTATATACCAAGATACCTATTTTTAGCTGAAAATACTAGTAAAAGTGATTGACTTGAGTATAAACTGAGGGTAGAAATTGGCCACTACTGCCTACTGATTCTGTATTGTCAGTTTATTTCTTTGCACCTCTCCACAAAACAGTACTGGCAAAAATAAATTATTATTTTTATTATACAGGAGTGGGACTGGATATATAATTTAACCCTCTATGTAAGGGATTTACCAGTATAATGGGTGCAGAATCTATAGTAATTCTACGTTGTGCTTGTTTGTGTTAGTGTTTCACCTTTCTAGGACCTCTAGAACTTGTACAGCCTCTGGCCAAAGCGATCCACTGTACAGAGGCATTGAAAACAAACACCAACTATAGAATGGCAAACTACATTCTGCACTGCTGTAACACAGTTGAGATCCAAAGCCCCATGACTGTTTGCATTATGGTGCTAATGAATATTAACCTAAGATAAGCTGTCTACAAACCGAATTTTCCTTTAGAAGAGACAACTTTCCTCTCTCCACTAGATGCTTCAGCACCCCCTGAGCAAGTAAGGTCATCCTTCTGTGGGCATTCTTTGTAGCTTACTTTAGAAATCCGGCAGCTACTCGCTCCCTGTACGCTAGCGCCAGCTGATGTCACTACCCAGGCTGTGACGTCAGACGGCGTGTCAGTACACGGAGTGAGCGAGCGGCTGCTGGATTTCTAATGTAAGTTACTGACTCCAGTATAAACCGATGTCAGGTTTTTATGGCGGATTTTACAGCCTGAAAATCTCTATTTATACTCGAGTATATACGGTAACAAAAGTACTAATATATATTGAACAATGATCCTGCAGCTCAGATGACCTACCCTTATGGATTTCACTACTGCGATTGGCCTTCTCAAGCATGTTGGTTTTATGTGACTTTCTCTTAACAAACTAGGAAGCATAATGACTGCAAATGTTTCAATTAAAAAGATATTGGAGAATAAATCACATCACCTAATGTGCAATGACTGGTGTTTTTTAGATAAATATGGGAAGATTCCATGCCAGAACAATGTGGACACCAACAAGGAGGAGTCACCAAGCAGTGACCGACCACCTGTGTTTTTAACACCAGCAGCAAAGAAATGTAACAGAATTACTGCAGAAAACAGGCCTCTTCTCGATTGGCTCATTCATCTTCTAGCTCTGAAACCTCACAAGAAGCAGGATATCATTCTGAGGCTAGAAAGAACCAATGGCATCTACAGGGAGCAGAAGGACATTCTTACTATACTGGATATGGTATATCCACCTATCTGATTATCTAGCAATGCATTATTTGTTTCTGTTTATGATTTGAATCTAATAACTATATGTTGGTAACAAGTGTAATATAGTAGGAGAATTGCAGAATTGCAGATAGAAGAGATAAGATAACTAGGCAGTGTGCAAAGCTTAGAGTCCCCAATATCGCATAGTTGTAGTATATCCTATACTGATTTAAATGGTTCAATGTAACTATTTGCATCTTCATTTATGACAAAGGAATACAAAAACCGCCACCAAAACATAAAACTGACAGGTTGAGGAGAACAGGCACAACACCATTTACTGCCATAAATCCAGATACGAATCATGCTTCCAGTCACCCCTGCCCAAATGTTCTTCTCTTTTTTTACCTACGGTAGTCATATTTGAATAAAGCTAAAGAAAATGAGGAGAAGATTAGCTCAAAAGATGGATTTTACTATTCCTTTTGTTTTGCTGATCTCTTTATCGTTAAACGGGCATCTCCAACCTCTTTACAAACTTTTTATATCTTGCAGGGCATACCCTCCCACCCCCAACCGCTATATTCTGACTTTAAAAATTGATTCCCACATCTACTTACAGCTCCTCGTTCCAGTGCTGTTCTGGTCCGGCTCCCCTGCCCGCCAGAACTACAAGCAGGGGGCCAGACCAGCAGCCGCTACAGTAATTGGCTGAGAGGCAGCCAATCACAGCCGCGGCTGTGATCAATGCAGAACGGCGCTGTAACAAGGAGATGTAAGTAGAGATTGGAATTGATTTTTAAAGTCACAATATAGCGGTTAGGGATGGGAGGGTATGCCCTGCAAAATATATAAAGCCTGTGATTGGCTAAGGCATTGCATCACAGCAGCGGATGACGGTCGAGACCCTCCTGCTTGACTTCTGTGCACGGAAAAGGTTAAGCAGGAGGCGTCGGGGGAACGAAGGCTGGTAGGTACATTTGGGGAGACCTGTCATTGCTAGAAACGAGGTTTAAACCCATTTCCAGCCACATACTAAAATTTAGTTTGGGGGTGGACATACTCCTTAAGGAGGAAGCACAATAGAATGTTGGGATAAATAACTGTGTTTGGTTTAAAGGGCATCTATACTGAAAAATAGGTTATTTTAAATTGACCATAACTGGAAACCAAAATTCTTCCCAACCACCACTGTATAATTTTTTTGTTGATCTGCCCCCTATTTCTTTAGCTATCCAATCTAAAACTAATTATATTTCAGCTGTCAATCAAGTTCCTTGCTCTCAAAAACTATTCTTCTGTGAGTAGTTTTACTGTAGCTGGAATGGTGACAGAGTTTTGACAGTTGGAATGCTGTATGCTGTGTGCAGGCTTGACAGTTGGTTTGTGGGAAAAATGTCAGGTGGAATGGAAGTGGGAGTGGTTAAAATAGGGACGGGGGATACTGCTCCTAAACAAAATGTGTGCTGGATTGAAGGCATGCAGAAATATATACAAATAGTAAGTGCTACTTAAATGTTTTTCAATGTTTAGATTTAGATGAGGCAAAGTCATTTATTTTAGTATAGTGCCCCCTTAAAAAATCTGTGGAATGTGGGGATTACTCTAAATAAAAGATACAGCATCTTACATTATATGAAGCAAATGTATTGCCGGTAATTAAAGGGCATGTCCAAAATTTTTTGTTATATAGTAGGTCTCCCTCCCCCAGCCCCCAACCGCTATAATAGATTTTCCAGAAACTCCCCCGAACTCTACTTACCTTACCTCTTTCCTCCGGCGTACTGTCCCGGCCCTCTGCTTGCATGAAACTGGAAGCAGGGGGTCTGGCCGGCAGCCAAACTAGTTCAAATAGTTCAAGTTCGGCTCAAACTCGGGTTCGAGTTCTAGTCCATCCCTAACATTTATCAGGGTACGTGGTATTTCACATAAGAGGAAGAAGCCTGGAACCGGAGGATGAATTGTGAAGGAAATTAAAGGCCTGTTGATATGTCATTATTTCCCAGTATTGTCTCACTGGTGTTGTACAGGGGTAGGTAAATTCTAGCTCTCCAGCTTTTGTAGATTAGCATGTCCCATAAACCCCAGCCACCTTTCCTTGCTATAAATGTAGTTTATCTTTATAGTGGTTTAATGTTTATTTGATGTTATCTTCAACTTTTACCTACCTGTAATTGATGTTTAAATTTCATTTCTTTAAAAACCAGGTTGGACAGATAAACCCTAAAGATGGCAGGATCAATTTGCGAGAAGAATTCTACATCCAAGTACGTGCAGACTGGCTGGGATACAGCCCAGAGGAAAGGGTGCAGATTGTTGCCATTCTGTCCAGGTAAGGGTTGTTTTAGTATAAATTACTTTATACGTTGTCCTAAATTGCAAAGTGTCCTTTATAGGGAAAGAATTTTGGAAGGCAATATATATAAACCAAGCTTTTTGGGGTTTTGTTTTGGTGAAAAAAATACAATAAGAAAATAACCCAACGGTTTATACTCAGGTAATGACAAGAGCTGAAATGAGAGAGTAGGGAGTAATCTATCGATGTGGGCTAAGTATTTGGTCTGTATACTCGAGGCAGGCTCCTTTACACCCTGTTAGCACTCTGCATATAGGACAAGGGGAGATAAATGTGTTTAACTCAGTTTTAATAGGTGAATTCAGCATATAACTCATTCTAGCTACTAACCCATTGCAGTGTGGCCTCGCTGTTAAAGTCTTCTTTTGCCTTGTTCTTTTTTCAATTCTTACCTTCTCATATAGGATGGATTCTCACACTATGGATTGCACTTAGCTCTTATTCTGTGTCTGGGACATTACAAAGATGTGCAGCCAGATTTATCTGCTCTGAAGGTTCCATATGCATGTGCCAGTTAATGAAGAAAAGTGGTGTCAGCCGTTTTCTGACACACTAAGGGCACGGCCACACTGCTGCGCTTTTTTTTCGTTTGCACTTGTGTTTTTTTATTATATCATTGAAAAGGCGTCAACGCACCAAAAATGCGCGTTTTCCGGTCCGTTGCGACTGCGTTCCGCATTTTAAATCGCAGTCGCATGCATTTTCCAATACTTATTGAAAAACGCATGCGTAAACGCAATGAAATCGCATGCGATTCCATGTGCGATTGCGTTTGTGTTGCAGTGTGGCCATGTGTTGCATGTGCGATTCCGTTGCGCTTGCGCATGCGATTTCTCCTTTTGAGATAGGAAATCTCATGCAATTGCGCATTAAAATGTTGATCGCGTGCGATTGCGTATCGCAAACAGAAACGCAATCGCATGTGTTGCCGCGATAGCAATGTTGTAAAAAATCGCATGTGCAATCGCAAATGCAAAAAAAAGTGCGATAGTGTGGCCTAGCCCAAAAACTGAAGATTTACTTCATTATCCACAGAATGAGATCTGAATGAAATCCAGTTGCAGGAGACTAATTACTATATAAGAGAGTAAAGTGTTTAAATCTACTATTTACAAGTGACAGGAAAAAAACGAACAAGGGAAATGAAATAAAGGTAGGAGAAAGACACAAGGTGAGTAAAAAAAGGGGGGTACATACCCTTTAATATGTAGTACTGTAAACATAAGTCTACATAAAATAACCAAAACTCATTACTGAACCAATGTAAAGTTTTTTTTTAAAATAGGAAAAAATACAGCAGCCTGGCTGTTAGTTCTCGTGTTCTAAGATCTTTTTTGCAATTACACACCACTGCAGGAAGCATCTGAACATTTCCGCATCAAGAAATATTCCAACAGCAATGCCAGCTCCTTCTCACAGATCAGAACCTGCCCCCCCTTCTTATTCCAGTGCCAGAAGCAAGCTTCCTGAGGCAGTAAGTAGCATTGTGCAAGGGCATACTAAGGCAAAGTAGGTCAGAATGTAGGTGAAATACACATATACTGTATATGTCTTTCTTTAATAACCACACTTTCCTAATCACTCATGCAGTGATAGCAAATATATAAATAAAATAACTTTGTGAAGTTTCCACAGTTGTATCTTTCTGTTTCACTCCTACTTAAAGGTACTTAGTGGAAGTAATATGGTATGTTGCATAGCAACCAATAATCCAGTCTATTTACTCTCTCTAATAAGCAGATTAATGTGTAGAAAGGCAGCAATGCAGTTAGTGTTCTATCCACAAGGCTTCAGATTTATTAAGAAATGAACTGGAAAAGTGCCTGCCAGTTGACTGGCCTAATTCATGTATAAAGTCTATTGAAGAAAATTAAATGCTTATTTCCACTGCGTTTTTTAATGGCTGACCAATTTTCAAAGTTGACCACAGTGTGGTCATCACACAAGTAAATTACTAATTGATGCCTGTCAAATATTACAAAATATTTTCAACAGGTTTAAGAGCAAATGAAATATATATTTTTGGGCTAATGCAGTAAAAGGTGCGAAAGTTTGACCGTGCAATCAATCTGCAGGAACCTATCAGATATTAGCTTTTTACTGGGTTACTGTAGTTAGGTAACAGTTGATTGGTTGCTGCAGATTTGTAGCACTGTCAAACTTTTGCACCTCTTACAGTTTTTTTTGTCTTGCCTCATATTTGTATAAAGTCAGAGGTTAAGAAGACATGCAATATTCTTGGAAATATTCTTTGCAAAATTTGACATTGTTAATGAGATATAACACTAGGTCTGAAAAATAGGCCAAGGTCTGAAACATAGACCGAATGTCCATAGACAAACCAATAGTCAAACAAAATGTCTGTTCGTGCATTGCGGTTTGGCCCCTCAATCACTTATCTGTATGGGGCTTAATGTCCAATGTAATGCAACAGCTCACATTTTGATGACCAGATATGTATTCATCTGAATTGTTTAGTAATTTAACTTTCTTTTGCACATCTAGAAACGTCCAGCACCTGCAGAAAAGAAAGATAGTGAAAAAAACAAAAAGGCAAAAACCTTACATGTAGACAATCAGCACAAACGCTCAAAATCACCTCCAGTGCACAAATGCTCAGACTCATCTCCAGTACTCAACTCAAATTCTAGACAAAAGTCTAGTCCAGAAACTTGTCCTCAATCTGTGCCTAAAAACCACAGTGTTTATTCATTACAAACCAACAAAAAACAGAGTAGCCATAGATCATCGCTTAAAAGCCCGCACAGGGAAATCTACAAGGAGACAAAATCTTGTGAAACCCGGGACTCAGAAATAGCTAAGTCTAGAGAATCCAAAAGATCTGAGTGCAATAAAGAACAAAAGAGGGAGCATGACTCCAGTGAGGAAGAAGAAGAAGAGGAGGATGACTGGGAAGAAGAAGCTGTTCTGCTAGAGCGATGCCTTTGCACTGCAGAAGGTAACCATTTTACTTCTTGAAAAATTTGTGGTGAATGTAAAATCTTTTGTGCTTTCTTTAGGATGGGAAGTTGTTGAGTGAGAGGAAAGGACAGTTTCTCTCCATGTTTAAAAACCTCAACCATTCCAACTGATGAACTAACTGAATGACAGTCACTTTCTCCAGACTGCAAATTCTGTTGGCCAATGGCATTCATTAACACGTGAGTGGGAAGTCATCAACCAACAGGAAATGGACTGCCATCCATGTGAAATGATTAATTGGCTGTGAAATAGATCAGTGCGGTCTGACCATGCACGCCGCTAATATTTCTTCTATTTTCTATATATTTATTATTCTGTAGTGTTCTTCACGAATCACGATGGGATGCAGCTTGGTATTTTATCCCAAACATGCCACATGGTTTGTCAATAAATTTGTGAACATTTGAAAGCTATTTTATTAAAATGATACATACATAATATTTTGTTCAGCATTGTACACATAAATGTAGGTATCAGTTCTGGGGTGCATTTTGGTTCAGCAAAATTTGCAGAGTTCGTTTATATTTGTTCTGTGTTACTGCTTTGTACTGTGTTAATGCATCTTTCTGCTGCTGCTACTAATAGTCAGGGGATTTATCTGTATGTGAATGTACTTCTGCTTTGAAGCTTCTGTTTTCCAGCAAATACATTAGTGCTGCATTCCTAAACAGTGAGTTCCTACTAAGAGGCTGATGGAGGTGGAGTAAAGGGAATCATTATTTGAAGAGAAACACTAGTTTAGACACCAATGTTGAATAAGAATGTGTCTCTAAATATTGTATACTGTGGTGATGTTTTCTAAACTAAAAAACAATATTCCCTTTAATCTTAGATGAGCTGTGTACATACTTATTTAAAGGGTATCTCCACTGATAAAAATCACCTGGGTTGTAAGGATAGATATGTGTAAGGTAGAAATGTACCTGCAGTATCCTGTGTCTTTGAGCAGTAGTTTAGAAGAAATCCAATGAGTTTCCCCCAGAACGCTGTGGATGGTTCAGGTCCGCCCACTTTTAGTAACTGCCTGCATGGGAAATGTCCGACGCGCGTTTTCCTTTAGTGCATGCGCAGAATGTGAGAGGATCCGTCGGGACTGCTGTCTGTGTGATCTGACTGGTTGGTCGATTCTATATACACACACGCACGCACACAGCTACTGAGTTCACTGATAATGGAGGAATAATCACATGACCATCACAGCAGCTTGCTGACTTCACTAATTAATGGAGGAATAATCAGGTACTATCTTTTTCTCTCTCCCACTCCCTCCCATACCAGATTGCCTCATATTCCCAGCATCCCCTATGAAATCAATCATTGATCAGTTTTTCAACCATCCCTCTCAGAGTTAGACAGTTAGAACCTAGAGAGTCATGGAGGAAAGGATTTCTTACTGCAGCCAAGTGGGTGTGTCTGCTACCATGATGATGCACATTGAGTGACAGCACTCTCAGCACAGGGGAAGACACACACCCAGGAACCTGCACAACTTTCCCATGCTGCTGCAATCAAACGAAAGGGAATTCTGGGGAAAAAAAGGTAGGGGGAGGGTTGGGGGATGGTGTACTTTAAAATAAACAAAAAAAAAAAAATGCTTTTTCCTCAGTGGAGATACCCTTAAATTTCTGTGTAATCACAATTACCATCCCTTTAAGAAAGGAAATGGCCATATAAAGTCACTCATACAGGCACATACAATATAACCAATAACCACATCAAACAAAGGTAAAATAACATATCAAAGCAAATAGCACACACAGTTACATATCCGTAACAGTAATTTGAAATACTAGCATTTATAAAATCAGATGGAGCAAATCTTGTAGATGAAATAGTAGGGATCCTCTCTCACACTACAGACGCTTCTTGGCTACTATTTCATACCTATGTTTGATGTGGTTATTTTTTATAGTGTATGTGCCTATTTAAGGGAATTTATATGACCATTGCCTTTCTTAAAGGGATGGTAATAGTTATATGTTTTCCTGGAGGCACCCTCTGTTATTTAAGAGGTGACACTTAACCACTGTATCTATAAGGGAGGAGCGCTACACCACTATAGCTAATATTTAATTTCAGTGTGCAAACAAAATGGGATTAACCAAGTTATGTTATATCTAAGCACATCTGACCTTCTTGGAATCATGCAATGCAGTAATTCCCTTTGCAGGTAAGCTGTGCCGGTTTGTGCTTCCATTCCATAGGTTTGCGCAAAACTTGACATAGCCTATATGGAATAGGTTATCTTGTGCTACATCAGTGTTAAACCCACACTATCCCGATAATACATTGGGTAGCATAAGTTTGACACTGATTTGGCCAGTTAACAGACATTATTGCATCACCCCTTAGTGCCCAACAGGCTATACTGCTTCTATTCCTACAGATTTATTAGTGCACAGGCCTGCCGAGTTTTATAAGCACATATGAGCGCACATCTTAGAGGGAACAATGTTAATAAGTCAGTTATAATCTATAACTACACATTTACCATAATCCCTTGCTGTCAGCTATAGGCTCTATTGAAAAGCCAATAGCAGTTGATGATACATCATTGACGAAAGATTCAGCAGCTATCAGAGTGAACTTGGTTTTATAGGTTAGCACAGGGATATCTGTGTAGTATGATGATATATGTGGCTTTAACAAGTATTAAATGAAATAAAATACTCAATCACAAAAAATTTTTGATTCTTGTTAAATTTGTACCACAAGGAGATACACTATTCACATCAAGCATACAATATACACCACAATCCTAATAGTAGTGTTCCCTGCAATCTTTTTTTCTAGTTTTTTTGTGACCTAAGGGATTTGTGCAATTTGACAGCACCATGTCTCACATGTAAACCAGATATGTTTTAGTTTGGAAATTGACCAAATACACTTTTTTATTTATCAGTAAATACATTAGACCATGTTTACGTGCTACATAACTAATAAGGTTACATTGCAAGTCTGTGAAAACTACACATGACAGGGAATGTACAGCAACATATCTATGTTTAGGTGACGCACCCGTGTGTGCTTTGGTTACGCAGTGAGTAAAGGCAAATTGATCTATGATAACTTGCTCATTACACTGTGAATCATAAAGGCAAAACTTTCTTGCTTTTTTCCTTAAATGGTTTGATTAAGAGATTGTGATTCTTTGCTGAAATTCCCATTACTTGCAAAAGTGGCTATATATATACTATAAAAAAGTGGCTTATTAAGTAACATGATATTGATCATAATTTAGGTTTGAGTAGCAGTGGTTTACATAGATACATATGTTTATGTACAGTTGATAGCCTCCCCAACCCAACAAAAAGAACATTTTCCTTCATCCATTCGGTACATGCTACAAGGACACAACCAATAACACATGCCTAAATAACTTGCAAAGCAGAATCAACTATAACATTACAGCAGTTACTGCTTCCAGACCTTATAATAATTGAAACTCAAGTTTCCCCATAAAAAAAAGATCAGCGGGTGACCAGGAATCTAAACGGAAATTAGCTTGTGAAAAAAGTATTACAATTTTAGATTTTACTTTTTAATTTACCTACTATTCTCTCCATGTATTTGCATTTTGTTTGTCTATGACAACAACACCTGCGGAAAAAAGATACAAAAAAAATATACTCCCACCTCCTTATATTCTGTGCCATTTGTAGTCCAATTGCTGCAATGTAGCACTAGATTTCCTTTAGGCTAGGTACACACAAGGCAATATTATTACCTGACCGATATGCCATAATATTTCCGTTGACCAGGATGAAATATTAGTGGTACTTTTCAGCCACACTTTTAGGTCACAACTTTGTCCAAATCAGACAAAAGTTCAGATATGGCAGTAAACTTCAGCCGATCGTGTTGTCTTGTATTGACCGCACGATTTGTTGAGACAAAAAAAAATTGTTCCTATTTTCGCCTCAATGGAAGATATTTCGACCCGGCCAATCAGTCAAACATGTCTCATGTACCTGTACCTTTAAGTGAATTCAGTTCTATTTATAAAGCTGGAAATCATTTTGGGGAATCAACAATGGAATAAAAACCTGTCTCACATCTGTCAATTCATCATCCAATAGCAGCAAAATGTTATATTGAATAATACCCAAAATGCTTGAAAAAAGAACTATATTGCTTCTGCTCCAATGCTTTTCAATCTCTTTTTCATTTGCAATTGCTCTCTATCCCAAAGTATTTCATAGGCTTTTGATTACATTTTTAATGGCAAAATATGCTTTTAATGGCAAAATATGTGGGGAAACTGCCATTAATGCTTTTGGACAGCAGATTGGAATGCCCTGCAAGTAGGATGTTAGAACTGTCATTAAAAGAAATATTACAGCTATTGAAATACATCATAATATCTATAAGCTACCTATTGTTTGCAATTTAATATCTTTAAGGCAGACATCGAGTTGCTAGTGTGTGAATGCTGAAAGTCTGTCACGCAAATCACACTGGGCCCTGCTGTTCTGTGGTTTAGTACCAAAGCCTTCTATCCTAACCTTCTCAGTTACTTTTGGCCTATTATAAATACGCAAGATTAACTTTTCTGTTTAGGCTATTATTTCCTGTTTGTAATGGAACAGACAGTGAGTAAAGATTATTATAATAAAAACTTTTTTATTTAGAGTTGCATGTTCCATAACACACTGCTGTTCCAAACTGTATGACAACCTGGGCCTGTGCTAGTTACGTAATGTTAGTAAACTGGGTGTATCCCTACGTGTGGATCAAGTCACTACATGACATTTCGTAATACAGAGTAGCCTAGATTCAGTTAAAAAGGAATTTATTGGGATATTTATTCTTTTATAGCATTACAGTTTAATGTATTTATTTAAAGCAGAACTAGCTAAAATGAGTGTGAATGGTTTATTTACTAACTAGCAGCTAGCTGGAAATCTCATGCATGAAATTAGCAGCATCGCTCAGGTTTATTGAATTCTTTGTTTTATTCTGAACTCCTTTCTAATGAAAAGCACCGGCAGCCTCATTTACTGCCTCAGTGGTGAATTAAGGGGTTAAACTCCTGCTAACCTATTAAATAGGGGTTAGCCCGAGTTTAACCACTTACTTGCAGTGACTGCGGGTATCACAAAAATCCTTTCGGGGTTTACCTCCAGGCACAAATCTGGTATTGTGGCTCTGTTGAAATGAGGCCATGGTTTCTGACAGCTTAGTATTGATTACAGAGAGTTCCTGGGTAGGTCATCCAGTAGTTACTTGACAGCTCTGGCAGGGAGAAGAGTGGGAGGATGGCTTGAAAAGCCTGTGCAACTACCGTCTTGTGTGTGACCAAAATCCTGTTGATTTCAGAGGTGAAATGCAGGGCCATTTGCATCCATTATAATGCACAGGTCAAGTCTGGTTGAGGAACCACATAGAAATCTTCATTGAGATTACAATGGGGCATTTTGTTATTAGATATATAATGTAAGCACATACCTGTAATCTGGTGCCGTTATGTTTTTGTTCTAGAAAAAACAGATCTCGCTGAACCTACATCACCAAAGGATGATATTGCTGATTACTTCAAGTAAGATCCAGATTTTATTTTATTATAAGGTTAGAATTAAAGAGCAATGCTTGCTGTAGAATTCTAAACAGGTAAAAAAGATGTTCATGTCCCACAAAGCCATTCAAGGAGATGTGATAAAAGCTCTTATTGTTAAAAAATGATGCTAATTTTGCCCCAAACAATCAGATGTTAAGTACCATTTGAAAGCTAACATCTGATTGGTTGGGGCAAAATTAGCACAATTTTTAACAATAAGAACTTTTATTACATCTCCCTGATTGTTTTTTATTAAGGGGCAATTAAAATAAACATTTCCCAGATTCTAGGAAACAAACAAAATAGACCAGAGCAAGGTTAGGAAAAAACACATGTAACCACTTGAATCTATGAGAGGATGCTATGGGTGATAGTGCATATAAACCATAAATGTTTGCACAAAAAAATCACCATAATAAGGGAAAATCTAGTTTTAGTTTCAATGCTTGCTCCGCCTGTGATACTATCTGTGCCAGGGATGTTGGGTGTCCAGGCAATGCATAAGGCTGTGAGGGCATGAATTGAGATTATCTGGTATATTAATTCTGCAGCCTTCTTTATATTACTAAACTATAAAAAGCATTAACCAATAACAACTTTAACATTTCATGTATTTTTTTTACGCAGAAAAATGAGATTTAGTGTAACTGAAAATATAGAAATAACCAAGACACTTGTGTTTATATTTTCGGTTTTGTGGGCCAAGGAAACCCATAGAGCAGCTGCAAGCACCACCTCTCATTTCCCTTGTTGCATGTGTTCATTAACCTAGCTAGGAGACCCCCTTGGCTAGAGACAAGAAGTAATTTGTGTGTATGCAGGGCAAAGTCTCTAGGCGCATTTGCACAACAGTTTAACCCCATATGGGTGGCATCACTGCTGAGTTTATGTGTAATGTACATTGTCGCCACATTACAATCACAGCAAGATTTTTCTGCCATATTTCTGACAGTTTTATCTGCCCCCGCTGTAATAAAGTTTGTACAGAATGTCAACTGAGAATAACTGTAGCCTAAGAATTAAACTAAATGCAAATGGCTGTGAAAAGAGTATGAGTGTACGTTTGTCATTTATTTCCATCTTCTAGCGCTAATACATTAGTTTACAAACTAAAATCCAGTTTGTAAACTGCAAGCTTAATAATTCCAGAAAACACAAGACTTATCTACAACGCCATCAAATGCAACATTGCAATGTTAGGTAAAAAGAATGCAATGACTTCCAAATCATTATTAATCCTATATTTAATAATACAATATTCAGGTGTGATAATGAGAAAGATTATTGCTTTAAAATAAATATATGCTTGTTTATTTAATTTATTGATCAAGCGACAAGTAAGTGCAGCTGGGGAAACAATGCCTGCAGTATTCCCTAGCATGTGTCTCTGCTGATATTTAATCACCATAGGGGGAAAATTGACAGCTACAGTTGCTGGGGGCAGGACATGGAAAGAACCTGCCTTTATACCACCCACCCATGGGCCACCCTGGTCTCACCTATATGGGAAAGGGCCAGTAATAGCCTACAAAAGATGGTAAAGTTTAAAAGTACATTACATTATCCCACATGCACACAATTTCTATATATAAATACACATCATTAAGTGTGCCTGGAATTAAATGAAGAGAGAAGGATGTTAGGCATCCTATGTGCAAAGAAGATATGTGGTTAGTTCTCAAAGAACAACCTACCTGTCATGCTGTTTTGAAGGCAAAGTGTGGTCACACCTATTAATATTAATTTGATTTAGATGTCTACATACACCAAAAGGACAGCACACTGCTAAGAGCTGTAGGTAGCTAGTGCCATCTATTGGTCATATAATAATAGTCGTATTTATCATTAATCATATAAAGGATACATTTTGAAAATTCCCAGCTTTATAAAATCTTTTTCCTAGCTAGATGTTGAAAAGTGCAGCTCAATGCCTATGAAATGTCATCACATTAACTTCTTTCTTTTGAATTTTAGGCAATACAGCACTATTATATCAGAGGAACAGAGACAAATGTATGAGAAGGACTTTACTGCAGATTACACAGAATATCTTGAACTCCATGCTAAGATTGGCAGGGTGCTGCAGAGGTTTGTGCACCTAGGATCCAAAATGAAAAAGCTTCAGCAAGGAACAGTTGAACACAAGGTGGGATTCATACTGCAAACTCAATATAGGGCAAATAACTCAATGGACACTGCCATCAGTACCATACCTTATGGTATACTGTTATACCTTATACTCTATATCAGGGGAAACATTCATATTGGGGGAAAAAACAGAACATAGGGAACTAAAGCCAATCTCTAAACAATGCAGCGACCCTAAAAAAAAACTCACCCACAAAGAGCAGGAGGTTCTCAAAATCTCAAGTATCCAAAATATTCTCTGGTTTAAGGATTCGTACTGAAGTCAGTATCTTTACTATTTCTGGATTTATTTATTGGTTATTTTATTTCTACTTGTCCTCCTATAAAAATATGCAGCACAGCATACACCCAAACAGTCGTTTTAATTAAAATTGTACAACCACACATGTAAACAGAAAATAAAATGGGCTAAAAGCATCTGTGGTAACCATTAAATGTAAACACAACAAAACAAGTTTATATAGTACATAGACCTGCAACCAAAGTAATTGCATATACATGAATTAGTCCTTTTATGTCTTACAGATGGTTGAAACCAAAATTCTTACAGAGTATAAGAAATTCAAAAAGGTAAGGCTGTCTAAATGTTCTAGAATGAATAAAATAAGAATTGCACCAACAAGGAAATTGACGTTTCTATTTAAATTAGCAATTAGTTGGCCCAGCAGGGCCTTCCCTCCCTGGTCTCTGTGGAGGCAAAGTACAGGGTATACTTTCCCTTTACATGTGCCTAGAAATAGATGGCGAAAATATGTGGAAAAGAGAGCTGAGTGAGCAAAGAAAAGGAAGAAGGGAACCAGAATAAAGTAGAAGGCAGGTAAGAGGTAAGAAGGAAATAGAAGAGAGGAGGGGTGAATTAAATAAGAGGGAACGCATGCAGAAAGAAGAGGTGACGAAAAGAAAGTAGGGGCACTTTCTACCTGATAGTAGCCTGATATTTGCAGGCAATTCTGTGTCAGAAAATGTGCACACATCCCTTGTATCAGAACAATATACAGTGGATTCATTTGCAACAACAAGGTAACGGGCTGGTAAGGCTCAGAAATGACAGTTTTTCTGGGGATTTCTGTGTATGTTAGTAGTCGAAACAATAAAACAAATAAAATTGCTGTTTATAATATAATGCAGTTAAGTCGAACCTGCAGCTCTCCAGATGTTTGACAACTACAACACCCAGCATGCTTTGGTGGTAGAATGTGGTTTATTTCTTTCATTGGTATTCTTTTTTTACTCTTTATTTCAGACCTATCCTGGATATAGAGAAGAGAAGGCCAGATGTGAATACTTACATCACAAACTGTCTCACATCAAAGAATTGATCCTGGAATATGAAAAGAATTCACCAACCTAGATGATTGGCTGCTTGCAGACACCGAATTTCACATACCAGGAACTCAATCTGTTAACACATTAATGTGTCACCAGAAGCAGAAAGGATGCAAGGCAACTGAGTTTCCAAAATGTGCCATGAAAACAAATACAATGTGAAATGTTCGTCAGCCATGAATGTACTGCCTTAAACAAGAGCTTAGCAGGTAAAACTTGATCTTCAGTAATCTATTGAGTCTATAAGGCCTAACTAACCTGAATGATCTTTGCTTTAATTCCACAAAGAGTCTCTCACTCTTCTTCTTTCAATGAGGAAAATAAATGAAGGGGCCTTCTGGAAGTTTGAATGTTCATATAAATGACTTCACTTATTGTTGTGATATAAAGTTTGAGTTAATGCATCCCGAGGGGATGTTTTTAATTTAATTACATCAATTGTTTGTAGTAGTATGTTAAGTTATGGAGCATCTCAACCATTCTGTGAAGCAGAATCCTGTCCTGGCAGCTATTTGTCTCCACAAAGTTATAGGGTCCGACATGAATCTTGAGACAGTTGTTCCTCAGGCAGATTCAGCAACAGACCATTGGATAAAATGCCTTGTCTGCGTGCAGGCCTCTCTTTCTGCCTTGCTGCACTTTATTAGCACGCTGCATAAATGGACATTTTTATCTTGTCCAATTAACCAAAAAACTGTTACATAGGAAGATCCTGTCTATGGGCAGTAATTTGGATAGTTGCACAACTGTATAACTAAAAAAAGAAGGGAAACAAAAATATTGTAATAGTTCATGTGCAAACTTTTCACCCATATTTAAAATTAAAAGAGACCAGATAAAATATTTTAACCCGAACTTCTCCTTTAAGCAGACTTCACGTTTTACTGTTGATCTGAGCCTTTATTTCCCAGCGATACTGGCAGTGTGAGCCATACCAGTGTTTCCCATTGTTTACAATCAGATGCGCTTTTTATAGCAACATAAATGGCAATCTGGTAGCTTCCAGTGCCATCAGCCTTATGTCAGTTTATTACCAGCCTTATTAATACTCACCATACACATCGTAGTACAGTTAATAGTATGCTAAAAACCTCATACAGCTAAATCATTATAGGGAAAGGAAATTACACTATACGCTTACAATGCCAGTTTCTGCTCTGTGGTTTATGGTTGTATTAAACACATCCACAAATGATCACTTATTGCACTTAGCAGTTTTGTTTATCTAAGTTGGAAAAAAAAGCATTGCATGAACATGTAAAATAAAATTGCTTTAAAAATGTCTGACTTTTTTGCTTTCCAGAATCACTTTAAAACCTCAGCATTAATGGTTTAGAACACATACATGTGCTTTCTCGATGATCATACAATTATGCCCATGATTGTACAATTACGACGGAGATCAAAATTGCATGATCACCTATACAATAACATTGCGGTAGTTTTACAGCCCTCGTCGTACTTTCATGATAAGAACTTAGTCTTAACTAAGCATGCCACTTCCCTAGGGTGTAGGGGAGAAGCAGAGGGTCAGGTGATGTCACTCACACAAACCAACTTGTTCAGAGACCACATTTTCCCTTTAAAGCTAACCATACACACTGGATTTCTTTGCAGATTCTGATGGAATCTGTATGAAATGGGGAACAAAAATACTGGAGAGTACAAAATGAAACAATCCTGCTCTCTTTAAAGTGTGATGCTAAAATATTTAGTGGTAGGGTTAGTGAGCTCAAGGCAGTCAGAAAGATGCACAAGGGCAGGTAAAAGAGTAATGGATTGTCCCCATGTTTAAACAATTCAAACAATGCGTCAATATTTTCCTCCTGTTCCTGAAAAATCCTTGTAAAATGTTCAAAATAAAAGTAGCAACTGTACTGCAGTTTCTTTTAAACCAGTCACTAAACCAGAGATGTTTTAGCCAAAGTATAGCTACTGCATTTGCCCAAAACTTACCCCTTGAGTATTCAGTCATAGATTTCTATAGAGGTGGCCATAATGAAGATATACCCGACTATTAGGCTATGGCCCCACTACAACGCACTAAATCGCGCATGCAATCGTGAGCATTATCGCACGCGATTGTTTGCGTTATTCTTGTGCGTTTTCAGTTTGCGCATGCGTTACCAAAACGGAAACGGATGCGCAATCGCATGCGCATGGGAAATCGCAGGGATTTTTGCGTTCCCGCGATTTCCATTATAACCAAATCGCATACGCTTTCGCGAACGCAAAACGCGTGCGCAAACGCTTAAAAAAACGCATAAGTGGGGCCTAGCCCATAGGGCCTACTTCTTTATCTAATCTCGCTGGCGTGCGATAACACAAATGGTTGTGTATGGCTGCCACATCTTAATGCCAAAGGAAGGATCTGTTTGGAAACAAACCGAATTACCACAACATATCACTTACCTTAGTGGGACAATGGATGGTATTTCTAAAACTTTGTTAAAGGGGAACTGTGGTCCAAAAATGTCTTTAGGTAAATTGATAGGAATTGCTCTCCTGAAAACTTTTGCAATTTATTTTTATTGTTTATTTTGCATAGTTTTGAAGATATTTAAATTTTTGTGTGTGATATGGCAGCAGCATCACCAAGTCCCCTGCACTTCCTGCTCTGAAACCATGTCAGTGGATGACAGTGAATCTGCCCTGTCTCCTCCTCCCCTTGCAGACCCTCCTCTTGCAAGCCCCCCTGGTCCCTCCCACTCATGGACCCCTCCATTTGCAGGCCAATTCCATTACAGCCCATGTGGCCCCACCCACTCAAGGGTGCCGTGGGACACTCAGCCCCCCCCCCTTACAGAAAACTGTGAAAACAGCCTTTACAGGCAGAGTGAAATCTCTGCCTTTTCACATAGTTAAATTGATTGTAGCTGTATTAGTGCACTTGTAGCATACAAAAAGTTGAGAAGTATAGTATGTGATACCTTTTATTTGCACTTATTGTATCACATACTCACAGCCAAGTGTTATGGGTGTGATTGGATAGTGAACCAACTGTCTGCCATGTACAATGCTGTTTTGACACCTTACTCTGGGCATTCCTATAACACCTCTTAGCATATCACAGCCAAGTGGTAAGGGCATGATTGCATAGTGGCTAATTGGGATTTTCCAGGGTACATAATTGCCACAGATTCTTGTACAAGTCATTCTGAATTGAAAAAAATCCAGTCAGATGACTAGCGAAACATCTTCAAGAACTAAACTTCAAGTCCAGTTGATCTAATTGAATACAACAGATATATTGTTAGTGCAAATAAAAGGTATCACATACTATACTTTCTCAACTTTTTGTATTTTCACTTAGTGGGAGAGTAGGGCTGTAGATTCCCTTACCTTCTCTGTGGGGATCTTCACACAGCAGGGAGGGGGAGGGACTTCCTGTCTCTTGTCCCTGAGGCTGTGCTCACTGACAGCAAGGTGGAAGGAGCAGCCTTAGGAATGTCACATGTCAGCCTCCCACCCATTAACTTTCTGGTCAGTCATTTCTTTATATCTTGGGCTGTGGAGCATGTAGAGAGGTGGTTGATGGCTCGTTTTAAAGGTAGGAAACTGGCCTTTCATTTAAACTCAACTTGGAGACCACAGTTCCCCTTTAATGTAAAATAGCGATATCTCTCCAATAAACAGAATAGTTAATTTACACGGAATAGTTAATTTACACATCTTGTCAAGCTGCACCATACAGGAAAATAAAAGTATATATCTGATATTTTGGCTGTAAAGACCTATACATAGGGAACATGTTCAAATATTATGAAGGTGGCAGCTGTATCAAGCTCAAACATGGGGTTCTCTTTTGGGCCTATGTCTATTTATTGTTTGAAGGCAATTCGATATTGCCATGGTTGTAAGATGCAATGATTTCCAACTGTGTAGTAAAATAGCACTAGGATAACTTCTGCAGCTGGGTGTAACTAAATACGCTCATGATGTACAATTCCAACCTTCCCAATACAGTGCCTGGCTGTAGTGTGAAGCAAATCAAGAACAAAACGGATTGGAAATGGCACCATATTGCACAGTCCCTAAATATCATACCGTGTCATTTTCTCACAGCTTGCAAAATACCAATGGAATTGTTACAGAGGCGTTGTTTTGCAATATAGCAGTGTTGCTTGCATATAAATAAAGTAAGCAAATACTATTTGTATTTTTATTGTATTTTGTGTATGTTTTTTTAAAAAACAACAAATTGCACACAAGACTCATTTTTGAAAAAAATATACAGCGATGAAATCTTGGCTGCTTACAAGTGTACTGCTGAATGTATTTGTCCAGAAACGGACGCAAAAACGTAGCACTAAAAATGGACAAAAACCATGGACTGTCAGTTGTGGTCTATTTCTAGTGTGAATGTAGCCTTAAGGACGGTAATTATGAAAGCCTTTTGCTGAAATTGAGTCCTGTTGGCCTTTTTTGGCCACGGCTTAAAATTTTGATCCTGTTTAGATATTTTGCCAATGCACAGTATTGCTCCATTGCCAAGCATATTGGCATTTTGAGACCAAGATGAAAGGTAATATTTTGGTCGATAAATAATTGATATTGCCATTTTACTAATAATCTGTGCAAAGTGAAATGCTTTTGGAAATTATTATAAATAGGAAGATTTACGGATAACAAGCATAAATCAATTTGTATTTAACCTTGACTGCTATGTTACAATTAGGGTGGTATTTAAAAAGGATAGATATTGGTATTTTCGGATATCCAATACCACTAGTATTTTTCCACCATGTTAAAAGATACACCATGTTATTTTAATACAATGACAGTCGCTGGCATTACTTTACAAACAAAATGTAAAATAATGCAGTTGATAGGGTGATACCGTGCAGAATCGTTCATAAATACTGCGGTATGCTCAAAGACTGCATGTATTCGCCAGATGTGTTTTTGTGACAGAAAATATGGCAACAGAGTAAATCTATAACCTAGACCTGACCTTAAGGAACCATCTACATGCTCTGACATGAAAACACAGATTCCCCTAACTTCCTACTTTGCAAAATAGTTTAAAGGGCATGTCCACCCTTAAAAATTGTTTTTGATATGATGTTCCCCCATGCCTGGTAGCCCCAACCGCATGGTTTGTATTTTCCAAAAGCTCCCCAAACTCTTACTTACCTCCCCTCGTTCCTCCGCTGCACTGCCGGCCCTCTGCTTGCATTCTGGGACCGGCAGTCGCGTCTGTGATTGGCTGAGCGGCAGCCAATCACGGACGCGGCTGCCGGTCATTCAGTGCAGCGGAGGAAAGAGGAGAGGTAAGTAAGAGTTTGGGGAGCTTTTGGAAAATACAAACCATGCGGTTGGGGCTGCCAGACATGGGGGAGCAGCATATTAAGGGGGTTTTACGCTAGGGGGAGGGATAGTAGAACGGGAGGGAGGGGGGAGAAGGGCTGCAGTACGCATGACAAATATCTACCGGAGGCAAGGTAGCAGGCAGAGCCCTGCTAGCCTCCTGGTGGGCAGTTTTTGGGACTTTAGGGGGGTCTACAGGAGAACCCTATGGAGCTGGGATGTGAGGTAAGGATTACACTACACTACATGGTGGGGCCATTACTGGGGGGGATTATAGTTTTGGGGGTGGACATGCCCTTTAAGCCATGCTTATGGGTTTTTAATTTAAGGGATTTTGTGCAGTAAAGCAGTCTAAAACAATACTATTTCTAACACCATGCTTTCTGAAGTCGCATCTGTCCAGGGAAAATCTGCTGTAACAGACATACGCATCCAGTTGTAAATTTTAGGTTTTCAAGAATGTGAAGTGTAAAGGTGTACTTTTCCCACATGCAAAAAATTAAATTTTTGCACATTTAAATTGTAGCAGACTACACAAAATCTGAGGAATAAAGAAAGTAGGGCTATCCAGTCATTTATAATTTACAAGGGGTAATCCCTCTTTATTGCAGTTACACAAACATGACGTTTCGGCCGCTAGGCCTTTATAAAGGCCTAGCGGCCGAAACGTTGTGTGTTGGTGTAACTGCAATAAAGTTGAGCTTCCTTTGCCGTAACCTGTAATATTTACTGAAAGTGCCAATTTTAAAATTAGTTTAATTACCAGATATCGTCTGCAAAATCAGAGCTCTACGACAGTACACGTTTGGTTTAAAGGTAGGGGGTATTTATTGATTGTTCCAAATGTACAAAAAATAAAATTAAAAAACAAAAAACACAAAAAAGCCCCCCTTTCGCTCCCAACCCAGATGGAAAAGTGGGCCCTCCCTCAAAGTCACAATTAGTAATAGGTCCTTGGAGGATTCCAACAGTGCATCTAAGATAAAGGATCTAAATCAACAGATGTGTCCCCTTCAAAGAAAAAAAAAAAAAGTTTGGAATTTTGCGGCACAATGTGTCCACCACGCCTTTTATTTTCCCCAAGGATACTGGTAATGTCAACATGACAATTCCACCTTGCAGCTCTCTGTGCAGTTGATATAAAATGCTGCTTTTTAACAAGTTGTCATAACTATAACTCTTCCTTCTTTTTCTTCTTTTTGGGTTTTTCCTCATCTTTAACCACTGGGGGATTTGTAGCTTCCTTTTTTAAATAGCTGAGGAAGTCGCTGACTTCTCGACCACCCTGCAATAAAATACAAAGTTTCATTTAAATGACCGTCTTCTTCCAATAAAGGTGCAGGTCGCTTAGGGAAAAACTAAAACACCAGTAACGCTGGATTACTACTAAATAGCCATATGTAAATAGAGAAATGCACACATTTTTAGGGTGTCTAACTACCCATCTCTCCAAGGTACAATGGTAATTTCTAAGATCGTCTGAGTCCATCGATTGCCTAGCTTGCTTGTAACCGTAAATATTGAAACATTACATATTAAACAAGTGTAAAGAGGTGTAGTTACATTAGCATGCTTCTAAATTCACAGGACCTTTATCAAAACACACATCGCTATCACTTAGTGAATTAACAGTTTTGTGGCCTAATCAGAGTAAACTGGATATTAAATTAGTTAATGACTGTTAGCGCAACTTGCATCTAAATTTAGCGCTGCAGCTCTGGGTAAATGAGCCCCATGATATGCACAACAAATACAGAAAGCAATAAGGGGTAGATGCAATACTTGCACATCTTACACACTCCTCTTTCTGAACAAAGCAGAAGGCAACTCCTACCTTATTATTAGAAAATGGTGCAGGCCCGGAAAAAAAAAAAACACCACGCTAACCCAATAGTACATCGGGAAGCATGGAACACTTACGCAAACCCAATAGTACATCGGGAAGCATGGAACACTTACGCAAACCCAATAGTACATCGGGAAGCATGAACACTTACGCAACCCAATAGTACATCGGGAAGCATGGAACACTTACGCAAACCCAATAGTACATCGGGAAGCATGGAACACTTACGCAAACCCAATAGTACATCGGGAAGCATGGAACACTTACGCAAACCCAATAGTACATCGGGAAGCATGGAACACTTACGCAAACCCAATAGTACACGGGAAGCATGGAACACTTACGCAAACCCAATAGTACATCGGGAGCTGGAACACTTACGCAAACCCAATAGTACATCGGGAAGCATGGAACACTTACGCACAACCCACATAGTACATCGGGGATTGTATGGACAGAGAGATCCTCATTAGTTCTGCAGATGTGGCACTTGTAACCCCCCACTAGTACATCGGGAAGCATGGAACACTTACGCAAACCCAATAGTACATCGGGAAGCATAGGTTTAACTACATTTTATCACCAAGCCCCACATATTACATCTCCTTGTAAGTGAATTAAAATTACTTTTATTTATCAGATCAGGAAAAATAGCTATGGAACAGGATACTAGATTTGTATTTATATTTACAATGTGTACATTGGGCATAAAGGATGGAAATTGCTAATCCTTTGTTGAAAACTGTATAAAAAAGAAAAAAAATCTTAACGGGCATGTCCACCCCCAAAACTAATTCCCCCCACTACTGGCCCCATTGTGTAGTGTAGTTTAATCCTTACCTCACATCCCAGCTCCATATGGTTCTCCTGTAGTCCCCCCCCAAAGTCCCAAAAACTGCCCACCAGGAGGATAGCAGAGTGCCTCCTACCTGGCCTCCGGGAGAAGTTTGGCATGCGTACTGCAGCCCTTCTCCCCCTCCCTCCCTCTTAGGATTCCCTCCCCCTAGTGTAAATTCCTTTAGATATATGATTCCCCCTGTCCCCCCAGCCCCAACCGCTCTATTTGTATTCTTAGAAAGTGCCCCAAACTCTACTTACCTTCCCTCTTTCCCCCGCTGCAAAGAACTCCCGGCAGCCGCGTCCGTGATTGGCTGCCGCTCAGCCAATCACAGACGCAACTGCCGGTCCCGCCCCTCTGCTTGCATTTTCTTGCAAGCAGAGGGCCGGCAGGGCGGCGGAGGAAATAGGGGAGGTAAATAAAGTTTGGGGAACTTTCTAAGAATAAAGATAGAGCGGTTGGGGCTGGGGGGACAGGGGGAATCATATCAAAAAATATTTTTAAGGGTGGACATACCCTTTAAGTCCTAACAAACTAGGGCAGATATCCACAGGTTACCTCTATAAGCCAATTACCTACCTCGTATCTCTTTGGACTCTGTTTGCTTCCTGCTGGTGCAAAGTAAATGGTAGGGAATCTGGAGAGAAAAAGAAAATAAAGCAATTTAGAATTTTCAATTTATCCTTGATTATGTGTAATGCAGGTCACAGACTTGGAATGACAAGAAAAATCCTGCAGCAAAATATATGTATCTCAAAACATTGATCAAAAAGTATAAAACCATTAAAGCCTACAGGATCTGGGGTCTGCTTTGTGGCCATTCACATCAGGCCCTGCCCCGAAGAGCTTACAATCTAAGCACATTTATCTGACACATACAACCTATCAGTATGTCTATGATTGTGGGGGAAACCGGAGTGTCCGGAGGAAACCCACGCAAGTACGGGAAGAACATACAAACTCCTTGCAGATGTGTCCAAGGCTAGAATCAAACTCAGGACTTCAGCACTGCAAGGCATCACTGCTAACCACTGAGCCACCGTGCTGTGCTACCCGATGGTAATTTGTACTATTAAACCCCAAATAAAACTTAAAGACCACTTACCCTCTAACTTGGTAAACTGAAGGAACATCATTTGCTGTGGCATCCATCTTGGCAATCACAATATTTGGATCATCTGAAAGCTAAAAATTACATAACCGATTAGTATCAAAATGAAAATAAGCAAGAACATTAAATTCCACATTGACTACACTGGATAGTTAAAATTATCTGACACATAATAGGACGTAGCCAAGGAAACTGCAGCATGTGTCCACATGACTGCCACTACACTGGTTACAAAAGAATTGCTTAGTCTATAGTTTCATAAAATGCTTTAGTCCTAAATTTTTTTTTTTTTTTTTTTTTTTTTTTAAATACAACCACAAACTTTCCAATGCAGACTGATATTTCTATTGACCGCTTTAATATTAAATTGAAGGAAACCTAGTTGAAATGAGAGACATACCATTTCTCCAAGTTCTTTATATTTTGGCTCTAGGTTTTTGCAGTGTCCACACCATGGAGCATAGAACTCAATCAATACATCTTTGCTATCATCATTGACAATTTCATCAAAGTTTTCAGCGACTACAACCTATAATATAAAATAAAAGTTTAAAATCAAGGTACACCGGTAAGTATTTCATCTCTCTAAAACTATAGCGCCACCCTTTACCTTAACAGGGCCATCATTGCTTTCAGGAATAGGTTCGGTTTTCATGTATCTCTTCAGTTTACCATCAAAATAATCTTGAAGAAATCTCTCCAACGCCTTCCCGTCACGCCTAAGATTAATAAAAAATGAAATTTTCAAAAAAAAAAAAAAAAAACCTTTACTTTTATACAAGTAGAAAGACAAGGACACAGTAAAGAATGTATCAATTTGACTAAATAGCAATGAATGAAAAATGTTGAGAAGATTTTGTAAAGGTATTACCAAATCACACAGGAGAGAGACTAACAGCTAAACCCCTTTAACATTGTAAACTCACTCTGTACATTGTGTAACCAAGAACTACCTGTGAGCCATAGCTTTATTTGGCAATAGCCCATAGAGCAGAATGGGGCTTACGCCAGCAAGGGACCATGGGAAACAACGAAAGGAAGCATCAATGATTAAAAAGAAATTTAGAGTTTCATTCTCCATAAAAGCAGCAAGACAATGTGAAACCAATAAATCTGTTCAGAATCCAATAAGTAGAGGACAAGCAGTCATTTCACAAGGGTCTTACTGAACCAAAAGGATTCTGTAGTTTTGGTAAATGGTTTATAAATAGGTTTAAAATAGGAATACAAATTGAAGATATAAATAAAAGTTCAGCTGCACGCTGAACTCTGTGCTCTGGGTTAAAAACATACCAGATGACAGATTATGAGAATGGACAAACCATTGGCTTCAAGAACAATTTGTTTTGACAGACTTTCTGTTGGATGCCATCAACTACCTATATAGTTCAGTATAGGGAGCGGACAGAAAGCAATGTGTGGTCACATGAACAACCTTCCCTATACAGGAGTATATAGAGTAAGGACTGTGTATCCACATCTGTAACAGATTAGACAGAATCCAATGAAATGTGATCCACTAGAGATAGCAACTGTGTGTACTCTGCTTTATAGAGGTATATTGCTAATAAAAATTAATTTAAAGGAAAACTAAAGCCTCACAAGAACACTTTTTCAGAAGGAGGAGCACCTTAATATAAAAGCAGTAATCTGTGTCTCACCTCTCATTTTGATATGGTTGTTGGGAAATGTACCTTTCTAACATGGGGTTTGTGTTTTATTCCCAGTATCACACAGTGTGGTCACTGACCATTATGTTCTATATACATGCTCAATCCTTGGATACTGCAGGAACTTATTACAGTTGGAAAAGATGGACACACTCACTAGTAGTCTCTAGCCAATCCTTTTACATGACAGATTAGTCAAGGGAGAATGTGACTGAGGTCAGGGGTGTGGTCAGTTACTGTACATACACACAGTTATTTCATCCAGTTCTTCAAGGCGGTTAGATTTACTTTAAGGATATTTACTGTAGTGGGATTTACAGTTTATTGTTGTTTTTATAGGGGATATTTTCTGATTCTAAAGTGTAAAAAATTGGGTTTAGTTCTCCTTTAATTACTGGTGCCAATGTCATCATCTCTGATCTGTGTGGAGCCTCTGGCAAGAATATTCCTTTTGGACAGTATATAACCATTTAACAGGTTTAATTCGGACATCTGTTACAAGATCTCATACATGTGAACAGAGTACTCATCTCTGACAAGCCAATGCCACACCTTTGGTAGAAAGCATAAACAGCTCTCTCAACAAGCCCACCATTCTATCAAACAAAACTTACGAAAATTCTTCTTGCATGACATATTTTTCCCCTTTAGCAGTTTTGATTCCAACTACAGGAAGATCTCCAGAACCAGCATCCAATCCAAACTCTGTCACTTCATGTGCAAAGGCTTTTCGGTTGGCAACAGCAAAATTCAGTTTATGTCCAGCATCAAGAAACTTCTTTGCAACCATCATTACTCTAAATAGTAAAAAAAAAAAACTTGACAATCTTGCACAAGGAAAAAAATAGTTACTTTAAAGAATCAAGCATTATAAAGTGTAGATCCAGACTTCTGCAGTCCTGTGTCAGACAGGGTGTGAATAAAATCAAACTGCTTTTCTTCAAAAGGAGAACTTTTTTCTTTTCAAATGATTATGAAAGTTTCTCCTCAGAGCACAGACACATTGTAAGATTCTTCTCTATATCTAATATTTAATTTCACACATGAAGTTAAATTCAACTAAGAAAGTGTGAGAATTGCCATGCCCCAACACTAGTATTCACCGTCTCCTCACTAATAGAATAAGCTTTACAGAGATGGGTCTCTACACTACAGCTTCTTTGCTTTTATCAGTATAATAAATTACCCAACAGACAAAGCTAAAGGGGGAGTAGAGACATATTGTTGTGCCTTTTTAAAATGTGCTGTCTATTGTGACAATGATGTCTGAAAAATGTATTAACTCTTTAAATGAAGGCAGTTGATGCCCCTGGACTAAGCTTAGTATTAAATCAAACTGTAGATATCTTGCATATAAACATATCCCATTTTATTAAAAGTCTTATCATAAAACCTTCAAATCTCCATCCCATGTAATAATGAAAATGTACCTGTTCCGCCAGTAGTTTGAACCCTTGGGATTCTTGTCATAATCAACATCATAATAGGCCACAAGCAAGTCCTTTCCTTGTATGAAATCTTTGTTATCTTCTGTCATATATGGACAGATGCCAAGACTGCAGTAAAATTAAGGTTAAGTAGTTAAAAGCTATGGAGACATCTCACAGTGCTATTTGGGCACCATGGTCCATACACAAAGTTGTTTTTAAAATTTAGCCTTAGAATAGAACTAGCCATTTAATGTACAAAACTTACATATTCTCTTGAATAAATGCCTTAATTTTGTGGCTGATTATTTTTTCATGAGCAGGAAATGAAACAGAGCTTTCTTCAAATTTGTTTGCCAGACGAGGGGGGCGGAATAAGACAATGCCCCTAAGGAAAAGAAAAACAACAAAATCTATGTTCAAGCCTACATGGATTTTATTTTTACCCCCGTTAGATATATTCTTGGTTTGATAAAACATGCATTTAAATGTGTATTTGTGTCTGGAAATAATTTAAATAGAGAGCTGAAAATAGCAGAAGAGGAATGATTCCCTATAGTCACTTCATAAGAGCACAGCAAATAGAAAGTTCCCTTTGTGCTGTCATAACCTTTAAAACTTACACACATTTTAAAGGTTATGACAGCACAAAGTTTCATGCACAATTCTACAGACTAGCGTACACACAGGTTAGCATAGTTCACATAATATACAATAAAGGGATAAAATCACCATTACCTGGGTTCCACCTGAAATGAATATGTGAGGAGTTCAAAGACAAACCAAACACCAGAAAATACAGAAGATCAAAATTGGAAAGACTTCACTCACATATCAAAAGAATTTATATTGTGTGTGAAGTCCCCATCTGCTTTTGATCTGTAACTGTGCACATACAAATATCTGGAGGAATACAGTATTGTAGTACCTGAGGAGTGAGGAGAGCTAGGTCACCTAATTCCTAATGCTAGTTGGCTATTATGCAATTGCTGTGCAGCCATCCAGCATAAGGACAAACTTAAAATACAAACCAGGATTGAGGAGTACGAATCCAAGGTAAACAGGTTTCTTTAAAATTGTAGTTGTACAAGTAAAAATGCAATATTGGAATTAATTTCACCACTCAGAATGAAAGTTGCAGTATTCTGCTGGCTCAATGTGCTTAATATCCACACCAACTCAACCCACTGCTTGGAACACCCAAGGATGGTTGAGGCTGGTGGAAAACTAAGTGCATTGTGTATTTATAACACCAACTGCTGTATGGATATTGTGGTTCAAAGGGTCAAGTGGTTCATGTCCCAAAAAGTCGGTAGTCGGTATAGACATTAATAGTTTGATCACAACTTTAAGGTTTTACCACATAAAACACTTACTCTCCATTTGTATCATATTGGTCCACTAGATCATTCACATCTGTGTGAGCAAAACGATAACTGTCCCTTAGTGTGTTTGCAGCTTTAAGGAATTCAGAGTGACGGGAGCCATACAAATCTCTGAAAAAACCTAAAACATGGATAAACCATTAGTTCCACAAACAAAGGGGGGGGGGGGAGAGAGAATACACATTATAGCAATTTTAAGGCTAAGGAAAAACAACAAACATATCTAAACAAGATCTCACTTACCCACCACACTAGCATCTTTATCAGCTATGAATTTTTCAAAATCCTCAACAGATCGGAGATCCACTGATGCTGGCCCAGCTTGTTTCTTCATAGTACTAACGATACCATCTAAAATACAAAGGAAAAAAAAAATAGGTAAGCTTATGAATACTAAACTCTATGCAGAATTGTAACAAAAAGAATGTTCAAGCTGATCCAAGTTCCCCCCCAAAGTGATTAGAGGCTACGTAAATGTTTGGAAAAAGCAGCAAGTAGTAATTTAATTTTTCCAAAAAGCAAATGGTACTTTTATTTATTTAAAAAAAATATATATAGAATTTCTTGCATCTCCTATTGTGGGTTCTAACTTAAAAGAAAACAAAGAAATGTTAATCTCTGGCCCAGTGCTCAAAACATAAGTCAAATCTATGGGGGGGTGAAATGGCCCTTAATCGCTTAAAAAAAATAAGTGCACTGTAAAATCAACAGAACAAACAAGAAATGAGACGATCAATGCACATTCCTGGGCCCCATATATCATAATATCTATGTTAGTGCAAACAGTAAAAACGTGGGGGTTTTTAGTTACAATTTTATGCATAAAAGTGAAAAGCCTTCCAACCACATCAAGGACCTTCCATACTGGGGTTACCTTGATGTGGTTGGAATAGATATTATGATATATGGGGCCCAGGAATGTGCATTGATCATCTCTTTTCTCGTTTGTTCTAATGTTTTGGTCAGATCAGTAGCACTTCCACTATTTGTAAAGTCATTTTGCCACTGGAGTGCTCCCACAGCCCCCCTTTGTGTATATACTGTAAATTCAGGTTATGTTCATTTCGAAGCTACAGCTTTAAAAAAAAATACTGTTGTAAATATTTTGCTCAATTTTAAGCTCTGTCCCTCTGAGATTCCCTGTTTTCTCCTGCTTGAGCCTCAAAACGGTAATGCCCGTGAGTTCCGTGCACAGAACTCACAGGCATTACTGTTTGAGGCTTAAGCAGGAGAGTGCATGGAACTCACAGGCATTACTGTTTGAGGCTCAGAGCTTTACATTCAGCAAACCAGTAACAAGACGTAAGCAACTTCCAAGGCACAAAGTTAGGCTCTGGAGGGGCATAGGGAAAAAAAAATATGGCAACGGTATTTTTAAAGCTGCAGCTTCCAAATGAACACAACTTGATTTTACAGTGCACTTATCCTTTAAGTTTAGGGGCTTTACACTCTTCTAGAACATCAACAGCCCATTGCAGAGACACTGGACTAAATGCTGGTTCTATAGACTGTACCATCACAAGTGTTTCCAAATGAAAACAATATGCCATTAATTCTCCTGACTCGTGCAGGTAACTGCCCAATAATTTGTACTGTTCTGAGTAAATCGGCAAATTTTATATGGTGCTACATTAATTCTCCCGACTCGTGCAGGTATCTGTCCAATAATTTGTACTGTTCTGAGTAAATCGGCAAATTTTATCAAGGATTCTACAATCTAAAGTAAAATAGATGAATGATTTCATGTTGCAATTAAAATCACAAGGAAAAAAAAAAATAAATCTCAGCTTACCAGCAGTCCTTGGCCCATCATATGAACCAGACTCCTCTCCATCCCTGAATATTTTGAGAGTAGGGTATCCACTAACTCCATATTTGTTGCAAGTGTTGGAATTGGCTGTACAGTCAACCTGGAGTAGTATTATAAAATAAATATTAAAATTACTCATTACAATTTGAAGTATTGTATTCATTTTCAAGCAGTTGTTGGTTTTAAAAATAGTATGTAAAAGTACCGCCCCAGATTTGCCAAAAATGAAGGTTGTTATCAGGAAATCAACCACTGTACAACAGATTAATTTTCCTCCTGAAACCCGCAAATATTCCTACATGTACATAGAGGTCTCCCTATGAGTACAACTAGTAGGCGGTGAAATGACAAATCCTGCCAGACCTGATGGTATTTGCCAAAAGTACAGAACATTTTGGTTTTCTGGCATAAAATAGATAATATATATAATAGATAATATTATCTGAAAATGTACAGCTTTGGGGAAAACCTGCAAGTGTTAAAACTAGACAGGAGTTTTCCATTAACAGAATGAAAAGAGAACCACCAGCACACTCACGGGTCTTTACTCGATAATCAGTGTATGAACTCAGCGATCAAGGCATTTTGGCAACGGATTATGCCATCATCAGGCATAAACTGTTGACAAAATGCATTGATCACCAGTGGTGGATCTTGTTTAAGGGCAAGGCCACACCAACACATTGTGTTAATGCGATTTTGGTAAAAATGGAAATCGCGGGAACACAAAAATTCCTGCGATTTCCAGTGCACATGCACCATATTTTACGCAAATGCATGTGTTTTTTATAATGTTAAATTAGAAAAACGCATGTGCAAACACGGAATACGCAATAACACAAACCACACAAGCGATAATGTTGCATGTGAGCTTTGGTGAGTTGTAGTGTGGCCTCAGCCTTACGGTTTGGATTTTGAGCTGTACCCAGCAGGCAGAGCATCCCTTATTTTATTATATAAATATATTTACATCTTCATAGGAGATTGCATTGAGTTTTTGGGAGATACCAATAAGACGAGGGTATAGGATATTACATATAAGAAAGGTGCATCTGTATATGTGTGGCATTACTCACTATTACCATTTAAACGACCATCAGTAAATATATATAAAGAATAGCACTGACTTCTGAATATCAGGCACAAGACAAAATATACAAAATACATAAACTTACTTACAGAGCTGAGATCCCTATTTCAAAATGGAATGGTCAAAATGTGAGGTTAAACCACACCACTGTGTTTGGTGATGTTTCTGTCTGCTACACAGGATGTGATGTGTATTGTAATGGACATATACACCAAGGCTCCTTATATACCACCTCCAGCCTGCAGGTGGTGTCAGTAAGTGATAAGAGAACACGTCCCTGCTCTCTATGGCTAGGAGGAGAGAAAGTGAAAGTAAATTGTGGTGTGGGACTGATCTGTTTGGAGTGATATTGAAACAAGATCTTATGTACAAGATCCTGTTACCACCTGTTGGGAGGCCAGATTATTGGACAATTTACCTTATTGGAACTCTGAGGCAACAGATAAGTGTACATCAACTTACAAGGACACAATATACAGGCATGGTCAATATTTAAAGTGGTGCACCATAGGCAGGGACTACTCCATTACTGCACATGTTATGTGGGGAAACGGTTTATGTTTTGTTATTAAATCATTGCAATACTTACTGTTAAATTGAATTAAAAGTGTTTTTTTTATTGATTAAAGAAAGTAAGCGCACTGTCTGCTTTGTGCCAGACCACTAGAGTAACCCACTGTGTGCCGTGCTACCCATAATCATTCCATAAAGCAGTGATCTGGTACATATTGGTGGCAGCGATGCTGATCATACCATTTATTCTCCCTGCTTTCTCTGTATATGTGTTTTCTGTATTCAAGGGCATCTTCATCCTCGATTAATTTTTGATATATTGCAGGGAATCCCCTTCCACCCCCAAACACTATGTTAGATGTGTAAAAATAGAATCCAAACTACTTACAGCCCCTCGCTCCAGCGTTGTTCGGATCCGGCTCCCTGCTTGCGAGAAGTACAAGCAGGGGGTCAGACTGGCAGACGCGGCTGCGATTTGCCGAGAGGCAGCCAATTACAGCCGCGGCTGCCAGCATTAGAGGACACAGTGGGAGCGAGGATCTGTAAGTACAGTTCGGATTGTATTTTTACACTTCCTATACTGTGGTTGGGGGTGGGAGGGGATGCCCTGCAATATGTATAAAATATTTCATGCTACATGAATGGCAGCCAAGGGATCAGGAGGGGGGGCTCCCCTGCGCATGCCACTGTCTTCTCAGAGAACAAGGAGGAGGCAGAACCCTTTTGGACAGGAAAACTACTACTACTCCTCAGTTTCCTGGACTTTGGACAAGCACTGCAGGGAAACCATAAAGAGCAGAGATGTAAGGATTTTTTTTAAACTACTCAGTGGGGCCAGTTGTGGGTTAAAGTTTAGTTGGGGGGGTGGACATGCCCTTTATTATATGGAGGCTGCTACTGAAAGTATTGATTTAAATCCTCCTGTCCTTGTACCTGCTGATAAACACCCCAATTAGACTCTACCAGGCCCAATTGCCAAACCTTTTTTTAAAACCTGATCCAATCAGTATGCTGTGCTCCCAAGTCGCAACATAAGCAGCAATAAATGTAGCACTTGCAGTGCTGAATACTAATAAGTATGAACATAGCATGTTCAGTTTGAACCACATAGTGTGGCAGGATTTCCTGGGTCTATTCTCAGACCTGCAGGATTATCCTAATTGGGTTCCTGGATCCTGCAAAACAGTTTAAAACATACCTGTGTAAAGATTCTATATCCACTTTATCCACACATAGCAAAACATACACACACATAGCAAAACATACACACACATAATTTCCACTGTGCACCAACGGGCACACTTGCTAAAAATAAAATATATATATATTTTTTTATTTAAAGGATAAGTGCACTGTAAAATCAAGTTATGTTCGTTTGGAAGCTGCAGCTTTAAAAATACCGTTGCCATTTTTTTTTTTACCTATGCATCTCCAGAGCCTAGCTTTGTGCCTTGAAAGTTGCCGATATCTTGTTACTGGTTTGCTGAATGTTAAGCTCCACCCCTCTGAGGCTCAAGCAGGAGAAAGCAGAGGAAATCTCAAACAGTAATGCCTGTGAGTTCCGTGCACTCTCCTGCTTGAGCCTCAAACAGTAATGCCTGCGAGTTCCGTGCACGGAACTCACAAGCATTACTGTTTGAGGCTCAAGCAGGAGAAAGCAGAGGAAATCTCAGAGGGGTGGAGCTTAACATTCAGCAAACCAGTAACAAGATGTCAGCAACTTCCAAGCAGAAAGCTAGGCTCTGGAGGGACATAGGTAAAAAAAAAAAAAAAATATGGCAACAGTATTTTTAAAGCTGCAGCTTCCAAATGAACATAACTTGATTTTACAGTGCGCTTATCCTTTAAGTATAAATAGAGGTTATAAGTGTGACATGTCTTAACACATTGGGAACAAGGTCCTAATTCCAAAGAGTTTCTGGAATAAATAGCTATATCAGACAAGCTCCCATAAAAAAAAAAAAAAATTAGATTTGGTTACTCTGTACAGAGATTTATTTAGCAGTTAAATCTATTCCATAGATTGCGAAATAATAGAATGAATATAATTATTGAATTTTACAAACCCTAGATTTCTCTCTTGTTATAGAACACAAACCTGCCCTTACAGGTAGAAGCCATAAATTACAAACAGACTTTACCATATATCTATCCCCTTTTTTTGATTGTCCATCAGTCTACATTTATTACAATTTTAAGTATTGCCCATACTTCACAAAGCGTGCAAAAACTTTAATTTACTGCTCTAAAGAACAGTATAGAAGTTCAAACTTTTTAAAGTCAAGTCCACCCTTAAAACAAAATGGGTCACATGTCTGTTACCTGCCCTAAACCTCAAGTGATATATTCAGCATGTTATAAGATGTATTATTAAGCAGACTTAATCATTGCCTCTGGCAGAATAAGCTGGTACCTCGCTCCATCACAACCAATGAATGAGTGCCGTTTTCCCCTGCTGCCTCCAATGCACACGCTCAAGCTTTTTTTTTTTTTTTTTTAAAAACTCATTTAGTAGAGGGAGGATAACATCTCCAGAATAGAACTTTTCATATCTGGTTACAAATGCACGTTTTAAACTGTTAAAAATAGAAGTTTGGGTTGCGGGCAAAAAACAGACAAGTCACTAGTTTGGGGAGGGGTGCACTTTAAACTCTTTATCCTAATCCATGTAGCAGAACATTTAAATTCAGTGGTCTATTGTAGGATTAACTAAATGGTCAGCACACTATATAAACTTACTAGCAGTTGTACCCGGCGTTGCCCGTGTACACATGTGGGTATAGTATTTGTTACGTGCAGGTGTGTGTTTGGCTTAGATGGGAGAGACGGGTGGAAAAAAGTGCACAGCTAGTAATGTACGTCATGTATTTTATAGTTATGAGTTGAGGAGGTGACATTGCTTGAAGGACATATAGCACAAGTTTATAGCAAAACCTTATATACAACATTATCGTTTTTTCCCACTTGGAGCGTAAATATACAAATGTTGTGGAGAACCCAATCGTGAACATGGAATTTGCCATTGGGAAAACATGTTGATTGCAACTTAATGTGATGTGCGGCTCGGTATGTGTTAGTCGGGCTTCATTCTGTTGCGCTGTCTGAGCTCTGGTGTTTTTTTATTAAGCGTGCTCAATTTTTGCACGTTAGCAGTAGGTCACCTTGTTGTACTTTACCTTGCTCGAAGGCCACTTTATATTGACTATTGGATCCCAATCAAAGTTAGTTTCTGGTCCAAATTGAAAGTGCCATGATGTCTTTGTTCTTTTAGTTGTAACTATTTGTGAAGTGTGTGACATGTGGGCAGTGTGTGTGTGGGTATGATTCGGGAACAGACCTGGGATGTTTGGGGGTGTGGCCATGATGTATGGGGCAGATCATAATGTTTTTGGGGTGTGACCACAATATCTGGTAGCGGTCACAACATTTGGGGTCATGGTTGCAATGCATGGCAGGTACCTTTGGAGGCATGGCCTTGATGGTTGGGGTATGAGCGTGAACATGATGTTTGGGGGTGTGGCCGTGACAGCAATATCTGGGGGCATGGTCACATTCCAGGAGGATCTGCTTTAAATTTCTTGACAACCACAAATATGGTTCATATCACCAATAGTAACTCCAGGGTTAATATTTAAAACCTTCCAGGAGCAAATTGTGATGTCTTACAAACCTTAAGGGGACGGCGATTTCTCCTTTTGAGATACTAAATTGCATGCAATTGCAATGTTAGCAAAAATCTCATGCGCAAAAAAAAAATTGCGCTAGTATAGCCTAGGCCTAAGGGAAATGTCTCTGAGTTGTGTAGCCATACATTACGCTGTTATGTCACTGAAGTGGACTCTGTTGAAATCGGGCAGCACACAGAGCCCAGGCCCTTCCTCTGAGTTACTGAATTGGGGAATCACACTCTGCAAGTGACGTGCAGGCTTTTTGTTGGTCAAACTGGACTTCATGGGCGTCGTCCCTTTCAGAGGGCGTTGCCGTTATGTTGAGTCATTCAGGGGTGTGGCTGTGAGGTGAGCACATATATACAAGGTTTCTGCTTTATATAGTAGAATGGCAGAACATCTTACATTCTAGGCTCTTTGCATGCACATGGATAGTAGAGGAGTACACAAAAATATATAATGAGCATCAATCTTAGTTACATTTTAAAAAATACAATAATTATGAGACAAAGGGTTTTGCCATTTTTAAAAAGAAGGCACATCTAAAACAAAGATTTACCTTGGCCAAGGAAAGTGTTCCTTTAAGTTTAGTAGCTGCAGTCTCATATTCAGGTGCTAGTTTCTTACAATGTCCACACCTATAAGAAAGCATATTGCATAACTTGTGTATATATATCCCTTCCATTATATAAATATATTTATACCTTCATAGGAAATTGCATTGAGTTTTTAGGAGTTACCAATGAGGTGTGGGGGGGGGGGGGTATAGGATATTGCATATAGGAAAGGTGGACCTGTATGGGTGGCATTTCACACTATTACCATTTAAAGGGGAAGTTCAATGCAAATACATGTAATTTTTTAGAAAAAAAAGCAGTATTTTTCCATCTCAATAACCTTAATCTGCCAATTCAGCATTTTCTCTGTGTATAAATAAATGCAACAAATACTGACTTCCTGTTTGCAGGACCCCTAGTAGAGTCTGTTATGGTCTTGCCCTTGACCCAGCGCCTGGGTTGATTCAGTTGCTCAGTAGAGATCTGAGCATCTTTGACTAGGAACATTCCAAGGAAGTGGTGCATCCTGGGAAGAAGGACCATTAGAACCTGAAATGTCAGCTCACTAATGTCAACAGCAGGGAACAGTTATTCTACATATTCTCTCCCATTTTGAAAAATCTGTTGATTTCATACCCTTTGCCAAGTATGCATTACACAAACTAACAACTGAACAAATATTGATCTCCACTGAACTGTCCCTTTAAAGGACAATCTATAAATCTATATAAAAGTATAGCACTGACTTATATTAGGTACAAGACAAAATATATAAACTTACTTACAGAGCTGAGATTCCCATTTCAAAATGGAATGGTCAAGATGGGAGGTTAAAACACACCCGTGTCTACTACAATTGAATGCTGAAAGGAAGGGTAATCCAAAAAAAGTTTGTCTGCTACACATCATGTGATGTGTATTGTAATGGACATACACCAAACCTCCTTATCTACCACCTCTATCCTGCAGGTGGCATCGCTGAGTAATAAGACAAGACATCCCTGCTCTTTATCGCTAGGAGGAGAGAAAGTGAGTAGATTGTGGTGTGCACTGGAGTGAATTGACTGCAACAGATCCTGTGTACAAGATCCTGTTACCACCTGTTGGGAGGACAGATCATTGGACAATTTACGGAACTGAGGCAACAGATAAGTGTACACCAACTTACAAGGACACAATATACAGGCATGGTCAATATTTAAAGTGGTTCACCATAGGCAGGGACTACTCCATTACTGCACGTTATGTGGGGAAACTGTTTATGTTTTGTTATTAAATCATTGCAATACTTACCGTGAAATGTAATTAAAACTGGATTATCATTTTTAAAGAAAGTACACGCACTGCCTGCTTTGTGCCAGACCAGAGTAACCCACTGTGTGCCATGCTACCCATAATCATTCTATAAAGCAGTGATCTGGTACAAATTGGTGGCAGCAGAGCTGGTAATACCATTTATTCTCCCAGTTTTCTTTTTATATTTGTTCTATGTATTAAAGGGCATCTCCACCCTCAATATTAATTTTTGATATATTGCAGGGCATCTCCTTCCACCCCCAACCGCTATGTTAGATGTGTAAAAATAGAATCCAAACTCTACTTACAACCCCTTGCTCCAGCTTCATTCTGACCGGCTCCCTGCTTGCCTGAAGTACAACAGGGGGTCAAACGGCAGCTGAGAGGCAGCCAATTACAGCCGCCAGCAATAGAGAACACCGTGGGAGCAAGGCTCTAAGTACAGTTCAGATTCTATTTTTACACTTCCAATATAGTGATTGGGGCTGGGAGGAGATGCCCTGCAATATATATAAAAAAATGTAACTACATGAAGGGCAGCCAAGGAGGGATCGGGGGGGGAGGGCTCCCCTGCGCATGCCATTGTCTTTTCAGAGGGCAAGGAGGAGGCAGAAACCTTTTGGACAGGAAGACAGCTACTACTCCTCAGTTTCCTGGACTTTGGACAAGCACTACAGGGAAACCATAAGCTACTCAAACTACTTAGTGGGGTTAAAGTTTAGTTTGGGGGTGGGCATGCCCTTTAATCTATGGAGGCTGCTACTGATAGTATTGATTTAAATCCTCCTGTCCTTGTACCTGCTGATGAAACGCCCCAATTAGACTCAGTAGATCTATCAGGCCCACCATTTTTTAAACCTGATCCAATCAGTATCCTGTGCTCCCAAGTCGTACCATAAGCAGCTATAAATGTGGCACTTGCCATGGTGAATACCAATAAGTATGAACATAGCATGTTCAGTTTGAACCACATAGTGTGTCAAGATTTCCTGGGTCTATTCTGAGACATGCTGGATTATCCTATTTGTCACTCAGTCACCAGCATCCAGGGGAACCAATTTAAAACAAAGTAAGAAGGTGCTGCTGCACAGCATGGACAGCCGTTACTATTGAAAAGCAACTCGCCAGTCCATTATTGCATAAAAACTTTCCTTTATTTCTTCCAATTTAAAAATCATATATACAGAGCTTTCAGGCTGGGGACGGTGGAGAACGTCTGATGCGTTTCAGGCTTAAATACATATATTTTATTATTGTGCATGGTTTCCATAGAAACAGAAAGGTGGGGTGGGTGTTGGAGTGTAGGTGTCTGTTTTATGTGTCAGTAGGTGTCTGTTTTAAGACGTTAAAACTTATTGATTTATCAAAAAAAGGTTTAACTATATAGTTACCCTTTAGTAGGATGGCTAACAATGAAAGGGTAAGTCAGTGGGTGTGTGTTGGACAGTATATATTTGCACATATGATAAAACTTTTTTGGGATAATCAATCAAGATTTGTTTTTTTTAAAACTATAGTTACCCTTTATGTAAGGCTGCCACAGAAATGAAAGGATAAGTCAGTAGGTGTGTGTGTTTGAGGGGGAGGTATATGTTTTTGCACACAAGACCATAAAACCAACATTCGATGATTGATCACTTTTTTTTTTTAACTATAGTTACCCTTTAAGTATGTCTGCCATAGAAATGAAAGGGTAAAACTATTTCATTATTGATCAAAACCTTTTTTGACTATAGTTACCCTTTAAGTATGGCTGCCACAGGAATGAAAGGGTAGGTCAGCAGGTGTGTGCAGATGTGTGTGGGGGTTGCGGGTCTTAGTGTTTATGTTCATGACCATAAAAATTAAGTTTTGATCACACTACCCCAAAACCTTGAGATGTGCACATTTGAGGATTGTACCCAATATAGTCTATGGGAAAAAATGGCCCACAATTCAGTTATAAAGTGGTAATGCTTCCGCGGATTCCTAGATAGCATACTTTTCTTAGGAGTATCGTTCCGTCTGTACCGAATTTCGTCTCTAGCTTAAACTGTTAAAGGAGACAGTCCAAAAACGTGGGGGGGAAATATGCACATTGCAGTACTGATTAGGTTGACCCTCACTGCTGCATTAAGTTATGGGGGGGGGGGGGACAAAAAGCACTAGGAAAACTGGACAATAACTAACTAAATGAATGGACTATTCATTTTTGTTAGTTTGCCGTGTGAATGTAGCCTTATATTAAACTGTACTAAAAAAAAAAAAAAAAAAAAAGTGTCCCTTTTTGTACAATCCATTACTTAAAATCCTGTTCATTTTAACTATCACTATGCAATATTCACAAAAATGTAGAACACATTATCACTTCAATCCATTTACAGGAGTGGGCAGAGTCACAGATTAGCAAATCAGGAAAGGCCACCAGACCCCAGCCAGCAAATAAGAAGTAGACACCACGACATGGACACACCCATGATTTTACAACATACAACACTGAGCTGGGATAAATTTAATTTATATGTTTAAAGTTTGACTTGACAAATCCCTATGAAAAGGAAGTAATGCACAAATGCAAAATAAAACAAAAGCAAATAGAACACTGCAGCCAATAAGACATAATCCTGCCCAATTACAACTGTAACTACTTTGTTAACTGCAAAGGCAACATTATTGGCAATTACAGAAATAGAAACAAGGAAAATCCTGCTATTATACCTCTAATACACTCAAGGAATAAATCAACATTGTGGCAAGCAAATAACACCCCCCTCGCTTTACAGGGTGATAGTTAAGGCTATTCACCGATAGCCTAAAGCTACATAACCACAGAGAAGTTTATAGGTGCAAAATCTCCAGAAACATTAACTGCTTAAATGTTCCTTCACTTTCCATCATCATTAATAAAATAAACCTTGTATTGCGATTACCTACTCACATTCAGGGCAAATATAGTTTAGGCTGCTTTTATTTAATTTGCAGCTCCAGAGAAACAACCTGAAATTGTAATTTTCACCACCTGGAAGTAAACAATGAATTAAAGAAACCAGAAACAAAATGCATATTTTAGCAATAATTACTGGGTTACAAATCATACTACAGCAAATGTAATTTATCTAGATCAAAAAACTGGTCCACACCAATGCAGTACTGTAAATCAATTAATAGCTTGTTCTTAACTACCAATCAGCACAGCCAATACTCAACAGAGCCCAGTGTGGTGTACCTGTACTAAATCTCAGCACCTGCCTACCTGTATTACAACTTTAGTAAGTCATTCCCCATGTCCAACAGGAACTAGAAATAAACCAGGTTCTATGTGTTGTGCAATGTAGATTAAGCTTACCTAAAGAGCAGTTATTGGTAGTGTGCAGGTACCATCTATATATTAATACTGCCCAGGTGGGCTACATTTCAACCAGGAGCTGCACTGCAATCTAAAGTTGTATCTAGCCATGTCAACAGGACAATGACCCAACAGTGAACTAGGACAGACACAGAAGAACTGGCCCCACACAAACCTTCCAATCTGAGTGTACATGGTCCATTCAAACTTACCCCAGTACCCGAATAGGATTGGCACAGATTCCCTAGACAGGCCCCCACTTGCAGTTAAGATCGTACGATCAGATTGAAAGGTGTGTGGTAGTAAAGATCTCTACTGCATCACTTCTTACGGAACAAAGAAAGATTACGCAGTCAGTCCCAAACTACCCGCCCCGGGGGAAAACAACCTGGCTAGTGCTGGGGCCGTGACTCGCTCATACTAACCAGGGGGCGAAGAACTCCACCAGCAGGATGCTGTGCTGCCGGGTAATAGATTCGAAGTTATCATCCGTGAGCTCTAGGACATCCGAGGCCCAAGCGGTAGTGGCAGCAGCAGCGAGCAGGAACAGGGCGCCGATAAACTGGCGTGTCATAGTGGCTATATGTGCACAGCGCGGGGGAAGTCGCCTCTGTCCCTATCTACTGCAGGACTAAGACAAGGAGGGAAGCCAGGAGGGAGTCGAGGGAAAAAACTAATCTCACTGCCGGAAGTAACCACTGCCGGACCCGGAGCCGCAGTGTGGCAGCTGTTTATTGGTTGCAGAGAAATGTCGTCACCAAAAGAGGCGGTGGCACGATTGGTGGGCGGGCAGGGCCGGAGCTCTAGAAACCGGCAGAACTGGGGGGTATAATTGATTGAAAGTGAAATTAGCCCAATCAGGAGGTTGTATGCAAACCAAGTGACTTAGCAGCCAATCCGGTTGGTTTTGTGTTTTTTTTTTTTGCTAGGCCAAGTTGAATTTGTATGGCCAAGTTGAATTTTTTTTTTTTGCTAGGCCAAGTTGAAATTCAGTAAAGGGAGATGTGGTGAAAGTCATTGAGGTGGAGGAATAAGATGTGAAACATGTATCTAAATGCAATTACCAGAGTGAATTCTATCTTACTACTGTACTGAACATTTACCAGGGCAAGCCCATAGTCAGAATGCAATTATCTGGCAATCAGCTGCAGCCCATGATCTAATTGTATTCATTAGGCTGCAGATACAACAGACATGTTCAATGAGCTATCACAGTTGGCCAAGCATCCAGTAGCATATTCCCTTTAAACCAGACACAGGAAATCTACATGCAGACAGGCTAAGTACCAGCTCATTACTGCATGCAGCATTGCTACACTTAAAGGGCAAGTCTGTCCCTCATTGTATATAGGTAAATCACCCCCAAACGGTTGGCCGTGGGACTGAATATTTACCATATGTTGATTGGTGAGGTAAGTATAAAATATTTATTAACAGAACAAATGGATGTTTTAATTCAATCTATAGCGAAATAAAGGGGGCTCATATCCTGTTTATGGGCATCTCAGTGGTGTTTCAGCCTTCATGTCTGTGGTCTCCATCTCACTTGAAAAGAAATGATCAATGCACATTCCTGGGCCCCATATATCATATCTGTGCTAGTGCAAACAGTAAAAACATGGGGTTTTTAGTTACAATTTTATGCATAAAAGTGAAAAGCCTTCCAACCACGTCAAGGTCTGCATCTCACTTCTAACTTTTAAAGCCAAATGACCTGGTAGTTTAAATCATAGACCACAAATCTGTACAACATGACTTATTAATTTGGCTTGAAGAGCCAAATTACTGTTCTTTCTATTTCTTCTTCCTCCGTTTTATTCTTCCGCTTTTTTGGACTGTATCTCCTCACACAGTTTTTGAGCTATGAGACATGAAATTTGGTACAGACGTGCGGGGCATATAGGAGAAGTGTGATATTATCTAGCTAAGGAATCCGTGGAAGCGTTACGGTGTTATCTGCAAATGTCAGATGTTCCCATAGACTAATGGTAACAATCCTTAAATATGGATATTTCAAGGTTTAGGGGTCATGAGACCAAAACAGTTTGTTTCATTGCCATAAACACAAATGCTGATACTCCCAATCCCCCACGCAAACACAGATACACCCACCTACTGACCTACCTTTCCATTCCCATGGAAGACATACTTAAAGGGTAACTATAGTCAAAAACTAATTTTGATCAATCATGAATTAAAGTTATATAGTCATAAATGCAAAAACACATACCCCCAACCTCTCACAGGTACAAACACCTACTGACCTTCCCAATCATTCCTGTGGCAGCCATACTTAAGTATGTGAAGGGCTGCTCTGAGCAAGCCAAAAACCTCTGAGAGGACAGTTCAGAGGTGGAAACAAATTTCACTGGTGGCCAGGCTCCTGGTGGACACTACAGTGGACACTATACACTACAGAGTGGGGCCAGTAGTGGGTTAAATTTTAGTTTTGGGGGTGGACATGCTCTTTAAAGTGCTAGTCTATATATTGCTCAGTATTCCCCAACCACTAACAGTGCAGCCATGTGCAAAGTGCATAGTACCGTGCTCATATTTATATATATTATCACTCATGTCTACTTATATTACATATTTTAATAAAAATGTACCAGTACTGACACCACCACAGGAGCACCCGGAAACCCCCTACCGGGCACACAAACGGGAAAGAAGACCCAAAATCACTGTTGAAATCACGGCAGTGACTCCGGTTACTTCAGCCCTTACAGACAATATAATAGATGCGACCTGTGTACACTGTAACTAGAAAAATAAAATACAATTTATCTATACTAATAAAAGGCAAAGCCCTCACTCACTCATTAACTCATCACTAATTCTCCAACTTGCCGTGGAGGCAGACGGCTTAAATTTGGCAGGCTCATTCATTGCACCTTAATTACAAAAGTTAAGCAGGTTTTGTTTCGAAATTCCACCTGTAACGGTGAGTATCTGACATTGCACAGACTTATGGTTACCTAGCTTACAAGCTATACAAATCTATATGGTTGGTCCGATTTCAACCAATATATACTAATAAAAGGCAAAGCCCTCACTCACTCACTCACTCACTCATCACTAATTCTCCAACTTGCCGTGGAGGCAGACGGCTTAAATTTGGCAGGCTCATTCATTGCACCTTACTTACAAAAGTTTAAGCAGGTTTCGTTTCGAAATTCCACCTGTAACGGTGAGTATCTGACATTGCACAGACTTATGGTTATCTAGCTTACAAGCTATACAAATCTATATGGTTGGTCCGATTTCAACCAAATTTTGTATGCATATACTCCTTTACCAGTAAAAGGTTAATGAAATATTTTTTTTAGGGTGGGGGTGAATGGGGGGGGGAATAGAATTTTGAACTCCTGCACACTAACGGCTGGACCGATTTTTACCAAAAATTCAGGCTGTGTGCGGGGACTGGCTGAGGTGTAAGGGGAAGGGTTTGGAGGGTGGACAGAGAGGAATAGTGGGGGGTATTGGGGGCAGACGGGGAGGGGTGGTGGGGGTTATTTCACCAAAATTTCGTAGTTGAATAAAAAATATAATATTAAAGTTAATGAGTGTTGCATTATCGTAAAGCTTATTGAATTGTCTTTCTTTAATATATCAAGTGCCGAGTGATTACAGCAATCTTGATACATTATTGCTTTCTTACTAAAAACGTTATTTCAATACATCTCCGCTGCGAAGCGCGGGTATTATGCTAGTTCTCAATAAAATACAAAATAATAACATCATATATACAGCTGGCCAGCTGCAACAATACCTATACCTGTAAAATATCAATAAAAATATCTGTAATGAAGCCTCTAATATATAGACAATATCCTAATGTATATAGAGTCCATATGAATCCAAAGCGCTAAAAATAGAGCAGAAAAAAGTGCAGTCACTGAAATATATAATTAATTAAGAAACGGGCAAATGTACTTCATATTTGAGCAATCCTGATATGTATAAGAAGAGGTTACTCCTTATTGTTCCTTTGAGGTCCGTCTGTAGTATTTAGACATAGAGTAAGTGTGCACACATAAATTTAAGGGGTGGTGTAGTCAGTAGAGGAATATTTTATACGTCACCGCTCTTCACTAGATTCTGTTCCCAGTACTCATAGCCTCCAATCCCCCGGACAGCAATGTATTTGAAGTGTCCGTGGCCTTTCTGCACTTGGGATTCTTAATGGATCCTGAGTAGGTAATATAATGCGTATACCATCGGACGCTGAAAACTCGTGGCGGTGTGTTGTTCAAATTCCAATCTTGCTTGTGCTAGACCCCAATTAAACACCAACTGACCTACCCATTCATTCATGTTACAGCTATATTTAAAGGGTAAGTAAAAAACATCAATGTCCTCATCATTGCAATTTTTGAGTTTTAAAATCTGCAACACAAACACACATATTCCCTTCCAAAATGCGGCCTTTCAAGCCAAATTCAAAGTTATACTTAAACTTTCCCTTTCTAGTTATATACAGATTCTTCAGATATACAGATCAAGAATATACTGAGGATTCTTTGGGGCATTTAATATTCGTGGAACTATGTAATCTGGTTTCAAATAGAAATGTTTCTATTTCCCATAGTTTCCATTTTCTGGAAGAAATATAAGAGAACTAGCGTTTAACATCATTAATGACCATCCTTTCTTTGATGTAAGTTTCAGGTCCATGCAGATTGGTTTGGGCCCAGGCACTCCTGTGGCAGCTTGCCAGTATAGTAGTAGGTGTCCGTTCTCTACCTCTGGACTCCAAGCTATAGCACGAGCAATAAGGTTATAGAAGCGCACACTACTTTCTCAGAATGTTCTGAGAATGTTTGAAATCACATATAGTTTATGTGATTTCAAATAAACAGAACATTCTGAGAAAGTAGTGTGCGCTTCTATAACCTTATTGCTCGTGCTAAAGTTTGTATTTCTGTTTATTATGTTAGATGGGATCCATTAACGCAGGGGTCTGTTAATCAACTAGTAAGAATGATACATAGAGAATTGGGTTTGTATTTAGTTCTGATCCATTATTTATGTGAACTAATCAGTTACGTTTATTGTTTTTTCTATCTCTTCTGAAGTTTATAGAGCCCAACAGCAGACACTACAAGGGCAACATAAACAGCACTACCCTGCATTGTGTAGCTCCACCTACTCTAGATCTACCCCAAAGACAATGATGTAAGTGAAAAACACTAGGAACATTAATCAGCCTATTTAGTTATGGATCAATCATATCCAGATCTGAATGGGAAAGGGAAGTGGTAAAGGGTGGACTGGGCCAGTAGGCAGAGTGACTTATCAAATGAATGATGCAGGCTGCACTGATTTTAAAGCAGGTGTCTAGTTTTAATTGACTAAATTATCAGGTCTGTGGCAGGGGTGTTTCTATTGTATCTGGTACCCGAGGGAAACCTTTAAAAGATAAGTTTAAATACTGGGCAAAAACATTTCTTAACAACCCTCCTAAACAAAATACAAACTATCACCACTCCATTTAAAATAATCGGAGGAGATTTCAACATGTGCATGTCGCACACTATGGACAGACTTAGATTAACAAATACCTCTCCAGCTCACGGGGCAGCTGGTCTTTCCCGAACATTTTGATCCACCATCAGACGACATGACCTATATGATACCTAGAGAATTAGCAATCCCACAGCCAAAGCCTACACATTTTACCATTTTACTCCCCCACCTACCTCATAAAAACCATACCAGAATTGGTCATATATTTACCACACATATAGGACTTATAACTCTGGACACAACTCATATCAATTCTCCAACTTGGTCAGATCACGGACCAGTCACAATAGATTTCAAACTAACAAAACAAATCCCCAAACACTATCAATGGAGAATCAACAAAAATAACCTCAAACATCCCATACATAAGGAAAATATTCATAAAACAAAACAAAATTCATTTAGACATTCTTTGATATCAATGAAGGATCAGTCACATCACCTATAACATTATGGGGAGCTCATAAGGTGACCATTCGAGGACACTGTATACAATTAGCATCTAGGCTCAAAAAAGAACAAACTAAAAACTATAACGAAAATACCATTAACCTCTCCAAAGCAGAACGACAATTATATGACAAACCATCCATATCCAAACGTCGAAAAGTAATACATCTCCGAACTACAATTAAAGACTTCCATCTATCAAATGCAGACAAAAAACTCCAATGGTCTAATCTAAGAGGTATTTTACGAGAAAGGTAATAAAGCATCAACTCAATTAGCAAACCTACTTAGAGATCGCAGAACCCAAGCCACCCCAGCCTCCATCAAAGATGAAAAACAAGCCAATATTTGACCCAAACCAAATAGCCAATAGATTGGAAAATATTACGAAACCCTCTACAACTCCGTCTATCCCTCCATAGAAAATATTACCCCTGAAGTTAAAACTCGTATGAAAGAATATATAACAAAGTCGTATACCCATCTTAACACAACTTCAAATAGCCTCTCTTTACAAACCTGTCTCTGAAACCGAACTAAAAACAGTAATCAAAACCCTACCCCATGGAAAAACACCCAGACGGGTTCTCTAATACCTATTACAAAACCTGTCAAGAAATAATTATCCCTCACCTACTTCTTGTCTACAATGCCATAATGCAGGGAGAACCAGTCCCCTTGTCTTTCACTAACTCCCACTTGGTAGTCATACCCAAACAGGGAAAAGACCCCTCCTTGTGCTCTAGCTACAGATCAATAGCACTTCTCGACTTCGACTTTAAAATTTTCACTAAACTCCTCGCAAACAGATTAGCCCCACTCCTTCCAGGGATAACACATGAAGATCAGGTAGGATTTATTTGTCACAGACAAGCAGGTGACAATACCCGCAGAATCATAGATTTAATAGAAATCCTTAATAAACAATCACAAGCAGCAATAATCCTAAGTCTTGATGCCGAAAAAGCTTTCGATAGACTCAGTTGGCCATTTGTGTTTTCTACCCTAGACCATCTGGGTCTAAAAGGAGAATTTAAGACAGCAATTACTAACCTCTACTGCACAGCCTCAGTCAAATTCCCTATGACCTCATCCCAGATGTTCACCATATCCAATGGTACAAGACAGGGCTGCCCTCTATCCCCACTCCCACTGCTATATAAGACTCAACCTGGACATTAAGGGAATTGAGCTAAACAATCCACGTATCTTATTTCATTATTCACTGACAACATACTCCTTACAATAACTAACCCACCAATATCCTTACCAAATCTCCACAAAGAACTAACAGTATAAAGCGTATTATCTGGATACAAAATTATCAAGAACAAAACTGAAGCCATGCCCATCAGCATATATCCACTAACACTATCCCTCACCCAAATATTCTCGTTTTCTTGGAAGAAAGACTATATTAAATATTTAGGTGTACATATCACTCCTTTTTCAACCCTATTCTCAGCTAACTATCCTCCACTCCTAAAAGACACCAAAAAACTACTTAGCTCATGAAAAACCCTTACACTATCGTGGTTCGGCAATATAACAACAATCAAAATGTCCATTTTATCCAAATGGCTATACCTATTTGAAACACTACCTATCCAAATTCCAAGCAAATTCATTCAAAATCTCCACAAAGAGATTCTGGATTTTATCTGGGCCCACAAGACCCATGACAGGTTGTTATGTCAGGCCAAACTCAAGGGGGACTGGCCGTCCCGAATATCCTTAAAGGACAACTAAAGCCACAGAACAACACTGAACCAGAAGGCAGAACACCTTGATATAAAGCCAGTAATCTGTGTCTTACCTCTCATTTTGATATGGGAGCTGGGAAATTTACCTAAATAACATATGGTTTGAGCTTTACATGAACAGCATTCTAGAATCACACAATTGGGTCAACGACCATTATGTTCTGCCCATGCTCGGTCCTTCGCTATGGCATAAACTTGTTACAGTTGGTCACACCCATTAATAATCTCTAGCCAATCCTTTTACAGGACAGATAAAGCAAGGAAGCATGTGACTGAGGTCAGGAGGTGTGGTCTGACACTGCACATACACACAGATACTTAATTCAGTTCTTAACAGGCTTACATTTATTTTAATACAATTTACTGAAGTCATATTATATAGCTTATTGGTATTTTTAGGGGGGTTGTTTTCAGATTCTGGAGTATAAAAAATGGATTTAGTTCTCCTTTAAAGGGCATGTCCACCCCCAAAACTATAATCCCCCCCACTAATGGCCCCATCATGTAGTGTAGTTTAATACTTACCTCACATCCCAGCTCCATAAGGTTCTCCTGTAGTCCCCCCCCAAAGTCCCAAAAACTGCCCACCAGGAGGATAGCAGAGTCCATATAGGACTCTGCCTCTTACCTGGCCTCCGGGAGAAGTTTGGCATGCGTACTGCAGCCCTTCTCCCCCTCCCTCTCCCTCCCTCTCCCTCCCGTTTTGCTATCCCTCCCCCTAGCATAAAACCCCTGGGCCATGTAATAGAACAACTTCCCCCAGCCCCAACCGCATAAAAAATATTTTTAGAAAGTGACCAGAACTGTACTTACCTTCCCCCGCTCCCCCGGCATTTTGAGAAGCCGGCAGCCGCATCCGTGATTGGCTGCCTCTCAGCCAATCACGGACGCGGCTGCCGGTCCCGCCCCCTGCTTGCAGTGTCTTGCAAGCAGAAGGCCGGGCCGGGCGTCGGAGGAGAGAGGGAAGGTAAGTGAAGAACTGGGGACTTTCTGAAATTCATTTTATAGCAGTTGGGGCTGGGGGAGGGTACTCTATCATATGGGAAAATTTCATATTAAGGGTGGACATGCCCTTTAAATACTATCAGGCAGCCCAAATTTGACATGCGGTTTATTGGTTCAATACTATTTCTGGAGCCCTCTGGGTACAAAAGATTGGACCTACCCCATACACCCAGCAAAAATCCTTTTAGAACCATTAGACTCAAAACTCAATACTAAAAAACTGGATCTACTGAACTCCATGCACACAACCAAAGCACTCTGGAGGCGGAACTGGAAATGTCAGAGCCTAGTATCAGACATAACCCCTTAACCCCCATAGTCAGAAACCCAGAACTCTCCCCTAGATTAAATTCTCTCCATATAAAAGAATGGAAGAAAATTAAACTCACTACAATAGAAGACTTATTAGATCCCATAACTCGCACACTACACGACTTCACTACACTATCCTCCCAAAAAGCAGTCCCAAACAATATGTTCTACTCTTATTTACCAATCCACCACTACATATCATCTAAAATAAAAAGACAACCCCTACCTCCCAAAACCTCCTTTGATCATATAGCAAGAAAAGGCCCTCTACAAAAAAAATTATTTCCCACAGTATTTTAAACTCTCCAACCACTACTGATCAAGATGTCAAACACAAATATATGACTCACTAGGAATCACTCCTGAATAGACCAATAATTCCTGAACAATGGAAGACTATATGGGAACAGGCATCCAAATCGTCCAAATGCACAGTTTATAAAGAAAATGCATACAAAACATTACACCCCAGAAAAACTCCACAAAATCTTCCCAAACCAATCAGACAGGTGTTGGAGGGGGTGTGGTGAAAAAGGATCCCTCCTACACATACTATGGGAATGCCCCTATATCACAAACCTTTGGACCCAAACCTCTAGATTAATCCAAATGTTGTTTGATATAAAAAAAACCATGACACCTATCCACTGGATTCGGGACTCCCATTTAAGGGTCTTTCCAAATTCTCCACCAAATTATGTGTACATATTCAAGTAGCCACAAGACGGCTGATCACCCAATTCTGGAAACGTCCACTACCCCCTACAGAAGAAACTTACTGCAATCCATAGCAGAGCTAAGATCTATGGAAAATTTAACAGCAAGGGTAAGGGACCAAATAGACAGATTTTCAAAGAAATGGGCTCCATGGGATGTATAATAATGTAATGGATAATGTCCATAACTTAAATAAAAACAGCGCCTTCTCCCTTTGTTTAAAGTTCCATCCCATCAAATTTTTTCTTTTCTCTCTTCTAAAATAACAACCTATATACCAGCGTGGTAGCCCAACCACAGAAAGTATATGCCTACAGAATATCTCACTGAACATTGCCAAATGTTTGTTATTGTTTTGTTAAACCGATATACTAAGAAAAAAAGGGAATATTAATACCTCAATATACTCCTTCACCCGCCCTCCCACTATACCCAGTGGTGTCCACTAAGAGTCAACTTAACCTGCCTCATTTAATATGCGTTTTCTCAAACCGACAACAGAGAATGGACTAAAACTATCAACCAGAAAAATACCCCAGAAGAAAACATGGACAAGTTCACTCTAAATCCACACTGAAGTATCAATGAACAACAAATCCTAAAAAATGGAGTTTGAAATATAAATCTACTCTAAATTCATGGTTACTAACTCTGTGGTAAAATTTAAAACCCTACTGTAATTTGTTAAGTATATATATAAATGCTAAAATTTTCATAAAAATAAAGTTATTAAAAAAAGAGCCATTATAAGTCTGTATCATTAGTAGAGTGATATTGGTTGTATATATTCGCCGGTACAGAGAAAAACATATGTGGCTTCAAGTGACCCTCCACAACAAACCAGAACTCAGAAACTTCCCATTCATTAAAAACCACTGTCTGATTTATTGATTACCAAACCACCTAACAGTAATGTAATAATGGCTCGTCATATGGTTTATTATAGGAAATAACCCTAAGAAAATAAAATTGGGGAGACACTGTATGCTATTCTTTTAAAAACACAAATCATTAACTAAACATTGTGAAATTGTTGTGTGAGACTGTCAGATAATTGTTCCCATTGGGTAATTTTTTGGTGAATTCTGGAAATGAAAGGCCACCAGTCCCCCTTTTTAGTGCTATTCCGTGGAAACCAAGTGGTACTGACAGATAAACATTTACAGATTCTAAAAATCCAATTCTGTCTCGTAATGGCGCCAGTCCAACATTTCTTGAATCTGTAAGTGAGGCTTAGTTTCCCTTGTAATCTGTGGACTACTAATCTGTGTTTAGTTGCGATTCCCCAGGGACTTTAACGGAGCTTGGAGAAAGGCATATTTGTCACTGGTTATGGTTTTATTGTTTTTAATTCTATGTGTGTGTACTGTGTATCATTTTACATATTTTACCATTTATATAGAATGATAATGAACATGGAATATGGCATTTTTCAGGAAGTGATTTTTTTTCTCCATTGGTACAGATTAGGTGATCAGTACTGACACAGACTTAGAATAAGCTATATTTTGTATAAATCTCGGATTCAATATTCAATGGTAGCTTACTATAGCATGTACTGAATTTTGGAATAAGCTATATTGTAAGTTACTATCAAACAGCTGATAACAGTTTTATACCTCCAATAGAAAACCAGGGAAGACTGGGGGAAGGTTTTGTGAAATCCTGACATCAGAGGAAGTCCTCTGACATCATGGAGACCCCCTTCCCGCTGCAGCTCTGTATTGAATGAATTGGTTGGCATTTCTCATATGCTCAATCTATTTAAGACGTTAAAACGCCCAGTCCCCATATCGTATGAAACCAAAGCCCCCCCCCCCCATGTCAAGTGGACAAGAAGGGCTCTGGTACTGTGCTTTCCGATCCCCAGTATTTGCTTTTGTGTGTGTGTGGGGGGGGGGGGGTGCAAGTGCCCCTGTTAGCAGTCACTATTGATAAAATGCTACATGTACAGGAGAATTTTCTCAGGGGGTATATTCTGATTGGGCGCTACCCGAAATGTGACAACACAAGCTAAATCCTGGCATAAGAAGTCAAGCCAGAACAGGCAAAATTAAATAGGTTGCTGTAAACTATGGTGTTACTACAGTATATGGGGCAATATGTTGTCACTATAGGGAGGCCAATAAGCTATGTTCCTATATGGAACCAGATAATTATGCTGTCATAATTAACCCTGATGTCAGTGAAATATATTTATCTAAGACAAATAAGCATAATTACTGAGAAAGTGTATTAAACCTCTTAAAACTTGCCATTAAATCAAGCCATATTTTTAATTTGGTGAGGTGGCAACATTTAAAGGGCATATCCACCCCAAAACTAAAATTCAACCCACTGCTGCCCCCACCGTGTAGTGTTAAAAAATCCTTAGAAGTATGCAGGAAAAAACAGCCGACTCCTTCCAAAGTTCCAATGTAGGATATAAAATCATCAACCGTTGTTCCAAACTTAATTCAGCATAATATATGGCACGATAATTGTAGGGGAAACACGTCAAATCCCTGACGCGTTTCGTGACACTGACCTGTCACTTCATCAGAGGGAATGCACTGCACAGTCAGTAGTTGCCCCTGATATACACACCCAAAATAAAAAATCACTTTCACCTGATACAATCATAGTTAACCCTGAGAGAATGAAGTCCAAGTATTATGGTAAGTGTGTAAAAAAGGAACAGCACCTCCGGGAGTGAAGAGTGAATATACATATAGAAACAAAATATAAAAACATGTATTATAAGATACATAAAAATGACATGCATAATGTTAAAACCAATATTTAGTATTCACTGAAACTGAGTAACCAATTACACTTATCATTACATTTAATAATTATTAAAAGTATTTGAGATGTACTGATGTATGTGTTTAAGCCATTTCAATATACTTCTTTCCTTTGGATTGGGCTGCTATGGATCTAATTATTCATGGACGGAACCTCACTTGGGACAGATGGTAGCGTTCAGGTAGCGTTACTTTTTAATAATATACTTAAAAAATCCTTACCTTACTCCTCTGCTCCAAATGGTTGTCCTGCAATGCAGTCCAGGGTTGGGAGGGGGTGGCTACAGTACAAGAAAATGTTTTAGTTGGACATACCCTTTAAGTGTTTACCCTCGAGGGGTACTAACTCAATAGAACATATATACCTCTCAATGGACTAGGTATCATTGGGTTGACCCCTATTCTAATGGCAGCGGTAGCCTACAACCTGATCCGGGCTCCATAGAAGTTTGAAGCCATGTCACGCTATAAAATATTTTCTTAAAACTCTTTCAGGGAGATTCAATAAAAGTTCTTATCTTTAAAAATGGTGCTAACTTTGTCCCAACCAATCAGATCTTATTTAACCTTTGAAAGCTAACATCTGATTGGTTGGGGCATTTTTAACGATAAGAACCTTTATTGAATCTCCCTGTTTGTTTTTAAGCATTTTTTAAACCAAAAAAGCTTAGGAAGCAGCATTTTTCTAACCATTTTTTTCCTAAAAAGCACACTCATCAGAGCATGTTAAATAGTTCCTGCATATTCCTATGAGAGGGATTCACAGTACGATGTCACAATGTTATTGTAGCTTGTACCCCTGGGGACACACATAGCACTAACACACACCTGACCCTAGCCTTAGGGCTCATACAGTACACATTTCTAGGATATTTTAATTGCAGTAGGAAAGACAGGTACAATGGATAAGAGTTGCTAAATTAAAAGTTACAACCTTATGGCTACTTTCACAAAAAGATAGCGGTTACTAAGAAGAACTAGATGTTTACAAAACAACATTTTTGATCAAAATTTGTTCTTTGACTATAGTTACCCTTTAAGTATGGCTGCAACGGAAATGGAAGGGTAGGTAAGTAGGTGTGTGTACCTGGGTCTGGTTGAGGGTATGTCTTTTTTGTGTATACAACCATAAAACTAACTTTTATTGAGGATAGTTTTTTGACTTTATTTACCCTTTAAGTAAGCCTGCCACAGGAATGGAAGGGCAGGTCAGTAGGTGTGTGTACCTGTGTGAGGTTGGGGGGGGGGTGTTTTTACTTATTGATGATTGATCAAAATTAGTTTTTTGACTATAGTTACACTTTATGTATGGGAATGGAAAGGTAGGTCAGTAGGTGGGTGTACCTGTGTCTATGTGGGGGATTGGGGGTATCAGCATTTGTGTTTATGACCATGAAACAAACTGTTTTGATCTCATGACCCACAAACCTCGAAATATCCACATGTGAGGATTGTTACCATTATAGTCTATCTATGTCTGTCTGCTTCTTGTCTATCTCTCTGTGTCTCTCTATCTAACTCTTTCTATCTATCTATCTATCTATCTATCTATCTATCTATCTATCTATCTATCTATCTAACTCTGGTATCTATCTATCTATCTATCTAACTCTGCTATCTATCTATCTATCTATCTATCTATCTATCTATCTATCTATCTATCTATCTATCTATCTATCTATCTATCTATCTATCTATCTATCTATCTATCTAACTCTGCTATTTATCTATATATCTATCTATCTCTGCTATCTATCTAACTCTGCTTTCTATCTATCTATTTAACTCTGTTACTGTGCTATCTATCTATCTATCTATATCTATCTCTGCTATCTATCTAACTCTGCTATCTATCTATCTATCTATCTATCTATCTATCTATCTATCTATCTATCTATCTCTGATATCTATCTATCTATCTATCTCTATCTCTGCTATCTATCTATCTCTGCTATCTATCTATCTCTGCTATCTATCTATCCATCTCTGCTATCTATCTATCTATCTCTGATATCTATCTATCCATCTCTGCTATCTATCTATCTATCTATATCTATCTACCTCTGCTAGCTATCTATTTCTGCTACCTATCTATCTATCTCTGCTACCTATCTATCTATCTCTGCTACCTATCTATCTATCTCTGCTATCTATCTCTGCTATCTATCTATCTATCTCTGATATCTATCTAATCTATCTATCTAATCTATCTATCTCTGATATCTATCTATCTCTGATATCTATCCATCCATCTATCTATCCATCTATCTATCTGTTTCTGATATCTATCTATCTATCTATCTATCTATCTATCTATCTATCTATCTATCTATCTATCTCTGATATCTATCTATCTATCTATCTATCTCTGATATCTATCTAATCTATCTATCTATCTGTCTGTCTGTCTATCTCTGCTATTTATCTAATCTATCTCTGATATCTATCTATCTCTGCTATCTATCCATCTATCTATCTATCTATCTATCTGTGTATCTCTGCTACCTATCTATCTATCTGTCTGTCTGTGTTTCTCTGCTACCTATCTCTGCTATCTATCTATCTATCTATCTATCTCTGATATCTATCTATCTATCTGTCTGTCTGTCTATCTCTGCTATCTATCTATCTATCTATCTATCTATCTATCTATCTCTGATTATCTATCTATCTATCTCTGATTATCTATCTATCTATCTCTGATTATCTATCTATCTATCTATCTATCTCCATAAACAGTGATCGTACATATTGGTGGCAGCGATTCTGCATCATGACCATTTTATCTCCCTGCTTTCTCTGTATATGTTGTTTTCTGTATTCAAGGGCATCTATCTTCATATCCTTCATCCCCTCGATTAAAATTTTTTGATATATTGCAGTAACCCCCTTCCACCCCCAACACTATGTTGATGTGTAAAAATAGAATCCAAACTACTTACCACCGCCCCTCGCTCGCAGCGTTGTCGGATCCGGCTCCCCTGCTTTGCGAGAATCCAGCAGGGGGTCAGACTGGCCGACGCGCTGCGATTTTGCCGTAGCAAGCCAATTACAGGCCGCGCTGCCACATTATAGGACACTTTGTAGCGAGGAATCTGTAAATTACAGTTCGGATTGTATTTTTACACTTCCTAGTACTGGTGGTTGGGGGTGGGAGGGGATTCCCTGCAATATGTAATAAATATTTCATGCTACATGAATGGCATCCAAGGTATCAGGAGGGGGGGCTCCGTCCCCTGCGCATGCCACTGTCTTCTCAGAGAACAAGAGAGCAGAACCCTTTTGGACAGTAAAACTACTACTACCTACTGTCCTCAGTTTCCTGGACTTTGGACAATCACTGCAGGGAAACCATAAAGAGCAAGATGTATGGATTTTTTTTAAACTACTCAGTGGGGCCAGTTGTGGGTTAAAGTTTAGTTTGGGGGGGGGGTGGCCAATGCCCTTTATTATATGGAGGCTGCTAACTAAAGTATTGATTTAAATCCTCCCTGTCCTTGTTAACCTGCTGATAACACCCACTTAGACTCTAAACCAGGCCCCAATGCCAAACTTTTTTTAAAACCTGATCCAATCATTATGCTGTGCTCCCAATGCTGGCAACATAAGCATCAATAAATGTAGCCACTTCAGTGCTGAATACTAAAAGTAAATGAAACATAAGCAGTTCAGTTTTGAACCACATAGTGTGCAGTATTTCCTGGGTCTATTCTCAGAACGGCAGGATGATCCTAATTGGGTTCCTGATCCTGCAAAACAGTTTAAAAACCAAACATACCTGTGTAAAAGATTTATATCCACTTTATCCATACATATCACAACAGACACCACATAGCAAAACATACACACCACATAATTTCCACTGTGCACCAACGGGCACACTTGCTAAACCATAAATATATATATATTTTTTTATTTAAGGATAGTGCAACTGTAAAATCAAGTTATGTTCGTTTTGGAGCTGCAGCTTTAAAATACCGTTGGGCCATTTTTTTTTACCTATCATCTCCAGAGCCTGCTTGTGCCTTGCAAGTTGCGGATATCTTGTTACTGGTTTGCTGACTGTTAAGCTCCACCCCTCTGAGGCTCAAGCAGAGAAACATAGGATCTCAAACAGTAATGCCGGTGAGTTTCCGTGCACTCTCCTCTTGAGCCTCAAACAGTAATGCCTGCGAGTTCCTTGCCACGGAACTCACAAGCATTACTTTTTGAAGGCTCAAGCAGGAGAAAGCAGAGGAAATCTCAGAGGGGTGGAGCTTACATTCAGCAACCATAAAAGATTCAGCAACTTCCAAGCAGAAAGCTAGGCTCTGGAGGGACATAGGTAAAAAAAAAAAAAAAATATGGCACAGTATTTTTAAAGCTGCAGCTCCAAATGACATAACTTGATTTTACAGTGCGCTTATCCTTTAAGTCATAAATAGAGTTATAAGTGTGCATGTCTTAACCCATGGAACAGTCCTATTCCAAGAGTTTCTGATAAATAGCTATTCAGAACCAGCTCCCATAAAAAAAAAAAAAAATTAGATTTGGTTTACTCTGTACAGAGATTTTATTTAGCAGTTAAATCTATATTCCATAGATTGCGAATAATAGAATGAATATAATTATTGAATTTTACAAACCTAGATTTCTCCTCTTGTTATAGAACACAAACCTGCCCTTCATGTAGAGCCATAAATTACAACAGACTTTACCATATATCTATCCCCTTTTTTTGATTGTCCATCCTTCTACATTTATTACAATTTTCAAAAGTATTGCCCATACTTCACAAAGCGTGCAAAAACGTTAATTTTACTGCTCTAAAGAACAGATGAAGTTCAACTTTTTAAAGTCAAGTCCACAAGTCACCCTTAAAACACAATGGGTCACTTCTGTACTGCCCTAAACCTCAAGTGATTTTCAGCATGTTCTAAGATGTATAGTAAGCAGACTTAATCATATTTTTCCTCTGGCAGAATAAAGCTGGTACCCCTCGCTCCATCACAACCATGATGAGTGTGCACCGTTTCTCCCCCCTGCTGCCTCCAATGCACAACGCTCAAGCTTTTTTTTTTTTTTTTTTTAAACCTCATGTTAGTAGAGGAGGATAACATCTTCTCCAGAATAGAACTGTTTCATATCTGGTTACAATGCAACGTTTTAACTGTTAAAAATAGAAGTTTGGGTTGGCGGGGCAACAACAGACAAGCACTAGTTTGGGGAGGGGTGGCACTTTAAACTCTTTATCCTAATCCTGTAGGCGAACAATTTAAATTCAGTGGTCTATTGTAGGATACTAAATGGTCCAGCACACTATATAACGTTACTAGAGTTGTACCCCGGCGTTGCCCGTGTCCACATGTGGGTATAGTATTTGTTCCGTGCAGGTGTGTGTTTGGCTTAGATGGGGGAGAGAACGGTTGGAAAAGTGCACCGCTAGTAATTCACGTCATGTTCTTTTCAGTTGAGTCGTGAGTGATACCTTGCTTGACATATATCGCCCAAGTTTATAGCAAAACCGTTATTACAACATTAATCGTTTTTTCCCACTTGGAGCGTAAATATACAAATGTTTGTGGAGAACTCCCATCGTGAACCTGGAATTTGCCATTGGGAAAACTGTTTATTGCAACTTAAATGTGATGTGCGGCTCGGTATGTGTTTAGTCGGGCTTCATTCGGTTGCTGCTGGTCTGAGCTCTGTTGTGGTTTTTTATTTAAGCGTGCTCAATTTTTTTTGCCGTTAGCGTAGGTCTCCGTGTTTTCTTTTATCTTGCCGCAGGCCACTTTAATAATTGACTATTGGATCCCATCAAAGTTAGTTTCTGGTCCAAATTGAAAGTCGCCATGTCTGTCTTTGTTCTTTTTGTTGTATACTATTTGTGAAGTGTGTGACATGTGGGCAGTGTGTGTGTGGGTATGATCGGGAACTACCCTGGGATGTTTGGGGGTGGTGCATGCAGTATGGGCAGATCATAATGTTTTTTGGGTGTGAACCCACATATCTCGGTAGCGGTCACCACATTTGGGGTTCATGGTTGCAAGCATGGCAGGTACCCCCTTTGGAGTCATGTGCCTTGAATGGGTTGGGTATGAGCTGAACCATGATGTTTGGGGTTGGGTGTCCGTGACAGCAATATCTGGGGGCATGTTTGTCACATTCCAGGAGGATCTCTCTTTAAATTTTCTTGGACACCCACAAAATGGTTCATATCACACCAATAGTTAACTCCAGGGGTTAATATTAAACAACCTTCCAGGAGCACTTGTGATGTCTTACCAACACTTAATGGACGGCGATTTCTCCCTTTTGAGATACTAAATTGGCAATGCAAATGCAATGTTAGCAAAACGTCTCATGCGCAAAAAAAAAATTGCGCTAGTATACCTGGCCTAAGGGAAATGTCTCCTGAGTTGTGTAGCCATACATTCGCTGTATGTCACTGAAGTGGACTCTGTTGAAATCGGGCAGCACCCAGAGCCCAGGCCCTTCCTCTGAGTTACTGATTGGGGAATCACACTCTGCAAGTGACGTGCTCGGCTTTTTGTTGGTCAAACTGGACTTCATGGGCGTCGTTCCTTTCAGAGGGCGTTGCCGTTATGTTGAGTCATTCAGGGGTGTGGCTGTGAGTGTAGCACATATATACAAGGTTTTCTGCTTATATATAATTGCAGAACATCTACATTCTAGGCTCTTTGCATGCACATGATAGTAGAGGAGTACACAAAAATATTAATGGCATCATCTTAGTTACATTTTTAAAAAATACACTAATTATGAGACAAAGGGTTTTGCCATTTTTAAAAAGAAGGCACATCTAAAACAAAGATTTACCTTGGCCAAGGAAAGTGTTCCTTTAAGTTTAGTAGCTGCAGTCTCATATTCAGGTGCTAGTTTTCTACCATGTCACACCTAAGAAAGCATATTGCAAACTTGTGTATATAATCCCTTCCATTATTAATATATTTATACCTTCATAGGAAATTGGCTTAGTTTTTTAGGAGTTACCAATGAGGTGTGGGGGGGGGGGGGGTATAGATATTGCATATAGGACGTGGACCTGTATGGTGTGGCATTTCACACTATTACCATTTAAAGGGGGAAGTTCCAATGCAATACAATGTAATTTTTAGAAAAAAAGCAGTATTTTTCCATCTCAATAACCTTAATCTGCCAACCAATTCGCATTTTCTCTGTGTATAAATAATGCAACAAATACTGACTTCCTGTTTCAGGACCCCTAGTAGAGTCTGTTATGGTCTTGCCCTTGACCCCGCCTGGGTTGTATTCAGTTGCTCATTAGAGATCTGAGCATCTTTACTAGGAACATTCCAAGAGTGGTGCATCCTGGGAAGAAGGACCATTAGAACCTGACGTTCAGCTCACTAATGTCAACCAGCAGGGAACAGTTATTCTACATATTCCTCTCCATTTTGAAAAAATCTGTTTGATTTCATACCCTTTGCCAAGTATGCATTACACAAACTAACAACTGAACCAACTATTGATCTCCACTGAACTGTCCCTTTAAAAGGACAATCTATAAATCTATATAAAGTATAGCACTGACTTATATTAGGATACAAGACAAACATATATAAACTTACTACAGAGCTGAGATTTCCCATTTCAAAATGGAATGTCAAGATGGGAGGTTAAAACACACCGTGTCTACTACAATGAATTCTGAAAGGAAGGGTAATCCAAAAAAAGTTTGGTCTGCTAACCCATATGTGATTGTGTATTGTAATGGACCTACACCAAACCTCCTTATCTACCACCTCTTCCTGCAGGTGGCATCGTGAGTAATAAGACAAGACATCCCTGCCTTTATCGCTAGGAGGAAGAAAGTGAGTAGATTGTGGTGGCAACTGGAGTGAATGACTGCAACAGATCCTGTGTACAAGATCCTGTTACCACCTGTTGGGAGGACAGATCATTGGACATTTACGGAACTGAGGCAACGATAGTGTCCAACCAACTTACAAGGACACAATATACAGCATGGTCAATATTTAAAGTGGTTCACCATAGGCAGGGACTACTCCATTACTGCACGTTATGGGGGAACTGTTTTTTATGTTTTGTTTATTAAATCATTGCAATACTTACCGTGAAATGTAATTAAAACTGATTTCATTTTTAAAGAAAGTACACGCACTGCCTGCTTTGGCCAGACGCAGAGTAACCCACTGTGTGCCAGCTAACCATCATTCTATAAAGCAGTGATCTGGTACAAATTGGTGGCAGCAGAGCTGGTAATACCATTTATTCTCCCAGTTTTCTTTTTATATTTGTTCTATGTATTAAAGGGCATCTCCACCCTCAATATTAATTTTTGATATATTGCAGGGCATCTCCTTCCACCCCCAACCGCTATGTTAGATGTGTAAAAATAGAATCAAACTTACTACAACCCCTTGCTCCAGCGTCATTCTGATCCGGCTCCCTGCTTGCCTGAAGTACAAGCAGGGGGTCAAACCGGCAGCTGAGAGGCAGCCAATTACAGCCGCCAGCAATAGAGAACACCGTGGGAGCAAGGCTCTAAGTACAGTTCAGATTCTATTTTTACACTTCCAATATAGTGATTGGGGCTGGGAGGAGATGCCCTGCAATATAAAATAAAAAATGAACCTACATGAAGGGCAGCCAAGGAGGGATCGGGGGGGGAGGGCTCCCTGCGCATGCCACTTGTCTTTTCAGAGGGCAAGAGGGAGGCCAGAAACCTTTGGACAGGAAGACAGCTACTACTCCTCAGTTCCTGGACTTTGGACAGCAACACAGGGAACCATAAGCTACTCAAAACTACTTAGTGGGGTTTAAAGTTTAGTTTGGGGGTGGCTGTGCCTTTAATCTATGGAGGCTGCTATGATAGTATTGATTTTAAATCCTCCTGTCCTTGTACCTGCTGATAAACGCCCAATTTAACTCAGTAGATCTATCAGCCCACCATTTTTTAAACCTGATCCATCAGTATCCTTGTGCTCCCAAGTCGTACCATAAGCAGCTATAAATGTGGCACTTGCCATGGTGATACCAATAGTATGAACATAGCATGTTCAGTTTGAACCACACTAGTGTGTCAGATTTCCTGGGTCTTTCTGAGACATGCTGGATTATCCTATTTGTCACTCAGTCACCAGCATCCAGGGGAACCAATTTAAAACAAAGTAAGAAGGTGCGCTGCACAGCATGGACACCGTTACTATTGAAAAGCAACTCGCCAGTCCATATTGCATAAAACTTTCTTTTTTCTTCCAATTTAAAAATCATTTACAGAGCTTCAGGCTGGGAAACGGTGGAGAACGTTCTGATGCGTTTCAGGCTTTTAAATACATATATTTTATTTGTGCATGGTTTCCATAGAAACAGAAGGGTGGGTGGGTGTTGGAGTGTAGGTGTTCTGTTTTATAATGTGTCAGTATGTGTCTGTTTTAAGACGTTAAAACTTATTGATTTTTCAAAAAAAGGTTTAACTATATAGTTACCCTTTAGTAGATGGCTAACAATGAAAGGGTAAGTCAGTGGGTGTGGTGTGGACAGTATATATTTGCACATATGATAAAACTTTTTTGGGATAATCAATCAAGATTTGTTTTTTTTAAAACTATAGTTACCCTTTATGTAAGGCTGCCACAAAATGAAAGGATAAGTCAGTAGGTGGTGGTTGAGGGGGAGGTATATGTTTTTGCACACAAGACCATAAACCAACCTTCGATGATTGATCACTTTTTTTTTTTTAACTAAGTTACCGCTTTAAGTATGTCTGCCATAGAAATGAAAGGGTAAAACTATTTCATTATTGATCAAAACCTTTTTTGACATAGTTACCCTTTAAGTATGGCTGCCACAGGAATGAAAGGGTAGGTCAGCAGTTGTGTGCAGATTGTGTTGGGGTGCGGGTTTTAGTGTTTTGTTCTGACCCATAAAAATTAAGTTTTGATCACACTACCCCAAAACCTTGAGATGTGCACATTGAGGATTGTAACCCAATATAGTCTATGGGAAAAAATGGCCCACAATTCAGTTATAAAGTGGTAATGCTTCCGCGGATTCCTAGATAGCATACTTTTCTTAGGAGTATCGTTCCGTCTGTACCAATTTCGTCTCAGCTTAAACTGTTAAAGGAGACAGTCCCAAAAACGTGGGGGGAATATGCACATTGCAGTACTGATTAGGTTGACCCTCACTGCTGCATTAGTTATGGGGGGGGGGGGGACAAAAAGCACTAGGAAAACTGGACATAACTAACTAAATGAATGGACTATTCATTTTTGTTAGTTTGCCGTGTGAATGTAGCCTTATATTAAACTGTACTAAAAAAAAAAAAAAAAAAAAGTGTCCCTTTTTGTACAATCCATTACTTAAATCCTGTTCTATTTAACTATCACTTGCAATATCACAAAATGTAGAACACATTATCACTTCAATCCATTTACAGGAGTGGGCAGAGTCACAGATTAGCAAATCAGGAAAGGCCACCAGACCCCAGCCAGCAAATAAGAAGTAGACACCACGACTGGACACACCCAATTTTACAACATACAACACTGAGCTGGGATAAATTTAATTTTATATGTTTAAAGTTTGACTTGACAATCCCTATGAAAAGGAAGTAATCCAAATCAAATAAAAACAAAAGCAAATAGAACACTGCAGCCAATAAGACATAATCCTGCCCAATTACAACTGTAACTCCTTGTTAACTGCAAAGGCAACATTATTGGCAATTACAGATAGAAACAAGGAAAATCCTGCTATTATACCTCTAACATCTCAAGGAATAAATCAACATTGTGGCAACGCAAATAACACCCCCCTCGCTTTACAGGTGGATAGTTAAGGCTATTCACCGATAGCCTAAAGCTACATAACCACAGAAAGTTTATAGGTGCAAAATCTCCAGAAACATTAACTGCTTAAATGTTCCTTCACTTTCCATCATCATTAATAAAATAAACCTTGTATTGCGATTACCTACTCACATTCAGGGCAAATATGTTTAGCTGCTTTTATTTAATTTGCAGCTCCAGAAAACAACCTGAAATTGTATTTTCACCACCTGGAAGTAACAATGAATTAAAGAAACCAGAAACAAAATGCATATTTTAGCAATAATTACTGGGTTACAAATCATACTACAGCAAATGTAATTTATCTAGATCAAAAAACTGGTGTCCACACCAATGCAGTACTGTAAATCAATTAATAGCTTGTTCTTAACTACCAATCACACAGCCAATAACTCAACAGAGCCCAGTGTGGTGCCTGTACTAAATCTCAGCACCTGCCTACCTGTATTACAACTTTAGTAAGTCATTCCCCATGCCAACAGGAACTAGAAATAAACCAGGTTCTATGTGTTGTGCAATGTAGATTAAGCTTACCTAAAGAGCAGTTATTGGTAGTGTGCAGGTACCATCTATATATTAATACTGCCCAGGTGGGCTACATTTCAACCAGAGCTGCACTGCATCTAAAGTTGTATCTAGCCATGTCCACAGGACAATGACCCAACTGGAACTAGGACAGACACAGAAGAACTGGCCCCACACACCTTCCAATCTGAGTGTACATGGTCCATTCAAAACTTACCCCAGTACCCGAATAGATTGGCACAGATTCCCTAGACAGGCCCCCACTTGCAGTTAAGATCGTACGATCAGATTGAAAGGTGTGTGGTAGTAAAGATCTCTACTGCATCACTTCTTACGGAACAAAAAGAAAGATTACGCAGTCAGTCCCAAACTACCCGCCCGGGGAAAACAACCTGGCTTGCTGGGGCCGTGACTCGCTCATAACAACCAGGGGGCGAAGAACTCCACCAGCAGGATGCTGTGCTGCCGGGTAATAGATTCGAAGTTAATCATCCGTGAGCTCTAGGACATTCCGAGGCCCAAGCGGGTAGTGGCAGCAGCCGAGCAGGAACAGGGCCCGATAACTGCGTGTCATAGTGGCTATATGTGCACAGCGCGGGGGAAGTCGCCTCTGTCCCTATCTACTGCAGGACTAAGACAGAGAGCCAGGAGGGAGTCGAGGGAAAAAACTAATCTCACTGCCGGAAGTAACCACTGCCGGACCCGGAGCCCCGCAGTGTGGCAGCTGTTTATTGGTTGCAGAAAATGTCGTCACCAAAAGAGGCGGTGGCACATTGGTGGGCGGGCAGGGCCGGACTCATAGAAACCGGCAGAACTGGGGGGTATATTGATTGAAAGTGAAATTAGCCCATCAGGAGGTTGTATGCAAACCAAGTACTTAGCAGCCAATCCGGTGGTTTTGTGTTTTTTTTTTTTGCTAGGCCAAGTGAATTGTATGGCCAAGTTGAATTTTTTTTTTTGCTAGGCCAAGTTGAAATTCAGTAAAGGGAGATGTGGTGAAAGTCTTGAGGTGAGGAATAAGATGTGAAACATGTATCTAATGCAATTACCAAGAGTGAATTCTACTTACTACTGTACTGAACATTTACCAGGGCAAGCCCATAGTCAATGCAATTATCTGGCAATCAGCTGCACCCATGATCTAATTGTATTCTTAGGCTGCAGATACAACAGACATGTTCAATGAGCTATCACAGTTGGCCAAGCATCCGTAGCATATTCCCTTTAAACCAGACACAGGAAATCTACATGCAGACAGGCTAAGTACCAGCTCATTACTGCATGCAGCATTGCTACACTTAAGGGCAAGTCTGTCCCTCATTGTATATAGGTAAATCACCCCCAAACGGTTGGCCGTGGGACTGAATATTTACCATATGTTGATGGTGGAGGTATATAAAATATTTATTACAGAACAAATGGATGTTTTAATTCAATCTATAGCGAAATAAGGGGGCTCATATCCTGTTTATGGGCATCTCAGTGGTGTTTCAGCCTTCATGTCTGTGTCTCCATCTCACTTGAAGAAATGATACAATGCACATTCCTGGGCCATATATCATATCTGTGCTAGTGCAAACAGTAAAAACTATGGGTTTTTAGTTACAATTTTATGCATAAAAGTAAAAGCCTTCCAACCACGTCAAGTCTGCATCTCACTTCTAACTTTAAAGCCAAATGACCTGGTAGTTTAAATCATAGACACAAATCTGTACAACATGACTTATTAATTTGGCTTGAAGAGCCAAATACCTGTTCTATTCCTATTTTCCTTCTTCCTCCGTTTTATTCTTCGCTTTTTTGGACTGTATCTCTCACCAGTTTTGAGCTATGAGACATGAATTGGTACAGCGTGCGGGGCATATAGGAGAATGTGTATTATCTACTAAGGAATCCGTGGAGCGTACGGTGTTACTGCAAATGTCAGATTTCCCATAGACTATGGTAACAATCTTAAATATGGATATTTCAAGGTTTAGGGGTCATGAGACCAAAACAGTTGTTTCTCATTGCCATAACACAAATCTGATACTCCCATCCCCCACGCAAACACGATACACCCACCTACTGACCTACCTTTCCATTCCATGGAAGACATACTTAAAGGGTAACTATAGTCAAACCTAATTTGATCAATCATGAATTAAAGTTATATAGTCATAAATGCAAAAACACATACCCCCAACCTCTCACAGGTACACACCTACTGACCTTCCCAATCATTCCTGTGGCAGCCATACTAAGTATGTGAAGGGCTGCTCTGAGCAAGCCAAAAACCTCTGAGAGGACAGTTCAGAGGTGGAAACAAATTTCACTGGTGCCAGGCTCCTGGTGGACACTACATTGGACCTATACACTACAGTGGGCCAGTAGTGGGTTAAATTAGTTTTGGGGGTGGACATGCTTTAAAGTGCTAGTCTATATATTTCTCAGTATTCCCCAACCACAACAGTGCAGCCATGTGCAAAGTGCATAGTACCGTGCTCATTTTAATATTATTATCACTCATGTCTACTATATTACATATTTTAATAAAAATGTACCAGTACTGACACCACCAGGAGCACCCGGAAACCCCCTACCGGGCACACAAACGGGAAAGAAGACCCAAAATCACTGTTGAAATCACGGCAGTGACTCCGGTACTTCACCCTTACAACAATATAATAGATGCGACCTGTGTACACTGTAACGAAAAAATAAAATACAATTTAACTATCTATAAAAGGCAAAGCCCTCACTTCACTCATTAACTCATCACTAATTCTCCAACTTGCCGTGGAGGCAGACGCTTAAATTTGGCAGGCTCATTCATTGCACCTTAATACAAAAGTTAAGCAGGTTTTGTTTCGAAATTCCACCTGTAACGGTGAGTATCTGACATTGCACACTTATGGTTACCTAGCTTACAGCTATACAATCTATATGGTTGGGTCCGATTTCAACCAATATTACTAATAAAAGGCAAAGCCCACTCACTCACTCACTCACTCATCACTAATTCCTCCACTTGCCGTGGAGGCAGACGGCTTAAATTTGGCAGGCTCATTCATTGCACCTTACTTACAAAAGTTTAAAGCAGTTTTCGTTTCGAAATTCCACCTGTAACGGTGAGTATCTGACATTGCACAGACTTATGGTTATCTAGCTTCAAGCTATACAAATCTATATGGTTGGTCCGATTTCAACCCAAATTTTTGTATGCATATACTCCTTTACCAGTAAAAGGTTAATGAAATATTTTTTTTAGGGTGGGGGTGAATGGGGGGGGGAATAGAATTTTGAACCCTGCACACTAACGCTGGACCGATTTTATACCAAAATTCAGGCTGTGTGCGGGGACTGGCTGAGGTGTAAGGGGAAGGGTTTGGAGGGTTGGCACAGAGAGAATAGTGGGGGGTATTGGGGGCGGACGGGGAGGTAATAAAAGGCAAAGCCCTCACTCACTCATCACTAATTCTCCAACTTGCGCGTGGAGGCAGACGGCTTAAATTTGGCAGGCTCATTCATTGCACTTTACTTACAGAAGTTAAGCAGTTTTCGTTCGAAATTCCACCTAACGGTGAGTATCTGACATTGCACAGACTTATGGTCCTAGCTTACAAGCATATACACTCTATATGGTTGGTCCGATTTCCACCAAATTTGATGCATATACTCCTTTACCAGTAACAGGTTAACAAAATATTTTTTTTAGGGTGGGGGTGAATGGGGGGGGGGGGGAATAGAATTTTGAACTCCTGCACACTAACGGCTAGACCGATTTTTACCAAAAATTTCAGGGTGTGTGCGGGACTGGCTGAGGTGTAAGGGGAAGGGTTTGGAGGGTGGACAGAGAGGAATAGTGGGGGTATTGGGGGCGACGGAGGGGTGGTGGGGGTTATTTCACCAAAATTTTCGTAGTTGAATAAAAAATATAATATTAAGTTAATGAGTGTTGCATTATCGTAAAGCTTATTGAATTGTCTTTCTTTAATATATCAAGTGCCGAGTGATTACAGCAATCTTGATACATTATTGCTTTCTTACTAAAAAACGTTATTTCAATACATCTCCGCTGCGAAGCGCGGGTATTATGCTAGTTCTCAATAAAATACAAAATAATAACATCATATATACAGCTGCCAGCTGCAACAATACCTATACCTGTAAAATCCAATAAAATATCTGTAATGAAGCCTCTAATATAGACAATATCCTAATGTATATAGAGTCCTATGAACCAAAGCGCTAAATAGAGCAGAAAAAAGCAGTCACTGAAATATATAATTAATTAAGAACGGCAAATGTACTTCATATTTGAGCAATCCTGATTGTATAAGAAGAGGTTACTCCTTATTGTTCCTTTGAGGTCCGTCTGTAGTATTTAGACATAGAGTAAGTGGCACACATAAATTTAAGGGGTGGTGTAGTCAGTAGAGGAATATTTTATACGTCACCGCTCTTCACTAGATTCTGTTCCCAGTACTCATAGCCTCCAATCCCCCGGACAGCATGTATTTGAAGTGTCCGTGGCCTTTTCTGCACTTGGGATTCTTAATGGATCCTGGTAGGTAATATATGCGTATACCATCGACGCTGAAAACTCGTGGCGGTGTGTTGTTCAAATTCCTCTTGCTTGTGCTACCCCAATTAACACCAACTGACCTACCCTTCATTCATGTTCCAGCTATATTTAAAGGGTAAGTAAAAACATCAATGTCCTCATCATTGCAATTTTTGAGTTTTAAAATCTGCAACACAAACACACATATTCCCTTCCAAAATGCGGCCTTTCAAGCCAAATTCAAAGTTAACTTAAACTTTCCCTTTCTAGTTATATACAGATTCTTCAGATATACAGATCAAGAATATCTGAGGATTCTTTGGGCATTAATATTCGTGGAACTATGTAATCTGGTTTCAAATAGAAATGTTTCTATTTCCCATAGTTTCCATTTTCTGGAAGAAATATAGAGAACTAGCGTTAAACATCATTAATGACCATCCTTTCTTTGATGTAAGTTTCAGGTCCATGCGATTGGTTTGGGCCCAGGCACTCCTGTGGCAGCTTGCCAGTATAGTAGTAGGTGTCCGTTCTCTACCTCTGGACTCCAAGCTATGCACGAGCAATAAGGTTATAAAACGCACACTACTTTCTCAGAATGTTCTGAGAATGTTTGAAATCACATATAGTTTATGTGATTTCAAATAAACAAACATTCTGAAAAGTAGTGTGCGCTTCTATAACCTTATTGCTCGTGCTAAAGTTTGTATTTCTGTTTATTATTTTAGATGGGATCCATTAACGCAGGGGTCTGTTAATCAACTAGTAAGAATGATACATAGAGAATTGGGTTTGTATTTAGTTCTGATCCATTATTTATGTGAACTAATCAGTTACGTTTATTTTTTTTTCTATCTCTCTGAAGTTTATAGAGCCCAACACAGACACTACAAGGGCAACATAACAGCACTACCCTGCATTGTGTACCTCCACCTACTCTAGATCTACCCCAAAGACAATGATGTAAGTGAAAACCTAGGAACATTAATCAGCCTATTTAGTTATGGATCAATCATATCCAGATCTGAATGGGAAAGGGAATTGGTAAAGGGTGGACTGGGCCGTAGGCAGAGTGACTTATCAAATGAATGATGCAGGCTGCACTGATTTTAAGCAGGTGTCTAGTTTTAATTGACTAAATTATCAGGTCGGTGGCAGGGGTGTTTCTATTGTATCTGGTACCCGAGGGAAACCTTTAAAAGATAAGTTTAAATACTGGGCAAAAACATTTCTTAACAACCCTCCTAAACAAAATACAAACTATCACCACTCCATTTAAAATAATCGGAGGAGATTTCAACATTGCATGTCGCACACTATGGACAGACTTAGATAACAAATACCTCTCCAGCTCACGGGGCAGCTGGTCTTTCCCGAACATTTTGATCCACCATCAGACGACATGACCTATATGATACCTAGAGAATTAGCAATCCCACAGCCAAAGCCTACACATTTAACCATTTTACTCCCCCACCTACCTCATAAAAACCATACCAAATTGTCTATATTACCACACATATAGGACTTATAACTCTGGACACACTCATATCATTCTCCAACTTGGTCAGATCACGGACCAGTCCCATAAGATTTCAAACTAACAAAACAAATCCCCAAACACTATCAATGGAGATCACAAAAATAACCTCAAACATCCCATACATAAGGAAAATATTCATAAAACAAAACATTCATTTAGACATTCTTTGATATCAATGAAGATCAGTCACATCACCTATAACATTATGGGAGCTCATAGGTGACCATTCGAGGACACTGTATACAATTAGCATCTAGGCTCAAAAAAGAACAAACTAAAAACTATAACGAAAATACCATTAACCTCTCCAAAGAGCAGACGACAATTAATGACAAACCATCCATATCCAAACGTCGAAAGTAATACATCTCCGAACTACAATTAAAGACTTCCATCTATCAAATGCAGACAAAAAACCCAATGTCTAATCTAAGAGGTATTTTACGAGAAAGGTAATAAAGCATCAAACTCAATTAGCAAACCTACTTAGAGATCGCAGAACCACAGCCACCCCAGCCTCCATCAAGATGAAAAACAAGCCAATATTGACCCAAACCAAATAGCCAATAGATTGGAAATATATTACAAACCCTCTACAACTCCGTCTCCCTCCATAGAAAATATTACCCCTGAAGTTAAACTCGTAAGAAGAATATATAACAAAGTCGTATACCCATCTTAACACAACTTCAAATAGCTCTCTTTACAAACCTGTCTCTGAAACCGAACAAAAACATAATCAAAACCCTACCCCATGGAACACCCAGACGGTTCTCTAATACCTATTACAAAACCTGTCAAGAAATAATTATCCCTCACCTACTTCTTGTCTACAATGCCATAATGCAGGGAGAACCAGTCCCCTTGTCTTTCACTAACTCCCACTTGGTGTCATACCCAAACAGGGAAAAGACCCCTCCTTGTGCTCTAGCTACAGATCAATAGCACTTCTCGACTTCGACTTTAAAATTTTCACTAAACTCCTCGCAAACAGATTAGCCCCACTCCTTCCAGGGATACCACATGAAGATCAGGTAGGATTTATTTGTCACAGACAGCAGGTGACAATACCCGCAGAATCATAGATTTATAGAAATCCTTAATAAACAATCACAAGCAGCAATAATCCTAAGTCTTGATGCCGAAAAGCTTTCGATAGACTCAGTTGGCCATTTGTGTTTTCTACCTAGACCATCTGGGTCTAAAAGGAGAATTTAAGACAGCAATTACTAACCTCTACTGCACAGCCTCAGTCAAATTCCCTATGACCTCATCCCAGATGTTCACCATATCCAATGGTACAAGACGGGCTGCCCTCTATCCCCACTCCCACTGCTATATAAGACTCAACCTGGACATTAAGGGAATTGAGCTAAACAATCCACGTATCTTATTTCATTATTCACTGACAACATACTCCTTACAATAACTAACCCACCAATATCCTTACCAAATTCCCACAAAGTAACAGTATAAAGCGTATTATCTGGATACAAAATATCAAAACAAACTGAAGCCATGCCCATCAGCATATATCACTAACACTATCCCATCCACCCAAATATTCTCGTTTTCTTGGAAGAAAGACTTATTAAATATTAGGTGTACATATCACTCTTTTTCAACCCTATTCTCAGCTAACTATCCTCCACTCCTAAAAGCCAACAAAAAACTACTTAGCTCATGAAAAACCCTTACACTATATCGTGGTTCGGCAATATCAACAATCAAAATGTCCATTTTATCCAAATGGCTATACCTATTTGAAACCTACCTATCCAAATTCCAAGCAAATTCATTCAAAATCTCCACAAGAGATTCTGATTTTATCGGGCCCACAAGACCCATGACAGGTTGTTATGTCAGGCCAAACTCAAGGGGGACTGGCCGTCCCGAATATCCTAAAGGACAACTAAAGCCACAAGAACAACACTGAACCAGAAGGCAGAACACCTTGAATATAACCAGTATCTGTGTCTTACCTCTCATTTTGATATGGGAGCTGGGAAATTTACCTAAATAACATATGGTTTGAGCTTTACATGAACAGCATTCTAGAATCACACAATTGGGTCAACGACCATTATGTCTGCCCTGCTCGGTCCTTCGCTATGGCATAAACTTGTTACAGTTGGTCACACCCATTAATAATCTCTACCAATCCTTTACAGGACAGATAAAGCAAGGAAGCATGTGACTGAGGTCAGGAGGTGTGGTCTGACACTGCACATCCACACAGATACTTAATCAGTTCTTAACAGGCTTACATTTATTTTAACAATTTACTGAAGTCATATTATATAGCTTATTGGTATTTTAGGGGGGTTGTTTTCAGATTCTGGAGTATAAAAAATGGATTTAGTTCTCCTTTAAAGGGCATGTCCACCCCCAAAACTATAATCCCCCCCACTAATGGCCCCATCATGTAGTGTAGTTTAATACTTACCTCACATCCCAGCTCCATAAGTTCTCCTGTAGTCCCCCCCCAAAGTCCCAAAAACTGCCCACCGGAGGATAGCAGAGTCCATATAGGACTCTGCTCTTACCTGGCCTCCGGGAGAAGTTTGGCATGCGTACTGCAGCCCTTCTCCCCCTCCCTCTCCCTCCTCCCTCTCCCTCCCGTTTTGCTATCCCTCCCCCTAGCATAAAACCCCTGGGCCATGTAATAGAACAACTTCCCCCAGCCCCAACCGCATAAAAAATATTTTAGAAAGTGACCAGAACTGTACTTACCTTCCCCCGCTCCCGCATTTTGAGAGCCGGCAGCCGCATCCGTGATTGGCTGCCTCTCAGCCCAATCACGGACGCGGCTGCCGGTCCCGCCCCTGCTTGCAGTGTCTTGCAAGCAGAAGGCCGGGCCGGGCGTCGGAGGAGAGAGGGAAGGTAAGTGAAGAACTGGGGACTTTCTGAAATCATTTTATAGCAGTTGGGCTGGGGGAGGGTACTCTATCATATGGGAAAATTTCATATTAAGGGTGGACATGCCCTTTAAATACTATCAGGCAGCCCAAATTTGACATGCGGTTTATTGGTTCAATACTATTTCTGGAGCCCTCTGGGTACAAAAGATTGGACCTACCCCATACACCCAGCAAAAATCCTTTTAGAACCATTAGACTCAAAACTCAATACTAAAAAACTGGATCTACTGAACTCCATGCACACAACCAAAGCACTCTGGAGGCGAACTGGAAAGTCAGAGCCTAGTATCAGACATAACCCCTTAACCCCCATAGTCAGAAACCCAGAACTCTCCCCTAGATTAATTCTCTCCATATAAAGAATGGAAGAAAATTAAACTCACTACAATAGAAGACTTATTAGATCCCATAACTCGCACACTACACGACTTCACTACACTATCCTCCCAAAAAGCAGTCCCAAACAATATGTTCTACTCTTATTTACCAATCCACCACTACATATCATCTAAAATAAAAAGACAACCCCTACCTCCCAAAACCTCCTTTGATCATATAGCAAGAAAAGGCCCTCTACAAAAAAATTATTTCCCACAGTATTAAACTCTCCAACCACTACTTGATCAAGATGTCAAACACAAATATGACTCACTAGGAATCACTCCTGAATAAACCATAATTCCTGAACAATGGAAGACTATATGGGAACAGGCATCCAAATCGTCCAAATCACAGTTTATAAAGAAAATGCATACAAAATATTACACCCCCAGAAAAACTCCACAAAATCTTCCCAAACCAATCAACGGTGTTGGAGGGGGTGTGGTGAAAAAGGATCCCTCCTACACATAATGGGAATGCCCCTATATCACAAACCTTTGGACCCAAACCTCTAGATTAATCCAAATGTTGTTTTGATATAAAAAAACCATGACACCTATCCACTGGATTCTGGGACTCCCATTTAAGGGTCTTTCCAAATCTTCCACCAAATTATGTGTACATATTCAAGTAGCCACAAACGGCTGATCACCCAATTCTGGAAACGTCCACTACCCCCTACAGAAAACTTACTGCAATCCATAGCAAGCTAAGATCTATGGAAATTTAACAGCAAGGGTAAGGGACCAAATAGACAGATTTTCAAAGAAATGGGCTCCATGGGATGTATAATAATGTAATGGATAATGTCCTAATTAAAAAAAACAGCGCTTTCCCTTTGTTTAAAGTTCCATCCCTCAAATTTTTCTTTTCTCTCTTCTAAAATAACAACCTATATACCAGCGTGGTAGCCCACCACAGAAGTAATGCCTACAGAATATCTCACTGAACATTGCCAAATGTTTGTTATTGTTTTGTTAAACCGATATCTAAGAAAAAGGGAATATTAATACCTCAATATACTCCTTCACCCGCCCTCCCACTATACCCAGTGGTGTCCACTAAGAGTCAACTTAACCTGCCTCATTTATATGCGTTTTCTCAAACCGACACAGAGAATGGACTAAAACTATCACCCGAAAAATACCCCAGAAGAAACAATGGACAAGTTCACTCTAAATCCACACTGAAGTATCAATGAACAACAAATCCTAAAATGGAGTTTGAAATATAATCTACTCTAAATTCATGGTTACTAACTCTGTGGTAAAATTTAAAAACCCTACTGTAATTTGTTGTATATATATAATGTCTAAAATTTTCATAAAAAAAGTTATTAAAAAAGAGCCATTATAAGTCTGTATCATTAGTAGAGTGATATTGGTTGTATATATTCGCCGTTACAGAGAAAAACATATGTGGCTTCAAGTGACCCTCCACAACAACCAGAACCTCAGAAACTTCCCATTCATTAAAACCACTGTCTGATTTATTGATTACCAAACCACCTAACAGTAATGTAATAATGGCTCGTCATATGGTTTATTATAGGAAATAACCCTAAGAAAAAAATTGGGGAGACACGTATGCTTTCTTTTAAAAACACAAATCATTAACTAAACATTGTGAAATTGTTGTTGAGACTGTCAATAATTGTTCCCTTTGGTAATTTTTGTGAATTCTGGAATGAAGGCCACCAGTCCCCCTTTTTAGGGCTATTCCGTGGAAACCAAGTGGTACTGACAGATAAACATTTACAGATTCTAAAAATCCAATCTGTTCTCGTAATGGCGCCAGTCCAACTTTCTGAATCTGTAGTGAGGCTTAGTTTCCCTTGTAATCTGTGGACTACTAATCTGTGTTTAGTTGCGATTCCCCAGGGACTTTAACGGAGCTTGGAGAAGGCATATTTGTCACTGGTTATGGTTTTTTTGTTTTTAATTCTATGTGTTGTACTGTGTATCATTTTACATATTTTACCATTTATATAGAATGATAATGAACATGGAATATGGCATTTTTTCAGGAGTGATTTTTTTTTCCTCATTGGTACAGATTAGGTGATCAGTACTGACACAGACTTAGAATAAGCTATATTTTGATAAATCTCGGATTCAATATTCAATGGTAGCTTACTATAGCATGTACTAATTTTGGAATAAGCTATATTGTAAGTTACTATCAAACAGCTGATACAGTTTTATCCTCCAATAGAAAACCAGGGAAGACTGGGGGAAGGTTTTGTGAAATCCTGACATCAGAGAAGTCCTCTGACATCATGGAGACCCCCTTCCCGCTGCGCTCTGTATTGAATGAATGGTTGGCATTTCTCATATGCTCAATCTATTTAAGACGTTAAAACGCCAGTCCCCATATCGTATGAAAACCAAAGCCCGCCCCCCCCCATGTCAAGTGACAAGAAGGGCTCTGGTACTGTGCTTTCCGATCCCCAGTATTTGCTTTTGTGTGTGTGTGGGGGGGGGGGGTGCAAGTGCCCCTGTTAGCAGTCACTATTGATAAAATGCTACATGTACAGGAGAATTTTCTCAGGGGTATATTCTGATTGGGCGCTACACCGAAATGTGACAACACAAGCTAAATCCTGGCATAAGAAGTCAAGCCAGAACAGGCAAAATTAAATAGGTTGCTGTAAACTATGGTGTTACTACGTATGGGGCAATATGTTGTCACTTAGGGAGGCCAATAAGCTATGTTCCTATATGGAACCAGATAATTATGCTGTCATAATTAACCCTGATGTCAGTGAAATAATTTATCTAAGACAAATAAGCATAATTACTGAGAAAGTGTATTAACCTCTTAAAACTGCCATTAAATCAAGCCATATTTTTAATTTGGTGAGGTGGCAACATTTAAGGGGCATATCCACCCCCAAAACTAAAATTCAACCCACTGCTGCCCCCACCGTGTAGTGTTAAAAAATCCTTAGAAGTATGCAGGAAAACACAGCCGACTCCTTCCAAAGTTCCAATGTAGGATATAAAATCATCAACCGTTGTTCCAAACTTAATTCGCATAATTATGGCACGATAATTGTAGGGGAAACACGTCAAATCCCTGACGCGTTTCGTGACACTGACCTGTCACTTCATCAAGGAATGCACTGCACAGTCAGTAGTTGCCCCTGATATACAACCAAAAAAAAATCCACTTCCACCTGATACAATCATAGTTAACCCTGAGAGAATGAAGTCCAAGTATTATGGTAAGTTTGTAAAAAAACAGCACCTCCGGGAGTGAAGAGTGAATATACATATAGAACAAATATAAAACATGTATTATAAGATACTAAAAATGACATGCATAATGTTAAAACCAATATTTAGTATTCACTGAAACTGAGTAACCAATTACACTTATCACATTTAATAATTATTAAAGTATTTGAGATGTACTGATGTATGTGTTAAGCCATTTCAATATACTTCTTTCCTTTGGATTGGGCTGCTATGGATCTAATTATTCATGGACGGACCTCACTTGGGACAGATGGTAGCGTTCAGGTAGCGTTACTTTTTAATAATATACTTAAAAAATCCTTACCTTACTCCTCTGCTCCAAATGGTTGTCCGGCAATGCAGTCCAGGGTTGGGAGGGGGTGGCTACAGTAACAGAAAATGTTTTAGTTGGACATACCCTTTAAGTGTTTACCCTCGAGGGGTACTAACTCAATAGAACATATATACCTCTCAATGGACTAGGTATCATTGGGTTGACCCCTATTCTAATGGCAGCGGTAGCCTACAACCTGACCGGGCTCCATAGAAGTTTGAAGCCATGTCACGCTATAAAATATTTTCTTAAAACTCTTTCAGGGAGATTCATAAAAGTTCTTATCTTTAAAAATGGTGCTAACTTTGTCCCAACCAATCAGATCTTTTTAACCTTTGAAAGCTAACATCTGATTGGTTGGGGCATTTTTAACGATAAGAACCTTTATTGAATCTCCCTGTTTTGTTTTAAGCATTTTTTAAAACCAAAAAAGCTTAGGAAGCAGCATTTTTCTAACCATTTTTTTCCTAAAAAGCACACTCATCAGAGCATGTTAATAGTTCCTGCTAATTCCTATGAGAGGGATTCACAGTAGATGTCACATGTTATTGTAGCTTGTACCCCTGGGGACACACATAGCACTACACACCACCTGACCCTAGCCTTAGGGCTCATCAGTACACATTTCTGGATTTTTAATTGCAGTAGGAAAGACAGGTACAATGGATAAGAGTTGCTAAATAAAAGTTACAACCTTATGGCTACTTTCACAAAAAGATGCGGTTACTAAGAAGAACTAGATGTTTACAAAACAACATTTTTGATCAAATTTTGTTCTTTGACTATAGTTACCCTTTAAGTATGGCTGCAACGGAAATGGAAGGGTAGGTAAGTAGGTGTGTGTACCGGGGTCTGGTTGAGGGTATGTCTTTTTTGTGTATACAACCATAAACTAACTTTTATTGAGGATAGTTTTTTTGACTTTATTTACCCTTTAAGTAAGCCTGCCACAGGAATGGAAGGGCAGGTCAGTAGGTGTGTGTACCTGTGTGAGGTTGGGGGGGGGGGGTGTTTTTACTTATTGATGATTGATCAAAATTAGTTTTTTGACTATAGTTACACTTTATGTATGGGAATGGAAAGGTAGGTCAGTAGGTGGGTGTACCTGTGTCTATGTGGGGGATTGGGGGGTATCAGCATTTGTGTTTATGACCATGAAACAAACTGTTTTGATCTCATGACCCACAAACCTCGAAATATCCACATTGAGGATTGTTACCATTATAGTCTATCTATGTCTGTCTGCTTCTTGTCTATCTCTCTGTGTCTCTCTATCTAACTCTTTCTACTATCTATCTATCTATCTATCTATCTACTATCTATCTATCTATCTATCTATCTACTCTGGTATCTATCTATCTATCTATCTAACTCTGCTATCTATCTATCTATCTATCTATCTATCTATCTACATCTATCTATCTATCTATCTATCTATCTATCTATCTACTATCTATCTATCTATCTATCTAACTCTGCTATTTATCTATATATCTATCTATCTCTGCTATCTATCTAACTCTGCTTTCTATCTATCTATTTAACTCTGTTACTGTGCTATCTATCTATCTATCTATATCTATCTCTGCTATCTATCTAACTCTGCTATCTATCTATCTATCTATCTACTATCTATCTATCTATCTATCTATCTTATCTACTCTGATATCTATCTATCTACTATCTTCTCTGATATCTATCTTCTATCTATCTCTACTTCTATCACTATCTCTGCTATCTATCTATCTCTGCTATCTATCTATCCATCTCTGCTATCTATCTATCTATCTCTGTATCTATCTCTCTATATCCATCTCTGCTATCTATCTATCTATCTATCTATCTCACCTCTGCTAGCTATCTATTTCTGCTCACCTATCTATCTATCTCTGCTACCTATCTATCTATCTCTGCTACCTTCTATCATCTCTGCTATCTACTCTGCTATCTTCTATCTATTATCTCTGATATCTATCTAATCTATCTATCTATCATCTATCTCTGATATCTATCTATCTCTGATATCTATCCATCCATCTATCTATCCATCTATCTGTTTCTGATATCTATCTATCTATTCTATCTATCTATCTATCTATCTATCTTATCTATATCTATCTCTGATCTCTATCTATCTCTATCTATTCTATATCTACTATCATCTATCTTCTATCTTGATTCTATCTTCTATCTATCTATCTCTGATATCTATCTAATCTATCTATCTATCTGTCTGTCTGTCTATCTCTGCTATTTATCTAATCTATCTCTGATATCTATCTATCTCTCGCTATCTATCCATCTATCTATCTATCTATCTATCTGTGTATCTCTGCTCCCTATCTATCTATCTGTCTGTCTGTGTTTCTCTCTGCTACCTATCTCTGCTATCTACTATCTATCTATCTATCTCTGATATCTATCTATCTATCTGTCTGTCTGTCTATCTCTGCTATCTATCTATCTATCTATCTATCTATCTATCTATCTATCTATCTATCTATCTATCTATCTATCTATCTATCTCTCTGATCTTATCTATCTATCTATCTATCTATCTATCTATCTATCTAGCTAATCAATCTCTAATTATCTATCTATCTATCTATCTCTATCTATCTATCTATCTATCTATCTATCTATCTATCTGCTATCCTCTCTGTCTGTCTGTCTATCTCTGCTATCTATCTATCTATATATATATATCTATCTATCTCCTCTGCTATCTATCTATCTATCTATTTAATGGGATTTTTGGTACAGCGTTGTTACCTGCTGTGCAGTCACAGGTCAGGGATAGAAACCAAGTTGATTCCCAAGGCATGCCAATTGCCTGCTGTTAAACAGAAGCGAGTTGGAAATCCCTCAGTCCCTCCTCCTTCCTGCACTGCACTCTACATCGGCTCCAACTGATGTGACCCCCCACAATGTGATCGTGGAGGGACCCCTGCCGGAGGGATTGTAAATCGTGAGTCGAATTAGCTGTGTTAGGGATGTCATGAAGGAGGATTCAGTATGTTCTCTCTCTCTCCCTCTGTCTGCACACTCTCCACTGGCAGGAGTTTAAATCTCCCGCTCTCCCTGCTGTACACGCTGTGCACTGGTAGGAGGGCAGTCAGCGCACATTAGCAGGTTCGGGGCACTTGCGCTATCAAAGCGCTAGCAGGAGATTCGGGGCACTTAGCAAACATAGATACGCCACTGGTGTAAGCGCCAACCAGGTTTCCAATAAAAGAAAAAAAAAAGCAGAACCTGTCTGTGGCTGGCTCTCTGGTTTTTGCATTATAGCTTGTAAATGCTTTAAAAACCTTTAAATAGGTATGGCTTTTCGAAAGCTACCATAGAAACATGGACAATACCCAGAAGTCGATGTTCCTTAATTTAGGGTTACAATAGTATTTTCTTAAGGAAGGCATTAAAAAACGCAAAAACACTGCTACAATTATTTAAAATAAGTTATCTATCTATCTATCTCTGATTATCTATCTATCTATCTATCTATCTATCTATCTATCTATCTATCTATCTATCTCTGCTATCTGTCTGTCTGTCTATCTCTGCTATCTATCTATCTATATATATATATCTATCTATCTCTCTCTGCTATCTATCTATCTATCTATTTAATGTGATTTTTGGTACAGCGTTGTTACCTGCTGTGCAGTCACAGGTCAGGGATAGAAAACCAAGTTGGATTCCCAAGGCATGCCAATTGCCTGCTGTTAAACAGAAGCGAGTTGGAAATTCCTCAGTCCCTCCTCCTTCCTGCACTGCACTCTACATCGGCTACAACTGATGTGACCCCCCACAATGTGATCGTGGAGGGACCCTGCCAGGGAGGGATTGTAAATCGTGAGTCGAATTAGCTGTGTTAGGGATGTCATGAAGGAGGATTCAGTATGTTCTCTCTCTCCCTCTGTCTGCCACACTCTCCACTGGCAGGAGTTTAAATCTCCCGCTCTCCCTGCTGTACACGCTGTGCACTGGTAGGAGGGCAGTCAGCGCACATTAGCAGGTTCGGGGCACTTGCGCTATCAAAGCGCTAGCAGGAGATTCGGGGCACTTAGCAAACATAGATACGCCACTGGTGTAAGCGCCAACCAGGTTTCCAATAAAAGAAAAAAAAAAGCAGAAACCTGTCTGTGGCTGGCTCTCTGGTTTTGCATTTAGCTTGTAGAATGCTTTAAAAACCTTTTAATAGGTATGGCTTTTCGAAGAGCTACCATAGAAACATGGACAATACCCAGAAGTCGATGTTCCTTAATTATAGGGTTACAATAGTATTTTCTTATAGGAAGGCATTAAAAAACGCAATAAACACTGCTACAATTATTTAAAATAAGTCTTACTGCACATATTTTTATTAGGTGTCCTCTGATGTTAATTGATCTGGCAGCCCAACCTCTATGTGTATAAAACAAAGCACAATCAGCTAGTAAATACACTTTAACAGTACATTCAGTAATAAGCAGCACAGTATGTTACACACACCAAAGGCTGGTACTGGTCTAGAGATTAACAACAGTCGGGTATTTACATTGAATACCTTCCAATATTTATTTTTATTTAAGGGAAAAGGGGAACTAAAGGGTTAAAATCAATCCCCCACAAAAAAAGACAAAAAATATATTGTTGGCCCTGTTAACTGGCATGACTTCACTTGTCTATCATTACAGTAGATCATAGTCTTCATATAAACAAATAATAATATCCTGCAATGAGAAAAGGATAGTGCTTTCCTCTGTTTTGCATTAGTTCATCCAGCATTTCCAAATATTTTGCAGCTAAAATAATATTGCATGCAATAAAATGCCGGCAAAATGCAACCTAGCCTTATTAGTTTTTTGAGTTGTCCAAATATTCAGGAACTAACCCAAAAATTCTCAGGAAACCATATCATTTATTTTAACATAGGAAGGTTGAATATACTTTGAGAGGATTTATTTCTAGGGCACCTGTAATATTCCAACACTGAGAGAAAATAATATAAAGTGATGGGCACAGATATAATTAGAGTTTAAATAACCACAATATCTAAACAGGGTTTCAACTCATTCAGATCACATGTAACATTCTCCAAGGCTTCCACAGTTTTCGTAATGTACGATCAAAGATATAAATGTACGGCGCGATCGTATGTTTGTGCAATACCATACGGTAGTAAAAAAACGCAATATATTGAATGGGCGTTTATAAATCTTCAATGCGTTCACGACTGAAATTGTCAATTTACAGCAAATGTCATATGTATTTACACCATGATCGTTACACCATGATTTACAATCGCAGCAATGCTCAGGTGATTACCTCTTGATGTTTAGGGCTAGGTCCCACTACTGCGTGCAATTTGCGCTCCGTTCATGCTTCCTGTTCGCATTGCCAGTGTAATGCTACCAGATAGTTCCCACTGTGTGTGCTGCAGTCCAGTCCGTTATTGGGTTGCATGCATGCACAACTTTTCAAGCGGATCGCATGCGTGCCAATAACATGATATGGCCCGGAACACATTGCATGCGCCTCTGTGCGTGATAGTGGGACCTAGCCCTTACTGCATGTTTCAGACTCTCTGGTACTTCCACAAGTAAAGCCCCTGGATCTATGCCTCCCACCTTTTAAATTTATCTTTCACATTGCCCCTTTAATAGCCATTAATAAATAGTCTGGGTACAGAAAACCTAAGGATCCTTTTAAGAAAACAAAAGGCCTTGTTCACCAATGTGAAAAAATAAACATCAAACTTTATTACACCTTTACATAAACATATATCATCTAAAACCACCTAAAATGAACTCTAGAAGTCACCCCCTGCTGCAGAGTCCCATCCTATGGTGCAGCGCCAGATAAGTATCCAGCATATTCCAAACTCAAAGTTGTTCCAAAAGGTATGCAGACATCCCACCCTGGCAATTTGTGCTTCCGGGCAGGGTAGGAGAGGGGGCGTGTTGATGCCCCCTCTCCTCTGGGCATTACGGGGCGTGGGTGGTCTGGGGACATGGCCGCAAAAAAGGGGGTGTAACGGGGAGATTTAGAAATCCTCTCCGTTGAGAGAGACCACCCCAATTCGCGGGAGACTCCTGGAGGATCCGGTAGGGGTGGGATACCTGGGTGTGCAAATATAAAGAATTACTATTCAAGAAAGCAGGGATATAATAAATACCGGTAAACTCTCCAGAATATCAACACTGCTCCAGTGCTGCATATTAGGCGGACAATGTATAAAGAACAGTTCACCTAAAGATAATCTTAGGCCTCGGCGGCATGCCTCCCAACATTCCAGCTTCTGATCCCATCCACATTTCTTAAATAACACACAAATTTTTCCTAGGCCTCACCCATTCTTAACATTTTTAATAGCAATGTAATTCTTTTATTAATATACCCCCACGTCGTGCTGCCAAAATCCACCTCCAGAAAGCACAGTCACTCTCCCCTGTGAATGCTTCAGCAGGTAGTGTATGGAGACCCCCATCAGTAATTCTCCCTGTATACATGTATGGGTGGCACCCCAAAAAGCTAAGAGTGTGTAATTTAAAAAAATATCTAATCTTTATAAGTCAGCAAGTCATACAGTATCCTGCAGAGTTGTTGCTCATAGCATAGACAAATGTTTGTTTATAATAGAGGCTCCTATTGCTTAATGCTGTTAAGGTGCATTATCACTTCTGTAAATGTACTCAGAGCTTTGATGGTTAATATTATTTTCACCAGAAACATCCCCAAAGGCTTTGCATTCTTTTGTGCAATTTTCTATTGCCTTTTTTTCTCATCCTGGAAAATTTTTTGGTACATTTTTTGCCCATCTATTGCTTCATGGAATATTATCCTCAAACTTGGCTGCACTGGACATATATATGCCCCTGAGAACATTTTTGCCTTTCCTGTTGCTACCCTTATGGGACTCCTTTCTGTCAGTGCTGCCCCATTCAATTCAAATGCACACTATTATAAACACTGTAGATGAAAACCTTGTGCTGGACTTTAGGAGCAGGATATACATGTAACAAGATTAAACTGTTCCTCCTGAATATAATTAAAAATTGAAACTCACAGAGCTTGTTAAATATATCTTATATTTACTGTATTCTACTTATAGTATTTTGTTACATAGTCTCCTAAATGTCCTCTGGTTCAGAACTCAAATGCCTTAATAATACATCTCTATAACATCTAACCAAAATCTAGATTTCAAACAATAAGTATAAATGCTGGTGGAGTAAAATGCAAGAATATATATTTTGTAAGACAGCGCCCCCTAGGAACCACATATATAGGTAAGTATTTTATTTTGTTAATTTATTTTGTTCTGAATGCATTTTAGATCTGCTAACCACCAAAATGTAGAGGAAAGCTTTTTATTTTGTATTTCATTGAAAAAATAGCAGGCAAATCATTGCAGTATATAAAACTATAGCAAGTTAAGTGTATTGCAACACCACTTAGTATATTGGTTTTAATAACATTTTATTATACCTTGTGCAAAGCCCTCAAGGACATGTTAATGAAATGAAAGAAGTGATTATCCATCTAACTGAGCAAACAACACAGAGGATTACTAATTCCAAAAATGTTCTTTTGTGCTCAAAACCTTTATGTAAAGGAGGTAAGATGTAAACCTGTTTCATTATGCAAGGTTGTAAGTCTATATGTTGTATTCAGTTAGAACGAATGGACTTAAAAGTTTTAGCACTTGAAGACGTTTCGCTAGTCTTTTCGATTCAGAAGGACTTGTACAAGAATCTGTTGGCAATATAAGTACCCTTGAAAGTCACAATTCATATGACAGCCAGGTGTTAGGGACCTTCTGAATACAAGGTGTGGATGCATTGAGGGGTGTTAACAAAACTGCAGAGAGTAAGGTGTCAAAACACATTGTACATGGAAAACAGTTGGTCGAACCCCCCCCCCCCTCTATTCAGGATTGGTTTATTCATTTTCACATAAAAGGCCTCCTTTAGAAACCTGTACTGAGCACTTACTGAGCCTGGGCATGTTCAGAAGAGGCAGATAAGGAATTAACATTCAGTCATTGGCTCTGATGTCAACTGTCAAATCCATAACTGACAGTTGCTAACTGGAAGAACCAGGAAGCAGAAACAGGACATTGTGCAGGATTTCAGGTTAGACTTATATATTTCAGATTTCAAACTATTACTGTTTAGGGTTTTGGGGCGTATTTACCTGTATGTAAGTTTTCATTTTGGGGCTGGACTTGCCCTTTAATAAATCAAGAAACAAAACTAGGAACTTAATGACAAAATAATACTGACATAAGTATATTAAATATGCTCAAATGGGAATTGGGTATCGCCAGTGGTTAAAACCAATTTTTGCTATTCACTGAATGTTTTATTAAAGAATGGGAGGTAAGACACAGCTCCTTTACCTCCCGTTCTTCAATAAAAGTGAACAGCTGAAAGTGGTTTTAACCCTTTAATATGCATCAAAATCCTTTGTGATATAAAAAATACTTACTGTATACCACTGTCGTGCTCTCCAGCTCCTTCCCCAGTCTGCCCTCCCCTTTAACAATATATGCTTGCCAATTTCAGGGATGTCAGTGTTTGACTGGGAGAAAAGCTAGAGAGCAATGATTTACTGAACCACTCGTCAGTAGAGATGGACTAGAACTCGAACGAATTCGGACTTTTCGAACTATCCTGGAACCGGATTTTTGATATTTTCCGGACTTTCAATAATTATTGAATGTTCGACGAAATCGAATATGCGAGTAAAATGCCTATTATACCTATATGCGAGCATCGAATCCGCCAGTAAAATGTCCATTAAAACCTATACGCAAGCATCAAATCCGTGAGTAAAATGTCCAAGATACCTAGACGCGAGCATCGAATCCGCGAGTAAAATGTCAATTAAAACCTATACGCGAGCATCGAATCTGTGAGTAAAATGTCAAAGATACCTAGGCGCGAGCATCGAATCCGCGAGTAAAATGTCCATTAAAACCTATTCACGAGCATCGAATCCGTGAGTAAAATGTCCATGATATCTAGGCGCGAGCATCAGAGGCAGTGTTCATAGGGGGTTTGTAGAGAAGATTTCCTTGTGAGGAATGGAGGGCACGACCAGGAACGACTTTGGAAGTACCAAGAGAGAAGATAAGTAGGGAGGTGCAGTAGAGTGAAGGGATTTAAAGGTTATAAGAAGGGTATTGAATATGATTGATGGGAAGCCACCCTATGGACTACAGTATCGGAGTTGCTCCTCTTTCAGAGGAGAGTGAGATGATCATAGCTGCAGAGTTTAAGATAGACTAAGAAGGAGAGATATGGCAGGCCAGAAGTCCAAGTAGCAGAATGTTACAGTAATCAAGACAGGAGATTATAAGGGCATACATAATTATCTCATTTAAGGATGGCTCAATAAACCCTGGTCTGTTACTGGCCAGTTTTGCATTTAGCTGCCATTTTAACATTGTCTTAATAAAAACTAAAATTGTAGGTTCTTTAGTAATAATAAAGTGAGTAACAATGGCAGGAAGCATTTATAACAATTTATAACCTGGGTGGCAGCGTAAAGTGACTGGGCCGCGGATGTTTTGCCGCCCCGTTCCTTAATGTCTGCAAAAAACGTGGGTAGGCCACTTGCGGACCCTGGGTTGGGCACCACTGATTTATAAAGCAAGAAAACAGTAAGACAACTAGATGGCACTGCAGCTTTGTGGTTCATGATGAAAAACTGGAAGCAAAACATTTTAAAAGATCAGATGGTGAATCTGGATATTTGTACAGAGGTGGAAGCTGAGAAGGCTGTAGTTAAAGAACTCAACAACACCCCCCCCCCCCCTCCCTCTTGACGGGAAGAAAAATCCTTAATGACTCCAAATGTCAATTGGAAATATTCCTGGATCAACTGATACATCCTTTATTTATCAATAACCGTAACATTCCTTTAAACTAAACTTCTTTTCTTCCAGTCTAAAGGGATGTCTGTGTGTCCTCTGACATGTTCTATTGGTAAAAAATGCCCCATATAGCTTATTGTATGGCCCTTTACACAGTAATCATATCTCCATGCAAGCGCCTTTGGTCTAGTGTGCATAATTGTAACTTATCCAATCTGTCTTCATATTCAAGCTCCCCCAATCCCCTTATTAATGTAGTTGCCCTTCTCTGAACCCTTTCCATTTCAAAGATGTCCTTTTTGTATACAGGATTTCTTCCCTTGAATCCATACCCCCTCCTTATATAAGACAATATCTTGCTGGTTCTAGCTGTTGCTGCCTGACACTGCTTGCTACATTTAAGCTTGTTATCCACCAAAACCCCAAGATCCATTTCCAACAGGGATGCACTTAACACAGAGCCATTTACATTATAAGCAGTACAAGAATTTTTAAGCCCAAAACCTTACATTTATCAACATTGAATCTCATCTGCCACTTTGCAGCCCAATGTGACAATCTATCTATATCCACCTTCAATGATTGTACACCCTCTGAATCTTTTAATGGTTGACAAAGTTGTGTCGTCCGCAAATGGAGAACTTGTTGCCAATACAGACTTCTAAATCACTAATAAACAGATTACATAGAAGTGGCCCCAACACAGAAACCTGTGGCACCCCACTTAGCACTTAAGTCCATACCAATGAAGCCCCATTAACAACTCTATGCATCCTGTCCATCAATCAATCTTCTATCCATTTACAAATGTGCCCCCCTGCCCAGCCCACAGACCTTAGCTTAAACATAAGTTGCCTACGGTGGACTGTATCAAAGCCTAAAATATTCATACACATAATGTACATCCATATTAAAGTGCAACTAGAGACCAAAAATATAATACATACAAAAAATAGAATTCTAGTGCACAAACAATTCTAATTGCAATTTGGCTACCTCCATAAGGTTACTGCTACAAACAGCCTCCTAAACACTGGAAAAAAAACTAAAAGCAATTAGTTTAATAGGCTGGCCAAATTATTTTAAGCCCAGTCACCACGTCAAGGTTGCTTTCTTTAACTGGGTCCTAATCTACTGGTACTTGCCTTTTTGGCTACATGAGCTGACAGCTTCTCCTGTGTGGCCTGGATGCTTGAAGCTGACTCTAGTTTAAAGTACTTAGCTCAAACAAACACATGACCTAACTCTGGGTAAGTTACAATTTCCCAGAAGGCTTGGTCAAACTTTCAATGTAACACGCAATATATAGAAAATTGGGCTGTTGTACATCCATATTAAAGTGCAACTAGGATTTTGTAAATAATGCATTGTTTAATGGGGAGCCAGGTAGATGTGCGGCACAGAGGAGATATAATTTCCAGATTGTTAGAGAGCAAGACAATGCGTACGACAGAGTTAAGTATGGACTGAAGCGGAGAAAGATAGGAAGCAGGAAGATCAGAAAGCAGGAGGTTGCAATAGTCTAGGCGTGATAAGATGAGAACATGGATAAGCATAGCAGTAATCAGAGGAGAAAGGAAGCTACGGATTTTCGCAATGTTACGAAGAAAAAAGTGACAGGTTTTAGCAACATAGTTAATGTGATTGGAAAAGGAGAGAGCAGAATCAATAATAACCTCTAAGCAGGCATTGGTGCGCCATCCACGAGAAGAAAGCACGGAGACAGTCGGAGAAGCGTAATTGGACAAAGCGAGGGGGTGGAAAAACATATTTGCGTATCATCGGCGTACAGATGGTAGTTAAAAACAAATGAACTGAATACTTCTCCCAGGGAAATAGTATAGAGGGAGAACAGCAGGGGTCCAAGAACAGAGCCCTGCGGAACCCCAACATTAATAGGAACCGGTGAGGATGTTTTATTATCATATGACACAGAGTAGGTTCTGTTCGAGAGGTAGGATCGTAGCCATGATGCCGCTTCATTCCAGATGCCCAAGGAGTGAACAATTTGCATTAAGAGGGAATGATCATCCGTGTAAAAAGCAGAGGAGGTCGAGAGGGATGAGAATAGAAAAGAGACCTTTGGCATTGGCAGCCTGAAGGTCATTCACAACTTTGCACAGGGCCGTCTCCGTGGAGTGTGCAGGACGAAACTCTGATTGCAAGGGGCCAGAACGTTATTAGAATTAAGATAATTAGCCATACGGGAGAAGACGAGACGTTCCAGTAGCTTAAAGGCTATCGGTAGAAGAGAGACCGGGTGGTAGTTAGCAAGACAATAGGGGTCAAGGGAGGCTTTTTTGATTATGGGTTTCATGTGGGCATGTTTAAAGGGTTCTTCCCTGCAGAAGAAACCATGCAGATAGGTGGTACCCGCTTATCTCCTGAAGAGAAACTCCGCAGGCGATCCTCAGGACTGTTTATACTGTGCTGGTTCCAGTCTGCCTTGTAAAACCTGGAAACCGGGAGAGAATATTCTAGGCAAAGATCAATCCTTTCCTCAGAATCCTTCTCACCATTTTCTAGTTCCTGTATCCCTAAATTTGGTTTCTAATACCCTGTCTTTGAATGCCTTCTTAGAATCTGGAGCTGGCAATTCATTGATTGATCCCTTGTACAATAACATATTCCTACTCTTCCTTTAACTACTCCTTTCCAGGACCTTGACATTGACAACAGACCATTAACATCAGAATTTGTTACTCCAGTCACTACAGACTTATTCCTCCAAACTGGGGCGCTTCATAAGGAGAACATATCTTTCTTTGTCATTCACTGCCCCTCTACACCTATTATTCTTGGTCTTCTCTGGCTGCAACTCCATTTTCCCTCCATAGACTGGTCTTCGGGTGAAATTACAGCTTGGAGTTCTAAGTGCATTTCACTGTTTATCTTTACCCACTCTTCATTGCTCTACCCTCTCTTCTAAGAAAGACTCTCCCATTTCTTCTTGAAGCTTACCAAGATTTCAAAGATGTTTTTTGTAAAATATTTGCTGAAACCTTACCTATTCATCGTCCCTATGACTGCCCTGTTGATCTTCTTCCCGGAACCATGCCCCCTCGTGGACGTACTTACCCCTTGTCCCAACCAGAAACTGTAGCTATGAGAGAATATATCCAAGATAATCTTTCCCGGGGTTTTATTAGTCCTTCTTCCTTGCCTGCTGGGGCTAGATTCTTTTTTGGTATGTGTTGATTATAGAGGCCTGTATAAAATTACGATTAAGAATCGTTATCCTCTTCCTCTTATCACAGAATTATTTGACCAACTGAAAGGAGCCACCATTTTTTTTAAAACTTGACCTTAGAGGATCCTACAATTTGATCAGAATTTTTGAGGGTGATGAGTGGAAAACAGCCTTCAATACCTGTGACGGCCACTTTGAATATCTGGTCATGCCATTCAGATTGTGCAATGCCCCGGCAGTATTCCAGGAATTTGTAAATGACATATTCAGAGACTTGTTGGGCAACTTTGTTGTTGTCTACCTGGATGATTTTTTAATTTTTCACAGGACTTACCTACTCATCGTATTTATCTTCGTCAAGTTCTTTCCAGACTATGATTTAGACTTAATCATCTGTATGCCAAACTGGATAAATGCATCTTTGAAGTTTCTAAAGTACCATTTTAGGATACATCTTCTCTGCCAAAGGTTTCAAAATGGATTCCTCTAAAGTCTCTGCCATTCTTGATTGGTCCATACCTCCACTAAAGCCATTCAACGTTTCATTGATTTTGCCAATTACTATAGACAATTTATCAAGAACTTTTCTTCCATCATCATTTCTCCAATCTTAGATCTCATCCATAAAGGGGAAAAACCCAATGCATGGACTAAGGAAGCTCTGGAAGCCTTCGAAAGACTTTAAACCACATTTGCCTCTGCCCATTTTGGTCCACCCTGATCCTCAATTACCTTTTTTCATTGAGGTTGACGCCTCTGACATTGGTGCTGGAGCGGTTCTTTCCCAGAGACAAGGGTTAAAAGAAAAACTTCATCCATGTGCCTTCTTTTCTAAGAGATTCTCTCCTTGTGAACAAAAATGATATTGGCAATTGTGAACTTTTAGCTATTGAACTTGAGTGGCATCATCTTTTGGAAGGCTCTATTCAACCAATAACTGTCTTCACTGATCATAAAAATTTGGAGTATATTCATTCAGCCAAAAGACTTAATCCCAGACAACGCTTTTCTTTCTGATCTTTCTGTTCTCAAGGATTCTCTACTCCTGATAAAGGTCCTATCATCCCTGGATCCAAAATTCTAGCACCCATATTTCCTCTGCTGTCTACAAAATCCAATCTGCTCAGGACTTGTGCCCTTTTCCTACTCCAGTCAACAAAGTCTTCATTCCTTCAGCCTTGCGTATGCCTCTACTCTCTCTCACTCACTGCTCTAGACAAGCTGGTCATTCTGGAGTTCAAAAAACTATTTCCCTCCTGTCCCGGTTCTGTTTGGTGGCCAGGATTAATAAAAGACATCAAAGATTCTGTAGCCTCTTGTTCCACTTGTGCCATGTCCAAGTCTCCTTGTAATCTTCCCTGTGGACTTCTTCAACCGCTACCCATTCCTTCTCGTCCTTGAACACATCTTTCCATGGATTTTATAGTGGATTTACACCCTTCAAAGAAGCATACACTAATATGGGTAACAATTGACCATTTTAGCAAGATGGCACATTTTGTTACTCTACTCAAATTGCCCTCTGCCTTGGAACTTGCTCATTTATTTTTTTCTCATTTTTTGCCCCTGCATGGGCTACCCATCGAAATTGTATCCGAAAGAGGAACACAATTTGTATCCAAATTCTGGAGAGCATTATGCAAATCTTTAAACATCAAACTTCAATTTTCCTCTGCATACCATCCACAGTCTAATGGTGCTGTTGAACGGGTTAACCAATCTCTAGAACAATTTCTCTGGTCTCACATCTCCCAAAATGATTGGTCTGAACTTCTACCACGGGCAGAGTTCGCCTACAACAATACCTCACATTCTTCGTCTGGTACCTCTCCTTTTTTTTTTGCAACACTGGAAAAAATCCAATCTGTTTCCCTCAAGACTTTCTTTTTTCCGATTATCCTACGGCCGATGATATGCTTTCTCACATGTCCGCTATTTAGGATTCTACAAGAAAAAATTTACTCAAATCCTCCTTACTTCAGAAAAAGGCAGCCGATAGAAGATGTAAACCAGCTACCAAGTATGCTATTGGAATTAAGGTTTGGTCATCTTATCGGAATCTTCATTTACACATTCCAGCACCCAAGCTGGGCCTCAAGTTTATTGGACCTTTTCCATCTCTGAAGTAATTAGTGCCATGGCTGTCCGTTTTGATTTACCTCCTACTTTGAAGATCCCTAATGTCTTCACTACTCAAACCAGTTATTATCAACCAATTCTCTAGTCCCAATCCTTCTTGTTTTGGTTTATGGACAACAAGAGTTTGAAGTTCAGGAAATCCTTGATACCAGATATTCTAGGAACTCTCTTCAATATCTTGTTCATTGGAAGGGATTTGGTCCTGAAGAATGCTCCTGGATTAAACTAGTGGACATCCATGCTCCCCATTAAATAAGAGCCTTCCATAAAAAATTCCCTTTCAAACCTGGATCTAGTGGTCCTGTGGACCCCCCGTGGAGGGGGTACTATAAAGAACTTACCTGCTCTCCCAGTCCGACGTCGGTCCACTGGGGCGTGCTCCTAGACTGGTGACGCGAATGCTCATTCGCGCATCTCACGCAAAAGGTGCAGTGACGTCACCACGCATTTGCGCCGTCCAGCATGTAAGTTTAAATAAGTCCTCCCTTCCGCGGATGCACGTTTGTCACTTGTTTGCAGCATCTGTGGGCTCACAGGTTTCTCACCCCATTGTTCCAGTTACAACTCCTGCATTGTTAGTTACAACTTCATCATTGTTCCAGTTACTCCAGCATTGTTCCGACTCCAGTATTCCCCTCAGCATTATTCCTGTATCCAACTCCTGCATTGTGTCCGTTCCTGCACTGTCTCCTGGACTCATACTTCCTCCTACATCCGACTAAAATAATCAGTTTTCCTGCTTGGAAAATATCAATGCAGGATACAAGTCTTATCATTCAGACCAAGTAATTGCAAACCCACAAAATTAATTCAAATAACAAAATATTAAAAAGCACAATAATTACTGTACAGTTGGAAAAACATGCAGGGAGATTTAAAGGGCATGTGCACCCCCAAAACTAAAATTTAACCCACTACTGGCCCCACTCAGTAGTTTAAAACAAGCCTTACCTTAAATTTCTGCTCCAAATGGTTCTCCTTTTATGCCCCTCCAAAGTCCAGGAAACTGCAGTGTAGGAGCTCTGTGTGACTCATCCTGCTCCTGTGTCTGCCTCAACCTCAACAAGGTTTGAGGCCTGCGCAGGAAAGTCCTCCCCCCCCTCGCTCCCGTTTTGCTGTCACTCCCCCTAGCTCAAAATCTCTTGGCTATAATATAGGAATAGGGCCCCCAGCCCCAACCACCATAATAGTTTTTAAAGAAAGTGTACATATCTTTACTTACCTTACCACTCTCCCCATGCGTTTTGAGCATCCAGCAGCCACGTCCGATTGGCTGCCTCTCAGCCAATCAGAGACGCGGCTGCCGGTCCCACCCCCTGCTTGCAAGCAGAGGGCCGGGAGAGTGCGGCGGAGGAGAGATGTAAGGTATGTAAAGATCTGTGCACTTTCTGAAAAAACTATTGGGGCTGGGGGACTTATACCTATATTATCGCAAGGGATAAAAGGACCCAGAAGGGGTGGATATACCCTTTAATAAAAGTTATTATTGTTAAAATGGTGCTAACTTTGCCCCAACCAATCAGATCTTATTTAACATTTGAAAGATAACATCTGATTGGTTGGGACAAAATTAGCACCATTTTTAACGATAAGAACTTTTAGTGAATAACCCTGATGGTGTATTAAATGTTTATCCAGAAGCAGCCTAAAAGCAGTATTCCCTCTGGGGTGCAAAAAGCTCTGGACATTGTCAGTTTGCTCACAGATACTAAAGGAAAATTGCATTTTCCAGGGTACATAATTGCCACAGATTCTTGTACAAGTCTTCTGAATTGAGAAAGCCAGTCGGATGACTAGCGAAACGTCTTCAAGAACTAAACTTCAAGTCCAGTTGATCTAATTGAATACAACAGATAAATGCTGTAAAAAGTAACTAAGATTTCACAAGAGAAGTATAGCTTACCATACACATGCATTAATTTCAAAGAATCTTGACTCCTGAATATCTTGTACTATTTAGCAGTCATTCAATTGAAAAAAATTTAAAAGTAAATCGAAACTCCCTATATCTCCACAGATAAGTAGGACAGGCTGAATGAAGGCATACATCTAGTTAAAGGGCATCTCCACCCTACAGAAAAACTTAACATGTTGTAGGCTACCCCTGCCCACCCCCAACCGCTATATCAGATTACTAAAAAAAGAAGCAGAACTCTATTTACAGCCCCTCGCTCCGATCTGGCTCCCTGCTTGACGGAACTTGCAAGCAGGGGCCGGACCAGCAGCCATGTTTGTGATGGCTGAGAGGCTGTCGATCATACACCAGGCTGCTGTCAATGCAGAGCGCCATGGGAGAGGTCTGTAAGTAGATTTCCAATGCTTTTTTTTAGTAATCTGACAGAGCAGTTGGGGGTGGTCAGGAGTAGCCTACACTACAGAAAAATGGTTTTATGCAAGGTGAAAGGGCAGCCATGGAGGAATCCGGAGGGGGGGAAACAGATCCTCTGTGCATGTCACACTACCTCCTGGAGGCAGAAAACTTAACTCAATTGCTCCCCCATAGGCGACTAATGTATAAGCTAAGGTCTGTTGGTCTGGGGATTCACATTTGTACATGGATAGAAAATTGGTTAATGAATAGGATGCAGAGATTAGTTGTTAATGGGGCTTCATCATTATGGACTAAAGTGCTAAGTGGGGTGCCACAGGGTTGTGTTGGGGCCGCTTCTATTTAATCTATTTATTAATGATTTGGAAGTGGGTATCGTCAGCAAGGTTTCTGTGTTTGCTGACGACACAAAACTTTGTCGACCATTAAAAACTTCAGAGGATTTGCAATCGTTGCAAGGGGATCTAGATAGATTATCACATTGGGCTGCTAAGTGGCAGATGAAATTCAATGTTGATAAATGTAAGGTGATGCATTTTGGACTTAAAAATACTTGTGCTACTTATACTATAAATGGCTCTGTTTTAAGTGAATCCCTGTTGGAAAGGGATCTTGGAGTTTTGGTGGATAACAAACTTAAAGGGCATGTCCACCCCCAAAACTATAATCCCCCCCAGTAATGGCCCCACCATGTAGTGTAGTGTAATCCTTACCTCACATCCCAGCTCCATAGGGTTCTCCTGTAGACCCCCCCTAAAGGCGGCTAGCATGGCTCTGCCTACTACCTTGCCTCTCTGCCTGCTACCTTGCCTCCGGTAGATATTTGTCATGCGTACTGCAGCCCTTCTCCCCCCTCCCTCCCCCTCCCGTTCCACTATCCCTCCCCCTAGCGTAAAACCATTTTAATATGCTGCTCCCCCATGTATGGTAGCCCCAACCGCATGTTTACAAAAAGCTCCCCAAACTCTTACTTACCTCTCCTCTTTCCTCCGCTGCACTGAATGACCGGCAGCCGCGTCCGTGATTGGCTGCCGCTCAGCCAATCACAGACGCGACTGCCGGTCCCGCCCCTCTGCTTGCATTCTCGCAAGCAGAGGGCCGGCAGTGCAGCGGAGGAACGAGGGGAGGTAAGTAAGAGTTTGGGGAGCTTTTGGAAAATACTAATCATGCGGTTGGGGCTACCACACATGGGGGAGCAACATATCAAAAATCAGTTTTAAGGGTGGACATGCCCTTTAAAGGTAGCAAGCAGTGCCAGGCGGCAACAGCCAGAGCCAGCATGGTATTGTCTTGTATAAAGAGAGGTATGGATTCAAGGGAGGAAAATGTTATTCTCCCTCTTTACAAAGCATTGGTAAGGCCTCATTTGGAATATGCAGTGCAATTTTGGAATCCTGTGTACAAAAAGGACATCTTTGAAATGGAAAGGGTTCAGAGAAGGGCAACTAAATTAATAAGGGGATTGGGGGAGCTTGAATATGAAGAGAGACTGGAAAAGTTACAATTATGTACGCTGGAGAAAAGACGCTTGCGTGGGGATATGATTACTGTGTATAAATACATTAACGGGCCATACAATAAACTATCTGGGGCATTGTTCACCAATAGAACATGTCAAAGGACACGAGGACATCCCTTAAGACTTGAAGAAAAAAGGTTTAGGCTTCAAGCTCGGAAAGGGTTTTTCATTGTGAGAACGGTAAAGCTATGGAACTGTCTTCCAGTGGACGTTGTAATGGCAGGTTCATTGGTCAGTTTCAAAAAAAAGCTGGATGAGTTTCTGCAAACAAGGAATGTTGCAAGTTACTGGTATTGATACATAAAGTAGAGTTGATCCAGGGAAATTACCGATTGCCACTTGGAGTCAGGAAGGAATTTTTTCCCCCTTCATAAATTTGGTGGGGGTTTTTTGCCTTCCTCTGGATCAACAGTTAGGCAGGAAATGAGGATATTGCTAGATGGGTTGGACTGGATGGACGTATGTCTTTATTCAACCTCAAATACTATACTATACTAATAACCTGCAAACATACACAAACTCAAACTTCTTAAAGAAACAGTAAATTTAAAAAGAAAATGTTTTTGCAGTGCTGGATAGAATATTCACATAGATATTGAGATAGCAATTGTTTGTCATGAATATTTAAGCAATGGTAATAAATAGAGATCTGCAGAGGAGATAGACCCCCTTTGCTCAAAAGCCCCACACTAGCACTCCCACACTTGGGCCACTAATCAAAAAAACGATCCTTGGTTCATGCCAAAAAGAGTGTTTTAATATATCGTATGCACATCTTACCACCATTTATAAAACATAAGTACCTTAGCAGCATATACTATAGCATTTGTCATATGTATCATAACATGAATAACAAATATTATGAAGTGTTACATGCATAAATACTATTGTGGCAACTGCTACTAAAATGAAGCCAACCTGCTACTACACATGCTAGGTCACAACTCACAAAGTAACCATTCACTGTTAGCATAAGTCCGGGACAATTCCAGCTTGTGAGGGATTGTATGGAAAGAGTCCAGTGTCTAACCGTTGTTCCCGGTCACCTCCCAAACAACGTTCTCACCCTCCCTGGACTTAGCAGCACATTACTAGCAGAGAATTGTTTCCCAACTTGGGTGTCCCCGGTATAGGACCATAAAGGGAGTGGACGTGATAGGTACTTGCCAGCACAGACCTAAAATTGCATGACCAATATTTTACATCTGCAGACCCCACATTTATATGCAGTCACTACATGGAAGTCTCTCACCCAATTCTATGCGCTGTAGCTCTTCACCCGGATAGTCCAATGTAGAAAACTTGGATAGTTCCGCACAGACCTAGTTCGTCCCGCCTCCGTTCCCCACAACCATATTACACAACCTAAATTTGTGAACTGAAAAAAAAACACAATTTGTTTAAAACATTCAATATAAAGTAGAATCTCAGATGCTTTTTAAAAACCTAAAAAACAGTGCCGGATCAAAAAAGTGTGGGGGAAGATTGACAGCCACCCCTCCAACCACAAGAGCCTCTGGAAGCATGCCTACTGTAAACTCGGCCCTGTTGACAATGATATAAAATTGCAAATGATCACACAAATGAGACACAAGACACAAACCATAAGCAATATGAACTTGAGCTTGATGGCTGTACTTGGCTAATAGCAGTTGTCCTACAAATATACAAATCCAGAACCATTTTTCTTTTATAATCTGTTATCCAAAGCATCTTAAGAAATAGGGGTTTGCAATTTACAACTGTTTTCATTTTAATATTTCTATTTTCCTGTTCTTACATCGTACAGGTCAACAACAAGAAAAAAAAAAAAACATGTTCGAGAAGCTTGTCTCCAATTGGAAGTCAAAGCTAAGACATTCCCCTTCCATTATACCCATTGCTACGGTTGGTCATAAATCTTCAAATAAATTATACAATGCTTTGGATAAGATGATGGTTGGTTTGGAATCTATTTGGATTAACTCCGATATTATTACTTCGTTGCCTGGTTCTCACAAGAGCAAAGTTAAACAGAACCGGTTATCTGAATTTCTGTACAACATTTCTATTTTCTTGGAGAGTCAAGAGTCCCAAGAGCAAGGTGAAGAAACATGGGGTCTTTTTCACCAGCTTTTCCAGGTTCCAAAAGGGAGATCTCCTACTCTACCTCTAGTGAAACTTCAGGATTTCCTGGTCTCTCTACGAGGAAGTCAAAACTGGAGTTCTATTCTTAATTTAATACAGATTATCATTAAGTTAATCAGCAACAGTAATACCGCTCTTCATCTTTTAGGTCAAAACTGGGAGATGATCAGTGGGTTGGCAGATGCCTTATTCCAAGCCTTTTTGAGTGGAACTTTGACGCAGACCAGTGCAGTGCTACAAGGAGTTTTATGCTCCCTAATGGGTCATGGTGAATGTGGATTTAGTCCTAACCAGTTAAACAAAATTCTGTTGCATTTTGAGGCTAATAACTGGAAACCAATAATAAATGTAAAGACTGGAAGTTCAGTTACAACACATGGGAAATACAGGCCAGTAAGCATGCTTGCTGGGTCTTTTAAGGAGAAACAGCACAACTCTACAAGAACTAATTCTACCTTTAATCAGCCAGAAGTTCAGAACATTTTGGAAATATTTTATCGTTCCAACAACAAGGAGCAGAACCATAAACTCAACATAAACGAGAGTCCAGATTATGTTGTATGGGAGGTGCTAGATGATTTGCGTCAGAGCCTTATGAAGAAAATGGAGAGGTCTGCATATAATAATTTAAACAGGAAAGTCTTCCGCATGGCAGGGACCCTAATGAATAAGGTTTCTTCAGTTATTGGTATACCTCATTACGATCAGAATGGAAAGTGCTCTGTAGGTAGGCAATATCTTTGTGTATGCGACAACAGATGTTTTATTAGAGAATTTTGGTTATTTATGAAGCCTGTACCTTCACAGATAATCAGCTTCTTTTTTTTTTTTTTTTACAGGAAACTTGCAGCAGCTGCTTCTGTGGTACGTGGGATTGGTCTTTCAGTAATAGGTGGTTAAATAAGCTGAGATGTGTTCTTTAATTATAAATACATATTTAGGTTCAAAATGGAAAATTCTCATTATGAAATGAAAATTTTAAAATAGCTTTTGGTAAATATGGAAAATACTTCTCTGTTTGGATGAAATGTGTTGTGTTACATAGAAAGTAGTAAACAACTTGAAATAAGATCACTAAAGACAAAGGAAACAATTTATTCGTACATTAATCTAGTTATGGTAATTATGGCTCTTTTGTTTTCTATACAGGGGAATAAACCATAACATCACATGGAATATCCAGTCCCCTGATTTCACATCCACAAATTTCCTGTCCACCCCACCAATCCTATCATGCAGTAAAACCGATAGTATCCTTGATCACAGTGAAATGAAGACCCGTGGTATTGAAAAGAGATCAGAGCCTGGAGCCTGGGAAGAATCTCATTCTTATTTAGAAGTACTGGAGTCTGTGTGTAATGAGAGTATTCCGGAATTGCCGGGGGTTTCTAATTTTACTGTTTTTCTTTATTGCAATATGTTCAATGACACTGGGTATTCTGTCCAGTCTACTTATGATCTAAAAGCTGCTTGTGCTGATGCTGCCTGGTACCTGTCCTCAATGGAAGAAGATTCCTTTTGGGTGTGGGTGTGTAGAGAATATTTCCCTGTAGAATTTAATGCCACTGTTTGCAGAAATTCCACGTTTGCAAGGAGCAGTCTTGGCCCTTCATTAATGAATGAATTATGTAGTAATGTTTCCAACAATACAGATGCTGTGAGGGAGATAAGGAACACTGTCAGGTGCTCTGATCTATGGCAAGGGCTTCCAATGAACCCAAAAATTTTGATGACTTGCCTTTCTGAAAACAGAACCATTTGGGTGGAAAAGTTATGTAATAATGACACGGTATCAGGGATGGCAGAGGATGCCAAGGTTTCAGTTTCAAGGTTCTGCTCTCACCAATACTTAAAAACAAATGGACACAACAGAACTTTATCTTCATGCCAGTACAAGACATGGACAGAAAGTCAGTTCCAAAATGCTACATTGCTGAAAGAGTGCAGAGGTGGAAATGTTCAGGAGTTTAAGGAACATGTATGTCACAACAGTACATTATATGGCTATTTGAAATTGAGTTCTCCATCAGTTGTGGAAATATGCAGAGAGAGTTTAAAAAACTCGACAGAAGAGGGGAAATGTTTTCTTCAGATACTGGCTGACATGCTTCCGCTTTCCAGAAATTTGGATTTATCTCAGCTTTGCAGAAATCCCATTCCATACATCCTAAAATTGATCTCTCAGCTCTCTCAATGTGACAGTGAGTCCTCTGGTTGGGCTTTAAATGTGCATTACCTACTGAAAATGCTGGATTTTTTGTTCACACTCTCAGACTCTGATCAGATAGGTAAGGAAACAATGGATAAACTGGGAGAGGCCATACTTCTTTCTAGTCTCTTGGATAATAGCTCTTTATGGACTTCTTTCAAGATGAATTCATCTCTGAGCATTCTTCAGAAAGTGGAAATGTATCTAGATCATGAAAACAATAACTCTGATAAAGAAGACCTCCTGTGCTGCTTCAGTGTAAGTTTGATTTCATGATATTTTTCCATAATAAATCAATCTGAAGAAATGAATGTAAACTATCTTTTGTTACATACACTCCTAGATGTACTTCATACTGGAATGTACACAGCAAATGGCATTTTGATGTGCCACACTGAAGGATGGAGTGAATCCAGGATTTAGTTCCGGATTTTATTGAATCCTGGGACAATTTGCCTTAGTATTTGGGTAAACCAATTCTTTATTCAAAAACTCAAATTATGTCTGTGTTGTCAAGCTGGGTGCACACACTGGGATCCTTTTCACCGAACCACTGTTTGCCACCGGTTGGCCAGGACGAAGGACTGTTAGTCACGGCAAAAGTAGCCGTGGTTTTCTGACATGTCCGATTGCCCATTTGTTAGATTCAGTCGGACAGTTGCGGGCCGCCACAAATCCATACCATTTTTTCAGACCGATACTATTGGCTGATCAATTTTTGTGGCCCCACAGGCAGGCAGGCTCCAGCACCCTTGGTCTACTTCCTACCAATAAAGCATTTTTTTTAGAATCAAATGTTAATTTAATTTTAAGTAAGAATAATTGTCTTAAAATAGCTCTTTTTTTAATTATTTGCAGCCAGTGCTCTGGGAGCTCATTCAGAGAGAAAACAAAGTGACATCGTTTAATATACTTCTTCAGGTATCTGGTCTTGTGAGATTTTATCTCTACAGTGTCCTTTCCATTCCCTTTTATCTGATGTTTCTCTTTATCTTTAAAGCTTGCTACAAATGTCTACTCTTCAGGTGTGTTCCAATATCAAAAATAAATACTAATACTAAAACAGTCCTGCCGCTGTCTACTGAAAAAGCAACGCTAATAATTATAGATATATGCATTGTTGCATAGTTGATACAATCCATAAGGCTATAGTTAGAAGATTTAAAAAATTTTTTTTAAAGGCATTAAAGGGCAGTGTAAATTTTGTTACTTGTTCCCTATACTTTAAAATAATGTTGTTTTTATAAAGAGCAATTAAAGAGTTGATTGGACTGTTCTCCTCTACATCACAGCATCATGTCCTCATCTCCAGCATGTTAGTTCTTAAAGAACACATTTATTTTGTCTAATGGTTGATTTTGTGTATTGCTATTAGTGTCAATGCTAGGTAACTATTCCCTTCTATTAGGAATACCTACAGATGCCACAGGAAAGCTTCCAGAGAGTTCTCATGTCTGCAGAGAATAATGCAGTGGAACGTTTTCTCTCAATGATGCATCGCTCATGGCCACATATACAAGTAAGGAGGAGACTCAATCCAACCCCCCCAAAGTAGAAAAAGTAATGCATTTATAGGAAGACTAAACGTACAATAAAGATATAACAGAAATATTTAGATAGTTAGATCTCATTCTAATAAACAAAATAAAGTGACTCAAATTGCAACTAATCCAACACAATTCTATTTACACTTATTTAGAATGAAATGTTCTTATTTGCAGGTGTCAAAACCAGATGGAAGAGGATTAGAGACTTTGACTTCAATGGTTATCCATAAGTTTCCTGTCATGACACCTCAGATATTCATAGACCTATCCCAGTTTATTCCATTCATGTCCGTGTTTGACATCATCAGCTTTCCACCTTCCCTGTTGGCTAATCAGAGTGTGTAAGTGAAAATAAAACAACATTTTGTTGTTTTTAAAAAATTGTAGGATCTTATAAAAATAAACTACAGTTAATTTTAAAAGTTTTCATATCAATACTATATAATAATTTGGGACATTTTCAAATACTCACATACTGTGGTATTTAGTTAGATCAACTGGACTTGAAGTTTAGGTCCTGAAGGTCTTTTGCTAGCCACTCTGGCTTTCTTAATTCAGACTTGTACAATAATTTTAGGCAATAAATAATATGGAATTTGTCCAATCAGCATGTAACACCAAGGAGCCAGGGACCTCCTGAATACGAGGTGTTGGTTGCATTGTAGCTAAGAACAAAGCAGCATTATATGTAGCAGAAAATAGACCGAAATGGTGAGGGAATGGCTGCTGCCTTGCAAGCACAATACCACCAATTTTAAGTATACCACAGATATACCATGAACTGAATTAATGAGAACCTTCATGAAAACTTACACACTTGCTCTTGCTCTCTCTCTTTGAAATAGAGAAGTAACCCTATTATTGTAAAATAAGCAAGCTTCCCATCTTCACATGATGTCCCCCCCTATAAACCAGTCTAACAACAGTATAAACAGAGAACAATAAATATAATTCCTTACTGTGCTGCTTTAAACAGCCTCAACACTATTTTTCTGAAAACAGGACTAATGTCGGTCATACACCTAGTAGACAACTAATAGATTTGTGGGGAGATTCAATATCCAGGACTCACGTTACTTACCTTTGTGCGATCCCACAATACAATACCAGATATAAACGAGATTACGTCTGGTATTGCATCGTGGGATTGTGTAAAAGTAAGAAGCTCTGGGTTGCACTGGGTTAAAGTTCCATACAGTGCCCCGTTAAGGTCTCTACAAGGTGGCGCTAAACATAACCATAGGGGTTTTATATCGGTTTCACAGTGCTATTTCCAAAAACGCTTGGAAATTGCACTGTGCCATAATATCTGTGTAAAATACACTTTAACCAAATATTAATTCGGGTTAACGTGGGTTTTACACAGATTTTGGCCAAATTGAATCTCCCTGCTAATGTCTATTCTATGAAATGCCAACAGACAAGCATGTTATCCTTCTAACTTTCCTGTACATACCAGCATGGCCCATTCATTTAGCAACTGTAAAGGTTCCTACACACGTGTGATCGCAACACACTGTGTATGAACAAACGTTTCAGGTGATAATCGGCCCGTGTGTAGGCACTTTATTGACGAAATGTTCATTCGGTCAGGGATCGTTGCACGACCGACCCGGCGGATCTCTGAACGAACAACTGTTTCGCCCGATAAAGTGCCCACACATGGGCCGACTATCGGCTGAAACGTTCGTATGGGACCCGCGATCGCACATGTGTGTACAAGCCTTAATTTAATCGCAAAACACATTGTGCCTGGGTGGTCCTCCTGATATCGCACTAATGTTTGGAGAATGTTATTTTAGAATAAAATTTTTTGCCATAAAATATTTTAAGCCAGGACATTATTTAATACATGTTTAGTGTCTCTGGCAGTAATTACACTAGAAAGTTATTGTAAACTCTGAAAGGTTTTGTAAACATTTCCAATATATATCTATATATTTTTTTTTTTTTTTTGTAAAATATCACTTTACTTGCATAATTACACCACTAGGGGTAACCTACGCTGACAGCTGGCAGTTTGTATGTATGTATAGTTTATTTACTTTTAAAGCTGCAGTGTGAAAAAACGGTGCCCTGTATCCATTACACAGCAATGCCAGTAAGATACAAAACAACAGTTTGAGATTTGAGCTATTTATTTGCAGCAACCAATCAGCTCTTAACTGGGAGGTTATTGCAGTTATGTAACATCTGATTGGTTGCTGCAGATTTTTATCACAGACAAACTTTTGCACCTGATGCACTTTTGCATCAGCACCAATCAAATACAATTCTTATCATCTCGAGAAAAATTTAACTTTTCAAAACTGCATCCAGTTTAACAGAAAAGGGAACAAACCCTTCAATCCTCTATGGAAGTCAGTCATTTATTAATCATATGTTAAATGTGAATTCCATACTGAATCTTTGTTCCAGATTAGAAGCAATCAGAATCTACAGTCCAGATATGAAGGTCACACAGAAGCGGACATTTGCAAAGCGTCTCCTGCAAACCAACCCTTTTGGTGCCATTTCTTTATGGCCTCCGTATTTTCTAAGCTCCATTCAGTCGTTACTTCCTTATCTGCCTTTTTGCTATTTTGTGCAGCTGACCCCAGATCAAGTAAGTATCACTTTCCATCACGTATTTTTTGAGAATATCCAGCTAAAAACTAGTCCATGTCTGAAACAAACCGAGAAGTTGCAATATAACTATGAAAATTGGGAATAAATCATCACAACTGTATAGTATGAGAATAAACTGGTAAGGATGAACTAATTTGCTATTAGGTGTGATCTAGTCAGTGATTGCCATATCATGCAGATCGTTTGTGTAAAAAAAAAAAAAAAAAGAAACAGTGACTTTTATTTAAGAACAGCACAATGCATATAGACAATGGGATCACATGGATTTGGGCAGTGTACATGACGAGGATAATAGAATCTTAAATGGTGTAATGACAGTCATAGTAATCTCTGGCTTTGTGTTGATCAGATTAAATTGCTGGCAGATGGTTGGAAAGATGTGAAGCTAGAGATGGTCCAAGGACGCCATGTGGCACAGAGTCTTATGAATTCAAGCACAGATAACACTGAGGATCATCTCCAGAGGTATACTGTACTCTGCTACAGCAATGTGGATATACTCTACTTTAACAAATGAATATGCAGTGCTAGAGCAATCTGAATAGGGAACAATAAAATTTACCATTAAAATAACGTTACCCAAAACAATAACTTCAACAAATAAAAATATTTAATTTACTGGTAGAAGATACTATTCCTACTTCCTGTTCTCACTTATGATCGCCAATATCCTTAGGTTGAGATCACCATGTTGGCAATTTCCATGCATCCCTGTGGTCCCCTTATATCATATTTTTTTTGCTAAAGCGTCCTTTAAAAGTAATCCTAATATACACTGCAAGAAAATCGAAACTTAACTGTTAGGTAGGGCTTATGAGCCATAAAGGATGGACTGAATGGACGTAAATGTCTTTATTCAAACTCAAATACGTTGTAACTACATGTAACCTTCAAACACAATTAGAAAATACACAACTAGAGTACTCTGAATATACAATGCACTGCAAGAGCAACATGAATACACACTACTGCAAGAGCAATATGAATGACCGCAGGCGGGGGCTGGACTGTAGCAGGCCCGTGTATGCGCAGTTTCGCATCTGAGATCGCTGCCCGCTTAGGCTGATAAAGTGCCCCTACACGTGCCAATTATCGTCCGAAACGGCGTTCGTACACATCATGCGTCGCGGGTCGGCACCTGCAATCGCACACGTGTGTACGAACCTTAAGTTTTGTACATGTTCCCCAGACCATTTCCCAGGTCCCACAGCCATTTACAGCAAGTTACTATTGTTATTTTAATGGTATTTAATCCAAACGTTTTGAACTATTTCGCCCCATTGGCTTTAATGGGTCCATTTTTGAAAGTTTGGCAGTTTGAAAATAAACTGAACGTTAGGAACTTTGGCCATCTCTAGTCTGGATTAGCTGTAGAATGGAGATGAAGTTTCTTAAAGTATTTCACAGAATGATACAAAGATGAAAAATCCCACTGATTTATCATATCCCTGATCCTAATCAGAATTGAAACTGTCAGACCAAAAGAAAGCAATTTTTTTAATAAAGGGGTTTTATTGTGGAAAATTACCTGGTGTAAAATGTATATGACAGACATCTCACCCTGCCACTTCATGCTTCCCGTCAGGGTGGGAGAGGGGGCGCAGTGGCACAGCATGACGGCACGCAGTGGGCAGGGCATGCACGCAAGGAGGTGGGGGAGGCGGGGTTAGGGTGGTGTGGGTGGTGTGGGCTGTCTGGGAGCGTGGCAGCAAAAAAGGGAGCATAACGGGGAGGAGATTCAGGACTCCTCCCCGTTGCGCCACTATTGGCTATTTCTGTTCCAAAGCCATGTTTACCGATGTACCGAGGGTTATCACAGCTTTGCGACAGAAATATAACGATTTATTATATATTAAATATAACAATGCCTATAGCTGGCATTAAAGATTCAGAATGGGTTAAGCCAATTCGCAATGCATAGAGAGGCGCTATCGGCTTGGTGCATTGCCTTAAGGGGACAATAGAGAGCGATAGTGGCTCTCTATACATTACCCCCATTCTATTTTAAACCATTATTGCATTTTGCAATTCAAAACTTTTATCATACTGTAGTCTAGTGTGCTTTTAATCACCCATAAGGGCACCAGGATATTTGTGCCCTTTTTTCTGCTCCTGAGATGTAAAGCCATCCCGTCCCACAGCCACTTCAATTACCATCTTAAAGTCTTGTTAACACTTTGTAAATTGTACATCTCTAACGAAAAAGTAATATGTTGCAGTAAATTGTTTGGTGTACATTCCCCATTTGTTTAGATTTATTTTGTAATAATTGATAACCACAACTTTTCCTAAAAATACAATTTTAATTTATTACATTTCTTAAGTAACTGCCAAATATGGAATAAAGCAGATATCTAATCAGGTTTCCAAACATATAGATGTAGAGGATTAACATAAGTTTGACTTGTGTCATATTCCATTTGTACACAGTAATTAGAACATCTATATTGCTTTTATTTCCCTTTCTACTGTACATTTCATTAAAGCCTTGGAAGCTTTAGTTGCTACCTGACCTATGAGGATCTGCAAAGCGTTCTGCCATTCCAGTACCCACTGGGATATCTGGAGAAGAATCTTCTTGAATGTATAAATGTCAAGACCATCTCCCCTCATGGACGAGTAAGTCCCTGGCTGTGTATTAGTTCTGTTGCTTACTCCTTGTTTATATGTACGTCATGTTTATGCAATGACTAGCCTTGATGGGAGGGCTAGTTTGGCTTATTTCTAAATGCCAACATGCCAACATTAGCTTGGTAAAAGTAGTAGATTACAGACAAAACAAAGTAGTGTGGATCCTTTAGATGGTTACCTGCCTTTCCCATTCCCATGTTCAGATCACCAAAGGCAAGTGCAGGATTTCCAAGGGAGACATTCTTAAATGAACTATCATGGACAGTGTTGAGCTCAGCATACCACCAACATTTTGTAATCATGTCCTATTTTAAAGGCCACTCCCATATTTGAGTATACCTAAACTATATTTTACAAGCCCATTGACTTTTTGCTACATTAATAATGTTCTCCTTTATTTTCAAATATAATGATCTTAGTCACCAAAGTGATCCATGACCATATATACTGGTATGAGGTATAGGTATGTATATAGTATTTCAAAATAAAAACATTTTCCAATCCTTTATAGATTGTAAGATCTAATTTGTCAAGGCATGCTACACTTTCATCAATCTATTTATAATTTAAATATATAAGTTATTAACTTAATTTAATTTATCTGTATAATGGCTTGCACTTATCCCCTTGTTTGTATACACTGTATTTTATAATGTACAATGCTGTGTACCCTAGTGGCTCTTTATAAATAAAATTATACACTATTTTTTATTCAATTTACACAATTTGGGAAGATACCCTTCCCCAGTGTTGCAAGTTACTGGTATTGATACATAAAGTAGAGTTGATCCAGGGAAATTTCCGATTGCCACTTGGAGTCAGGAAGGAATTTTTTCCCCCTTCATAAATTTGGTGGGGTTTTTTTTGCCTTCCTCTGGATCAACAGTTAGGCAGGAAATGAGGATAGTGCTAGATGGGTTGGACTGGATGGACGTATGTCTTTATTCAACCTCAAATACTATACGATAATTATCCTTTAAGATGGAATGGAGGAAGTACCTTTCAGACTCCAAATTGCAATCAGGGAAATCTCTGGATTATTTAATTTTCCTTCATTCTAAAAAGGCATCCAGCCCTCTTAAAATCTTATTTTAAAGGGATGTCTATGTATCCTCTGAAAAATGTATTCATAAACAATGAACCAGAGAGATTATTGTAATAACCCTTACTTATCTAGTTTTCATAACCAAGCTACTCAATTACCCCTATTAATTTGGTTGCCCTTCTATCAGCAGTGCAAACAAATTGTAGACGAGCCACAGGCAGTGAAAATGAACTGCATCAAACTTTGTGTATAGGCAACATGTTTCAGAGCCGTGTGCTCCTTTGTAATGTGTATAGGCAACATGTTTGATAAAGGAGCACACGGCTCTGAAACATGTTGCCTATACACATTAAAGTTTGATGCAGTTCATTTTCACTGCCTGTGGCTCGTCTACAATTTATTTGCACTGCTTATACTTAAACCACTGATGACGGAGTGGGGTAGACTTGGAGCCTAGAAGATTTAAAGCACTGTGAGTAATCTACATCTGTTTATTGATTGATATATCAACCATCTCAACTTCAAAAAACCTCTCCACTATACAATTTATGTATTTTTTTTTATATGGGATTCCAAAACTGCACTGCGTGTTCTGGATGATATCTCTCCAGTGCTTTGTAAAGAGGGAGGATATTTTTCCTCCCTTGAATCTCTTTCCCACTTTAGAAAAGACAGTATTTTGCCATTGATACATTATATTATTTGCTATTTACTAAAACCTCTAAGTCTTTTTCCAGTAGATATTCACAGAACAGTAAATTAGCATGGACAAATATAAAATGCTGCCTTATGTTCTATAATCTCTTTCTCTGCTCTCTGCTTCCTATGCATATACCTATATGCATTTTTTCATTTGAGGGGTTAAAGGGCATGTCCACCCTTCAAAAAAATTTTTTATATAACATTCCCCCTGTCCCCCCAGCCCCAACCGCTATATTTTTATTATCAGAAAGTGCCCCAAATATTACTTACCTTTTTTTTTCTTTAGAGGGCACTTGTATGGAGACAACAGTTAGCCTTTAAGTGCTTACATGTCAAATAGTTCTGCCTATGCAAGGGGTCACTAGCGCCTTCAAAACAAATGACAGCAGTAAACAAGTTTAATGGAAGGTTTTAAAGCAACTTAATTGTTGTTTATTAGATATTTCATAGTTTAGCAGCAAATAATCGGTTAATTTGGCAGAAAGTAAACAAAAAATATTCCCTGCTGTGAGTGGAACATTGGAAATCAAATCTTAATAAGGAGAAGGGATAAAATTATGTTAAAGTCTCTAATGTGCTCATAGTAGATTGTCTACTCTTTATGTAATCCTGGAACAATTAAAGGAACAGTAGAAGTTTCCAATGAACTTCACCAAATCTCTTATGTAGTGATTTCAGTTCCTATTTGCAGCAATAAGAAGGCAGAACAAAAGATGCAACATCACCATCTTCATTATAAGGATAAATTCCACCATTTTGGTGTACACCGGCTTGAATTTTAAAATCTGGCAATTCACCAGAGATTCATAAAAGCGCCATAAAAACTAGAAATGAACAGTAGTTTTTTGCTACAGTATGTTATTGATCCCATCACTGCTGCAGTGTAATGATTGGCCACTGAAGTTTAACCAACAAGAGCTGGACCCCCTCCCTTTCAGTTTCCAAGGAAGAAAGAGGTAGAAGTCACTGTAAATTTTCTTTACCCCAAAAATCTCAGTGCTGCCATTCCAGAAAAACCCATTAAAATAAAAATGACTTTCGGCAAGCGCCATTTATTTGAATTAAGTTCATGTGGCAAAATCTCAAGAAATGTTATATAGACAAAAGTTCCAGCAGCCAAGCCTTCTAGCACACACTGAACCATGCTGGTTCCCTCGGTTTGAGTGTGCATCACCCCAATGCCTATACCAATGCCTATGGGTGACATAAGTGCAAACATGACAATAGAAAGCACAAACCATCGTGTTTGCACACTGTTCTGCAGCAAGAGGAGGGACAGGCTCACTGCAATTATGCTCTTGTGGATGAGAATGGCAACCGCTATCTGGAGAACCTCAGACTGCACATTCTGAAGACCAATGGCAATCCCTTCAAAAACTGAATGTAGGGACAGAGACATGATTAGGATAAATGAGCGAAAGGATGAATGAGCTTGGAAGTCCACATGAAAGTGGTGCCTCTTGTGTTCAGTGTGATTATTATCATGACTGTGGGAGTACTCATGAAGTTGCTCTGGATTAGTTGTTGCACTGGTATTGTCAGACAGAAGCGGGGTTCTCTCTTCACTAATTTTCTCACTGCAGTCCAAAACAATACGCTCAACAATCAGAACAAGGAGGAATCCAGTGCCCAGGATAAACTCCGGGAGTGGAAAGTCAGTCTAGGATACAAAGAGTGAAAAAAAATATATATAAATTAGTACAGTGTTAAAGGACCACTAAACACAAAATTGATCCATTTCACCCGATTCTATCTATTGGGAGGTAGGAGCAAGTATTCCTACCTGCAATTTTCTGTAATTGAAGAGTTACACTCTTTAAAAGTTTTATTGGATGCTGCTCAGTTCTCATTCTGCCTGCTTGCCTTAATTTAAAGACAAATATTGTTACAGGTTGGGAGGTCAATCTCCTGTCTGACTCCCCAACCTGTATCAATATTATAAAAATACAAAACAAAAATTATTAACTCTTTAAGGTCAGCAAATTGTGAGGCAGACATACTTGCTCCAACTTTCATGGAATTATAGCTGCAGATAAGAAATAGTTGATTTTGGAGTTAACTGGTCCTTAAAAAAACCCTCATAATGACATAATAAAGAGGATCATACATGGTTACAAATCCCAATGGATCCTGAGGAAATTCTCCACATATTAGCTCATCTTATACAGTTGTCTGGATTTACTGGTTCTTCCTTGCATTCAGATGCCTGAGGATAAAGGCCTTTTTTAATTTTTTCCTAAAACCCATCCCCTTCTTTTACTTAGTACCCCCTAGTTGACACTCGCTTGTTGATGCCTGTTTCAAAGGAAATGCTGGTTAATAGTCTTTAGATATCAAAGTCATTTTAACACCATTTGCACTACAATTAAAGAAGGGATATGTACTTCATTTGTATATATACAGTCCCAGTAAATATTTTAATGCTCATTTGGGTATTGTTTAGTACCGGTATTTGTATAAAAACTCAGTCTTTGTCATTGTCTTTCATATAAATATTATAAAGAGAACTATAGCAGAATAAAAAAAATTATATATATATATGGATTTCCCACATACCAATATTTGCTGTCTTGCCATTTCTGCCTTCATGTCATTTAAAAAGTCTGGAAGAATATCCAATAGGCAGGCAGCCAAAAAGACTCCTCCTGCTAGGCAGCTGATAAAGCTTATCCACCTCTGTTGTATCTCTAAAGGGTAGAAGAATTTTAGTCAAGGAAAATAAGTTATGCATAGCCTGTTATTGACATTTAAAGGGTATGTCCACTGATTTTTAAAATTATCTTTTTTTCCCTGGTTAATTGAACAACGGAAGGTAAACGAGCTATGTTTTAGGCTTCATTCACACTGTAAAGCGTTTTGGTGCGATTTCCTGTGAGAAGAGAACACCAAAACGCTATGCAAATAGCAGTAAATGGCACCGTTCACACCTATGTGCTGAGATACAGTGTGTTGCTTGCAAGAGCCAGCAGTTTTGTGCGTTAATGCATAGAGCATTGAAAATAATGATTGCCTCTATGCATTAATGCACCGGAACATCGTACTAAATCGTGATGTTACGCTGCGTTAAAACAACTCAGTGTGAACATAGCCTAACCTCTCATCCTTCAGTAAAACTTGCGGAAGAACTTGGATCACACCAGCGCGGCTTCTCTGACAGTCCCTGACTGGCAGTGGTTGGAAAATGGCAGTGGTGTTGGAGTCTGTCAGCGGCGCTGGATCAATCCAGGGAAAGTTCTTCCTCCTCTCCTGCACATTTTACAGACAAACGGGAGGTAAGACATATCGCATTTACCTCCCATTCTTCAGGAAATATGATCAAATCATAGAAATTCTATGAAGAACTTACCCCCAGAATGTAAGTAATTCATTGTCTTTCTTTTAGGCTGTTAGCTGTTCAGGATTCTGTATATACATATAATTTTTAAAAAAAATACATTGGGAGTATTTTAGAGGTAAAGTAATGTTAATTTACTTTGTTACATTACAGATAAAAATGTCAGCCAGCTTTGTATGGCTGACATTTTTATCTGTAATGCAATAAAGTAAAGGTTCGTACAAACATACGATTTTGGCAACTATCCATGATGAACGGCCGATTCTCGCCCGAAACGGCCGTTCATCGCGGGTAGCGCTCGGTGTCTGGGATCGTGGATCATTGGCAAAATCGCATGTGTAAAACCTTTAGGGTTAATTGCTGATTATAAGAGGTTAGCTTGTCATTGCATTGTAATTGATTGCAATGCATTTAAATTGGTTTTACACCGATTTAGCCAATTCACTGCCATTAACCACTCGATTCTTACAATAAATTCTCACTGGGGAATCTTCATTTAGGGGCCAAATTACAACCAAAAGTGCCATTAGTACCCTCATTCACAAAATATATCTGGATTTTCAACTGGTTAAAATAGAGAAACTATCAGCATTAACATTACTGTCAACCTGTTAGTTAATTGCTAACAAATATTTCAGTGCCATTTTTCTTAACTAAGCATGGAAACAAGTATAACAAGTGTTTTTAACTTCTTAGGAATGTTTACGCTTTTAAAATGTTTTAGTCTTTTTTTTTGCAATAATCTAAATGTGTACTGATTTAACAACCTACTGACCTCTGTGGTGTAGAATTAAGAGACTCACCTCTTTCTAAATTCCCTTAGAGGCAAAGCATTTAAAGGATTAGGGAGTACTTCAATCTTAAAAGCCATGTACTCACATTAGATAATTGTTGTGCAAAGTGGCCAGTGAGAGACTGCTTCATCCTACAATCTAACTTGTTTCGTTATCCATCCAGTTGGATTGCCAAACGATGTTGGGCCACCATGGGGGGTCTTAGGGTCTCTCACCCTACTTTCTACATAGAACAGACCTGGTAGCAAGGCATTAGACTATTTGTAAGGGAATACTAGATTAAGAATGTTGGACTAAATGTATAAAGATTGGTGGCCATACAATGTACATTTACCGTACCAGACATTGCCGATGTCAAAATAAACAAATGGCCCTTTCTTTTTTGCTATCATGTTCAGTGGGCTTGGATGGGAAACATTCGAAGGTAAAACCACCCCTGGTAAAGTCTCTAATTAGACATTTGAAAGAACTGCCTATTGAGTTTCCAATCTATCAAATTTGTAATTAGTGTGTGACCAACATTAAGAGACATTTGTGCTTCTAAATCATACACTATCCTCTGATGGTAAGCTGTTTCCTTTTTACAAGTTCAGAACACCTACACAGAAGTTGTATTTACACGTTTTAGTGACAATGGATGGGTGGTGGTCCCACCCGTTACAAGCTGTTACAGATAGCTTGACGTTTGTTGGATCAAACATTGAATCGGCCGAGTTGTCTCACTTCAAGTCTTGGTTAGTCACATGTGAAATTCTGAACACTCTTGGCTTTATAACAATCGTTTAGTTTTATATCTCTCACATAAAGAAAGGCAAAAATGTAAAAGGTTTTTATACTAGTTTTTCTGAAATTACATCCTAGAAACTATTTGGCTTTCTAAGTAGTTTAGATATACATTTGAAAAGTATTTTTACTGCAGCAAGCCATTTTAGTGAAGTTTGATTGCAAGAACCTGGCCAACAAGAACAGTTAAGAAGTGAAATTAATAACAATAATTCACATTATTTAGTTTTAGAAATGTATCCAGACCACTTTTAAAACTATTCAATGGAAGACAGTTCCAGTTTCACCCTTCTCACTGTAAAGAAACCTTTCCTAACCTTAAGATGAAACTCCTTTTCTTCTAGTCTTTAAGGGATGTCCCCGTGTCCACTGATCACTTATTAGTGAACATATTGTGTATTGTGTGTATGATTGAAAGAATGCCAAATATTTGAACAAGTATATTACAGGAAATTAGATTTTTGCTGTACGGACCCTCGGTTCTTACCACTCTTGACTTATTAAAGCAAGTGCATGCAGACTTAGCATACACTTTAGATTCAAGGCTTTGGAACACTCTCCTATACACCTAGTAAAGCTTGTGCAAACTAGAAATATACACTAGGTCTGCAAATTGTATGTTTAAAATTGATTATTATTAATAGGGCTTGTAAGTTTTCCTTGAAAAACAATATCCCTTAAGAAGGCCATATATGCTACAATACAATCATTCTATACTATATATTATATGAAAATCGAATCACATGTGGACCTACAACAAAATCTTACCACAAAAATTGGTCCATTTTCATTACCCAACATTGGGTGAAAACATTTACCTGAGCTAATATTTTAACAATCGCTACAATAAAACTGCTACACGTATGACCAAATGTTGCCCAATTTGCTACAGACTAACCAGCTTTCAAATATAAACAAGAACCTTCAGGCACCGCTCCTACTGTGGCTGGTCTCATAATCTTAATTTATGGGAGTTTCAATCTAACTTTTCTATATAGTAGACAAATAACATGTCTATTCTTAAAAACGTATTGCATAAATAGGTTATAAAAAAGATATCTATGGCTTACTTATGAAACTCCATTAAACTCTACTTAAAGGTTTCATCCTCTCCCTAAGTTAATTTTTTGTTGGAGCACACCTGTGTTATTAATGATGAGTTAATGTTGTACCTAAATGAACTTGTGTATATTGTAATTCAATTTGATAATCAATGTAATAAAAAGTAACACTACATTGACTGCATTAAAATGTTATAATAAATATTTTTTAACTTGAAAGTTTTTTTTAAAAAAAACATAAAGGATATTTATATATAGGTTATATAAATGAAATCTCTCAGATCCTTGCTAGTCAATCCTAAAAACCCCTGTTTAAAAGGGTATGTCCACCCTTAAAAAAATTTTTTCACCAAAGATTCCCCGTCCCCCCAGCCCCAACCGCTATGTTAGTATTATTAGAAAATGCCCCAAACTTTACTTACCTTCCCTCTTGCCTCCGCCGTGCTGCCAGGCCCTCTGATTGCGAGTAAATGCAAGCAGAGGGGCGGGACCGGCAGTCGTGTCTGTGATTGGCTGCCGGGAGTTCAGTGCGGCGGAGGCAAGAGGGAAGGTAAGTAATGTTTCAGGCATTTTCTAATAATACTAACATAGCGGTTGGGGCTGGGGGGACAGGGGGAATCTTTGGTCAAAAGGGTTTTACACTAGGGGGAGGGAATCCTAATCGGGAGGGAGAGGGAGAAGGGCTGCAGTACGCATGCCAAACTTCTCCCGGAGGCCAGGTAGGAGGCAGAGTCCTATATGGACTCTGCTATCCTCCTGGTGGGCAGTTTTTAGGACTTTGGGGGGGGGGGACTACAGGAGAACCTTATGGAGCTGGTATGTGAGGTAAGGATTAAACTACACTACATGATGGGGCCAGTAGTGGGGGGAATTATAGTTTTGGGGGTGGACATGCCCTTTAAGTAAGCGTATGCAGTGATTTTGTTGCTAATTATAGGTATTAATGAATGCCGACTCAAGCAGCTTTGTTACAGTCAAAAAATGAAAGGATAAAAAGTCACAAAATGTAAAACTCATTACAGTAAACTGAACTTTAATATGGATAAAACCACAAAAAAAAGACTATAGCTTTTGACACTTAAAGGGTATCTCCACTGGAAAATTGTACATACTGATTTTCAATTTAATTGAAGAATTACCTCCTGTTCTTCAATTAATCCAACAGAATCCAGCTGGAAACCCCGTTAAACTTACTCGTGATCGCTGCTTTCCTCTGACAGGTGCAGACTACAACCACGCTCTCTTACAAAGTATGTGTATGTGCGTTAAATATAAGAAACTTTGGATATAGCAGGTAGTTGTTTAATTGAATTTTGATGTGTGCCATATCCGGGTGTATTCTTCCCCATATCTACGTAGAAAGCTTCAAAAATAAATTATAACAAAGCAAAATATAAAATTTATTTCAGAAGTGTAACAGAGATCCAGGTATACAAAGGAAGAAAACAGCTGCCCTGACTGTCCCTAACACAGGACTTGACTAATTCTGTACCCATGTACCCACCTATAGGGCTATGCATGGAGAGTTGTTTTTAGCAATCTATTTCCTCCTATAGGCAATGCACTGAGCTGATAGCAATAGTTTTTGCGTACAGCCGCAACTGCCATTAGGTCTTAAAGTGACGTTAACCCTTGGAACATGGGTTAACATGACTTTAAGACGCAAAAAGCCAATAATGGCTTTTTATAATAATAACATAGCCCTGCATGTGTCTAGAAGTTTGCTTATGGCTTACAGTAAGGTAGTGAGAACTAATGATGAAACAATAAATCATCGCTTAACATTTCTTCTCTACAGGACAGAGGCCATGCAGAAGCTGTAAACTGACCTTTTCAGAATCATAACATAAAAAACTAGTGTCTTGTCAATTATCTGCCCGCAATCCAAACTGCTATTTTTACCAGTTTATTACATGCATTTGTAACCAGATATTAATATGTTTTCTTCCATTCTGGAAAGGGTATCTGCCTCCTACTGCTAACAAGCTTTTTATAAGCTTGAGCATGTGCAAAAAAGGCAGCAGGGGAAACATCAATCATTGGTTGTGATGTCATCTCAGCATTTTCTGCCTTGATTGACTGCACAAGAGGGAGAAGCCAGGTTACTCTGCAAGAATGGAGGCAATAATTATACTTAAAGGGGAAGTTCAGTGCAAATACATATGCTTTTCAGAAAAGAAAAACCATATTTTTTCATCCCAATGACCTTAATCTGCCAATTCAGCATTTTGTCTGTGTATAAATAAATGCAACAGAAATACTGACTTCCTGTTTGCAGGACCCTTAATAGAGGCCGTTATGGTCTTGCCCTTGACCCAGTGCCTGGGTTGATTCGGTTGCTCAGTAGAGATCTGAGCATGTTTGATCCATCCAACAGCCAATCAGTAGAAATTACTGTTAGGAACATTCCAAAGAAGTGGCGCATCCTGGGAAGAAGAAGGGCCTTTAGAACCTGAAATGTCAGCTCACTAATGTTAACAGCAGGGAACAGCAAAGGGTATTAAATCAACTGATTTTTCAAAATGGGAGAGAATATGTAGAATAACTAAGGAGGCATTACACAAACTAACAATTTAACAAATTGATAATATCCACTAAACTGTCCCTTTTAGTATCTGTTTAATAATACATTTACCGTAATAATGTGCTAAATATATAAGTTGTGGTTGGGGGCAGTTAACAGACAAGTGATTAGTTTTTTTGTTTTAAGTGTGGACATGCCTTTTAAAGGTGTAAACTAGGACTAGTTTAGGGCGTGGCCAAGAGGAGCATGTAGACGGACGCAAGGTACAGGAGCTCCGTCTGTATCACTGTATTAAACCGGCAATCCTGGGAAACTAACAAATATATGAGCCTTAACCTCACCCGCTGTTCCGAATGCCACGAAACAAGGACAAAAAGGTTGCCACTGCTGCCTCCAAGCTCCAGCAATTCGTGCACAAGGATCGCACCAACAGTAAGGCCCCGGAGGAGCTGCCATCTTGCCTGACCCACATGGTGGAGGCCCGACCCAAATCCCCAGATAATACACAAACCCATGAGAATGCCGCCATACCACCTGAGCTGCAGGCAGTCCAAACTAAACTACTGGCTGCGATCCAGGAGAGTACGCCTCTCTAACCATTGTTATGGAGGAAGTAAAGGTAGATGTAAGTCAACTGTGACACAATCTACACACGGTGAGACAGAGATGCACGGAGGTGGAGGATCGGGTCTCGACCTTAGAGGATACAGTAACCCCAATGGCCCCAACAATTTCTACGATCCAGCAAAAACTTGATCTGCATTATCAAAGAGCTGAAGATTTGGAGAACAGAATGAGGCGCCACAACCTCAGAATAGTTGGTGTACCGGAGCGGGCAGAGGGAGATACCCCGGAAGAATTTGTCAAGAGATGGCTGGCACAAGCATTTCCAGATGTCGGTCTATCTCCGATGTTCTCAGTGGAAAGAGCGCACCGCATACCGTCGAAAGCCCCACCGCCAGGATCGAGGCCTAGGCCGCTCATCGCTCGAATTCTAATTGTCCGGGACAGGGACAGAATCCTGAAGGCTAACCGAGACCGAGATCAACTTACCATCGAAGGGTCGCCAATAATGATATTTCCAGACTTCTCGGCCGACTTACAGAGGAAAAGTTCCACATTCCGGTCAGTAAAACTTAACTTCGCCAGTCAGTTAAACTTAACTTCGCCAGGCAAATTTGAAGTACTCCATGATCTTCCCAGCCAGACTACGGATAGAGGTAAACAACAAAGCCCACTTCTTTGAATCTGCAGAGGAGTGCACGAATTGGCTGGATACGCACCTCCAGGCCAGGAATCCGAGATCAAGACAAGGATCGCCTAACCATTGAGATACCTGCTTGGATACAAATTAATCCAGCACTTGAACCCTCTGGATATACAAAAAATGTCCCTAGACACCTTCTTCCTTCTCCCAGACGCCAGCCAACAAACTGTAAATAGGGGAGATTTGGACCCCATGAATCACCCTTAAGCAAACGTATTTACCCAACGAAGCAGGTATATATGGTCAAAACACCAGACTTTACCACTAACATTACTTAGGCCCCCCAAGCCCCCCCCTCCCACTGATATACGTTTTTGTTCTGAAAATGAGCATTTAAAGTCTATATACTCTAGGTTAAACTATAGACTATATTTATCATGGCCAATCACCTATCAGACAACCACGAAACGTAGGCCAACAGGACATGCCATATCCTTGGGCCCCCTTGTGCCTCCCTTCCTGGTTAAAGCCAACAGAACAGAAGTGAGACTATACAGTAAATAAGACTCTGGCTGTATGATGGTTACCCAATATGATGCTGGATATAAAACAAGCTACAGGAGAACATCCTAAATGATTATATTATTGCATACTATGCTCACGCTACAATAATTCTGTGTATAATAGGTCTATTACCCCTTTACCCGAATGGGTGTCCCAGCGTGTTTATGAACAAGAAACGAGTACAGGGGTTATGACAGCCTTAAACTATACAGGTACTCACACAATCTACCGACATATCTGGGCCACGCATGTGGGTGGCTAAACCCCCGGGGGGTGGGGCATATGGGATCCTCTATCAAATGCCACGTGAACTATATTGTAATGTTAATACAAGAAATCTCATGCAAAAGAACCCATCAGAATATATGTAGGTTGAAACTGGGCCAACACCCTAATACAGTATGTACACAGCAGAAATTTTGCAAACCTCGCTATGCAGGTGTGAAATCCCCAGAATGACACCACTTGTAAATATAAACCAAATTTAGTAGATGTCCTCCCAAACGGGTGTCTATGGCAAAGATTTGATGGACAGGATCCCGGAGTAACAAGACCAATTGTAGTCCCGGGACTCTCTCCTACCTGAGCTGTGACTTTATCTGCCAAATATGAGTAATGTCTATATATGTGATTTACAATGTAAAGAAAGGCTATATTTTAAGATGACTATAATTGCTCCAAGAAACTGTTATTAATTAACAAGATTTGAAAGTGAAATATATATAATGTATTTACTGCAATTTCTCTGTATACTCCAAGTCCCAATCTAATCCCTGGTAACTAGTGATAAGAAAATAACTCATTTCCCACCCTAATGTAAATAATCCCCCCTCCCTCATACGCGGGATCCCCCTTCCGCCTTTTACCCCCTTCCCCCCCTGCAATGAGTGGGAAAACAATACGTTCACAAACAACACAAGACAAAACTACTCTGGTACCAACTATCACAACTTGCTTTTTGTCCACATCCCCACGTAGACTCCCCTTCGCTCCCCTCCCAACCTCCCCCATCCCTGCTCCAAGGCTTATATAAACAACCAAAACAGTGGGCAGGTGAACAAGAGGTTAAGTCCCTAGGTCCCTCCTTAGCCAACCTCCTACAAGGTAAAATTATCTCCCCTCAGAAAAGTTCTAGTTTAGTTCTCATTTATGGCTACTTTATGCACTAAACCTGTGCTACCCTATAACAAGGTTGTGTGTAATATTGTTATACAGTTACTAAAAATGTTTTTATATTTTAAAAGAAAGAAAAGAAACAATTATGTTTTTCTACAATGTTATATGTCTGTCAAAATGTAATACTGTCGAGACTATAAATTCAAAGTTAAAACACCATTATTCTCAAGAGTGTACCCTGTCCCTCCTTCCCACCCGTTTCGCCAGGCCTCTGGGGGCTGCCTATCCCTACTAGATAATATACCCACAACCCATGTTCACGTCTAACCAAATGAAAATACTAACCTGGAATGTCCGTGGCTTAAATAGTCCAACTAAACGAATACAGGTATTCGGGAAACTACAAATGCTTAAACCAGATATCATGTGCCTGCAAGAGACTCACCTTATACAAGAAAAGACGAAATGGTTGCATAAATCATGGGTGGCTTGGGCTGCACATAGCACCCACTCAAGAGGGGGTCTCCATTTTAGTCCGTACAACACTATGTTTCAATATTATTAAAAGGCAGCAAGATAGCGAAGGGAGATATATTTGTTTGGCCATGGAAATAAACAAATACTCTCTATGTCCTAATAGGAATTTACATCCCCCCTCCGGCATCACCATCTATACTCAGAAAGTAATATCGTTTGCACTAAAATACCCCACAGCCTTGGTAATTTGCACCGGAGGTTTTAACATGTCCCTTGAAAAAGATGGAATCCCAGCTGGCCAACACAAGGGCAATGACTCAAGCAACACCTATCTTGCCCGTACCATTGCAGAAATAGGCTGGTCCGATATTTGGAGAGTAAGGAACACAACGGCCAATACCTACTCTCACTATTCCACTACACATGATGATTTCTCCAGACTGGATTATTTTTTTGTAAATGAACATCTGGCTCCACATGTCAAACGAATAACGTACCAACCTAGAGGAATATCGGACCACTCTCCAGTGCTGCTGGAACTAGGTAATATGTACAGTCAAACCCCCATTCGATCAATGAGAATACACCCATTCTGGCTTACATTAATCACTGAAGGAGACCAGCTGGAAGACCAATTCAAATACTACTTCGAATTTGACCATGGCTCTGTTCCCCAGAACACCAAGTGGGAAGCATTAAGGCCTTTGCTAGAGGTCTGCTAAATTCTACAATCAGTGCAATCAAAAAGCAAACCAGAATAGACGAAGAACATCTAGTTAAACAACTACAGAATTCTAAGCAAAGGTACCGCAATACGCCCACAGATGCATTCAAAGAAAACTGGCAACAGCTACAAAGGCAATATGATACACTAGTCAAAGAAAAAGCGCATAGTAAATATTTTTTCCAAAGACAGCAATAATTCGAACAAGGAAATGTATCTGCAAGACTACTAGCTCGCTTAATTAAAACCAATGGGCAACAAACAATACTCACCAAGACCCAATAAACGGTGAGCTAACGTCGACTAAAGAAATTCTCGATTCTTGTGTGAAATATTTTCAGGCGCAACACTCTTCACAATCACACCACTCCATACAACCTAACCTCTAGTATCTACGAGCGCACCAATTTTCCCAACTGCAACCCACCCAAATACAGCAACTCGATACCCCGTTCGCAGCGGAAGAACTATCGGATGCAATATCAGAAATATCTGCGAATAAAGCGCCTGGCCCGGACGGCATCCCTGTTGAGTTTTATAAGAAATACAAAGACCACCTAATAGACTGTCTACTGACTACTTAATACAGCTTTCAAATGCAAAATACTTCCCCCTCTATGCTAGACGCCACGGTGTTTCTGATCCCCAAACCGGATAAAGACCTATCGGAACATAGTGCATACAGACCCATTTCACTTCTCAATAGTGATTATAAAATCCTTGCTAAAATCGATTGAAAAAAAGTCATAACCACCATCATTGACCCACATCAGACTGGATTCATGCCGTGGAAAAGTACTTATTACTTTTTTAGATGGACCCAAATAAATCACGACAAACAAGGAGACAGAGCTTTACTCTCTCTAAGGTGCCAGCAAGGCGTTTGATTCAATAGAATGGAATTTCCTATGGTCCTGTATACAAAAATGTGGTTTCGGGCCAAACTATATTTCCTGGATACAACTACTGTACAGTACTCTGCCCCTAAAGCCTCTATAACGGTAAACGGTTCCCAATCCAACTCATTTCCACTTCAACGTGGAACAAGACAGGGATGCCCACTCTCACCCTATCTCTTCTCAATAGCTATAGAAGCCCTTGCAATCCAGCTCCGAAATGATCAATTTATTAAAGGTCTAAGAAAAGGTATATATGTGGATAAAATCGGCCTCTATGCGGACAATATGATCCTGTACTTGGCATATACGGGACCGTCCCTGCTGCAATAATCAATAAGTTTAGTGTCTACTCTGGACTATACAACTGGCAAAAGTCCGCAATATGCCTCCTAGACGCAGATAAAATAACAGCTACCATAAAGTGCAGCCCTGGTCCGATCTTCCTCTCAATCAAATAGGAAGAACTAATCTAATAAAATGCATTCTCCTTCCCAAAATACTATATATTGTAGAACACGTGCCGGTATACCCACCTAAGAAACTATTCTAAGATTTAAATGGTATTCTATCATCTTTTATTTGGGCAAGTAAGCGGGATAAACTCCAACAACCAAAAGACTGTGCAGGCCTTGCGCTTCCGAATCTCCGGCTGTACTATTTAGCCGGACAGCTTAGATATTTGGCACCCTGTCTAGACCCAAGCAACTCCCCAACTCCAGCAGAGAATATGCTGGCCTCCTACAGCCTGGGCTCTATTCTGTCTATGCTGGAAGCACCAAAGCAAACACTTAACTGATATATCTACACCTCTTCATAGTCAAATGCATAAAATCTGGAAAGAAACGAACTATTTAAATATACTGGGATCCCACCAAAAGCTGTACTCTGGCACAATCAATCTTTCCCTCATCTATTAAAATTTACAGGAGATACAGACTGGGAGTCAGTAGGAATCCATAAATCCGGCCAAGTTATCATTGGAGATATTATACGTACATACGAAGATATAAACTCGTAATTTAAACTTCCCAAATCTTATTTTTACAGATATCTGCAACTACGTCACTGTATGCACACTCAATTCCCCGACAAGTAAATCCCACTAACCAAGCATCCGATAATTGTTCTCAAAACCCAAGTGCCACAAGGGCTAACCTCACAACTGTACACTCAAATGGTCAATACTCGAACATCTATCCAATCTGTAATGCTGATCCAGAGATGGAATGAGAAAATCCCTGAACTAGGGGCAGAGGACTGGGACGAAATCGGATCAGCACACATTTACGCTTCACCCACAGCCAATAACTGGCTCATACAACTGTATATTACACACCAAGCATATATGTCCCCACAAAAGCTACACCGAATCTCTGCTACTCATTCAACTTTATGCCCTAAGTGCCAGATGGACACAGCAGATTTCTGGCACCTCATTTGGGACTGCCCTCAAGTTAATTATTTTTGGACTATGATCGTCAGGTTCCTCACATCTTTACTGCCTTGGCCGGTCCCTCTAGATCCAAGACTATGTCTACTAAGTATCAATACTTTGGAACTAGAAGATAAATATAAATTAATATTTCTACGCAAGACTTTATTCATGGCTCGGAAAACAATAGTGTTGAAATGGATGGCTCCGGACCCCCCCAAACTTAGAACCAAGCGTGAGCTAATTAATAACACTATTCCATTTTAGAACCTACTATATAAGCACAGGAACTGCCCGGAACTGCCCGGTGCGTGTGGACTGAATCCCATCTGACCCTTTAGAGACAATAATGTACAGTGGTTGTAAGGGGGGGGGGGGGCAGAGGCCTGGGCGAGACGCATCTCTACTCTTCTACCCCTCCCCCCCTACTCTAAGCACTCTTCTTGTTTCAGTTTAACATGTATAAGCTCCAAACTGTTACTTGAAGTACTGCTGCAATTGAAGAATATTATCAGTATATATATATATATATATATATATATATATATTATCCTAAGTACAGAATTGAAATCAGACTCTGTAAATTTTATTATGTGATATGTTGACAAGACATGTTGTAAATAGTTCAATTTATAAAAAAATAAAATGAGTTAAAAAAAAACAAAAACTAGGGCTAGTTTGAAGAAAGCAGCCTTTTATGAAAAAGATTTTTTTAAGCACAATTAAAAAAAAAAATATTATAAGAAAATGTACCCAAAACAAAGTATGTTAAAACCAAGCATATCCCATTATTCAGTAGTAATCATTTACTTCACAGCATTGTGAAGGCCCACTCTTCTTTGCTTCTGTTTATTGTGGTTTGTGGTTATTCAATTATGCCCAACAGAAAAAGACTTGACACAACGTGCCACCACAGCATAAATAGAGTTGAGGTCTGGACTTTGACTGGGCCATCGCAATGCCTTAATTCTGTAACGTTTCTGCATTACCAGATTATCATAGTAATGTAGTAATGGAGGTTGAATAAAGACATACGTCCACATAGTCCAACATTTACCGTAATCGTTAACCCTGATTCTTCCTTCCTGATTTCAAATGGCATTTGGAAAGGATCCCTGGATCAATCATTACTATATGTAATAATACCAGTAATTCTCAATATTTTTTTAGTAGAAACTTATCCAGCCCACTTTTAAAGGGTATGTCCACCCTAAAATACATGTCTTTCTGTAGTGTAGCCTCCCCCCTCCCAGCCACAACCGCATGATCCATTTTAAAAAAAAAAAATTGTAGAGAACTTAAAGGGCATGTCCACCCCTTTCAATAACTTTTGCCACATAATAGTTCTCCTTCCCCCAGCCCCAACCGCTATAAAAGATTTGTTAGAAAGTGCCCTGATAGTTACTTACTTTCCCTCTATCCTCCGCCGCACAGTCCGGGCCCTCTGCTTGCATGGAACTGCAAGCAGAGGGTGGGACCGGCAGCCGCTTCCGTGATGGGCTGAGAGGCAGCCAATCATGGACGCGGCTGCCGGCTGCATAGAACGCCGGGGGAGAGAGGGAAGGTAAGTAACTATCGGGGGACTTTCTAACAAATCTTTTATAGCGGTTGGGGCTGGGGGAAAGAGAACTATTATGTGGCAAAGGGGTTTGTAGCTAGGGGGAGTGATCGCAAAACGTGAAGGAGAGATGGCTGCAGTGCGCATGCCAAACTTCTCCTGGAGGGGAGAAAGGAGGCAGAGTCCTATATGGACTCTGCAATACTCCTGGTGGGCAGTTTTTTTTATTTGGGGGGGGGGGGGGGGGATTACTGGAGAACAATTTGGAGGTGGGATGTAAGGTAAGGATTTTTATTCACTACAGAGTGGGGCCAGTAGTGGTGGAAATTCTAGGTTTAGGGGTGAACATGCCCTTTAATTACCAGCCTTCATTCCCGCGGCCTCTGCCCGAATTGTCCACAGACCCGGCTGCGGGCTATTGGGAATGCTGCTACAACAAAGTCTCGTAAGCAAGTTCTCTTTTTTTTTAAAAAAATGGACAATGCGGTTGGGGCTGGGAGGGGGGAGGCTACACTACAGAAAAATGGTTTAGCACAACACTTTAAATCTAGTGCGATGGATCGGGAGGGGGGGAAATCGGCTACACATCGCATGACAGAATACCTCCCGGAGGTGACAGAAGAGGCAGAAACTTTTTCCAGGAAGACAGCTCCTGCTCTTCACTTTCCTTGACTTTGGACAAGCACTGCAGAGGAACCAAGCGAACTTTGGGAGTGAACAATGTGTGATGCGCATGCACATAGAAGACAAAGTCTGTCGGAACCTTTCAGAAGACGAGTCGGTGGAGTGATCGAATGGGTAAGTTCCTTACCTTCTCTCCTGGCTCCTGCAGGTTTTTATTGAAGAACAGGAGGTAAGAAACAGCTCCTTTACCTCCAGTTCTTCAATAAAACATTTTAAAAAATTGATTTTACCAGTTGAGATACACTTTAATGTATTTATTGAAGCCTGGGAGGTTAAGGAAGTATGCCTTACCTTGAAAGGATGTCCACGAGTTCTATTGGTGAACAATGCAATAGAGTGTTTATTATATGGCCCATTAATATATTTTTATCCCAGCACAATCTCCATTCTTCAGAGTAAATAGCCCTAACTTGTCTAATTTGCCTGTATTGTCAAGCTCCTCCATTCCCCTTATTATTTTAGTTGCCCTTTCCAAGATGTCCCTTTTGTATATGGGATTCCAAAACTGCACCACATATTCCAAATGAGGCCTTACCAAGGGAGTATAATATTTTTCTCTCTTGAATAATTCCCCTCATAATATAAGACAATATCTTGCTTTCTCTAGCCGTTACTGTCTGGCACTGCTTGTTACAGCCAAGTCTGTTATCTACTAGAACCCCCAAATACCTTCAGCACAGATACCCCAATCTGTTTGCGTCACCTATATTCAAGTCCCCCACCTCCCCAGGGAAGGTTGCCCCTAGGACTAGTTATCTGTGCTTAGACTGGGAATAAGCAAGTAGAACTAAAACACACGAGTAGAACTGCACACCAAACCAGCTAGGAGGTTGGAGAACCGAATAACGTGGTACAAAGCAGAAAACAGAAACAAAGTCAGAAAACAGAAACAAAGTCAGGAACGAATTTAAGGGTCAAATACAGGGGTTAGTCAGCCAGGCAGCAAGAATTGTAGTCAAAGAATATGCAGAAGTCAGTAATGGAAAATCAGATCAAAATGCACACCAAGCACAAAAGGCAAACCTAAATTTATAACTGGCAAAGATGGTCTAGAAACAGGAAACTAAAAAAGGCACAGGAAACCAAATAGAACTAAAGGAGAAGCCAGCAGGAACCAGATAGGATGAACAAGATGTTCTGCCTAAAACAGACACCAATAGAAAGTAAGCCCAAAGTTGGATAGACTCATGAGAAGAGTTGGAGCATAAAGAAGTGACAAAGGAGCAAGCGGGAGGTAAGGAATGACATTTTGGCATTCTTGTCTTTTTTGCCCATTCTTTTGAACACTTGCATGTTTCAGAACATTGTCCTACATGACCCGATTTCAAGCTCAACTGTTTGACAGAAGGCCACACATTTGATGCTAGAATACATACTTTGGTATACAGGGGAGTTAATTGTCGACTAAAAGACTGCAAGATGCCAAAGGTCCTGTAGCTGCAAAATAAGCCACTACTCCACCACCATGATTGGCAGTTGGTATGAGCAGTTAGCGCTGAAATGCTGTATTATATGCACTATGGCCAGACAGCAACCTGTTGGTCTTATATGTCCAAAGGAAATTGTTCTAGGAGTCTTGTGGTTTGAAAAGAGGAAATTTTGCAAACCTTAAGCCCTACATCTGGAGGGCCGCATGTTGGACATCCCTGCTATATAGCCTACTCATTAGACCTACCCAACAGTTGATACAGAGGAAGGCAAAAAAAAAAAACCTTTCCTGACTCTAAGGGCTAGGCCACACTGCTGCGCTTTTTTTGCGTTTGCGCTTGTGCATGCGTTTGCGTTTTTCATATAATTGAAAACGCGGCAACGCATCGAAAATAACAGTTCTAACTAAAGAAACCCTCCCTAACCTGAGGACGAATCTTCTTTTCTTCTTATCTTAAAGGATGTACACATGTCCTCTGGAATTACATATTGGTGAACAATGTACCAATAAAAATAATTGCTATCTCCCCATAAGGCTGACTGCCCATATAAGGTACGACGATCTTACAATATTGCATGACCAGAGATTGTATTGGGTATGGGCCCCATTAGAAGCTTATCCCACATAAATGTGTACTCTGAAATGATCTTTTGGTGAACAATGCAGCAAAGAGTTTATTGAACATCCTCAGTGGTTAGCAATTATGCCTTGCAGCGCTGAGGTTGATTCCACCCGTGGACACATCTGCAAGGAGTTTGTATGTTCTCCCCGTGCTTGTGTGGGTTTCCTCCGGGCACTCCGGTTCCCCCCACAATCATAAAGACATACTGATAGGTTGTATGTGTCAAATAAATGTACTTAGATTGTAAGCTCTTGGGCCAGGGCCTGATGTGAATATATAAATGTAATTATAAAGCGCTATGGAAGATGTTGGCGCTATATAAATCCACAATAGTAATAATAATAATCTTGATAATATATTTGTATTTTTGTGTTGTTTTAACACTCATATGAGTGCTCCAGACTGGCAAACGGCAAAAACTACTTAATAGTTTAGTGGTCACACGTATGATCAACTAATCAAGTGCATTTTAATAAGAGGCATATGGTTGCTACTTACCCTCCTAATTCCCAAAGCAGTAATGGTGTACTTTATTTTTCTTTTCACACTGCTTCCAACTGTTAGATATATTTTTTACTAAAATAATGTCATGGTGGAATCTGTGTTTTGGTGTACAGGTAAGATTTTAAAAAAGTTCAATCTGGTAGAGGACAAGAGGATTTATTCAGTCCTCATCCTGGGTACTATTATGACTTATGTGAAGAGGGGGTTTAATTGCCCTTTAAACCTTTATTTATAGACCCAACTACCAAGGAAAGATATCCTGGCTTCTTACTTGTCCATCCCTGTCCTGATGATGAATTTGACATCTCTGCTCATGGTTAAGTGGTTATATACAGATGGAGATGGTCTGTGTGACTGTGTCCCGTGTTGTGCTCTCTGTGTGACAGGGATTTCCACAGTTCCAGTACCCATGTCCCATGTAGACAATTAGCTTACCTCTCCCAGCCTCCTCCCTGAAGCAGTTTACCTTGGATGGTAACAAACCGAAGATCAAGGTGAGAAGTAGAAGCCCGAATAAGCAGCCGAGTTTCACCTGCAGTAGGTACTCCATGGTGTGTAGTGCTCAGGGCGTGGAGGGGTCAGTGTCACCAAATCTACCCCACCATGTAAGGTGTAAAATGGCCCAACACTAGTGCACCACGTCAGGGGCCACACTCCATGACCATCACTTTGCCAGTGTCCTTTTCGGCTAACAGACTGCAACAGCCTCCGTCCCTATAATTCCCGGCTTTTGGTCAACCCCGCTGACTGGCCTGTTAGGGCAAAACTTGTTTTCCCGCCCCTTAGTTTTGTGATTGGTGAAAGGACCGGCTTTGAGGGCGGAGCTTATTAGGAGCATAAAATGTAATTTAATTTAGAAGTAGGCGGAGCCCGAGGAACGTGCAGGAAGTTGTTATTGCCTAGGCCGAGGCTTGGGAGTAGCACGTGACTGCGGTGGATGTTTCCGCATTCCTTTTGCTGTCTGTAGTGATGGACTTTCTGCTTTTGATTCGGAGCCTTGTGACCATGAATATCCCCAGACGTCTGTATTTACTCTTCATGTGCTTTATGTTTGGTTGTTCTGATAGTAGAACAATGTACAGTTTACTTGTATTAATTAATTGTCATTAAATTGATTTACCTACTTTAAGTGATCCCATTCTCTAATTTGAGTTGCATTGTGTTTAGTAATCACAATAAAGGATAACACTCACCTCTTCCCCCCTCACCCGTCCACTTGAAAGCACCCAAGGTAAAGACCCAAACCGCTAGACTTTAGCTTCGTTCTAGAGCCTCGGGTGATGAATGGGCCCTACAGACGTTAATAACACGTGTATGTGTTCAGTCGGAGGTCCTTCATTGATCCGCTGGTCGATGACGTCCGACCAAACCCCATAGTCAGCATGGATTTATGAGAAATAGATCATCCCAGACAAATTTAATTGGTTTTTATGAAGAAGTGAGTAAGAAGCTAGATTAAGGCACAGCAGTGGATGTGGTATATTTGGATTTTGCAAAAGCTTTTGATACTGTGCCACATAGGCGACTAATGTATAAACTGAGGACTGTTGGCCTTGAAGAAAATATTTGTTCATGGATAGAGAACTGGTTATTGGACCGCAAACAGAGAGTGGTGGTTAATGGAGCTACATCTATGTGGGCTAAAGTTCTAAGCGGAGTGCCTCAGGGTTCTGTACTGGGGCCGCTTCTGTTTAATCTGTTTATAAATGACTTAGAAGAGGGCATTGAGAGCAAGGTCTCAGTATTTGCTGATGACACTAAACTATGCAGAGAAGGGCAACTAAATTAATAAGGGGAATGGAGGGGCTTGAATATGCAGGCAGATTAGACAAGTTAGGGCTGTTTACATTGGAGAAGCGACGTTTGCGTGAGGACATGATTACCTTATACAAATATATTAATGGGCCATACAATGAACTCTCTGGTGCATTGTTCACTAATAGGTCATATCAGAGGACACGTGGACATCCTCTAAGGTTGGAAGAAAAGAAGTTTCATCTTCAGGTTAGGAAGGGTTTCTTTACAGTGAGAACGGTGAAATTGTGGAACTGTCTTCCGGCAGATGTGGTAATGGCAAGTTCATTGAATAGCTTTTAAAAAGGCCTGGATAAGTTTCTAAAACTAAAAAATATTGAGAATTACTGGTATTAATGCATATAGATCTGGTTGATCCAGGGATATATTCCGATTGCCGTTTGGAGTCAGGAAGGAATTTTTTCCCCCTTTTTAGCTGGGGTTTTTTGCCTTCCTCTGGATCAACTGTTAGGTAGGGTTAAAAATATATAAAGATGGTGAATAGGTTGGACTTGATGGACGTATGTCTTTATTCAACCTTAATTACTATGTTACTATACACACATTATTATCAGCCAAAATGGGCGTTCATCGCGCTCGTGGGTCGTTGTTCAGGTGCAACATTGTATGTGTGTACGAGCCTTAACTCCAGCACTAACCTGTTATAGTTGAAATTGCCGGCACACTATTCTCCGCCTCCCTCTCTCTGCCCAGGGCAATACCAATAAGAAGACATGTCTTCCTATTGGTCAGCTCAGGGCACTGAGGTAGGAAGCAAAGAACAGTGCACCAGTGATTGCAACATTAATATGTTCATGCTGGTGTAAGAGGCTAATCCCAGGGGTGAGGTTTAGGTCCTCACCCTGTATGCTTTCAATCCCATCCATTCAAACACATGTAAAATCTAAAAGAATGTTTTGTTTTCAAGGGCATGTTCACACCCTCTGTGAACATGCCCTTGAAAAAAATGTCAATTTTTCATAGGCATAAACAGGCCTTTCTGTAGAACCCTACCTCATTCCTGTCTTCAAACTCTGTCCCTAGAACAAATGTAGAAATAATACTTTGACTAGTGTTCACTCCAGGTCTAAGGGGTTGGCCACGCATCGCTTTAACGTACAATCTGACACTAGGTGCATTGCCCTGCGATCCACTAATTGGAGAGATCTGCATGTTTTTGCGCAATGGCATGCTCCAATTGCATAACATTGCACAATCGCAGTGGACAGCAACGCACACCAAAAACATGCACACTTCGGTGCGCTAGGACACGCTGCAGTGTGACTTCGGCCTAAATTGTCGCCACCCCTTTTGTGAGTTTGCACATGCGTAGCCCTGCCAAGCTCCTAGAAATGCAGAAGTACCAAAGAAGTCTGCCTTTTTTTACGTTTTGGCATTCTTGAGGCCACTGGAACCACCCCTTAAATTGCTCCTACAATTGCCTTACAATCTCTGCCTTTTCTAATGTACCTGTTTTGGGCTGCTTTATTACTCATTCAGCTGTGCACTATGTACATTGGAGCAACTCACAACTATATTAAAGTGCATGTCCACCCCCTAACTAAAATTTGCCCCACTGTTGAGCCCCCTGTTTAGTGTTTAAACGACCCCTACCTTTCTCTTCTGCTCCATTTGGTTGTCTTGCAGGGCCTGAGGAAAGTCCAGGAAACTAAAGAGTAGGAGGTAGGTTTGTGACATGCACAGTGGAGCTCTCGCTCCTCCCTACAGATCCCTTTGGTGGCTGCATTGCGTCTGAGGCAAAAACAAAAATCCTTTAAAGGTAATAACCCTAGAAGGTAAGGTCTGGTAAGTATATTTAGCAGGCGGTTTCAGATTTTTAAACCTAGTGAGGTATAGGTTTGGGGGGATTCCCTACCTTTAAAGGAATTTTGTTTTGGGGGGTGGAGATACTGATACTGATATGGACTCAGGGGTGTTTTTACTCTTTGACAAAGTGCTTGTGCACAAAACACATCAAGGTGGCCTGCTGGCCCCCTCCAATATATATTTTGTTTTTAAAGTATATCAGCACTTTTTTGATACATAGGGATTAAGCTCCCATGCTGTTTTTTCCATTTGTGTTACCGGTAGAGCAGTGAACAGCAACCAGCATTGAATGCCAGCTTAGTTTTATGTGAATTGATCAGAATGATCTTGGGGTAAGTTTGTGGGGTGTTAAGTTTGAAAAACTGGAATCTGTTCAAAATACAAAGATGGTCTGTGCATGTGGCATCCAATTTTGTGTCCATGGATTTGCATTTTGATAAAAAAATTCATAAAAAACGGGGAATGTAGTTTTTACAAATATCTCACTTTACAGGGTATTTTAGTTTATTTGGATGTTTTTCTACATTAACTGTTATAAGATCTACCGTAATACATTTAATTGGGTGTAAAATGTTAAATGGCTGTTTTATCTTCGAGGAGCCTCCTTTACAGGAAAATTGGGGGTACGGTACCTACATGTTTGTTATTGTACTCAGGTATATCAGATCTTTTAGAAATAGTAAGACTTTTGCACACAGTCATTTTTTTGAGAAAAATCATGTAAAAAATCCAGTCAAATCTTTTTAAATTCTTTACAAAAATATAAGTTCCCCATTTACTGGTTTTCCTGCTGAAAAATTTGTATTGAGTGCAAAATACTAAAAAGTCTTTTGGCACATAAAACAAGCAAAGTAAGAAATTTGTCTGGCACTGAAAAGTTTAAAGACAAAGAAACAACTATAGGCTTGATGGGTAGAATAACTAAACACAACAAATAATTCTGTATTTATTAACCTACACACATAGCAGTTTTTTCATACTAAGGATATATCCACCTGAAGCTGATAGTTGCTCATTTGTTGACCTCCACTTTTTTTAGCAATAGATATGCCAAATATCTTTAACCATGGTGTTTAGAGACCATGGAGAAAAAATGTCAATAATTTACCCACATTTGTTACTAAATAGAATCAATAGTCACTTTTCCAAATCTGCAGACTGTATTGGATAAAATGCATGCATTTAGTTTAAAGGGTATGTCCATCCCCAAAAAAACTTTTCATATAACACTAAGTGCCCCCCCAAAACCTCAACCTCATGAGGTCTTACCTTTTAAATGTGCTGGTAAACCTACTTACCAGTAGAGATGTAATGTGGGTTCGAATAGAATCCAGTTTCTAATGGAATCCGAGGGTTTCGAAGTCCCGACGAAACTTTCGGAACTCCTGGATTTTATAGAAAATTCGATAATTATCGAATGTACAGCCTTTCGCTAACCCTCGAATGTACCATTCGTTTTCGCTAACCCTCGATTGTACCGTTCGCTAAGCTAGGAAGGATTGTTTGTTCGTTTGATAATCCTCGAATGTACCGTTCGCTAACCCTAGGAAGGATCGTTTGTTCTTTCGCTCGCCTTCGAATGTACGGTTCACTAACCCTAGGAAGGATCGCTTGTTCGTTCGATAATCTTCGAATGTACCATTTGCTAACCCTAGGAAGGATCGTTTGTGTGTTCGATAATCCTCTAATGTACCATCCGCTAAGCCAGGAAGGATCGTTCGTTCCTTCGATAATCCTTGAATGTACCGGTCACTAACCCTAGGAAGGATCTTTAGTTCGTTTTTGCAAGCCTTCGAATGTACCGTTCGCTAACACTAGTAATATAATAACCATATAATAACCATGTAATATAATACTCATATAATAACCTAGTAATATAACCATATAATAACCTGGTTATTATATGTTATTATATTACTAGGTTATTATATGGTTATTATATGACTAGGTTATATGGTTATTATATGACTAGGTTATTATATGGTAAGGATATTACTAGGTTATTATATGACTAGGTTATTATATTACTAGGTAATTATATGGTTATTATATGACTAGGTTATTTTATAGTTATTATATGACTAGGTTATTATATGGTTATTATATTACTAGGTTATTATATGATTATTATATGGTTATTATATGACTAGGTTATTATATGGTTATTATAACCATATAATAACCATATAATATAATAACCGTATAATAACCATAAAATAACCTAGCCATATAATAACCATATAATAACCTAGTCATATAATAACCATATAAAAACCTAGTCATATACTAGCCATATAATAACCTAGTAATATTATAACCATAAAATAACTTAGTAATATAATAACCATATAATAACCTAGTCATATAATAACCTAGTCATATAATAACCATATAATAACCTAGTCATATAATAACCTAGTCATATAATAACCATATAATAACCTAGTAATATAATAACCATATAATAAGCTAGTCATATAATAACCCAGTAATATAATATCCATATAATAACCACATAGTCCAAGCCGAACTAACCCTCAAATGTACCATTGGCTAACCCAGGAAAGATCGTTCGTTCGATAATGTAACGTTCGCTAACCGAGGAAGGATTGTTCGTTCATTTGATAATCCGTTCGCTAACACAGAAAGGGTCTTTTGTTCGATAATCCTCGAATGTACTGTTTGCTAACACAGCAAGGTTCGTTCGATAATCCTCGTCGAATGTAGCTTGCGCAAAACCCGACAATTGCCCGTCTGACTTCAGGAAGTGTTTTAACAAGTTTTGGTGACAGTGACATGTTCGCCAGACCATTTCCCAGGTGCCACGGCCATTTACAGTAAGTTACCACTGTTAGTTTAGCTGTAAATCACTCGGACTTTTCGAACTATTACTCTCCCATAGACTTGAATTTTCCGAAAATTTTTAAAGTTCGAAAATTGAAGGAAACTCAACAGTTTCGAACATCTCTACTTACCAGCCATCTTTTCCCTAAGCGTTCTTCTGCTTTGGGGGGCAGTTAGTATAATACCGTATCAATTTTTTTAAAATGAGATGTTCTGTGGTACCTGTAATATTATTGGAAATGAAAGCTACTTCTGTTGGAAACCAATAATGCCTAAAGACATATTTACAATTAGTTTAAAAGCGTCACACTATTTGAATACAGGGCCTTTCTCTGAAATACATTCTTCCAACCTTCTTCTGGGGTGAGACTTGGCCTGCCATTGACCTACTATCTATAAGTCTGATTCCGCACAACTAGAACAACTCTCCAAGCCATGCCTTGGCCCCAACCAAAGCCTGCCCCTTTTGGGACATGGTTCAATCTGAGATTGTGAGACAGGCCTCAAAATGTGGGACTGTCCCACCAAAATTAGGATAGTTGAGGAGTCTGAGAAATTGGACAGCTTCCAGGTTTCCTAAGGCATATTTGGTTTCCATCATCATAAGACTGAAGCCTTGTGAGGGAAATAGTTATAATTATAAATAGGCCTTTGTCATAGCTAATTAGATCTAAGGTTACTCAAATTCTTCAATGAATATAAGAATATTACTATCTAAAAATGCATTTAAAAGAGATGTTGATCTGTAAATGAAAATGCACTGTTCAGTTGATAACAGTAAATTAATAATATACTACAGCTAGTATTATTTCTGCTGATGTCTTTACCATGTTTTTACAACACTGTCTAATGCTTAATGGTCCTTTATATCACAATCAGTTCTGTGCACTCTTGTCTTAAATAGTGTACTTTTTATTTAAAAATAAAACTAGATTTAAAGTGCATGTCTACCCTCCAACTAAAATTTGCCCCACTATTGAACCCACTTGTGTAGTGTAAAAGATGCATACCTTTCTCTTCTGCTCCATTTGGTTGTCCTGCAGGGCCCAATGAAAGCCCAGGAAACTGAAGAGTAGGAAACTTTTCTGTGTGTAATCCAGAATCTGCCTCTTCCAGCTCCTCTAAGAGGTATGTGTCATGCCGAGTGGAGCTCTCCCCCTCCTTCCAGATCCCTTAGGTGGCTGAATCACTTCTGAGTCATCGCACCTATGTTAGCTATGTTCATCCAGGGATAATAACCGATTGCCATAATGGGGTCAGAAGGAATTAGCTGCTGCTACAGGAAGAATTTTTTGCCTGCTGCTGGATGTGCTAATGACCAACCAGGAATAAAGGAATAGGCTTTTCTACCTCCCTGGTAAATAACTTTATATTAATGGTAGTATTTCATACTGTACAATTAACCATCTTATGTCTGAATTCCTAAAGTATTATTCCCATTATAATATAGTAACCAGATTCTCAGTAATAAAATGTTTAGTTGATATCCTGTTTGATTGATTATTTTTTTTATACAAAGGGGAACATGACAGAGCCAGATAATCCAGGTATCAGAGGCCTCCGTTGGTCCTAAATTCTACCTGAGGTCTTATAGCTGCACCTAGGTTCCTGTAGGAATAATGACCTAATCAAGGCTATAAAACATCACTTGTTGTTTTGGAGCAATGCCCTCAGTAACACACTGATCGTGTAGTCTGACATTGTCTCTCACTGGTGAGGAGTAAGGGACTACCTGGCATTGGAGGGCTGTAGACATAAACTCAAAAAGGAGGGCATAGCTATCGGACATAGGGAACTGGAACAAGATAATGCGGTTCTCCTGTGAAAGGATGGAGTGCATCTAAATCCCATTGGGCTAGATATATTTAACCTTGATTTGCAAATTGCATTGAAAATAGCGCTTTCCGTGCTGGGGCTGGGGAATATGCATGGGAGCCAGTTTAGGTTTGGGAAGCCGATAGTCCATGGCAAAAGTAGCCCCTACACTCTGGAAGGTGCTGAAACTCCAGTAATATAACTGTTGATTAGTGCCTGTCAGGTTCTAGACATATTTTGTTATCTGCCAATAAAGCAACAGCCATCTTTAACCTCTTCGGAATGTTTGGTTATGCCGCAGCTAAGTTTCTACTTATGTATAAGACCTTCAGTAGTCCCTTAGAAGGCCAGGGGAGAAATATGGACGATTAAGTCTATAATCCCATTGTGCCAGTAGAGGGCAGTGTGATGCTATTCACAAAAAAGCATTCCTGTACAATGCAAGACAGTAGTTATTACAAAAGCACTACAACAGTAATTGCACTTATAAATACTCTGAAAAAGAACGTGTCGCTTGCCTTGTTAAACTAAAGATATACATGTGTAAGATAAGTGAACTCTTGGACTAAAGGTCTGCAGTTTCTTCTATTCTTATGGCTTGGTACAAACGGGTTAATATTGCGTATCAAGCTACTGTGGACCACATATTGGCACATTTGTGGCACAAGGTTCCCATCCTCTGCCCAATATACAGCCCCCATAGAATGCTGGGAGTGGATAGCTCTACACTGGAGTACAGTTCTGCTAATTTGGATCCACAATAGTAGCTTTCAGCATGTATGAAAAAATACCATTTACTGCAACAAATTAATTTAAACAATTAATATAACAATTAAACAATTAATATAATTTCCTAGCTGCCCACTGCATTTAGAGGAATGCACATGCTCTATATTTGCTATATTGAAATGTTACTACAATATATTATTTTTAAGTAATTTTGACTGCCGAAATTGGCAGAGCTCTATCTCTTGCTAGGAACACCAGAGTAAGAGATTCTGTTCTTAAATTACTATTGAAACTGGTGCTTTCCTAAGTTTTTCTTAAAGGACAACTAAAGCCATAGAACAACACTTAACCAAAAGGCAGAACACCTTTATATGAAACCAGTAATCTGTGTCTTACCTCTCATTTTGATGAGAAATTTACCTAAATAACATATGGTTTGTGCTTTACTTCACAGCATTCTAGTATCACACAGTTTGGTCAACGACCATTATGTTCTGCATATTGCTCAGTCCTTAGCTATGGCAGAAACTTGTTGCAGTTGGTCACACCCATTAATAATTTCTATCCAATCCTTTTACAGGACAGATAAAGCAAGGAAGCATGTGACTGAGGTCAGGTGGTGTGGTCTGACACTGCACATACAGATACTTCATCTAGTTCTTAACAAGCTTACATTTAATTTAATACTATTTACTGAAGTGGGATTTTATAGCTTATTGGTGTTTTTAGAGGGGTTGTTTTCAGATTCTGGAGTATAAAAAATTGGGCTTAGGTTTCCTTTAAGAGAAAAAGTAAAGGTTATGATGCATTAGTTAAATCCTTTAAATCTATATTACCGTATATACTCGAGTATAAGTCGATCCGAGTATAAGTTGAGGTACCTATTTTTACCTGAAAAATTAGTAAAAACTGATTGACTCGAATATAAGCCGAGGGTAGAAATTAGTTGCCCTTTAAATGGACAGCAGAATTCCCCTACATGAATCCCATACAGTAATACCCAAATCCAGTACCAGTAACTCCCAATTCCTTAGGCACTCCAGATGTTTGGAAACTACAACTCCCAGCATGCTTTGCTGCTGGGAGTTGCAGTTTCTAAACATGTGGAGTGGCAAAGTTCAGTAAACATTTAATTAAGCTTACTACCATTTACAATTCTCCTGACCCACATATAGTAAAGGGCACTCTGACCCCCATATAGAAAAGGGCACTCTGACCCCCATAGAGGAAAGGGCACTCTGACCCCCATAGAGTAAAGGACTTTCTGACCCCCATATAGTAAAGGATTTTCTGGCCCCAATAGTTAAAAATGTCACCTGAGAGTTGTAGTTTCAAGCTGTCATTTGCACTGTACTAGCAGCTATGTTTTGCCCCAAACTGCGGAGACCCATCATATTTACAGCATTCAGATGAGCAGTGACAGGAAGGAGTGTAAAGGCAGATCAGCTCCTGTAACTTTCTATGCAGGTTAACACATCGCCACCTACTGGTTACTATCCGCAATTGCAGAATTTGGATCTAGTATAAGTCGAGGTTAGGTTTTCAGGCTAATTTTAAAGCATGAAAAATTTGACTTATACTTGTTAGCTTATTAACTCAACCATAGCGAGCCACCATATGGATAGAAAAGGAGCCTGAAAGAGAATATAAAATCCCCTGTAACAATGCTCTGGTGATGCTGGGGGGGTGTCTATTTTGTATCTCCATGGTGACATATTTCTGAAACCAACCAGTGAAACTAGAATATAATCAAATCAGAAAGGCTCAGAGGTCTCACTTGCTGCTCTATTATTCAGAAAGCCAGTGAAGCTATGATGCTTCCCAGCAAATCAATAATTCAACATTCTCCTTTTGTATTCTGGGAGAATGGGTCCAGGATGCGGCTGCAAATGACAAGAGCCTAAGCATACAAGGCTTCAGGTTACAAGCTGAGACAAGTTGGTGGTATCAGGTGAAAGGCTGAAATAACCCATTTCAACAATAAAAAGAGGAAATTACTTGAGGTTACACGAGCCCTTAATTCTAATCACATTGGATGCCTCATGCTGCACTTTTATGCCTACATCTTAGGTGTTATGGTATGTTATAGGTCTAGACAAACTTCTATGAAAGGCTAAGTCTTTTCCTTGTGTCTAGTCAATTATTTCACATTAATTATACCTTAATTTTAAATAAAGGTACAAATGCAGCTCTTTAACCCTAGTAGTGATTATCTGTAACCTGTGGGTTACCCAGTGAGCATTCAATCCATATAGAAAAATCTGATACAAACCAAAAATCATCTTTTTAAAATGTGGGTGAGGTCATATTAACCTACATGTCTCCAGCTCATTCTGTTGCCATACATACATTGTGTATACCAATAAACCAGAGCCTCAGGGAAAAAATGGTAGCACATATGCTGGGCTTTAATAAGCATTTGTGCTTATACATCTGTAAAGATGGGTTCATACATTGACAACCCCCATCAGATCTGATGTGTGTGACCAACAATCCTTTTTCGGCACCAAATTTCCAAAAGGGGAAAATTTGGGGGATGCGGATCCCCAAAATTTTGAAAATCAATTGGTTCTGCATCGATACCAGGTTTACTTCTAAACTGGAACTCATCACCTCCCAGTTATAGATAAATAGGGGCACAGTTTTCTAGGAGAACTAAAGTCTAATATTTATTTAAGTTTAGGTAATTTCCCTTGTACTAGAAGTCATAACTGCTGTATTTTTAACTTAAAGTACTGATATTTACCTTCCATTCTGCAATCAATTGTACAGGACTCAGGAGCCTGGAACAAAGGCGTGTTATAGTTAAATTGAAGCAGTCATTCTGTTTCCAGGTTGTCCTTTGCTACTAATGCCATATGAAGATCTGGCTGTCCAGAAGGTTTCACCAGCAACAGAGGAGCTTGGGAAATAGAGGACAGCATGTGGCTTTCAACATCTGAATGTATGAATATAACAGACCATCAACCTCAGAGAAATGTCCATGGTATATTTTTGCCAGGAAGGGTTATGGTGGAAATTAAAAGGCATTTCCTTAAAACATGTGACTTGTCTGTTATCTGCCTTCAACCCCAACTCATATTTTTACCAGTTTATAACATGCATTTGTAACCAAATATTTAATGATAAGTTCTATTCCTTGGCAAAAGCTTGAACATGTGCAGAGGAGGCAGCAGGTAAAACGGAGGCAGCAGGTAAAACAACAGTCAATCATTGTCTCTGATGCCAGTTGTCACAGCTTTGATTGACTGCATGGAGGGAGGGGCTAACTTACTCTGCTAGAATGGGGACAATAATAATCTGTAAAGGGGGACATTACCCCCCAACGAAAAAACAATCTTTTCTGACGATATTTTAAGACAGTTACAGCAGTAGGATACAACTGAGCATGCTCAGTGCCTGTGGCAAGGGGGTCAGAGCAATGGTACTGGTGATGTCACAGCTCACAGTGCTAGCTGGAAACACCACTATTTATTATGCTATAGGTTTGCATAAAAATTACATAAAGAACATTTTTTTTGAAAGATTACCCCTTTCTCTAGCTTTGGCTTGTTTGGGTTTCCCTAAAATGACCTACCGATTCAAAGAATTTAGAGCACTGCCAATGGCCTATTATAATTACTGTGTACAAATAAGATCCCAAGAACTTCCAGTTACAAAGAAGAATCATCAGTTTATCTTGTATCCATTTCTTCTATCTGCATTCACCAATAACTATCTAGAACACAAAACTATCCATCATCTTTCCATCACAACTGAGCCTTTCAGCTGTGTAATATGAATAAGGCTCCCAAACACTATAATACTTCCAGATAAGAGCTTTCATGATGTCTACAGTTTCTACAAAACATGGGAACTGACACTGTAGGGAGATCAGTGAATACAGGTACAAGTTCATAATGGCTTGTGTAAAAGTTCTTTGTAGTTATTCAGTTTCTGATGTTTTTATCAGCACTTAATGATGCTTAACAGGTCTATGGAATTGAATAAAAGGTATACACATGACAATAAAATAGACAGCATTTCTTCCAAAAGACAATAAGTTTGGAGATCATTAGATTACCAGGAGTTGCACAATGCAGGCAGACTCGCACACAGACACAGACTATAACCAGGTAATAGACTACTGAACAATTCATCTATCACAAAGAACCCCAGCGTTTTTCTTTCTGCTGCCAATCAACAACTACTTTAATGTTGAAATCCAACAGGATATTACTGGAAAAAACATGATACACATCTGCAAAATGTGATTAAAGCTGTACATGCAAAAAACATTTTTTTAGCAAGGCATAGAATACAAAGTGCAATATTTATAGCCTCTCATTGGAAAAAAAATATGTAGTAAATCGTGGATATTATATAAAAAAAATTTATTTTAAAGGTCAACTATGTCTAAAACAGCCTCAAATTAAAAAGTCTCCTTCACAGGGAGATATTAAATTCTATTCTGGGTAGCTTCATAAAGGAGAGGTGAGCAGCTGACAGCTCAATGGTTACTTCAGCATGACTAGTGTGACAATCTCCCCTATTTCTAACGATAGGGGAGATAGTCACACATGTGTACTGAAGCTGTCAAAGGCGTAGTGAGCTGTTAGTGGCTGCACAAGCGGAACTTTGACACCTCACCACTGGGCCACGATTTCCTAAATCCCTACAGAGACTTAAGTCTCTGGTACAATAGCAGTGCTGGTGTAGCCTAGTCAGTGTATAGGGCTGAGTGCAGGGCTGTAGAGGTAGAAAAAGTGGTTGGATTTTTTACATTGATAGAATGAGTCAATATTCAGCTTTACACATTCTGGCTCAAAGATTTCACCAGGATCCACAATCTAAACTGCAATACACAATAAATGTATATTCTATATATATAAGACATTTCTATTTAGTCACAACAATGACAGCTTGGAATCAAGTGACCAGCTACACTAATTTGAACTTCCACTGACTGTCTATAGTTTTATGATTTGTGATCTTGTACAGACATTAAACCCTGGGATGGTATTTTTGCAGAGAGCATTCTCCTTTTACCAATGCAATTACCATTAAACATTTCACTTTCACAAAGAAAGGATGTGTGACTCGACTGTAGTCTCTCATTAAGTCTGAAGGGAAAAGTAGTAAATCAGCTCCTCCCTACAGGTCATGCTACCTGACTCTTGTTAGAGATGGTCACAGTGAAAGGACAGTGTCTTTGCATTTCACTGCATTTCAGCTACCTGATCAGGCAGGGATGCTGCTAGGATCTGTCTCTGTTTTAAATGCTACAAGAAAGTGAAGAAAATAGATAAAACAAGTCAGAGAATATAAGATTGGCTATGGGACCATTATATGTGCTATTATATGTGTACTTGGGGAATGTAAACAGAAACATTGCTTTAGCAAATCCAGTATATTCCCACTAATATTGGGGGAATACACAGATACTGCTTGTGAGACTCCAGAATATAACTGAAACCTGAAGGTATGTGTCTGAACGTCATGGTCAGGAATGATGGGAAAATCTATAAGAAACAATGGTAAAGTATGGGAGCTACTATTTCTCAAAATGTCTAAATTTCCTACTGATCTTTTCTACATCCATTCTTACGTGTTCAGGTAAAACATCAGGTAGGAAGGGCAAGGAGATACAGATAGCAATCTGGCTGTTTTAATTGGATCATTTAATGATCAGTCAGTGTTTGTTAACGTTAGAAATTAGGCATCTAAAAAATTGTGAATATATATTTTTATATGTAAAAAGCTATTTAAAATAGCCCTTTTAATTAAATGTAAATGTTATGTATGATAATATTGTTTTTTGTTCTCATTTTTGCAATTTGTATTGTTACTTCTCTCGTACAATGATCAGGAGCCTCAATTAAATTCTTAGACAGAGAGACAGACAAGGAAACTACCAGAGACTATTAAGCAATATTGAGTGCTGTATTAGAATCTGAAAGGAACCTTGCAGATTTGGATGAGAATAAATTCAATAATAGAGGCTAGTCCATTTATTCCAACATTTCACTGATTGTCCAAGGTGACCAAGTCCATAATGGATAATAGTTAGTATGCCTATATTCTCAGATCTAAGTAAAAATAAACATTTAGCTAAGTGTCATAATGTCCTGTACAGGATAATAGAATTACCAGCATACGTTAGAAATTTGGCTTATGCTTTTATAATTATACAGTGGAAAAATACCCATTTGTGGTTGATCATGGTTGCTGTTTAGCTTTACTTGTCTATAGAACACTCCACGGGTATTATAGCAATACAGTAGTTAAACTTATATCCCAGAGAAGAAATTATTTTTTATTTTACAAGCCATAGAGCATTTGTTGGAAACTTCATGCTTGTGATTTATTATTTACAGAAGCGAGGGAGGATTCATTTGGTGGGTAGTATTCTCTGTAAATAATATACATATCTCTTCAGGGAATTATGAGAACATCTAGATTTTTGGGGGGCAAGTAAGAACATTTGTGGCAGCTTTTTGTTTGCTTTATTGAAGATGATCATGTGTGATGGGGACAGGATATTAGCCTTGGAATTTGTTGCTTATTGCAATGATGAAGTTTGATGTCCACTTCAATTCCCACATTGATGAATCTTCAATTGAGATTTTGGGTATTATGCTCAAATCTATGGATGGTGAGTTTGTGATATATTTTTATTGTAAAATGAACATTATATTGCATGCTTTATCTGCATGTATAAGTGATCAAATTTATTCCATATGGACAATCTGTCAGAGGAAAGGATGTAGAACTTTGACTATGTAGAACTTTTGACTTTGTGTTTATGTATCACCGAGTTTGTTCAGGAGCCCAGATTTGGAAAGGGAAACAAATCTGGTTTAGAATATCAATAAAAACTGAATACAATGTACAACATACAATCTTGTGCTAATTTTAAAACATCTACAGGGTTATTCAAGAGAAGTTCTTATAGTTTAAAAGGGTTCTAATTTTGCCCCAACCAGATGTTACATATCAAATGTTAAATAAGATCTGATTGGTTGGGGTAAAATTAGCACTATTTTTAACAATAAAAACTTTTATTGAATCTCCCTGCTTGTGCTGTATGTCAGGGAGATAACTTCTATATCAACTTATCTCTTACAGCAACATGAAGGAATGAGTAATTGATAGGATTACTCAAGGTGTTAGGAAAGGGGATTCTAGTTACAAAAGCTGTATTAAGGAAGGAGGTGTTCTGATCGGGATACATAAAGTAAGAACTTGAATGATATTGTTTTTTAGACTCAGGGATGGGGCTGCCTGTAGCAGGTGTTTCCTTAAGAAATATTGTCATCCATGGACAACTGACTGCATATGTGACTTAGAAGAGGAATATGATATGTGGAATAAAACAACAGAAAAAGATAATAATACATAATGAATATGATGTTAAGTACTTACTATCAATGTTTTTTTTATTAATCGATACAATATATTTGATGTGAGTTGTAGTGGTAGCAGTATATGCTTATATGTATAGCTGCATTATGCATGCAAATGCATTTTTGACTACATGTTCCCTTTAAATCAGGGTGAAGGTGTTTTGCATCATTGAGATTTTGAGGAAGTGGTAACACCCACAATACGCATCAATCTGATAATGGATCTTCATTGATCTGTTTTTTACCTATATTTTTAATTATGGAAAATCAATGTGAAGTTTTAATATACTTATGGCTGGAGTCTGTTTCGGGTGCTACTGTCTCCCCAATATATTGTGTATTGTAAATTCTGAAGTTGCAGCCTGACCCACACTGTGCGCTTATCTGCAACCAAACAATTCATCAGGCCTGGACACACAAGTAAAATCGGTGTGAAACTTTTTCATTTTGGATGTGAATAGATGGACACACAAGAGCAGGGCATGGGGTTAGATAAGTTTATTAAATATGAATTGTATTACATTCTGTCACATTAAATTATAAATGTAATTGGTGCTGTAACATCTGATTGGGTGCTCTTTAAATGACTTTAGCTAATGGGTTTAGTCTATTGTTTTCATTCGGTAAGAAACTATTAAATAAATGTTAAAAATCAGCATTTTCCATGTTTTCTCTGTATTTGCAGGTGGCGATTATTGGAACCCCCCTTTGTGTGTACGGACATTCCAAACACCATGCACTTCAGCAAAGCTCCAGCTGTGTTTATCCAGCCAGTGAATAAGTGCACGGTTAGCTCATTTCTTATTCTATATTTGTACAGCCTTACCGTGCACAAATTCTAGGTTTCTATTAGCATGTAGTATATGTCTAGCTGCAAAGTAATACATGGAAAGTGTATTGGTAGTCACTATTATACATTGTGACATTTTTAACTAGAATAATTGGCTTCTAGAATATAGATGCTCTAGCTGACTTGTGGGAAGTGGTTTTATTCACATACTTGCTTATAGGAAAGTGTAACATGAGGAGTGACTGTAAGTAATGGTTGGAACTCCAGAAACTTATCAGATGAAGGATTATTGATACTCATATGACAGTTCTGTTATGTCACATTACAGGTCTTGTTTCCAAGCACTTGGATGTCTCTCCAGTTGCTCTAGGCCACATATCCCAGAAGGCATGACGTTCAACATTCTATAGGATTCCAATACATTCCAATACTGCGTAGCATTTATTCTCCCTTTCGAGTTCTTTCTTGTGTCTTGGGAGATGGGAGATCAGAAGATTTTGTTAATATTGATGGTGATACTTGTTCTAAGCAGAGGTACTGTACAGATTGATAATAGGAGATACGAATGGCATTGACAAGCATAGTTGGCAACAGTCCTGGATTTTGCAGGACTGTAAATTTCACAATTTGATTTTAGAGCATACTTATCCTTTAAGCAGTCGCAGTAATATTAGAAAATGAAATGCCATTATCCGCTGTGAAATGGCAAGGAAAAATCTATAATGTAAAATATGGAAGGTGGCATTGGCTAAAAGAAGGATTTGCCTTTAAAAGTAAGAGTGGCCTTTAAAATGAAGGTGTGGTAAAAAAACAAGCAGATGTTAAGCATTGCTCTTTTCGTAAATGCATCCTTAATTTTTGGTAACTATGGAAAAGTTTGGTTTTTTAAACTAATTGATTAATATGCTTGTGAAGGTTCTCATTCATCCAGGTCATGGTATATCTGTTGTATTCAATAATCAACGCTTGATGTAGTTCTTGAAGACGTTTCGCTAGTCATCCGACTGGATTTCTCAAAGCCATCGGATGACTAGCGAAACGTCTTCAAGAACTACATTTCAAGTCCGGTTGATCTAATTGAATACAACAGATAATTGATTAATACTGTTTCGGATGAATGAATGCATGGCCATCTGTATGTCATATAACTTGTAGACATATGCACATCGGATTTTTCTGTTCCTTTAAACAGCTTGAGATCCGCAAATGCAGACCCATTACCTGTTTAGACTTAGATAGATAGAACCCTGCATTTACTCTTCTTCCTAAAACTTAACTTAGAGATTAACTTAGAGATTAAAAATTGGCTATAAGGGAAATAACCATGTCACACTGCTACCTACACACAACCTAAATAAATAAATTTTTTAAATTAATAAGGGGATTGGGGGAGCTTGAATATGAAGAGAGACTGGAAAAGTTACAATTATGTACGCTGGAGAAAAGACGCTTGCGTGGGGATATGATTACTGTGTATAAATACATTAACGGGCCATACAATAAACTATCTGGGGCATTGTTCACCATAGAAACTGTCAAAGGACACGAGGACATCCCTTAAGACTTGAAGAAAAAAGGTTTAGGCTTCAAGCTCGGAAAGGGTTTTTCATTGTGAGAACGGTAAAGCTATGGAACTGTCTTCCAGTGGACGTTGTAATGCAGGTTCATTGGTCAGTTTCAAAAAAAACTGGATGAGTTTCTGCAAACAAGGAATGTTGCAAGTTACTGGTATTGATACATAAAGTAGAGTTGATCCAGGGAAATTACCGATTGCCACTTGGAGTCAGGAAGGAATTTTTTCCCCCTTCATAAATTGGTGGGGGTTTTTTGCCTTCCTCTGACAACAGTTAGGCAGGAAATGAGGATATTGCTAGATGGGTTGGACTGGATGGACGTATGTCTTTATTCAACCTCAAATACATACTATACTAATAACCTGCAAACATACACAAACTCAAACTTCTTAAAGAAACAGTAAATTTAAAAGAAAATGTTTTTGCAGTGCTGGATAGAATATTCACATAGATATTGAGATAGCAATTGTTTTCATGATATTAAGCAATGGTAATAAATAGAGATCTGCAAGGAGATAGACCCCCTTTGCTCAAAAGCCCCACACTAGCACTCCCACACTTGGGCCACTAATCAAAAAAACGATCCTTGGTTCATGCCAAAAAGAGTGTTTTAATATATCGTATGCACATCTTACCACCATTTATAAAACATAAGTACCTTAGCAGCATATACTATAGCATTTGTCATATGTATCATAAAATGAATAACAAATATTATGAAGTGTTACATGCATAAATACTTTGTGGCAACTGCTACTAAAATGAAGCCAACCTGCTACTACACATGCTAGGTCACAACTCACAAAGTACCATTCACTGTAGCATAAGTCCGGGACAATTCCAGCTTGTGAGGGATTGTATGGAAAGAGTCCAGTGTCTAACCGTTGTCCCGGTCACTCCCAAACAACGTTCTCACCCTCCCTGGACTTAGCAGCACATTACTAGCAGAGAATTGTTTCCCAACTTGGGTGTCCCCGGTATAGGACCATAAAGAGTGGACGTGATAGGTACTTGCCAGCACAGACCTAAAATTGCATGACCAATATTTTACATCTGCAGACCCCACATTTATATGCAGTCACTACATGGAAGTTCTCTCACCCAATTCTATGCGCTGTAGCTCTTCACCCGGATAGTCCAATGTAAAACTTGGATAGTTCCGCACAGACCTAGTTCGTCCCGCCTCCGTTCCCCACAACCATATTACACAACCTAAATTTGTGAACTGAAAAAAAAACACAATTTGTTTAAAACATTCAATATAAAGTAGAATCTCAGATGCTTTTTAAAAACCTAAAAAACAGTGCCGGATCAAAAAAGTGTGGGGAAGATTGACAACCCCCTCCAACCACAAGAGCCTCTGGAAGCATGCCTACTGTAAACTCGGCCCTGTTGACAATGATAATAAATTGCAAATGATCACACAAATGAGACACAAGACACAAACCATAAGCAATATGAACTTGAGCTTGATGGCTGTACTTGGCTAATAGCAGTTGTCCTACAAATATACAAATCCAGAACCATTTTTCTTTTATAATCTGTTATCCAAGCATCTTAAGAAATAGGGGTTTGCAATTTACAACTGTTTTCATTTAATATTTCTATTTTCCTGTTCTTACATCGTACAGGTCAACAACAGAAAAAAAAAAAACATGTTCGAGAAGCTGTTCTCCAATTGGAAGTCAAAGCTAAGACATTCCCCTTCCTTATACCCATTGCTACGGTTGGTCATAAATCTTCAAATAAATTATACAATGCTTTGGATAAGATGATGGTTGGTTTGGAATCTATTTGGATTAACTCCGATATTATTACTTCGTTGCCTGGTTCTCACAAGAGCAAGTTAAACAGAACCGGTTATCTGAATTTCTGTACAACATTTCATTTTCTTGGAGAGTCAAGAGTCCCAAGAGCAAGGTGAAAAACATGGGGTCTTTTTCACCAGCTTTTCCAGGTTCCAAAAGGAGGATCTCCTACTCTACCTCTAGTGAAACTTCAGGATTTCCTGTCTCCTCTACGAGGAAGTCAAAACTGAGTTCTATTCTTAATTTATACAGATTATCATTAAGTTACAGCAACAGTAATACCGCTCTTCATCTTTTAGGTCAAAACTGGGAGATGATCAGTGGGTTGGCAGATGCCTTATTCCAAGCCTTTTTGAGTGGAACTTTGACGCAGACCAGTGCAGTCTACAAGGAGTTTTATGCTCCCTAATGGGTCATGGTGAATGTGGATTTAGTCCTAACCAGTTAAACAAAATTCTGTTGCATTTTGAGGCTAATAACTGGAAACCAATAATAATGTAAAGACTGGAAGTTCAGTTACAACACATGGGAAATACAGGCCAGTAAGCATGCTTGCTGGGTCTTTAAGGAGAAACAGCACAACTCTACAAGAACTAATTCTACCTTTAATCAGCCAGAAGTTCAGAACATTTTGGAAATATTTTATCGTTCCAACAACAAGGAGCAGAACCATAAACTCAACATAAACGAGAGTCCAGATTATGTTGTATGGGAGGTGCTAGATGATTTGCCAGAGCCTTATAAGAAAATGGAGAGGTCTGCATATAATAATTTAAACAGAAGTCTTCCGCATGGCAGGGACCCTAATGAATAAGGTTTCTTCAGTTATGGTATACCTCATTACGATCAGAATGGAAAGTGCTCTGTAGTAGGCAATATCTTTGTGTATGCGACAACAGATGTTTTATTAGAAATTTTGGTTATTTATGAAGCCTGTACCTTCACGATTCAGCTTCTTTTTTTTTTTTTTTTACAGAAACTTGCAGCAGCTGCTTCTGTGGTACGTGGGATTGGTCTTTCAGTAATAGGTGGTTAAATAAGCTGAGATGTGTTCTTTAATTATAAATACATATTTAGGTTCAAAATGGAAAATTCTCATTATGAAATGAAAATTTTAAAATGCTTTTGGTAAATATGGAAATACTTCTCTGTTTGGATGAAATGTGTTGTGTAACATAGAAAGTAGTAAACAACTTGAAATAAATATCACTAAAGACAAAGGAAACAATTTATTCGTACTAATCTAGTTATGGTAATTATGGCTCTTTGTTTTCTATACGGGGAATAACCATACATCACATGGAATATCCAGTCCCCTGATTTCACATCCACAAATTTCCTGTCCACCCCACCAATCCTATCATGCAGTAAAACCGATAGTATCCTTGATCACAGTGAAATGAAGACCCGTGGTATTGAAAAGAGATCAGAGCCTGCCTGGGAAGAATCTCATTCTTATTTAGAAGTACTGGAGTCTGTGTGTAATGAGAGTATTCCGGAATTGCCGGGGGTTTCTAATTTTACTGTTTTTCTTATTTGCAATATGTTCAATGACACTGGGTATTCTGTCCAGTCTACTTATGATCTAAAAGCTGCTTGTGCTGATGCTGCCTGGTACCTGTCCTCAATGGAAGAAGATTCCTTTTGGGTGTGGGTGTGTAGAAATATTTCCCTGTAGAATTTAATGCCACTGTTTGCAGAAATTCCACGTTTGCAAGGAGCAGTCTTGGCCCTTCATTAATGAATGAATTATGTAGTAATGTTTCCAACATACAGATGCTGTGAGGGAGATAAGGAACACTGTCAGGTGCTCTGATCTATGGCAAGGGCTTCCATGAACCCAAAAATTTTGATGACTTGCCTTTCTAAACAGAACCATTTGGGTGGAAAAGTTATGTAATAATGACACGGTATCAGGGATGGCAGAGGATGCCAAGGTTTCAGTTTCAAGGTTCTGCTCTCACCAATACTTAAAAACAAATGGACACAACAAACTTTATCTTCATGCCAGTACAAGACATGGACAGAAAGTCAGTTCCAAAATGCTACATTGCTGAAAGAGTGCAGAGGTGGAAATGTTCAGGAGTTTAAGAACATGTATGTCACAACAGTACATTATATGGCTATTTGAAATTGAGTTCTCCATCAGTTGTGGAAATATGCAGAGAGAGTTTAAAAAACTCCGCAGAAGGGAAATGTTTTCTTCAGATACTGGCTGAATGCTTCCGCTTTCCAGAAATTTGGATTTATCTCAGCTTTGCAGAAATCCCATTCCATACATCCTAAAATTGATCTCTCAGCTCTCTCAATGTGACAGTGAGTTCCTCGGTTGGGCTTTAAATGTGCATTACCTACTGAAAATGCTGGATTTTTTGTTCACACTCTCAGACTCTGATCAGATAGGTAAGGAAACAATGGATAAACTGGGAGAGGCCATACTTCTTTCTAGTCTCTTGGATAATAGCTCTTTATGGACTTCTTTCAAGATGAATTCATCTCTGAGCATTCTTCAGAAAGTGGAAATGTATCTAGATCATGAAAACAATAACTCTGATAAAGAAGACCTCCTGTGCTGCTTCAGTGTAAGTTTGATTTCATGATATTTTTCCATAATAATCAATCTGAAGAAATGAATGTAAACTATCTTTTGTTATACACTCCTAGATGTACTTCATACTGGAATGTACCCAGCAAATGGCATTTTGATGTGCCACACTGAAGGATGGAGTGAATCCAGGATTTAGTTCCGGATTTTATTGAATCCTGGGACAATTTGCCTTAGTATTTGGGTAAACCAATTCTTTATTCAAAAACTCAAATTATGTCTGTGTTGTCAAGCTGGGTGCACACACTGGGATCCTTTTCACCGAACCACTGTTTGCCCCACCGGTTGGCCAGGACGAAGGACTGTTAGTCACGGCAAAAGTACCGTGGTTTTCTGACTGTCCGATTGCCCATTTGTTAGATTCAGTCGGACAGTTGCGGGCCGCCACAAATCCATACCATTTTTCAGACCGATACTATTGGCTGATCAATTTTTGTGGCCCCACAGGCAGGCAGGCTCCAGCACCCTTGGTCTACTTCCTACCAATAAAGCATTTTTTTAGAATCAAATGTTAATTTAATTTAAGTAAGAATAATGTCTTAAATAGCTCTTTTTTTAATTATTTGCGCCAGTGCTCTGGGAGCTCATTCAGAGAGAAAACAAATGACATCGTTTAATATACTCTTCTTCAGGTATCTGGTCTTGTGAGATTTTTATCTCTACAGTGTCCTTTCCATTCCCTTTTATCGATGTTTCTCTTTATCTTTAAAGCTTGCTACAAATGTCTACTCTTCAGGTGTGTTCCAATATCAAAAATAAATACTAATACTAAAACAGTCCTGCCGCTGTCTACTGAAAAAGCAACGCTAATAATTTATAGATATATGCATTGTTGCATAGTTGATACAATCCATAAGGCTATAGTTAGAAGATTTAAAAATTTTTTTTAAGGCATTAAAGGGCAGTGTAAATTTTGTTACTTGTTCCCTATACTTTAAAATAATGTTGTTTTTATAAAGAAATTAAAGAGTTGATTGGACTGTTCTCCTCTACATCACAGCATCATGTCCTCATCTCCAGCATGTTAGTTCTTAAGAACACATTTATTTTGTCTAATGGTTGATTTTGTGTATTGCTATTAGTGTCAATGCTAGGTAACTATTCCCTTCTATTAGGAATACCTACAGATGCCCAGGAAAGCTTCCAGAGAGTTTCATGTCTGCAGAGAATAATGCAGTGGAACGTTTTCTCTCAATGATGCATCGCTCATGGCCACATATACAGTAAGGAGGAGACTCAATCCAACCCCCCCAAAGTAAAAGTAATGCATTTATGGAAGACTAAACGTACAATAAAGATATACAAAATATTTAGATAGTTAGATCTCATTCTAATAAACAAAATAAAGTGACTCAAATTGCAACTAATCCAACACAATTCTATTTACACTTATTTAGAATGAAATGTTCTTATTTGCAGGTGTCAAAACCAGATGGAAGAGGATTAGAGACTTTGACTTCAATGGTTATCCATAAGTTTCCTGTCATGACACCTCAGATATTCATAGACCTATCCCGTTTATTCCATTCATGTCCGTGTTTGACATCATCAGCTTTCCCACCTTCCCTGTTGGCTAATCAGAGTGTGTAAGTGAAATAAAACAACATTTTGTTGTTTTTAAAAATTGTAGGATCTTATAAAAATAAACTACAGTTAATTTTAAAAAGTTTTCATATCAATACTATATAATAATTTGGACATTTTCAAATACTCACATACTGTGGTATTTAGTTAGATCAACTGGACTTGAAGTTTAGGTCCTGAAGGTCTTTTGCTAGCCACTCTGGCTTTCTTAATTCAGACTTGTACAATATTTTGGCAATAAATAATATGAATTTGTCCAATCAGCATGTAACACCAAGGAGCCAGGGACCTCCTGAATACAGGTGTTGGTTGCATTGTAGCTAAGAACAAAGCAGCATTATATGTAGCAAAAATAGACCGAAATGGTGAGGGAATGGCTGCTGCTTCAAGCACAATACCACCAATTTTAAGTATACCACAGATATACCATGAACTGAATTAATGAGAACCTTCATGAAAACTTACACACTTCTCTGCTCTCTCTCTTTGAAATAGAGAAGTAACCCTATTATTGTAAAATAAGCAAGCTTCCCATCTTCACATGATGTCCCCCCCTATAAACCAGTCTACAACAACAGTATAAACAGAGAACAATAATATAATTCCTTACTGTGCTGCTTTAAACAGCCTCAACAATTTTTTCTGAAAACAGGACTAATGTCGGTCATACACCTAGTAGACAACTAATAGATTTGTGGGGAGATTCATATCCAGGACTCACGTTACTTCCTGTGCGATCCCCAATACAATACCAGATATAAACGAGATTACGTCTGGTATTGCATCGTGGGATTGTGTAAAAGTAAGAACTCTGGGTTGCACTGGGTAAAGTTCCATACAGTGCCCCGTTAAGGTCTCTACAAGGTGGCGCTAACATAACCTAGGGGTTTTATATCGGTTTCACAGTGCTATTTCCAAAAACGCTTGGAAATTGCACTGTGCCATAATATCTGTGTAAAATACACTTTAACCAAATATTATTCGGGTTAACGTGGGTTTTCCACAGATTTTGGCCAAATTGAATCTCCCTGCTAATGTCTATTCTATGAAATGCCAACAGACAAGCATGTTATCCTTCTAACTTTCCTGTACATACCAGCATGGCCCATTCATTTAGCAACTGTAAAGGTTCCTACACACGTGTGATCGCAACACACTGTGTATGAACAAACGTTTCAGGTGATAATCGGCCCGTGTGTAGGCACTTTATTGACGAAATGTTCATTCGGTCAGGGATCGTTGCACGACCGACCCGGCGGATCTCTGAACGAACAACTGTTTCGCCCGATAAAGTGCCCACACATGGGCCGACTATCGGCTGAAACGTTCGTATGGGACCCGCGATCGCACCATGTGTGTACAAGCCTTAATTTAATCGCAAAACACATTGTGCTGGGTGGTCCTCCTGATATCGCACTAATGTTTGGAGAATGTTATTTTAGAATAAAATTTTTTGCCATAAAATATTTTAAGCCAGGACATTATTTAATACATGTTTAGTGTCTCTGGCAGTAATTACACTAGAAGTTATTGTAAACTCTGAAAGGTTTTGTAAACATTTCCAATATATATCTATTATTTTTTTTTTTTTTTTTGTAAAATATCACTTACTGCATAATTACACCACTAGGGGTAACCTACGCTGACGCTGGCAGTTTGTATGTATGTATGTTTATTTACTTTTAAAGCTGCAGTGTGAAAAAACGGTGCCCTGTATCCATTACACAGCAATGCCAGTAAGATACAAAACAACAGTTTGAGATTTGAGCTATTTATTTGCAGCAACCAATCAGCTCTTAACTGGGAGGTTATTGCAGTTATGTAACATCTGATTGGTTGCTGCAGATTTTTATCACAGACAAACTTTTGCACCTGATGCACTTTTGCATCAGCACCAATCAAATACAATTCTTATCATCTCGAGAAAATTAACTTTTCAAAACTGCATCACCAGTTTAACAGAAAAGGGAACAAACCCTTCAATCCTCTATGGAAGTCAGTCATTTATTAATCATATGTTAAATGTGAATTCCATACTGAATCTTTGTTCCAGATTAGAAGCAATCAGAATCTACAGTCCGATATGAAGGTCACACAGAAGCGGACATTTGCAAAGCGTCTCCTGCAAACCAACCCTTTTGTGCCATTCTTTATGGCCTCCGTATTTTCTAAGCTCCATTCAGTCGTTACTTCCTTATCTGCCTTTTTGCTATTTTGTGCAGCTGACCCCAGATCAAGTAAGTATCACTTTCCATCACGTATTTTTGAGAATATCCAGCTAAAAACTAGTCCATGTCTGAAACAAACCGAGAAGTTGCAATATAACTATGAAAATTGGAAATAAATCACACAACTGTATAGTATGAGAATAAACTGGTAAGGATGAACTAATTTGCTATTAGGTGTGATCTAGTCATGATTGCCATATCATGCAGATCGTTTGTGTAAAAAAAAAAAAAAAAAGAAACAGTGACTTTTTATTAAGAACAGCACAATGCATATAGACAATGGGATCACATGGATTGGGCAGTGTACATGACGAGGATAATGAATCTTAAATGGTGTAATGACAGTCATAGTAATCTCTGGCTTGTGTTGATCAGATTAAATGCTGGCAGATGGTTGGAAAGATGTGAAGCTAGAGAGTGCCAAGGACGCCATGTGGCACAGAGTCTTATGAATTCAAGCACAGATAACACTGAGGATCATCTCCAGAGGTATACTGTACTCTGCTACAGCAATGTGGATATACTCTACTTTAACAAATGAATATGCAGTGCTAGAGCAATCTGAATAGGGAACAATAAAATTTACCATTAAATAACGTTACCCAAAACAATAACTTCAAACAATAAAAATATTAATTTACTGGTAGAAGATACTATTCCTACTTCCTGTTCTCACTTATGATCGCCAATATCCTTAGGTTGAGATCACCATGTTGGCAATTTCCATGCATCCCTGTGGTCCCCTTATATCATATTTTTTTTGCTAAAGCGTCCTTTAAAAAATCCTAATATACACTGCAAGAAAATCGAAACTTAACTGTTAGGTAGGGCTTATGAGCCATAAAGGATGGACTGAATGGACGTTAAATGTCTTTATTCAAACTCAAATACGTTGTAACTACATGTAACCTTCAAACACAATTAGAAAATACACAACTAGAGTACTCTGAATATACAATGCACTGCAAGAGCAACATGAATACACACTCTACTGCAAGAGCAATATGAATGACCGCAGGCGGGGGCTGGACTGTAGCAGGCCCTGTATGCCAGTTTCGCATCTGAGATCGCTGCCCGCTTAGGCTGATAAAGTGCCCCTACACGTGCCAATTATCGTCCGAAACGGCGTTCGTACACATCATGCGTCGCGGGTCGGCACCTGCAATCGCACACGTGTGTACGAACCTTAAGTTTTGTACATGTTCCCCAGACCATTTCCCAGGTCCCACAGCCTTACAGCAAGTTACTATTGTTATTTTAATGGTATTAATCCAAACGTTTTGAACTATTTCTCCCCATTGCTTTAATGGGTCCATTTTTGAAAGTTTGGCAGTTTGAAAATAAACTGAACGTAGGAACTTTGGCATCTCTAGTCTGGATTAGCTGTAGAATGGAGATGAAGTTTTTAAAGTATTTCACAGAATGATACAAAGATGAAAAATCCCACTGATTTATCATATCCCTGATCCTAATCAGAATTGAAACTGTCAGACCAAAAGAAAGCAATTTTTTTAATAAAGGGGTTTTATTGTGGAAAATTACCTGGTGTAAAATGTATATGACAGACATCTCACCCTGCCACTTCATGCTTCCCGTCAGGGTGGGAGAGGGGCGCAGTGGCACAGCATGACGGCACGCAGTGGGCAGGGCATGCACGCAAGGAGGTGGGGGAGGCGGGGTTAGGGTGGTGTGGGTGGTGTGGGCTGTCTGGGAGCGTGGCAGCAAAAAAGGGAGCATAACGGGGAGGAGATTCAGGACTCCTCCCCGTTGCGCCACTATTGGCTATTTCTGTTCCAAAGCCATGTTTACCGATGTACCGAGGGTTATCACAGCTTTGCGACAGAAATATAACGATTTATTATATATTAAATATAACAATCCTATAGCTGGCATTAAAGATTCAGAATGGGTTAAGCCAATTCGCAATGCATAGAGAGGCGCTATCGGCTTGGTGCATTGCCTTAAGGGGACAATAGAGAGCGATAGTGGCTCTCTATACATTACCCCCATTCTATTTTAAACCATTATTGCATTTTGCAATTCAAAACTTTTATATCATACTGTAGTCTAGTGTGCTTTTAATCACCCATAAGGGCACCAGGATATTTGTGCCCTTTTTTCTGCTCCTAGATTGTAAAGCCATCCCGTCCCACAGCCACTTCAATTACCATCTTAAAGTCTTGTTAACACTTTGTAAATTGTACATCTCTAAACAAAAGTAATAGTTGCAGTAAATTGTTTGGTGTACATTCCCCATTTGTTTAGATTTATTTTGTAATAATTGATAACCACAACTTTTCCTAAAAATACAATTTTAATTTATTACATTTCTTAAGTAACTGCCAAAATGGAATAAGCAATATCTAATCAGGTTTCCAAACTATGATGTAGAGGATTAACATAAGTTTGACTTGTGTCATATTCCATTTGTACACAGTAATTAGAACATCTATATTGCTTTTATTTCCCTCTACTGTACATTTCATTAAAGCCTTGGAAGCTTTAGTTGCTACCTGACCTATGAGATCGCAAAGCGTTCTGCCATTCCAGTACCCACTGGGATATCTGAGAAGAATCTTCTTGAATGTATAAATGTCAAGACCATCTCCCCTCATGGACGAGTAAGTCCCTGGCTGTGTATTAGTTCTGTTGCTTACTCCTTGTTATATGTACGTCATGTTTATTGCAATGACTAGCCTTGATGGGAGGGCTAGTTTGGCTTATTTCTAAATGCCAACATGCCAACATAGCTTGGTAAAAGTAGTAGATTACAGACAAAACAAAGTAGTGTGGATCCTTTAGATGGTTTACCTGCCTTTCCCATTCCCATGTTCAGATCACCAAAGGCAAGTGCAGGATTTCCAAGGGAGACATTCTTAAATGAACTATCATGGACAGTGTTGAGCTCAGCATACCACCAACATTTTGTAATCATGTCCTATTTTAAAGGCCACTCCCATTTGAGTAACACTAAACTATATTACAAGCCCATTGACTTTTTGCTACATTAATAATGTTCTCCTTTATTTTCAAATATAATGATCTAGTCACCAAAGTGATCCATGACCATATATACTGGTATGAGGTATAGGTATGTATATAGTATTTCAAAATAAAAACATTTTCCAATCCTTTTAGATTGTAAGATCTAATTTGTCAAGGCATGCTACACTTCATCAATCTATTTATAATTTAAATATATAAGTTATTAACTTAATTTAATTTATCTGTATAATGGCTTGCACTTATCCCCTTGTTTGTATACACTGTATTTTATAATGTACAATGCTGTGTACCCTAGTGGCTCTTTAAAATAAATTATAACACTATTTTTTATTCAATTTACACAATTTGGGAAGATACCCTTCCCCAGTATCTCCATAAGCACTCAAAAACACTTGTAATTCAAAATTTAAAATGCAATTTATTGGCACAGACAAATATATAAACACTCAAAACCCAACCCACTGTACCTCCCACCTCTTATTATAAGCATAGATAGAAATAGAGCATAGTCTGGGCGTCCCCAGATTATATTATATTGAAAGGTCTCTATAAGAATGACCCAAGGAAAAGTGCTCCTATATAAAGTGGCTTGGTGCTATAAAAGTTGTCACAAAGTCTGGATTTTGTAAATTCCAAGTTCGTGGTTTACACAGAAATAACTCAGCCTATTAGGGCCTCCGCTCTTTCCAAGTAAATATTCAAACTCCTCCGGAAACAAAAAGCAACATGGATGCTATATACAGTCACATTCAGGCTTACCGGGACTTTTAACGGGATCTCATATCCTGGGGCTACTCATCCTGCTGTAGTATGTAACATAAGCTTTTACGATGGCCGAGCCTCAGTCCCTGCTTCACCCTTGTTTCATGCCTGTCCCCAAACAATTAATAGGCACGTGTAACCCCCCCCCCCTAAAATCACCATGGTAATAAAATCTTATTTTATAGGGCCCTAATCTCAGCCATGTATGTTGAGAGTGAAGTACTGGTACATTTAATCATTGGGTGGTACAGCAGTAGCTCCCACAGTGTCACTGAGAAGGGCCATGTTGAATGATGAGTGCACATGAGTCCCTAGGAATATGTTTTTGTTTAATTGTGGTGGGTAATCAGAGCATCCTAAAGAAATCCACGAAAACACATGGAAAATAATTCCTAGCAATCAAACAATGCTGGAAGGAGACTCCACGCAGTATTCAACTGTAAACCAACTTTATTCCAGTCTGAATGAAATAAGTTTGTTTGCAGTGGAATACTGCATGGAGTCTCCTTCCAACATTGTTTGATTGCTGTTATTGCTGCCGGTACTGGGGCAGAGGGGAGGAGAGATCCATAAAGAAATACCTTAAGTGTGGGACACGCTATACCACAGATAATTCCTAGATTGAAGTAATACCTAAGACTCTAGTAGGGCACCTGTGGTAAACACTAAACCAAATGCACTTTAAATCTTTAAAGGAATCATTACCAGTTATTTGTATTATTTACTCTATTTACTACTTCTATTTTAGGTAGCCTATGAATTAGGGAATTTGCTGAAAAGAGTAAATGTACCTGCCACCAGCCATAAAGAGCTGATCCGATGGAGAGGCCTTCTTCCTGAGCTGGGGGTCAGTTTTTTTCAAAGACTGACAGATTCTCAGGTGGTTAATCTCCTCTCAAAGCTACATGCAGAAGAGTTCACACCAGCTCAGGTACAACCATCTATGAACTGTAACCTTCGAAAGTAGCCTCTTAAAGGGACAGTTCAGTGGAAATTATCAATATTTGTTAAATTGTTAGTTTGTGTAATGTCTTCTTAGTTATTCTACATATTCTCTCCCATTTTGAAAAATCAGTTGATTTCATACCCTTTGCTGTTCCCTGCTGTTGACATTAGTGAGCTGACATTTCAGGTTCTAACGGTCCTTCTTCTTCCCAGGATGCACCGCATCCTTGGAACGTTCCTAACAGTAATTTCTACTGATTGGCTGTTGGATGGGTCAAAGATGCTCAGATCTCTACTGAGCAACTGAATCAACCCTGGCGCTGGGTCAAGGGCAAAACCATAACGGTCTCAACTAGGGGTCCTGCAACCAGGAAGTCAGTATTTCAGTTGCATTTATTTATACACCGACATAATGCTGAATTGGCAGATTAAGGTCATTGGGATAATACAATACTTTTTTCTGAAAAGCATATGTATTTGCACTGAACTTCCCCTTTAAATTTGGAACCCTTTAAATGTAGCCTCGGTCACCCTCGAAAGTAGCTTCCTATTTTCGATAACTCTACTCACCATTAGCTTGACTGTGCCCCCTGCACGACTCTCCAATATTTTTAACAGTAAGGGACATAGTCACCCAGCTGCAATAAATTTAGCCCAGCCCCTGCACAAGTGGTACTTTGACAGCTTACCTCTCATACATTTACAGGGATATGGCTTGAATTTGATACAAATTACCTTACCCAAAACACTGTATATAAAATTAAAGCAAATTTTTTTTTCATCTAGTTGTTTGAAAAATCAAAAATTTCACACACACTCCGGTAGATAATTATAAATGAACTCATATTCATTCACAGGTATATCAAGGACATTGCAAGTAAAGATTTGACATTTAAAGAGATTGAAGTCTCATAACTGTTAATTAACATACATAGTAACATAGTAATTAAGGTTGAATAAAGACATTCGTCCATCAAGTCCAACCTATTCCCTTTTTTTTTTTTTTTTTTTTTTTTTTTTTTTTAACCCTACCTAACAGTTGATCCAGAGGAAGGCAAAAAACCCCAGCTAAAAAAGGGGGGAAAAATTCCTTCCTGACTCCAAACGGCAATCGGAAAGTATCCCTGGATCAACCAGATCTATATGCATTAATACCAGTAATTCTCAATATTTTTTAGTTTTAGAAACTTAGCCAGGCCTTTTTTAAAGTTATTCAATGAACTTGCCATTACCACCTCTGCTGGAAGACAGTTCCACAGTTTCACCGTTCTCACTGTAAAGAAACCTCTCCTAACTTGAAGATGAAACTTCTTTTCTTCCAACCTTAAAGGATGTCCACGAGTCCTCTGATATGACCTATAAGTGAACAATGCACTAGAGAGTTCACTGTATGGGCCATTAATATATTTGTATAAGGTTATCATGTCCCCACGCAACCGCCGCTTCTCCAATGTAAACAGCCCTAACTTGTCTAATCTGCCTGCATATTCAAGCCCATTAAGAAACATTTAATATATAACCAAGAAAGTAGGAAAAAAACTTAGGGTCAGGAATTAAGAGGGTTGGAAGAATGGGGAGCACGCTGGTACCAGTAAGACCAAATGAAATGAAGCTATACTATATAACAATATAGGTCAATAAGTATGAATATAGCCATGTCATGTTTGAAAGGTTTGTGGTAACCGTGTTAACTGTAATGTTATTTGTTGTAGTTGTCATAGCTAGTATTTGGCACCCCCTATGCAGAAGACATACTCAACTCTACTCTTCCCTTGTACATTCTGTTTTCATCTATTTCTTTCATTGCATGTAATCACCCACATTTCCCTTGTTTCCATTTGTGCTTTTTTATTCTAGATCTGTCATGGTGGGTACACACAATCCAGATTTATAGCAGAAAACAGATTCCACTGAAAGCATTCTGTCATCTGCTATAAAAATGCCTACACACAATCGTTATGCCCTCCCAATACTTTGTATAACCCATATTGGCTCTTTGGCACGACGTACTGACATTACGGTCACTTTAAGACTATACAGGCAGCGGTTGCACCAGCTAGGGAAGGGAACATATCACAAACGCTGCAAGCAATGTACCCAGACAATTGCAGTAAATTACTTTGACTTTGTTAATGCCTGCAAATAACGCCTGGTTGTTTAATGTGACAAACGTTCTTTGTACATCGCCACTAAAGTGTCAGGAGTTGTGGCAATTTACATAAAAAAGAAAAATTAGCTAGTAAACATTCATTTTTGCATAGTTATTTGCACATTTGGAGTATTTTCTTATATTCATTTACTACTTCTTTCTAGGCATTTGTTCTGTTAGACCACATCACACCCAAGAGAAATGTGAGTATTTTCTGGGTATTTTATGCAGTTAGCTAGTAAGGACTTGTTATTTACAGAACAGCTATATCAGATATTTATATTATCTGTTCTCTGGGTAATATCAAACATCATACCCTAATAACATTCTGTTATTGTTCATTTATATTGTAAATAAAGAGAAATATTGGAATCTATTGACTCTATATGTAATATTTGGCATATCTAGAACACTGAAAACGAAATACTATTAGCTCAAAGAATCTGCCATCTAGAATTACACTGCCGTGTTATACTGGCCATACACCTGCAGGACTTTTGAACCTCAAATTACTAGGCCAGGGACGGGTTTGTTACCTTGGGATGTTTTTGTGACATTCCCCGACAGATAATGGATTGTGACAAGCATTACTTCCTGTAATGTTGGTCACAAAGTATTTGCCCCGATTTTCCAGAATTTAGCAGGAACACCAAAGCTAAGTCTAAATGTACAGGCACATGCAGCAAGGTAGGAACAGACCCTGACATTGTGTTTATCCTACAGGTTGCAGAGCAGGTGATTTGTAGGTTTCACTCTCTAATTCCTGCCCTCGGCCCTGAACTGTTGAGATCAATCTCTCCATCTCTTCTGAACAAAGTTTGCCAGTGCCTGGGGCCATCTCTTTCCCTGCTCTCCAATCCACAAAAAGCAGCTCTGATGCAAACCCTGCGGGTAAGAAATCTGTAATTCCTTGAGTAAATACCTGACAGGTTTGCTACATGCCTTTCTCCTGTCCAGTTTTTAAAGAGGTCCGCATTAAAACAACAATTGTTCTGACTTAAAGGCTAGAAACATAAAACTTTCAATTCAGAAAATAAATTCAGTCTTTCAGTACAGAAAACCTTCCCACTTTCCTCTTCATTCAGCACAGGGAGACCTGTCTCCCCGCCATTCCTGAAAGAAGACATTCACCATGAAGTCCGACGTTCCCTCCTCTGATCTGTCTCCTTTCACAGTTGATCTAGCTGTAAATGAAACACTGTTAGGATGTTGATTACGTAAACACATGCGTTTCCATAACGGAAAACCGCAAATTTGCATGCGCAAAACAAACACGCAAACGCAAAATGCACAAGAATCGTGCACACAATCGCATGCGATAACACAGTTGCGTTCGCGATTCTGGCTCGTTGCTGTGTGATCTCAGCCTAACAGCTGAAATCTGCTTCAGGGAATGTTGTGGGAAAGTAACAAGCAACCAGCGTATGGGCACTTTAAGTCATTTAAGTCATTGTCAGTGATGTAATTTTCACTAACAGAAGACAGAAGAGGGAATGCCGGGGAGCCAGGTAAATATTGCAATAAAAGGGTTTCGAGGGTCCGCCTTTATGGGGAAACAAATTGTTGGTGTGTGTGTGGGTTGGGTGGACATGCCCTTTATTCAGCTGTTTATGGCCTGTAAGTCAGGGAAATATGTGTTTTAGGGTGGATTTCTCCTTTCATTTATTTATACAAAAACATTTAAGACACCCACTCCATTCCACAGCTTGTGCTATTCTTGGTGTTTAAACAGATACGGTTGTTGTCTGTTTGTTGTGAATCCACAGAGGCTAATTTGAGTTTCCATTGTTTGTGATCTGTCAGCCCAAAGTTCTATATACAGTAGATGTTACACCCCCCAAGTCATTTAGTAATTTGCTGTGTTGGGTCTCTAACAACCATCTGTAAGAGATGTATTCTCCCCCCTGTGTGTGTGCGTGGGGTTGGTGTATTCTGAATATTCTACTCCTCCCCTCCTTATAGTGGAGATACCAAAGCTCCCAGTCTATGTTGCAATTCTTTATGGAATCATCACCGGAAATGATCACCGACAATCAAGCATCTGGATGCAGCAAAGTTTGCAAACTCATAAAATTATGGTGCTTCTAACTTTATTTCTTATTGTGTAATAACAAACAACAAAAGGGAAGCACTCCAAACAAAGCACAAAAACATTTTAAGCTACATGAAATATTGGAATATCTCGATATCACATGATCGGGATTGGTTCGTGTTTGGGCCCAGTTAGTCTCCTTTACTACTAACTGGGAAATATTGATGATATATTTTTGCTTCATATTTTTAATTACTTTAATGATTTCAGAGGTACATTCGTGAAAGGGAAAGCTGGCCTATGCATTTGGCTTGTCTCCTTCCATTGGCTCCACTGAAGCAACTTAATTTGGACACACAGGTTCTTCTGCGGAATATGAGTCTTTATGGAGAGATTCCTTGGCAGCCTCAACAGGTAGATTGTTATCTTAATAATAAACTTTATTCTGTTTAAATGGTTAAAGTACAGTTATCAAATCCTAATCATCAAACGATGGCACTAGCCCTTGAAATAGCTAATAATCATCAGGTACTGATGAGGTGTTATTTATTGTAGTTGTCAAAGCTATTTTGTAGATTAGAACAGTGAAATAAATAGTATTTGGCACCCCCTATGGCTTTGCAGAAGACATAAGGGGTGCCCTTACAAATAGTGGAGTGGAGCAGTCATCTATATTGAGTTACAGTTGCAGTCACAGAATCTGGGTTGCATCAGCTAGTGAAGGGAACATACCCCAAATTGCTTCAAGTGATGTACCAACAGAGAGTGATAACGTCTCTTTCTGTTCATCGCCCCCAATGTGTCAGGAGTGGCAATTTACATAAAAATTACTGTACATGGAAACAAAACTTACATACACTTGGTTGGCGCAGTATAGTTGAGCTAATGTCATTTTGCCTGAATTCACTACTAAATAAATAATATTATAAATAAAATGAATAATAAGTTTCTTACACTAGAGACCCTATATATTGCCCTTACTACATGTTTTTGATTGACCTCATAGAATGTTTTACCTTTTTCATATGTGAGCTAGTTCTCTGATTAGATATGTGCTCTAACCCTATGAATTTTCGAAAGCTTGATTGGTTACAGCCTACTTGCTAATCCCTTGTATCAATTAATTTTCTAGACCCAGCTGCTTTGGAAAAGAATTGAAATTGGGGTAAACCTGACCAAAAACACGATTCTGTAAGTAAGCCTTTATATAAATGTAGTAACACAGATCAGGTTGTAACCTAACATAACAAAACCATGCACCATAGAGGCCAAGATATTCTGGCCAGAATAGATATTAGAAAGAAGAGGTGCAACTACCAGGGAAGCGGGGGAAGCAACAGTGTTTCCTAGTTACGCCACTGTTAAAAAGTCCAGTGTGTGTCTCTTACTGATCACACTTTTTATTATTCTTTTCTATAAGTGCCCTTGGTAGCCTTGCTAATGGAATAGAATGTGACATCCTACAACACCTGAATACCATTTCGGAAATCAGAGATGTGGTCAGATACTTGAGAGGAATTCCTAGTGGTTTGCACAAAAACCTTGTAAGTAATGTCTTGTGCTATACTACCTACAGTAGTTTTTTATGGTGTCCTCCATTTTTATATAAGATTTTTAGATTACTCTGTGTGTCTTTCATAGAGGAAGTGCATTCTGGATGAAATCCAGAGACATCCGGGATTTTCCTGGGAGGACACTTTTTGGCTTGGACCTGAATTTGTGTCTGTTTTACCGTATGTATTATCCCCTAATGTATTTTTAAGTAGATTTATGCTAGCAGAATAGCACAATGAATATAGGAAATATTCCAATAAATTTCTATTCTCTCTTAAACATCAGATTCTTTTCAGTAGTCAAAATCCCAACTCGACACTATGGTATACTTTACTAAAGGCATATTCATTTTGCATTTATACAATGTTGGTCCATACATCCTACTGCCAGTAGTTATCTAGTTTACCAAAATAGTGTTGCGTCAAGTCTAAGAAAGTTGTGGTAACTGAGCACGCCATCTACAGGAAACATGAAAATACATCATAGGATTGTCAGTGGAACGGAATACTAGCAGTTAATGTCAATAAAATAAACACATTTTTTAAAAATCATCCAATCCAATCATAAGGGCATTGAATGACCACAAACCTGCCCTATCTTATTTACCTTTAAGAGGAAAAGGCAAAATATTACAGCTGTGTGGCTATTCCATGTTTGAATGTTGCAGGGTTTGAAAATGTCTACTTAAATTAATGGCAATTTAAGTAGAGATAACTAAACCTGATGGGGGGTTGAACATTATTGTTACATTTCTTTGTTGAAATCTTATGGTAAAATTCTGGTTTATACAAAATTCTTACCACAAAACCAGAAATTTCGACGCTAAAGTTTAGGTTTTTTTGAGGAATTTCATCAGTTTCCATAGCATACCTGTAAATATAAGAATGTCTTAACATACAGATTTAGTTTGGACAATGACTTAAAGTGGAAATTATCAATATTTGTTAAATTGTTAGTTTGTGTAATGCATACTTAGTTATTCTACATATTCTCTCCCATTTTGAAGAATCAGTTGATTTCATACCCTTTGCTGTTCCTTGCTGTTGACATTAGTAAGCTGACATTTCAGGCTCTAACGGTCCTTCTTCCCAGGATGCACCACATCCTTGGAATGTTCCTAACAGTTATTTCTACTGATTGGCTGTTGGATGGGTCAAAAATGCTCAGATCTCTACTGAGCAATTGAATCCACCCAGGCGCTGGGTCAAGGGCAAGACCATAACAGTCTCTACTAGGGGTCCTGCAAACAGGAAGTCAGTATTTATGTTGCATTTATTTATACACAGACAAAATGCTGAATTGGCAGATTTAGGTAATTAGGATGAAAAAATACTGCTCTTTTTTCTAAAAAGCATATGTATTTGCACTAAACTTCCCCTTTAAATAGTTACATAATAAACATACCCAGCTGAAATAAGGTAGGTTTTCTGTCCAAGGTTAGTGACTTGACATATATACTGGTCAGCTGAAGGGTCTAAGCTTTGTAACCATAGGCTTACAGCTTGTGACATCAACACACACAACAGTCAGTCCAAAAATAACTATTGTTGTGTTACAATTTAGAATGAAGCTAATTGGAACGTTGTCTTATGAATCAGTGAAGATGTTCTTGGAGCATGTCCATAAACACCCTAGAAGTTTCTTGGATCTTCCATCTCACAAGAAAATTGCATTGGCCCAAAGAGCTCTACATGTTTTGGTAAGAGAGTCAAGTACTGTAAGGATATTTCAGCATGTATGTGTTTGATGTGTCTTGATGAAGGAAGCATGCAGGTTGCCCCACTTGGATTTGTTTTTGTTGTTCTTATTCTTGGTAATTATGTTGACTAACAGGGTTATTCAATAAAAGTTCTTATCGTTAAAAATGGTGCTAATTTTGCCCCAACCAATCAGATGTTAGCTTTCAAATAGTACATAACATCTGATTGGTTGGCGCAAAATTAGCACCTTTTTTAACGATAAGAACTTTTATTTAATTTCACTGTAAATGTGTTATATGTTTATTTTTTCAGATTATGGGGGAGATGCAACAAATTCAATATGTACAGGTGTTGAATAATTTAATGTAATTTTAGTGGTTGAGCCCCTTTCCCAAATCCCATATACAATACCCCTGCACTGAAGAATATGCAGTGAATTGTTAAATTGATTAAGAACATTTTGGCAATTAATGTTTAACATAAGTTTTGGTATCAGTGTTCACTTCAACCATATCCTTATTATTGGAAGATCTTTCATGTGGTAAGCATGCTGTAGAAGATTCATTAACAATAGATGGATATTAACCCCTGATTGATTGTTGGCAGCAAATTCCTGTGCATGGACAGATAACTGCAAAATTCTTGGATTTGCTTGGACCTTTGGTTGGGTTTATTGGAGAAGAGAACATTGCAAACATAGACAAGCGCCACTTTCTGTTAAACCTCAATGAATTGTCATCATACTGTCTGCCTGAGGATTTCATAAGCCAGTTTAGCACCATGTTAACTGAGGATGGAATGTTTGGGTATGTAACATCTACCTATCTCTCTCTCTCTCGTTATATATGGACACACCTCATATATATGCAAACATACCTCATCATTTGAACAAATACCTTTAACTACATGAGGTCCCTTTACCTAATTGGGGGAAAATTCCAGCCTCTTTTTAATTCCAGTCATTGTCACTGACTATGTGGTCATGCTATTTACTTGGCACAATTTCCTGTCAGCTCTTCATACTGCTTCCAGATCAGAATTTATAGTGGCAGACTGGCAATTAAAGTCAAATGCCACCCTTAACTAATATAATCTATATACTGTATTGTAAAAAATCTGCACTTAAATGTAATATCTATATCTATTTCTATTTAGCTATCTCAAAATATTGGGGAAGACTCATTCTCTGTTTCTTTGGAAGCTTATTCTTGCTGTGTTGACCTCAAGACGTAAAGTGCCCATACACATGCGACCAAGGTCACAAACTCCATTGGGTTCTGATCATGTTTTTTCCCTTTTCCACATACACAGGAACTATCATTTATTCTTTGTACGGAATGACCAAACAGTTTCTGACAAAAGTCATGTCGCTTGTGTACAAATAGACCTGAAGTGCCGCTTAACAATAATTCTAATGCAGATTTTGTTTCAAGAAATGGTTCATTTTACCCCAAACTGCTTTTTTAATAATGTTTCAATGCAAAATCAAACTAACAAAAAGTATTCTAATATTCACAGCTTGGTAAAGCCCATTGAGTAAATTTTTGCAACGACATAAGTGTTGTCGCCTTGTCATATGGGCTTCATAATGGACTAATAATGGATCAATTAGGTGTCAGGTGTGTATAAAAAGAACCCCAGTACACTAGACCTTCACATCAACTGCAAATAGACCTCTGCAAACATGCCTAAGATTCACCCTGAGACTAAAGAGTTGATCATCAAGAGGATGAAGACCAAATCCACTGCTGATGTGGCGCACACCTTCAATGTCTCTCAGTGTCAAGTTCAGAGGATAAAGAAAAGATTTGAAGAAACTGGAGAAGTTTTTGACAAGCCCAGGTCAGGCAGACCCCACAAGACAACTGCTCGAGAGGACCATTTGTTGGCTCGAAAATCCAAGGCAAGCCCATATTCAACTGCAGCAGAGATCCAGGAGACCTGGTCACCTGAAATCCCTGTGTCACCCAGAACAGTTTGTCGGATTCTGTCTCAAAAAGCCTGCACTAAACAAAAGACAATTGAAAAACTGTATTCAGTCCCACAGCCTGCTAAAAGGATGGACGCTGAAAAAGTGGCAAAAGGTGGATTTTTCAGATGAATCTTCTGTTGAATTACATCACAGTTGCCACAAATATTGCAGGAGACCTACTGGAACCCACAAGGAACCGAGATTTACCCAGAAAACAGTGAAGTTTGGTGGAGGCAAAATCATGGTCTGGGGTTACATGCAGTATGGGGGTGTGAGAGGGATCTGCAGGGTGGAAGGCAACATCAATTGTGTAAAATACCAAGAAGTCTTAGCTACCTCATATATTCCCAACCATAAAAAGGCCAAATTTTGCAGCAGGATGGTGCTCCATCGCATACTTCCATCTCCATATCAAAGTTCCTTAAAGGGCAACTCCAATCTCATAAGAACATCTTTTAGAAAGAATGGCCTCTTTAAAATATGTTTATATATCCTACTTTGTCCTAATTTGGAAACTGAGCTATTTAGAAACCTGTACTGAGCAGGTACTGAGCCTGGGCATGCTCAGAAAAGGCAGACAGGGGATTAACATTCAGTCATTGGCTGTGATGTCAACTGTCAAATCCATAACTAACAGTTACTAATTGGAAGAACCAGGAAGCAGAAACAGGGGAAACAGGACATTGTGCAGGATCTCAGGTTAGACTAATATATTTCACATTTCAAACTATTACCCTTTAGGGTTTTGGGGGGTGATTTACCTGTATGTAAGTTTTCATTTTGGGGCTGGACTTGCCCTTTAAGGCGAAGAAGATCAAGATGCTCCAAGATGCAAGACTGTTTTCTTGGCTATTCCTGATAGTTTCATCAATAAATTGTATGAATCCTTGCCAAACCACATGGATGCTGTCCTTCAAGCTCATGGAAGTCATACAAGATATTAAATTTGGATCTCACAGCACCACTACTTAATTTGCTGACATATTTTTGGATTGTCTAAAAAGTAGATCATTTTCTGTATAGGCGACTACACTTTTGTCTTGCAACATTTTGACCTTTCTGTCTTGATTAAATGATAAATCTTTTTTCAGTGAAACTGTTTTTTACCAGTACATTTAATATTATTTGGGAGAGCTTTAGCTTTTCATATGAGTTATTTCTAACACCAATTGATCAATTAAAAATCAGTTTAATAGCAGGAGTTACTGCAAAATACACAGGCGACAAGACTTTTGTCAGAAACTGTACACAAGGTCCATCGTATCGCCTCCATCTACTGCAGATGGAATTTTCTGTCCAAAATTATTGTCTGCAATGTGGTAGTTTGTCTGCATTGTTGCTGGTTGTTTTCAGCCCCTACACTCTGCTGATACTAACCAAATTCCAAAGAGATTTGTCCTTGACTTTCAGTCATGTGTATGGCTACCTTTAGATTATAATATTGACATTATGTGTATTTTGTTAAACTATTGTTTGCAGTCCAATAAACTTTACAGCACATCTAAAATAACTTTGTAGCTTCCTGGCAATCTGAATCGATGCTTGTAGGAAAACAGAAATTCTACAATTTAGCAAATTATGTATCAGCACCCTTATTTGTATTAAAGTTGCTATTACAAGATAATGTTGGTGCTGGAGGACCTGTGGATCTGATGTTACCCAGTCCCATTATCAGCATATGATGGCCTCAGAGTGAAAGTGTTAACTTGGGAGGAATCCCTTAAACTCAAAGTGCAATGCTAATGTGCTAAGCATATTATTTTCTTAGGGCCCCTATAAAGGATGCCATACATACAAACATAATGACACAATATTTGGAAATACTTATGTACATCAATCTGTTTGTTTGTGGCAACAACAAAATCGCTCCAATTTTTACCTTATCAAACATGGTGGAAAGAGTTTATTGGACTGGAAATAGTAGTACAATTCCAGAATGATCCTCTTATTATTTTACTTTATAATGCAAGATGTGTTGCACCCCTACAGTAATGAAAACATTTTAAAATGTTAGATGGCTAAATACAATAAGGTAAACACATGCAGGGAGATTCAATAAAAGTTCTTATCGTTTAAAATGGTGCTAAATTTGCCCCAACCAATCAGAACTTATTTAACATTTGAAAGCTTGCATCTAATTGGTTGGGGCAAAATTAGCACCATTTGAAATGATAAGAGCTTTTATTGAATAACCCTGATGGTTTTCTAAATTGATTCTTTTATTCAGGCCTCCAACTCAATGGACAAGGAAAGATGTTGAAGCTATTGGACGTCTGATTTTCTATCTTTCACCTGAAACTATTTATTCCTTACCTAAGGTAAGGGGCAGAATTTATGATTTATGATGCTGCTTTTCCTGTAGGTTCTTGAGATTGAAATAGAAAATGCTTCTTTTCTACATTTTTTGTCATTTTTAGTCCTGCTGCACTCAGTGCTCTCGTATTGGTGAATGAGCCCAACTTTAGAATGGTTTAAGGTCTCCCCTCTCCTGAATGTTGAAGAAGCTTGTGTTTCCTATACACATACAGTAAAAATGGATCTCAGCCCACTGGACCATTCAATTTTCTTACCGGCCTTCTGTCTCTGAATCTCATATTTTAATTTACTCTCATGTTATTTGAGTATTTCTGGGATGTACTGAGCCTTCTCAAAGGAAAGATTTTTGTCAATTTCAGAAAAAATATGATAAGATATCCCATTCTCTGGGCCGAATTTACATCTTGGGATCCTATAGGCACAAAAAGCCTGGTGCCATTAACTCTACCCCTAAACACAGGGTGCCACCCCCAAACCACATAGCAGATTATATTTATACTGAAATTTCAGGATCTCTGATGCTTTTTAAAAAACCTGATATGCTGCAAATAAAAGTTGCTACAGTGGGGGATTAAAAAGGGGAAGAGATTGAAAGCACACCCTGCAACCACAGGCACCACAAGGCCTACTGGAATCTCCTAATTCATATTTTTAAACCTTAGGTTCTACTTGAATATAGTACTGATGTGAATGATTTGTTTATTCCTTTACTGTTAATAGGATGTGTTTGGACGAGATACACTGGAATGGCTTTTGGACAGTGAGAGGCTGTGGGAAGAGAGTGAGACAGGAAGATTGTGTAGACAGCAAAGTTTAACTCTCCAGGACAAAATAAGGAGGAACAGGCGGATCCTGACCTCTACTTTGACAAAGGCAAGCGTCAGAGGCAGTCGAGGTAAATTTTTAACTAATTTCAACTTTTTTTTTCTGTCCAGATAACATTCAACTTTTTGAATTTAAACAATTTCTCTGTGTTAAAAGGGCAACTATACTGAAAAAAATGACTTATGACCTATAAATAAATAAATAAATGTAGTAACACTCTGATGTGGGTTTTACTGCATGCCTTCAATCCAGTAATTGTTTTGCCAAGACTGAGTATTCATCCTCCCAAACTTAGCCAGCTCCTCCTTCCATCTAACATGACTTTCTGTGAAGTCAAGCATGCTCAGTAATCTTTATAGGTAAGCACTGGGAGGGGGGGGATTTTCAACCATGGAATTTTCACATACCAACAGTCATCATTCCAGAAACTGCACACAGCAGAAGAGTTTCTGATAATAAATAAAGTAACTTGAATGACAGATGAAATCTAAGATGATTGAGGATTCTAAAGAAATAGGTGACTATTTATTCTGCCTTAGGTGCATATTTATAAAGGTTCGTTAACTTTTCGCGGCCGTTTTCGCGGACATTAACGCATAAATCGCGTTTACCGCGATTTATAAAAGTCCGAAAACGGCCGCGAAAAGTTAACGAAGCGTTAACCTTTCGCGGCGATACTTACCTGTTACCGCCGCTTCTATTTATAAAGCGGCGGTACTGGTTTCGCTCGGGTAGTATCGGCTGTTTTACTTCGCCACCTTGAAGGTGGCAAAGTCAGCCGATACTAACCTCCCGCGGCGTGATACTAACCTCCCGCGGCGGGGATGGGCAGGCAACCCGCGGCGGGTGTTCTCACCCGCCCCGGGAGACACGCCCACCCCGCCCACACCCCCCGCGGCGGCAGTGGCGACCACCGCCGCCGCTTCCCAGCAGCCCCTCCCAACCGTTCCCCGTTCGCGGCAATCTCCGAACGGGAGATTAGGAGGGCTGACGGGAAGGGCGCAGCAGGGTGTCGCGACCACCCGCGCGCCACCCCCTCCCCGGCAACCCCCCCAAACCCCACGCCCGGCTGCTCCCGGGGAGGGAAGGGAGGGAGCCGCTGGGAGGGGTGGAGGCTCCCCTCGGCGGGGCCCTGAGAAGGGCCTTTTGGGGCTTAGGGGGTCCCGCAGCTCGAACCGGGACCCCCCCTCCCCGGCCTTATAAGGGCCCTTGCGGCACTTACAAGTGCCCTTGGGCTCTAACAAGAGCCCTTTGGGGCTTAGGGGTCCCGCAGCTCGAAACAGGACCTCCCCCGGCCCTTGTAAGGGCCCTTGCGGCACTGACAAGTGCCCTTGCGGCACTGATAAGTGCCTTTGGCGGGGGTCCCGCAGCTCGAACCGGGACCCCAGTGCGGCTCTTAAAAGAGCCCTTGGGCGACGTCTTCGGGCTGGCGACACCAACCCACATCAGGTCGCCGATGCCAGGCAGACTCATGCGGCCGACAGTGAGCCCGCTGGCACCGCTGGCCTCAGCGGAGCCGATGTTGCCAGCCGCTTCTTTCTTCTTTCTTCAGCCATCTACTGCGATGGCATCTGAGTTCCGCGGCGGAAAGCTCCTCTTTATATAGGTTTGCAGAAATCCATAATCCGTTTCTGATTGGTCAATTTTTAATACTTGCTTTACATTAACCATCAGATTTCAGAACTTTCCAGAATCTGATTGGTTAATGTAAAGCAAGTATTAAAAAATTGACCAATCAGAAACGGATTATGGATTAAGAGCCGCACTGGGGGTCCCGGTTTCAGCTGCAGGACCCCAGCCAAAGGCACTTGTCAGTGCCACAAGGGCCCTTATAAGGGCCGGGGGGGGAGTCCCGGTGCGAGCTGCGGGACCCCCTAAGCCCCAAAAGGCCCTTCTCAGGGCCCCGCTGGAGGGAGCCTCCACCCCCCCAGCGGCTCCCTCCTGTCCCCTTCCTGGGAGCGGCCGGGGCGGGGGGTGAGGGGTTGCCGGGGAGGGGGTGCGTGGCGGGTGGTCGCGACCACCTGCTGCGGCCCCTTCCCGGCAGCCCCTCCTAGCCTCCCGTTCCGAGATTGCCGCGAATGGGGAACGGGTTGGGAGGGGCTGCTGGGAAGCGGCGGGTGGTCGCCGCTGCCGCCGCGGGGGGTGTGGGCGGGGTGGGCGTATGCCCCGCCCCCTTAGGACCGGCGTCGGGAAGGGATTTTAAGTCCCTTTGCGGCGATACTATACAGTATCGCCGCGAAGGGACTTAAAATTACCGCAGCACATCGCGGCCGCGATAGGTATCGCGGGAATAGCGCTCGCCGTTATAAATACGGCGATAGCGCTATTTTCGCAGCCGCGATGTGCGGCGGTAATTTTTTTGCACTAACATCGTTTCTTTATAAATATGCCCCTTAGTGTAAGATTCTGAAATAGCTGCTCATATTTTGTATTCTATCAGGAAGATTCAATAAAAGTTCTTATTGTTTGAAATGGTGCTAATTTTGCCCCAACCAATCAGATCTTATTTAACATTTGAAAGCTTACATCTGATTGGTTGGGGCAAAGTTAGCACCAATTTTTCGCTAGTCATCTGACTGGCTTTCTCAATTCATAAATGACTTGTACAAGAATCTGTGGCAATTATGTACCCTGGAAAATCCCAATTAGCATATCACAGCCAGGTGTTAAGGGCGTGATTGGATAGTGGCTAAGAGGTGTTATAGGAACGCCCAGAGTAAGGTGTCAAAACAGCATTGTACGTGGCAGACAGTTGGTGTCGAACCCACCCACCTCTATTTAGGCTTGGTTTCTTTATTTTCACATAAATTATGAAAATTAAAAAAAAACAAAGAAACCAAGCTAAAATAGAGGTGGGGGGGTTTGACACCAACTGTCTGTTTTGACACCTTACCCTGGGCGTTCCTATAACACCTCTTAGCCACTATGCAATAACGGCCTTAACACCTGGCTGTGATATGCTAATTGGCATTTTCCAGGGTACATAATTGCCACAGATTCTTGTACAAGTCATTCTGAATTGAGAAAGCCAGTCGGATGACTAGCGAAACGTCTTCAAGAATTAAACTTCAAGTCCAGTTGATCTAATTGAATACAACAGACATACCATTACCTGGATGAATGAGAACCTTCACAAGATGAAATCAAATAATTTTCAAGAATTGTTGCTAAATTTGGTGCAGCCTGTAATAAAGTTTAAGAACAATTTTATAAAATTAATAGGGTGGCTGATAAATTAAGAAGCTTGTCTATATTTGAGTGAAGTTGTGGTCTTATTCTCTTTACAGAACCCATCCCAAGCTGTATGGACATGAGGATAACATCCCCTTCAGAATGGACAGCTGCTCAATTTGGCAGTATGTTTTTAGAGAACTTTAAGGACTGTCTAGGGTTAATAAGTCAGGACCCTGACCTTACCCATGACCAGGCCAGGACTGCTCTGATGAAAACAAAACAGGTAAAAATATTTCAAATGTTTCGCTTACTGTAAGTCCATCTTGGTTTCCATTTGTGTGATCGCATTTCATTTTCTTGTACAGCTGTCCTACCTAACACCAAATCTATATTATAGTGGGACAAATAGGTTGGAGGTTTGGATGTTTTGTTGGACACACAGAATATCCAGGGTGACTGCATCTTGTGTGGGTGTGTACTGTATGTTTGGTTGTATCCTTGTCTAGTTTGGGGTTTTGAAGGGCCTGTATCATTTCAGTGGAGGAGACTGTACTTCTTTTTGTTGGGTTGAGTGGGGGTCTGGAGGCTTTATTTGGAGGGTGTGGGGGGGTTGAATTTGACTGTTGTTGGACTTTTTTATCTAAATCTAAGGTATGACAAGCTCACAACAACAAATGTGTGTCAAACTGGTCTGAGAAAGGAAAATACACATGGATGTTTAACATTGTTTTCTTGCTGTCCAAACACCCATGCACATCAACTCATCATTCATACATCAATGTATCCTTCAGCTACCATTGTGAGAATTTGCATTGGTGCTCTACACATACAGTATGTCCAATCGGATTAGATTTAGTTTTTATGTCTTAGGCCCAACAACATTAATGAGGTTGCTGGTTTTGACCCTCTTGAAGTGAAATTCCTAATCTTAATTGATTGATTAGACTCTACCTGAGGTTTATAATACTATACCTGGGGGTAATTACAAAAGTTCACCCATTCTGAATCTCAGATCTTATTCTCGACAGCTATATGGCCCAGTGAAAAACATGAATCCAGTTCTGATTCTACAATTGGGACATCTGGTCAGATATGTAAATGATAAGGATCTACAAGACATGGACATACCAGACTGGCGATTAGTATCATTTCTGGGCAAAATGGAAAACTGGACTCCAAAACAGGTATGTTTTTAATAGGAATACAATTTAATCCTTTATAAAATTACTGGTGCCAAACAGAATTTATTTCCTTTTAATTTGTATTAGATATGTTTTTAAATCAGAATAAGAATCATAGGGAGAATACTTGTCTGTCTGCCAATCCTAAACTGTATCTTTCATCTGCAGATGAGAATATTAGCATCAAGCATTCTTAAGCAGAGGATGAAAGGTCCATCTGATTTAGATCAAACTGAACTGACAGCCCTTGGATTCGTTATTTGTGGACTTGGAGTAGAAGACCTGAAGAAAATAAACAGCCGTGAATTCAGGTTGGATGTATACCAGTGTTATAGGTTAATTTAATAGGAAGATGTCTAAAAACACATATTCGCCATTTTTGTAAAACATGTTTAACAAAGAGGTTAACTGTACTGCAGTGTTTTATGGTTTAACTCAGTTGTTGGAAACATACCACATCTTTTGATTTTGGAAAGAATTTTGTTGACTCATAGGACCAGATTTGCCGTCAATAGGGTCGGCAATTTAATATGACGTTTGCGGCTCTGGGTAAATTGCAAACTCGCGTTACCCGTTGCGCGACTCTAACACATAGTAACATAGTAACATAGTAACATAGTAATTAAGGTTGAATAAAGACATTCGTCCATCAAGTCCAACCTATTCACTTTTTTTTTTTTTTTTTTTTTTTTTTTTTTAACCCTACCTAACAGTTGATCCAGAGGAAGGCAAAAAACCCCATCTAAAAAAGGGGGGAAAAAATTCCTTCCTGACTCCAAACGGCAATCGGAAAGTATCCCTGGATCAACCAGATCTATATGCATTAATACCAGTAATTCTCAATATTTTTTAGTTTAGAAACTTATCCAGGCCTTTTTTAAAGTTATTCAATGAACTTGCCATTACCACCTCTGCTGGAAGACAGTTCCACAGTTTCACCGTTCTCACTGTAAAGAAACCTCTCCTAACTTGAAGATGAAACTTCTTTTCTTCCAACCTTAAAGGATGTCCACGTGTCCTCTGATATGACCTATTAGTGAACAATGCACCAGAGAGTTCATTGTATGGCCCATTAATATATTTGTATAAGGTTATCATGTCCCCACGCAACCGCCGCTTCTCCAATGTAAACAGCCCTAACTTGTCTAATCTGCCTGCATATTCAAGCCCCTCCATTCCCCTTATTAATTTAGTTGCCCTTCTCTGAACTGCCTCAATTTCCAAGATGTCCCTTTTGTATATGGGATTCCAAAACTGCACTGCATATTCCAAATGTGGCCTTACCAGTGCCTTGTAAAGAGGGAGAATAATATTTTTCTCTCTTGATTCCATTCCCCTCTTTATACAAGACAATATCTTGCTAGCTCTAGCTGTTGCTACCTGGCATTGTTTGCTACAGCTAAGTCTGTTATCTACCAGAACCCCCAAATCTTTTTCCATTTCAGATGCACTTAACACAGAGTTATTTATGGTGTAGGTGGAACAGGGATTATTAAATCCCAAATGCATCACCTTACATTTATCAACATTGAATCTCATCTGCCATTCTGCTGCCCATTTTGATAATCTATCTAGGTCTGCTTGCAGCACTTGCACATCATTGGAAGTTTCCAAAGCTCTGCATAATTCAGTGTCATCAGCAAACACAGAGACCTTGCTCTCAATGCCCCCTTCTAAGTCATTTATAAACAGATTAAACAGAAGCGGCCCCAGTACAGAACCCTGAGGAACTCCGCTTAGAACTTTAGCCCACATAGATGTAGCTCCATTAACCACCACTCTCTGTTTGCGGTCCAATAACCAGTTCTCTATCCATGAACAAATGTTTTCTTCAAGGCCAACAGTCCTCAGTTTATACATTAGTCGCCTATGTGGCACAGTATCAAAGGCTTTTGCAAAATCCAAATATACCACATCCACAGCTGTGCCTGAATCTAACTTCTTACTCACTTCTTCATAAAAACCAATTAAATTTGTCTGGCATGATCTATTTCTCATAAATCCATGCTGACTACTACTAATAAGATGATCTCTGGAGACAAAGTCAAGGATATGATCCCTTAACAAAGTTTCCATCACCTTCCCTACCACTGATGTTAGGCTTACAGGTCTATAGTTACCAGGCTGTGAACGACTACCTTTTTTGAATATTGGTATTACATTGGCTTTTTTCCAATCCAGCGGCACATCCCCAGACAAAAGCGAATCTGAAAAGATGAGACACAGTGGTCTTGCTAGAACTGAACTAAGCTCTTTTAAAATCCTAGGATGCAATCCATCTGGTCCTGGTGCTTTATTGATATTAACTTTGTCTAATTGATTCCGTACCATATCCTCTGTTATCCAATGTGAAGACTCTTCATTTCCTCCCTGCACATTGTTACAATCCCTACTGTAAGGATTCTCAACAGTAAAAACCGATGTAAAAAAACGGTTTAGCAGATTAGCCTTTTCTGCATCCTCTACAACCACCTCAGCTCCATTATTTAATGGTCCCACATTCTCAGTCCTCATTTTTTTACCATTTATATACTTAAAAAACATCTTGGGGTTGGACTTGCTTTGTTCGGCAATCCGTATTTCATTTTCTATTTTAGCTAGTTTAATTGCTTTCTTGCACTCTTTATTACAACTTTTGAAGTCCCTGTAAGCCTGTTCTGTGCCTTCTGCTTTCAAAATTTTAAAAGCCCTTTTCTTTTTTTCCATTTCCCTTTTTACCTGAGCATTAAGCCATGCAGGAGTGGACCTAATTTTTTTACACTTGTTTCCTAAAGGTACCGATTTGGAAATGTTATAGTTTAATATCCCTTTAAAAGTGGTCCACATCTGCTCAGTATCTTTACCTAGAAACAGTTCCCCCCAGTCTATGAGCAGGAGCGATTCCTTTAAAAGCATAAAATTAGCTTTCCTAAAGTTAAAAGTTTTTGTTAAGCCAGTGCACTTTAGTTTTCTGCAACCTATATTAAATGACACTATATCATGGTCACTATTCCCTAAGCTTCCCATTACCTTCATCTCCAAAATGAGCTCTGGGTTATTAGATATCACCAGATCCAACAACGCATTCTTTCTAGTAGGAACTTCTACCATCTGTGAAAGAAAATGCTCATATAGGAAATTTAAGAACTTTATACCTTTTGAGGTGCTGGCAGTTCCATTACTCCAATCTATTTCAGGGTAGTTAAAATCCCCCATAACCAGAACATGCCCCATACCAGCAGCCTTCGCCAACTGCATATGGAGATTCATTTCCACCTCTTCCCCGGCATTTGGTTTTCTTCAAGGCCAACAGTCCTCAGTTTATACATTAGTCGCCTATGTGGCACAGTATCAAAGGCTTTTGCAAAATCCAAATATACCACATCCACAGCTGTGCCTGAATCTAACTTCTTACTCACTTCTTCATAAAAACCAATTAAATTTGTCTGGCATGATCTATTTCTCATAAATCCATGCTGACTACTACTAATAAGATAATCTCTGGAGACAAAGTCAAGGATATGATCCCTTAACAAAGTTTCCATCACCTTCCCTACCACTGATGTTAGGCTTACAGGTCTATAGTTACCAGGCTGTGAACGACTACCTTTTTTGAATATTGGTATTACATTGGCTTTTTTCCAATCCAGCGGCACATCCCCAGACAAAAGCGAATCTGAAAAGATGAGACACAGTGGTCTTGCTAGAACTGAACTAAGCTCTTTTAAAATCCTAGGATGCAATCCATCTGGTCCTGGCGCTTTATTGATATTAACTTTGTCTAATTGATTCCGTACCATATCCTCTGTTATCCAATGTGAAAACTCTTCATTTCCTCCCTGCACATTGTTACAATCCCTACTGTAAGGATTCTCAACAGTAAAAACCGATGTAAAAAAACGGTTTAGCAGATTAGCCTTTTCGGCATCCTCTACAACCACCTCAGCTCCATTATTTAATGGTCCCACATTCTCAGTCCTCATTTTTTTACCATTTATATACTTAAAAAACATCTTGGGGTTGGACTTGCTTTGTTCGGCAATCCGTGTTTCATTTTCTATTTTAGCTAGTTTAATTGCTTTCTTGCACTCTTTATTACAACTTTTGAAGTCCCTGTAAGCCTGTTCTGTGCCTTCTGCTTTCAAAATTTTAAAAGCCCTTTTCTTTTTTTCCATTTCCCTTTTTACCTGAGCATTAAGCCATGCAGGAGTGGACCTAATTTTTTTACACTTGTTTCCTAAAGGTACCGATTTGGAAATGTTATAGTTTAATATCCCTTTAAAAGTGGTCCACATCTGCTCAGTATCTTTACCTAGAAACAGTTCCCCCCAGTCTATGAGCAGGAGCGATTCCTTTAAAAGCATAAAATTAGCTTTCCTAAAGTTAAAAGTTTTTGTTAAGCCAGTGCACTTTAGTTTTCTGCAACCTATATTAAATGACACTATATCATGGTCACTATTCCCTAAGCTTCCCATTACCTTCATCTCCAAAATGAGCTCTGGGTTATTAGATATCACCAGATCCAACAACGCATTCTTTCTAGTAGGAACTTCTACCATCTGTGAAAGAAAATGCTCATATAGGAAATTTAAGAACTTTATACCTTTTGAGGTGCTGGCAGTTCCATTACTCCAATCTATTTCAGGGTAGTTAAAATCCCCCATAACCAGAACATGCCCCATACCAGCAGCCTTCGCCAACTGCATATGGAGATTCATTTCCACCTCTTCCCCGGCATTTGGCGGCTTATAACACACTCCAACAATTAATTTACCTACCTTCTTGCTTCCTGTACACAGTTCCACCCATAATGTTTCTGCCGCATCGTTTGCTCCCCCATCTATTCCATCTTTTAAATTTGGCTTCAATTCCTGTTTAACATACATACATACTCCTCCTCCTTTCTTATTAACTCGGTCATGTCTAAATAAGGAGTACCCTTCAATATTTACTGTCCAGTCGTGTGAATCATTAAGCCATGATTCTGCTATACCAATTACATCATACCTTTCCTTTAACGCTATTATTTCAAGTTCGCCGGTTTTTCCAGCCAGACTCCTTGCATTTGTAAACATACATTTTAGATTATCAATTGATTTACTTCCATACATGGTCGTACATGCCTCCTTATCCTCTATGCTCCCCCCTCCTCCTTCTCCTCCCTCCGTTGTGTTACTAGCCCCCAGTTCCCTAACTTCTCTATCTACCCCTGTGTACAAGGTAATTGCTGGCATTACAATTTGTGCAAAAAACGGTGCAACTACTATATTAAATCTGCGCAGCGCACAAGGTAAATGAGCCTTAAAGACATGCCTATTTGAAAGAGTGGTAAGCTCAAAACATGCAAGGTCTGGTGTTTGTATTCTCGCCATATGATGGCTGAATAAACTTTGCATAGCCTTTTTATTATCAGATGCCGGCTAATTTCTTTCTCAAACGGTGTGCGGAAAAGCCTTCTTTATTATTGAACTATTTATTTTGTAGAACAGCAAATGATTATGGCATAATTGTAAATTTAGTAAGAGAGTAAGGTCTTTGATGAGGACCTAGGAGTTTAGGTCCTCACCCTGGGTAGAATTCATTGTTGGGTCCAGAGGAAGGTTGGGTTTACTTCATAAAATTGTCCTTTAAAAGCAATCCAGCCCCATTCAATTGCACAGGGTTGGTGCCTAATAAAGGTATGGCTTACAAGAATGTATTACATGCAAGCAGCAAAGAAGCATGGAAGGAAAATGCACAGCAGCTCAAATAATTCCTTACATTTAAGGTAATAGATTAAATATAGCAGAAAAGGTTACATGGGTAACCACCTAAAGGGCAACTGTGGTCTCTGAACAAGTAAAGGTTAATAAAAAGCCTGCAGCTCTTCCATTAAAGGGGAAGTTCAGTGCAAATACATATGCTTTTCAGAACAAAGAGCAGTATTTTTTAATCCCAATGACCTTAATCTGCCAATTCACCATTTTGTCTGTGTATAAATAAATGCAGCCGAAATACTGACTTCCTGTTTGCAGGACCCCTAGTAGAGACTGTTATGGTCTTGCCCTTGACCCAGTGCCTGGGTTGATTCAGTTTCTCAGTAGAGATCTGAGCATGTTTGACCCATCCAACAGCCAATCAGTAGAAATTACTGTTAGGAACATTCCAAGGATGTGGTGCATCCTGGGAAGAAGAAGGACCGTTAGAACCTGAAATGTCAGCTCACTAATATCAACAGCAGGGAACAGCAAAGGGTATGAAATCAACTGATTTTTCAAAATGGGAGATAATATGTAGAATAACTAAGGAGGCATTACACAAACTAACAATTTAACAAATATTGATAATTTCCACTGAACTGAACCTTTAAAATGAGCCCTGAATCACATGTTTGGCTGCAGCCTGTGAGAAATTATATTGCGAATAAACTTCAAACTTATTGCTTCCTGTAGCTTTAGTGACATCATCTGGCCTTCTGCTCCTCCCCTTCCACCAGGGCAGAACATACTTACTTAAAGGGTTTCTCAACTGCAAAAGTGGACTTACCCCTTTTCACTTTAATTCAAGAATGGTTGGTTAAGGTGCTATGTCTTACCTCCAGTAATTCAATAATCCAACAGGAGCCAGGAGAGAAACCTTTAAACTTACCCACGATTGCAATTCTCTGCGGCTTCCTCTGACAGGTCACGACTATATACACCCTCCCTTCTACTGTATGCACACATTTGTAGTGGACATACCCTTTAAGACTTAATGCCAAGAAAGACAGCAAGTACCTGCACAGACAAAAAATTAACAGTTGAGAGGGGGGTCTATTAATGCAGGCAGAGATTGGAGACATGGCTACAAGCTAGTGAAAGCAGGCAGTGTTCACAAACTTATATTCCTAAATATTTCCACCAATATCAATTTTCACAAGTTTTACCTAGAGTGCTGGGTTCATTTTAAAGATTCAATGGAAATACTTTTATTTAAAGGGTATCTTTACTCGAATTTTCAAATATAGTACCTTTAGCAAGATTCCACTTCTCGAAAACTTTTTTCAGATTTTAAATCTAAGCAGTAGATTCTGAGAAATCATAATTTTAATCACAGCATATACAGAGAAAGACCTGTCACTCCAGAAGCAAAAATTATAATATGTGATCCATGCTTGACCTATTACTAGAATCTTTGCCTGCATGGCAGCACACTTTCTGCAAAATTTAAGAGAATCAGCAGAGAAAAGAAGGCAGGGGGGGGAGATATGTAAGCAGAGCAGTGTCCATGGGGAGGCTGTGCAGAACCCATAAGTGTCGCAGATACTAAAAGAAGGCAGTGAGTAAGGGAGGGAGGAATTAGGAGTCTCTCTAAACATTAAGAATCTAATAACAAAGCAAGCACAGATAAATATGTGAGTACCACTATTTTACTTGTCTCAAATTGTATTTTTACAAAATGTAAAGTTGTTTCAGTGAGTATAGTGACCCTTTAACTTGGAAATAAAGTGAGTGTCATCAGTTATTAGCTTTACATGACTGATGGATGCTACCCAAATTTAATGGGAAGAAGATTACAGGGGCCAGCATTCTCTTTTAAAAGACTGTCACAGTGATTTATTTGTACATTTGTAACTTTTATTTCTTGTGAATCATTTAACAGTCTGGATATTCAACTTGTCTCTTTTTTCTTGTAGCCATGCAGCTGTGTTTGTGGGCTCCCTTAAATTAAAATGCTCTGAGGCTCAGTTGGAGACCCTTGCTAATCTCTTAACATCTAGTTCAGCATTTGGAGTCGTCAGCAGGTGGGGTCCTGAGATCTTTACAGAAATTGGAACTCTAGCAGGTAAAATGTAAAATTATCTATTAGATATCTATTGCACATTTTTGGCCTACTTGATGCCAACTGCCCCATTCCCCTAATGTTGTACCCAGGATGATGATCTAAAGCACTAGGGGGCATATTTATAAAAATCTAAATTTTTCGCCTAGTTAATAATGGCGAACATCGCAGTGAAAACAACGTGGTATTTATAAAAAAGTGGAAAAAAAAGACTTTGCGGCTGAAAACCGCGAACAGGCGCGATAAAGAGCGAAAAGCATCGCAGCGAAAACTTAACGTGTCTACAAGATGACTGCATTTCAAAAACCATTAGACATAGCCAAACAAAAGTAGCTCCTCCCCACTCATTTTCTCTAGCCACAATGATAAGGTTAAAGGACAATTATACTCACCTTCCCTCCGCTCCTCTTCTTAGGTCAGTACCTTTTTCCCAGGGTGAGGACCTGAACCGCTAGGTCCTCACCCCTGGGTTCGCTTATCATGAAGCACAGCATTACTGAAACGCTGCTCTGGTAGGCTCCGCTCCCTCCTCTCGTCGGTGACTAGGCCAATAGGAAGACAGGCTCTGCAACGAGCGTGCCTTCCTATTGGCCTCTTCGCGCAAGGAGAGGAGGGGTGGAGCCTATCAGAGCAGAGTTTCAGTAACGCTGTGCTTCAAGATATGCAAACCCAGGGGTGAGGACCTAGCGGTTCAGGTCCTCACCCTGGGTAAAAGGTACTGACCTAAGAAGAGGAGTGGAGGGAAAGTGAGTATAATAGTCCTTTAAGCTGCTTGTTTAAATAGTGTTTGTTATAAATCAAACTTTATTGTTCCTGTTTTTTAATTATGTGAAATTTGTAGCAAAAGAAGTGAAAACCACATCCAATCATTGTTACCGGCTAGCCAGCTGTTAAATGTTCTTGGCACTATATTTCAATTTAGCAAAAATTGGGAGAATACAGAGAAAGAAAAATAACAAAGTTGACAACACGCCTATTAACAACGTAAATGCGCATTCGAAAGGCGAACAGACAGAATGAGTTGTCTGAACACTACCAAAAAGCAGAGCATAAAGCACACACCCTGAATGCTAACAATTGGCCTCGCATTGTAAATGTGTTATACCCCTGAAAAAGGGGAATGAGAGAGAACAGACTCAGTTAGACTGTATCCTCTGCCTCATGTCTAATGAGAATATTTATGAAACAAAATAATCTGCATAGCATACAAGGGTTTCATTATAACTGTTTCACAACAACTTTCCGTTTTACAATGGTCATTAAAAAATGCTAATACAAAGTATTTCTTGCTGAACGAGTAAAGATGCAGTAACTTTCCTGCCTGTTCCTTTTAACAACAAAAGTCTACTGTGACACATAGTCCAGTATGGCGACATAGATAATCACTAAAAAACACATGAGGGCTGTACACTAGCTCAAATGCATTTGCCAATACATTATTACCATCGAGCTGTGATTATAAGAACTCATATGGACAGAGCCCCTACATTACATTTCTTTCTGCCAAACATAAAATGGCTGAATAGTAGTTGCCTAACATACAACACAGATAGCACTGTATAATTTTCCGAAGTAACCCTCTGCTTTACATACATTTAACATGCTCAAAGATTTGTTTAGATAACATAGCAAACTATTTAGTAATCAATTAAGTCACTTCAACCTTAAAACATGGATAAAATACCTGAAAAGGGGAATGAGAGAGAACAGACTCAGTTAGACTGTATCTCTGCTCCTGTCTAATGAGAATGAGGAAAACAGGCCAAGAGCCACCCCTGTTGCCTTCTGAAGGCAGCACTAGTTGCTAAAGATTGACAGACTCAACCAGTAGATAGCAGAATGTTAATCAGTTCCCAATTGCTAATTGGGGAAATACTGTTTTGCAGGTTTTTTTCTATATCACACAAAAATCAGTCTATTACACTCTCCCCTGCAAAATTAGATGGCGTCCCGACATCTATGCAAACTTAAATCTGAAAATTTCTCAATCCCAGGGATTCTGGCAACTTATCTGCACTAATAGTAACCTATTAAGTTTAATGTACCAGTAGCCAGTAACTACTTCTCATTCATAGTTTTAGAACTCTTCGTTAGGGTCTGAAGTCTCTAAAGAAATCTCTACTTAGGCAACATAACTAATACAGTTTAACTTTTAGTATGTCCGTAGGAATGAGGGTGGGTAGGTCTGAAATGGATTTGTACACATTGTCATTGGTTCAACCCCTCCAACTGGCATGGGGGAATACTGGTAAAGCATTCCACTGGCGTTCACTACATTATAGCATGTTGGCGTTCCAAGTTGGTCATAAGTAAAGACTTTAGGAGCTCGCTTTTCTCTCCTAGGTACGTTACGGACTTCTGTATGTTCTTCAGCTAAGTCTGGACACTGAGATACTAGAACCTCATCCTGCGTCTCGACTGATTGTTCATCCTCCCTAGGGTTTTCTTCTTGTACACCAGTCTCTGGTAGTACCTCAAACTCACTTGTATTAGTCAACGGTGCTTCTTCATCCGTTGGCAGGTGATTGTTAAGTTCAGATGTCTCTTGCTCACTATCTACTTGTTCATTAGAAGTCTCACTAATACTATCATCGTTGAATATTTGAGGCTGCGTTACTAGATGGTAATAGTACCCATATTCTTCTTCATCATTTTCTTCCTCCTGATTTGTATCTTTGTGATCTCGCTCTCTCTCTTTTTTCTTCTGTTTAGCTGGTGGTTTTAATTGAACGTCCAATGGTAAATTATCGCATGGTAACAAGAGATTGCGATGCATGATCCTTGATCTTCCTCTATTCTGCTCAGGCTTGATTTCATAAACTGGGAGATCTTTTCCAACTTGACGAATCACTACATGAATATTCTCCTACCAATGACTACGGAGCTTTCCAGTGCCTCCTCTAGGTGTCAGGTTTCTGACGAGGACACGATCACCAGGGCCCAATACTGAACTTCTTATCCTTCCATCATAATACTTCTCTCAGTTGACTTTTTCATATTCTCTTGCACTATTTCATATGCAGTTTGCATTTCTTGTTTCCATTTTTCCATGTAAGCTCGATGATCAGATTTTCCTGTCTCTAAGGCCAGGCCAAATAGAAGATCAATAGGTAACCTTGGAGATCTTCCAAAAAGGAGGTAAAAAGGGGAAAAGCCTGTTACTTCACATCGTGTGCAATTATATGCATAGACAAGCTTATTCAAGGATTCTTTCCAATTTGTCTTCTGTTTCTCAGTAAGAGTCCTTAGCATCTGTAGCAACGTCCTGTTGAACCTTTCCACTTGTCCATTCCCTTGGGGGTGATACGGTGTTTTCCTTGACCCTAGTACACCACAGTTCTTTTTCAACTGAGCAAAAAGCTGATTTTCAAATTCACCGCCTTGATCATGATGTATTCGCATTGGCATTCCATACTTTAGGGCATAATCGTTGAAGATTCGATCCGCAACTGTTCTGGCGGACTTTGAAGTGGTGGCATAAACTTGAGCAAAACGAGTAAAGTGATCGATTATTATCAAGATATATTCATATCCACCTTTACATTTGTCCAAATGGAGAAAATCTATTGACACGAGTTCAAATGGTTGTGTTGTGACAATACCTGTAAGAGGTGCTCGTGTTTGTTTGCATGGTGTCTTCTGTTTCAAACAGGTACAAGTTCTCGCCACATAGTGTTCCACTTCCTTCTGCATATAAGGCCAGAAGAATCTATCCCGTATCAATGATAGAGTTCTGTCAACACCTTGATGACCCATCCCATCATGTAATTCCTTTAATACGGTATTCTTGTATACTTCAGGTAATACAAGTTGTGTCTTGTTCGATGTTCTTCTGTGGAGAATTCCTTTTTCATCGATGTGAAGTTTTTCCCAGTCACGAAGTAGACACTTGCTTTGCCTGCTGAGAGTATTAATTTCATAACCTGATGGCTTATGATTCCTCACCTTGCACTGCATTATTGGACCAATGTGTTTGTCACCTTGCTGTGCTCGTTGAATATCATCAACCGAGAATGGTTTACCTATTCTATCAATCACTCCTGTGCTCTGGGTATCTGTAACTGCTAGGCAAACCCACGGTAGGTTAAAGTCTTGAGCCTCAATAGCTTGAATTGTTGCTGCCACACAATCAGATGACAATTCTTCTGTACATTGTTCCATCGCCCCCTCAATATTTACTGGCATCCTTGACAATGAATCTGCATCCACATTTTCTTTACCAGGACGGTAACGGATGGTGAAATGGAAATCTGCAAGTTCTGCTATCCATCTGTATCCAGTGGCATTAAGCTTGGCACTCGATAGGACATATGTAAGTGGGTTGTTGTCACTGTACACTGTGAACGTTGGTGCATAATATAAGTAGTCTCTAAATTTTTCTGTAACTGCCCACTTTAAAGCAAGGAATTCTAATTTTCCAGAGTGAAGATGGTAATTCCGCTCAGCTGTAGTTAAAGTCCGGGAGCCATAGGCTATCACACGAAGTCTACCCTCTTGTCGTTGATATAGAACTGCGCCGAGACCTTGATTTGAGGCATCTGTGTGGAGGATGAATGGCTGGGAAAAATCTGGGAAACCAAGGACTGGTGGTTCGACTAGATAGTCTATTAATTCTTCCAAAATACACTGATGTTTTTCCATCCAGTTAATCAGTCTCTGTGATGACACCCCTTTTCTCTTCATTGGAACTTGTCGTGTACAGAGGCTGCTTTGTGGTACATGGTCTTCTGTGGTCCCTTTCAACAAGCCATAAAGTGGTCCAGCAATACGAGAAAAGTCTGGTATATATTGTCTGTAATAGCTTAACAAGCCCATGATAGCACGTAGTTCTCCTACAGTGCTTGGTCTCTTCTTCTTTAACGCTCTTACTGCGATAGTGTCAGCTGGATCAACCTTGCTACCTTCAGATGAAACAATTCTTCCTAGATAGCGTACCTCATGTTTAAACAGCTCACACTTCTTGGGTTTCAATTTTATTCCATACTTCCTCAGTCTCTGAAGGACTTCTCTGACATGATTCACATGTTCCTCAAATGACCGACTGTATACCAAGGTATCATCCAAGTAGGGGATACATATGTTGTCCCTTACATCTTCCAAACATTCTTCCATACAGCGTTGGAAAGCTGCCGGTGCATTCATTAACCCGAAAGGAATTCTCATCCATTCATATAGGCCCCATGGGGTCACAAACGCAGTCAAGTGCCTGCTGTCTTCATCCATAAACCCTTGATGGTAGGCTTTTCCTTGATCCAGTAATGAAAACCACGAATGTCCCCCAAGGCTATTCAAGATGTCTTGTACCCGAGGAATCGGTTGTCTGTCAGGATGAGTCTTCTTATTTAGTTCTCGGAAATCTATGCACAAGCGTAAACTACCATCTTTTTTTCGTACGCAGACAACTGGGGAAGCATAAGATGAGCAGGATTTTTGTACCCATCCTTGTGAAATAAGGTTGTGAAGATAGTCTTTCATTTCTTTATACAGTGGTTTTGGAGTGGATATATAAGTGCGTGCCACCGGGTTCATATCACTCAAAGAGATTCTTAACTTTAGCTTCTCAATGCTCCCAATGTCGTCATCTGATTTGGAGAAAGAGGAGCATTCTTCCCGAAGTAGTTTCCGTACCACCTCTTTTTCTGGTTCACTCAAGTGGCTCAGATCGATTGGTGGGTCCCATGGGGTATCAGCTACTTGCTCGCCCCCTGCATTTACTTGACTCACTGACACTAGAAGATTTTTGTTGGGTTTCATCCAGATGGTATCTGGAAATACAGCTTGAACTTGCTGTACTGTACCTATTACAGTTCTTCCTAATAACTCAATGTCATGGTTTGTTGGGTTTTGTACCTCGAGGACAATATAAGGCAGCGCACCACTTCTCAGCATTACCAACGTCTCGCAAAACTCCAGTCCTTCAGGCCACTGGGGACTTATCTCTGGCTCAAAGAGAACTGTAGTGTCCTTATTTAACAATTGTGTTTGCACTTTACAATCTATCTGAACAGATGTGTGTCTTGGCACAATGATTTTCTCTTTGGTTGTTTTCACCACATAGTCACATAGTTGCTCAGCTGTCACCAGATCAATGAAAGCCGTGACATTTTCTTTGTCAAGATTTGGGAAGGTGGCTTTTAGTGTTTCATGGAACTGCTCTCTTGCTGATGCTGACACTTGTGCTGTGGTGTTAGATTTAACTATTCGCTCAATGACATTAAAGCCTATAATGGGTTTTGAGAGTTTCCCACCCTTCATCACTAATATGGGAACAACAAGTTCAGTGAGGTCATCTTCATCTGTCGCTAACCCAAATGTGACTTCAATGAATCCTAAATAGGGGATACTCTGTCCATCAGCAGCGGTAATCGTTAAATCCTCAGAAACATCAAGTAACTCATAAATGTCTCTTAACTTCACATTTGGCAAATATCTCTTTTTCCACTCTTCATCGACAATAGATACTTGGGAACCTGTATCCCATAATGCTCGTGTTTTATGCCCCTGTATGTAGCACTCTGCTATACACTGTTTCCCCACCAGAGCAACAAGACGGGAACGACTATCCTCCTTTCCAGGGCCGATGACAGGTACTGGTGGGTCATGATGTTGTCGGCATGGTTTCCTGTGTTGAGGCCAATGTTCAGCTTGACAGATTTTTGAACAGTAGGTCGCTTCTTTACAAGATGTACACCGGTTGAGCTTCTGATCTTTCCCCTGGATACCACAGTAGGAGCAATATGGTGGGGACATTCGTTTCTTATAAGTTACTCCCTGTCCCGTGGAAGTAACCTTCTCCCATTTAAAGGATCATCTTTGTTTAGTCTAGTACCTCTCGCTTTGCATCCCGCAAGGAAGTGCTCACTACTTCCACATCGGTAACAATGGCTGCAATACTCATTTCCACTTTGCTGACACCAAACACACTTTCTCAGTGGGGCATATGGTGGAGACGGGTATTGGCGTTTAGGTCCCAACCTTTGTTGATACGGGGTAGTGATCCTCTGTCCCAGTTCTTGGGGAAACCTATAACTTTCTGGAGGATATTGTGACTGTTGGGGGGGTATACACTCCTTTGCTGCAGGTGGTGTCTGATACTGCGTTGGTGCAGTGATAGGTTGTTGAATCGATTCTCTGATTTGTGCAACTTCTGCACCCAGATTCTTTAATAAAGCTAGGTCAGAACGCATTTCTTTTAGTTCACTTAATACCTCCGATTGAGTGTTACTAGTTTGGCACAGATGGGTATTTTTACCTTTTGTAACTGTAGGTGTCTCCGACTGAACTGAGTGCACTGTGGCTGATCGTTGTGGGGTAGTTAGTTTCTTTTTGTTCTGTCTCTCTGCCTCATTTGCACAGGCAATGTTGAGCTTCTCCAGGAGCAGTTCATCACTTGTTGTTGTTTGCTGCAGGAATGATTGGAGGTCACTTCTGATGTTGTCATTCTGCAAACCTGTTAAGACAGTATGAAGAAACATACTCTGTACCAGTACAGGGTCATATCTTAGACCAGATTCTGCCTCTTGGGAAGCAAACAGGATTTTTTGTCTTAAATCAAAGGCACGGACCAAGAAAGTCTGTGGGTCTTCTTTACTACTTTGTACCTCCGACGTCAGTTGTTTGTACAATTCTGTTGCACCCTTCTCTTGGTAATGGGATCTGAGAATTCTCCTCAACGTGGGCAAAGTAAGGCTGATTTTACCCTCTAAGTAGCTGCGCAACTGCAAATCCAGTGCTATTGCCCGAATTACTGCATCAACAATTTCAATTTCAGGAAACCCCTTGCTGATTCCATGCTCAATTTGGTGTGCTAAACTAGAGAAAGTCAGTTTGTCCTTTTGGCCTGGCTGACCTATCTGACCTGATATTTTAAATTCCCTACCCCACTGCAACGGGACATGATGCCGGAAGGTCTGTTGAGCAGGGACATGGCCTTCATTCAAACGGTTATCTACCCCCCTCGCTGGCTTTCTAGATTCCCTGTTCTGGTTTTTCTGTTCCTGCAGTGATAACGTTAATTTTAATTGTAGTGCTTCTATCTCTTTTTTCAACCGTTCTGTTTCTGAGAGAGGAGCTACCTGTTCCTGTACCACATCTGCCTGTGCCTCCTCTGAAGCTGCCTGCTCTGGTACACTAAACCTACAAGATTGTTGCAGCTCTTCCACTTTATCATTTAGCATGAGTATCTCAGCCATGCCCTGATCCTCAAGTTCACATAACTCTTCTCTCTCCAGATAACTTATGATATGCATAATTATAAAAGTCCGACTTTTACCTACTACATTTTTCGATGATAGACCAGCAATAGATAAAAAGTCACAAATTTCTAGCAAAGCATTTTTGGATAATGCATACAAGGCACCGCCCACTTGTACTTTCAAGTTCTCTATTTCCGATGACTCCATCTCGATGGCCTTGGGACAACTTTAGTCTGACGTTCAACTTTTCCCTGTAGAATAGACAGCGCAGCTCTCCTGGCACAATTTGGTTAACCTCAGATCACATGCGAGTCTCTCCTTTCCTGGCGGCTCACGACCTCTCTGTCAAACAGTGTTTGTAAAATTGAATGATGTTTAAGGATATCTGCTGTCTGGGTAACTTATCCTCTTCACATTCATCCCGGACGAGCCCCCAAAATGTTATACCCCTGAAAAAGGGGAATGAGAGAGATCTCCCTGCAAAATAGATGGGCGTCCCGACATCTATGCCAACTTAAATCTGAAAATTTCTCAATCCCCGGATTCTGGCAACTATCTGACTAATAGTAACCTATTAAGTTAATGTACCAGTAGCCAGTAACTACTTCTATTCATAGTTTAGAACTCTTCGTTAGGGTCTGAAGTCTCTAAAGAAATCTCTACTTAGGCAACATAACTAATACAGTTTAACTTTTAGTAGTCCGTAGGAATGAGGTGGGTAGGTTGAAATGGATTGTACACAGTCATTGGTTCAACCCCTCCAACTGGCATGGGGGAATACTGGTAAAGCATTCCACTGGCGTTCACTAAATTATAGCATGTTGGCGTTCCAAGTTGGTCATAGAAAGACTTAGGAGTCGTTTCTCTCCTAGGTACGTACGGACTTCTGTATGTTCTCTCAGCTAAGTCTGGACACTGAGATACTAGAACCTCATCCTGCGTCTCGACTGATTGTTCATCCTCCTAGGGTTTTCTTCTTGTACACCAGTCTCTGGTAGTACCTCAAACTCACTTGTATTAGTCAACGTGTTGCTCTTATCCGTTGGCAGGTGATTGTTAAGTTCAGATGTTCTTGCTCACTATCTACTGTTCATTAGAAGTCTCACTAATACTATCATCGTTGAATATTTGAGGCTGCGTTAATAGTGGTAATAGTACCCATATTCTTCTTCATCATTTTCTTCTCCTGATGTATCTTGTGATCTCGCTCTCTCTCTTTTTTCTTCTGTTTAGCTGGTGGTTTTAATTGAAGTCCAATGGTAAATTTCGCATGGTAACAAGAGATTGCGAGCATGATCCTTGATCTTCCTCTATTCTGCTCAGGCTTGATTTCATAAACTGGGAGATCTTTTCCAACTGACGAATCACTACATGAATATTCTCTACCAATGACTACGGGCTTTCCGTGCCTCCTCAGGTGTCAGGTTTCTGACGAGGACACGATCACCAGGGCCCAATACTGAACTTTATCTTCCATCATAATACTTCTCTCAGTTGACTTTTTCATATTCTTTGCACTATTTCATATGCAGTTTGCATTCTTGTTTCCATTTTCCATGTAGCTCGATGATCAGATTTTCCTGTCTCTAAGGCCAAATAGAAGATCAATAGGAACCTTGGAGATCTTCCAAAAAGGAGGTAAAAAGGGGAAAAGCCTGTTACTCAACATCGTGTGCAATTATATGCATAGACAAGCTTATTCAAGGATTCTTTCCAATTTGTCTTCTGTTTCTCAGAAGAGTCCTTAGCATCTGTAGCAACGTCCTGTTGAACCTTTCCACTTGTCCATTCCTTGGGGGGTGATACGGTGTTTTCCTTGACCCTAGTACACCACAGTTCTTTTTCAACTGAGCAAAAAGCTGATTTTCAAATTCACAGCCTTGATCATGATGTATTCGCATTGGCATTCCATACTTTAGGGCATAATCGTTGAAGATTCAGATCCGCAACTGTTCTGGCGGACTTTGAAGTGGTGGCATAAACTTGAGCAAAACGAGTAAAGTGATCGATTATTATCAAGATATATTCATATCCACTTTACATTTGTCCAAATGGAGAAAATCTATTGACACGAGTTCAAATGGTTGTGTTGTGACATACCTGTAAGAGGTGCTCGTGTTTGTTTGCATGGTTGCTTCTGTTTCAAACAGGTACAAGTTCTCGCACATAGTGTTCCACTTCCTTCTGCATATAAGGCCAGAAGAATCTATCCCGTATAATGATAGAGTTTCTGTCAACACCTTGAGACCATCCCATCATGTAATTCCTTTAATACGGTATTCTTGTATACTTCAGGTAATACAAGTTGTGTCTTGTTCGATGTTCTTCTGTGGAGAATTCCTTTTTCATCGAGTGTGAAGTTTTTCCCAGTCACGAAGTAGACACTTGCTTTGCCTGCTGAGAGTATTAATTTCATAACCTGATGGCTTATGATTCCTCACCTTGCACTGCATTATGGACCAATGTGTTTGTCACCTTGCTGTGCTCGTTGAATATCATCAACCGAGAATGGTTTACCTATTCTATCAATCACTCTGTGCTCTGGGTATCTGTAACTGCTAGGCAAACCCACGGTAGGTTAAAGTCTTGAGCCTCAATAGCTTGAATTGTTGCTGCCACACATCAGATGACAATTCTTCTGTACATTGTTCCATCGCCCCCTCAATATTTACTGGATCCTTGACAATGAATCTGCATCCACATTTTCTTACCAGGACGGTAACGGATGGTGAAATGGAAATCTGCAAGTTCTGCTATCCATCTGTATCCAGTGGCATTAAGCTTGGCACTCGATAGGACATATGTAAGTGGGTTGTTGTCACTGTACACTGTGAACGTTGGTGCATAATATAAGTAGTCTCTAAATTTTTCTGTAACCTGCCCACTTTAAAGCAAGGAATTCTATTTTCCAGAGTGAAGATGGTAATTCCGCTCAGCTGTAGTTAAAGTCCGGGCAGCCATAGATCACACACGAAGCTACCCTGCTCCTCTTGGTTGATATAGAACTGCGCCGAGACCTTGATTGAGGATCTGTGTGGAGGATGAATGGCTGGGAAAAATCGGGAAACCAAGGACGGTGGTTCGACTAGATAGTCTATTAATTCTTCCAAAATACACTGATGTTTTTCCATCCAGTTAATCAGTCTCTGTGATGACACCCCTTTTTCTTCATTGGAACTTGTCGTGTACAGAGGCTGCTTTGTGGTACATGGTCTTCTGTGGTCCCTTTCAACAAGCCATAAAGTGGTCCAGCAATACGAGAAAAGTCTGGTATATATTGTCTGTAATAGCTTAACAAGCCCATGATAGCACGTAGTTCTCCTACAGTGCTTGGTCTCTTCTTTTTAACGCTCTTACTGCGATAGTGTCAGCTGGATCAACCTTGCTACCTTCAGATGAAACAATTCTTCCTAGATAGCGTACCTCATGTTAAACAGCTCACACTTCTTGGGTTTCAATTTTATTCCATACTTCCTCAGTCTGAAGGACTTCTCTGACATGATTCACATGTTCCTCAAATGACCGACTGTATACCAAGGTATCATCCAAGTAGGGGATAATATGTTGTCCCTTACATCTTCCAAACATTTTCCATACAGCGTTGGAAAGCTGCCGGTGCATTCATTAACCCGAAAGGAATTCTCATCCATTCATATAGGCCCCATGGGTCACAAAACGCAGTCAAGTGCCTGCTGTCTTCATCCATAAACCCTTGATGGTAGGCTTTTCCTTGATCCAGTAATGAAACCACGAATGTCCCCCAAGGCTATTCAAGATGTCTTTACCCGAGGAATCGGTTGTCTGTCAGGATGAGTCTTCTTATTTAGTTCTCGGAAATCTATGCACAAGCGTAAACTACCATCTTTTTTCGTACGCAGACAACTGGGGAAGCATAAGATGAGCAGGATTTTTGTACCCATCCTTGTGAAATAAGGTTGTGAAGATAGTCTTTCATTTCTTTATACAGTGGTTTTGGAGTGGAATATAAGTGCGTGCCACCGGGTTCATATCACTCAAAGAGATTCTTAACTTTAGCTTCTCAATGCTCCCAATGTCGTCATCTGATTTGGAGAAAGAGGAGCATTCTTCCGAAGTAGTAGTTTCCGTACCACCTCTTTTTCTGGTTCACTCAAGTGGCTCAGATCGATTGGTGGGTCCCATGGGTATCAGCTACTTGCTCGCCCCCTGCATTTACTTGACTCACTGACACTAGAAGATTTTTGTTGGGTTTCATCCAGATGGTATCTGGAAATACAGCTTGAACTTGCTGTACTGTACCTATTACAGTTCTTCCTAATAACTCAATGTCATGGTTTGTTGGGTTTTGTACCTCGAGGACAATATAAGGCAGCGCACCACTTCTCAGCATTACCAACGTCTCGCAAAACTCCAGTCCTTCAGGCCACTGGGGACTTATCTCTGGCTCAAAGAGAACTGTAGTGTCCTTATTTAACAATTGTGTTTGCACTTTACAATCTATCTGAAAAGATGTGTGTCTTGGCACAATGATTTTCTCTTTGGTGTTTTTCACCAATAGTCACATAGTTGCTCAGCTGTCACCAGATCAATGAAAGCCGTGACATTTTCTTTGTCAAGATTTGGGAAGGTGGCTTTTAGTGTTTCATGGAACTGCTCTCTTGCTGATGCTTGACACTTGTGCCTCTGAAAAAGGGGAATGAGAGAGAACAGACTCAGTTAGACTGTATCCTCTGCCTCATGTCTAATGAGAATATTTATTGAAACAAAATAATCTGCATAGCATACAAGGGTTTTCATTATAAACTGTTTCACAACAACTTTCCGTTTTACAATGGTCATATAAAAATGCTAATACAAAGTATTTCTTGCTGAACGAGTAAGGATGCAGTAACTTTCCTGCCTGTTCCTTTTAACAACAAAAGTCTACTGTGACACATAGTTCCAGTATGGCTGACTATAGATAATCACTAAACACACATGAGGGCTGTACACTAGCTCAAATGCGTTTGCCATATACATTATTACCATCGAGCTGTGATTTATAAGAACTCATATGGACAGAGCCCCTACATTACATTTCTTTCTGCCAAACATAAAATGGCTGAATAGTTAGTTGCCTAACATACAACACAGATAGCACTGTATAATTTATCCGAAGTAACCCTCTGCTTTACATACATTTAACATGCTCAAAGATTTGTTTAGATAACATAGCATAACTATTTAGTAATCATTTAAGTCACTTCAACCTTAAAACATGGATAAAATACCTGAAAAAGGGGAATGAGAGAGAACAGACTCAGTTAGACTGTATCCTCTGCCTCATGTCTAATGAGAATGAGGAAAACAGGCCAAGAGCCACCCCCTGTTGCCTTCTGAAGGCAGCACTAGTTGCTAAAGATTGACAGACTCAACCAGTAGATAGCAGAATGTTAATCAGTTCCCAATTGCTAATTGGGGAAATACTGTTTTGCAGGTTTTTTTCTATATCACACAAAAATCAGTCTATTACAAATGCAACCGCTAAAACGCCCCAAGAAAAAAGGGGGTGCAGGTGCTTTCACGTGAAAGACAAAATAGCAGACCTCATTTAAAGTCCAAGCTAAAAATGTTAAGAAAATGGCGAATTAAATGTATACCAAACATGGTAAAAAGATGCCTTTTCGCTACCTTCAAGTTGGCGATAATATTCCGCTCCATTTAAGGCAAAAATACACTTTTCGCTTTTTATAAATCGCGTTATGCCTTTTCGCTCCATTTTCGCTCGAATTACCATTGCGATGTATAGCGAAGTATGGCGAAAAGGGTTTTAGCGTTAGGTTGCAGAAAAGTTTTTGCCTCTCGTTAACGCCACCTTTTTAAATTGCGTTAACTAGCTTTTTGGCGAAAAACCACGTGGTAAGCGAAAGCAAAACTTTTCAGGACTTTTCGCCCTTTTATAAATATGCCCCTAGGTCATCAGCACTTAAATCCTCTTTTTCACTTTGCATTTTAACACAAATGTGCCTGAAAATATTACACATTATTACCTCAGTTAAGTAGGTACGGGTAATAGAAGATGAATAAAATAAATACACGTGTTTGAGAGAAACACGTGTCTTACTCACGGCAAATTTCGTGTGCTGGGATTAGAGATATGGCATCAGGAGTTATTCCTGGATTTGATCTCTTATAACAGAAGACAGGAATATCTGAAGACCAGCTAAAATTCAACATAGTGAGTTTAGTTAACCAATAAGACCAGACATCATGGCTATTAAATTCATCAGATTTATCATTATTCTCTCGTCCAGTAAATGGTTACAATAATAAAGATTGAGTTTCCTTAAAATCTAAAAACCAAAGAACAAGTTCACACCGTCATGAAGAAAAGGGTTTATTTAACACGTGACTTTTCGGTATCCAACATACGCCTTCATCAGACAATCATAAATTGTGTGGTTACTGGTAAGTCTTTAAAATAGCGAGGAACAATCCTTATATATCGCCATCTAGTGGCGGACATCCATAAGTGGGAATAGTAAAACTTGTGGCTTTCAATATATATAACACAAAACTTATATGTATTAAATGACCATAGTGTATTAGTGAACAAAATATAGTAAATATATAATACATAGTATATGTATATAAAGTGCATGTGCAAACACCAGTCCATATATATGAAGCAAAGCAAAACGATGGTGTCATGCTGATGTCATAGAGACATTACAAAAATAAAACTCACATTTTAAAAGCTATTAAAATGATACAAATTAGAAGCAGCACAAGTGAATATCATTTTTTGGGGCGACATCTTATTATTGTGCTAAGTGTAGCAAATGGCAAGGGTAAATGGCTGCAAATGTAAAAAAGGGACCTTGGTAAAACTGGAAAAGAGATCGTATTAGAGTAAATGCTGAAAAATACTTTAACACCCCCATGACCCTATTAATATTAAGAAAAAAACACAATATACTTACACCTTCCAAGGGACCATTGACAGGCTAGATATATGGGCACTAATGCGTTTATGAAACCTCAGACTTGCCGATTTTAAATGGGCGAACTTAATGCAAGAAAACACTTAAAGGGCATCTATAGTGAAAAAAACACATTGGCCCATTGCAAAGTTAAATTCATGTTCTTGTGCTGTCTTTCTCCTATCTCTATCAGTGGACTTTGTTTTTCCATGGTGTCAGATCTTGTCAGCACTCCCCCTTCCCTCTCCCTCGTTACCTACTCCATGTCTCAACTCCGGCTAACCGACAAGCTTATCATGCAGTAGGAGTTAAAAGTTCAACATCCTGAAAAACACACCCACGCACAGTGGCCAATAGAAAGCAAGCTGTCCTGGAGGCACAGATCTCTCGTGTCTGCAAATAAAGACCTCTCACTTTGTGACTATCATCATCAGTGAAAGCTATGAAGAAGGGCGTTCAGTGCAGCCTTATCTCTGCCATCAAAGCTACAAACCCCCCCCCCGCTGCTAATGTTCTTATCTCTATGTTTTTGCAAACAGAGCAGGGAGGAGGGACGACTTGAGCAGGGAAGAGGGTCATGTCACGGATTTGATTGACAGTACAAGTTGGAGTACAGGAATGCAATCATGTATTCTTCTAACTTGGTATCTCAGTACAGAGAGGGAGTCTGAAAAAAGTGAAGACACTCTGGGGGTTGGGGGCAATTAACACATGGAAGGAAAGAAAAAAAAAGTTAATTTCTCACTATAGATGCCCGTTAATGGTGAAAAGGTGACTTATCAATGACTTTCAATGCCAGTTACCCCGCTTTATAAATTGCATTAAGTCCAAATTTTGTGAAAATGGCGGCGATAATGTGGCAAAAAGTTAATGAACCTTTATAAATATGCTCCTAAGACTTTTCAAAGCTATTAAATGACATAGAATAAAATGTGCACAAATATCAGTGAAATTATGATGAACTATGACACTTTCAAAAAAACCTTATTAAAAACTTTTAATATATTGTAGGGCACCCTAGCCACCCCCAACCACCATATTCGTTTGTTAAAAAACAAAAGACAACCCTACTTACATTACTTCGATCCGCAGTTCTGTTCCCTGACCCTGCTTGCCCAAATTCGCAAGCAGGGTCCGGACCGTCAAAGCACCGGGGGAACAAAGGAATGTAAGTAGAGTTTTGCTTCTTTTTTTAACAAACGAACATGGAGGTTGGGGGTGGGGCTAGGGTGCCCTACATACAGAAAACACTTTAAAAGGTAGGGCACCAAGCAGCAAAGATTCAAAGGGATGGAGGAAGGGCTCCCCCGCGCATGCCTGAACTCAACAAGTACAAGGAAGCAGCAGGGACCGGAGGAATCACAGACACCTCCTATTCTTCTCTTCATAACTTTGAACAGACACTGCAGGGGAACCATTTGGAGCAGAGATGTAAGGTAAGTTTTGTTAACACTACACAGTGGGGCAATAGTGGGTAAAATTTTAGTTTAAATAATATATTAATAGTAGATTGGGTTACTCCGCGCTTGGTGTGGTAGGGAAAGTCTCCTTAAGTAGGATGGCTGCACTGCAAGTTGTCCACTGAATTGTTTATAAAATCTTTAAAAGTATCTTGCTTGCGCTTGGGGGTATGGGTAGGGGAAGGGTTAAAAAAGAAGTAAAAAATAAAAAATAAATAGGTTAAGATCAAGATCTCTGTAACAAACCAGTTTATAATGAACCTTCCATATATTAAAATTAAAATTCAATCACTACTTATGTCTATCCACCACTAGGGGTAATGCAGGCTTCACTCTGTGCTGTTTGATGCTTGCTTGGTCTGTATAGTTTCCAAAAAACTCTGCACACAGGAATAAGGTTGCCAACAAACTTATTATAGCAATTAAAGGGCATGTCCACCCCCAAACTATAATCCCCCCAACTACTGGCCCCACCATGTAGTGTAGTTTAATCCTTACTCACATCCCAGCCTCATAGGGTTCTCCTGTAGTCCCCCCCAAAGTCCCAAAAACTGCCCACCAGGAGGATAGCAGAGTCCATATAGGACTCTGCCTCCTACTCGGCCTGCGTACTGCAGCCCTTCTCCCCCTCCCTCCCCCTCCCTCTCCGGATTCCCTCCCCCTAGCGTTAATCCCCTTAATATAGTAATCCCCCTGGTCCCCCAGCCCCAATGGCATGTTTTTATTTTTAGAAAGCTCCCCAAACTCTTACTTACCTCTCCTCTTTCCTCTCCCGAAGTAAGCTGCCAGCAGCCGCGTCCGTGATTGGCTGCCGCTCAGCCAATCACAGACGCGACTGCCGGTCCCGCCCCTCTGCTTGCATTTCCTCGCAAGCAGAGGGCGGGAGCGCGGCGGGGAAGAGGGGAGGTAAGTAGAGTTTGGGGGGCTTTCTAAAAATAAAAATAATGCGGTGGGCTGGGGGACCAGGGGGAAGGCTATATTAAAAAAAGGTTTAAGGGTGGACATACCCTTTAAAAACAATAAAAAGCACTAAAAAACCTTTCTAGCACCTCTCTGCTATGGTGTGGCCCTGCTATGGTGGTTCCTACGCGTTTCGCTGTTTTAATCCTTACAGCTTTAATCCCTGATGTGGTGGGATAGACATAAGTGAGTGGTGAATTTTAATTTAAATATATGGAAGTGTCATTTAAACTGTTTTTTTTACAGAGATCTTGATCTTAACCTATTTATTTTTATTTTTTTACTTCTGTTTTAACCCTTCCCCTACCCATACCCCAAGCGCATGCAAGAACTTAAAGTAAATAATAATTAATAAGAAGTCTCTAAAAGTCAAATGTTTTTTAGGGTCAGAATTTAAAATTTCCTTAAAATTATGATGTCACGCAGATGTCAGAGTGACAACACAAACCCTGACTTATTAGGATGCTATTAAATTATACAGAAATAGAAGTTGCACAAAGTGCAATTCTTTAAGGTTCAGAATGAGAATGCATGTCAGTGAAATCATGATGCCATGCTGATGTTATAGTGACATTACTAAAAATTGAACAAGACAATTTCAAAAGCTATTAAATAATATAGAATAAGAAGCAGGACAAAGTGAAATGGTTTTTGGGTAAGAATCCAAATTTAAGCAATATTATGTGCCATGCTGATGTCATAGTGATATCACAAAAAATAGAACCCTGACATATTTGAAAGCTATCAAATTATGAAAATAGACATTGCACAAAGTATAATGATTTAAGGTTCAGAATTAATTTCAGCAAAATTATAGATATCATGCCAATGTCATAGTGACATCACTTAGATTTGAACCCTGACACATTTGTAAGTTGTTACATATATATTTATATATACATTAATTATATAGAATTAGAAGTTGCATAAAGTGCAATATTTTAGGGTCTGAATCAAAAGGAACAGGATTATGATGTAATGCTCATGTCATAGTGGCATCATTAAAAATGAAACCCGACACTTTTTAAACCTATGCAATGCATTTTAGGATACAAATCCCAATTTCAGCAAAATAATGCTGTCATGCTGTCACAGTGACATCACAAAAAATATATACTCTGATATGTTTGAAAGCTAGTAAATGGTATAGAATAATAAGTTCACAAAAGTGCAATGCATTTAGAATCAAAATCCATATTTTAGCAACATTATGATGTCATGCTGATATCATATTGAAATCACAAAAAAATGAATCCCTGACACTGTTGAAAGTATTAAATGAGAAGTTGAGCAAAATGCAATGATTTTTAGGTTCAGAATCCATAGTTCAGCAAAATATGTATATCTACTGATGTCACAGTGACATAATTAAGAAATTAACCCTGAAAAATTATGTAGAAAATGTGGTGGCACAATGTGCAATTTTTGAAGTTATGATGTCATGCGATATCATGTGACATCACAAAAAATATGAACCGACACATTTAAATGCTATAAATTAATATAGAATAAAAAGTTGCAAAAAGTGCAATGTTTTTAGGGCTAAAATCCTATTTTGGCAAAAAAATGCAAACTGGCACATTTAAAAGCTATTAAATTATATAAAATAAGAAGTAGAACAAAGTGAAATGCTTTTTATGGTAAGAATCCACATTTTAGCAAAATTATGATGTTATGCTGATCATGCTGTCATAGTGACATTACAAAAAATGGAACCCTGACTAATTTGAAAGCTATCAAGTGATATAAAATAAGAAATCTCACACAGTACAATGCATTTAAGGTTCAGAATCAATATATCAGCAAAATGATGATGTCATGCCAATGTCATCATGACATCACTAAGATTATGAACCCTGACACATTTTAAAGTTTTTAAATGAATAGAATTAGAAGTTACATAAAGTGCAATGTTTTTTAGGGTCAGAACAAATGTAGAATTACGATGTCATGCTCATGTCATAGTTGAAATCATTAAAAATTGAACCCTGAGACTTTTCTTGGGTCAGAATCTAAAAATCTGATGTCATAGCAATTTCACTAAAAAAAAACTGAACATTTAAAAGCTATTAAAGGGCATGTCCCCCCCCAAAAAAATTTAACAACCATAACTGGCCCCACTTTGTAGTGTTGAAAAATCCTACCTTACACCACATGCTCAAAATGGTGCCCTGTAATGTCCCTACAAAGTCAAAAAGTGAGAAGCAGGAGCCTGTCCATGTCCCAAATGGTCTCTGTCTGTCTCTCCTCCAGAAGAATTTGACATGCGCAGAGAAGCCCTCCCCCTCCTCTCCTTCATGTGCAGTGATTTTAAGGTTCTGAATCCAAAACAGAGTAGAATCAGGATGCCATGTTTATCTCATAGTGAATCAGTAGAAATTTGAACCTTGACACTTTTAAAAGCTTTAAATGATATAAACTAAGAAGTCGAGCTAATTGCAATGCATTTAGGGTCCAATGACATTAAAATGAACCCTGATACATTTTAAAAATAAATGATATAGAATAAGTGGAAAAATAGAAATATATTTAGGGGACATAATTCAAAACAGAGTGAATTTATGATGTCATGTGATGTCATAGTGATATCACTATAAATATGAACCCTGACAAATGAATGAGATGTCTCACAAAGTGAAAGGCATTTTAGGGTTAGAATCCAAATTAACTCTGACACATATGAAAGCTATGAAATAATTTAACATTGGACATTGCACAAGTTTAAGTTTTTAAGGGTCATTATCCAAAATGGAGCATAATTGTTATGTCATGCTAACTTCACAGTGACATAACTAACACTGAACCCTAAAATGTTTACAGAATAAAAAGTTGTACAAAGTGTATGTAATGCTTTAAGGTCACATCAGTGAAATTCTGTCATTCTGATCTATAATGAATCACTAAAAATGGAATGCTGAGACATTTAAAAGATACTATGATGAATTTGAAAGCTATTAATGATATAGAATAAGAAATCACATTCAAGTGCAATGCTATTAGGTTCAGAATTTATATTTCAGCGAAATTATGATGCCATGCGGATGCCATAGTGACAACACTAAAAATGTAACCCTGAGACTATTAAAAGGTATTCATAATAGAATAAGAAGTGCAATGCATTTGGGGTCAGAATCTAAGAGAGTGAAATCCTGATGTCATGGTGATGTGATAATGACATCACTAAAAATAAACCATGACACATTGAAAGCTATTAAATGATGACATTTTGAATCTATATTTCAGTGAAATGTGAGATCCTGAAAAATGTAACTCTAAAATATTTGAAATGTATTAAATGTTATAGAATAAGAAGTCAAACAAAGTCCAATTCTTTTTGGGTCAGAATCTGAAAAGGAAGAAAAAATGTGATGCTATGTTGATGTCATAACGTCAAACTGAACTATGACACATTTTAAAGCTATATATAATATATATAAGATAGAATATAAGAAGTCTCAAAAGTTAAATGCTTTTAGGGTCATACGGTAATTCCAAGTTTCTCCAAAATTATGATTTCATGCTAATGTCATAGTGACCTAACAAAAATGTGAACTCTGACATATTTGAAAGTTGTTAAATGATATTGAATGAGAAGTTGCACAAAGTACAATGCTTTTTAGGGTGTGAAATCCAAACTCTTGAACCCTGCACTTTTAATCTATTAAATTATATAAAATAAGTAAGTCAAGCTAAGTGCAATGTATTTTAGTGTCATAATCCAAATTTCAGTAAAATAGTGCTGTCATACTGTCATAGTGGCATCTAAAAAACGAACCCTGACACGTTGTAACCTATTATAGAGAGTGCAATGCTTTTTAGGTCAGAATGCAAATTTCAGCAAAATGGTGATGTCATGTTGATGTCATAGTGACATCACAAAATAACTAACACTGACATATCTTTTGTATTCAATTAGATCAAATGGATTTGAAGTTGAAATTTCATTGACATTATGATGTCATGCTGATGTCATAGTAACTTCACTAAAATAAACACTGATACTTTTGAAAGCTATTTAATTATATAGAATAATGTATGGTAAGGTGACAAGGTTGCACAACTTCCTGTAAGTGCAATTACCAACTAATATACTTCCAGTGCTGATGACCTAGGGGCATATTTATAAAAGGGCGAAAAGTCCTGACACTTTTAAAATCTATTAAATTATATAAAATAAGTAAGTCAAGCTAAGTGCAATGTATTTTAGTGTCATAATCCAAATTTCAGTAAAATAGTGCTGTCATACTGTCATAGTGGCATCACTAAAAACGAACCCTGACACGTTTGTAACCTATTATATAGAGAGTGCAATGCTTTTTAGGTCAGAATGCAAATTTCAGCAAAATGGTGATGTCATGTTGATGTCATAGTGACATCACAAAATAACTAACACTGACATATCTGTTGTATTCAATTAGATCAAATGGATTTGAAGTTGAAATTTCATTGACATTATGATGTCATGCTGATGTCATAGTAACTTCACTAAAATAAACACTGATACTTTTGAAAGCTATTTATTATATAGAATAATGTATGGTAAGGTGACAAGGTTGCACAACTTCCTGTAAGTGCAATTACCAACTAATATACTTCCAATGGCAGTAACTTTCCTGCCTGTTCCTTTTAACAACAAAAGTCTACTGTGACACATAGTTCCAGTATGGCTGACTATAGATAATCACTAAACACACATGAGGGCTGTACACTAGCTCAATGCCTTTGCCATATACATTATTACCATCGAGCTGTGATTTATAGAACTCATATGGACAGAGCCCCTACATTACATTTCTTTCTGCCAAACATAAAATGGCTGAATAGTTAGTTGCCTAACATACAACACAGATAGCACTGTATAATTTATCCGAAGTAACCCTCTGCTTTACATACATTTAACATGCTCAAAGATTGTTTAGATAACATAGCATAACTATTTAGTAATCATTTAAGTCACTTCAACCTTAAAACAGGATAAAATACCTAAAAAGGGGAATGAGAGAGAACAGACTCAGTTAGACTGTATCCTCTGCCTCATGTTAAGAGAATGAGGAAAACAGGCCAAGAGCACCCCCTGTTGCCTTCTGAAGGCAGCACTAGTTGCTAAAGATTGACAGACTCAACAGTAGATAGCAGAATGTTAATCAGTTCCCAATTGCTAATTGGGGAAATACTGTTTTGCAGGTTTTTTTCTATATCACACAAAAATCAGTCTATTACAAATGCAACCGCTAAAACGCCCCAAGAAAAAAGGGGGTGCAGGTGCTTTCACGTGAAGACAAAATAGCAGACCTCATTTAAAGTCCAAGCTAAAAATGTTAAGAAAATGGCGAATTAAATGTATACCAAACATGGTAAAAGATGCCTTTTCGCTACTTCAAGTTGGCGATAATATTCCGCCCCATTTAAGGCAAAATACACTTTTCGCTTTTATAAATCGCGTTATGCCTTTTCGCTCCATTTTCGCTCGAATTACCATTGCGATGTATAGCGAAGTATGGCGAAAAGGGTTTTAGCGTTAGGTTGCAGAAAAGTTTTGCCTCTCGTTAACGCCACCTTTTTAAATTGCGTTAACTAGCTTTTGGCGAAAAACCACGTGGTAAGCGAAAGCAAAACTTTTCAGGACTTTTCGCCCTTTTATAAATATGCCCCTAGGTCATCAGCACTGGAAGTATATTAGTTGGTAATTGCACTTACAGGAAGTTGTGCAACCTTGCACCTTACCATAATTTTCTATATAATTAAATAGCTTTCAAAAGTATCAGTGTTTATTTTAGTGAAGTTACTATGACATCAGCATGACATCATAATGTCAATGAAATTTCAACTTCAAATCCATTTGATCTTTGAATACAACAGATATGTCAGTGTAGTTATTTTGTGATGTCACTATGACATCAACATGACATCACCATTTTGCTGAAATTTGATTCTGACCTAAAAGCATTGCACTCTCTATATAATAGGTACAAACGTGTCAGGGTTCGTTTTTTAGTGATGCCACTATGACAGTATGACAGCACTATTTTACTGAAAATTGGATTAGACACTAAAATACCTTGCACTTAGCTTGACTTACTTATTTATATAATTTAATAGATTAAAAGTGTCATCAGGACTTTTCGCCCTTTTATAAATATGCCCCTAGGTCATCAGCACTGGAAGTATATTAGTTGGTAATTGCACTTACAGGAAGTTGTGCAACCTTGTCACCTTACCATACATTATTCTATATAATTAAATAGCTTTCAAAAGTATCAGTGTTTATTTTAGTGAAGTTACTATGACATCAGCATGACATCATAATGTCAATGAAATTTCAACTTCAAATCCATTTGATCTAATTGAATACAACAGATATGTCAGTGTTAGTTATTTTGTGATGTCACTATGACATCAACATGACATCACCATTTTGCTGAAATTTGCATTCTGACCTAAAAAGCATTGCACTCTCTATATAATAGGTTACAAACGTGTCAGGGTTCGTTTTTTAGTGATGCCACTATGACAGTATGACAGCACTATTTTACTGAAATTTGGATTATGACACTAAAATACATTGCACTTAGCTTGACTTACTTATTTTATATAATTTAATAGATTTTAAAAGTGTCAGGGTTCAAGAGTTTTGGATTTCACACCCTAAAAAGCATTGTACTTTGTGCAACTTCTCATTCAATATCATTTAACAACTTTCAAATATGTCAGAGTTCACATTTTTGTTAGGTCACTATGACATTAGCATGAAATCATAATTTTGGAGAAACTTGGAATTACCGTATGACCCTAAAAAGCATTTAACTTTTGAGACTTCTTATATTCTATCTTATAATATATTATATATAGCTTTAAAATGTGTCATAGTTCAGTTTGACGTTATGACATCAACATAGCATCACATTTTTTCTTCCTTTTCAGATTCTGACCCAAAAAAGAATTGGACTTTGTTTGACTTCTTATTCTATAACATTTAATACATTTCAAATATTTTAGAGTTACATTTTTCATGATCTCACTATTTCACTGAAATATAGATTCAAAATGTCCTATCATTTAATAGCTTTCAAATGTGTCATGGTTTATTTTTAGTGATGTCATTATCACATCAGCATGACATCATGATTTCACTCTCTTAGATTCTGACCCCAAAATGCATTGCAACTTCTTATTCTATTATTGAATACCTTTTAATAGTCTCAGGGTTACATTTTTAGTGTTGTCACTATGGCATCCGCATGGCATCATAATTTCGCTGAAATATAAATTCTGAACCTAATAGCATTGCACTTGAATGTGATTTCTTATTCTATATCATTAATAGCTTTCAAATTCATCAATAGTATCTTTTAAATGTCTCAGCATTCCATTTTTAGTGATGTCATTATGAGATCAGAATGACAGAATTTCACTGAATGTGACCTTAAAAAGCATTACATACACTTTGTACAACTTTTTATTCTGTAAACATTTTAGGGTTCAGTGTTAGTTATGTCACTGTGAAGTTAGCATGACATAACAATTATGCTCCATTTTGGATTATGACCCTTAAAAACATTAAACTTGTGCAATGTCCAATGTTAAATTATTTCATAGCTTTCATATGTGTCAGAGTTAATTTGGATTCTAACCCTAAAATGCCTTTCACTTTGTGAGACATCTCATTCTATTGTCAGGGTTCATATTTATAGTGATATCACTATGACATCAGCATGACATCATAAATTCACTCTGTTTTGAATTATGTCCCCTAAATATATTTCTATTTTTCCACTTATTCTATATCATTTATTTTTAAAATGTATCAGGGTTCATTTTAATGTCATTGGACCCTAAATGCATTGCAATTAGCTCGACTTCTTAGTTTATATCATTTAAAGCTTTTAAAAGTGTCAAGGTTCAAATTTCTACTGATATCACTATGAGATAAACATGGCATCCTGATTCTACTCTGTTTTGGATTCAGAACCTTAAAATCACTGCACATGAAGGAGAGGGAGGGGGAGGGCTTCTCTGCGCATGTCATAATTCTTCTGGAGGAGAGACAGGAGGCAGAGACCATTTGGGACATGGACAGGCTCCTGCTTCTCACTTTTTAGGACTTTGTAGGGACATTACAGGGCAGCCATTTTGAGCAGTGGTGTAAGGTAAGGATTTTTCAACACTACAAAGTGGGGCCAGTTATGGGTTAAAATTTATTTTTTGGGGGGGGACATGCCCTTTAATAGCTTTTAAATGTGTCAGTTTATTTTTTAGTGAAATTGCTATGACATCAGATTTTTAGATTCTGACCCAAGAAAAAGTCTCAGGGTTCAATTTTTAATGATTTCAACTATGACATGAGCATGACATCGTAATTCTATTCCATTTGGATTCTGACCCTAAAAAACATTGCACTTTATGTAACTTCTAATTCTATATCATTTAAAAACTTTAAAATGTGTCAGGGTTCATAATCTTAGTGATGTCATGATGACATTGGCATGACATCATCATTTTGCTGATATATTGATTCTGAACCTTAAATGCATTGTACTGTGTGAGATTTCTTATTTTATATCACTTGATAGCTTTCAAATTAGTCAGGGTTCCATTTTTTGTAATGTCACTATGACAGCATGATCAGCATAACATCATAATTTTGCTAAAATGTGGATTCTTACCATAAAAAGCATTTCACTTTGTTCTACTTCTTATTTTATATAATTTAATAGCTTTTAAATGTGCCAGGGTTGCATTTTTTTGCCAAAATATGGATTTTAGCCCTAAAAAGCATTGCACTTTTTGCAACTTTTTTATTCTATATAATTTATAGCATTTAAATGTGTCAGGGTTCATATTTTTTGTGATGTCACTATGATATCAGCATGACATCATAACTTCAAAAATTGCACATTGTGCCACCACATTTTCTACATAATTTTTCAGGGTTAATTTCTTAATTATGTCACTGTGACATCAGTATGATATCATAATTTTGCTGAACTATGGATTCTGAACCTAAAAATCATTGCATTTTGCTCAACTTCTCATTTAATAGCTTTCAACAGTGTCAGGGATTCATTTTTTTGTGATTTCAATATGATATCAGCATGACATCATAATGTTGCTAAAATATGGATTTTGATTCTTAAATGCATTGCACTTTTGTGAGACTTATTATTCTATACCATTTACTAGCTTTCAAACATATCAGAGTATATATTTTTTGTGATGTCACTGTGACAGCATGACAGCATTATTTTGCTGAAATTGGGATTTGTATCCTAAAATGCATTGCATAGGTTTAAAAAGTGTCAGGGTTTCATTTTTAATGATGCCACTATGACATGAGCATTACATCATAATCCTGTTCCTTTTGGATTCAGACCCTAAAAAGTATTGCACTTTATGCAACTTCTAATTCTATATAATTAAATGTATATATAAATATATATGTAACAACTTACAAATGTGTCAGGGTTCAAATCTAAGTGATGTCACTATGACATTGGCATGATATCATAATTTTGCTGAAATTAATTCTGAACCTTAAATGCATTATACTTTGTGCAATGTCTTATTTTCTATAATTTGATAGCTTTCAAATATGTCAGGGTTCTATTTTTTGTGATATCACTATGACATCAGCATGGCATCATAATATTGCTTAAATTTGGATTCTTACCCAAAAAACCATTTCACTTTGTCCTGCTTCTTATTCTATATTATTTAATAGCTTTTGAAATTGTCTTGGTTCAATTTTTAGTAATGTCACTATAACATCAGCATGGCATCATGATTTCACTGAAACATGCATTCTCATTCTGAACCTTAAAAGAATTGCACTTTGTGCAACTTCTATTTCTGTATAATTTAATAGCATCCTAATAAGTCAGGGTTTGTGTTGTCACTCTGACATCTGCGTGACATCATAATTTTAAGGAAATTTTAAATTCTGACCCTAAAAAACATTTGACTTTTAGAGACTTCTTATTATATATTATTTACTTTAAAAGTATCTTGCATGCGCTTGGGGGTATGGGTAGGGGAAGGGTTAAAACAAGAAGTAAAAAATAAAAAATAAATAGGTTAAGATCAAGATCTCTGTAAAAAAAACAGTTTAAAATGACACTTCCATATATTTAAATTAAAATTCAACCACTCACTTATGTCTATCCACCACATCAGGGATTAAAGCTGTAAGGATTAAAACAGCGAAACGCGTAGGAACCACCATAGCAGGGCCACACCATAGCAGAGAGGTGCTAGCAAAGGTTTTTTAGTGCTTTTTATTGTTTTTAAAGGGTATGTCCACCCTTAAACCTATTTTTTAATATAGCCTTCCCCCTGGTCCCCCAGCCCCAACCGCATTATTTTTATTTTTAGAAAGCCCCCCAAACTCTACTTACCTCCCCTCTTTCCTCCGCCGCGCTCCCGGCCCTCTGCTTGCGAGGAAATGCAAGCAGAGGGGCGGGACCGGCAGTCGCGTCTGTGATTGGCTGAGCGGCAGCCAATCACGGACGCGGCTGCTGGCAGCTTACTTCGGCGGAGGAAAGAGGAGAGGTAAGTAAGAGTTTGGGGAGCTTTCTAAAAATAAAAATCATGCCATTGGGGCTGGGGGACCAGGGGGATTACTATATTAAAGGGGATTAACGCTAGGGGGAGGGAATCCGGAGAGGGAGGGGGAGGGAGGGGGAGAAGGGCTGCAGTACGCAGGCCAGGTAGGGAGCAGAGTCCTATATGGACTCGCTATCCTCCTGTGGGCAGTTTTTGGGACTTTGGGGGGGACTACAGGAGAACCCTATGGAGCTGGGATGTGAGGTAAGGATTAAACTACACTACATGGTGGGGCCAGTAGTTGGGGGGATTATAGTTTTGGGGGTGGACATGCCCTTTAATTGCTATAATAAAGTTTGTTGGCAACCTTATTCCTGTGTGCAGAGGTTTTTGGAAACTATACAGACCAAGCAAGCATCAGAACAGCACAGAGTGAAGCCTGCATTACCCCTAGTGGTGGATAGACATAAGTGAGTGATTGAATTTTAATTTTAATATATGGAAGTGTCATTATAAACTGGTTTGTTTACAGAGATCTTGATCTTAACCTATTTATTTTTTATTTTTTACTTCTTGTTTTAACCCTTCCCCTACCCATACCCCCAAGCGCAAGCAAGATACTTTTAAAGATTTTATAAACAATTCAGTGGACAACTTGCAGTGCAGCCATCCTACTTAAGGAGACATTCCCTACCACACCATAGCGCGGAAGTAACCCAATCTACTATTATATATATTATTTAAAACTAAAATTTTACCCACTATTGGCCCCACTGTGTAGTGTTAACAAAAATCCTTACCTTACATCTCTGCTCCAAATGGTTCCCCTGCAGTGTCTGTTCAAAGTTATGAAAAGTGAAGAATAGGAGGTGTCTGTGAGTCCTCCGGTCCCTGCTGCTTCCTTGTACTTGTTGAGGTTTCAGCATGCGCAGGGGAGCCCTTCCTCCATCCCTTTGAATCTTTGCTGCTTGGTGCCCTACCTTTTAAAGTGTTTTCTGTAGTGTAGGGCACCCTAGCCCACCCCCAACCTCCATGTTCGTTTGTTAAAAAAAGAAGCAAAACTCTACTTACATTCCTTTGTTCCCCCGGTGCTTTGACGGTCCGGACCCTGCTTGCGAATTTTGGCAAGCAGAGGGTCAGGGAACAGAGCACTGGAGGATCGAAGTAATGTAAGTAGGGTTCTGCTTTGTTTTTTAACAAACGAATATGGTGGTTGGGGGTGGGCTAGGGTGCCCTACAATATATTAAAAGTTTTTATAAAGGTTTTTTTGAAAGTGTCATAGTTCATCATAATTTCACTGATATTTGTGCAACATTTTATTCTATGTCATTTAATAGCTTTGAAAAGTCTTAGGAGCATATTTATAAAGGTTCATTAACTTTTTGCCACATTATCGCCGCCATTTTCACAAAATTTGGACTTAATGCAATTTATAAAGCGGGGGTAACTGGCAGTGAAAAGTCATTGATAAGTCACCATTTCACCATTAACGGGCATCTATAGTGAGAAAATTAACTTTTTTTTTCTTTCCTTCCATGTGTATAATTGCCCCCAACCCCCAGAGTGTCTTCACTTTTTTCAGACTCCCTCTCTGTACTGAGATACACAAGTTAGAAGAATACATGATTGCATTCCTGTACTCCAACTTGTACTGTCAATCAAATCCGTGACATGACCCTCTTCCCTGCTCAAGTCGCCCCCCCCCCCCTGCTCTTTTTGCAAAAAAAAAAAAAAAAAAAACTTTGGGGGGGGGGGGGGGGGGGTTGTAGCTTTGATGGCAGAGATAAGGCTGCACTTGAACGCCCTTCTTCATAGCTTTCACTGATTGATGATAGGTCACAAAGTGAGAGGTCTTATTTAGCAGGACACGAGGAGAGACTGTGCCTCCAGGACAGCTTGCTTTCTATTGGCCACTGTGCGTGGGTGTGTTTTTCAGGATGTTGAACTTTTAACTCCTACTGCACATGATAAGCTTGTCGGTTAGCCGGAGTTGAGACATGGAGTAGGTAACAGAGGGGAGAGGGAAGGGGGGAGTGCTGACAGAGATCTGACACCATGGAAAAACAAAGTCACTGATAGAGATAGGAGAAAGACAGCACAAAGAACATGAATTTAACTTTGCAATGGGCCAATGTGTTTTTTTCACTATAGATGCCCTTTAAGTGTTTTCTTGCATTAAGTTCGCCCATTTAAAATCGGCAAGTCTGAGGTGTCATAAACGCATTAGTGCCCATATATCTAGCCTGTCAATGGTCCCTTGGAAGGTGTAAGTATATTGTGTTTTTTTCTTAATATTAATAAGGGTCATGGGGGTGTTAAAGTATTTTTCAGCATTTACTCTAATACGATCTGCGATTTCCAGTTTTACCAAGGTCCCTTTTTTACATTTGCAGCCATTTACACCTTTTGCCATTATACTGGACTTAGCACAATAATAAGGCAATGTCGCCCCAGAAGCAGCATATTTCACTTTGTGCTGCTTCTAATTTGTATCATTTTAATAGCTTTTAAAATGTGAGTTTATTTTTTGTAATGTCTCTATGACATCAGCATGACACCATCGTTTTGCTTTGCTTCATATATATGGACTGGTGTTTGCACATGCACTTTATATACTATACTATGTATTATATATTTACTATATTTATGTTCACTAATACACTATGGTCATTTAATACAATATAAGTTTGTGTTATATATATTGAAAGCCACAAGTTTTACTATTCCCACTTATGGATGTCCGCCACTAGATGGCGATATTATTAAGGATTGTTCCTCGCTATTTTAAAGACTTACCAGTAACCACACAATTTATGATTGTCTGATGAAGGCGTATGTTGGATACCGAAAAGTCACGTGTTAAATAAACCCTTTTCTTCATGACTGGTGTGAACTTTGTCTTTGGTTTTTAGATTTTAAGGAAACTCAATCTTTATTATTGTAACCATTTACTGGACAGAGAGAAATAGAAATGATAAATCTGATGAATTTAATAGACATGATGTCTGGTCTTATTGGTTAACTAAACTCACTATGTTGAATCTTTAGCTGGTCTTCCAGATATTGTCCTGTCTTCTGTTATAAGAGATCAAATCCAAGGAATAACTCCTGATGCCATATCTCTAATCCCAGCACCGAAATTTGCCGTGAGTAAGACACGTGTTTCTCTCAAACACGTGTATTTATTTTATTCATCTTCTATTACCCGTACCTACTTAACTGAGGTAATAATGTGTAATATTTTCAGGCACATTTGTGTTAAAATGCAAAGTGAAAAAGAGGATTTAATAAAGTAACTTTTTGTAACTGTTCATCCACGGGCCTTTCAATAGTTTCAACATTTTCCAGGCAATGGCATACCTGGTATTGCAGAATGTTTTGTGGCACACCTATGCTGTAACGTTTACAATGTAGGTACCATATATATACTCAAGTAAAAACCAAGGTACCCATTTTTACCTCAAAAAATAGAAAACCTGATTGACGAGTATAAGCCGAGGGTTGAAATTATGACCATTACTGCCTTCTGATTCTGTATTGTTTTGTGCCTTTAGTTGCCTTTTAAATAGACAGCAGAATTCCCATACAGTAGCCATGCTGGATTTGGCTATAACTGTATGGGAATTCTCCTGTCCATTTCAAAGGCAACTAAATCCTCATTCTTCGGCACTCCAGATGTTTGAAACCACAACTCCCAGCATGCTTTATTTGGTGGGAGTTGTAGTTTCTAAACATCTAAAATGGCAAGTTAAACAAAAAAAAATCCCCTTGCCTAACTCTTTAACCCATCATTGTATGAGGCACTCCAGATGTTTGGAAACTACAACTCCCAACATCCTTAGGTTGCTGGCAGTTGTAGTTTCTAAACATCTGTATTGGAAAATTAAACAACCAATACGATCTTATGCCAGACTCTGTAACTCCTGCTAATGGCAGCTTATCTTACCAGTCAAACAGGACCGAACAGGAGTGTTGGAGGACTCGCACCTTCCCTGCTCCTTCCATTTCAGTAGTTCAGCGTAACTTGCGTAACTTACGTAACTTACGTAAGTTGCGTAACTTACAGAACTACTACCCTGCAGTGGTTGTGTGAGCTCTGGTCAGGATATCCAGCTGCCAAATGGACCCAGAGATGTACCGTAAGTGTTCGGCATACTTTCCCTACTTGTAGTTCCACTGTGTCATTCCATTAAATGAGAATTTTCTGATGTGACCCAAGTATAAGCCGAGGCAAGGTTTTTAGCCTTATTTTTAAACCTAAAAACCTCGTCTTACACTCGAGTATATACGGTACATTGAAGGTGGAGCTGTGGCACAAATGGCTTTTTGAAAGCTGACCTTGAGCCTAAAACTGCAAAATGGTAGGTAGGAATAATATATCCTACCTCCTGTACTTTATACAGCTTACAATAAAGTTTACAATGCATATTGTAATACAATGTATGTATTGTTAATGGTGCATTAATCAAACATAATGGAAAATAGATTTTATAAGATTTTACAAAAGTTAGATATATTTATATAATATATATATAACAACATACGACCTGATTGCACTCCACACACTGGTTCAGTACGCCCGGGTGTCTCTCCAACGAAATAAATCCTCCACAATAAATCCTCCACATGGGTATTATAAAGACCCATGGAGTGCTGTCGATTTGTGGAGGATATATATATATATATATATAACAAAGTCAGAATGTGCAGCACTCATTGAAGATTTATTGTATAAAATATGCCATCATAAGGTAAGTAACCAGCGACATTTCAGTAATATCCATTACCTTTCTCAAGCCATACTTAAAAGACAAGTATTACCAGGTCTATAATCCAATCAATTATAGACCCGGGTGCCTCCTATGGATTTATAACATAGAATTCAATAGGATTTAGGAGCACTCCCGGATTTATTCAAAAATATTTATTGAATATTAGTGGCACTATGTGCAATATTTAATAAATATATAATATTAAATAAATAAAGGCTTTTTATGCCTTTGTGTATTCTGTTTTTTAACCCTAACCCCTACTATTACAGGGCAAGTCCAGTGTAAAAAAAACTTGAGCCATAAATGTAGATCACTCCCCCCCACCCAACCTATGTTTTGCATTATCAAAATTTACCAAAGATTTCCCCAAAGTTTCTTACCTGACCCGGTCCCTCGCCGCCTGGGTGCCGCCCCCTGCTCCTGTTGGGAGCTTGTTTCAAGCAAAAACAGGAGCAGAGGGTTTCTGTCCTGACAGCCACTCTTCTTCCTGGTCGCGGCTGTCAGGCGATTGGGTGAGACGTCACGTTGCGCCTTTACTGACAGCTGCAACCGGGAAGTGGAGCTGCTGTCAGCCGCAGAGCAGAAGGGAGGGACCAGGCCAAGTAAGGAACTTCAAGGGCATATTTGGTAAATTTTGATAATGCGAAACCTATGTTTGGGGGGGTGATCTACATTTATAGCGTGTTTTTTTTTGTTTTTTTACACTGGACATGCCCTTTAAGGCCTGTCCATTCTTTTGGTTTATTTCACATGAAGTTGGCATATCCAGAAAACAGTCAGTGATTGTTGTTTTTAATGTCAGGTTGTATTCAGTCCGGCTCAGCTTTCCATCTTCTCCAGTGATCAGGCTGCTGCAGTGACACAAGAGCAATATGACCATCTCAGCTACCAACAACGTCAGGCAGTGTCTAATGCACAATATGAAGGGGATTTTCATCAGGATCCCAGAGGTAACTGTAAAAAAGAGATATCTAGAAATATAATGTTTATTTTCCTGCATCAACCAATAAAGGCAACCCGGAAATGTTATGTATCAGTTTCATTATGCTGCTATATTATACTATATGATTGGAGTCACTGACCCTCCCCCCATATTCTGACAAGGGCATGCATCAGGAGAACGCTGCCAGTGACTTCTTTAAGACGGGATCACTGCACCCTGAGCGGGAGTTTCAGCCTGCCTCATGTTCATGGCAGCCCTGAAAAGCATTTGTTAAAGAGGAGGACAGACTAAGGAAGGATCAACCAGAGAGCTGTCCGTTACTGCAGGAATAGAAATATCTATCAGATGAACCTATAAACTTCAAACTTCCCTTCTTCTATTATTCTGCTTTTAGTGGTGGCAGACTATTATAGCTTCATATTAGGTTTAGAAAGGCTCTGCAGCATGTAGGAAATTTGTGTATTGATTGGGGAATAGTGTGAAACAGATGAAGGGTACCAGCCGCCAAATAGGTATTGCACTGTACAACAGTTAAAGTATCTTCTTCATTGCATTTCTGGGAGATAGTAAGATTAGGTGACAGCATGGACCCCAAGTGATTTAACAGTTGTAAAAGGCAGGGCCAGATTTACAATTAGGCACAGTAGGCGTGTGCTTAGGAGGCCTGTGGTTGCAGGGCAGCTATCTGTTCACCTTTTTGATGTTCTACTATTGGTTCTTTTATTTGCAGCACAACATCCAACATTAATAAAATTATATCTTTCTTGCCATTCAATGGCAGGACCAACACTCTCCATTATCATGGAGATTTTCATTCCTGATTCACAATAGTGTATGTCTGAATGATCAATACAATTTTTTAATTCCACTGACAGTCATGTCTGGGTGAAATGCTTTCACCAGTTAAAAGAAATATGTCTTACAGAGGTATTATTAAAACGAATGTAAATTTACTGTAAACAATAACCAACTGAACCAACCAGAAATGTATTTATTAGTCTTAATTTTGTTGATTGGTCAGAGTTTCCTTTAAGCAGGGAGCAAATTATGGGATTTTTTTGTTCCGACTGACCTTTCACCACTAGCGAGTGGTCGGGTGGAACGAAGCACTGTAGGTCACGGAAAAAGTAGCGGAGGATAAAGAGGGCAGCACAAATGGCTATGGTTTTCCACAGCTGGACATAGGTCGCAGCTGCCCAAAATAAATATTCAATATTTCAGGGAGATCCACTGATACACTTAAATTGACAGTCAGTTCGAAATATTGGGTGGTGCGTATAGACTATCAAGGAGATTCAAGATGGGAAGCGAGTTACAGTGTGGCCTAACTGTTGATCCAGAGGAAGGCAAAAACAATCTCCAGAATTATGAAGGGGAAAAAAAATTCTTCCTGGGAAATGGGAAATATCCCTTGATCAACAGTCATTTGCAAATACATACTTTAAATAAAGGGGAATCACACAGAATGGTTGTGTGGACAAGGCCCCACACATGCACGACATGTGGCCATTTCAGTGATAGTCACTTTTGTGTTTGCTTTTCGTTATGTGTCTTCCATACGCAGGGGAGGTCATTCTGTGATTGGCTGAGAGTCAGCCAATCACAGATGCGGCTGACGGTTATTGAAAGAACCCAGGGAATTTCTGTTAGGTAAGTTTGTTTCTGGGCACTTTAAACCCTGGAGTTTAGGGCTGGAGGGGGCTCCCTTTCACTATGTGAAACCTGAGGGATTCGGAGGGGGAGTGGAGAGCTCCCCTGCACATGCCAGAGTTCTCAGGGAGGACAGGGAAGGGGCAGATACCAGATGACACAGACAGCTCCTACTCTTCAGTTTTCAGGAATTTCATCAGTAACTGCAGGACAACCATATAGAGCAGAGGAGAGAAGTAAGGATTATTGACCACTACACAGTGGGGCAAATTTTAGTTGGGGGGTTGCACATGCCCTTTAAAGATTGGCTCTTGACGGACCACATAAATCTGCATGACTATTGGCTGAAACGTGTTCATCACCTCTGTGCAGTGCTTGCCCATCGTCCATACAATCGTATGTGTGTATGAGGCTATAGACTCATAGGACTTATGCTAAAGGATTTTGAACTGACAGACCATATAATGAAGCTGGCCATACAGTGATACAGTTTCATGTTTTGAATGTTGCTTTGTATTTGTCATTCTTACATTACCATTAGCATTACCATTAGTAATAATTGGATTTTTCCAACCAGAAAAATACAATGTGACTCTGAAGTGGTAAAACCAGTGGTTCTGAGCATTTCTACATCTTCACTGATGCTGGATCTCACTGCATTGACTGACCTTTTTTCTTGTATTTGCAGGGGAGAACAGTGGTACCTCTCGAGTATTTTGCGGATGGAATTCTGCTGCCTGTCTCATGATACTGATCTTGTTACTAATATCCTAGTAGGGCGGGTTTGGGAGATGTTTTTGTATAAAACCAGTCTGAATTTATAATAAAGTTCTATAGGTGGAACACCAGTTAAGGGAAGAGATGCAGATTGTCTTGAGTTTTTTTAAGTGTTTTATCTTAAACCTCCATTAAAAATGAATTTCAGAATTGTTCATTACCTATTTAACAGACTATGTAGTTCACAGTATGAGGAAGTCACAAAACTGGGTCCACTTCTCTTTTCTAGTAATTACCCATAGAAAGAAATCAGCTAAAATTGGTTGTCTGGAGGCCATGTTGTACAAGTGACTTTTGAGTAGATATGCATTATAATAATGATTGAACTACACACCTCAAGCATAGACGTTTCCTCGCCTTTCTCTAAAGCCAAAGTTAATGGTGTCCATGTTAGGGAAACATAATGAGGAAACTTTTAAACCTCCAATAAATACAGAGGCCCATGTGCACATTATCGAAGAGGCTGGATAAGATATCAGTAAATAGGATTATCCTTTCATTATAACAAAGCAGCTTTATTCAGTGTTATCTCTATCAGTGTTGGCTCTTAAACATTGTCCTGTGCTGCACCGTTATCAGGGGTGCCCCTACCATGAAGCAAACTGAAACATTTGCTCTGTGCGCTGCAGGCCTCTTAAGTGTCTGCAATTCTTCCTGCAATTCTGCATTTCAGCACCAGTCCACAAATCAGTCTTAAGTCAGCCCTCCAGTCAGTGTTAGTCAGCTGATGAAGCCACACGCACTTCATGTGCTGCCACCCATCTGCCGATGAGCAGCATTTAAAAGTTGTTTCAGGTGTCAAAATCCCTGGGAACATCTCTGACGGCAACCCATGTCTCTGCTGCATATAGGTATTACATTTATTTTTTAAAACAGAAAAACTGAGCCCTATTTATGTAATGCAATGTCTATACACTGACCATGTTCTGTGGTTGGTTATTTTCTATACACTGACCATGTTCTGTGGTTGGTTATTTTCTATACACTGACCATGTTCTGTGGATGGTTATTTTCTATACACTGACCATGTTCTGTGGTTAGTTATTTTCTATACACTGACCATGTTCTGTGGTTGGTTATTTTCTATACACTAACCATGTTCTGTGGTTGGTAATTTTTTATACACTGACCAAGTTCTGTGGTTGCTTATTTTCTATACACTGACTATGTTCTGTGGATGGTTATTTTCTATACACTGACCATGTTCTGTGGTTGGTTATTTTCTATACACTGACCATGTTCTGTGGTTGGTTATTTGCCATACCAAACAATTAAAATGTAAGTAATGTACAATAACATTTACCTGGAAAAAAGGCAAAGTTACTTTTCTTTCTAACCTTTTTACTTGATACTAAATATACTTTGTATCTTCAGGCTAGGTTATTGAAAAACACCGTCCACCATAACTTTAGCCCATGACAAAACTGGAATTTTTTTTACGTGCGCAAAGGTTATTATGGAAATAATCTGGTCAGAGCGACGCCGGTTATAGGCAGCAGCCTTCTTTATTAAAATGGAAGCAACAGATGGTTGGTAATATTGTTAAAAGCTGTTTACAACATGCTAAAACTGCTGTTCTATATAGATATATTTACATCTTGCAAAAACTGCTTTACAATAAATATAAATATATATATATAACATGTTTGGTATGTGTTTTAGTCAACCATTTTATTTAAGAACAAAGAAATAAGAGGCGCTGGATTCCATTTTTAATGTTTGTTTTCCGTTAACCTGCTTCTTGCCATGCTGAAAAGAGGCCATTTTATTTGGTGTAAAAGTCTGTTGCTTTGGATTAGTGTTTAAACTGAGACACAGGTGCGGGGATGCGGATATCTTGCCCTCTCTCCAGGCGCTTCTCACAGTCAATGAGATAATTTACTCCATCAATGACCAGCTGCACTAGCTCCACCTACAAGGATTAAACAGGCCACACATGGTTAGATGTCAAGGATGACATGTTTGGCTCACAAATTGCTAAAATCACATCATGACCCTGTAAATAGATTACTACCTACCAAAATTCAGCACACTGTTTTTTAAATTCCCATCCCTTTAAATTGCTCATTCAGTTAGTAAGATTGAGGGTTGCCATCTTTGCCTTTAAGACCCAAACTTGTATAAAATCTACATGACACTAGGCTGGTTTACCTTTACATTAGAAGCGTGATGCAGGCTGAGTTGATTTCAGTGTAGCCATACAGCATGTATTTAATACAATGCCAGCATGTAGAATTCATATGCGTTTGGGCCTTAAGGGATGAAACAAAAAAAAAAAAAGACCGGAACCAAACCAGAAGTTCGGGTTCAGTCTTTTAAACAGCTGATTGTGCATATGTTTCATTCATACATGCGATCAGCTGTTTAAAGACAGCTTATAGTGGAGGGTCCCGGCCTCCAATCTCGCGGAGGGAGGGGGGGCTGCAGTTACACCCCTGGTAAAAGGAAGCACATTGCAGAGCAGGGGTTGATATAAGAGGTGGCAAACAGAAATCACAGAAATCCAAATACAGAATAGAAATGCAGAACTAGATCAGTACCTCAGACTTTCCTAAACGGTCCAGGTTAGAGATATCACATGTGCTTCCCACAGCAGCAGTGTCCACCCCCCCTGTTCCTCTTTTCTGCAGACGGAGGTTTTCCAGTATCTTTTGGAAGCGTGAATCCTATAAGGAAAATGCACACAGGTAAATGTGGATTCGCATTTCATCAAACACACGTGAATTCATCAGCAGCTCAGCCAGACCAATAATCATAAACCCAGCTGCATAATGACAATATGAGGAAATGCTGACACTGGTGATGTTACCTTGCTCAGCAGAGGTAGTTTAATGTGCACTCCAGCTCTCAGGCCTGTACCCAGGTTAGATGGACACGTTAACACGTAACCCAGTCTTTCATTCCACATAAACTCCCAACCTTTTTCTTGAATAAGCCTTTCTACCTGCAACAAACAAAACTAATTGTATCAGCATCCAAAAAATTTTATTTAACGTTTTTAGGAGTTTCTGGGATTTTTAGAACCTTCGGGGAGAACTAGACGTTGTTAGTCAGAGACGAACCACATTTGACAGTCTGTGAAACCTATGGATGATGTTTCCTTTGTATGGCAATAAAGTATAAATAATAATCCCTAAAGGGCCCTATTTATAAAAAATCGTTATCGTTATCGTAAAACACCGCTCGGTATCGATAAATTAAACGACCGGGTTTTACCGATAACGGTCGTATTTAACGATAACGGTCGTTATTTTCCGATAACGACCGTTACTACCGATAACGGTCGTTATCGGTAAATAAACCGTTTACGGTAAATAACGGCCGTTATCGTAATAACGACCGTTATTTACCGATAACGACCGGTATTTAACGATATCGGTAAATAACGGTCTTTATCGGTAAATAACGGTCGTTATCGGTAAAAACCCGGTCGTTATTTTACGATAACGATCGGTATTTTACGATAACGATAACAATTTTTTATAAATAGGGCCCTTTGTCTTGTAAATGACATGACAGCGAATGACACATTTATACATCAGATATATTAACACCTCATTGAGAAAGATAAGTATGGTAAGACAAGAGTCTCATGACGATAACTGCAAAATAGACTTGTGAAAAAGCACACGATTACCGTTGAGATTTCTTAAAGGGTATGTCCACCCCTAAAATTGATTTTTAATATGCTGCTCCCCCATGTCCCCAGCCCCAACCGCATAAATATTTTTTTCAGAAAGCCCCCAACTCTTACTTACCTTCCCTCCTTCCGTTCCTCGCCGCACTGCCGGCCCTCTGCTTGCGAGAATGCAAGCAAGGGCGGACCGGCAGTCGCGTCTGTGATTGGCTGAGCGGCAGCCAATCACGGACGCGGCTGCCGGTCATTCAGTGCAGCGGAGGAAAGCGGAGAGGTAAGTAAGAGTTTGGGGAGCTTTTTGAAAAAAAAAAAAATTCGGTTGGGCTGGGGGACATGGGGGAGCAGCATATTAAGGGGGTTTTGCGTCTAGGAGGTAGTAACGGGAGAGAGGGGGAGAGGAGGGGAGGGAGGGGGGAAAGGCGTGCAGTGCGCATGGCAAATCTACCAGAGGCAAATAGCAGCAGAGCCCTGCTATCCTCCTGGTGTTAGTTTTGGGACTTGGGGGGGGGTGGGGGGTTTACAGGAGAACCCTATGGAGCTGGGATGTGAGGTAAGGATTAAACTACACTACATGGTGGGGCCAGTAGTTGGGGGGATTATAGTTTTGGGGGTGGACATGCCCTTTAAGCCTCTTCTCTTACCTTTTTCTTCTTAAAGGAGAAGTGCACTGGAAAATTTGGAAGCTGCAGCTTTAAAAAGACATTTGGCATATGTTTTTCCCCGCTGCACGCGTATGACGTCACGGCGCATGCAACATGATGTCAGTGCGTGCTCAGACATGTATACGGCGTGGCAATATGATGTACACGGCATTATGTACATGACGCTGCGATATGATGTACACGGCGATATGATGTTGCGTGCGCAAAACACAATGTGCAACCGGACATTAACAATTGCAGCTAACTATTCAGGAAGCAGCTGAAAATCTTGTAGGGGCGGATACACCTAAAGACAAGCAAGATGTCAGCAACTTTAAACCCACAAAGGTAGGCTCTGGAGGGCTTAGGGGGAAAAATATGGCAATTGTATTTTTAAAACTGCAGCTTCCAATTGAGCATAACTTCATTTTACAGTGTATTTTACAGTGTACTTATCCTTTAAACATTTTTGTGCTTGGACAGAGCATATGGCAAGATTTGGAGCCAGTACTGATGTGATTATATAAACACATCATTGAGACCATACATTTGCTAATACTGTATTCATAGGAAGGGGCTTATTAAAGGGCATGTCCACCCTGAAAATTAACTTTTAGTATAAGATAGGTGAGCCCTGCCCACCCCAATTGCTAATATATTTCTTCAAAAAATTTTAGATTGCTACTTACAGCCCTTACACTCCCACGGCGTCTCCTCCGGGCTTCCTGTTTGGAGGAAGTCGCAAAAGGGCTGGACCAGCAGCCGTGTCTGTGATTGGCTGGGAGGGCTGTATCGATCTAAACTTTTTTTGAATAAATATTTTGGCGGTTGGGGGTGGGCAAGGGGTACTTACATTGTGTCCAACGGATTTCATGCTAGCTGCTACAGCTACAGAGGATAGATCCGGGTTGGTTGGAGGGAGGGGGGGAAAGGACTCCCCTGCACATGTCACAGTTCTTATTGAGGTTAAGGAAGAAACGGACTGGACGACTCAATGACAGCCTCTACTTTTTACTTTATTGGACTTTGAAAAGGCACTACAGGAGAACCATTTGGAGCAGAGATATAAAGTAAGTTTTTTTTTAAACGACACAGTGGGGCCAGAATGGGGTTACATTTTAGTTTTGGGGCTAGACATGCCCCTTAATAACCTATGGTATCAGTTCTTACTGATACTGTGGGTTGTTACCAGCCATGTTGGGAATGACCACAGAATTGTATGCCAAATATTGGTATTTTGCCAACACAGCTGGCATTTTTAGACTGTGGTGCGAAATACAGTCCCCATTATAACAAACTACTATTACTCCTATATTACAATAGCAGAAAAGGTGAGGGACCTGGTCAGGCGGCAGCGAGGGGCCGGGTCAGGTAAGTCCCTTCAGGGGCATCTTTGGCATTTCTTTATAATGCAAAACTGGGGTTTGGGAGGGTTGTCTGCATTTATATCAAAAGTATTTTTAACTGGACATGTCCTTTAAGAAACCCAGAACAAATCCCTTTTAATACCTCTTTCAGACCCCGACAGAACCGCTCAAATACTCTCTTCATATTTCCTCCTTTTTCCATAGAAATGATTCTTGTATGGTCTTCTTCATTAATCCAGATAAGGAAAGTCTTCTCATTGTTGTGCCTGTAAAATATTAAGAGGATCATAGCAATTAGTACTAAACAAATTAAATGTACAAGTTTTAACAGTTAAATTGTTTTGAAACCCTATACTACAGTAAATTGGTCAGTAACCCAAAAAACAAACTACAATTCTTGGCTATTAGTAAGTAGAGATAGTCTAGAACTTAAACTGGAACCCAAATTCAAATCAGATTTAAGGGCTAGGCCACACTAGTGCGTTATTCACGCGATTGCGCACCCATTTTGCGCTCCCGATCGCAAATTAGGACTTAGGACTTTTTGGACTTTGGACTTTTCGAATTTTTTAAAGAATTTCAGAATTTTTTTAATTTAGCAAATTTGTGGAAATGACCCAGCCACGTGTCCCAAACTCACCGATGACAGCTATTTTTAGCAGTGCCAACCCCCTGGGTATTAAAGGCAACTCGACAGGTGCCTTGTGAAGTGTTATCCTTTCATCCACTTCCCTTGCATAAATGGGAAGTTCGGTGCAAATATATATACTTTTGGGAAAACCACAGCATTTTTTCCATCCTAATGACCTTAAACTGGTCATTCATCATTTTGTCTGTTTAAAAATAAATGCAACCAAAATACTGACTTCCTGTTTGCAGGACCCCTAATAGAGACCATTATGGTCTTACCCTCGACCTAGTGCCTGGGTTGATTCAGTTGCTCAGTAGAGATCTGAGCATCTTTGACCCATCCAACAGCCAATCAGTAGAAATAACTGTTAGGAACATTCCAAGATATTGGAATATTTTTGTATAGGAACGCCATGATAATATTGTGTACACTACTGAGTTTTTATGCAATGCATTTTGAAAATGCATTGCTGTAGGCAGTTCAATGCAATAAGGCACTTAATTCTATGGGGAAAGGTGAAAAATTCATATAGAACTGCATAAAAACACAAGCATACATGTGTTTAACTAAAATACAACATTGCATAGACACACTACAAAACACATACAAACATGAAAAAATGCATACATACATGGTGCACTTTTTCCATACGTGTTGTATTTGGTAGTGTGAATGTATCCTTATCATTCAATGTATCTCTCCCCTGTAACAATAACATCTGTGGGGCATTTCTAAAATAAACAGTGTTTGTTGCTTTGAGGGCAGAGTATTTCAGAAAGATAAATATCCCTGATATCTCCTTAAATAAATAAACACAACTTTCTGTTGTTTGTCTGATCGCTGCTTTTCCATTTAAAATGTTACAACCAAAAACAAGGCCAATGTCATTATAGGACCAGGGTTCAGTCTTACCAAATTCCTCGGGCATCGGGCCAATCCCGGGCCATTCCGGCTGCTGTTAGCAATGGAGAAACAGGCTTGTCAAAAAGGAAGTGATCCTTTGGCAAAGAAATCAGAGAAAAGAAAATGTTTAGCTTATCTGGATATTTACAAAATGTATCAAATTTTGGTTTTAGTTGCAAAATAGAGCTATGCTAAACACAATGCCAACAGGAGACAAAAAACGCATTTTCCCCACATTTATTAATAAACTGAAATATATACAGGACTTTGTGTGCATAGTTCGCTCTAAGCTATGCACCTCTACATACCTGCACATACCTGCACACTCAGGTAAATGTTACTTTGCATCTCCTTATCTAGATAGATAGATAGACAGACAGACAGACATTCTCGATTCAGAATGTCAGTCAGATGACTACTGAACTACTGAAACGTCTTTAAGAATTAAAGGGACAGTTCAGTGGAAATTATCAATATTTGTTAAATTGTTAGTTTGTGTAATGCCTTCTTAGTTATTCTACATATTCTCTCCCATTTTGAAAAATTAGTTGATTTCATACCCTTTTGCTATTCCCAGCTGTTGGCATTAGTGAGCTGACATTTCAGGTTCTAACGGCCCTTCTTCTTCCCAGGATGCACCACATCCTTGGAATGTTCCTAACAGTAATTTCTACTGATTGGCTGTTGGATGGGTCAAAGATGCTCAGATCTCTACTGAATCAACCCAGGCACTGGGTCAAGGGCAAGACCATAACGGTCTCTATTAGGGGTCCTGCAAACAGGAAGTCAGTATTTCGGTTGCATTTATTTATACAGGGACAAAATGCTGAATTGGCAGATTACGGTCATTGGGATGAACAAATAATGCTCTTTTTTCTGAAAAGCATATGTATTTGCACTGAACTTCCCCTTTAAGCTTCATGTCCAGTTGATGTAACTGAATCCACAGATTTCCCATGAACTGGATGAATGAGAACCTTCCCACACAAGGACAGACCTATACTATGAGCATTGCCCTCTTCTCTTTCATATGGTATGGCTGTAATCTATTATGGCAAAGAGGTGCTTTTGTTTCCTCATTCATTTAGTTCACTCCTGTATCATTCTAAAGTTAAACCACAGATTAGCACGGGCAGTATTTTCCGTGCAGCACACGGAGGGCACTGTTTGTAACTGGCAGGCATTCAAACCCTGCCTCAGCAGCAATCACTGTCCCTATCTCGATTTACTCCTTATATTGCTGCATGGTCAACTATAGCACATACAGCAGTCATGTTATGATCAAATCGACTAAGTCTGTCACTCAATAACTTGCTTTCAATAGCATAAATAGGGTTTGAATAGCTTTTGGCAGTTGTTTGGGGTTTACAAAGTTGCATTTGCAGCCCTGTTAGATTTTCTGTTAAAAATAAAACGGATTCATTTTTCAAATCCAGAAAACCTTAAAACTTTACCCTTAAAACTTCAAAAGTCACCAAATCCTTGATCTTTCCCAAGTTCTGGAATTGCACTGTGCACTGCAGGTAAAACTGCCATTTAGGTGACCAGTAACAGCAGCTGAACCAAAGCTGAGGGGCCAGGTAAATAGACAGGGTGGCATTAGTATCTTTCTGTGGTCTGAACATTAAAGCGGAAATTTAGGGGAAATTCATATTTTTTTTAAACTAAGTATGTATATCACACAAACCTCACTAATTAAAGATAAGGTGCCCATACAGTTCTAAGATGTTCGTGTGACATTCCAAAAAACTGCCTGGCTTTACATTACGGGTGAAAGCATTATCTGACCAGAAATATCACAGGAACGTCATAAAGTACAAAAAACCTGCTTCCTGACCTAATGTTACAAATTGGATGTAACGTTGGTCAGTTTAATGGCCAGCAATAGTCAATGCATGTTTTTAAACCAATTGGTTTTGTTCCCTTTGCAATGCTGTGGTCAGTAAGGTCTTGGAAAATTCTTGTTGTTCCCAAGATTTCCTTGGTATATCCCTAACAGTAACGTCTACATCACTGGCTGATGGGTGATTTAGATTTTTACTGAAAATGATCTCACAGTGGGCTAGGACTGATATAGGAAATCTGTATTTTGGATGTATTTATTTGTCCACAGAAATAAATGCTGGGTGGGCAGATTAGTTTTGTTAGGTGTGTCTTTAGAATTATGATGGAAACAAAAGTATAATTATGTCATAGCACAATCCTATAACACATGCAGTGTTTGTCCTCTATAAAGAGTCTCCCAGGACATGTCACAGAGCCAAAAAGTCTAAAACAGTTTCATATTAATTATCCAGGGAAAGTGCTTGTGAAGGTTCTCATTCATCCAGGTCATGGTATATCTGTTGTATTCAATTAGATCAACTGGACTTGAAGTTTAGTTCTTGAAGATGTTTCGCTAGTCATCCGACTGGCTTTCTCAATTCAGAATGACTTGTACAAGAATCTGTGGCAATTATGTACCCTGGAAAATCATGCCCTTAACACTTGGCTGTGATGTGCTAATTGGGATTTTCCAGGGTACATAATTGCCACAGATTCTTGTACAAGTCATTCTGAATTGAGAAAGCCAGTCGGATGACTAGCGAAACGTCTTCAAGAACTAAACTTCAAGTCCAGTTGATCTAATTGAATACAACAGATATATCCAGGGAAAGGTATAAAAGGTGCCTATGGCTGAGACTGTCCCTTAGAAATGATACACTAGAACATGCTTCATGTACCATAAACCGATAACAATAAAACAAGTGGACTGGTGTTTCAATGCACGCTTCTCACATCAATGAGTTGCTGCTGTTCCTGTTCGGTCATTTCAGTCAGACTGTAATAGCGACCAGACAAATCTCCTTTGAGTCCATTTAGGGCATCCACTGACACCCTTTCTACCTCTCTTCTCTCAGCCCGAGTGCAGGCTGGGGGAAGACTGAGGCCACGTATACTTCGTCCAGTACGGACACGGGAAGATAACACATAACGTTCATCAAAGAAGCCAGCTTTAATCTGTCAGAAAGTAGAAAAGGTGTTAGATACACATACACCGAGCACAAGCAGACTTTCTAATCACATGGAATACTTAAATTGTAAATATTACAAATATAGAAGTTTTTCCCAGTCTATTCATTAACAACAACCAATTAGATATCTACTGACTTTATTTTAATTGCACTAGACTAGATGGTCAGTTTTGATTGGCTGAGTAAAATTATTTATCCTTTTCTTTATATTAGTGAGTCACCAGCAATTTGATTGATTTTACTAATACCATACTGTATATACTGTATATGTTTATCAATCATTCTGATATGGTACTAAAAACTCTAGACTCTAGATGTAGTTCATACATATATGTTAAAGACATATATCAAAAAAGGCTGCTCAGCTACTGCTATCTCTGGCATCCCCCATTCTTCTATATATTATACTTTGTTCTTTTTTTATTGATAAAGACTACATTTTCTACAAAGATGATTCTTCTTGCCACTGAGCCTATAGAGTATATTGCGGTAAGCTACTTGCAACCAAAATCCCAGAACAGACAGCTTACGGTAATATACAGGATATCACAATGTAACAGTACATACATACTCATTTTCCAAGAATAGCAATGTGATGGAAATATTTAGCTATATATTGTTGAATATCCAATCGCACGGTTGTCCATAGAATTAATATGTATTTTCAGTTTATCTTTAAAGTGCAAATCAACTGACTGTCAATACATCCATACACTATAAGCATAGATCAGGGGTTAGGTTGTAGTAGTAAATGATGAAGGTGGAAAGACAAGGTTAGCTTGTGCCTGAAATAGCTTAAGTGATAACACCATGATATATCCGCATTAAAGACTTAACAGTCAGCAAGGCATGACCGCTAAATAGGCTTACAAGGAGGAAACACTGACTACAGGAAACCACTGCTCTGTGAATACAGCATCTATCATTCATATGAATAATAGCAAGTACACAGAGAGATCTGACCACACATATGGTTAGTAAATATAAGGCAAACACTTTTGTGCATTAGAAATGTTTACCTTGCTTGAATCTAAGTCAGTGGGGTGCTTCATAGCTCTGGGGTCATATCCATTGTGCCGCTCCTTTATTACAGGGTCAAACAGATCTGCAAACACCTAAAACAACAAACACATAAAGTTTAGTAAGTCTGAAGAATGTTTAGATTTTAAAGGACAACTCCACCCTAATAAGAACATCTTTTAGAAAGAATGACCTCTTTAAAATATGTTGATATATCATAGTTTGTCCTATGAATTCATTACTGTATGCCTGCTATGCTTCTATATGTGTCATGGAAACTGAGCAATTTAGAAACCTGTACTGAGCCTGTACTGAGTCTGGGCATGCTCAGAAGAGGCAGATAAGGGATTAACATTCAGTCATTGGCTCTGATGTCAACTGTCAAATCCATAACTAACAGTTGCTAACTGGAAGAACCAGGAAGCAGAAACAGGGGCAACAGGATATTGTGTAGGATATCAGGTTAGACTTATAAAGTTCAGATTTCAATCTATTAGAGTTTAGGGTCCTGGGGGGTGATTTACCTGTATGTATGTTTTTATTTTAGGGCTGGACTTGCCCTTTAATCATTGCTTAACTGTTTAGTTACCTTTAAAGGCGCTGTTTATAATTATTCTTCTAAATCAAAAAACGACTTTACTACACTTATTCCAAATGTAATCGCTATCAATTCACAAATTTCAAAGAAAACTATGTTAACTGTGAGTTGACTGAGCCGTCAACCAATGTCTGCAAGTGTTTTACAGACAATGTATGACACGATTGTATCTCACCGTCTAACCCGTCTGCTGTCAGTGTAAACCATTGTCTGTAGCTGCCCAAATGCTACGTATGAATAAAGTCCATATCAAGTAGAATGTATCAACCAAACAATTTACTACAGATATCAGAGGATCTAAACAATGTGTGACAGAGGTGCTCTACCCTTTCATTTAATGTTTTCTTTTTTATGCATCCACAATATATTAAAAGAGACGCCCTACATTTAACATTAAAACTGAACTACTTTCTAGAGCTTGTGTTGCTGGTAAGAAGATGTAGATCATGTAGAAAACAATTTGCCATTGTACAATACTTTAGAAGACTAATTACATTTTGGTTTGATTTCCAATGAAACTGTAATATTGTGAACTACAAATCCTCTTTTGGTAAAAGAAAGAGTTTTTGTGTTCAACACGTAATGGGATTATAAATTAAAGGGATATTATCTATAAGAAGAAAGACTGAAGCTCTGACACCACAGACAGGAAGGGGTTACATAGTACTGCATTTTAGCAGGTTATCCCTGGTACATTGCCTAGTGAACTTATCCCATACACCTGTTTTTAGGGCATTAAGGCTGAGACCACACTGGAACGCGCAAGAGCGATCTGGAAACGGGCACTCAAGCATGCGCTGCGATTCCAGCGGGTGCTCCACATAAACGGATCCCATGCTCATCCCGCAGCAACGCACAACAGCACACTGGTGTGGCCACATAAATTGCCCACACTATTGTCCACTTTTAAAAGCGCGATTGGATCGCGTTTAAAAGCACACTAGTGTCGCATAGCCCTTACAACTGATAATCTTGTTTTATGTGCCAGGTAATTTTGATTTGATTTTTCTGGTCCAATATTTATTTTCAAACATTAAAATGTATAGGAATCAGTCTACCAATAAATCTATGCAAAGACCTGTTCCAGTCAAACATTGGATATTTACCAGCTAATTGCTACATTGTATTAATAATATTTTAATATTTCTCACCTCATAGCACTCTTCATCTCCTGCCACCATCCCTACTGTCTTAATGAAAGGATGCCCAGGGTTATCTACACCAGTCTGGATACACTCATCCAATGTGAAGCCTGTAGGGGTAGTTTTGTCACAAAGTTTGGCATAGATGGCAGGACTAAGATTGCTTGCCATACAGTTGTTGTGCTTGCGGAGATCAGGAAACTCGGCGCTAAAATAATGAAATCAAAATAACACAATATTTATTTATTAGTAAATAGATGATCGTTAACAGCTTTTAAACCGAAAGATTATACAGTATGATGTGTTCATTCTGTGAACTGTAAATCTAGCATCCAACATTTTAGAATGTATGTTTACCTCATAACCCTTAACTGCCGGGCAGTTTGCAAGGCAAGGCAAGCACCATGGTGGTATATCCACATGATAGGAGCAAAGGGCTGTATACATAAAACACAAAGTGGTTGTTTCATTCTTTACAAAATAAAAATCCATAGTTTGCCCCAGACAGTTACTATTGGGAACACATCAATATCTATATTTAATGTATTAAAATACAGTCAAGCAGCCTACCTGCTCCCTTCACTGCATAATGCTGAATAGAATAGTCTCATCTCTAAATGAAGGGGCTTTTGGCCGACACACAATACATTTGCAGTCACCACACACAGATACATGTTCAAGGCCATGGCTAGGAATGGCCAAGCTAAGATACAAATAGTACTAAGACAATATTATCATATTGCATACCTATGTGTTGAAATACCACATTGGGTCCCTTATAGCCTCAGGTCTGGGACATTAACCCTGTCACATCCTGACAATACCCAAGTGCCACTACCACATCTGGAAACAGCCCTTTACCATAGAAGTCAACTCTGTCACCCTGCCAATGTCTACAATGCCCAGGTATTTTTTATATTCCTATAAAGGAAATTGGGTGAGGAGGACTTTTGTTTGTTTTTGTTTTTTTTAGCAATGTGAAATATCAGTGGTACTGTAATGCACACCGCTGAATTCAAATTAAAACATCATAATGATCATTAATATATATTATTTTTTCTTATTACACTACAAGGCATGTGTAATGTTATGTATGCAAAAAATGTAATGAAAAGCTCCTGTCTTTGATGAAAAATAAAAACAACCACTGCATTCTAACACCACTAGTATTCTTCTAACAATACTGTATGTAAAAAGGTTGAAGGATTAAAGTAAAAAAAAACATTACATATTTGTAAGTCCGGACAATAAGTAGATTGCAGTTATATTGGGATGTCATCCTTTCCTGTTAATCACCTTATCCACCTCTTTCATTTGCCACAATCTCCACCTTTTCTAAAGTTACAGTAAGTGCTTTGTGCACACACACTGTAAGAGAGAAGTATGTCTCTTGAAAGCTTGTCTATAAAAATGAACTGCTACTCCGCAATAAAAAGGGATCACTATGCACTACAGTACTTGGCATCTTCTTATTACATTGTACTGAACTGCTATGGCTCCAACAATCCTATCAGCTACATAAGACAAGTCTGTAAGAGTAAAGCTAGGTACACTCAATACAATAATTCGGCCCAACAAACTGACATTTCAGCTTTTCGGTCAGTTGGGCCGAATTATTGTATTGTGGCTTTTTGTGGCAGCGACCGATCAGCTGACCGTTCGTTTGTCCCAATCGGACGAACAAACGATCGGACAGGTCGTAAAATCACAACCAATCATGTGGCCCTCTTTGGACCACATGATTGGTCGTGCCTAACTGTCGGACGTGGCTGCTTTTGCCACGGTCGACAGTCCTTCCTCCTGGCTGACCGGACGAAAGCCATGAATGGTCGGTTAGGAGGAAGGATTGTATAGTGTGTATCCAGTTTAAATCATTTTTGTGGGTTTTCTCAACTCCCAAATCAATGGATACAGTTATTTATTTGAATTCAGAAATGTAAGTATTTATATAGAATTGAGAATCCTTAGCTTGATTCTATGTAGTACTTAAAGGGACACTTTTCACCAAGGCTGAGACCACATTTGTGTGCATTGATGTCCGCTTGCAAAGCGATCCCTGAAATGTTCAGGTATAGGAGCACATGTGAATCGCACCAAAATTGTGATCGCATGCTCTCCAATAAGTCTATCACAGCACAACGGACACAGTAATAGACCAGTAACTAGCACTATGGCTGACAAGGATCCCAGTCTTCAGGCCTATTTTCACAGCAGTGGATGCAGTGTGATGGAAACCTAATTATTTGCATACACTATAATAGACATCATTTTTTATTGATAGATTTCCATATATATTACAATATACTTAGAAAGTTTAAAAGTTTAGCAGGGAGATTCAATAAAAGTTCTTATCGTTTAAAATGGTGCTAATTGTGCACCAGCCAATCAAATCTTGTTTAACATTTGAAAGCTAACATCTGATTGGTTGGGGCAAAATTAGCACCATTTTTAGCAATAAGAACTTTTATGAACTTTTATGAAATGAACAAAAAGTGTTAATACTATAAAATCGTACACATCAAGCAAACAATTAGAGAAATACGTGTTGTGGAACAATAGCTATTTCATGACTATTTGTGCTACATATAGACTTAAAGGGATTCTATACTGAAAAAATGACTTTGCCTCATCTTAATTTATAATTAAATACATGTAAGTAGCACTTACTCTGATTTGTGTGTGTTGCTGCATGCCCCTCCCTCTTTTAACCACTCCCACTTCCATCTGACCTGACTTTTCCCCCACAAACCAACTGTCAAGCCTGTGCACAGCATACAACATTACAACTGTCAAAACGCTGTCATCAATTCAGCTACAGTAAAACTACTCACAGAAGAATAGTTTTTGAGAGCAAGGAACTTGATTGACAACTGAAATATAAGAAGTTTTAGATTGGATAGCTAAAGAAATAAGGGGCAGATCAACAAAAAAATGACAGTGGTGGTTGGAAAGAATTATAGTTTCCAGTTATGGTCAATTTAAAATAACCTATTTTTCGGTATAGATGCCTTTTAAATATGGGCTTCTTTATTACACGGGGATGCCATATCTTAATAGCCAAGTAGCTCATTAATTTACATGTAATAATAATTTCTACACCTGGTTTAAAGCACAATCCATGTCCACACCGAACAAATTAAACTGACTGTCCTCTACAGTGCCTCTAGGTTATTCCATCTGATGTGTGCCAAGTGACGAGCAAGAATGTTTTTATGATTAAGAAGCTATCATGTAGAGGTTAAACTTAATGGACTTTTGTCTTTTTTTCAATCCAAGATAAACTGTGTCACTATGCATAGGAATGAACATTTCTTGTGCTTGTCAGCATTATAAATGCACTGTGTGGATAATTGTATCATCCTATCCCCCATCTTAAGAAGAAAGATGCACAGGAGTCTTTTCATCAGTGTGAAAAACAGAATGAGACATCCTGCTAGACAATAACCAACCATCAGTCTGATTATGAGGACATTTTTATTTAAAAAGCAACTGACTCATCCTACAAAAATGGAGCATCTGCTTTTCGATGAAGGGTTCAGAAGGCTAACCATGTAGAGCTTGGACCCCCAATGATACAGAAATTTGATGCTGTAGGTATCTACTCATAAACCATTTTAAATAACTACACTGCACTGATTTCATTTAACATCCAATCAACAAGCTGAATAATGGCACTGTAGATGCTGGGGAGGAGTTTATTTATGCAGGTGACTAGTGTGAGGAATATCATTTATGTGTTTGTGTTAACCTCTTCCTTATTGTGATTTGTGCGTTTTTCCCCAGCGAAGTATAAGCAGTAATAAGAATGCTAGAAAATGAAGAAATCTCTGGACACATATGGATTTTTTACATTATTTCTAAAGCTGCATACTGCATAAATCAACCTGAGGCCAATGACAGGGACTCATTTATAGTTTATAATAAGAAAATAGTGACAGACAATTAGCAGGGTCTGCTCATAATATGACTTTGTGAAAAGGACACAGCTATGGTAAATATAACATTTGCATTCAGCAATCCCAGCACACTGCATTCCTTGCTTTAAAAGACCACGAGTAACAGGCATTCCTGGTCACTAATAATCTGTCATTTGTGAAATGATATTTGCAATAGGTCATGCTGCCGTTACTGACTGTTCCTAATTCCCAAAGAATAATCATATAATATATATATATATTTTTCCCTGATCTGCTCTTAGACTACTCTCACATGAAAGTCATACAGGCATTTAGTTTGCAGTTTTGTGTTCCCCCGGAGCCCCCTACCCAACTGAATCTTCCCCCAATCACCTCTTGATTCTGTCGACAGAATTGCCTCTTTATTGTTAAAGTGTGTACCGCAGTTCTAACCGGTCCTGAGGCTAACAAATGTTTATTATTGTTGGCCTTGGGATCGCTCAGAGCTCCCTGAAAATTTCCCTCAGCCGCATTTGGCCCCCTGTTGTAAAGTATGGGAAATCTGTTATATTCATCAACTGTCTGCCATGTACAATGCTGTTTTGACGCTTTACCCTGGGCAGTTTCGATAACACCCCTTAGCCACAATGCAATTGCATTCAGAAGGCTTTTAACACCTGGCTGTCATATGCTAATTGGGACTTTCCAGGGAACTTATTGCCAACAGAATCTTGTACAAGTCATTCTGAATTGAGAAAGCCAGTCGGATGACTAGCGAAACGTCTTCAAGAACTACATTTCAAGTCCAGTTGATCTAATTGAATACAACAGATATACCATGACCTGGATGAATGAGAACCTTCACAAGCATATAGTAGTATAGTATAGCAGTCCCAAATGTTCTCCCTATCCTATATATAGGGAGAATGCTTGGGACTGTGTGTAGGGTTATCTTTAAAAAATGCAGGGGCGTAACAATACCAGGGGAGCAACCACAGGGGGACCCAGGAACCAAGGGGGCTGACTTGTGATGCACGATGTGTATGAACATGCTTTCCGTCCGACCATTGTGCCGCGCTTGGGCGCTTTGTCGACCGAAATATTCATGTGTTGTTGATGATCTGTCAACGAGCATGATTGTCAATCGAAAAGCAAGTTTATACACATCGTGCATCATGGGTCAGCTCCTGCGTTCACACTTGTGTATGAACCTTATGGCTGATAAGGATCCCTGCCTTTTAAAAGAATAGTGCCCTTCCCATCTGAATGGTGCCCTAGCCAAACGATTTAACATTATGTATAGACAATTTGGACTTTTAGCTAAAAAGGGAACCGCCTTGGAGGGGATGGGACCTGTAATTAGGAGGAGTCTGTGCATCTTTATATTCTCTCACTTTTGGTATTGACCAATGAAGGGTGGAGAAATCCCCAGAAACGTCATGTATGTAGGAACGTATGTTCCTAATAAATAGGCTAAGAGCCTTTTACACCTTGCAGGTGAAGGTGTGTCTCAGTCTTCTTTTCTAAAATGTTACATGTACCTTTCACCAATGGCAAAACACCTGGAACTTCTCAGACCTGGAAGCTCTACCAAAGCGTCCGTGTGCTGTTTTAATGAAAGTCGCCTTCTTTAATGTTTACTACTGCCGGTTGTTTAGAACTGGAGGGTTGTAGATTGGCTACATCTACAATAATTATTGTAAGAATTTATTTTAAAACTCGATTTAACTCTGATACCAATGTACAATACATTTGTCTGCATAGAAATCACATTTTATGTTCCCTCAAAATGTTGGCAATGAAGTTTATGTAAATGTTCCCAGGTAAGGAGACAGAGACTGGGTCCCATAAATATATTGGGTAAATGGCTTGATTCTATTCCCTCCAACATTCACCTTTCAATAGGTACACTGCTAAGAAATGAATTGCACATAATGATCACTGTATTATCCTCCCCTGCAGCTTGGCATGTTGTTTCTATAAAAGTAACTGTTAAAGGGGTAACGTTGGAGGGTATGTTAATACTGGTGTTTAAACTAGAACATTATTCAATGCAAACCCGCCCAAACCAATCATCTACTATAATAGTGACCAGGGTCTCCCCAAACAAATTTGTTTAAACCACACCTGAGGAAGGGGGAGAACCCCCGAAACGTTGTGTGTATTTTGGACTTTGGTCAGCAATGAATAAATAAGTTATGCTGTAAAGCACTTTTGGAGTGTGCCTCCCTTTCAGTATTTTTGTTCTCCCCAAACAAAGCCATGAAAGGTCAGCTTATAGTTCCAGTCTTGCTTCGCCCCCCTGAACAAGGGGGCAGAACTATTAGCAGAACTATAACTGCTGAGGCTTCATTCACACTTAGTAGGGTTTGTTTCTGTGCTTTTACATTGATTTTTGTATGGGAATGCAGCCATAATAGCTGTCACGCTACTGAGTTTCTATGGAGTGCATGTTTTAAATATATTGCTACTGTACATGCACTCAATTAAAGTCTATAAGGAAAAGAAAAAAAATATACAACTGCATAAAAATGCTCATGCATTTGCAGTTGTGGAGTACTTTTATTTGTCATTTTAACACAAAAACACACAAAATTGCACTGCACACAAATCTCATAAAAATGAAAATGCATACAAACATGGTGCATTTTGTTTTGTATTTTGTAGTGTGAACGTAGCCTTAGTATGGAGAAACAACAGCAATCCCAGGAAGAGGATCTAGTGGTTTAGGTCCTCACCCTGGGTACTGTTAGAGGAGGAATGGGAGAGAATTGTTGCCTAGGGATGGTATTAGGGTAGAGGAGAGGGGGAACATGCTCTTCACTCTCTTGGCTAGAAAATCACAAGGGTTAAATAAAAAAAAGTATTAAATATGTTGACTAAAAGGACTAAGCCCCACTTTAAAAATACAGACAATGTGGTACATGTTTTGGGATGAATCCATTTTCCTGATCTCATGGACACTGCAATAACATGGAAATTATGTCAGTTTCCATGTTCCACTGTCTGTGTTGGTCTGTGATCTGTTTTCCCAATGCATGTGATTACCATTCTGTGGGCATATCGCATGGCCTTTCATTTTATTAATACAGGTGGGAAAATGTAAATGCCCAAATGCACATTTTCCACTGCTCTATAAAATGCACCGCACTATAGTGTGGTCAAGCCCTTCAGTATAAGCCTTTTAGGCCATTTTGCAGAATGCATCCACAATAAAAGGCCTCAATGCATAGTAGGTGTGTGTAAATCAATTTACACAAGCAGCCTGAGAGTTAGAGGAAGAGCAGCAAAGGACCAGCAGAATTCAAAGTAAGATATCTGATGTTAGGGAGAATGGTACGTGTTGCAAAATGGGGTTTGGAAGGTGTTAATTCTAAGGTTAAAATTTTGTTTTAGGGGTGAACATACCCTTTAATATGGGTGCACACATGGCCAATAATAGCCAAATACCATCAGATACATAAATGTGAACCATCGGCCATAGGATTGATCGCCTGTAACAGAATAAGGAGCCAATATTGTCTGAATGAACTCCCAATACAGAACATATGGAGAATTGGTTGGGAATGTGTATTAGCAGATTTGTAGATGACTGACAGGTTCTAATATAATCTGCCATGTGCTACAAATCTGCATACAGCTTTACCATTTAAACTGACTTCCCATCCTTTGGGTCTTATTTACAGTGAATCTAAAATTGCCCAATATATAGTTTACTATGTGTGTACTGAGTGAGTGTACTGTGTGTACTGTGTGAGTGTACTGTGTGAGTGTACTCTGTGTATGGTGTAATTGTACTCTGTGTACTGTGTGAGTGTTTTGTGTGAGTGTACCCTGTGTACTGTGTGAGTGTTCTCTGTGAGTGTACTCTGTGTACTGTGTGTTCTGTGTGTACTGTATGAGTGTTCTGTGTACTGTGTGAGTGTACTCTGTATACTGTGTGAGGTTTCTTTGTGTACTGTGTGAGTGTTTTGTGTACTGTGTGAGTGTACTCTGTGTACTGTGTGAGTGTTCTGTGTGAGTGTACTGTGAGCTGTGTGTACTATGTGAGTGTTCTGTGTACTGTGTGAGTGTTCTGAGTGTACTGTGTGAGTGTTCTGTGTACTGTGTGAGTGTACTCTGTGTACTGTGTGAGTGTTCTGTGTGTACTGTGTGAGTGTACTCTGTACTGTGTGAGTGTTCTGTGTACTGTGAGTGTACTGTGTGAGTATTCTGTGTGAGTACCCTGTGTACTGTGTGAGTACCCTGTGTACTGTGTGAGTGTTACGTGTGTACTGTGTGAGTGTACTGTGTGTACTGCATGGGAGTCCTCTATGTGTGTACTGTGAGTGTCCTTGTGTTGTCCAGGGAAGGTGTACCATTATTGCTATTTTGGTGGATGTTGAGTGAATTGGATTACATAGTGAGTTGCTGGGTGACCCACATCCTGGTGTATAATGTGACCCACATCCTGGTGTATAATGTATTTAACTATAGGAATAAAGACCCGGGGGGATTCCATTGCTGCACCGCGTCGGATCCTCAGTGGAATTCCCCGTTACTGACAATAGAACCCGCTGCTCTCACTGACCTTGCAGGGTAGAGTCGCCTCCTTTTTGCAGCCTCAGCGCTGATCATGTCCCTGGTCATCAGGTAACCTACGGCTACAGAGCCGGCCCCAACCATTGCTAGGAGCCCGGTGGTCTTCCTGGAGGAGAGGATCTTGGAGAAGGTGCTGGCCATTGTATGGGATCCTATGGGAGAGCAACGGCGAGAAGGAATTAGAGGGGATGAGGACAGAGCGGGTCTGACTGCGAGAGAGACAGAAGGAGACAGTGGATGGGATGGGGGTGGGGGGGGGGGTAGAACGTGATGTGAATAGATGAATAGAAACCAATAGAGTGAGCGGAATGGAATATGACTGACAAGCCTGTTTGTTTCCCCTCAGTACAAGGACATTCATTCAGCGCTGCCCAGGGACGGAGACACAGGTCCTGCAGTAGGGTAGTCACGTGACTGGGGGTATCTGGAGGGGGTAAGGAGGGTGCAGGACTAGTGGGCAGGAGGTTGGGATATTGAGTCAGTGAGAGAAAAGTCTCCAGATTTCAATCCATATATATTTGGTGTGGAGATAAGATTTTAAAGGACAACTAAAGCCTCCAAAATCGTTTAGTTAAAACTTAAAAAGTAAATGTGTGACATAAACCATTCCTCTTTGTCTCACCTCTCATCTGTTTAGAATGTACTATTTTATTAAAGGACAACCCCTTCTGCTAATGGCACAACCAATGAGAAGACATACTTCCCAGGGCGAAGTTTGGAAAATGCAGTTGCCCTTTAATTCCCAGCATTCCATAATCACAGACACACCCACTATTTCGGACATGGTGATATGTAAAAGTATAGGATGCAATCACACAAGTGACTGTTGCTACCCAATGTAATATTGGGTTGATTTGTATTATTTAGTAGAGCTAAATGCTATTTACTTAAGTCATTTTCTAAAGAATAATTCCAAACACCAGAGGGTTCAGAGGCAGAGCCTATTTAATCCCCCACCTTGTTCTGCCCCAGAGTCACACCCTCAAAATGCCCAGGTCACCCTCCAGAATGACCAAGCATCCAGTTCATATCCTTTAGATCTGGGTTTATTGTCAGCCGCGGTCTGCCAGAGGTTTTATTTGACTGGTCACCACTTGTGACTTATGGGAGTTATGGATTATAAAACAATTATCAATGGAATCTTTTAGTAATTTGCCATGATTTAGACATATGTATCAACCAATCAACTTTCCCCTACCTCTATAGGGGGTCAGTTGTTTTGTTTTCCCTATATTGCAATTGTGTAGGCCCCATATCCTAAATGACTTGTTTATAAGTTTACCTTTCCTATTTGTTTAGTCAAATGTGACTGACAAAATATCGACTTCCAAAGAATACACTTGAATTGAATCTAGAAATTATCATTTTACAAATGCATTGTAGACACGAATGATAAAAAGCATTTCCATGGAAAGTAAAGTTAGATTTTTTATTCTTATTTTAACAAAGCATATTTAATGGCATAAGAGAACCAAAAGGTCAACGCTGTGGAATGAATGTGTAGGAAGATGGATTACAGCTTTTCATTGATTCATTAACGCTGGGGATTGGGACCATACAGTAGCAAGCAGAGAAGGGATGCATGGGTAATGAACTTGGAAGGTGAAATAGTAAAATGTAGACTACACAATGATTAAAAAATAAATAGAGTAGCTAATTAAAGAAACAGAGTTTTTTGGGTTTTTTTAAATGTGTAACTATGTGTACAACGTTTTCTGTGAACATCTCGCACAGGTGTTTTTTTTAATCCAAGAGTAAAAAAAGAAGAGGTCCAGTAAAATGCAGTGAGATTTAGGACTACAATTCTGTTCCAATGTTTTTACATCAGGAGGGCATCAGCCTTTCAATATTACCAAGAAAACTCAACTGCTGGTAATAACTAGTGTGCATAGATGGTATCCCTCCCCCTCCCTGCCAAGCAGTTCCCTTTGTTAATTCATTCTTGCCAATAATCCAGAGATCTACAACCAGTGTGTCTCGAGCTTTTGTTGATCTCCTGCTCCAAGCATTCCTGTTGCCTGGAAATTGTATTAAAAAAACCTCTAGTAACTCATTGCATGGAAATTCCTTCTATAATCCATATCACAACCTTAATGCATTTATTCCTTTATTGAAACAGTAATGCCAGATATATTAAAAGATGTAGTAGAGTCAAAGAAACTAATCTCTAGAGTAACAGCACCAAATGCTAATCATTATTAGACAGCAAAGTCAAAAATTTTGCTGGGTGTCTCAAGAAGATATTTCAGAACTAGAGCTCTGGACAGCACTACTTGAAATTATCTTCCACAGTTTGTCATTTGGTTGAATGTCTTATGTAAATTAGTTATAATAATCTAAACAGATCCCCACCATCTTGCAGAGATTATAGCAGCATTCTATTTTCTGGAAGTATGAAAAAAACTAAAGATTAAATAAATCGATCAGCCCATGCAGTGGCACGCTCCTACCCCTTTCATTTTTAGCTCTGGCTAAGAATTATTTTGTGTGGGAGAATGCAGTTAGAATGGATATCTGAAACAATTTTTGATACCTGTGCTTAGACTAAAGTTTACATACTGTACCTACCAGGACCTCCAATAACCCATAAAAAGCAGGGAAATTGTAAACATGTAGATTCTGTCTATTGAAGCCAATAGTTCATTTTAGTAGATAACTTTATACAGTAGCTGGAACAGGGTACTGATCAGTGTATTCTTGTTCCTAGGAAAATGGTATTTAAAAAAAACCCTAGATGTTACTACAGTTGATTAATATGAATAATGAGTGAATCACAAGGTCTAAATTGCTGCCAAAAACATAAGGGGAGGATTCTGGGAAACAGTCACACCCACGTGGATCCATGACAATTTCTTTTTAAAAAAAAGCATACAGCTATTGCTACAAAACTAATAAACTTTGAAAGGCCAATGGATTAGACTGTAATGCAGAAAGCAGATTTCAGTTACTACTGTTAGCTGGAGGCACAGCTTATGTGCTTGCATGCTGCCTGTTATATATAGCCATCTTAAATAGGCTTATAAGGCTTAAAAGCATATAGACTTGTCAGCAATGTAGCCAAATGTAGCAAACCCATCATGACAGAAGCAAATCCCATAAAGTCTGCTAGGGTGACATTTATGGTTTCAATCAACCCAGTCCAATACATTCCATAGAGCTAATTAGGAGCATGAATATGCTTAGTTAGAATAACGACCATTTTCTTTACCTTCTGATGTAGACATAAGTGAAATAAAGGTTGTGCCCTCTAACCAATTCAAGTGCTGCTACCTCCTTATGGAACCCTGATTAAGAAGTTGATCAGTTGCTTTTTACAGTGTTAAAATGCAGAGCATGTATAATATCTCCAGAGTACAGGGATGACAGTATTCTCTTGTAATAATACTTTACTCCCATGACCATAGTCTGTGTGATTTCAATATATTCTAAAAGGACATGGATGACAACTTCTTTATTGTATTGTATTATCTTCTACATGACTTTAAAGGAAAGATCAATCTTTACTGCTTGACTGGTGTGGCAACATGGGGATCTATATAGCATAGCAGCACAGACTCCTGTAGTCACCAGACTGCATGTCTCAGTCCACAGCTATGAAAGGTCACTTTATGGCTTCCATAACAGCTATTTTGGGGAATTCAAGGGCAGCACCATGCAACTTGTAGCAAATAACAGACTTTAAAACCTTATAAATGTGTCATATTAAAAAGGTTGTGCCTGTGTGTAGCAAGTGGCTGTTCTGTTGCAGACAGCCCCAGTAAATGTAGGGTTAGAAGCAGAGTGTAGAAAAAACAAATTAACTATAAAAACAAAGCATACAGTAAAATTGCTGTGGAGTTGTGATATGGAAAGGAAGAGGGTTAAGAAGAAAACAGTCATGGTTTTCTCTAATGAAATGTATTAGTTGTATTTATGGACCTATAGCAATAGTTAATATTAGTTCCACCTGTTCTCAATCTTTTCCTGAACAGTACAGTAGATATCTGGCAAGGAGTTTTCAATGTTAAGCATATACAGTATATACGGTACTACATTTGGTATTGGCAAATGGTCATATGCAGTTTAGATAAAGGCAAACCACACAAGTGATCAATGAGGCCTCTGGATGGATTAGAAATTATTTTTAAAATTTGTAAATGTAATAAATCTATGAATGTGCTGTAGCAATGTATATAGATATACTGTATGTACAGAAGTGGTTTCTGGGTTTCTTTTGTAGTTAAAAGGGAAAAGGGAAAGTTTAACAGGAGAGTAGAGTTATAAAAAGTTCTTATGCATAAAAGTGAATGTTGGGAAATTCAGTTAATCATTACTCAGCCGCACCCTTGCCTGGAACATTCTGTGTGCTACATCCATTCCTCTCCCTATGCAGTGTTGTAGCAGTGGATACCCAGGATTCCTCTGATCTGTTTTTTTCCGCTCCAATATGGTTTGGTTTCTGTAATTATGTACACTTGGCAATATACAGTACATTGCTAACACCAGACCTACAAATTCATAAGAGCAAAAGGCAGCATAAAAAAATGCTTAGTACTGGAAGCCTTCCAACCACATGGAATACATACACATTTTAAATTACATGTGCCAGGGAGACTTGAGCACTGCCTTGTTTTATTTTAACTTCTGCTTTACAGAATACCAATTTACACCAAACAATGTTTTTTTTTCTTTAAATTCAAACAAAACATTAGATTGAAAAATCATTTTAATTGATTAATCTCAGAGTAACACAATAAATGAGCAATTGAAATGGAAGACAAGCATTTGATGATGAGTAAAGCTTCCTGTAAATTGATGTTTGTCACAAATGTATATGCATATCTTCAGAGTCATGTTAGCATACCAGGAGATTAGGGAGCTCCCAGTAGGCCCAGGCATCAGTGCGCTGTCTGTCTAGTCACTAAAGCCTGTGAGCTTTGCTTTCCTGTCTATTCTATTTTGTACTGCTCTACTGAGACTGCTCAACCTAGAACTGTATGTTCCTACTGTTGGACTTGTGCAAGTAAATGAAGAATGAACAGCCAAAAAGGAATTGTGGGATGGAAAGGAGTGGGAGAAGCTGAAGAATGACGGGGAAAAAATAAAATAGAACGGAGGAAAGTGAAGGATCGCACAATAAAAGTATAAGATAAGAAAAGAAAGTGAGGGGAATTTATTGGTGCCCCCCTCCGTGCCAGAATCAAAGATTTAAATAGAGAATTGTTGCAGAATAAAAGCAATGTTGTTTTTCTATATATCTACTGATATGTCTAAATAATATATGATCTCTCATAGGAAGATATTTTGGTTAATGCTTACCTGGCGTATGTTATCTAGGCCTGGAAGGTGACTTTCCTGTTGCTGTAGTGCAGACTGATACAGTACTGATACAGTGACCAGCCTGCAGCTAAGAACCCTCCTATAAATCCAGTGCTAAACTCTTTCCTGTGTAATCTGCAGTTGCATTGTAATCCCTCCCATTGAACACACATTGCTACTCAGTCACCTCTTATCACGATTTTCTTTCTCTGAGCTTTGACTTATGAGCCTACTGTATGTTTTATAATACACCAGATCATGAAATATCACTGTTCATATTCACAGTCATATTACCTTTTCACATTAATCTGTTTTCACATTTCTCCAATAACATGAAAACCAGTCATTTCTTAACAAATGCAAAGAACCAGTTACTTTCTAATACTAACTTTCTTACCAACATGGATTTATGTTCCTTAGTAAGGGCACACACGTTATTTATAGCTCTGCCTTTTTAATTCCTTTGATTTCTAAAGCTGCCAAGACTATTTATAATATATAATGTTCAAAGCTGAGACAAGATAATGAAATCCAGCAATATTTCTAGTACTTCTAGGATTCCTGCCACCGAACTGTTCACTTTACACTGTGCACAGTGTAATAATCTCGGTTCCTTTCAGATTTTCGTAATTTTATACTTTAAAAGGTTTGGACTTGTTTAACAGGAAAGCTAAATATAATTTATATTTTTCTTATGTGACCACTGATGAAAGAGCAGCCAATGAACGCCCATAACAGACATTTATCAACCAGCCGATTGTCAGCCATCATGTGGGCTCATGGCATGTCTTTATGAGCCTTTAGTCTTTGATATAATTAAGCCCAAGGCCACAAATGTAGCTAAATTTCTGGATATTAACCTACCTGATATTTCTTTTCATTGTAATGGATAAACTTTAAATACTGCAGAGAACAGTAATATTGCAGTGTTTGGACAATGTTTGAATTTAACCCTAATAAATTTCAGCCAACTGTAAGAATACCCTGAAATGCTGCCCTATGTTCTGTTACCCCTCTTTCTGCTTCCTTCTTCTTCTGGGTAGTAGCTGTCAGCGGTGGATGTGACAGTTGACATCCCAGCCAACGACTGAATGCTATTTCCTAAGTTGTCTCCGCTAAACATGTGCAAGTTCATAACAAGCTAATACAGCTTTAAGAGGAAGCAGCAACAACCTGGAAAGAGGATGGTGGATTGCAGTCCAGTAACATCGGGGAGGTAAGTAAGACAAAATATAAAGTGGCTAGCACTGGTTCCTTACATCGCTAAAGTCCTGAGTTCAAATACACCCTTGGACACATCTGCAAAGAGTTTGTATGTTCTCCCTGTGCTTGCGTGGGTTTTCTCTGGTTTCCCCCACAATCATAAAGACCTACTCATAGGTTGTCAAATAACTGTGCTTAGATTGTAAGCTCTTCCGGGCAGGTGAATAAATATATGTAATTGTAAAATATACGGAAGATAAATCCACAGAAATAATATATATAATATATATAAAATGGGGCTTTGTACATCCATACTAGAGTGGAACTAGTTTTAGAATTCTAAAACACAAACTATTACATACTGGCTATATCTCCATTAGGTTGCTGTTAATTAACGTTTTCAGGTTTGGGGAAGAGAAGTATAATATTTTAGGGGAGGGATTTGCCCTTTGTTGTGTCAAGTTCATAGTGTTTATCATGGTTTTCTTGAAATATATCCTGTTTATCAGGCAGATTAAGCATTCCTCAACAGAAAAACTGGTGTGACTTAAAGGGCATGTCCACCCCCAAAACTATAATCCCCCCCACTAATGGCCCCACCATGTAGTGTAATAAAATTCTTACCTCACATCCCAGCTCCATAAGGTTCTCCTGTAGTCCCCCCCCCAAAGTCCCAAAAACTGCCCACCAGGACAATAGCAGAGTCCATATAGGACTCTGCCTCCTGTCTCACCTCCGGGAGAAGTTTGGCATGCGTACTGCAGCCCTTTTAAATATAGCGGTTGGGGCTGGGGGGACAGGGGGAATATAATATCAAACATTTTATTGAAGGGTGGACATGCCATTTAAGCCTCCTACACACGTGCGATCTCGGGTCTCGACCCACGACGATGTGTCCGAACGTTCGTTTCTGATGATAATTGGCCCGTGTATGGGCCCTTTATCAGCTGAAATGGCTGGTCGTTCGGAGATCTGCTTGATCAGTCGGGCAACAATCCTCAACCGAAAGGCCGATAAAGTGCCCATACACGGGCAATAGTGGTTCCATTGGCCATGATAAACCAGAAAGTCCAATTACCTGTTTGTCCGAAACTAGCGCAGATTTTTCGGTCCAGACCGACTGGCTCTTCCGAATGGTCGGCCAAGACGAAGGACTGTTGGTCGTGGCAGAACTAATACAATTTATCTTTTGTAATAAAGATAGAATAAAGATTGTTTTAAATAGCAAGTTTAAAACTTGTTTAAGGCAACTATAGTGAAAAAAAACTTTGTCTCTATACAATGTATAGATCACTTAGTATAAGCTGCCTCACTTTCATGTTGCTGTGTGGCTTCGTTTCTTCACACTGGCAGAAGTTTGTAACAAGCTGTGTAGTCCCCCTCCCCTCTCTGTCTACTCCCCCTCAAGCAGTGAAGGGCTGTATACAGAGTCTGAGCATGGTCAGTTGAAAGGACTTTAAATGAAGTGCTGACATCCTGTTGACCCCTCCCTTCCAGAGCTAGACTGCAAAAAGTAGCAATATGCTGAAGGGAGGGGCAGAGGGGGAGAGAGGACAAGTGGTGCTGAGATTCTTTACAAGTAAGTTACTGAACCCTGCCTGTTCTCTAACTTTGCTAATTGTTATTTATTTTTTACCTAAAGTTCATATCTCTCCCCTGCTTAGCTGAGATCATAATCACAATCAAGACATAGATCGTGCATGCGCATAGAAGATAAGGTCCGTCGGGACCTGTCAGACTACACGCCGGGGGAGTGAGCGAGCAGGTAAGTTTCTTACCTTCTCTCCTGGCTCCTGTGTGTTCTATTGAAGAACGGAAGGTAAGGCACAGCTCCTTTACCTCCCGTTCTTCAATAGAACTGGATTCCCAAATCTTGAAAATACGAGTGGAGATACCCTTTAAAACTCGGTCTCATCATTTGTGATATTGTTATGCCCCTATCAGGCACCTTACTTAAGGTTTTGTCAATACAATAACATAGGCAAACTGCACAGAAAGAATTGCCAAAATATACTTATGAGCAGTTTGTAGCAGTAACCTGCTGCCCTTCTTGATGAGTGACACACTGAGAAGGGCAGCATGACGGTTTAGAGTTTAGCACTGATGCCATACAGAGCTGAAGACCTGGGACACATCTTCAATGAGTTTGTATTTTGTCCCTGTGCTTGTGTACGTACTCAGCAGGGCCTGATGTAAATGGATTAAGTAATTGTGAAGTGATGTGTAATATGAAGTGCTTTATTTTTATTATGGAATATTATGTCACCAACATCTTTTGTGTTGCTTTACTTTTATATTGATACATTTACATATAAGAAATAAAATACATACACATACTTACTGAGTAGAGTATCTCCTCAAGAAAGTTTTCCTGAAAGCTTGAATTCTGTGTACACTGAGCTAGCGTGAGGTGGAACAGTAATTCAGCTGTATGAAACAGCAAGTAGGCAACTACATTTGGAAAGTCTTTTTACTTTGTATTGCCTTAAAAATTGATGACACATTACTACATTTTTCCTGCATGATATAACAGTAAGCTTGCTTCCCACTCAAAATGTAACACGTGGTTCTCTCTACCATTTGGCCGCTTGTTGGCAGGCACACTATGATTAACATTGTCATATCTGTCCAATCCCTAAAAAGACTATGGATTTCCTGAATCTTCTATTTGATGCCATACACACAATCACAGTTTCTGGGGACAATTTCAGTTAGGCTGTGGGTGGTTTAGTGTTAGGTCACACTACGCTTTTAAGCATGATCTGATCGGGCTGTTAAAAGTGCACAGTTGTGTTGGACTATGGAGGTGGCCACATCACCTCCGTCGGTGTCTGCTGTGCTGCGATCTGCTTATCAGAGTGCATGTGATCACCATTTTTTGTGCAATTCATATGCTCCTATAAGGGCAAATTGCCCAAATCGAACATGCAAGCAGGTACCAAGAGACAGTAACGCGGGCGTGGTGTGGTGTCATTAAGGTGTTCAACTACTTGGCTGTGCAAACGGTGTAGTAAAACATAACTCCTGCAGAGTTAATAGTATGGGTTTTAAATAGCTATGAATGATGGGAAGTAGATGCCCTATTATTACTGTGAAGAATTTAGAGAAAAAACAGTAATATCTAAAGGGGAACAGACACTGGGCCTCTGCTTGTGAAATGCTTAGAAAATTGTTGGAATACATTTTAGCTCAATTACCATTTGGAAATCAGCCTGACTGAGTAAGAGATTCATCCAACACTTTTTATGCTCTAGTGGGACCTAGTGTGTATGTGTACCTAACTAATCTTAATGATTATGCAATACATTAAAGAACTGTTGCAGGATTTGTTGATTTGAGCTGTCTGGAATAAATGTTCTCCATTTGCATATTAGATCAGATAAGACAGCCTCCCAGGTGCTTAGCCAGAAGTATGTGCAACTCTTCACGTATCTTTAGCAATGACCTTTGGTACAGACCGAGGCAGGTGAATTAATATTGCTGACTGTTGCTATGATAGTAGTAGGGAGAGAAAAAGATTCTCCTTGAATTTATGCTTACATTTACAATTCAGTAGTGCAGTATTGTAACTTTCCTTGTTTCAGGTGACAGTATGGAAAGGAAATCAATATTTTTATAATACGACAAAACAGGAAATCATATCATACTTATCGAGATTTCTGTTTACCCCTTTTTGTTTATGTAACATAGCAGAGTTTCTCTGCAGGAAGATTGACCAAGTTTCCATGTGGTAGTAGCACCCCCAACACGTCCCTTTAATTGGACACCTTGAATACTAAGCTTTGGATGGCAGCCCTTTTCCCTCGTTGTTAATAGCCAGTAGGTGAAATGATAGCCTTCAATACTGATCCAATGCAAGGTCAGGGAGACAATCTTCCCACGAAAATGCAACCAAGCAGGGAGCGTCAGCCCAAATAAATGACCCAAGGAAATTTGTTAGGACCTTCCATACTGGGGTTACCTTGACATGGTTGGAAGGCTTTTCACTTTTTTGCATAAAATTATAACTGTTTGCACTAGCACAGATTTAATGATAGTATATGGGGGACAGGAATGTGCATTGATCATCTCTTTTCTTGTTTGTCCCAGTCACTGTCATGCCAGCAGCAACAAATGGATTAATTCCCTGAAATGCAACTGGACAGGAAGTTAAAGGGCATGTCCACCCTTGAAAAAAAGTTTTGATATAACATTCCCCCTGTCCCCCCAGCCCAACCGCTATATTTTTATTATTAGAAAGTGCCCCAAACTTTACTTACCTTCCCTCTTTCCTCTGCCGCACTGCCAGGCCCTCTGCTTGCGAGATAATGCAAGCAGAGGGGCGGGACTGGCAGTCGCGTCTGTGATTATCTGAGCGGCAACCAATCACGGACGCGGCTGCCGGGAGTTCAGTGCGGCGGAGGAAAGAGGGAAGGTAAGTAATGTTTGGGGCACTTTCTAATAATAAAAATATAGCGGTTGGGGCTGGGGGGACAGGGGGAGTGTTATATATAAAGGGTTTTTACGCTAGGGGGAGGGAATCCTAATCGAGAGGGAGGGGGAGGGAGAAGGGCTGCAGTACGCATGCCAAACTTCTCCCGGAGGTCAGGTAGGAGGCAGAGTCCTATATGGACTCTTGCTATCCTCGGTGGGGCAGTTTTGGCGATTTGGGGGGGGACTACAGGATAACCATATGGAGCTGGGATGTAAGGTAAGGATTAAACTACACTACACAATGGGGCCAGTAGAGGGGGGGATTATAGTTTTGGGGGTGTACATGCCCTTTAACATGTCAAATAATAAAAATAAAGGGTGGGAAAACTTTGGTGACTGCTGCCATGACAGTAACTGGGAAACAGAAATCTCGGTAAGTATGTTATGATTTCCTGTTTTCCACAGTTCACCATGGCAGCAGCACCAAATGGGACATACCAAAGCTCAAATAATGGGAGGGCAAAAGTATGCTGCTTAACACACAAATGTTATTAAATATCTGCTACAACAGATTGTAGGACTTTTCTTCCAAATCTACAGGGAGATTCAATAAACGTTCTTAATGTTTAAAATGGTGTTAATTTTGCCCCAACCAATCAGATGTTAGCTTTCAAATGTTAAATAAGATCTGATTGGTTGGGGCAAAATTAGCACCATTTTAAACAATAAGAACTTATTTAACATTTGAAAGCTAACATCTGATTGGTTGGGGCAAAATTAGCACCATTTTAAACGATAAGAACTTTTATTGAATAACCCTGCTAGTCTCTTCAGAAGTCATAACGTTCATTTTATAATGCCAGACAAAAGTTTTGATTGAAGCCCACTTTGCTGTATTGCAGATAAGGTCTTTTGACGCTTTTGCTTCTGCCACCCAGGAATAGGCCAGGGCTCTCGTAGAATGTACCTTCAGCCCATCAGGGATCTTAATGCTTCTTAATCTATACGCCTTTCCGATACAGGTCACAATACAGCTGCTAATTGTTTTTTTGCTTGGAGCTTGCCCTCTTTGATAGCCCCCTGGCAAAATGAAGAGATGGTCCATTTTTCTGAAGCTCTCTGTCTTTTCAATGTAAATTGTCAAGGCCCGAATAAGATCCAAGGAATGCCATTTCCTCTCCAACTCTGTTTTCGGATTTGGGCAGAAGGATGGTGATGTAACTTCAAAATCCAAATGGAACTCAGACAGAACTTTTAGAAGGAAATTAAAGGTTGGCCTCAGTTTTACTCATTGTAGAATATTTTGTCATTGTAGAATTGTATATCAGGCTTTCGGATTGACAAAGTCCCTATCTCTCCTACTCTGCAGGCTTAGGTATTTGCAACAAGGAACCCCACCTTGAGGGTCATGAGCCAAACAGAAGCTTTTTCGAGAGGTTCAAAAGGAGATTCCATTAAAGTTTGCAATAGTAACGGTAAACTCCAAGGAGGTGGTCTTAGGAATCTTTTAGGTCTCACACGGATCATGGCAGCAAAAAAATTTCAAATTAATGGATCTAAAGTCAAATTCTTCCCCATGACAACTGATAGTGCTGAGACCTGACTTCTTAAAGGGCACGTCCACCCCCAAAACTAACTTTTTATATTTATTTGGCCCAAATAAGTGCTCCAAAACAAACTTTACAGCATGTAAATCGGTCCAGTGGTTCAAAAGTTACAGACCTTTGTAGCTGGCTTAATCCTGCAGCATGGACGAATACAGTGATGAACAGAGACAGGTTACATTACCTTGTCTCTGTTCTTTTCATGTTCTTGAGCATGTCTGTTAACATCCAGCAGTGAGAACAGAGGAAGTTGCATCAGTAATGGTCTGACCCCTGGATCCCTGGATTTTCCCTCTCAACCAATCACAGCTGTAAAGTTATGTGTACTGAAGAAATCCAGGATCAACAGCTGCAGCCAGCCAGCCCAGAGAGAGAGAGAGAGTGAGACACACACAAACACAGACAAGAATTTTTATTTTTTTTTCTAAGCTGCAGCTCGGGGTCATCTAAAGTGGAAGTGGAGAGGAAGTGCAGCCTGATATATATCTCATTAAATATCAGGCAAGGAAAATGATTTTGAGAAAAATGAACATGGCATTTGAGGTTGGTGCTATTATATAAAGAACATATAAAAAGTTTATTTTTGGGTGGACATACCCTTTAAGGTGCTCATACTTAAACCCTTTCTAAAGCCGGAAAATAGGAATTTTACCACATTTGCTGTTGATGATTGTGAAGGCGTAAAACTCTCTGCAAGCAAGCTTCCGAACTTTATAGTACTTCTTGGATATTGAGAATTTCCTTGCTTTTAGGAAGAATAGGACCACATCTTCCTGAAGACCTAATTTTTTAAATCTCCCACATCATCCTCCAGACCATCATCTTTAGGTTGCTGTAGTCCTGACACTGTATTGGACCCTGTGTCAGCAGATCGTCTTGGACTTTCAGTTCCACTGGTGGTTCTCTTGCTAATACCAACAGACAAGGATAGCATAGTCTCCTTGGCCAATTCGGTATGATGGCTATGACATCTGCGGCCTGTTTCCCCCATTAGAGGAATGGGGGAAAACACATACAATAAACCACTGCTCCAATCTTGCTGGAGTGCCCCCCAACCTGTGGCAGACGCATCGGTCGTAAGGGAGACATAGGAGGGAAGTAGTCTGTCCTTCTCTAGATGAGGGCTCTTTACTTTGGACAGCAGAAAGTTTTGCAGAGATCTCATGTCATCTCAACCATTTTGTTAGATAAATTGTCGCTGCCATCAGACCCAGTATTTTCATGATGGTCCGGACTGAGTCTTGAGATTTTCCTCTGAAATCCTGCACCGCCTGTATAATCTTCTGTTGCCTTACCACTGGTAAGCTTACCCTGTTGAGATCTGTCTGGAACATGGCACCCAAATACACCAGTTCTTTTTTTGGTTCCATGCTGCTTTTTTCCTGATTGATAATCCAACAATGTTTTTAAAGAATAGCGATTACCTCGGGATCTTCCTTTGCCTTTTGAACTGATTCTGCCACAATCAGTATATCGTCTAGGTAGTGGTATATAGCTATCCTGAACTTCCGGATCTCTGTGACTAGAAAAACTAATACCTTGGTAAAGACCCTTGGTGATTGTGAAAGGCCAAATGGCAGGCTAGTAAACTAGAGATGAATCTCTACCACTGTAAATCGAAGGAAGTTTCTGGAGTTTAAATGGACTGGAACATGTAAATAAAAGCATCATTTAGATCAATGCTTACTAGCCATGAATTTTCTCTTACTGCGCGGATAATTGACGCCAGAGATTCCATCTTGAACTTTTTGTTCCCAACATAAAAATTTACACCTCTGAGATCCAGAACTGGTCTGAGGGACCCTGAAGCTTTCATTACCAGAAAGATTCTTGAATAAAATCCCTTGGTTTGTTCTCACTCTGGAACATATTCTATTGCTTCCATTTCTAGAATTTGAGTCACATAGTCTTGAATGAGAGTCATCCTTTCTGGCATGCTTGGATATCTGAAGGGGACTAAATGATTTCTTCTGGGTTCCCTTGAGAATTTGATCTTGTACCCATGTTGAACAATTTGCAGAACCCAGGAATCGCCAATGGTTGAGGCCCAGATCTCTAAAAGGTTTTTCCTCCTACTATCTGGGCTGGTGTATCCCTATTGTTGTGATTAAGAGGGGCCACCGTAAGAGGTTGCTCTTTTGCCTGGGCCTGCTGTCGTTTGTCTCCCCGACTTCCAAGAGGTACTTGGAAAAGAGGTGCTCTCTTTTCCCGGTTTGTATGACCTTTAAAACGAAAGGATGGTACTTGGTCAAACCTAGGTCTTTTCCCTCTTTGGTCTTGGGGCAAGAACACACTCTTCCCTCCAGATGCTTTATTTATGATGGTATCAGAACAACATTTCTCCTTCAAAAGGAAGAAGGCATAAGTTATTCTTGGAGGAACGTATCTGCGTACCGCGACTTCAACCAGAGAGCCCGTCGTGCTGTGACAGATAGAGCCATCGACCTAACTGACAGGCGGGCCATATTGACTTAAGCCTCCACAAAGAAGTCAACAGCCATTCTAAAGCCCCCAAACATCCAACAGCTTTGATCATTTTACATTTGCTCCGACTGCCTCCTCGATTTTTTTAAGCCAAAGTTTCATGGCCCGAGAAACCGAGGTCATAGCAACAGCCACATATGCCTTCCTGAGGAAAAACTAATCTCTTTTCCATAGGCTTCCTAAAAACCGCTGTGTCTTCCACGGGCAGGGTAGTAATACGTGCCAGCCTCACCACAACTGCATCCACTTTAGGAGGGCAATCCCATCTTTTTGTCTCTTCTTCCTCTAGAGGATATTATTTCAAACATTTTCCGCAGTAGAGGCCTTCGGTGTTTCAGCAGTGAGTAATAGCGTTTTACAAACTACTTTAATAAGAGGTTCGATGATTGTTGTATCAAAGTTTGTATCAATCTCTATCTCTTCCTCATCATCTGATCTAGCATTAGAGGGATCATCAGATAACACTGAATGTTCATCCTCCGAATAATCTGTTTCCAAATCCCAAGACCTCATGCTGTCAAGACCTCCAATCCTTTTTTTGGAATCTGAGGCCCGTATACCTTTCGAAACTGCCTTCTGAATACATTGTATCAATGTGTCCAAAGAATGTTTATCAGAAGTGGAAGGTGCGACTGATGCTAAAAGTCTTTAGCTTTTGTGCTGTCAGACTGAAGTATCTTAAGCCTCGTACACACGTCGGATAATTTTCGCACGATGCAGCCCACAAATGTTTAACAACATTATCGTTAATCCTCATAATTGAAACGACATCTGTACACACAAAAATAGTCACCACGATAGTCGTTAGATATTTTTTCGTAGAACGTTAACGATAATCTGACGGCCATGTACTAATATATGATAATCGGCAGAACAAAATTGTTGCTGTGTGTACAGATGTCGTTTCAATTATGAGGATTAACGATAATGTTGTTAAACGTTCGTCGGCTGCATCATACTAAAATTATCCAACGTGTGTACGAGGCTTTAGGCGTAGCGTCCAGAGATGAGAGGCTGAAAGAAAAATAACAGCCATAAGGACAAGCCCTAGACACAGGGTTCACACTCTCTTTACATACTCACAAGGCTTACCTAGATCCCTTGGGTTGACTCTTTGCATTACTACCAGATTCCATGCTGAAAATGAGGCAAAGAAAGACAAACTGAACAAGAGAAAACACCAACTGTATCCCTAACCAATTAACAATCAAGTACGAACAATCAAGTGCAAACAATCAAATGCAAACAATCAAGTGCAAACAATCAAGTGCACACAATCAAGTGCAAACAATCAAGTGCAAACAATCAAGTGCAAACGCTTTATTAAGAAACAGGGGCAAAGACATGTTTATTATACATTTTTATATACAGTTATATTAATACATATACAATTTATTAATAGATTTTTTACAAAGAAATCCTAAACATTATACCGTATATACTCGAATATAAGTCGATCCGAGTATAAGTCGAGGTACCTATTTTTACCTGAAAAATTAGTAAAAACCAATTGACTTGAGTATAAGCCCAGGGTAGAAATTATGACCACTACTGCCTTCTGATTCAGTATTGTTGTGGCTTAAGTTGGCCTTTAAATGGACAGCAGAATTCCCATACATTAATCCCATACAGTAATAGCTAAATCCAGTACCAGTAACCCCCAATTCCTTGGCACTCCAGATGTTTGGAAACTACAACTCCCAGCATGCTTTTGTTGCTGTGAATTGCAGGGAAACTACAACTGCCAGCATGCTTTGGTTGCTGGGAATTGTAGTTTCTAAACATGGGGAGTGGCAAGGTTCAATAAACTTTTAATTAAGCTTACCATCATTTACAATTCTCCTGACTCCCATAGAGTAAAGGGCACTCTGACCCAAATAGTTAAAAGTGTCACATGAGAGTTGTAGTTTCAAGTTGTCACTTGCATTGAACTAGCAGCCATTTTGCCCCAAACTGAGAAGACCCATCAGATTTACAGCATCCAGATAAGCAGTGACAGTGCTGAGTGAGTCCAGCAGCCAGACTACAGGAAGCAGTATAAAGGCAAATCAGCTCCTGTAACTTTCTATGCAGATGAATAATTTTTTAACAGCGCTACCTACTGGTTACTATCCACAATTGCCGCATTTGGATCTAAATTAGGACTTGACCAGAGTATAAGCCGATGTTAGGTTTTCAGGCTAATTTTAAAGCTTGAAGATCTCGACTTATATTCGAGTATATACGGTACATGGAAACAGTAGCCTACATAAAAGACTAACCTCATCTTCAGAGTCCTAATGCAAGGAACAGCAAGCAGGAGAAAATCCAGCAGATGAGCAGGCTGCAAACAAACAACACTGCCACATGGAAAGGAAAAAATGTATGCTTGTTTTAAACACACAATACACGCCCCAAAAGGAGTGTCCTAAAACCTCAACAATCAGAGTACAGGCCACTTTGGTCCTTCCTAAGGCTGAGTACACACCAGCCAATATTTTCGGCCGATCGACCGATTCACGGTACTTTCGGTCGAAAAAATTGGCTGGTGTGGGGCGGGCGGGCGGCCGCGACCGACCTCGAACGTCCATATAGTGAGCGCTCGGTTGGGACAAATTGTCCCTCCATGTGTACCCAGTCTAAGGGTTAGGGACCTACAATGTATTTTCATCTTTATAGAACACAAATTAGGAGTTTCCGGGTTCTATTTTTGTAGCATACATATAATCATTAGAGATTTTATGTGGGTTTGAATAGAACCCAGTTTCGAATCGAATCTGAGGGTTTCGAAGTCCTGACGAAACTTTCGGAACTCCCGAATTTCACAGAACCCGGATTTTTCGAATTTTCGGTTTCTATCGAAAATCGAAAGTAGACTATTATCGAAAATAGACATTTTTTGAAAAATCTAAACTCGAATTTTAGATTCGAAAATAGAACGAAACTCAACAGTTTCGGACATCTCTAATAATCATACGGTGAGCAGTCAGTGCTATGGATATATTCAGGGACTTAGAGATCAGTTAGTCCCTTAAATGTAATTATCTATAGCACAAGGGGTACTAGCGTCCCCCCTTCCAAAGTATACTATATTAAGCACAACACTGTAAAGCAGTAAGAATTGAATTTATTAGGCCATAAAATCAAACTTCGCAAACAATGAAAATACTCCCATTTACCCCCCTCTTTCCTCTACAATACGGGGCTTCCCCCGTATAAAGCTTAATACCCCTCAAAGCAACAGATTGTCACATAAATTAGAAATAAACACACTTATGTAGTAAATACAGTATCAAACCAAATGTTAACAGCGTGTCCAATTGAATATAAAATGTAACTCCTAAGACCCATCCGCTTTGGACAAATGTATCCAAAAGTTACATGAAGGCAGGCAGGTGTCCCGCTGGGCTCCGTAACAATGTTATTATCCTGCTTACACTGGTAGTTTGCCCCTGTAGCTCCTGCTAGCCGAGTATGACAAATAAAACAGTATCTATTTTCTGCTAATCTACAAATATAATAAGCGGATACAGTTACCACTCCGTATATGGAATCCCCCGGGTTTATACCGTCCTCCACGGGGCTAATACTCCCGATCCGACTGACAGCATGCCGAACACCATCTCTGCTCTCTGCTTGTTTGTCCCGCTCCCGATCTCTATCTCGGCGTTGTCTTCACGCTCCAGAGTAGGTGGTCCCGCACAGGGGTTTCCGGAGAGCTGTGGTAATGTAGAACTCGGGCATAGCATTTTTGAGCCAATGGAAGCTGGACTTATCCTAATTCCTATAGTGAGACAAAATGCTGGACTGAGGGGATCACCGACACGCGTTTCACCCAACTAACTGATTGCACATGTGCTTCCTCAGGGTGCAACGTCACACTGCATCTCCTCTGCTCATATAGATTGCATTTAAAGTGAGTTACCAATACAGTGCTGAGAGTGTTAGAGAGGTTTAAATGACCTTAAATTAATGTATATACCTCACTCTGTCTATTGTGTGATTCCTTCACCACTTCGTGGAGAGGATCGCTATGGGAAGCACTGCTATTAATGATATATAAATACCTTGATGGTCTCTTATTGCTATACACTTACTCCTATGCAACAAGTTGTGACTTATTACTGTTACAATAAAGAAATAAAGAAAAAGGAAAATAGATAAAAATCCTGTGGTCTCATTAAATAGTTAAATCGTTTTTCATCCTATAGCTGAGGCTATTTTGCATGACACCCCGAGGCTTATAGAAAACTTGCATATGAGAGCTCATCATTGAGCCCTCTGGGTGTGAGGGTTTTTAAGGTGAATATCCATCTACTCTCCGTTTGAAGGAGTTTTTTGTCTAAGTTACCACCCCTAATTCCTAAACATACAGTTTGTATTCCTATAAATTTGAATATGGGAATCTTTTTCCCATGTTCTTCCACTATATGTTTAGCCACACTACTCCAGGCTATTTCACCTTTTCTGGTGGCCCGAATATGTTCTTGGATTCTTACTGTCAGTTTCCGCCTTGTTTTCCCAACATATCTCTTTCCACAATCACAATCACAATCTTATCAAATTTATTCCCTATTAGGCTGCAACAGGAGCACTTACCACATTTCCTATTTCCTTGAATTGGGGCTTTTTTCAGCCAGGAATCTATGGTGTGCTCCTGTTCACTATAGTGGCTCTTAGACATTTTATGCCCTTTTTGCCGTAAGAGTGGGAAACCGTCCCACTTTGGCTCCTATTTCCTCATCCTGTGACAGTAAATACCAGTGTTTGTGCGAAATATATCTAAGCTTGGGCCATTCTTGATTATAAGGCGAAGTTAGCCTGATTTTCCTACTTTCGTCCAGATTTTTTGTTTTTTGGTACCAAATAATAATTGGTCTTGAGTAGTCATTTGCCCACTCTCTCCCATCTTTTTTTGATGGTTTTATGGCTATACCAAATATACTCTTATTTAATCTGTCCCCCAATTCTTTGGCTTGAGCTCTCATATACAAGTTTTCTATAAGCCTCGAGGTGTCATGCAAAATAGCCTCAGCTATAGGATGAAAAACGATTTAACTATTTAATGAGACCACAAGATTTTTATCTATTTTCCTATTTCTTTATTCTAACAGTAATAAGTCACAACTTGTTGCATAGGAGTAAGTGTATAGCAATAAGAGACCGTCAAGGTATTTATATATCATTAATAGCAGTGCTTCCCATAACGATCCTCTCCACGAAGTGGTGAAGGAATCACACAATAGACAGAGTGAGGTATATACATTAATTTAATGTAATTTAAACCTCTCTAACACTCTCAGCACTGTATTGGTAACTATCACTTTAAATGCAATCTATATGAGCAGAGGAGATGCAGTGTGACGTTGCACCCTGAGGAAGCCCACATGTGCAATCAGTTAGTTGGGTGAAACGCGTGTCGGTGATCCCCTCAGTCCAGCATTTTGTCTCACTATAGGAATTAGGATAAGTCCAGCTTCCATTGGCTCAAACTGCTATGCCCGAGTTCTACATTACCACAGCTCTCCGGAAACCCCTGTGCGGGACCACCCGGAAACCGGGTGAAGACAACGCCGAGATGGAGATCGGGAGCGGGACGAACAAGCAGAGAGCGGAGATGGTGTTCGGCATGCTTCGACAGTCGGATCGGGAGATATAGCCGCGCTGGAGGACGGTATAAACCCGGGGGATTCCATATACGGAGTGGTAACTGTATCAGCTTATTTATATTTGTAGAATTAGCAGAAAATAGATACTGTTTTATTTGTCATACTCGGCTAGCAGGAGCTACAGGGGGCAATAACTACCAGTGTAAGCAGGATAATAACATTGTTACGGAGCCCAGCCGGGACACCTGCCTGCCTTAATTGTAATTTTTGGATACATTTGTCCAAAGCGGATGGGTCTTAGGAGTTACATTTTATATTCAATTGGACACGCTGTTAACATTTGGTTTGATACTGTATTTACTACATAAGTGTGTTTATTTCTAATTTATGTGACAATCTGTTGCTTTGAGGGGTATTAAGCTTTATACGGGGGAAGCCCCGTATTGTAGAGGAAAGAGGGGGGTAAATGGGAGTATTTTCATTGTTTGCGAAGTTTGATTTTACGGCCTAATAAATTCAATTTTTGGGAGCACTGTGCAAAAAATATAGTATAATCTTTATTTAAACACGCGTATAATACAAGTGTGCACATACTTTAAAAACATATATAGCTAGCAATCTAAGACCCTCTGTTATATATAATATCAAAAAGGTAGATTATCAAGTGACATATCAAGCAATATTTATGAAGCTACCCCTAGGTACACCCAATTGATAACACATAATAGTTGAAAGTTCACATGAACAAACACAGAGGCGTAGGTAATAATAACCAAAGGTATACTAAGAGTTCTATGCGGTAGTGATAGCGGGCAGATCAGTACAAACAGGGAATTATTTCAGGGTGCCCAAACTAGAGGGGAAGGGTCAGATGCTAGCGCCCCACACTCTGGAAGCGTCTCACATAAGCTTCATCCGCAGTAATGGAGACAATCTTCCTCTATCTAACGTGTATTTAAAAACCCTGTGCTTACTTCTCATAGGCCGATGCTCATGGTGACGTCACCTAATACTCCCGGTCTGACCCCCCCCACGCTCAATCAGTGCGTGCAAGCGTCAGCCGTGCGTATCATACAGTAACACTTATATCAGAAAATCTTTGAATGTTGCAAACTCGAATCAAATATAACTACACACATATACAAAAAGGGATAAAATCAGCACATCGAGGAACAAATATTTCAAGAGTATAGACCTCCCCATCATAAATTCCTATACACCAGTTTCAATATATCTACGAGTGATCAAATAACGGCAGAACTTGACTGGTGTTAGTCTCTGTTCAAACACCCATTGTTGATCACAGAATTGAAGTTCACACCCCATAAAGGCAGGTCCAAGGAGATACACTAAGTAGACTAACTCGGTAAATACATCTCCGTTCAGCGCCACCTACCGGTGGATCCAAAATGTGACTATGACAAAGCCACACAAATATCCAGCAAAACGTCTGCAAAAATGTATCGCTGACAGACATGTTGATTTTTTAACAGTGGTAGACCTTGTCCCAAGACGGCTCCATGCCATGTGAAATAAATGCAGATCTCCAGATTCAAATAAACACAAATAAATCCAGGTCCTCTTTGAGCCCTTTAGGAAACTTGGTCCCCAGATTATAAATCCACCTGGACTCACGCTGTAGTAGCAACCTATCACAATCTCCTCCACGAATATTCAGCACCACTTTTTCCAAGAATCGCACAGGATGAATCTCTTGTTCTTGAGTTATGTACTTCCAGAAATTGCTGTGCTATTCTCGATATGGCCTTGTTCTCTTCCAGATGCTGCATTCCGGATATTGTGCAAGTGTCCCAACAGCCGCTGCCTCATTTGTTGAGTAGTTTTACCTACATACATCAAATTGCAAGTACAGGTGAGTATATAGATAACATTTGCACTTTTACAGTTTGCATAATCATACACCCAATACTGCTTAGTGCCCGAACTGTCCAGGAATTCAACTTTTGAGTCCATGTACTGAGAACATACAACCACCACAGGGGTATGTCCCTCTTAGTCTGACTACCCCCGTGGTAGTTTTCTTAGTTCTAACAAAGTGACTCCGTGTGATACTGCCCCCTAAATTTTTACATCTCCTAGCTGTCAAAAACGGTGATTTATCAATGTATTGGCTAACAACCTGATCTGACAACAGAATTTGTCAATTTCTATTTAATAGGAGTTTAATTTTGTCCCAGTCTTTATTAAAATTGCTTATGAATCTCACTGGATTGTTTGTTATGCTCTTATGCCTTTTTATCAGGAGATTCTCCTGTTTTTGGCTTGTAGCAAAAGTCCAGCTCTGTTTTAACAGACTATTCGGGTACCCTTTTTTTAAACCTGGCCTCCAATAGTTTCACTTGGGTATTAAAATCTATTTCATCAGAACAATATCACCTTACTTGTAAAAATTGTCCCTTCGGTATTCCCTTTTTCAATTCTGGTGTATGTGCACTTTTAAAGTGGAGCAACGAATTTCCTGCTGTATCTTTCCTATACGGCTTAGTTTTTAAAGGGCAACTAAAGCCACAGAACAACACTGAACCAGAAGGCAGAACACCTTGATATAAAGCCAGTAATCAGTGTCTTACCTCTCATTTTGATATGGGTGTTGGGAAATTTACCTAAATAATATATGTTTTTTGCTTAACATCACAGCATTCTAATGTCACACAGTCTGGTCAACGACCATTATGTTCTGCCCATGCTCAGTCCTTAGCTATGGCAGAAATTCTTACAGTTGGTCACACCCATCAATAATCTCTAGCCAATCCTTTTATAGGACAGATAAAGCAAGGAAGCATGTGACTGAGGTCAGGAGGTGTGGTCTGACACTGCACATACACACAGATACTAAGGGCTAGGCCACACTGAAACGCAAACGCAAACGCAATCGCAATCGCATGCGATTTCATGTGCGATTTTTTTGCGTTTGCGCTTGCGATTTCTTCAATAAGTATAGGAAATCGCATGCGATTGCGATTAAAAATGCAGAACGCAAAACGCAAACGCAAACGCATCGAAAAACGCGCGTTTTTTTTGCGTTGCCGCGTTTTCAATAATTTTGAAAAATCGCAAGCGCAATCGCAATCGCAAACGCAAGCGCAAACGCAAAAAAAACGCAGCAGTGTGGCCTAGCCCTTAATTCAGTTCTTAACAGGCTTACATTTATTTTAATACAATTTACTGAAGTCATATTATATAGCTTATTGGTGTTTTTAGGGGGGTTGTTTTCAGATTCTGGATTTAGTTCTCCTTTAAATTACCATCATCATCCTTAAAAACACAGACATCAAGATAACAAATCTCGGACTGTGAAAAAGTATATGTAAGTTTGATATTGTTATCCACTTGGTTCAATATATTCATAAATCTGTGTAATAACTCCTCTGTACCTGTCCAGGCAAAGAAGACATCATCTATGAACCGAAGCCATAGTTATATGTGTCCCTGGAATTCCTCTAGTCCTTCTCTTGACATGACCTCATTTTCCCAATCTCCCATGTACAAGTTCGCGTACGATGGTGCGCATTTAGCGTCCATCGCCGTTCCTTTCTGTTGTAAATAGAAAACGTTATCAAAAACTAAATAATTGTGGTATAAAATAAACCTTAATAATTTTAGCAAAAACACTTGCCTTGATAAACTGCATGAACTACTTGCTAGTAGGAATTTTTGAACAGCTTGAATCCCTTGGGTATATTTGAATACAGCGATTCCACGTCACAGGTTACCATACACATGTCCTTTCCCACACTTAGATCGTAGATTTTACTAATAAAATTAAAGGTGTCCCTAAGATAAGAAGACAAGGTAAGTACATGTTCTTGCAAGTGAGTATCAATCATAATACATGCACTCATTAAGGCTTCCAATCCCCGATATGATGGGTCTGCCAGGTGGGTTCGACACATTTTTATGAATCTTTGGAAGCATGTAGTATGTGGGAACAACCACATCCTTCACAAATAGTAATCTAAACTCTCTAGGAGTAATGGCTCGTGAGTCTAGACCTTCCTTAATAAGCACATAGTATACATCAGAATATTTTTTCTTTGGGTCACCAGCTAACACTCTATATGACATCTTGTCATGCAATATTTTGTGTACTTCTACGGACCTGATATGTGTTCCGTTTTTATGATGCCCGGTTTCTACGTTGTTCTGTATATTGGCACTCGTAGCTGTGTTTCGTCTCTGCCTACCCTCTGATAGCCATGGCTTAACGGGGAGCCTTAGACTGTATGGCGTTTGGATAATGAAGGGTTGACTACCAATGGATGGTAACATACCTTGCAACGAGTCTCTTAGAGGGCAGGGATACTATGTTGCTAATGGGTTACTGCTGGCATTTGGAATACGTCACGCAGTGGGATTACCCTTAAAATGGATACGGGAAGCGAAAACTATTGTAGCCTATGATTAAGGGTCAGGCATTTGTAGTGTCTGTATTATAATGTTGCAAATAAAAGTTTAAGTTTTAAAGTTTGATCCCATTTCCGAGTATGGGGTATGGAGTGCAGAGAGCCAATGACTGCATGCAGTAATGGAACAAGTGTTTAGCAGACCAAGCAACGGGTCCGGGGCAATCCAGCACCCGGACCACCTCACAGTAAAGGTGAGTGATGCATCCGGATCTTCCTCAATAAAGACCCAGTCACCAACCAAGTGGGGTGGCCCTAACCCTTAGGAAGGACCAAAGTAACCTGTACTCTGATTGTTAATACATTACAACTCCAGTTAAGAAGCACGCCGCTCACAGGCACTAGGTTCATATAATTTTGGGATTTTCCTCACCTACCCGGCCAAGTCTTATCATTAAACTCCCCATTATATAAGTATGGACTTTGATTCAGACATGGAGGAACATAACAGTTCAGCAGAACAAAGATATTCTAAACATCACAACAAAAGGGAGGAACAAAGGAAGAATAAAGCAGAGAGCGTTTAGTGAATTTGAGCTACATAACTTTGATAGCTATAACCTACAACAAATATATGGACATTTAGAAAAATAATAAAACAAACTTGTGTATTGTGGGGTCTGAGTGAAATATATAGAAGCACATATAATTCCTAGAGGGCTGAGGCTGTACAAAATTCCTTCCTTCCAGATAAATGAAGAATCAGAATTCATGAAAGCCTGGAACAAAATCCTTACGGATTGTTCCTTTAGACTTATAGAACTGATTATCTCTCATAAACAAAACATGCTGAGACAGATAAAGGAAGATATAGAGAAATGTGAAAACAAATTAAATGAAAAGGGACCATGGAACACAGGATATAGAATTAAGGGAAAGAGTGGAGAGAATTGTAAAAGGTTTGGAAAATAATCTAATGGAAACAAAAAGTAGAAAGTTCCATAGGGATAAAAAGGATTATACTGATAACAAAATATATAATTTACCCTATAGAGACAGGAACAAAGAGATACAAAAGCATTCACAGAAATATAGGACAGGGTCCAATACCATAAGGGAATTTCCCAGGAAATCCATCTTAAAACATAGGGATCTGAAATCTAAAAAAGTGAGCTTTACGAAAAGTGGTAGTGATCTAGAGTCCACAATATCAGATAGATCTCCTGGCCTTTCTCTGTCAATGTCTTCCAGCACATCCGATCGACAAGAAAAAGTTAACAGTGTTTAAAAGACGGGATACATCAACCCCAACCCCAAATCCATCTTAAAACATAGGGATCTGATACATCAACCCCAGGAATAAGGAAGAATACGAATGTATCCAATGGGAAGGACAACAGAGATGCAGAAATCGAAATGAGGAGGATGAGTACCAACCACAACAGTGGATCTCAAACAAAAACACTTAAGGGACAACAATTATTTTTTCCTCAGGAAGACACGAAGAGGACGAAGGAAGTGGAGACAGGAGGTACAGCTTAAGGACAAGGAAGAAGACATAAATAATGTGATTAATTTATTGGACAGATCACTGACAGAGGTAGAACTATCAGTGTTAAATAGAGGATTGATATTTTGTCTTACTATCACAGCAGCTTTTCCGCTCACCCCTGAATATTATTTTATACAGAAGATATTTAGATGACATCATATGGATCTGGGGAGGCAATAAGGAGGCACTAGGTCAACTAGTGGATACACTGTCCAATAATGAATACAATTTACGTTTTACATGGACATTTGGAGGCTAGGAGGTAAACTTTCTGGACCTCGTTATATACAATATCGGATAGTCACTAAACTATACAGAAAAGGCCAAGCTAAAAATACCATACTTAAAGCAGATTCATGTTATTCTCCGCACTACATAAAATCAATACCGTATAGCCAATATGTCAGAACAAGAAGAAACTGCACTACAGAGGAGGATTTTCAGGAAGCAGCAGAGGACCTTACTAATAGGTTAAAAAAGAGAGGAAACACCAATAAACTCCTCAACCAAGGAAAAAAACGAACCAGTACAATCAGAAGAAATCTGGTGGATAGAGAAAGTACTCAACAAATAAGTCCCAAAAACAAAAAGACACAGAGAAATCCAGAAAAAGAAAGCAAATTAAAGTTTATTACAAAATATAGTCCCCAATATAATGAAATCACAAAGATAATAAAAAAGTATCTACCCATTTTGAACGAAGATGCCCAATTGAAAGAAATATTAAGCACAGGTTGTAAATTCATACCTAAAAAAGCAAGGTCGCTAGCTAATATATTATCCCCAAGTTTATTCTTGAGCAATCAAGGAAACAGACAAGGACTATGGATCAGAAACTTGGGGACATTTAAGGGTGGTGCCAATAGATAGTTACATAGTAACATAGTAATTAAGGTTGAATAAAGACATACGTCCATCAAGTCCAACCTATTCACCCTCTTTTTTTTTTTTTTTTCTTTTTTAATTAACTCTACCTAACAGTTGATCCAGAAGAAGGAAAAAAAACCAACTAAAAAGGGGGGGAAAATTCCTTCCTGACTCAATCAGAAAGTATCCCTGGATCAACCAGATCTATATTCATTAATACCAGTAATTCTCAATATTTTTTAGTTTTAGAAACTTATCCAGGCCTTTTTTAAAGCTATTCAATGAACTTGCCATTACCACATCTGCTGGAAGACAGTTCCACAGTTTCACCGTTCTCACTGTAAAGAAACCTTTCCTAACCTGAAGATGAAACTTCTTTTCTTCCAAACTTAAAGGAACATTAAACCCCCAAAAATAAGTATGTTCCATTCGTTTCTATTATTCTCAGGGAGGTGAGAACGCTGTGAATAATAGGACGCTTGGGGGACCTGGAACCTACCTTACCCGCCGCACCACTCGCAGCCGCTCCTGCACAGAACAGCTGTTCTGTCCTGATCGCGCGCCCTATCTTTTGTATTGGCGCGCATGCGCCTAAGAGAGGGCGCACGGTCGGGACAGAGCGGCTGTCAGTGAAGGAGCGGCTGCTAGTGGAGCGGCTGTAAGGTAAGTTCCAGGTCCCCCGAGTGTCCTATTATTCACAGGGAGGTGAGAATAAGCGTTCTCACCTCCCTGTGAATAATAGAAACGAATGGCACATACTTATTTTGGGGGGTTTAGGGGAGTTTACAGGTCCTTTAACCCTTTCACTGCCACAGATCGTATATTCACGATCTGTGCAGTGAATGCACAAACTGCCACAGATGGGGAAGCCACAGATCGTATATTCACGATCTGTGCAGTGAATGCACAAACTGCCACAGATCGTGAATATACGATCTGTGGCTTCCCCCCTCCAAAAAAATTTTCCCCCCCTGCTAGGGCCGATCGGGGGGCAGCATTCAACTGCCCCCCTAGTCCCCTCGATCCCCCCTCGGTTTCGTCCAAATCCGAGGGGGGGATCAGGAGATATCCTGCATTGAAGTTTTCCCTACCTTGAAGCTGCCGGTCCGGAGGAGGAAGCTGAATGGGAGACCCCGGTGACATCACAGAACTGCCTCCTTCACCGGGGTCTTCCCATATGGAGGTACACTGCTGCCCCCGGTGGTCCAGTGGAGGTACTGCAGCATGATCTATGGAGATCATGCTGCAGTCCCTAAGTATAGTAAAAGCTGTCAAGCTAACAGCTTTACTATACATTTTGTGAATGGAACTCAAAGTTCCATTCACAAATAGGATTTTTTCTAAGTCTTTGCTACTTAGCGAAGGCTTAGAAAAAAAATGGGGACAGAGATCAAAATTTGGTGATCACTTCTGATCACCAATTTATTGATCTTTGCCAATGAATGAAAAATCACTTCCTGGAAAATGATTTCCGGGAAGTGATTTTTCCGATCGGATTTCGAATTGGAAAACGGGCATTTATGCCCGTATTCCAAGTTCGGTATCATTCCCTAAGATGATTTGATGATCATCTTTGGGAATGATCCCCAAAAAATAGGGGAAATGCACACAAAATAAAATCTTAAAGTGATACACACACCTTTTTTTTTTTAACCTAAAAACTATAAATTAGCAAAAAAAATTGTCTTCTCCAAGCTTCCCAATGTCCCCGGTGATATCGCTAAAGTAAACGCGGATCATTATTTGTTCGATTTCAAGGGAAACTAAGCCTATTTTAGTAGGGAATTTTGCAGAGGTACCAAAAAAAGACCAGATTTAACTTTTAGGATCAGTAAAAGTGTGCAAAAACTTGTGGGACTCTCCGTACTAACTGCTTTTCACTAAAATACCACTAAAAGGGGGAGTGGGGATAGGGGTGGGGGGTGGGTTGTGGCGTTTTTTTATTTTTTCTTGTAATTGCAATTGCGCATGGATCCCATTTGAGCTAGTTGGTGGCCCCGTCTCTGTTTGCACCCACCCATATGGCATACCGTTTGATTCAGGACATGTGGGAGATTGCCGTTTAGTGGGTTTTTTTACTTGCCAAGTGGGTTTAGGTAGGATTTCAACCATTGAGTCCTCTTATTTTATTTTTTCACAAAATCTCCTAAAAGCACGGACTTCTTTGGATCAGTGGGTCTGGAATTCTTCATGTATGTATGAAAGCATGGCATGGTAACGTAGATGAAGGTGTGTAGATTCCAAAAATATATAGTTTGGGGGGGAATTTCCATGTTTTGGGACTGTTTCCTTAGAAAAAGTGTAGGCTGTTCAAATGTACAAAAGCACTTTGATTCTTCTTGTATTGCATTTGTGCATGCGCCCATTTGAGCAGTTGTGGCCACGTCTCTGTGTGCATCCACGCATATGGCATAACGTTTGATTCAGAACATGGGAGATTGATATTTAGGGGGGGATTTATTTGTGGGGGGCATTTCCAAGTTTTGGGGCTGTTTGAAATTGCAGAGACACTTTTGATTTTTCTTGTAATTACACTGTGCATGTCCGATTTGAGCTAGTTGGTGGCACGTCTCTGTGTACATCCACGCATATGGCATACTGTTGATTCAACATGTGGGAGTATTGATTTTAGTGGGTGGGTTTATTTGTGGGGGGCATTTCCAAGTTTTGGGGGGTTGAAAATTACAGGACAACTTTGACTTTTTCTTGGTAATACACCTTGTGCATGTGTCCCATTGAGCTAGTTGGTGGCCACGCTCTGTGTGCACCCACACTATGGCATAACCGTTTGATTGGCAGGATATGTGGGAGATTGACATATTAGTGGGTTTGTTGCTTTTTTCTGTAATGGTTTAGGTAGGATTTCAATCCTTGAATCTCTTATTTTATTTTTCACAAAACCTCCAAAAAACAGAGTTCTTTGGATCCCGGGTCTGGAATTCTTCGTGTAGTGTATGAAAGCATGGCATCGTACGTAGCTGAAGGTGTGTAGATTCAAAAATATATAGGTTTGGGGGAATTCTCCATGTTTCTGGACTGTTTCCTTAAAAGAAGTGTAGGTGTTCAAATACAGAGCACTTTGATTTTTTCTTGTAATTGCATTTGTGCATGCGTCCCATTTGAGCTAGTTGTGGCCACGTCTCTGTGTGCTAATCCACACATAGGGCTACACGGTTTATTCAAACATGTGGGAGATTGATATTTAGTTGGGGTTTTTATTTGTGGGGGGCATTTTCAATTTTGGGTGCTGTTTGAAATTAACAGAGCACTTTGATTTTTTTCTTGTAGATTACACTTGTGATGTGTCCCATTTGAGCTAGTGGTGGCCATGTCCCTGTGTACATCCACGCCTAGGCATACCGTTTGATTCAGGGCTTTGGAAGATTGATAATTGACAAGTTTTTTTTACATGAACATGGAAATTTGCCTGATTTTTAATTTGGATTGTATGTTATATAATTTTTTCCTGAAATCCTGGTAAAAAGCGAATTACATGAAACTTCCGCCCACACCATGGTGGTATGCATCAAAGGAATCACAACCATTGTGTAGCTGAAGGTGTGTGAGATTCCAAGAATAATATAGTTTGGGGGGGTATTTCTAGTATAGCAGGGGTGTTTAGTCTGACAAATCTGAAAAGTTGCTGTAATTTGGGGCCATTGTTCATTGGCTCACTTTGTGGCTAGGTGATGTTCCACGTTTGCGCGTGTAACCATAATAGGGCATACCGTTTGTTCAGGACATTTGGGAGATTGATATGTGGTAACTTTTTTTTACATTACTTGGGGATTTTGGCATGATTTCTACCTTTGAGAGGTGTTTTTTTTCAATTTATGTTTTAGAAAATCTGCTAAAACTGTGAACTTCTAGAAGAAACTGCGCCCACACCATTGATGGTAAATGAAACACTACACGAATTTCGTAGATAAAGGTGTGAGGATTCGGAAATATATGGTTTGGTGGGGGTTGTTTTGTGGGAAAATTGCAGACTGTTCAAATTCAGATTGACTGATAATTTTTGCTGTTTCTGAGCCATTGTGCATTGTTTCACTTTGTGTCTTTTGGCTTCCACGTCCACGTGTGTAACACACACATATGGCACGTTTGATTCAGGACATTTGGGAGATTGATTATGTAGCTTTTTTTACATTCCATGGGGTTTTGGCCTGTTTCTACCTTTGTGAAGTTGTTTTTGTTCATTTTATTCAGACAATGCGAATTTCTAGAAGAACTGCGCCCACACCATTGATGGTATGAATGAACAAACTACAAGCGTTCGTAGCTGAAGGTATGTAAATTCTGAGAAGTATATAGTTTTGCGGGGTATTTCCAAGTAGAGGGGTGTTCAGTTTGAAAAATCTGGGAAATCTGTTATTATGGTCCTGCGCATTGTTTTACATTTTGACTAGTCGCTCCACGTCCGTGTGTTAACCACACATATGGCATACCGTTTGATTCAGGACATTAGGAGATTGATATTTGGTAAGTTTTTTTTACATTACATGGGGTTTTGTGTGTGATTTTGTAACTTTGAAATGTATTTTTCTCTATTTTTCCAGAAAATTGTGTAGAAATGCGAAATTCTACGAAGAACTGCACCCACAACATTGATGGTATGAATGAACGAACTACAGTGCTACATAGCTGAAGGTGTGTAGATTTCAGGAATATATAGTTTGTGGGGGATATTTCTGAGTTACGGGGTTTTTTGTGGAAAAATTGTAGACTGTCCAAATTCGGAGTGGCTAAAATTTTCGCCGTTCTGAGCTATCGTGCTTGTCTCACTTTGTGGCTTTCGCTTCCACGTCCGCGTTTGTAACCACACATATGGCATACAGTTGATTCAGGACATTTGGGAGATTGATATTTAGTAATTTTTTTTAGATTTCATGAGGTTTTGGCATGATTTTTACCTTTGAAGTTGTTTTTTGTTAATTTTTTCAGAAAAGTGCGAATTCTACGAGAACTGCGCCCACAACATTGATGGTATGAATGAAGAACTACAGCGTTACATAGCTGAAGGTGTGTAGATTTCAGGAATATATAGTTTTGGGGGTGTATTTCCAAGTTAGAGGTGGTGTTCAGTTTGAAAAATCTGGGAAAATGCTGTTATTGGCTCACTGCGCATTGTTTACATTTTGACTAGTCGCTTCCACGTCCGTGTGTGTAACCACAACATATGGCAGACCGTTTGATTTCAGGAATTTAGGAGATTGGTATTTGGTAAGTTTTTGTTTACATTACATGGGGTTTGGTGTGATTTTGTAACTTTGAAATGTATTTTTCTCTATTTTTCGAAAAATTGTGTAGAAATGCGAATTCTACGAAGAACTGCACCCACACCATTGATGTATGAATGAACGAACTACAGTGCTACATAGCTGAAGGTGTGTAGATTTCAGGAATATATAGTTTGTGTGGATATTTCTGAGGTACGGGGGTGTTTTGTGGAAAAAACTGCAGACTGTCCCAATTCGGAGTTGGCTAAATATTTCGCTGTTTCTGAGCCATCGTGAGTTGTCTCACTTGTGGCTTTTCGCTTCCAGTCCGCGGTGTGTAACCACACATATGGCATAACCTTTGATTCAGGACATTTGGGAGATTGATATTAGTAACTTTTTTTTAGATTTCATGAGGTTTTGGCATGATTTTTACCTTTTGAAGTTGTTTTTTGTTAATTTTTTTCAGAAAAGTGCGAACTTCTACGAAGAACAGAACTGTGCCCACACCATTGATGGTATGAATGAAGAACTACAGCGTTACATAGCTGAAGGTGTGTAGATTTCAGAATATATAGTTGTGGGGGTTATTTCTGAGTTACGGGGGTGTTTTGTGGAAAAACTGCGACTGTCCCAATTCGGAGTTGGCTAAATATTTTCGCGTGTTCTGAGCCATCGTGCATTGTCTCACTTTGTGGCTTTTTGCTTCCACGTCCGGTGTGTAACCAACAAGGCATACCGTTGATTCAAGGACATTGTGGGAGATTGATATTTAGTAACTTTTTTTACATTCATGAGGTTGGCTGATTTCTACCTTTTGAAGTTGTTTTTTGTTCATTTTTTCAGACAAATGCGAACTTCTACGAAGAACTGCGCCCACCCATTGATGGTTTGAATGAATAATCTACTGCTTTACATAGCTGAAGTGTGTAGATTTCAGGAATATTAGTTTATGGGGGTTATTTCTAAGTTACGGGGGTGTTTTGTGGATAAAACTGCAGACTGTCCAAATTCGGAGTTGGCTAATATTTCGCCGTTTCTGAGCCATCGTGCATTGTCTCACTTTGTGCTTTTCGCTTCCACGTCTGCGTGTGTAACCACACATAGGCATACCGTTTGATTGGACATTGGGAGATTGATATTTGGTAACTTTTTTTTACATTCCATGGGGTTTTGGCATGATTTCTACCTTTTTGAACGTTGTTTGATGTTCATTTTTTTGAACATCTGGTAAAAGTGCAATTTTCTACGAGAGAACTGCGCCCACACCATTGATGGTATGAATGAACGAACTACAGCGTTACATAGCTGAAGGTGTGTAGATTTCAGGAAATATAGTTTGTGGGGGGTATTTTTGAGTTGGGGGGGTGTTTTGTGGAAAAACTGCAGACTGTTCAAATTTTTTTTGCTGCTACTGACATTTGGCACTGGTCACGCTCTAGGTTAGTTGGTAGCCATGTCTCTGGGTACACCATGAATGTGGCATTACCGTTTTATTCGGGGGGGTTAGGCTTTATATTTGAGATGCGTTTGAACTTTCCTCCACGTTTTTAGCTGAAATTGGCATTTGATTTTGTCTCCGATTTTACAGTTGAGGAAAAAAAAAAAATGTGAGAAAGTAACTTACAATTTGACGAAGAGCTGCGTCCCGGGTATCTGCATTTTGATCGAAACTAACCTCACTCGTAAATCCGTGCGGGTGTGTAGTTTCTAAAAATATCTCACTTGGGGGATATTTTAGATAATTTGGTAGATATTCTATGTTACTGTCAGTAGTGGTTAGACATTTTAATTTGGTGTAATATTCTAGGAGGTGCAGTTTTAGTTTGGGGGGGTCTCCTGTACGGAAAAGTGGGGTACCTACATATATCTGGTATCGTTGTATTCAGGAGTATCTGGCTTTTAGAAACATTAAGATTTTTGTGCGTAACCTTAAGATAACTATAAGTAAAAATGGAAAAATCCATGAAAATTTGCAAATTTTTCATTTTTTTAAATATTTACCCATAATTTCAGTTAAATTCCAGAAAAGTTGCAAAATTTTGTTACCATGTAAAGTACACTTTGTGCTGAAAAAAAAAATGTAAATATTCCTGATTTATGCAAGGTCCTACTGTAAAATTAGTCTAAAGCGATTAAGGACAAAATCCTGAAATTCTTCTGGCAGTTAACGCAAAAAAAAATTGAAAATCTCCTGGAGTGAAAGGGTTAAAGGATGTCCACGAGTCCTCGATATGCACTATTAGTAACAATGCACCAAAGAGTTCATTGTATGGCCCATTAATATATTTGATATTAGGTTATCACGTCCCACGCCAACGTCGCTTCTCCAATGTAAACAGCCCAACTGTCTAATTGCCTGCATATTCAGCCCCTCCATTCCTTATTAATTTAGTTGCCCTTCTTAACTGCCTCAATTTCCAAGATGTCCCTTTGTATATGGCATTCCAAAACTGCACCGCATATTCCAAATGAGGCCTTACCAGTGCCTTATAAAGAGGAGAATAATAATAATTCTCTGAATTATTCCTCTCTTTATACAAGACAATATCTTGCTAGCTCTAGCCGTTGCTACCTGGCATTGTTTTCTATAGCTAAGTCTGTATCAACCAGAACCCCCAAATCTTTTTCCATACAGAGCACTTAACAGAGTTATGGTGTAGGTGGCACAGGGATTATAAATCCAAATGCATCACCTTACATTTATCACATTGAATCTCATCTGCCATTCTGCTGCCCATTTTGAAATCTATCTAGGTCTGCTTGCAGCACTTGCACATCACTTGAAGTTTCCAAAGCTCTACAGTTTAGTATCATCAGCAAACACTGAGACCTTGCTCTCAATGCCCCCATCTAAGTCATTTATAAACAGATTAAACAGAAGCGGCCCAGTACAGAACCTGAGGCACTCCGCTTAGAACTTTAGCCCACATAGATGAAGCTCAATTACCACCACTTCTGTTTGCGATCCAATAACCAGTTCTCTATCCATGAACAAATGTTTTATTCAAGGCCAACAGTCCTCAGTTTATACATGTCGCCTATGTGGCACAGTATCAAAGCTTTGCAAAAACCAAATATACCACATCCACTGCTGTGCCTGAATCTAACTTCTTACTCACTTCTTCATAAAAACAATTAAATTTGTCTGGCATGATCTATTTCTCATAAATCCATGCCGACTACTACTAATAAGATGATCTCTGGAGACAAAGTCAAGGATTTGATCCCGTAACAAAGTTTCCAGCACCTTCCTACCACTGATGTTAGGCTTACAGGTCTATAGTTACCAGGCTGTGAACAACTACCTTTTTTGAATATTGGTATTATATTGGCTTTTTTCCAATCCAGCGGCACACCCCAGACCAAGCGAATCTGAAAAGATGAAAACAGTGGTCTAGATAGAACTGATCTAAGCTCTTTTAAAATCAGGATGCAATCCATCTGGTCCTGGGGCTTTATTGATATTAACTTTGTCTAATTGTTTCCGTACCATATCCTTGTTAGCCAAGACCAATGATGCATCATGCCAGCCTATTGTTAAAAGAACACCTTAAGAGTACCAATACAAGGAAGGTGTATAAGAAAAACATTAACAATTGCAAATAAAGTTTAAGTTTTAAAGTTTGATCCCGTTTCCGAGTATGGGGTATGGAGTGTGGAGAGCCAATGACTGCATTCAGTAACGGAACAAGTCTAAAGCTCAGCCTCCAATCGCAGTAGGAATCTGCAACAGCGGGAACTAGCCAATAGAATGGGCCGCGCACTGTGATGACATCACCAAAACATCCTTTGCCTCAGCCATATTGCAGGAGGCATAGCAGGAGAGGACGCAGTGCATGGCCTCTGGCCCTGTCACCACGGGCTTACCTTCCCCACGGCTCTACGAAAGGAGGCGACACGGGGGAGCATCAGGCAGGAGAAGAACCCTGCTGGAAAACACCACGATGGCTGGTAAACCAGACGAACTCCCTGTAGTGCACATGGACAGGAAGCTGATGGGGGTGGTTACTTTTATACTTGCTTTTTAACTTCCTGTCCAGTTGCATTTCAGGGAATTAACCCATTTGGTGCTGCTGCCTGGGGAAATCCAGTAGTATTGTTGAAAACCACGAATGGAGCCAAAAATGTCAAAATAACATCTCCAGTAGAACTGACTTTTCTTCTTGTAAACCATATATAAATGCTTGTAGGAGCCTGTTGGGTAACTTAACACCCAGGGTCGTGTAGGTGTTCGGGCTAATATAACAATTAGCAATACCTACCTCTTCCTTCATTGTATTATAGCAATTAGCAATACCTACCTCTTCCTTCATTGTATTATAGCAATTAGCAATAACTACCTCTTCTTTCATTGTATAATAGTAATTAGCAATACCTACCTCTTCCTTCATTGTATTATAGTAATTGGCAATACCTACCTCTTCCTCCATTGTATTATAGTAATTGGCAATACCTACCACTTCCTTCATTGTAGTATAACAATTAGCAATACCTACCTCTTCCTCCATTGTATTATAGCAATTAGCAGTACCTACCTCTTCCTTCATTGTATTATAGCAATTAGCAATACCTACCTCTTCCTTCATTGTATATAGATAGCAATTAGCAATACTCTTCCTCCATTGTATTATAGCAAATGACAATACCTACTCTTCCTTCATTGTATTATAAAAATTAGCAATACCTACTCTTCCTCCATGTATTATAGTAATTAGCAATACCTACTCTTCATTCATTGTTTATAGCAATTAGCAATACCTACCTCTTCCTTCATTGTATTATAGCAATAGCAATACCTACCTCTTCTTCATTGTATTATAGTATTAGCAATACCTACCTTTCCTTCATTGTATTATAGCAATAGCAATACCTACCTTTCCTCCATTGTATATAGTAATTGGCAATACCTACTCTCCTTCATGTATTATAAAAATTAGAATACTACCTCTTCCTCCATTGTATTATAGCAATAGCAAATAACTACCTCTCCTTCATGTATTATTAACAATTAGCAATAACTACTCTCTCCTCATTGTATTATAGCAATTAGCCGTACCTACCTTTCCTCCATTGTATTATAGCAATTAGCAATACCTACCTCTTCCTTCATGTATTATACAATAGCAATACCTACCTCTTCCTTCATTGTATTATAGTATTAGCAATACCTACCTCTTCTCATTGTATTATAGTAATTAGCAATAACTACCTCTTCCTTCATTGTATTATAGCAATTAGCAATACCCTCTTTCCTTCATTATTATAGCAATTAGCAATAAACTACCTCTTCCTTCATTGTATTATAGCAATTAGCAAATAACTACCTCTTCCTTCATTGTATTTAGCAATTAGCAATACTACCTCTTCCTTCATTGTATTTAGTAATTAGCAATACCTACCTTTCTTCATTGTCTTATAGTAATTAGCAATACCTACCTCTTCCTTCATTGTATTATAGTAATAACAATACCTACCTATTCCTTTATTGTATTATAGTAATTAGCAACACCTACTCTTCCTTCATGTTTTATATGCAATCAGCAATAACTACCTCTTCATTCATTGTATCATAGCAATGAGCAATACCTACCTCTCCTTGTTGTATAATAGTAATCAGCAATTATTATTATTATTGATTTATATAGCGCCAACATCTTCCGTGGCGCTTAACAATTACATAGTATACATTAAATACAGGGTAAACATGATATAAAAGTCATACAATTACATACACAAATATACATAATATAAGTAAACAGAGTGAGGAGTTTTTACAGCAATACAGTAGGAGAGAGGACCTGTCAAAGAGCTTACAGACTAGAGAATATGGGGGTGAGACATTAGGTTGTGGAAATTGGTAGGCTGTAACTAGAATGGCAATGGAGTGTGAAAGGGGGTGTTGGATCATATTGGGTAGTAAGGGGATGGGTATGTTTAGGCTAGGTTATATGTTGCCTAAAGAGATGGGTTTTTAAGGTTCGTTTGAAGGTGTTAAGGGATGGTGAGTATCGGACAGACGGAGGAAGAGGGAGTTTCAGAGCAGAGGGGCAGCAACGAGTAAAGTGTGTGGGCATGGGAAGAGGTGACCAGAGTGGATGAGAGGAGGGTATGTTTGCAGAGCGGAGGTTGCGCCTGGGACGGTATCGCTGGATCAGCTCTGAGATATATGAAGGGGTATGTTGGATAGTGCTTTTTTAGGATAAGGTAGCAGTTTGAACTGGATCCTTTGTATAATGGCAACCAGTGGAGGGACTGACAGAAAAAGAGGGATATGAGAAGCGAGAAGAGAAATAATGAGCCGGAGTGGAGCTAATTTCAGAGTAAAAAAACATAAAGGTCTTACCAGAGAGATAGGAGGATAGCCAAGAAAGTGAAGTGTCTTGGAAACCTAAGGGGGCAAGGATTTGAAGAAGTAGAGGTTGATCAACAGTATCAAAAGCAGAGGACAGATCAAGAGAATGAGCAAAGAGTAGTGACCTTTAGATTTAGCACTAAGTAAATCATTGGTGACTTTAGTGAGGGCAGTTTCCGAGTGGAGTGGTTAGGGCAGAAGCCAGACTGGAGGTGGTCAAGGAGAGTTAGCAGACAGGTGATTAACCAGGTCAGCATAGACATGTTTTCCAGTTAGTTTGTAAGTAAAGGGAGAAGGGAGAGACGGCCTGTAGCTGGAAAGAGCAGACGGGTCAAGGGGGGGTTTTAGGTATAGGAGATCACAAGACATGTTTAAATATAGAGGGGAAAAATACCAGTGGATAGGGACAAGTAAGTTAAAGAGAGAGGTTAGAGCTGGAATGAAGGAAGAGGAGAGGGGGGAATAAGATGAGAGGAAATGTGGTCGGGGGGCAGGTGGTGAGACATGTCCTGGATAGGAGAGATGAAAGACCCTGTTTGTTATAGGTGAAGTCTTTAGGGGGCTAAAGGGATTAATCAATGAAGGGAGGCTAGACATTGCAGTGGTAGGGGTAGAGGGGAGACGGAGGGGGTGTGCAACGAAGGGAGGTTGGGCAGAGCAATGTAGTGGTGGGAAGCTGTAGGGAGGGTAGGGCACGAGGAGGAAAACCACCTCGGATGTTTTTGATTTTCTCTCTGAAATATGAGGCTATTTATCATCTGATAGACAGGGTGTAGGCGGAGGAGGTGGCGAACAGAGCAGGGAGTTGAATACTTTGAAGAGCTGTTTGGGATTGGGAGGATATGAGTGAAGAGAAGTAGTTTTGTTGGCTAGGGACAAAGCACCTCTGATCCGAAAAGGGCACTTTTAAATTCGAGAAAAGTCGATATTTTTGTTACTCTTGCGCCAGCATCACTCGGCTATACGGGATTGCCTTTTCAAACTTTTTATCTGGTCCGTAAGCCATGGTTGTGGGTTCTTGCGACCAAGGCAAACAGGGATAAGGGAGCAACAGAGTCAAGGGCATTGGAAACAGGTTATGGTAGTGGACAGCTGCAAGGTTAGGGTCAGAAAAGGAGGGCAGAGTTAAGTAGTTGGAGAGCGACAGGGGAGCGAATGGGGGTCGAGATTACGCAGGTCTCTGCATCTGTACGTTTGGTTGTTAGGGGTTACAGCCGGGGAAAGATGACACAAGATTAAATTTGAGAAGATTATGATCGGACAGAGGAAAGGGAGAGTTGGAGAAGTTAGATATGGGGCGCAGAGACGGGTAAAGACCAGATCCGTGTGTGTCCATTACAATGGGTCTGGGCAGAGGACCATTGGGTAAGGCCAAGGGAGGAGGTAAGAGAGAGAGAGTTTAGTGGCAGCAGAGATGTTGGTATCGATGGGGCTAGTGACTCACTTGAACAATGGCGAAAGGGTCACGGTGGGTCAAGGGATGGGAGAGGATAAAATGGTTCGATGCTAATACTTACCAAAGTGGGGTGTTGCAGTGAGGTTGCTGGAGGTGAGTAGGTAAACTACCTCTTCTTTCATTGTATAATAGTAATTAGCAATACATCCTCTTCCTTCATGTATTATAGTAATTGGCAATACCTACCTCTTCCTCCATTGTATTATAGTAATTGGCACTACCACATTCCTTCATTGTAGTATAACAATTAGCAATACCTACCTCTTCCTCCATTGTATTATAGCAATTAGCAGTACCTACCTCTTCCTTCATTGTATTATAGCAATTAGCAATACCTACCTCTTCCTTCATTGTATTATAGCAATTAGCAATACTACCTCTTCCTCCATTGTATTATAGCAATTGCAATACCTACCTCTTCCTTCATTGTATTATAAAAATTAGCATACCACCTCTTCCTCCATTGTATTATAGTAATTAGCAATACCTACCTCTCATTCATTGTATTATAGCAATTAAGCAATACTACCTCTTCCTTCATTGTATTATAGCAATTAGCAATACCTACCTCTTCCTTCATTGTATTATAGTAATTAGCAATACCTACCTCTTCCTTCATTGTATTATAGCAATTAGCATACCTACCTCTCCTCCATTGTATTAAGTAATTGGCAATACCTACCTCTTCCTTCATTGTATTATAAAAATTAGCAATACCTACCTCTTCCTCCATTGTATTATAGCAATAGCAAAACTACCTCTTCCTTCATTGTATTATAACAATTAGCAATACCTACCTCTTCCTCCATTGTATTATAGCATAGCAGTACCTACCTCTTCCTCCATTGTATTTAGCAATTAGCAATACCACCTCTTCCTCATGTTATTATAGCAATTAGCAATACCTACCTCTTCCTTCATTGTATTATAGTAATTAGCAATACCTACCTCTTCCTTCAGTGTATTATAGTAATAGCAATAACTACCTCTTCCTTCTATGTATTATAGCAATTAGCAATACCTACTCTTCCTTCATTGTTTATAGCAATTAGCAATAACTACCTCTTCCTTCATTGTTATTATAGCAATTAGCAAATAACTACCTCTTCCTTCATTGATTATAGCAATTAGCAATACCTACCTCTTCCTTCGTATTTAGTAATTAGCAATACCTACCTCTTCTCATTGTCTTTAGGAATTAGCAATACCTACTCTTCTCATTGTATTATAGTAATTAACAATACCTACCTATTCCTTTATTGATATAGTGAATTGCAACACCTACCTCTTCCTTCATGTTTTATGCAATCAGCAATAACTACCTCTTCATTCATTGTATCATAGCAATGAGCAATACCTACCTCTCCTTGTTGTATAATAGTAATCAGAAATTATTATTATTATTGATTTATATAGCGCCAACATCTTCCGTGGCGCTTAACCATAACATAGTCATACATTAAATACAGGGTAATACATGAATACAAAGTCATACAATTACATACACAAATAATACATAATATAAGTAAACAGAGTGAGGAGGTTCTTACAGCAATACAGTAGGAGGAGGACCCGTCCCAAAGAGCTTACAGACTAGAGAATATGGGGGTGAGACATTGGTTGTGGAAATTGGTAGGCTGTACTAGAATGGCAATGGAGTGTGAAAGGGGGTGGGATCATATTGGGGAGTAAGGGGGTAATGTTTAGGCTAGGTTATATGCTTGCCTAAAGAGATGGGTTTTTAAGGTTACGTTTGAAGGTGTTAAGGGATGGTGAGTACGGACAGACGGAAGGAAGGGAGAGGTTCAGAGCAGAGAGGGCAGCACGTAGTAAAGTGTGGGCATGGGAAGAGGTGACCAGAGTGGATGAGGAGGAGGGTATTGTTTGCAGCGGAGGTTGCGCCTGGACGGTATCGCTGGATCAGCTCTGAGATATATGAAGGGGCTATGTTGGATAGTGCTTTATAGGATAAGGTAGCAGTTTGAACTGGATCCTTTGTATAATGGGCAACCAGTGGAGGGACTGACAGAAAAAGAGGGATATGAGAAGCGAGAAGAGATTAATGAGCCGGAGTGGAGCTAATTTCAGAGTAAAAAACACTAAAGGTCTTACCAGAGAGATAGGAGGATAGCCAAGAAAGTGAAGTGTCTTGGAAACCTAAGGGGGCAAGGATTGAAGAAGTAGAGGTTGATCAACAGTATCAAAAGCAGAGGACAGATAAGAGAATGAGCAAAGAGTAGTGACCTTTAGATTTAGCACTAAGTAAATCATTGGTGACTTTGTGAGGCAGTTTCCGTGGAGTGGTTAGGGCAGAAGCCAGACGGAGGTGGTCAAGAGAGAGTTAGCAGACAGGTGATTAACCAGGTCAGCATAGACATGTTTTCCAGTAGTTGTAAGTAAAAGGGAGAAGGGAGACGGCCTGTAGCTGGAAAGAGCAGAGGGTCAAGGGGGGGGTTTAGGTATAGGAGATACAAAGACATGTTTAAATATAGAGGGGAAAAATACCAGTGGATAGGGACAAGTAAAGAGAGAGGTTAGAGCTGGAATGAAGGAAGAGGAGAGCGGGGGAATAAGATGAGAGGAAATGTGGTCGAGGGGCAGGTGGTGGAGACAGTCCTGGATAGGAGAGATGAAAGACCCTGTTTTGGTATAGTGGTGAAGCTCTTTAGGGGGCTAAAGGGATTAATCAATGAAGGGAGGCTAGACATTGCAGTGGTAGGGGTAGAGACGGAGGGGGTGAGCAACGAAGGGAGGTTGGGCAGAGCAATTGTAAGTGGTTGAAAGCTGTAGGGAGGAGTAGGGCGCACAGGAAAACACCTCGGATGTTTGATTTTCTCTCTGAAATATGAGGCTATTTATCATTGATAGACAGGGTGTAGGCGGAGGAGGTGCGGAACAGAGCAGGAGTTGAATACTTTGAAGAGTGTTTTGGGATTGGGAGGATATATGAGTGAAGAGAAGTAGTTTTGTTGGCTAGGGAAAGCACCTCTGATCCGACAAAGGGCACTTTTAAATTCGAGAGAAAGTCGATATTTTTGTTACTCTTGCGCCAGAGCAACTCGGCTATACGGGATTGCCTTTTCAAACTTTTTAATCTGGTCCGTAAGCCATGGTTGTGGGTTCTTGCGACCAAGGCAACAAGTGGATAAGGAGCAAACAGAGTCAGGGCATTGGAAACAGTGTTATGGTAGTGGACAGCTGCAAGGTTAGGGTCAGAAAAGGAGGCAGAGGAAGTAGTGTGGAGAGCGACAGGGAGCGAATGGGGGTCGAGATTACGCAGGTCTCTGCATCTGTACGTTTGGTTGTATGGGGTTACAGCCGGGAAAGATGACACAAGATTAATTTGAGAAGATTATGATCGGACAGAGGAAAGGGAGAGTTGGAGAAGTTAGATATGGGGCAGAGAGGGTAAGACACAGATCCAGGGTGTGTCCATTACAATGGGTCTGGGCAGAGGACCATTGGGTAAGGCCAAGGGAGGAGGTAGAGAGAAGAAGTTTAGTGGGCAGCAGAGATGTGGTACGATGGGGATATTGAAATCAATTGAACAATGGAAAGGAGGTCATGGTGGGTAAGGAGGGGGAGAGGGATAAAATGGTGCGATGTATGTAAATACTTACCAACAGTGGGGTGTTGCAGTGAGGTGATGGAGCTGAGTAGGGTAGGTAACCAGGAAGAAAAAGAGCAAGGTTATATGGAACATGATGATGGGGGGTAATAATACAATGGGAAGGGTTCAATGGGCAGGTTCAGTGTCAGGCACTTCAGGCTACTTTTGGGTTAATCTAGTGTAATTTCAGCCCTATACTTAAAAAATGCTGCACTTAGGAAAAAGGCTGCAGAATGTGACCAAGGTCAGAATGTGACTAGGCCCTTTACAGATATAACTGGCCTGATTACAACTACAATTAGAAATATGTTTAGTGGGATGTGGAGGGCTAAAGAGACAGACAATAAAAATAGAGTGAGGATTAAACAAATGGGAAATGCCCCAATAAAACAACCAGACAGTCTTGGAAAATGCTGCAGAATGTGACCAAGGTCAGAATTGACTAGGGCCCTTACAGATATATTTATTCCTTCATTGTTTTATAATCAATAGCATACCTACTCTCCTTCATGTATTATGCAATAGCAATACCTAACTCTTCCTTCATTGTATTATAGTAATAGCAATACCTACCTCTTCCTTCATTGTATTATAGCAATTAGCAATACCTACCCTCTCTTCCTTCATGATATAGTAATTAGCACTACCTACCTGTCTCGTTGATTATAATAAATAGCAATACCTACCTCTTCCTTCATTGTATTATAGTAATTAACATAACTACCTATTTCCTTCATTGTATTATAGTATTAGCAATACTACCTCTTCCTGCGTTGTTTATATAATAATAGCAATACCTACTCTTCCTGCATTGTATATAGTAATTACAATAACTACCTCTTCCTCATTGTTATAGTAATTAGCAATACCTACCTCTTCCTCATGATTTAAAGCAATTAGTAATGCCTACTTCTTCCTTCATTGTATTATAATAAATAGCAATACCTACCTCTTCCTTCATTGTATATAGCAATTAGCAATAACTACCTCTTCCTTCATGGTATTATAGTAATAGCAATACTACCTCTTCCTTCTTGTATTATAGCAATTAGCATAAACTACCTCTTCCTCATGTGATTATAGCAATAGCAATACCTACCTCTTCCTTCATTGTATTATAGTAATTAACAATACTACTCTTCCTTCATTGTATTATAGTAATTAACAATACCTACCTCTTCCTTCATTGTATTAAAGCAATAGTAATGCCTATCTTCCTCATTGTATTATAGCAATTAGCAATACCTACCTCTTCCTTATTGTATTAAGCAATAGTAATGCCTACCTCTTCCTTCATTGTATTATAGCAATTAGCAATAACTACCTCTTCCTTCATTGTATTATAGTAATTAGCAATACCTACCTCTTCCTTCATTGTATTATAGCAATTAGCAATAACTACCTCTTCCTTCATTGTATTATAGCAATTAGCATACCTACCATTCCTTCATTGTATTATAGCAATAACAATACCTAACTCTCCTTCATTGTATTATGTAATTAACAAACCTACCTCTTCCTTCATTGTATTAAAGCAATTAGTAATGCCTACCTCTTCCTTCATTGATTATAGCAATTAGCAATACCTACCTTTCCTTCCTTGTATTAAAGCAATTAGTAATGCCACTTCTTCCTTCATTGTATTAAGCAATTAGCAATAACTACCTCTTCCTCATTGTATTATAGCAATTAGCAATACCTACCTCTTCTTCGTTGTATTATAATAAATGCAATACCTACCTCTTTCTTCATTGTTTACTTGGCAATACCTACCTCTCCTCATTTATGGTAATTAAAAATACCTACCTCTTCCTTCATTGTATTAAAGCAATTAGTAATGCCTACTTCTTCCTTCATTGGATATAATAAATAGCAATACTTACCTCTTCCCCATTGTATTAAAGCAATTCGTACTTTTTAGTATGTTGTTTTGCACTTTTATCATCATGCAAAGTATTGTAAAATCTGTAAAAACTTGACCACATGACATATGCCACAATGGTACGACTGGTAAAAAAATTTGCATATGTGCATTATAATGAGTATGCTTATAGATATTTCAATATGTGTTTTTTTACACTTTAAAAAAATAATAACTGGAGTTTTCAACCAAAATTGGGACTTGGAGGTATGGGATCTTGGAGCAGCCGCCCCAAGGGACCTACAGTATGTATGTGTCAGAGGAGGTGGGTTACCCATTTGGAATCTAAAGGTGCAGGGTGCAGGGAAAAATGGAAACTTGCAGCATTGCAGTGCTTGACAAAACTGGGGAAATGCAGGTACTGGCAGGGGCCAGTAAACTGGAGGGGGTGGAAATGGGGCAGATAAGGTGGAAAAGGGAGATAGATTTGTAAGGGTCACCAGGGGAAGTAGAGGGACTGAAGGATAGGGTCGCTTCTTCCCACTGGTCAATCCCAACAGATTTGCCGTGTGACGTGAAGATGTGGAGGACGATGGCTCAGAAGTAGCATGTATGGAGCGGGCCATTCCCTTGAGCACCCAGGGGACGACCATCTCAATATAAGGGAGGGAGAATTGGGGCCAGGAAGGATAGGCAGGTGGTAGTGGCAGGGGAATCCATTATTAGAAAGGTAGATAGTGTATCTTCATCAAGACCCATATGCCGAACAGTGTGTTGCGCCTGGGTGCTAGGGTTCGACAGTGGTGGATCGTGTAGACTGATTAGTGGGTGGGGCTGGGAATGACCCGGCGGTCTTGGTTCAAGTTGGTGCAATGAAACTTAAAATGAAGACTTCAAAAAATGTTTCTCATACATTAAAAAATCTTCAATTGCCTATCCCTTTCTCTTTAGGAGCTGCAATCTATGCTGGACCTTAGGTGTTCAGTCAGAGCTAATTTTAACACCACTAACACATGCCACAATATGCAATGAAGTTTATAATTAACTAGGTTTTCAAATAGTATGTAGGGCAGCTCTGTACAGTAGAAATGGGGGTTTAAATTTTAACAAACATAGAAAAGATAATCAATGCACATTCTGGCCCATACAATATCAATTATCTGCACACTGGCATACTTTATAAACAAAGGGGTTTTAGTATACATTACTGTGATCACAGGAATGAAAAGCCTTCCAACCAACGTCAAGGTAACCCAGCTTTAATGTAAAGTAGATCAGTAGCACTTCCGCTAAATGTAGTTGTAATTAGCCTAATTGGATTGCTTCCACATCCTTGTATTGTATGTATTTAAATTTTAACAGCTCACTCTTATTTGGGGGTATGTTTTTTACATCTTTGCTGTTATTGTCCATTAAAGGTAGCTGGAAAAAAAATCCTATTGAGTGGGTAATTTTTGTACGCTTACTGCCATCTGCTGCACACTTTGAGTTCTCAAGTCCAAATAAATCAAGTATTTTTTTTTTTAAAGGGCATGTACAACCCCAAAACTATAATCCCCCCACACTACTGGCCCCACCAGTAGTGGTAGTTAATCCTTACCTCACATCCCAGCTCCATAGGGTTCTCCTGAAACCCCCTCCCAAAGTCTCAAAACTAACCACCAGGAGGATAGAGGTCTCGCCTGCTATCTAGCCTCGGTAGAGATTTGCGCATGCGCACTGCAGCCCTCTTCCTCCCCCCCTCTCCCTCCCGTTCTACTATCCATCCCCTAGCGCAAAACCCCCTTAATATGCTGCTCCCCCATGTCCCCCAGCCCCAACCGCATATTTTTTTCTCTCAAAAGCTCCCCAAACTCTTACTTACCTCTCCGCTTTCCTCCGCTGCACTGAATGACCGGCAGCCGCGTCGTGATTGGCTGCCGCTCAGCCAATCACAGACGGACTTGCCGGTCCGCCCTCTGCTTGCATTCTCGCAAGCAGAGGGCCGGCAGTGCGGGGAGGAACGAGGGTGGTAAGTAAGAGTTTGGGGGGCTTTTGGAAAATAAAATATATGCGGTTGGGGCTGCGCAGACATGGGGGAACATCATATAAAAACAATTTTTAGGTGGACATGCCCTTTAAGCATGCAGCAGAGGTAGAAATGTAAATAATATATGTGTAAATCAACCCGCCCCTCTCCCACCACCCAACATGTGGCCCCAACGTACCTTGATCCCAAGCCAATTTCTTCTTATTCCGAGATGCGGAAGAGAACCTCCTCTTGCTGCGCGGCACATATTAACACGTACAAGAGCAGAGAGGTTCTACACGCTGGCGAGGGATCAGGTCTGTGCAATAATTATATAAGCAGTTTGGTAAAGGTAAGTAAGCAAAATTGTGTCTGGGACTCTGGGGAAGGCATAACCTGCTTGTAAAAGTTAGTGGGGGGGGGAGTTACTTTACAGCCAATAGTGTTGCAATAGCCAATCACCAATAGGTGGGAGAATCACTGGTACTACTTTGAAGGTGTGCCAGATAACATGTGGAGCAAGCAAATAGGCACAAAATGCCAAAATCCAAAACAACATGGGCATATCAAAGGTGCAATAAAAAGAGTTTATTTCACCTTTTATATCCTATTGTATTTGAGCATAAAAGATCGGGACAGTCGCACAAAAGCCATTGTTCCGCATCTTTTCTATGAATTGGACATGTCTCTATAAATACTTTTGTAAAAATATTATTATTTGTGACAGTTTTGAACTCATGCTTTTGGCTATATGGACAAAAAGAGCAACTTTTAAAAGTTTCTGTCCATATTTCGAAGGTGGGGTTTATAATTCCTTTTTATGATTTGGCTTGAAAGAGTTAATTTTTTTCCAGTTATGTTTACCCATATTTTGAGACTGCATCTCTTCCTACAGTTTTTCAAGCTTAGAGAGACAAAATCCGATCATACTACAGGACACATAGAAATGTGCTTCTTCCAGATAAGGAATCCAGAGCGATAATAAAAGTAACATAGTAATTGAGATTGAATTAAAGATATAAATCCATCTAGTCAAACTTTCACCACATTTTTACGCTACCTGAAGGGCACAGCAAACAATTAGCAATACCTACCTCTTCCTTCATTGTATTATAGCAATTAGCAATACCTACCTCTTCCTTCATTGTATTATAGCAATTAGCAATACCTACCTCTTCCTCCATTGTATTATAGCAATTGGCAATACCTACCTCTTCCTTCATTGTATTATAAAAATTAGCAATACCTACCTCTTCCTCCATTGTATTATAGCAATTAGCAATACCTACCTCTTCCTTCATTGTATTATAGTAATTAGCAATACCTACCTCTTCCTTCGTTGTATTATAATAAATAGCAATACCTACCTCTTCCTTCATTGTATTATAGCAATTAGCAATACCTACCTCTTCCTCCATTGTATTATAGTAATTGGCAATACCTACCTCTTCCTTCATTGTATTATAAAAATTAGCAATACCTACCTCTTCCTCCATTGTATTATAGCAATTAGCAATACCTACCTCTTCCTCCATTGTATTATAGCAATTAGCAATACCTACCTCTTCCTTCAGTGTATTATAGTAATTAGCAATAACTACCTCTTCCTTCATTGTATTATAGCAATTAGCAATACCTACCTCTTCCTTCATTGTATTATAGCAATTAGCAATACCTACCTCTTCCTTCATTGTATTATAGTAATTAGCAATACCTACCTCTTCCTTCATTGTCTTATAGTAATTAGCAATACCTACCTCTTCCTTCATTGTATTATAGTAATTAACAATACCTACCTATTCCTTTATTGTATTATAGTAATTAGCAACACCTACCTCTTCCTTCATTGTTTTATAGCAATCAGCAATACCTACCTCTTCATTCATTGTATCATAGCAATGAGCAATACCTACCTCTTCCTTTGTTGTATAATAGTAATCAGCAATTATTATTATTATTGATTTATATAGCGCCAACATCTTCCGTGGCGCTTAACAATTACATAGTCATACATTAAATACAGGGTAATACATGATATACAAAGTCATACATATTACATACACAAATAATACATAATATAAGTAAACAGAGTGAGGAGTTTCTTACAGCAATACAGTAGGAGAGAGGACCCTGTCCAAAGAGCTTACAGACTAGAGAATATGGGGGTGAGACATTAGGTTGTGGAAATTGGTAGGCTGTAACTAGAATGGCAATGGAGTGTGAAAGGCGGGTTGGATCATATTGGGTAGTAAGGGGGTAATGTTTAGGCTAGGTTATATGCTTGCCTAAAGAGATGGGTTTTAAGGTTACGTTTGAAGGTGTTAAGGGATGGTGAGTATCGGACAGACGGAGGAAGGGAGTTTCAGAGCAGAGGGGCAGCACGAGTAAAGTGTGGGCATGGGAAGAGGTGACCAGAGTGGATGAGAGGAGGGTATTGTTTGCAGAGCGGAGGTTGCGCCTGGGACGGTATCGCTGGATCAGCTCTGAGATATATGAAGGGGCTATGTTGGATAGTGCTTTATAGGATAAGGTAAGCAGTTTGAACTGGATCCTTTGTATAATGGGCAACCAGTGGAGGGACTGACAGAAAAAGAGGGATATGAGAAGCGAGAAGAGAAATTAATGAGCCGGAGTGGAGCTAATTTCAGAGTAAAAAACACTAAAGGTCTTACCAGAGAGATAGGAGGATAGCCAAGAAAGTGAAGTGTCTTGGAAACCTAAGGGGGCAAGGATTTGAAGAAGTAGAGGTTGATCAACAGTATCAAAAGCAGAGGACAGATCAAGAAGAATGAGCAAAGAGTAGTGACCTTTAGATTTAGCACTAAGTAAATCATTGGTGACTTTAGTGAGGGCAGTTTCCGTGGAGTGGTTAGGGCAGAAGCCAGACTGGAGGTGGTCAAAGAGAGAGTTAGCAGACAGGTGATTAACCAGGTCAGCATAGACATGTCTTTCCAGTAGTTTGTAAGTAAAAGGGAGAAGGGAGACAGGCCTGTAGCTGGAAAGAGCAGACGGGTCAAGGGGGGGTTTTAGGTATAGGAGATACAAAGACATGTTTAAATATAGAGGGAAAAATACCAGTGGATAGGGACAAGTTAAAGAGAGAGGTTAGAGCTGGAATGAAGGAAGAGGAGAGCGGGGGAATAAGATGAGAGGAAATGTGGTCGAGGGGGCAGGTGGTGAGACATGTCCTGGATAGGAGAGATGAAAGACCCTGTTTTGTTATAGTGGTGAAGCTCTTTAGGGGGCTAAAGGGATTAATCAATGAAGGGAGGCTAGACATTGCAGTGGTAGGGGTAGAGACGGAGGGGGTGAGCAACGAAGGGAGGTTGGGCAGAGCAATTGTAGTGGTTGGAAGCTGTAGGGAGGAGCTAGGGCGCACAGGAAAACCACCTCGGATGTTTTTGATTTTCTCTCTGAAATATGAGGCTATTTTATCATCTGATAGACAGGGTGTAGGCGGAGGAGGTGGCGAACAGAGCAGGGAGTTGAATACTTTGAAGAGCTGTTTTGGGATTGGGAGGATATGAGTGAAGAGAAGTAGTTTTGTTTGGCTAGGGACAAAGCACCTCTGATCCGACAAAGGGCACTTTTAAATTCGAGAAAGTCGATATTTTTGTTACTCTTGCGCCAGCATCACTCGGCTATACGGGATTGCCTTTTCAACTTTTTAATCTGGTCCGTAAGCCATGGTTGTGGGTTCTTGCGACCAAGGCAACAAGTGGATAAGGGAGCAACAGAGTCAAGGGCATTGGAAACAGTGTTATGGTAGTGGACAGCTGCAAGGTTAGGGTCAGAAAAGGAGGGCAGAGTTAAGTAGTTGGAGAGCGACAGGGAGCGAATGGGGGTCGAGATTACGCAGGTCTCTGCATCTGTACGTTTGGTTGTTAGGGGTTACAGCCGGGAAAGATGACACAAGATTAAATTTGAGAAGATTATGATCGGACAGAGGAAAGGGAGAGTTGGAGAAGTTAGATATGGGGCAGAGACGGGTAAAGACCAGATCCAGTGTGTGTCCATTACAATGGGTCTGGGCAGAGGACCATTGGGTAAGGCCAAGGGAGGAGGTAAGAGAGAGAAGTTTAGTGGCAGCAGAGATGTTGGTATCGATGGGGATATTGAAATCAATTGGAACAATGGAAAGGAGTTCATGGTGGGTAAGGAGGGGAGAGGATAAAATGGTGCGATGTAAATACTTACCAACAGTGGGGTGTTGCAGTGAGGTGATGGAGCTGAGTAGGTAGGTAACCAGGAAGAAAAAGAGCAAGGTTATATGGAACATGATGATGGGGTAATAATACAATGGGAAGGGTTCAATGGGCAGAGTTCAGTGTCAGGCACTTCAGGCTACTTTTGGGTTAATTCTAGTGTTAATTCAGCCCTATACTTAAAAAATGCTGCACTTAGGAAAAAGGCTGCAGAATGTGACCAAGGTCAGAATGTGACTAGGGCCCTTTACAGATATAACTGGCCTGATTACAACTACAATTAGAAATATTGTTTAGCTGGGATGTGGGAGGGGCTAAAGAGACAGACAAATAAAAATAGAGTGAGGATTAAACAAATGGAGAATGCCCCAATAAACAACCAGACTAGTCTTGGGAAAATGCTGCAGAATGTGACCAAGGTCAGAATTTGACTAGGGCCCTTACAGATATATTAATTCCTTCATTGTTTTATAATCAATAGCAATACCTACCTCTTCCTTCATTGTATTATAGCAATTAGCAATACCTACCTCTTCCTTCATTGTATTATAGTAATTAGCAATACCTACCTCTTCCTTCATTGTATTATAGTAATTAAGCAAACTACTCGTCCTTTGTATCTCCATAATAACATCGCAACCAATCACACTCCCTCCCCCTTTTTTTTCTCCGTATTCCTTTTTTTTTTTCCCCCCCCCTTCTCATCCTCGTTCAGACACTTGGTGCACAAAATACTACACCCTTGCTCTCCTCCCCTTTCTGTATTTTTTATTTAGTAATTAGCAATACCTACCTCTTCCTTCATTGTATTATAGCAATTAGCAATACCTACCTCTTCCTTCATTGTATTATAGTAATTAACAATACCTACCTCTTCCTTCATTGTATTATAGTAATTAACAATACCTACCTCTTCCTTCATTGTATTAAAGCAATTAGTAATGCCTACCTCTTCCTTCATTGTATTATAGCAATTAGCAATACCTACCTCTTCCTAATCAAGCAATCCTACTCTTCCTTCATTGTATATAGTAATTAACAATAACTACCTCTTCCCTTCATTCTATTATAGTAATTACAAACCTACCTCTTCCTTTCATGTATTAAGCAATTAGAATGCCTACCTCTTTCCGTCATTGTATATAGGCAATTAGCAATACCTACCTCTTCCTTCATTGTATTAAGCAGATTGTTAATGCCTACCTTTCCTTCATTGTATTATACAATTAGCAAATAACTACCTCTTCCTTCATTGTATTATAGTAATTAGCAATACCTCCTCTTCCTTCATTGTATTATAGCAATTAGCAATACTACCTCTGTCCTTCATTTGTATTATAAGCAATTAGCAATACCTAACCTCTTCCTTCATTGTATTATAGCAATAACAATACCTACTCTTCCTCCTCATTGTATTTATCGTATTAACAATACCTACCTCTTCCTTCATTGATATTAAAGCAATTAGTAATGCCTACCTCTTCCTTCATTGATTATTGCAATTAGCAATACCTACCTACCTTCCTTCTTGTATAAAGCATTAGTAAGTGCCGCACTTCTTCCCTTCATTGTATTAGTAGCAATTAGCAATAACTACCAAATCTTCCGTTCTTGTATTATAGCATTAGCAATACTACCTCTTCTCCTTCGTTGTATTATAATAATCATACAACTACCTCTTTCTTATCATTGTATTATGCGTTGCAATACTAACCTCTCTTCTTCATTGGATATAGGTAATTAACAATACCTACCTCTTCCTTCATTGTGATTAAAGCAATTGTTAATGCTACTTCTTCCTTCATTGTAGTAGATAAATAGCAATACTCTACCTCTTCTCCTCATTGTATTAAAGCAATTCGAGTACTTTTTAGTAATTGTTGTTTTTGCACTGTTATCATCATAGCAAAGGTATTGTAAAATCTGTAAAAACTTGACCACCATGCAATATTGCACAATGGTACGACTGGGTAAAAAATGTTTGCATATGTCATATAATAGAGTATGCTTATAGATATTTCCCATATGTGTTTTTTTTACACTTTAAAAACAATAATTAAACATGGAGTTTTCAACCAAAAATTGGGACTTGGGAGGTATGGGATCTTGGAGCAGCGCCCAAGGGCCTTACAGAGTATGTATGTGTCAGAAGTGGGGTACCATTTGGAATCTAAAGGTGCAGGGTGCAGGGGAAAAATGCAAACTTGCAGCATTGCGCAGTGCTTGACAAAAACCTTGGGGGAAAGCAGGGTACGGCAGGGGCAGTCAACTGGGGGGGGGCCTGGAGAATGGGGCAGATAAGTGGAAAAGGGAGATAGATTTGTAAGGGTCACCAGGGGAAGTAGGGACTGAAGGATTGGTAGGCGCTGTCTTCCCAGTCTGTCGAAGAGAGGAAAGAATCCAACAGAAATTTGCCGTGTTACGTGAAAGATGGGGAGGAACGATGGCTCAGAAGTGCAGTTATGGAGCGGGCACCATTCCCCTTGAGCACCCAGTGGACGACATCTCTATATAGTGACGGGATGAATGGGTTGCCAGGAAGGATAGGCAGGTTGTAGTGGCCGGGGAATCCATTATAGAAACGTAGTTAGTGTTATCTTCATCAACCGACCCATATGCCGAACAGTGTGTTGCTGGCCTGGTGCTAGGGTTCGACAGTGGTGGATCGTGTTGAGACTGATTTGGGTGGGGCCTGGGAGGACCGCGGTTCTTGGTGCAAGTGGTGCAAATGAAACTTAAAATAAGACTTCAAAAAATGTTTCTCTATCATTAAAAATATCTTGTCCATTGCCCTATCCCTTTCTCTTTAGAGCCAATCTATGCGGACCTTAGGTGTCAGTCAGAGAGCTAATTTTAACAGCCACTAACACATCCCACATATGCAATGAAGTGTTATAAGACACTAGGTTTTCAAATAGTGATTTAGGGCAGCCTCGTACAGTAGAAATGGGGGTTTAAATTTTAACAACACATAGAAAAGATAATCAATCACATTCGTCCACATACAATATCATATATCTTGCACCCTGGCATACTTTATAAACAAGGGGTTTTTAGTATACATCAATGGATCACAGGAATAAAAGCCTTCCAACCAACGTCAACGGTAACCCCAGCTTGTAATGTAAGTAGATCAGTAGCACTTCCGCTAAATGTAGTTGTAATTTTAGCTAATTGGAAATTGCTTTCCACAATCCTTGTATTGTAGTATGTTAATTTTAACAGCTCACTCTTATTTGGGGGCTATGGTTTTTACATCTTTGCTGTTATTGTCCATTAAGGTTAGCTGGAAAAAAAAATCCTATTGAGTGGGTAATTTTTGTACGCTTACTGCCATCTGTGCCACTTTGAGTTTCTCCAAGTCCATAATAAATCAATTTTTTTTTTTTAAAGGGCATGTAAACCCCCAAAACCTATAATCCCCCCCAACTTACTGGCCCCACCAGGTAGTGGTAGTTTAATCCTTACCTCACATCCCATCATAGGGTTCTCCTGGAAACCCCCTCCCAAAGTCCTCAAAACTAACCACCAGGAGGATAGAGCATCTCGGCCTGCTATCTGCCGCCGTAAGAGATTTGCCGATGCGCACTGCAGCCCTCTCTTGCCCTCCTCCCCTCCTCCCCTCCCGTTCTATATCCATCAACCCTAGCGCAAAACCCCCTTAATATGCTGCTCCCCCATGTCCCCCAGCCCCAACCGCATATTTTTTTCTCTCAAAAAGCTCACCAAACTCACTACTCCTTACTCTCTCCGCTTTCCTCAGCTGGCACTGAAGCCGCACCGCTCCGTGTTGGTCTTCCGCTCAGCCAATCACAGACGCGACTCTGCCGGTCCCGCCCGCTCTGCTTGCATTCTCGCAGCAGAGGGCCGGCAAGTGGCGGCGGAGGAACGAGGGTGGTAAGTAAAGTTTGGGGGGCTGTTGGAAAATAAAATATATGCGGTTGGTCTGCAGACATGGGGGAACATCTCTTAAAAACATTTTTAGGTGTACATGCCCTTTAAGCCCTTGCATCAGAGGTAGATAATGTAAATAATATATGGTAATCAACCGCCCCTCTCCCCACACCCCACAGTGGCGGCCCCAAACGTACCTTGATCCCCCAAGCCAATTTTCTTCTATTATTTTTATTTTTTTTTTATTTTTTATTTTTTTTATTTTTTTCTATTTTATTTTTTTTTTTTTTTATTTTTTTTTTTCTTTTGATTATCTATTATATATTTATTTTTTTTTTTTTTTTATTTTTCATTTATTATTTTTTTTTATTTTTATTTTTTTTTATGTATTATTTATATTTATTTATTATTATTATTTTTCTTCTATTTTTTTTTATTTATTATTTCTATTTTTCATTTATTATTTTTTTATTTTATTTATTTTTATTATTATTTTCATTTATTTATTGATTTTTTGTTTTTTATTTAATTTTATTTTATTATTTTTTTTTATTATTTTTATTAATTTTATTATTTTTTTTATTTTTATTCTATTTTTATTATTTATTTTATTGATTATTTTTATTATTTTTTTTTTTTATTATTTTTTATTTTTATTATTTTTTTTTTTATTAAGTTTTATTTTTATTTTTTTTTGTTTTATTTTATTTTTATTTTTCTAATTCTATTTATTTTTATTTTGAATTTTTATTTATTTTTTATTATATTTTTTATTTCTATTTTTATTTTTTATCTATTATTTTTTTTTATTTTATTTTTTTTTTTTTTTATTATTTTTATTTTTATTTTTTATTTTTTTTTTCCTATTTATTTTTTATTTATTTTTCTATTTTCTTCTATTTTATTTTATTATTTAATTATTTTTTTTTCATTAATATTTTTTTTATTTTATTATTTTGAATTTTATTATTTTCTTATTATTTATTTTTTTGTTTTTTATTTTTATTTATTTCTTCTATTATGGGTTGTTTATTTTTATTATGTATTGTGTGGGGGTGGGTGTATTATTGTGGGTGGGGGGCTTCTATTATTTTTTTTTATTTTTTTATTTTTTATTTATTATTTTATATTATTATTATTTTTTTTTTCTATTTTTTATATTATTTTATTATTTCATTTTATTAAATTATTTTAATTTTTGATTTTTTTTTATTTTTTCTATTTGTTTTTTATTATTTATATTTATTTTATTTTTATTATTATTATTCTATTTATTTTATTATATTTATTTTTTTTCTATTTTTATTATTTTTTTTATTTTTTTTTCTTCATTTATTTTATTATTTAATTTATTTTATTATTATTTTTATTTATTTATTTTATTATTTTTTATTTATTTTATGTTATTTTTATTTTTTATTTTTTATTTTATTTTAGTTTTATTATTTTTTTATTTTTTTTTTTTTTTTATTTTTTTTTTTTTAGTTCTATTTTTCCTCTATTATTTTATTTATTTTTATTATTATTTATATTTTATTATTTTATTTTTTTAATTTATTTTTATTATATTTTTTATTATTTTATTTATTTATTTTTTTCATTTATATTATTTATTCATTTTTTTTTTTATTTATTAATTCATTTTTTATTTTTATTATTTTTTTTATTTTTTTTCATTGTTTTTATTTTTTGATTTTCTATTGTATTTTTCTATTTTTTTTTATTATTTTTATCTTGTTTCTTCTATTTTTTTATTATTATTTAATTTGTTTTTTTATTATTTATTATTTTTTTTTTTATTTATTTATTGATGAATTTATTATTATTTCTTTTTAATCAATATTTTTTTTATTTTTTTTTTTTATTTTTTTTTTTTATTTTTTCTTCTATTATTATTATTATTATTATATTTTTATTTTTTTTTTTACATTTCCTTCTATTCTTTTATTTTTTTTTTATTTTTATTTCTATTTTTTTTTATTTTTTTCTTCTAATTTATTTTTATTATTTTTTTTTGAATTTTATTTTGATTTTTTATTTATTTTTATTTTTTTTTTCTATTTTATTATTTATTTTTTTATTTTATTATTATTTTATTTTTAAATTTTTTATTTTTTATTTTATTTTTATTTTTTTTTTTTTTATTTTTTTTCATTTCTATTTTTATCTTTCTTTTTATTTTTTTTTTTTTATTATTTTCCTCTTTTTCCTTATTCTTACTTTTTCTTCTTTATTTTATTTTTCTTTTTTTCTTTATTTTTTCTTCTCTTTTATTCATTCTTTTTTTTTTTCTTTTATTCCTATTTTTTATTCTTTTTTTTCTCTCATTATTTTCTTTATTCATTTTTTTATTTCTGATTTTTTTTTTCTTCCTTTTTTTTTTTTTTTTATTATTTCTTTTTATTATTTTTATTATTATTTTTCTTCTTTTACATTTCTTTCTTCTATTATTATTTTTCTATGTTTAATTCTAGTCTTTATTTTTCAGCTTTTTATCTGTTTTCTTCTCTTTTTATTATTTTTCTATTTTTTCTATTTTTTCTTATTCTTCTTCTTTTTTTCTCATTGCTTTCCTTTTCTTATTCTTTTCCTTCTTTCTTTCCTTTTTTTTCTTTTCTTTCTTCTTTTCTTTCTTCTTGTCTCTTTTTTTTTTGTTTCTTCTTTTCTCTTTTTTAGTTTTTCTTCATTACGATCTTCCCTCTTCTTTTTCTTACTTTTTAACACCCCCGCTTTTTTTCAATCGGTTCTTTCTTCTTTTCTTCTTTTCACTTTCTTTTTCTTTTTTGTTTCTCTTCTCTTCTTTCTTCAATTTTCTTCTTCTTTTTTTTATTTTTTCTCTTCTTCTCTTATTTTTTTTTTTCTCTTTTTCTTCGTTCTTTTTTTCTTTTTTCTTGTTTTTCTTCTTTATTTTTTGCTTGTCTTCTTTTGGCTTTATTTGCTTTTTCTTTCTTTCTTTTTTTTTTTTTTTTCTCTTCTTCTTCTTCCTTTTTTTCTTTTTTTTTTTCTCTTCTTTTCACCTTTTTTTTCTTCTTTCTTCGTTCTTCTCTTTTTTCTTTTTCTTTTCCTTCCTTCTTTTTCTTTTTTTTTTCTTCTTCTTTTTTTTTTTCTTCTTCTTTGTTTGTCGTTCTGTTTTCTTTTTCTCTCTTTTTTCTCTTCTTCTTTTCTTACTTTTTCTTCTCTTTTTTTTTATTTCTTTCTTTTTTTTTCTTCTTTCTTTTTTATTCCTCCCGAGACGCGCGGACCGACGAAACCCCCTCCTCTGCTGCGCGGCACATATTTAACACGTACAAGAGCAGAGAGGTCTACCAGCTGGCGGGGATCAGGCTGTGCAACTAATTATATAAGCAGTTTTTGGTAAAGGTAAGTATAGCAAAATTTGTGTCTGGGACTCTGGGGAAGGGCATAACCTGCTTGTAAAAGTTAGTGGGGGGGAGTTACTTTACAGCCAATAGGTGATGCAATAGCCAAATCACCAATAGGTGGGAGAATCACTGGTACTACTTTGAAGGGTCTGCCAGATAACAATGTAGGAGCAAGCAAATAGGCACAAATGCCAAATCCAAAACACTGGGCATATCAAAGGTGCAATAAAAAGAGTTATTTCACCTTTTATATCCTATGTATTTTGCATAAAAGATCGGGACATCGCACAAAAGCCATGTTCCTCAGCTCTTTTCTATGAATTGGACACATGTCTCTATAAATTTACTTTGTAAAAATATTATTATTTGTGACGTTTGTGAACTCATGCTTTTGGCTATATGGACAAAAAAGAGCAACTTTTAAAAGTTTCTGTCCATTTTCTGGAAGTGGGGTATAATTCCTTTTTATTGATTTGGCTTGAAAGAGTTAATTTTTTTCCAGTTATGTTTCACCCATTTTTGAGACTGCATCTCTTCCTACAGTTTTCAAGCTAGAGAGACAAAACCGATACATACTACGGACACATAGAAATGTGCTATCTTCCAGATAAGGAATCCATGAGCAATAATAAAAGTAACATAGTAATTGAGATTGAATAAAGATATACATCCATCTAGTCAAACCTTTTCACCCACCTTTTTAACGCTACCTAAGGGCACAGCCCCACTGCAATGAAAACGCAATCGATTTCATTTGCGATTCCATTGCGTTTGCGCATGTGTTTTTTTACTAACTATTGAAAAACGCATGCGTTTGCGATTTAAAATGCGGAATTCAAATCGCAACGCACCCTTTTCAGTGCGTTGCCACGTTTTCATCAATGATATGAAAAAATGCAAGCGCAACACAAACAAAGCGCAGCAGTGTGGCCTTGCCCTAAAGTTAATACAGGGAAAGGCAAAAATAAAAAGCTAAAAAAGGGGGGGGAGGGTGAAAGTATCCCTGGATAAACCAGAACTCAGTATATGTATTAATACCAGTAATTCTCAATATTTTTTTGTTTTAGAAACTTATCTAGCCCAATTTTAAACCTATTAAATAAACTTGCCATTACCATATCTGCTGAAGAACAGCATGTGGTAAAAAAAAAAAACTTTCCGAACCTGAAGATGAAACTTTTCTTTCAATCTTAAGCATGTCCACGTGTTCTGTTGATATACCAATTAGTGAACAATACACCAGAGTTTACAGTATGGCCCATTACACCTGCACTGATCCTCAGGCCACACTGATGCAGAGGTGAAAAAATGTAACCCCATTAATGAAGCAAACTGGGAAGAGATGGCACACTCGCACACCCAAGTATCATTATCAGCTAACCACAGAGTGATGCAGCTCTATATTCTACATCAGTCTATCTTACTCCATGTGGATGTCAAGGATTTCCGCTAATAACTCGTCAGATTGTCCAAAATTTCATGGAACCAAAGCGACTTCTGGCATCTGATATGAGCATCCGAGAGTTGCTAAGTTCTGGAGTAGGGTGGCGAGTGTTTGACACGAGTTATACATATTCTGGTAAAACCAGAACCTAACTTTGTATACTGGGATGGGAGTAGATGAAGAATGGTCAAGTGCACATCAACACTCCGTAACACATTGTTTATGCCAGACGTACTATTGTATTAAACTGGATGTCCCAGCGAACCCCACAGTGTAGGGTATGGAAAACAATGATCACAAATGATCTCTCGACCATCAAACTCATCATTTAGATAGAGGAAACACTAAATAAGTTTAACAAAATCTGGGCAACCTGGTAGGAGTATATTGGTCTAGATATAACAAATATGTATGGAAACAATGATGCTAACAAGGTATAAAATAAATTAAAATGAACATTCCAAAGCAAATATGATTCAATTTATTAGATATACTCTGGTTAGTGCTGAACTGAATTGTATATAAAAAATATAAATATATGTACAATAAATGTATAGCAGAATATGGAAGACCCTCCCTCCCCCCCTCCCTTCCCTTTCCATCATATCTCCCTTTTTCTTTTGTTAATTGTATAATATTTAAACAGAAAATGTAACCCAGGACTGATACTGTATATGAGATATCTGTGAATATTCATTTTATATGTATGTAAACACCAACTGTACCTTATGATCTGTCCTGTATCTAAATAAATTATGTTTAAAAAAAACATTGTTAAGTGATTATATCCCCCACAAACGTTGTTTCTCCAATATAACTGTTCTAACTTGTCTGCCTCATAGTCAAGCCCCTCCAGTCCCTATTATTTTATTGCCCTTGTCTGAATTGCTTCTATTTCCAACATGTCCCTTTTGTATATGGAATTCCAAAACTGCACCACATATTCCAAATAGGCCTTACCAGTGCCTTGTAAAGAGGGAGAATATATTTTTCTTTCTTAATCTATTCCCCTTTTTATCCAAGACAATATCTTGCTGCTCAGCCGTTGCATGTACCGACTTTTTTTGCACAGTAAGGGCTAGGCCACACTTGTGCGGTTTTGCGCATTTTGCGTTCGCAATTGCACATGCGATTTGGTTATAATGGAAATCGCGGGAGTGCAAAAAATCCAGCGATTTCCGATGCGCATGTGATTGCGCATATGTTTCCGTTTTGGTACACATGTGCTCACCACTTTTGGCGTTAAACGCATGCGCTTCCATAACAGAAATGGCAAAATCGCATGCGCAAAAGCAAAACGCACAAGAATCGCACACACACTATCGTGTACGTTATTGCATGTGATTGTTGTGTGCGATTCTGGTGATTACAGTGTGGCTTCAGCCTAGGGATGTGTTGCACAGCTGCATGCATTTTTATGTGTTGCGGAGACCAGAAGACACCAATACCAGTCAATAGGACTGGAGAAAAACCACACAATGCACAACGAGTTGTGAGATGTTTTCACAATTACTATCTTTTTTGGGCAAAGAAAAAACTTGCAGCAACGCATAGAAAAACATGCATTAAAACAATATCTCCCGATAACACATATGCATTATCATGCTGTTTGTAGTGTGCACTAGCTGAGTTTGTGGTTCTAACAATTGTGGCAGCCTTTCCAGAAAAATTATACCTACACTTTCCATTCATGCTTGTTGGACTAACTCTCATGACTTTATATTGCTTCCCACACCTAGGGTCTGATCAGCAAGAGGTGCAAAGGTTTGCTTATGTTTCAAATTACAGCGTGGCAGCGTGGCTCACCAGAGCAGTGCATAAGTAAGTATATGCAGCAAGTTTAGCAAACCCAGGGGTGAGGACCTAGCAGTTCAGGTCCTCACCCTGGGAAGAAAGTACTGATTAAAGAAAAGCAGCAGAGGCAAGGTGAGTATAATTGTCCTTTAATCTATAAATAATACATGTAAGTAGCACTTACTCTGAGGTGTGTGTGTTGCTGCATGCCTTCAGTAAAGTACTTTTTTTGTTCAGGCACTGACCACCTGACTATTTTCCCCCATGCTAACTGTCAATACTGCATAAAGCACACCAATGTCAAACCATTCCAGCAACACAAAACTGTTTCAGATTGGAATTCTAATGGAATAGGGGCAGATCAACAACAAAAAAAATGATACAGTGATGGTTTGGATGAATATAGTGTTCACTAATGGGCAATTTAAAACAGCAATTTACCCAGTGTCCATCTCACCTCTAAGGTTAAAAGAGGGGTTTGAATATGATTAATAGCTTGAATAGGTAATACCTCAGGCAAATGCAGTTTAAACGTTTTATTCATCACCCGATTATCTTCTTTAAACACGACTGTTAGTTTATAAGGAGGAATAGTAACCATACCACCGATTGTATGTATCCTATTCCTATCTGTCAGTAGATCCAATCAATTTCACATTTCCCCGCTTGCCTTACTTCCGGTACTGGAGAACAGGCACTTCCTTTCCCACATCACGTGTTGCACGTGTGTCCCAGCTGACAGGAGGCGGTCTTTAGCCTGAGTAGGAACTGAACGCGGTGCTTTGTGGTCGCGCTGGCCCTCCCCCCTCTGTCAGTGCTCCAACATTGGATTGTGCATGGAGGATAAAGCAGTTTTGAGTGGGCAGACTACAGGATGGGTGATTATTAAGTATTTATATTATTCCTGACCGGTGTGATTATACCCAGTTACTGTACTAAACATTATCCATTGTATATACAGTGAATAATATACTGTGTTTACCTTGATTTCTTATGGCTGTGAGGTTGAACCTTGGCACTCCAGGTGTTTGGAAACTATAACTCTCAGCATGTCCTGCTTTGATTCTAACAAGGCATCCCGGGATTTGTAGTTTTTGGACATCTGGAGTGACAAGGTTCAAAGGCACTGTTTTCTGGGTCCTTTTTGTAATACTAAAGCTAAATTGTAGATGACCTTGTGAGTATTTTTTTAAAATGTCTAACTAAGAGTGTTTTTCTCACCCAGAAATCAGAAGCAAGTTGGGGAAATTCTGATTAAATCTGCAGGTTTATATAGTGGATAATGCACCCCCAACTGTAATTATAAGGAGTTCTGTGACTATATAAAGCACGAGGCCGCAAGCCGAGTACCTTTTATACAGACATGGAACTCCAAGGTGACTTCTAATATACCTATAATTTACAGTTCGGGGTGCATTATTTATCATAACCTACCCCTTTGTGGCTTCTGGTTTCCTTCTCCTGGAACTGTATGATTATTAGGCTATAATCGTACAGTTCCTCCCCATAGAAATCCACTACAGGGGTAGGTTCTAACTTTTATATTGTGATCCCTGGACTCGGATATAAGTTCCACACTTTTTGTGAATACCCTAGCCTACCTTCTCCCACTAAGCCAGAATTAAAGGACAATTATACTCACCTTTTCCCCGATCCACTGCAGCATAGTACCCAGGGTGAGCACACTCTAAAAAGCTAAGTCCTAATCCTGGGTACTTTCCCTAACTCCTGCACTACTTACCACAAATCTCTTCGCCAATCACACTGTTCCACCTCTCTTCTACTGTCTGACAGTCGCGAGGCAGCCAATTGGAAGACACGCCTCTTGCAGAGCGTATCTTCCTATTGGCTGCCACGCGATCTGTCACTGAAGCAGGAAGAGTGGAGGAATGGAGCGATCGGCGAAGCAGATTTGCGGTAAGTAGTGCAGAATTTAGGGAAAGTACCCAGGGTGAGGACTTACGATTTTAGGTCCTCACCCTGGGTACTATGCAGCTATGGAGGAAGAGGAGCGAGGTGAGGTGAGTATAGTTGTCCTTTAACTACTAGATGATCTTTCCATAATCACTGTATTCAAAATGGCCAGTTTAGAAAACAAATTGTTACTCCCCAATAGGCAAGCACAAAAATCAGAAAAATTTCCAACCCTCAGAATTACACATTTTCAGTCACTGTTTTTAGAGGTAAACATTGCCTTTACCTGCTTGTTAGAAATTAGAGATTCCAATAATTTCATGCTCATTTACATTTTCCATTTAGTTCCCCTGAATCCTCTTTTCGTTTTATTCCCCTTTTGTAGGTAAACAGAATGTAAAACTATCCTACACAATTTGTGTATTAGGATTAGTGCTCTTTGTAGTTTAGGTTTTTCTTTGTATGTGTTTTTCCTTGAGAGATCAGTTTTGGATTAAGATAACAGTGAATATTTTTCTTGCTAAACACATTTTAAGAATGCAGGGGGGAAATTGTCGTTAAAAACTAGGTACACAGTTCCAATAAAGCCCCGATATCTGTATTGTGTGTACCAGCTTTCCTGAACGGTCGGGTTGGCCGAGCGCCTGTTCAGGAAAGAGGGAAAATTTCCCTCGGCTGCGGTTGTCCTCCCTATAGGGGAGTCTGCAGTGGCTGAGGAACACACAGTCTCAACGTTCTCCCTATACTGCTCTTGCAGATCCTGTCATTCATCTTTTTTTGTCAAAAATTTGGCAAGTGTGTACCCAGATTAATAAGTATTCTTTTTTTAAAAGATAGATTCTCTACAAAATGAATCCCAACCATCCCCCTCCCATAAAGTAATTAGGGTAAGGACCTAAAAGGCTGACTAAATCAATAAAACAAATTGAACTAGAAAAATCCCGGAGCCAGGTAGCCAATGCACCTAGAGATTTACATAGTACATAGAATTATAGGTCCATCTATTCCAACCTTTTTTATAGCCACCCATGAACCCAACCTAACACTGATCAACTGGCGACTAACTATTTCATAGGTTTTTATTTAATTGATGTGTAAGTGTTTTCTGACTGGGTCTGTGTCTCTATTAGTTCACTCTAATTGTAAATAATTTATAATGCAAGAACAGCAATTCACTAAAGCTGGGTACACACCATCCAATAATTCGGCCTGACCATACTTTCAGTGTATCGGTCAGTTTGGCTGAAATATTGGATGTTTCCGATCCGGAAACATCCGTTGAACCGCACACTCATTTTCGGCGCACTGTCAACCACAGCTACTTTTGCTGTTATCTACAGTCCATCATCCTGGACGACGGGTCGGAAATGCAGAACGTTCAGTCGGAATGAAGGATTGCTCTCAGTCCCCACCCTTAACAAAGGGGAGTGGGGTTAGAAATGATTAAGGGTTTTGTTTTCAAACAGGGACTTATCTGGTGAGGAACTTGCTGAAATCAGGATTTTCTAGGTTATAATTTCAGGAAATGGGATTTAGGCCAAAGGTTTCTTTTAGTATTCAATTCCATATGTAATGTGTAGCGTTGAAGGTACTAACATTTTTATCATATATTATTATTACGATTTTTAGAGCACCAACATCTTCTGAAGAGCTTTACAATTACGTATAAATTCACGTCAGGTCCTGCCCTGAAGAGCTTCCAATCTAAGTACATTTTTTTGACACATACAACCTATCAGTATGTTTTTATGATTGTGGGGGAAACCACAATCCGCAGGGGCAAGCACAGGATTTTCAAGGGGGGTATTCCTGAATGGATTACCACCGAACAAGCCAAGATGGAGGTTCATGACTGAAAAACATCCGTGTATTCTATTATATATGGAATATAATCATAATATTATATATATTCTCCACTTGCCATGATTATCATAACAGTTAGCCAATACACATACTTTCCCTTTTGTTATTCAGTATATTAATTAAAGGTGGCCATACATATGAACGTAATATGTAATCCCATTGTTCCACAATGGTATTTACCCATTATCGTTCAAGTGTATGGGCTTTTCCCGACTGACGTGTAGTGTCAATGAACACTAGTAGTCGCCACTACGGTTGTCGGAAAAGATGGAAAATTTCCGTTGGTCTATATCGCCCCATTACTTTAGTAATGAGTATTACTTTAGTAAGAGAGCCAATACGATTGTACCGTGTATGGTCGCATGACGACCAATCCCCATACCGCATATGGAGAGATCGGTAGATTCCATGTGTGAAGGTTCCTTTCGCAATGTTGCCAACAGATACTAATGTGATCTGTCGGCACATTGCAATGGAAATCGTATGTGTATGGCCACCTTAAGGGGCGTGGTACAAAACAAACAGATTTTTGGGCCAACCACCCGATTTTCTGTGTATTGGTCAGTTAGGGCGGGAAAAATCGGAGGTGATTTCGGCAGTGGTAGTGAGCTTTGTTGGTCACCCATTCGCTTGGATTGAATGAACTGGCAATCACCGCCAAACGCGTGGTCCATTTGCTTGTGCCTGACAGTGCTTTGTCCTGGCCAATCAATAGCGGGGAACACTCGGGACAAAATATTCGTCTGTGTGTACCCCACCTAACGTTCTGTTTTACTGAGGAAATCCACATTTGTGCTACATTATAGTTAGTGTCTTTCACACTACTACAATGTTATCTACTCTAGAGTAGAGTAGATAACATTGTACCATGTGTGGGCATATTGAACAGTATATATAAAACAATGTTGACAGTGCTAAACAAACACCTCCAGGATTTCCTAATGTCCCTATTCCTCCTCACTGAGCTCCATCACAGTTAGTAGGTACATAATAATGTATAAAACCCAGACTCAGGCAGCTGCAGGGTTAATATTGAAACTGTATGCTGCTGTCAATCAAACTGGATACATTTTTAAACAAAAAAATAGCTGCTTGATGTAAACATGAAACAATATGTGTAACAATGTAGCAATCTATGTAACAGTCTATGGACACCTGGAGAAGTAGACCAGCAGACTGCACTGAGCAGGGGCAGATAGGGGGGACTACTGCACCAGTAACCCCCCCCCCCCAACACCGCCCCTGAACCCAGAGAAAACCCACCCAAAAACATACAGGAGAACAAAAATCCCCTTGCATAGTGTCCAAGGTTGGATTTGAACTCCGGAATTCAGGGCTGCAAAACACTGCTAACCACTGAGCCCCGTGCTGAATATTTGTTTAAACCTATGTCCTGAAACCTGGTGTTCAGCCTTGTTTCACTGATATCTGTGGCATGGCAGATATGGATTTAAACTGGGTGTGATGATGTCTGTACAAAGGTCCCTGCCTGGCAGGTATTTGATAATTGAAAATTTCGATACGTACCTTGCAATCAAACTTGTCCTTTTAGTAATAATGTACTGGGTTTGATAAAATCTGGTTGAATTGTCTATAATTTTAGACACCTCCTGTCACTCTAGCCTTTCAATATTTTAAAATCATTCCAGTATTTGCACCATTTCTTCCTCTGGCTCCCGAGGCAGAGGGTGTCAACATTTGTATTTGTGTCCTATTCTCGCTGGCCTAACAATAACTTGCTCCCTCTGTGAAAAGAAGCAGAGCTGGTGCCTAGCCATGCTGGGCCTGGGGCACCCTTAAGGGATAGAGGAGTTCATGAATTTTTACATCTTTAGTTTCCCTTTAACATTCAGCTGTGACCTTTTTTCTTAAGATACAGTATTTTTTTAATTGAAGTGTACAAATTCCATTCTTCACCTGTTCATGTATCTAGAATAGTCTCTATTCTAAGAATAGAATGTGAACCTATGTGACTTGTAATTTTAGATGGGTTCCTTGGACAGAAGGACAGCTGCTGAAGTGATGGTTTTCAAACTATTTAGTGATGAATATGGCCTATATCTCTACCCCTTCTCCTCACAATATGACAGGAAGGGTGTGTTTAGTATAAACAGGACTGTATAAAGTTCATAGGATGGCAAGTAAGGGTACACATGGAAAGTGAGATTAACTTTCAGGTTCAGCCAACATGTTTTTGAAGGGTAAGATAGAATAGAGATTTTTTTTTATCCCCCTCCATGAATGTACCCAGGTAAGGACCTAAAATGCTTTGTCCTCACCACTGCATTTCCCTTATGGAATGTGTTATGCCTTAAAGTTAGGAGACACCGCTTTTTTAGTCCCGTCTGCTTTGACCCAGGACTTGACCAATTGGAAGACAGCTCTTGTAGACACGTGTGGGACTGAGGAAGCAGGTTCTCCTAACTTTGCATTGCCAGTGGGGGAGTTACACAGTGAAACCCAGAGTGAGGACCTAGCATTTTAGGTCCTTACCCTGGTACTTTCATTGCCTGCATTTGGCATGAGGGGAGGACTATAGTTTCCTTTAATGTTTGTATTGCATCATGTCATTGATGTGGATGATTGTAAGTTATTGGTATTTGGGTGTAAGGGGTGGCTTTTTTGGAAAGAACAACTGTTTTTCCAGAATCTCTTTTTGGCAATCAAATACTGTGTCTATGTAAATTGGGACATATACATTATGATATTGAGTTGTATAACATTTTTGGCATGCAATATATTTTTATAAATGGATATGCCCAAATATTCTATTTTGCTGGTTTGTTTAACTTTTTTCCTGAATAAAGTGAGGCCACTTCTGATCTATCCACAACAAAATGGAGTAGCTTGCACAACCAGAATCAGGAGTAGAAAGACATGTTTTATTGAAAACTCTTTAGACAATGGATCCAGAGCACTTAATCATAGTTGATCATCGCCTGATCTCGCTATTCTTTATCAGATTTTAAGCAGGCCATGCATAAAGTGATATTTATGGAGGATTCAGTATTGTTAGATAATTGCTTTCAAGATTGATCCATTTTTATCAATGTTGGACATGTTGGAAATAAATAGCATAGGATACTATCAGGACCCATGTTTTAGTATCTTAACATGTATGGTCTGTTTTATAATAATAAAATAACATTGAAGCGTACACTGCAATCGTTTCTTCCATTTGTCTTGTTACCTTTTCTTTTTGCAGTTGCATCACTCTTTTATTTAATCAGTCATTTTGCATAGCTTTGGTGGAGCTTTTGTATAGGACCACGGAACCCTAAATAACACCCCCATTTATAAGTCTATGGGAGGTAGGTAAGTATTCCTACATCTTGTTTTGCGTTAAAGGGCATGTCCAGACCCAGACTAAAGTTAGAATACAAGTTAATTACCCCCTAACCTTGACGTCACAGGTTTTAAATGTATGTGCGAGGCTGGTATACTTACCGCCTTGTTCCCTTGTCCATCTTCAAGGTTTGGGGAAGCTTGAATACAAAATCTTAGTTTTGGGTGGACATGCCTTAAAGGGCATCTCTAACCCGTTCAACAAAATTGATATATAGTGTTAGGACCCCCCCCAAACCTACTTTTCATTATGCTTGCATTTTCAAACATATTTCTAAAGTTACTTACAGAACCTGATCCTTTGCCACGACTCTCTCCTTTGTAGCTTCCATGTAATGGCAGTCACTCATAGATAGGATGTTGAGTCAGTCACAGCCAATGGCTGACGGCCATTACTAAAGATGCTTACTAACTACAGCTGTGCAAGCTCATAACCAGCTCACAACTGCTGCTGAGGAGGTATGAACCTACTTTTGAGGGATGGGTTAAGTAAGTAACTTTAGAAACATCCTGGATTTACATTAGATTGGCCAGAACACACACTGTAAATCTCTGCTCCCCATTCTGTTAGTAGCAGGCAGAAGGCATATGCTGCCATGAGGGATCATTGTTTTTTAATTTAGTTGTCATTACTCATCTCTTGGAGCCAAGTTTTCTTTGTTTTGTATTTCATAGGCGCCAATAACTAAAGTTATTTGCCAGGTGTAAATGTGTAATCTCATTGGCTTCCCGGGTCTTGGTAGTCCATATATACAAGTACAGACACTTTTTTGTTTTTTTCTGACTTAACTTTCTTGCATATATTTATTGCACACCCTAAGTTTAAAACCAAATTTAATTTTATTGATTTCTCAAGCACTAATATGCTTAATTTGGTATCATAGGTGACTTTAATCAAATAAGAGTCACTCAGCCTCTTTTGAAAAAATTAAAATTAAAACGTCATTTTTTTTCTTCTTGTGTGGATAAGAGAGAGAATGGTATAATACACATTCTTTTTAAATATTTATGACACAATTCACTGTAAGTTACATTTTAGATCTTAGACAAGGGGCATTGTTACCTCCATAAGCTGTGTTAAAATGAATAGTTCTAACTACAAAGGCAAGCCAAACTTATTTTTTAAAATCCTAATATGCAAACTTTTCTCCCTGAAACACGTATACCTGTAAGATTCTTCTCTTGTAAGTTGCATTTATACTTAATATGAAGTAGATTCTGTACTAAGAAGGCCTCCTTGTCGCCAGTACAAGGTGTAGCCCATTTACTGGAGATTCAATAAAATTCTATCGTTTAAAATGGTGCTAATTTTGCCCCAACCAATCAGAACTTATGTAACATTGAACACTAACATCTTATTGGTTGGGGCAAATTACACCATTTTAAACGATAAGAAAATGTATTGAATAACTTCCTTCGTCTTCAAAGAGCCTGATGAGCATGTAAACCTATTGGCTACACCTCCTACCACCTATACAAGTTACATAGTAATTGAGGTTGAATAAGAGATTAAGTCCAACCTATCACCACCATCTTTTTTTTTTTTTTTAGATTATTATTTTTTTTTTACCCTACCTATCAGTTGATCCAGAGAAGACAAAAAAAAACCCGCAAAAAGGGGGGGGGGGGGATTCCTTCCTGACTCCAAACGGCAATCGGAAAGTATCCCTAGATCAACCAGATCTATATGAATTATAACCAGTAATCTCAATATTTTTAATTTCAGAAACTTAACAGTGCCCTTTCTTTAAAGCTATTTAAAGCCTGTAAACTCCAATCAGTCACTGACAGCCGCTCTGTCCCGACCACGCGCCCTATCTTAGGCGCCATGGCGCCAATTCAAAAGATAGGCGCGCGATCGGAGAGAGACAGCTGTTCAGAGACTGAGCGGCTGCGAGTGGAGCGGCGGGTAAGGTAAGTTCCAGGTCCCCCGAGCGTCCTATTATTCACAGGGAGGGGAGAATAACGTTCTCCCTCCCTGTAGATAATAGAACCGGATGCCACATAGTCATTTTTAAGAGTTAGTGTCCTTGTACAATGAACTTGCCTACCCCAACATCTGCTGGAGACAGTTCCACAGTTTCACCGTTCTCACTGTTTACTATTACTATAGACTATTTACTGTCTCTATGCACATATTCTCTAAAACGATCTCTCTACACCATATGAAAGTTCCTGCTATATTTAAAAGCTACTTGTTACCAGCTTGCTTTTATTTTCCAGCCAGTAGGATGTTCAAGCCATTTCTTCGTTCAATCCAAGGTACGGAAAATTGGCTTTAACCCCAGCAGTTCTTACCTGTCGACCTTCTCAGGAGACTTCTTTCAGCGTTTCTGCTATGTTTAGAGAACGGCCGGACCCGTTTTTCTTTCTGACCGCAAATAAATGGGCAAGGTGCCATTATAGATAGAATTCAACAGTCGAACGTGAAATGTAATATTTGTTATGTATGGTCAGCATCAGTGTATGGACCACTTTTATACTTTCAACCAAACAAAGATGGATTATGGAGCTGACCCCTCATACCCTCGGTTAAAGGACAATTATACTCACCTCCCCCCTTGTTCCTCTCACTCCATTCCTGCAAATTAACCAGGGGTGAAGACCTAAATGATAAGTTCTCACCTGTGGCTGCTTTACAGAAGTCCTGCAATCCTTAATTGAAGATTTGATCATTTATGAGCATATAAAACATGTTTAAACAATATGTCTGTGGGGTCGTTTTTGTTTGTTTTTAGTACAATTATAAATGGCGAGTGTTCCAGTCTGTAGAGCAACCAGTGTTATGTCCTTAAAGAACCTTAACTTTTGAGTGTTTAAGGTTATTTAAGGAAAAACACTAAACAAACCACATAAAAATTATTTATGTTCACATCATATGTTAATCAACAAAATCACTAATTTACAATAATACCTGGTAGTGTTATTTGAATGTTACTGCTTCATGCTGAGCGCGCTGCTTTAGAGAATGTGTGGAGCTGATATCGGAGCTAAAGACAACGGGTTAAGGAGATTTTTACCTCTTAAGATTGATTTCTCCTTTATTCTCCTGTTCAACCTCATTATTAAAGGGCATGTCCACCCCCCAACTAAATCCCTCCCCCCAGTAATGGCCACCACCATGTAGTTAGTGTAATCCTTACCTCACATCCCAGCTTCCATAGGGTTCTCTCCTGTAGACCCCCTCAAGTCCAAAAACAGTCCCCAGAGGCTAGCAGGGCTCTCTGCCTGCTACCTTGCCTCCGTAGAATATTTCCATGCGTACTGCAGGCTTCTCCCCCCTCCCTCCCCCTCCCTCTCCCTCCCTCTCCCTCCCGTTCTACTCTCCCCAAAAACCCCTGCGTAAATCCTTTTATTATGCTGCTCTCCCTGTCTGGTAGCCCCAACCGCATGAATAGTAATTTGCAAAAGCTCCCCCAAACTTCTACTTACTCTCCCTTTCCTCCAGCTGCACTGAAATGACCGCAGCCGCGTTCCGTGATTTGGCTGCCGCTCAGCCAATCACAGACGCGACTGCGGTCCCCGCCCCTCTGCTTGTTATCGCAAGCAGAGGGCCGGCAGTGCAGCGGAGGAACGAGGGGAGTTAAGTAAGAGTTTGGGGGCTTTTGCAAATACTAATCCATGCGGTTGGGGCACCATACATGGGGGAGCAGCATATCAAAAGTTATTTTTACGGGTGGAACATGCCCTTTAAACACTTTGCTTGAAAATTCTCTAAAACAGTAACTAGCAAGGGAAAAGTTCAGTAGAACTTTGACTTGAAAAGGCTCATTTTGGAGGGAATGTGTATGTCTCTGCTGCATGTTTTAAAACTTAATAAATACCTTGCACATGCTTAAACGTATGTCCCCCAGAAAAAAGCTTTTTAAATACTGTAGCCACCCCCAATTTGTTTTTTCCTAAATAAAGCAGCAGAAATTTACGAAGGGCAAGTCCACCGCTAAAAAAAATTCTTAAATACAAAGTAATCCCCCCCAAACCCTAAACGGTTAATAGTTTGAATCTGAAATATAATAAAGTCTAAAAACCTGAATCCTGCACAGGTCCTGTTTCCCCTGTTTCTTCTTCTTCTTCTGCTTCTGGTTTCTTCCAGTAGCAACTGTCGTATGGATTTGACAGTTGACATCCACAGCCAATAACTGGAATGTTAAATCCCCTATCTGCCTCTTCTTAGCATGCCCCAGGCTCTAGTAAGTGCTCAGTACAGTTGCTAAATTGCTCATTCCATGACACATCCAGAAGCATAGCGCATACAGTACTGAATCATAGAACAAAGTATGATATATAACATAATTTTCAAGAGGCCATTCGGTTCTAAAAGATATTCTTGATGGTGAGTTGTCCTTTAAACTTACTTTTGTTTCTGCGCTGTCTTCTCCCCGGCCCCTGCCGAAGTTGCAAACGGGCGGACTTGTCAGCTGCTTCTTGTGATTGGGCTGAAGTCAGCCAATCACAGACCAGCTGCCAGCTATGCAGACAGCCAGGGAACGAAGGAGTTAATCCATTTCTGCTGCTTCTTTTTAAAGAAAATGAAGTTAGCGGTGGTTCCTACAGTTTTTTACATAAAAGTTTTTTCTAGGTAGGGAATAATCAGCCATGGCTGTATCTGGGGAAAAAGGGGACGAAGAGAGGGAGGGGATGCCAGCATCCTCAGGAAACAAGGAAGAGCAGGACCAGATGACTCACAAGGACAGCTGCCTAGCTCTTTACTTTTTGGAACTTTAGATAACACTGCAGGATAACCATAAGGACTGAAGGGGAAGATAAGGATTTTTTATACCTACACCATGGGCTAGTACTTGGGGCTAAATTTTTAGTTTTTGGGATGGACAATGCCCTATAATAAAGGACACTTAAATTTTCATAATCCTTAGATTATGAATTCATTTTGAAAAGGTGGATAAGGGTTATCCACCAAACCTCTTCATGCAAACAAAGTGTTTTGTCCCTAACCTGTGCTAGAATTAACATGGGGTGGATGGTAATAAGGCAGATTATTAGGTGGGACTGGAGTGACCTAGTGGTCTTTTGGTTCACATTGGGCCAATAACAGGAAAGGCAGGAGGATGAGGGGGATTAAAATGGCTCCAATTCCGAGATATAGTGGCCCAAGTTAAAGTTAATGAACCTCTCGGTGTAGTATTTTCAGAAATAATGCCGCAAGCCACACGCTGTGCTAGGAAGAGTGAACAGTTGGAGCTTAGGGATCGTAAATGCGTGGCAAAGTTTTTCAGGAGGAAGGGGTTGGATTTTTGAGTACTGTGCAGACCTTTTCTGTGGCTACGGCTCTTTATTACTATGAATGGGTTGAGCACCTCCTGATTGTGCAGCTGTTTTGGGGGGCAGAAAGATGTCCAGAGTGTTGCAGGAAATTTAAACCTAGGTTTGGAGGGGTACTGATGTAGATGCCACAATGGCAAGTTGTCTGTAGATGGACCCAGTGGTGTCAGCAAGGTGGAAGGTATATTAAAGAGGATAAGAGAAGTGATGTACATTTGGCAACCAGAAGGGGTGGTGAGTTATTAGCCTCCAAATGCCAGCAAAGAGGAACTGAGTCGCTTCATATTCAGAGGCAAGTACTGCAATTGGATCTGGTATATCCAAAACCACACCCAATGTATTAAAGATAAAGGTAACTGGTTATTGATGCTCCTTTAAACTTACAATCCACGATCCACCCTGACCACTTCCCCCCTTCAGTGATGTCAGGCCAATGGCTGACGGCCATAACGGACAACAATAACTTGTTAAATTTTTTTAGGGGAAGGGTTGTACACAGCCAACAAAGACTAATTCAGAAAGCCAATTTTCGCATATAACTGTGATATATTGCTCAGGTAAAGATAGTGACGTGGACTAAGGTTGTATTAACCATTTCACATCTAAATTTTATGCCCTAATTCAGAGGGAACGAATGGGCCTTTAGCGACTATACAACTGTAGCAAGGATGTAAGAAAGCATTATGCTAGCTAAAATAATAATGGTTAAAGGGTATCTCCACTGAAGAAAAGCATTTTCCCTTAGTGTTTATTTTAAAGTACACCATCCCCCGACCCTACCAACTACCTTTTGTTCTCACCAGAAGTCCCGCTTCGTCTTGTTTGCAAGCAGGAGTTGTGCTAGCCCCTGGGGGTGGGGTCTTCCTGTGCTGGAAGTGCGGTCACTCATGTGGCAATCTCAATGGTAGCAGACACACCCATTGGCTGCAGTAAAGAAATCCTTTTTCTCCCTGACTCTCTAAGGTTCATTTTTCCAGCTGATCATGCAGAGAGAGACCAGTAGGAAGGGTAAAATCCCTCTTCACAATACGGTATCAAAGGCCAGGGGGAACTTGTGGTTGTTTTTTAATAACATTTTTTTTGGTGTCCAACTCTGAGCGGGGTGTCAAAAAAGGGAAGATTCTTCATAGGGGAATGCTTGTTTGGATATGAGGAGATTGGTAGGGAGGGGGTTGAGAGAAACACAAGCAGATGTTTCTTGTGTGGACGCTAATTTGTCTATCAGTGTTCCACAGGGCTCTTTCAGCATATTATTAAAAGCACTGTATTGGATTCCAGGAGTGTGCCTCTTCTTCTTCGGAAAAGTTTTAATAATACCTCCTCCCACCTTCATACCGGGATACAACAAACTCATGATATATTACTGAACTATAAAATGGAGGTGTTTAGTCGCGGGATGCCCAAGTGAATTCTATAAAAAATAACGCTTTATAACCATTAAATAACACACGCATTTTATGTCACTATCTCTATACCGCCCCCTCAAATATGTAAAACCGAAATGTGTCAAATAGTGTTTGACAACAATTATATTTATTAAAGGGTATGTCCCAGTCCAGCTTTATTTTTTACACTTTTTTCTGTTTAACTTTAATTTAATGGGAGGTAATAGCTATGTCTACCTCCTGTTCTTCAGTAAAACCTTCAGGAAAGGAGGAAAGAACTTTCCACATCCCCCCCCAGAGAAGTCTGCTGACAAAATCTCCCGGATGCCACTGACATTCTTCGACGGCATCCCTTGGTCACATTGCAGCTGCTAGAGGCAGCACTGGAGCGATCCGTGGTAACTTTGGCTGAACAAGAAAAGCATTGATTGTAATATAGTCAAATCTGTAATTTAAAAGACCACTGTCATTGTCTTAAAGCTCCGCTCCACGTAAAGGTCTGGTGCACACCGGTCCGCAAGCCAAGACACCCGCGTGACAAAAACGGTAGTTTCGGGACAAACAATAGTCACGTCATGTGTAGCGTCTCCTCGTAGGTCGTTCGTTGAATCCATGAAGGCGGGTTTCCCAAACAACATAACGTGATTATCTCCAGAAATGCCATTTGTTTGTGCGCGTGCACACTCTTCGTCCATCATTTCCTTGGCATCCTAATCAACGTGTGTATGAGGCTTTAAGTCTGGATCTATCCAATTCTGAAAAGGTGGCTTCTTGCAGAACGTGATTCCCTTGTGGGGACACGAGGGTGAGCAACAACTACACAGTTTTCCTTAAATGTCACGGTCTTTCTTTTCTTTTTTTTTCTTTCCTATTCTTTTTATGTATGCAACATTTCTGATTTACCAGACTAAAATTTTGAGTCCGAATATTTGGAGGAAAAACAAAAAATCTATTTCATAACGAACCTGTTATTACAATAATAATTTTAATTCATTAGGGATTTAATATGTTTGAATTTTTGTGTGTTTGTTATTCTGTAGTTCACAGATTATTGTGGTTTAAATATATATTTTTTTTTTTGTTTGTATCTTTAGGCCGACTTCATATTCCACATCCAGTTCTTGAAAACATTGGTTTGGCGTCTTCAGATTATTTAATCTAAAATCTTTTGGTCTCTTGTAGCAAATGGGATTTTTTTTTTTTTACAAATAAAGAAGATGCTATAACTTTCCATAATACAATGTATAAAGAGAAATTAGCACTCCTGTTGCCTTTTTAATAGTCTCATACCATAGTGCTGTCCCTATTGCTTAGGACCACCCAGGTTTTTTTGCGATGGTTTTTCTAGAGCGCATTTAGGTTGCAACTAATTTGTAAATGTCATCTCCCCGATCCCACCCTCTGGGGTGACCGCTCGACACCCGATTTTTGGTGGTGCCGAGATGATGAAACGATTTGGAATCAAACTGAATCAAGAAGAGGTTACTTCTATGAGGAAGAGGAAGGAAAATGAGAGGAAGAAGAAGAAGAAGAGGAAGATGAAGAAGACGGTGATAGCACATTATACATCTTTTATATGTGTTACTTACTATTGATATTTAATGCAAGCCACCCCTAAAAAAACCAGACAATACAGTAAATTACATTTCTTCAGTCATATTTTAATATTGTTGTTTCAAGGAGTGGATATTAAGCTATGGCCTACCATTTAGCTTTATACATCAATTTTAGATTTATAAAGGGAAAAAGAACAGCACACTAACTGTTATAGAAACAATCAGGTACCTTTTATATTTTTTAAATGATTTGGGTTGGATTAATAGATTAACAGTTTGGTTGGTTGTGATAATTGCACATTTGTGGCGGCTCCTGTCCACGTCATTAGGGATTCGTCCGAAGAATCAACGATTGACGCTGATGTGACGCCACACACATCAAACTAAGGTACATATAAGAGTTTGCATTTTAAACAAATTCCTCCTTTAAGCACTCCGTTTTATTTAAGGCTGGTCATACACATGGTACCTTGTAGTGATTTTTTTCACTTCAGTGCAAGCAACCCTAAAGGTTAACGCGCATTGTGCATGTTACAAATAGCAAAGCCTTGATTCTACACACCTTTGTAGTGATGAAAACCGTTGTTGTCTCTTTCTTTCTAGTCACATAAATCAAAAATGCACCAGAGGATATTGTACACAATAGATTTTAAACCTGTTTTCTTTAATTTGGTAATTTTTAAAGCTTTCTCTCTCAGAATTGTTTTCCAGCTGGTGAGGCATAGACAGGAACACACAGACAGCAGGACACACAGACAGACAGGACCCACGACAGAACATAAGGACACACAGACATACAGACACACAACGACAAGGACACACAGACAGATGCATGACACCCGACAGACAGGACACACCGACAGACGGACCACACAGACAGACAGGACACACAGACAGACGGACACACAGACCGACAGACACACAGACAGACAACACACAGACAGACATACCACAGACAGACATGACACCCAGACAACAGACACCACAGACCGACAGACACACAACAGACAGCCACACAGACAGACATACACACATACAGAACAAGACACACAACAGACAGACACACAACGACAACACACAGACAACAACACACATACAGACGACACCCAGACAGACAGACACACGACAGACAGACACACAACTACATACACCCAGACCGACATACACACAGACAGACCATACACACATCAGACAGAACACAGACATACATACAAGCATCCCAGACAGACCGAACACACCACCATCAGACACACAGACATACACATCAGACAGACACACAGACAGACAGACAGACACCCACATACCAGACAGACACACAGACAGACAGACACCAGGACATACAGACACACGACATACATACAACAGACAGACAGACAGCAGCATACACCAGACAGACAGACACACAGACAGACAGAACACCGACAGACAGACACACAGACATACATACCACACAGACAGACCAACCACACAGACATACAGCACACACAGAACGACAGACAACACAGACAGACTCGACCACAGACAGACAGACCATCAGTACAGACAGACACACATACAGACAGACCACAGACAGACAGACACACGACACACAGACACACATCACACAGACATCACAGACAGACAGACACACAGACATAAACAGAACACACAGACAGATACATACACATTGCATACAGTACATACACACAGACGACAGACACACAGACAGACAGCCACAACAGACAGACAGACAGACCGACACACAGACACAACAGACACCCTACACACAAGACACACAGACACACATACACCCAACACCAGACAACAAGACATACACGACAACAAGACAGACCAGAACCACAGACATACACAACACACAGAACATACACCAACCACAGACCGACACACAGACAGCGAATGGGGACATACCAACCATACACACAGACAGACAGACAGACAGACAGACACAGACCACAGCCAGACATCACAGGACAGACACACAGACACACAGACAGACCCAGACAGCACACGAGACAGCAGCACACAGACATACAACCACCCAGACAGACACACAGAACAGAACATGACCAACACAGACAACAGACAGACAGCCACACACATGACACTCACAGTACACGACTGACAGACAGACACACCGACTACCGACAACTGACATACAGACACACATACAGACAGTACACACAGACAGACCGACAACACTGACATGACATACACACTGACATACAGACACACTGCAGACAGACACACTGACAGACAAGACACCACTGACAGAACAGCCACTGACAACATGGCACAGACAGACAGACACTGACAGACAGACACACTGACAGACACACAGACACACTGACAGACAGACACACTGACAGACACACAGACACACTGACAGACACACAGACACACTGACAGACACACAGACACACTGACAGACACACAGACACACTGAACAGACACACACGAACACCTGACAGACACCAGACACACTGTACAGACACACAGACATCACACTGACATACACATCAACGTCACTGACAGACACCCATACACACTGACATCTCCGCAGACACACTGACATACAGACATACAACAGCACACACTGACATACAGACAGACACACTGACTACATACCATACAAACTGACATACAGACAGATCACACAGACAGACAGACACACATACACAGACATACCACAGACAGACAGGACACACAGACATACAGAACACATACATACAAGTACATTAACAGACACAAACACATAACATACAGACACACAGCAATACATACACATAACACACATACAGACACACAGACCAAGACCTACCCTGCCTTCATTGTTATTATAGCAATAGCAATACTACCTCTCCTCATGGATATAGTAATTAGCAATACTACCTCTTCCTTCTTGTATTATATAAATAGCAATACCTACTCTTCCTCATTGTATTAAGTAATAACAATAACTACCTCTTCTTATTGTATTATAGTAAAATAGCAATACCTACTCTCCTTCGTTGTATTATAATAAATAGCAATACCTACCTCTTCCTTCATTGTATTATAGTAATTAACAATAACTACCTCTTCCTTCATTGTATTATAGTAATTAGCAATACCTACCTCTTCCTTCATTGTATTAAAGCAATAGTAAGGCTACTTCTTCCTTCATTGTATTATAATAAATAGCAATACCTACCTCTTCCTTCATTGTATTATAGCATTAGCAATAACTACCTCTCTTCATTGTATTATAGTAATTAGCAATACCTACCTCTTCCTTCATTGTATTATAGCAATTAGCAAAAACTCTTCTTCATTGTATTATAGCAATTAGCAATACCTACCATCTTCCTTCATTGTATTATAGTAATTAACAATACCTACCTCTTCCTTCATTGTATTATAGTAATTAACAATACCTACCTCTTCCTTCATTGTATTAAAGCAATTAGTAATGCCTACTCTCTTCCTCATTGTATTATAGCAATAGCAATACCTACCTCTTCCTTCATTGTTGTTATTAAGCAATTAGTAATGCCTACCTCTTCCTTCATTGTATTATAGCAATTAGCAATACCTACCTCTTCCTTCATTGTATTATAGCAATTAGCAATACCTACCTCTTCCTTCATTGTATTATAGCAATTAGCAATAACTACCTCTTCCTTCATTGTATTATAGCAATTAGCAATACCTACTCTTCCGTCTTGTATTATAGTATGACAATACCTACCTCTTCCTTCATTGTATTAGATTACATACCTACCTCTACCTCTTCCTATGTATTTAGTAATTAACATACTACCTCTTCCTTCATTGTATTATAGTAATTAGCAATACCTACCTCTTCCTTCATTGTATTATAGCAATTAGCAATAACTACCTCTCTTCTTCATATTGTATTATGCATTACAATACCTACCTCTTCCTTCATTGTATTTAGAATTAGCAATACCTACCTTCCTTCATTTTGTATAATGCATTTAGTAATCCTACCTCTTCTTATGTATTATATATTGCAATACCTACCTCTTCCTTCATTGTATTAAAGCAATTAGTATGCCTACTTCTTCCTTCATTGTATTATACTAATTAGCAAAACTACCTCTTGCGTGGTCATTGTTATTTCGCAATTGTAGCGACAACAGACCTTACCTCTTCCTTCGTTGTATTATAATAAATAGCAATACCTACCTCTTTCTTCATTGTATTATTTGGCAATACCTACCTCTTCCTTCATTGTATTATGGTAATTAACAATACCTACCTCTTCCTTCATTGTATTAAAGCAATTAGTAATGCCTACTTCTTCCTTCATTGTATTATAATAAATAGCAATACCTACCTCTTCCTTCATTGTATTAAAGCAATTAGTACTTTTTAGTATTGTTGTTTTGCACTTTTATCAATCATGCAACGTATTGTAAAATCTGTAAAAACTTGACCAACATGCAAATATGCCACAATGGTACAGACTGGTAAAAAATTTGCATATGTGCATATAATAGAGTATGCTTATAGATTATTTCCATATTGTGTTTTTTTACACTTTAAAAAAATAATTAACTGGAGTTTTCAACCAAAAATTGGGACTATGGGAGGTATGGGATCTTGGAGCAGCCGCCCCAAGGGACCTACAGTATGTATGTGTCAGATGTGAGTGGGTTACCCATTTGGAATCTAAAGGTGCAGGGTGCAGGGGAAAAATGGAAACTTGCAGCATTGCAGTGCTTGACAAAACTGGGGGAAATGCAGGTACTGGCAGGGGCCAGTAAACTGGAGGGTGGAAATGGGGCAGATAAGGTGGAAAAGGGAGATAGATTTGTAAGGGTCACCAGGGGAAGTAGGGGACTGAAGGATAGGGTCGCTTCTTCCCAGCTGGTCAATCCCAACAGATTTGCCGTGTTACGTGAAGATGTGGAGGACGATGGCTCAGAAGTAGCATGTATGGAGCGGGCCATTCCCTTGAGCACCCAGGGGACGACCATCTCTAATATAAGGGAGGGAGAATTGGGGGCCAGGAAGGATAGGCAGGTGGTAGTGGCAGGGGAATCCATTATTAGAAAGGTAGATAGTGTAATCTTCCATCAAGACCCTATATGCCGAACAGTGTGTTGCCTGCCTGGTGCTAGGGTTCGACATGTGGTGGATCGTGTAGACTGATTAGTGGGTGGGGCTGGGAATGACCCGGCGGTCTTGGTTCAAGTTGGTGCCAATGAAACTTAAAAATGAAGACTTCAAAAAATGTTTCTCATACATTAAAAATATCTTCCAATTGCCTATCCCTTTCTCTTTAGGACTGCAATCTATGCTGGACCTTAGGTGTCAGTCATGAGCTAATTTTAACACCACTAACACATGCCACAATATGCAATGAAGTTTATAATTAACTCGGTTGCAAATAGTTATGTAGGGCAGTCTGTACAGTAGAAATGGGGGTTTAATTTTAACAAAACTAGAAAAGATAATCAATGCACATTCCTAGCCGCCCATACAATATCATATTATCGCACACTGGCATACTTTATAAACAAAGGGGTTTTAGTATACATTACTGTGATCACGTGAAAAGCCTTCCAACCCAGTCAAGGTAACCCCAGCTTTTAATGTAAAGTAGATCAGTACACTCCGCTAAATGTAGTTGTAAATTAGCCTAATTGATTGCTTCCACAATCCTTGTATTGTATGTATTTAAATTTACAGCTCACTCTTATTTGGGGGTATGTTTTTACATCTTTGCTGTTATTGTCCATTAAAGGTAGCTGGAAAAAAAACCTATTGAGTGGGTAATTTTGTGTACGCTTTACTGCCATCTGCTGCACACTTTGAGTTCTTCAAGTCCATAATAAATCAAGTATTTTTTTTTAAAGGGCATGTACACCCCCAAAACTTAATCCCCCCAACTACTGGCCCACCATGTAGTGTATTTTAACCTTACCTACCTCCCAGCTCCATAGGGTTTCCGTAAACCCCCTCCCAAAGTCTCAAAACTAACCACCAGGAGGATGCAGGTCTCTGCCTGCTACTAGCCTCCGGTAGATATTTGCCATGCGCACTGCAGCCCCCCCCCCCCCCTCCCGTCTACTATCCATCCCCAGCGCAAAACCCCCTTACGATGTCCTGGTCCCTCCAGTCCCCCAGCCCCAACCGCATATTTTTTTCTCTCAAAAAGCTCCCCAAACTCTTACTTACCTCTCCGCTTTCCTCCGCTGCACTGAATGACCGGCAGCCGCGTCCGTGATTGGCTGCCGCTCAGCCAATCACAGACGCGACTGCCGGTCCCGCCCCTCTGCTTGCATTCTCGCAAGCAGAGGGCCGGCAGTGCGGCGGAGGAACGAGGGGTGGTAAGTAAGAGTTTGGGGGGCTTTTGGAAAATAAAATATATGCGGTTGGGGCTGCCAGACATGGGGGAACATCATATTAAAAACAATTTTTAAGGGTGGACATGCCCTTTAAGCATTGCAGCAGAGGTAGATAATGTAAATAATATATGTGTAAATCAACCCGCCCCTCTCCCACCACCCAACATTGGCCCCATACGTACCTTGATCCCAAGCCAATTTCTTCTATTCCCAGAGATGCGGAAGAGAAACCTCCTCTGCTGCGCGGCACATATTTAACACGTACAAGAGCAGAGAGGTCTACCAGCTGGCGAGGGATCAGGCTGTGCAACTAATTATATAAGCAGTTTTTGGTAAAGGTAAGTATAGCAAAATTTGTGTCTGGGACTCTGGGGAAGGGCATAACCTGCTTGTAAAAGTTAGTGGGGGGGGAGTTACTTTACAGCCAATAGGTGATGCAATAGCCAAATCACCAATAGGTGGGAGAATCACTGGTACTACTTTGAAGGGTCTGCCAGATAACAATGTAGGAGCAAGGGGGCCCCCAAAATAGCACAACCTGCCCAAATCCAAAACCCTGGGCATATCAAAGGTGCAATAAAAAGAGTTATTTCACCTTTTATATCCTATGTATTTTGCATAAAAGATCGGGACATCGCACAAAAGCCATTGTTCCTCAGCTCTTTTCTATGAATTGGACACATGTCTCTATAAATTTACTTTGTAAAAATATTATTATTTTGTGACAGTTTGTGAACTCATGCTTTTGGCTATATGGACAAAAAAGAGCAACTTTTAAAAGTTTCTGTCCATATTTCTGGAAGTGGGGTATAATTCCTTTTTATTGATTTGGCTTGAAAGAGTTAATTTTTTTCCAGTTATGTTTCACCCATTTTTGAGACTGCATCTCTTCCTACAGTTTTCAAGCTAGAGAGACAAAATCCGATACATACTACAGGACACATAGAAATGTGCTATCTTCCAGATAAGGAATCCATGAGCGCATAATAAAAGTAACATAGTAATTGAGATTGAATAAAGATATACATCCATCTAGTCAAACCTTTTCACCCACCTTTTTAACGCTACCTAAGGGCACAGCCACACTGCAATGAAAACGCAATCGATTTCATTTGCGATTCCATTGCGTTTGCGCATGTGTTTTTTTACTAACTATTGAAAAACGCATGCGTTTGCGATTTAAAATGCGGAATTCAAATCGCAACGCACCCGTTTTCAGTGCGTTGCCACGTTTTCAATGATATGAAAAAAATGCAAGCGCAAACACAAACAAAGCGCAGCAGTGTGGCCTTGCCCTAACAGTTAATACAGGGAAAGGCAAAAATAAAAAGCTAAAAAAAGGGGGGGGAGGGTGAAAGTATCCCTGGATAAACCAGAACTGCAGTATATGTATTAATACCAGTAATTCTCAATATTTTTTTGTTTTAGAAACTTATCTAGCCCAATTTTAAACCTATTAAATAAACTTGCCATTACCATATCTGCTGGAAGACAGCAGATGTGGTAAAAAAAAAAAACCTTTCCGAACCTGAAGATGAAACTTTTCTTTCAATCTTAAAGCATGTCCACGTGTCTGTTGATATGACCAATTAGTGAACAATACACCAGAGTTTACAGTATGGCCCATTAACACCTGCACTGATCCTCAGGCCACACTGATGCAGAGGTGGAAAAAATGTATACCCACCTTAAATGAAGCAAACTGGGAAGAGATGGCACACTCGCACACCCAAGTATCATTATCAGCTAACCACAGAGTGATGCAGCTCTATATTCTACATCAGGTCTATCTTACTCCATGTAGGATGTCAAGGATTTCCGCTAATAACTCGTCAGATTGTCCAAAATTTCATGGAACCAAAGCGGACTTCTGGCATCTGATATGGACATGCCCGAGAGTTGCTAAGTTCTGGAGTAGGGTGGCGAGTGTGTTGACACGAGTTATACATATTCTGGTAAAACCAGAACCTAAACTTTGTATACTGGGGATGGGAGTAGATGAAGAATGGTCAAGTGCACATCTAACACTCCGTAACACATTGTTTTATGCCAGACGTACTATTGTATTAAACTGGATGTCCCAGCGAACCCCACAGTGTAGGGTATGGAAAACAATGATCACAAATGATCTCTCGACCATCAAACTCATACATTTAGATAGAGGAACACTAAATAAGTTTAACAAAATCTGGGCAACCTGGTATGAGTATATTGGTCTAGATATAACAAATATGTATGGAAACAATGATGCTAACAAGGTATAAAATAAATTAAAATGAACATTCCAAAGCAAAATATGATGTCAATTTATTAGATAATACTCTGGTTAGTGCTGAACTGAATTGTATATAAAAAATATATAAATATATGTACAATAAATGTATAGCAGAATATGGAAGACCCTCCCTCCCCCCCTCCCTTCCCATTTCCACTATCTCCCTTTTTCTTTATGTTAATTGTATAATATTTAAACAGAAAATGTAACCCAGGACTGATACTGTATATGAGATATCTGTGAATATTCATTTTATATGTATGTAAACACCAACTGTACCTTATGATCTTGTCCTGTATTCTATAAATAAATTATGTTTAAAAAAAAAACATTGTTAATAAAGTGATTATATCCCCACACAAACGTTGTTTCTCCAATATAAACTGTTCTAACTTGTCTGCCTCCATAGTCAAGCCCCTCCAGTCCCTTTATTATTTTAGTTGCCCTTGTCTGAATTGCTTCTATTTCCAACATGTCCCTTTTGTATATGGAATTCCAAAACTGCACCACATATTCCAAATGAGGCCTTACCAGTGCCTTGTAAAGAGGGAGAATATTATTTTTCTTTCTTGAATCTATTCCCCTTTTTATCCAAGACAATATCTTGCTGCTCTAGCCGTTGCATGTACCGACTTTTTTTGCACAGTAAGGGCTAGGCCACACTTGTGCGGTTTTGCGCATTTTGCGTTCGCAATTGCACATGCGATTTGGTTATAATGGAAATCGCGGGAGTGCAAAAAATCCAGCGATTTCCGATGCGCATGTGATTGCGCATATGTTTCCGTTTTGGTAGCACATGTGCTCACCACTTTTGGTGCGTTAACGCATGCGCTTCCATAACAGAAAATGGCAAAATCGCATGCGCAAAAGCAAAACGCACAAGAATCGCACACACACTATCGTGTACGTTATTGCATGTGATTGTGTGTGCGATTCTGGTGCATTACAGTGTGGCTTCAGCCTAGGGATGTGTTGCACAGCTGCATGCATTTTTATGTGTTGCGGAGACCAGAAGACACCAATACCAGTCAATAGGACTGGAGAAAAACCACACAATGCACAACGAGTGTGAGATGTTTTCACAATTACTATCTTTTTTGGGCAAAGAAAAAAACTTGCAGCAACGCATAGAAAAAACATGCATTAAAACAATATCTCCCGATAACACATATGCATTATCATGCGTGTTGTAGTGTGCACTAAGCTGAGTTTGTGGTTCTACACATATTGTGCAGCCTTTCCAGAAAAATTATACCTACACTTTCCCATTCATGCTTGTTGGACTAACTCTCATGACTTTATATTGCTTCCCACACCTAGGGTCTGATGCAGCAAGAGGTGCAAAGGTTTGCTTATGTTTCAAATTTACAGCGTGGCAGCGTGGCTCACCAGAGCAGTGCATAAGTAAGTATATGCAGCAAGTTAGCAAACCCAGGGGTGAGGACCTAGCAGTTCAGGTCCTCACCCTGGGAAGAAAGTACTGATTAAAGAAAAGCAGCAGAGGCAAGGTGAGTATAATTGTCCTTTAATCTATAAATAAATACATGTAAGTAGCACTTACTCTGAGGTGTGTGTGTTGCTGCATGCCTTCAGTAAAGTACTTTTTTTGTTCAGGCACTGACCACCTGACTATTTTCCCCCATGCTAACTGTCAATACTGCATAAAGCACACCAACTGTCAAACCATTCCAGCAACAGCAAAACTGTTTCAGATTGGATATCTAATGAAATAGGGGGCAGATCAACAACAAAAAAATGATACAGTGATGGTTTGGATGAATTATAGTGTTCACTAATGGGCAATTTAAAACAGCAAATTTACCAGTGTCCATACCCTCTAAGGTTAAAAGAAGGGGTTTGAATATGATTAATAGCTTGAATAGGTAATACCTCAGGCAAATGCAGTTTAAACGTTTTATTGCATCAGCCCGATTATCTTCTTTAAACACGACTGTTAGTTTATAAGGAGGAATAGTAACCATACCACCGATTGTATGTATCCTATTCCTATCTGTCAGTAGATCCAATCAGATTTCACATTTCCCGCTTGCCTTACTTCCGGTACTGGAGAACAGGCACTTCCTTTCCCACATCACGTGTTGCACCGATGTCCCAGCTGACAGGAGGCGGTCTTTAGCCTGAGTAGGAACTGGACGCGGTGCTTTGTGGTCGCGCTGGCCCCTCCCCCCTCTGTCAGTGCTCCAGACATTGGATTGTGCATGGAGGATAAAGCAGTTTGAGTGGGCAGACTACAGGATGGGTGATTATTAAGTAGTTTATATTATTTCCTGACCGGTGTGATTATATCCCAGTTACTGTACTAAACATTATCCATTGTATATACAGTGAATAATATAACTGTGTTTACCTTGTATTTCTTATGGCTGTGATGTTGAACCTTGGCACTCCAGGTGTTTGGAAACTATAACTCTCAGCATGTCCTGCTTGTGGAATTCTAACAAGGCATCCCGGGAATTGTAGTTTTTGGACATCTGGAGTGACAAGGTTCAAAGGCACTGTTTCTGGGTCCTTTTGTAATGAACTAAAGCTAAATTGTAGATGACCTTGTGAGTATTTTTTTAAAATGTCTAACTAAGAGCTGTTTTTCTCACCCCAGAAATCAGAAGCAAGTTGGGGAAATTCTGATTAAATCTGCAGGTTTATATAGTGGATAATGCACCCCCAACTGTAAATTATAAGGAGTTCTGTGACTATATAAAAGCACGAGGCCGCAAGCCGAGTACCTTTTATACAGGACATGGAACTCCAAGGTGACTTCTAATATACCTATAATTTACAGTTCGGGGTGCATTATTTATCATAACCTACCCCTTTGTGGCTTCTGGTTTCCTTCTCCTGGAACTGTATGATTATTAGGCTATAATCGTACAGTTCCTCCCATAGAAATCCACTACAGGGGTAGGTTCTAACTTTTATATTGTGATCCCTGGACTCGGATATAAGTTCCACACATTTTTGTGAATACCCTAGTGCCTACCTTCTCCCACTAAGCCAGAATTAAAGGACAATTATACTCACCTTTTCCCCGATCCACTGCAGCATAGTACCCAGGGTGAGCACCTAAAATCGCTAAGTCCTAATCCTGGGTACTTTCCCTAACTCCTGCACTACTTACCGCAAATCTGCTTCGCCAATCCACACTGTTCCACCTCTCTTCTACTGTCAGTGACAGTCGCGAGGCAGCCAATTGGAAGACACGCCTCCTTGCAGAGCGTATCTTCCTATTGGCTGCCACGCGATCTGTCACTGAAGCAGGAAGAGTGGAGGAATGGAGCGATCGGCGAAGCAGATTTGCGGTAAGTAGTGCAGGATTTAGGGAAAGTACCCAGGGTGAGGACTTAGCGATTTTAGGTCCTCACCCTGGGTACTATGCAGCTATGGAGGAAGAGGAGCGAGGGTGAGGTGAGTATAGTTGTCCTTTAACTACTAGATGATCTTTCCATAATCACTGTATTCAAAATGGCCAGTTTAGAAAACAAATTGTTACTCACCAATAAGGCAAGCACCAAAAATCAGAAAAATTTCCAAACCCTCAGAATTACACATTTTCAGTCAGCTGTTTTTAGAGGTAAACATTGCCTTTACCTGCTTGTTAGAAATTAGAGATTCCAATAATTTCATGCTCATTTACATTTTCCATTTAGTTCCCCCTGAATCCTCTGTTCGTTTTATTTCCCCTTTTGTAGGTAAACAGAATAGTAAAACTATCCTACACAATTTGTGTATTAGGATTAGTGCTCTTTGTAGTTTAGGTTTTTTCTTTGTATGTGTTTTTCCCTTGAGAGATCAGTTGTGGATTAAGATAACAGTGAATATTTTTCTTGCATAAACACATTTTAAGAATGCAGGGGGGAAATTGTCGTTAAAACTAGGTACACAGTTCCAATAAAGCCCCGATATCTGTATTGTGTGTACCTAGCTTTCCTGAACGGTCGGGTTGGCCGAGCGCTCGTTCAGGAAAGAGGGAAAATTTCCCTCGGCTGCGGTTGTCTCCCTATAGGGGAGTCTGCAGTGGCTGAGGGAAACACACAGTCTCAAACGTTCTCCCTATACTGTGCTCTTGCAGATCCTGTCATTCATCTTTTTTTGTCAAAAATTTGGCAAGTGTGTACCCAGATTAATGAAAGGTATTCTTTTTTTAAAAGATAGATTCAGTCTACAAAATGAATCCCAACCATCCCCCTCCCATTAAAAGTAATTAGGGTAAGGACCTAAAAGGCTGACTAAATCAATAAAACAAATTGAACTAGAAAAATCCCAGGAGCCAGGTAGCCAATGCACCTAGAGATTTACATAGGTACATAGAATTATAGGTCCATCTATTCCAACCTTTTTTAGCCTACCCATGAACCCTACCTAACAGCTGATCAACTGGCGACTAACTATTTCATAAGGTTTTTATTTAATTGATGTGTAAGTGTTTTCTGACTGGGTCTGTGTCTCTATTAGTTCACTCTAATTGTAAATAATTTATAATGCAAGAACAGCAATTACACTAAAGCTGGGTACACACCATCCAATAATTCGGCCTGACCATACTTTCAGTGTATCGGTCAGTTTGGCTGAAATATTGGATGGTTTCTTCATCCGGAAACATCCGTTGAACCGCACACTCAGTTTCGGCGCACTGTCAACCACAGCTACTTTTGCTGTTATCTACAGTCCATCATCCTGGACGACGGGTCGGAAATGCAGAACGTTCAGTCGGAATGAAGGATTGCTCTCAGTCCCCATCCTCTTAACAAAGGGGAGTGGGGTTAGAAATGATTAAGGGTTTTGTTTTCAAACAGGGACTTATCTGGTGAGGAACTTGCTGAAATCAGGATTTTCTAGGTTATAATTTCAGGGAAATGGGATTTAGGCCAAAGGTTTCTTTTAGTATTCAATTCCATATGTAATGTGTAGCGTTGAAGGTACTAACATTTTTATTCATATTATTATTACGGATTTTTAGAGCACCAACATCTTCTGAAGAGCTTTACAATTACGTATAAATTCACGTCAGGTCCTGCCCTGAAGAGCTTACAATCTAAGTACATTTTTTTGACACATACAACCTATCAGTATGTTTTTATGATTGTGGGGGAAACCACAATCCGCAGGGGCAAGCACAGGATTTTCAAGGGGGGTATTCCTGAATGGATTACCACCGAACAAGCCAAGATGGAGGTTCATGACTGAAAACATCCGTGTATTCTATTATATATGGAATATATCATTATATTATATATATATTCTCCACTTGCCATGATTATCATAACAGTTAGCCAATACACATATTCTTTCCCTTTTGTTATTCAGTATATTAATTAAAGGTGGCCATACATATGAACGATAATATGTAAATCCCATTGTTACACAATGGTATTTACCCATTATCGTTCAAGTGTATGGGCTTTTCCCGACTGACTGTAGTGTCAATGAACACTAGTAGTCGCCACTACGGTTGGTCGGGAAAGATGGAAAATTTCCGTTGGTCTATATCTGCTCCCATTACTTTAGTAATGAGTATTACTTTAGTAAGAGAGCCAATACGATTGTACCGTGTATGGTCGCATGACGACCAATCCCCATACCGCATATGGAGATCGGTAGATTCCATGTGTGAAGGTTCCTTTCGCAATGTGCCAACAGATACTAATGTGATCTGTCGGCACATTGCAATGGAAATCGTATGTGTATGGCCACCTTAAGGCGTGGTACAAACAAACAGATTTTTTGGGCCAACCACCCGATATTTCTGTGTATTGGTCAGTTAGGGCGGAAAAATCGGAGGTGATTTCGGCAGTGGTAGTGAGCTTTGTTGGTCACCCATTCGCTTGGATTGAATGAACTGGCAATCACCGCCAAACGCGTGGTCCATTTGCTGTGACTGACAGTGCTTTGTCCTGGCCAATCAATAGCGGGGAACACTCGGGACAAAATATTCGTCTGTGTGTACCCCACCTAACGTTCTGTTTTACTGAGGAAATCCACATTTGTGCTACATTATAGTTAGTGTCTTTCACACTTACTACAATGTTATCTACTCTAGAGTAGAGTAGATAACATTGTACCATGTGTGGGCATATTGAACAGTATATATAAAACAATGTTGACAGTCGGCTAAACAAACACCTCCAGGATTTCCTAATGTCCCTATTCCTGCTCACTGAGCTCCATCACAGTGTAGTAGGTACAGTAAGTAATGTATATAAACCCAGACTCAGGCAGCTGCAGGGTTAATATTGATACTGTATGCTGCTGTCAATCACACTGGATACATTTTTAAAACAAAAAAATAGCTGCTTGATGTAACAATGAAACAATATGTGTAACAATGTAGCAATCGATGTAACAGTCTATGGACACCTGGAGAAGTAGACCAGCAGACTGCACTGAGCAGGCAGATAGGGGGGACTACATGCACCAGTAACCCCCCCCCCCCAAACACGCCCCTGAACCCAGAGAAAACCCACCCAAAAACATACAGGGAGAACATAAAATCCCCTTGCATATGTGTCCAAGGTTGGATTTGAACTCCGGAATTCAGGGCTGCAAAACATCAGTGCTAACCACTGAGCCACCGTGCTGAATATTTGTTTAAAACCTATTGTCCTGAAACCTGGTGTTCAGCCTTGTTATCACTGAATATCTGTTGGCATGGCAGATATGGATTTAACTGGGTGATGATGTCTGTACAAAGGTCCCTGCCTGGCAGGTATTTGATAATTGAAAATTTCGATACGTACCTTGCAATCAAACTTGTCCATTTTAGTAAATAATGTACTGGGTTTGATAAAATCTGGTTGAATTGTTCTATAATTTTAGACAACTCCTGTCACTCTAGCCTTTCAATATTTTAAAATCATTCCAGTATTTGCACCATTTCTTCCTCTGGCTCCCGAGGCAGAGGGTGTCAACATTTGTATTTGTGTCCTATTCTCGCTGGCCTAACAATAACTTGCTCCCTCTTGTGAAAAAGAAGCAGAGCTGGTGCCTAGCCATGCTGGGCCTGGGGCACCCTTAAGGGATAGAGGAGTTCATGAATGTTTACATCTTTAGTTTCCCTTTAACATTCAGCTGTGACCTGTTTTCTTAAGATACAGTATTTTTTTAATTGAAGTGTACAAATTCCATTCTTCACACTGTTCATGTATCTAGAATAGTCTCTATTCTAAGAATAGAATGTGAACCTATGGTGACTTGTAATTTTAGATGGGTTCCTTGGACAGAAAGGAACAGCTGCAAATGTGATGGTTTCAAACTATTTAGTGATGAAATATGGCCTATATCTCTTACCCCTTCTCCTCACAATATGACAGGAAGGGTGTGTTTAGTAATAAACAGGACTGTATAAAGTTCATAGGATGGCAAGTAAGGGTACACATGGAAAGTGAGATTAACTTTCAGGTTCAGCCACATGTGTTTGAAGGGTAAGATAGAATAGAGATTTTTTTTAATCCCCCTCCAAATGAATGTACCCAGGGTAAGGACCTAAAATGCTTTGTCCTCACCACTGCATTTACCTTCTTATGGAATTTGTTATGCCATTAAAGTTAGGAGACACCGCTTTTTTAGTCCCGTCTGCTTTGACCCAGGACTTGACCAATTGGAAGACATGCTCTTGTAGACACGTGTGGGACTGAGGAAGCAGGTTCTCCTAACTTTGCATTGCCAGTGGGGGAGTTACAAGTGAAACCCAGAGTGAGGACCTAGCATTTTAGGTCCTTACCCATGGTACTTTCATTGCCTGCATTTGGCATGAGGGGAGGACTATAGTTGTCCTTTAATGTTTGTATTGCATCATGTCATTGATGTGGATGATTGTAAGTTATTGGTATTTGGTGTAAGGGGTGGCTTTTTTGGAAAGAACAACTGTTTATTCCAGAATCTCTTTTTGGCAATCAAATACTGTGTCTATGTAAATTGGGACATATACATTATGATATTGAGTTGTATAACATTTTTGGCATGCAATATATTTTATAAATGGATATGCCCAAATATTCTATTTTGCTGGTTTGTTTAACTTTTTTCCTGAATAAAGTGAGGCCACTGCTGATCTATCCACAACAAAATGGAAGTAGCTTGCACAACCAGAATCAGGAGTAGATAAAGACATGTTTTATTGAAACATCTTTAGACAAATGGATCCAGAGCACTTAATCATAGTTGATCATACGCCTGATCTCTGCTATTCTTTATTCAGATTTTAAGCAGGCCATGCATAAAGTGATATTATAGGAGGATATGCAGTATTGTTAGATAATTGCTTTCAAGATTGATCCATTTGTTATCAATGTTGGACATGTTGGAAATATATAGCATAGGATACTATCAGGACCAATGTTTTAGTATCTTAACATGTATGGTCTGTTTTTATAATAATAAAATAACATTGAAGCGTAACACTGCAATCGTTTCTTCCATATTGTCTTGTTACTCTTTCTGTTTTTGCAGTGCATCACTCTTTATTTAATCAGTCATTTTGCATAGCTTTGGTGGAGGCTTTGTAGTAAGGACCACGGAACCCTAAATAAACCCCCATTTATAAGTCTATGGGAGGTAGGGTAAGTATTCCTACATCTTGTTTTGCGTTAAAGGGCATGTCCAAGACCCAGACTAAAGTTAGAATACAAGTTAATTACCCCCCTAACCTTGACGTCACAGGTTTTAAATGTATGTGCGAGGCTGGTATACTTACCAGCCCTTGTTCCCTTGTCCATCTTCAAGGTTTGGGGAAGCTTGAATACAAATCTTAGTTTTGGGTGGACATGCCCTTTAAAGGGCATCTCTACCCGTTCAACAAAATTGATATATAGGTTAAGGACCCCCCCCAAACCTACTTTTCATTATGCTTGCATTTTCCAAACATATTTCTAAAGTTACTTACAGAACCTGATCCTTTGCCACGACTCTCTCCTTTGTAGCTTCCATGTAATGGCAGTCACTCAGAGATAGGATGTTGATGTCACAGCCAATGGCTGACGGCCATTACTAAAGATGCTTACTAACTACAGCTGTGCAAGCTCATAACCAGCTCACAACTGCTGCTGAGGAGGTATGAACCTACTGTTGAGGGATGGGGTTAAGTAAGTAACTTTAGAAACAATCCTGGATTTACATTAGATTGGCCAGAACACACACTGTAAATCTCTGCTCCCCATTCTGTTAGTAGGCAGGCAGAAGGCATATGCTGCATGAGGGATCATTGTTTTTTAATATTAGTTGTCAGTTACTCATCTCTTGGAGCCAAGTTTTCTTTGTTTTAGTATTTTCATAGGCGCCAATAACTAAAGTTATTTGCCAGGTGTAAATGTGTAATCTCATTGGCTTCCCGGGTCTTGGTAGTCCATATAATACAAGTAGCAGACACTTTTCTTTTGTTTTCTGACTTAAGCTATTCTTGCATATATTTATTGGCACACCCTAGAAGTTTAAAACCATAATTTAATTTTATTGATTTCTCAAGCACAATATGTGCTTAATTTGGTATCATAGGTGACTTTAATCACATAATGAGTCACTCAGCCTCTTTTGAAAAAATTAAATTAAACAGTCATTTTTTTTCTTCTTGTGTGGATAAGAGAGAGAATGGTATAATTACACATTCCTTTTTAAATATTTATGACACAATTCACTGTAAGTTACATTTTAGATCTTAGACAAGGGGCATTGTTACCTCCATAAGCTGTGTTAAAATGAATAGTTCTAACTACTAAAAGGCAAGCCAAACTTATTTTTTAAAATCCTAATATGCAAACTTTTCTCCCTAGAACACGTATACCTTGTAAGATTCTTCTCTTGTAAGTTGCATTTATGTACTTAATATGAAGTAGATTCTGTAACTAAGAAGGCCTCCTTGTCGCCAGTACAAGGTGTAGCCCATTTACTGGGAGATTCAATAAAAGTTCTTATCGTTTAAAATGGTGCTAATTTTGCCCCAACCAATCAGAACTTATGTAACATTTGAACACTAACATCTTATTGGTTGGGGCAAAATTAGCACCATTTTAAACGATAAGAAAATGTATTGAATAACTTCCTTCGTCTTCAAAGAGCCTGATGAGCATGTAAACCTATTGGCTACACCTCCTACCACCTATTACATAGTTACATAGTAATTGAGGTTGAATAAAGAGATTAAGTCCAACCTATTCACCATCTTTTTTTTTTTTTTTAGATTATTATTTTTTTTTTTAACCCTACCTAACAGCAGAAACAGAGGAAGAAAAAAAAAAACCCGCAAAAAGGGGGGGGGGGGGATTCCTTCCTGACTCCAAACGGCAATCGGAAAGTATCCCTAGATCAACCAGATCTATATGAATTAATACCAGTAATTCTCAATATTTTTTAATTTCAGAAACTTAACCAGGCCTTTCTTTAAAGCTATTTAAAGGACCTGTAAACTCCAATCAGTCACTGACAGCCGCTCTGTCCCGACCACGCGCCCTATCTTAGGCGCATGCGCGCCAATTCAAAAGATAGGGCGCGCGATCGGGAGAGAACAGCTGTTCAGAGACTGAGCGGCTGCGAGTGGAGCGGCGGGTAAGGTAAGTTCCAGGTCCCCCGAGCGTCCTATTATTCACAGGGAGGGGAGAATAAGCGTTCTCCCCTCCCTGTGAATAATAGAAACGGATGCCACATAGTCATTTTTAAGAGTTTAGTGTTCCTTTAATGAACTTGCCATTACCTCATCTGCTGGAAGACAGTTCCACAGTTTCACCGTTCTCACTGTTTACTATTACTATAGACTATTTACTGTCTCTATGCACATATTCTCTAAACAGATCTCTCTACACCAATATGAAAGTTCCTGCTAATATTTTAAAAGCTACTTGTTACCCTGCATTTTATTTTCCAGCCAGTAGGATGTTCAAGCCATTTCTTCGTTCAATCCAAGGTACGGAAAATTGGCTTTAACCCCAGCAGTTCTTACCTGCGACCTTCTCAGGACATTCTTTAGGCGTTTCTGCTATGTTAGAGGAACGGCCTGACCCGTTTTTCTTTCTGACCGCAAAATAAATGGGCAAGGTGCCATTATAGATAGATTCAACAGTCGAACGTGAAATGTAATGTTGTTATGTATGGTCAGCATCAGTGTATGGACACCTTTTATACTTTCACCAAAACAAAGATGGATTATGGGAGCTGACCCCTCATACCCTCAGGTTAAAGGACAATTATACTCACCTCCCCCCTTGTTCCTCTCACTCCATTCCTGCAAATTAACCAGGGTGAAGACCTAAAATGATAAGTTCTCACCTGTGGCTGCTTTACAGAAGTCCTGCAATCCTTAATTGAAGATTTGATCATTTATGAGCATATAAACATGTTTAAACAATATGTCTGTGATGGCGTTTTTTGTTTGTTTTTAGTACAATTATAAATGGCAGTGTTCCAGTTCTGTAGAGCAACCAGTGTTATGTCCTTTAAAGAACCTTAACTTTTGAGTGTTTAAGGTTTATTTAAGGAAAACACTAAACAAACCAACATAAGAAATTATTTTGATGTTCACATAATTTAATCAAACAATCACTAATTTACAATAATACCTGGTATGTTTATTTGAATGGTTATCTGCTTCATGCTGAGAGCGCTGCTTAGAGAAGGTGGAGCTGATATCGGAGCTAAAGACACGGGTTAAGGAGATTTTTACCTCTTAAGATTAGATTTCTCCTTTAATTCTCCTGTTCAACCTCATTTATTAAAGGGCATGTCCACCCCCAGAACTATAATCCCCCCAGTAATGGCCCCACCATGTAGTGTAGTGTAATCCTTACCTCACATCCCAGCTCCATAGGGTTCTCCTGTAGACCCCCCCTAAAGTCCCAAAAACAGTCCACCAGGAGGCTAGCAGGGCTCTGCCTGCTACCTTGCCTCCGGTAGATATTTGTCATGCGTACTGCAGGCTTCTCCCCCCCTCCCTCCCCCTCCCTCTCCCTCCCTCTCCCTCCCGTTCTACTCTCCCTCCCCCTAGCGTAAAATCCTTTTAATATGCTGCTCCCCCATGTCTGGTAGCCCCAACCGCATGAATAGTATTTTGCAAAAGCTCCCCAAACTCTTACTTACCTCTCCTCTTTCCTCCGCTGCACTGAATGACCGGCAGCCGCGTCCGTGATTGGCTGCCGCTCAGCCAATCACAGACGCGACTGCCGGTCCCGCCCCTCTGCTTGCATTCTCGCAAGCAGAGGGCCGGCAGTGCAGCGGAGGAACGAGGGGAGGTAAGTAAGAGTTTGGGGGGCTTTTGCAAAATACTAATCATGCGGTTGGGGCTACCAGACATGGGGGAGCAGCATATCAAAAGTTATTTTTAAGGGTGGACATGCCCTTTAAACAACTTTGCTTGAAAATTCTCTAAAACAGTAACTAGAAAGGGAAAGTTCAAGTATAAACTTTGACTTGAAAGGCTTCATTTTGGAAGGGAATGTGTATGTCTCTGCTGCATGTTTTAAAACTTAATAACCTTGCAATGCTTAAACTGTATGTCCACCCAGAAAAAAGCTTTTTAAATACTGTAGCCCACCCCCAACTTTGTTTTCTAAAACAAGCAGCAGAAATGTACTTAAAGGGCAAGTCCAGCCCTAAAATAAAAACTTAAATACAGGTAAATCACCCCCCAAAACCCTAAACGGTAATAGTTTGAAATCTGAAATATATAAGTCTAACCTGAAATCCTGCACAATGTCCTGTTTCCCCTGTTTCTGCTTCATGGTTCTTCCAGTTAGCAACTGTCTGTTATGGATTTGACAGTTGACATCACAGCCAATAACTGAATGTTAATCCCCTATCTGCCTCTTCTGAGCATGCCCAGGCTCAGTAAGTGCTCAGTACAAGTTTCTAAATTGCTCAGTTTCCATGACACATCCAGAAGCATAGCAGGCATACAGTAATGAATTCATAGGACAAAGTATGATATATCAACATATTTTAAAGAGGCCATTCGTTCTAAAAGATATTCTTATGAGGGTGAAGTTGTCCTTTAAACTACTTTTGTTTCTGCGGCTGTCTGCTCCGGCCCTCTGCCGGAAGTTGCAAACGGGCGGACTGTCAGCTGCTTCTGTGATTGGCTGAGAGGCAGCCAATCACAGACGCAGCTGCCAGCTATGCAGACAGCCTAGGGAACGAAGGAGTGTAAGTACATTTCTGCTGCTTGTTTTAGAAAATGAAGTTAGCGGTGTTCTACAGTACATAAAAAGTTTTTTCTAGGTAGGGAATAAAGCAGCCATGCTGTATCTGGAGGGACGAAGAGAGGGAGGGGATGCCAGCATCCTCAAGGAAGACAAGGAAGAAGCAGGGACCAGATGACTCACAGACAGCTCCTACTCTTTACTTTTTGGAACTTTAGATAAGCACTGCAGGAGAACCATAAGGAGCTGAGGGGGAAGATAAGGATTTTTTACACTACACAATGGGGCTAGTACTGGGGCAAATTTTAGTTTTGGGAGTGGACATGCCCTTTAAGAAAGGACACTTAAATTTCATAATCCATTCAGATTATGAATTCATTATTGAAAAGGTGGATAGGGTTATCCACCAACACTCTTCATGCCAAACAAAGTGTTGTCTACCTGGTGCTAGAATTAACATGGGGTGGATGGTATAGGCAGATTATTAGGTGGGACTGGGAGTGACCTAGTGGTCTTGGTTCACATTGGTGCCAATAACAAAGGAAAGGAAGGAGGAGGAGAGGGGATTAAAAATGGCTTCCGAGATATAGGGGCCAAGTTAAAGTTAAGGACCTCCAGGGTAGTATTTTCAGAAATAATGCCGCAGCCACACGCTGTGCTAGGAAGAGTGACAGTGGGAGCTTAGGGATATTAATGCGTGGCAAAGAGGTTGTCAGGAGGAGGGGTTTGGGATTTTTAGAGTACTGTGCAGACTTTTCTGTGGGCTACAGGCTCTTTACTATGAATGGGTTGCACCTCACTGATGGTGCAGCTGTTTTGGGGCAGAAGATGGCCAGAGTGTTGCAGGAGAATTTAAACTAGGTTGGAGGGGTACTGATGTAGATTACACAATGGCAAGTGCTGTAGATGGACCAGTGTTGTAAGAAAGGGGGAAGGGATAGTAAAGAGGATAGAGAAGTATGTACATTTGGCAACCAGAAGGGGTGGGGAGTTATTAGCCTCCAAATGCCAGCAAAGAGGAACTGAGTCAGCTTCATATGCAGATGGCAAGGACTGCAAGTTGGATCTGGTAATATCTAACCACACAAAATGTATTAAAGATAAGGTAACTGGTTTAATGATGCTCCTTAAACTTACAAATCCACGATCCACCCTGACCACTTCCCTGACAGTGATGTCATGGCCAATGGCTGACGGCCATAACGGAACAACAATAACTTGTTAAATTTTAGTGGAAGGGGTGTACACAGCCAACAAAGACTTAATTTCAGAAAAGCAAAATTTTACGCATATAAACTGTGATTATATTATCTCAGGTAAAGATAGTGAAGTGGACTAAGGTGTATTAAACCATTTCACATCTAAATTTATGCCCTAATTCAGAGGGAACGGAATGGGCCTTTAGCGACTATAAAAACTGTAGCAAGGATTGTAAGAAAGCAATTATGCTAGCTAAAATAATAATGGTTAAAGGGTATCTCCACTGAAGAAAAAGCATTTTCCTTAGTGTTTATTTTAAAGTACACCATCCCCCGACCCTACCACTACCTTTTTTTCCACCAGAATTCCCCTTCGTTTGTTTGCAGCAGGAGTTGTGCTAGCCCCTGGGGGTGTGTCTTCCCTGTGCTGGAAGTGCTGTCACTCAATGTGCATCATCATGGTAGCAGACACACCCACTTGGCTGCAGTAAAGAAATCCTTTCCTCCCTGACTCTCTAAGTTCATTTTTACAGCTGATCATGCAGAGAGAGACAGGAGGAAAGGGTAAAACCCTCTTTCCACAATACTGTATCAAAGGCAGGGGGAACTTGTGTTGTTTTTAATAAACATTTTTTTGTGTCCAACTCTGAGAGGGGTGGTTAAAAAAGGGAAGATTCATTTCATAGGGGATGCTGGGAATATGAGGCAATTGGTATGGGAGGGGGTGGGAGAGAAACACAAGCAGATGTGTCATTGTGGACTAATTTTCTAAGCAGTGTTCCACAGGGCTCTTTCAGCATATTATTAAAAGCACTGTATTGGATTCCAGGAGTGTGCCTCTTCTTCTTCTGAAAAAGTTATACCTCCCACCTTCAGGACCGGGATTACAACTCATGAATATATTACTGAACTATAAAAATGGATGTGTTTAGTCCGGGATGCCCAGAGTGAATACTATACGCTTATATAAACCATTAAAACACACTCATTTTATGTCAACTATCTCTATACCCTCAAAATATGTAAAAACAGAAATGTCAAATAGTGTTTTGAGCAACAATATATTTATTAAAGGGTATGTCCAGCGTTTATTTTTAAACTTTTTTCTGTTTAACTTTAATTGGGAGGTAAATGAGCTATGTCTTACCTCCTGTTCTTCAGTAAAACCTGCAGGAAAGGAGGAGAAACTTTCCAGCGCTGCTGACAATCTCCGGATGCCACTGACATTCTTAGACGCATCCTTGGTCCATTGCAGACTGTCTAAGAAGGCAGCACTGGAGCGATCCGTGGTAACTTTGCTGAACAAGAAAAGCATTGATTGTATATATAGTCATATCTGTAATTTAAAAGACAACTGTATTGTCTAAGCTCCGCTCCACGTAAAGGTCTGTGCACACCTAGGTCAGCCAAGCACAAGACACCCGCGTGACAAACGGTAGTTTCGGACAATAGTCACGCATGTGTAGCGTCTCCTCGGAGGTCGTTCGTTGATCCATGAAGGCGGGTTCCCAAACAACATACGTGATTATCTCCAGAAATGGCCATTTGTTGTGCGCGTGCACACTCCTCGTCCATCATTCCTTGTGCATCCTATCAGACGTGTGTATGAGGCTTAAGTCTGGATCTATCCAATCGGAAAAGGTGCTTCTTGCAGAACGTGTATTCCCATTGGTGGGACACGAGGGGTGGAGCAACAACTACACAGTTTTCCTTAAATGTCACGGTCTTTCTTTTCTTTTTTTTCTTTCCTATTCTTTTTATGTATGCAACATTTCTGATTTATCCAGACTAAAATTTTGAGTCGAATATTTGGAGAGAAAAAACAAAAAATCTTATTTCATGAAAGACCTGTTTATTACCAATAATAAATGTTAATTCATTAGGGATTTAATATGTTTGAATTTTTGTGTGTTGTTATTCTGTAGTGCACAGAATTATTGTGGTTTAAATATATTATTTTTTTTTTGTTTGTATCTTTAGGCCACTTCATTCCACATCCAGGTTCTGAAAACATTGGTTTGGCGTCTTCAGATTATTTAATCTAAAATCTTTTGTCTCTGGTAGCAAATGGGATTTTTTTTTTTTACAAATAAAAGATGCTAATAACTTTCCATATACAAGTGTATAAAGAGAAATTAGCACTCTGTTGCCTTTTTAATAGTCCTCATACCATAGTGCTGTCCCTATTGCTTAGGACAACCCAGGTTTTTTGCGATGGTTCTAGAGCGGCATGTTAGGTGCACTAATTTGTAATGTCATCCCCGATCCCACCCTCTGGGGGTGACCGCTCGACACCCAGATTTTTTGTTGGTGCCCGAGATGATGAAACAGATTTGGAATCAAACATGAATCAAGAAGAGGTTACTTTCTATGAGGAAGAGGAAGATGAGGAAGAAGAAGAAGAAGAAGAGGAAGATGAAGAGACGGTGAGTAGCCATTATATCTTTTATTAGTGTTACTTACTATTGATATTTAATGGCAAGCCCTACCCCTAAAAAAACCAGAACAATACAGTAAATTACATCTTCTTCATTCATATTTTAATATTGTTGTTTCAAGGAGGTGATATATAGCTATGCCTACCATTTAGCTTTATACATCAATTTTTAGATTTAATAAAGGGAAAAAGAACAGAACAGCTAACTGTTATAGAAACAATTCAGGTACATTTATATTTTTATTGATTTGGGTTGGGATTATAGATTAACAGTTTGGGTTGGTTGGTTGATAATTGCACATTTGTGGCGTCTCCTGTCCACGTCATTAGGGATTCGTCCTGATGAATCAACGATTGACGCTGATGTGACCTGCCACACACATCAACTAAGGTACATAGTAAAGTTGCATTTTTAAAAAAATTCTCCTTTAAGCCCTCCGTTTTTATTTAAGGCTGGGTCATACACATGGTACCTTGTAGTGAGTTCACTTCAGTGCAGCAACCCTAAAGGTTAACTCGCTTGTGCATGTTACAAATAGCAAAGCCTTGATTCATACACAGCCTTTGTAGGTGATGAAATACCGTTTGTTGCTCTTTCTTTTCTAGTCACATAAAATCAAAATGCACCAGAGGATATTGTAAACAATAGATTTTAACCTTGTTTTTTCTTTAATTTGTAATTATTTAAAGCTTTCTCTCCAGAATTGTTTTCCAGCTGGGTGAGGCAGAGACAGGACACACAGACAGACAGGACACACAGACAGACAGGACACACAGACAGACAGGACACACAGACAGACAGGACACACAGACAGACAGGACACACAGACAGACAGGACACACAGACAGACAGGACACACAGACAGACAGGACACACAGACAGACAGGACACACAGACAGACAGGACACACAGACAGACAGGACACACAGACAGACAGACACACAGACTACAGACACACATACAGACAGACCCACACAGACAGACACACACAGAGACAGACACACAGACAGACAGCACACACACAGACACACAGACAGACAACACACAGACAGACAGACACCACAGACAGACAGACACACAGACAGACAGACACACAGACAGACACAGACACACAGACAGACAGACACACAGACAGACAGACACACGACAGACACACAGACAGACAGACAGACACACAGACAGACAGACCACAGACAGACACCCAGACAGACACACAGACAGACAGACACACAGACAGACAGACAGACAGACAGACACCAGACCAGACAGACACACAGACAGACAGACACGATACAGACAGACACAGACACAGCACGACAGACAGAACACACAGACAGACAGACACACATACAGACAGACACACAGACAACAGACAACCAGACCGACAGACAGAGACACACATACGAGACATACAGACACACAACAGACAGACACACAGACCGACAGACACACAGACAGACAGACACACAGACAGACAGACACACAGACACACAGACAACACAGACACACAGACACACAGACAGACAGACACACAGACAACAGACACACAGACAGACAGACACACAGACAGACAGACACACAGACAGACAGACACACAACAGACAGACACACCAGACAGACATACAGACAGACAGACACACAGACACACACAGACACACGACCACATACACACACAGACACACAGACACACAGACACACAGACACACAGACACACAGACACAACAGAGCAGACCACACACGACCAGAAACACAGACACACAGACACATAACAGACACACAGACCAACGACACACAGACAACATCCAACACACAGACAGACACACTACAGACAGACACGACACACAGACAGCACACAGACAACACACAGACACACAGACAGAACACACAGAGACCAGACCACAGACACCGACACACCCGACAGACACACACACAGACATACACACACACGACAGAAACCACACACAGACAACGAGACACACACACCGACAGACACACAGACTACACAGACAACACACAGACAGACAGACAGACGACAGACCACACAACAGACAACGACAGACACACAGACAGACAGACACACTGACAGACAGACACACTGCAGACAGACAACCTGACAGACAGACACACTGACAGACAGACACACTGACAGACAGACACACTGACAGACAGACACGACAGACACACTGACAGACAGACACACTGACAGACACACAGACACACTGACAGACAACACACACACACAACACACGCAGACACACGACACACTGACAGACCACACAACAACTGCAGACACACAGACACCTGACAACAGACACACTGACAGACACACAGACACTGAAACACAGACACACTGACAGACACCAGACAACACTGACAGACACAACTGAAGCACACAACACACTGACAGACACACCACACACTGACAGACAACACACTGACAGACAACAGACACACTGACAGACAGACAACACACTGACACGACACGACACACATGACAGAACAGACAACCCATACAGACAGACCACAGACAGACAGACCACCAGGACAGACAACACACAGACCAGACAAGCAGACAGACCATACAACAGACACACAGACAGACGACACAGACACACAGACGACACAGACCACAGACAGACACAAGAACACACAGACAGACACACAACAGCCAGACAGACACCAGACACACAGACAGACACACAGACACACAGACACACACAGACACACAGACAGACACACAGACACACACACAGACACACAGACACACAGACAGACACACAGACACACAGACAGACACACAGACACACAGACCAGAGACCAATACACACAGACAGACACACACACAGACACGACAACACAGACAGAACAACACACAGACAGACACTACACACACACAGACAGACAGACACACGCCAGACAACACACACACGACACACACACACACACAACAGACACACCACACAGACAGACACACAGACAGACAGACACACAGACAGACAGACACACACAGAACAGACAGACAGACACAGACAGACAGCCACACACAACAGACACACACACAAACAACAGACACACACACAACACCCCACAGACACACACACAAGACACACACACAGCCCACACACAGACACACAGACACACACCAGACACACACACAGACACACACACAACACACACACAGACACACCACACACGACCAGACAACTGACAGACAGACAGACACCCACAACAGACGACAACAACACACACACAGACAACACACACAACACACACACAGACATAACACACAGACAACACACACACAGACAACACACACACAGACACACACACACACAGACAACAGACAGACACACACACAACAGACACCACACACACAGACAGTCACAACACACACACAGACAGACAGCACAGCACACAGACAGAACACACACACGACAGACACACCACACAGACAGACACACACACAAGACAACACCCACACCACAGACAGAACCACACACAACGACACACCACACCAACGACACACACACACACACAGACAGACCCACACACACAGACAGCACACACACACACAGACACACACACACACAGACCACACACACACACAGAACAGACACACACACCCACAGACACAAAACACCACACAACCCACACCAACAGACACACACACACAGACAGACAGACAACACACAGCCAACAGACACACACACAGACAGACACAACAACACAGCAGACAGCCACACAAGACACACACACACAGACAGACACACAGACAAACCACAGCACACACAGTACAGACACACAGACAGACACACAGACAGACACACACACAGACACACACACAGACACACACACAGACAGACACACACACAGACACACACACAGACACACCCACACACAGACACACACACAGACTGACCAACAGACAGACACACACACAGACAGACACCACCCACAGACACACCACAGACATACACACACACAGACACACACACAGACAGACACACACACAGCACAGACAGCAACCATACAGCCCCACACAGACACACACACACAGACAGACACACACACACAGACAGACACACACACACAGACATACACACACACCACAGTACAACACACACACACCAGACAGACACACACACAGACAGACACACACACACAGACACACACACACAGACAGACACACACACACAGACAGACCCACACACACAGACAGACCACACACACCAGACACACAACACCACACACCACACACAGACACACACACACAGACAGACACACACACACACAACAGACACACACACACAGACAGACAACACACACACAGACAGACACACACAACACCGACAGACACACACACAGCACAGACAGACAGACACACACACAGACAGACAGACAACCACAGACAACGACAACACACAGACAGAACACACACAGCAGACAACACACACAGACCACCAGACAGACACACAGACAGACCAAGACGACCACACACAGCCGACAACACAGACACACACACAGACACACACACAGACAACACACAACAGACACACACACAGACACACCCCCACACCACCAGACAGACACACACCACACCACACACACACAGACAAGACACCCACAGACACCCACACCACAGACAGACAAGACCAACAGAACAACACACAACAGACAACACCACAACACCACACACACAGACAACACAACAGACACAGACACACAACACACACACAGACTGACCACAACAGACACAACCAGACAGACACAACAAGATGACAGACAGACACACACACAGACTGACAGACAGACACACACACAGACTGACAGACAGACACACACACAGACTGACAGACAGACACACACACAGACTGACAGACACACACGCAGACATTTTGCTGGCCTTTTTTTTTATTTCCCCCCCATAAAAATTTAACTTTTCATTAATCACAATCTATCCAGCTATAAACTGCAGAGGCAAAAGCAGTTGAAAGCAGTCCTCTCTCAGTGTTGATTAGCACAATACAATGTTGCAATTATCAGCAGAAATGAGAGAAGAGAGTTCGATACTGTGAGTTCTTTAAGCAGTTTTTGCCTCTGCAGTTTCTAGCTGGTTTAGATTGTGACAGGCAATGGTTCTTGCTAGCCAGACAGGCAGTTAAATTAGCCGGGTGGTACACCCGGTTGGAAGATGCTGTGGAGAACAGTGATTTACATTCCTGATGGTCTCTCTTACATAACACACATCTTAAGCTGGGATGAAGTATTCTGTAACTACTAAGGCCTCCTTGTCGCCGTAACAGGTTTAGCCCATTTACTACTTGGAGTTTCAATAAAAGTTTATCGTTTAAATGGTGCTTATTTGTGCACCAAGACCATCAAACTTTATGGTAACCATTTGAACCCTACATCTTTTGGTTGGGCAAATAGTCACCCTTTTAAACGATAGAAATTATTGAAAACTTCCTTCGTCTTTCAAAGAGCCCTTAGCATGTAAACCCTATTGGCTACACCTCCTAACCACCTATGACATATTTTACATAGTACTTGAGGTTGAATAAAGAAGATTAAGTCCAACCTATTCATTCAGCTCATCTTTTTTTTTTTTTTAGATTATTATTTTTTTTTTTTAACCCCCTCCTATCAGTTGTCCAGAGGAAGACAAAAACAAAAACACCCAAAACGCCGCAAAAAGTGGGGGGTGGGGGTTGTGGGATTCCTTCCTGACTCCAAACGTCAATCGGAAATTATCCCTCGATCACCAATCTATATGAATTAATACCAGTAATTCTCAATATTTTTTTTAATTTCAGAAACTTAACCAGGCCTTTCTTTAAAGCTATTTAAAGGACCTTTAACTCCATCAGTCCACTGACCGCTCTGTCCCGACCAAGCGCCCTTCTTAGGCGCATGCCGCCAATGATCAAAAATGGGCGCGCGATGCGGGAGCAACATCTGTTCATAGACTGAGCGGCTGCGAGTGGATCGGCGGGTAATGTAGTTCCGGTCCCCGAGCGCGTCCCTATTATTCACAGAGGGAGAATAATCGTTCATCCCCTCCCTGTGAATAAGATAAAACGGTGCCACCATAGTCATTTTTTAAATGTTAGTGTTCCTTTTAATGAACTTCATTCCCAGCCTCATCTGCTCGGAAGACAGTTCCACAGTTTCATCACCGTCTCCCTTTTTTACTAATTACTATAGACTATTACTGTCCTATTCACATATTCTCAAACAGATCTCTCTACACCAATATGAAAGTTCCTGCTAATATTCTTAAAAGCTACTTTTTACCACCCTGCATTTTTATTTTCCAGCCAGTAGGATGTTCCAAAAGCCATTTCTTTCTTCGTTCAAGCCAAGGTACGGAAATTGGCTTTTAAAAACCCCAGCATTTCTTACCTTGCGACCATTCTCATGACATTCTTTAGGAGGCGTTTCCTTTTCTCTATGTTAGAGGAACGGCCTGAACCGACCCGTTTTTCTTTCTCTGACCGGCGCAGAAATACAGGGGCAAGGTTCCATATAATAATTGCAACATCGCACGTGAACTGTAGTTGTTATGCGTATGTCAAGCATCATTGTTATGGACAACCTTTTATACTTTCATCACTCATTCACCAAACAAAGATGGATTATGGGAGCTGACCCCCTCATCCCCTCAGGTTAAAGGACAATTATACTCACCTCCCCCTTGTTTCCTCTCACTCCAATTCCTGCAAATTAACCATGGTGAAGACCTAAATGATTAAGTTCTCACCTGTGGCTGACTTTACATAAGTCCTGGCAATCCTTAATTGAAGGATTTTGATCATTTATGAAAGCACTATAAACATGTTTAAAAAACATAGTTCCTGTGATGCTTTTTTTTGTTTGTTTTTAGCGTACAATTATAACTGGCGTGTTCCAGTTCTTAGAGCAACCCGTGTTTTATGTCCTTTAAAGAACCTTACTGTTTGAGTGTTTAAGGTTTTATTTAAGGAAAACATAAACAACCAACATAAGAAATTAGTTTGATGTTCACATATTTATCAACAATCACTAATTTACAATAACCTGGTATGTTTATTTTGAATGGTTATCTGCGTCATTGCTGAGGAGCGCTGCTTCGAGAAGTGGAGCTGATATCGGAGCAAAGAAAACGGGTAAGGAGATTTTAACCATCTTAATATTAATTTCTCCTTTAATTACTCCTGTTCAACCTCATTTATTAAGGGCCTGTCCACCCCCAGACTATATCTATCCCCCCCAGGTTATGGCCCACAGTTGTCTTGGTAGTGTAATCCCTTACACTCACATGGCCCAGCTCCATAGGGTTCTCCTGTTAGACCCCTCCCTAAAGTCCCAAAAACATTCCACCCGGAGGCTAGCGGGTCTCCGCCTGCTACCTTGCCCTCGTAGATATTTGTCATGCGTACTGCAGGCTGCTCCCTTTTCTCTTCTCCCCGCCATTCCCTCCCCCCCTCCCTCTCCCTCCCCTCCCTCCCGTTTCTACCTCCCTCCCCCTAGCGAAAAATCTTTTAATTGGCTTTTCTCCCCATGTCTGTAGCCCCCACCGCATAGAATAGTATTTTTGTCAAAGCTTCCCCAAACTCCTACTTACTCTCTCTTTCCTCCGCTGCATGAATACCGGCAGCCGCGTCTGATTGGCTGCCCGGCTCGCAGCCAATCCCAGACGCGACTGGCCGGTCCCCTCCCATCTGCCTATGCATTCTCGCAAGCAGAGGGCGGCAGTGCAGCGGGAGTAACAGGGGAGGTAAGTAAGAGTTTTTGGGGGGCTTTGCAACAATACTAATCATGCTGTTGGGTCTACCAAACATGGGGGAGCAGCATATCAAAAGTTATTTTTAAGGGTGGAACTGCCCTTTAAAAAACACTTTGCTTGAACAATTTCTCTAAAACATTAACTAGAAGGGAAAGTTTACAAGTATAAACTTTGACTTGAAAGGCTTCATTTTAGAGGACTGTGTATGTCTCTGCTGCATGTTTTAAAACTTAATAACCCTTGGCATGCTTAACCCTGTATTTGCCACCCATAAAAAAGCTTTTAAATACTGTAGCCCCCCCCCAACTTTGTTTTTTGCTAAAACAAGCAGCGAAATGTACTTAAAGGGCAAGTCCAGCCCTACATAAAAACTTAAATACAGGTAAATACACCCCCCCAAAACCCGGTAAACGGTAATGGGGGGGGGGAGTGGTTTGAACTCTGAAATATATAAGTCTAACCTGATCTTCACATGTCCTGTTTCCCCCTTTTCTTGCTTCATTGGTTCTTCCATTTAGCAACTGTCTGTTTATGGATTTGACAGTGTGACATCGAACCCGCCCAATAACTGAATGTTACTCCCCATCTGCCTCTTCTTGGCATGCCAGGCTCAGTAGTGCTTCAGTACAGTTTCTAAATTGCTCAGTTTCCCTGCCACATCCAGAAGCATACAGGCATACAGTAAAATTCATCGGCACAAAGTATGATATATCAACATCTTTTCAAGAGTCCATTCGTTCTAAAAGATATTCTTATGAGGGTGAAGTGTCCTTTAAACTCTTTTTGTTTCTTCTTCTGGGCTGCGGCTGTCTGCTCCGGCCCTCCCTCATCATACTCTGCCGGAGTTCAAACGGCGGACTGTCATCCTTCTTCCGCTTCTGTGGAGATTGGGCTGAGAGGCAGCCAATCACAGACGCAGCTGCCATCTATGCAGACAGCCTATGGACGAAGGAGTGTAATAACATTTCTGGGCTGCTTGTTTTTTAGAAAATGAAGTTTAGCGGTGTTCTACAGTACATAAAAAGTTTTTTCTAGGTATGGAATAAAGCAGGCCATGCTGTATCGGGGAGTGGACGAAGAGAGGGAGGGATGCCAGCTCTCCTCAGGAAGAAAGGAAGAAGCGGGACTCAATACTCACAACAGCTCCTACTCTTTACTTTTTGGCACTTTAGTAAGCAGCTGCAGGAGAACCATAAGGAGCTGAGGGGTAAGATAAGGATTTTTTACACTACACAATGGGGCTAGTACTGGGGCAAAATTTTAGTTTTGGAGGTGGACATGCCCTATAAGAAAGGACACTTAAATTCATATCCAATTCAGATTATGATTCTTATTAAAAGGTGGAATAGTGTTATCCACCAACACTCTTTCTGCCAACAAGTGTTTGTCTTAACCTGGTGCTAGAAATTAACAGGAGGTGTGGAGGGTATATGGGCACGATTTTAGGCTGGGACTAGGGAGATGACCTATTGTTCTTGGTTCCCATTGGTTTGCCAATAACAAAGGAAAGGAAGGAGTAGGAGAGGGGATTAACAATGGCTTCCGAGATATAGGGGCTCAATTTAAAGTTAAGGACCTCCGGGTCGTATTTTCAGAAATAAATGCCGCGCCACCGCTGTGCTAGGAATAGTGACAGTGGGAGCTTAGGGATATTATGCGTGGAAAAGAGGTGGTCAGGAGGAGGGGTTTTGGTTTTTTAGAGTACTGTGCATAACTTTCTGTGGGCTAAATCAGGCTCTGTTACTATGATGGGTTGCCCCTCACTGATGTGGTCATCTGTTTGGGGCGGAAAGAATAGGCCATATGTTGCGGAGAAAGTTAAACTAGTTTGGAGGGTATACTGATGTAGATTACCATGGCAAGTGCTGTAGATGGACCAGTGTTGTAAGAAAAGGGGGGAATGGATAGTAAAGAGGTGAGAAGTCTGTACATTTGGCAACCATAGGGTGGGGCGTTATTATCCTCCAAATAGCCATCAAAGAGGAACTTGAGTCAGCCTTCATATGCAGATGCATGACATGCTTTGGATCTGGTAATACCTACCCCCCACAAAATGTATTAAGATAAGGTACTGGTTTTAATGATGGCTTCCTTAAACTTACAAATCCACGAGCCAACCATGAACCACTGGTTCCCTGACAGTGATGTCAATGGCCACTGGCTGACGGCCTACCGGACAACACTAATTGTTAAATTTTGTGGAAAGGGGTGTACACGCCAACAAAGACTTAATTTCAGAAAGCAAAATTTTACGCATATAACTGTGATTATATTAGTCTCAGGTAAAGATAGTGAAGTGGAACTAAGGTGTATTACCATTTCACATCTAAATTGTATGCCCTAATTGCAGGAACGGAATGGGCCTTAGCGACTATAAAAACTGTAGCAGGATTGTAAGAAGCAATTATGCCTAGCTAAATAATATGGTCTAACAGGGTATTCCACTGACGAAAACATTTTCCTTATGTTTATTTTAAAGTACACATCCCCCGTACCCTACCACTAACTAACTAAACTGAAGAAACCAGGGGGGTTCTTTTTTTCCCCTCAAATTCCCCTTCGTTTGTTTTAGCGAGTTTGTGCTAGCCCCTGGGGGTGTGTCCTTCCCGTGCTGAATGCTGGCTGTAACTCAATGTGCATCATCAATGGTAGCATGACACACCCACTTGGCTGCAGTAAGAGAATCCGTTCCTCCCTCTCTCTAACTCTCTAAAGGTCATTTTTACGCTGATCATGCAAGAGAGATACCGGAGGAAAGGGTAAAACCCTCTTTCCACAATATGTATCAAAGCAGGGGAACTTGTGTTGCTTTTAAGAATAACATTTTTTTGTGTCCAACTCTGAGAGGGGTGGTTAAAAAAGGGAAGATTCATTTCATAGGTGTGCTGGATATGAGCAATTGATGGGAGGAGCGGGTGGGAGCGAAACCAAGCAGATGTGTCATTGTGGACTAATTTTCTAAGGCATGTTCCACAGGGCTCTTTCACATTATTAAAAGCACTGTATTGGATTCCAGGAGGTGCCTCTTCTTCTTCTGGAAAAAGTTATACCTCCCACCTCAGGAACACCGGGATTAACTCAGAATTATTACTGAACTATAAAAATGGATGTGTTATAGGTCCGGGAATGCCCAGAGGAATACTGATAAACTCTTAATATCAACAATTAAAACCACTCATTTTATGTCAACTATCTCTATACCCCTCAAAATCATTTAAACCTAAATGTCAATATGTTTTGAGCACAATATATTTATTAAAGGGTATGTCCCGCGTTTTATTTTTACACTTTTTTTCTGTTTACTTTTCATTGGGAGGTCCTGAGCTATGTCGTAACCTCCTGTTCTTTCAGTAAACCTGTCGGAAATATGAGAAACTTCCAGCGCTGCTGACATTCTCCGGATGCCACTACATTCTTAGACGCATCCTTGGTCCTTGCAGACTGTCTAAGAGGCAGCACCTGGAGCGATCCGGTAACTTTGCTGAACAAGACAAAGCATTGATTGTAGATAATTCAATCTGTAATTTAAAAGACCAAAAACCCCCCCCTGTATTTGTCTAAGCTCCGCTCCAACGTAAAGGTCTTTTGGCACACCTAGGTCAGCCAGCCACAAGACACCCTGCGTGCCAAACGGTAAGTTTCGGACAAAATTCACGCATGGTGTAAGCGTCTCCCGGAGTGTCGTGCGTTGATCCATTATGGCTGGTTCCCAACAACATACGTGATTATCTCCAGAAATGCCATTTGTTTGTGGCGCGTGCACACTCCTCGTCCATCATTCCTTGTGCATCCTAATCAGACGTGTGTAGAGGCTTAAGTCTGGATCTATCCAATCGGAAAAGGTGCTCTTGCCCAAGCACGTTATTCCCATGGGTGGGACACGAGGGGTGGAGCAACAACTACACATTTTTCCTTAATGTCACGGTCTTTCATTTCTTTTTTTTCTTTCCGATTCTTTTATGTATGCAACATTTCTGATTATCCAGACTAAAATTTTGAGTCGAACATAAATTTTGGAGAGAAAAAACAAAAAATCTTATTTCAGAAATGACCGGTTTATTACCAATAATAAATGTTACTATTCATTAGGGGATTTAATAATGTTGAATTTTTGTGTGTTGTTATTCTGGTAGTGGCCACAGAATTATTGTGGTTAAATATCTTATTTTTTTTTTGTTTGTGTATCTGTTAGGCCTACTTCATTCCACATCCAGGTTCTGAAAACATTGGTTTGGCCTTTCAGATTATTAAAAATCTAAATCTTTTTGTCCTCGGTACAAATGGGATTTTTTTTTTTACAAATAAAAGATTCTAATAACTTTTCCATATACAAGTGTATAAAGAGAAATTCACTCTGTGCCTTTTAATAGTCCTCATACATAGTGCTGTCCCTATTGCCTTAGGACAACCCAGGTTTTTTGCGATGGTTCTAGAGCGGGATGTTGGTGCACTAATTTGTAATTTCATCCCCGATCCACCCTCGGGGGGTGACCGCTGACCCAGATTTTTTTTGTTTTTTTTTTTTTTGTTTTTTTTGGTGCCCGAGATGATGAAACAGATTTGGAATCAAACATGAATCAAGAAGAGGTTACTTTTCTATGAGGAGGAGAAGATGTGAGGCAGAAAAGAAGAAGACGAGGAATGATGAGAACGGTGAGTAGCCATTATATCTTTTATTCGTGTTACTACTATTGATATTTAATGGCACGTCCTACCCCTAAAAAAACCAGACAATACAGTAAATTACATCTTCTTCATTCATATTTTCATATTGTTGTTTCCAGGAGGGTGATCTATATCTAGGCTGGCCTACCATTTAGCGTTAATACATTCCATTTTTAGATTTAATACGGGAAAAAGAACAGACAGCTACCTGTATAGAAACAATTCAGGTACCTTTATATTTTTATTGATTTGGTTGGGATTTAGATTAACCGTTTTGGGTGGTTGGTGATAATTGCACATTTGTGTGGCGTCTCCTGTCCACGTCATTAGGGAATCGTCCTGATGAATCAACGATTGACGCTGATGTGACCTGGCCACACACAATCAACTACGGTACATAGTAAAGTTGCCATTTTTAAAAAAATCTCCTTTAAAAAGGGGCCCTCCACCCCCACCGTTTTTATTTAAGGCTGGGTCATATAACACATGGTACCTTGTCGTGAGTTCACCTTTTCAGTGCAGCAACCCAAAAAGGTTACCACGCTTGTGCAGTTACAAATAGCAAAGTCCTGATTCATACACAGCCTTGTAGGTGATGAAATACCGTTTTTTGCTCTTTTTCTTTTCTAGTCACATAAAATCAAAATGCACGAGAGATATTGTAAAGCAATAGAATTTTCACACTTGTTTTTTTTCTTTAATTGTTTCTTTAAAGCTTTTCTCTCCAGATTGTTTTCCAGCTGGGTGAGGCAGAGACAGGACACACAGACAGACAGGACCACACAGACCGACAGGACACACATACGAGACAGGACACAACAGACAGACAGGACACACAACATACATGACCACAGACAGACGGACACCCGACAGACCTGACAACACAGACAGACAGTACACACAGACATACATGACACCATACATACAGGACACACAGACAGACCGACACAACTACAGACAGACACACAGACAGACAGACCCAGCAACAGACAGACACAGACCGACAGATCACACAGACAGACAGCACACAGACGACAGACACACAGACAGCGACCATCAGACAACAGACACACGACAGACAGACACCCATACCTCGACACCCATACAAGACATAACACAGACATAACAGCCACACAGACAACAGACACCAGACAACAGACACCAGACAGACCTACCCACAGACAACAGACACACATACAGCCATACACCACAGACAACACTACAGACAGACAGACACACATACCGACAGACACCACAGTACAACATCACAGACAGACCCACATACCATACACAGCAGACAGACAGACATACCACACAGACAGACAGAGACCCACATACGAACAGACACACAGACCGACATAACCACCGAAGACAGACTACAATACATACAGACAGACGACCACAGACCAACAGACACACAGACAGACATACACACAGACATACAGACCACACGAACAGACAGACAAAACCGGACATGCCGGAACACTAGACCACAGCAATGAACCGACACACAGGTCTAACACAATTACATACAGGACGCAGCAGACGCAGGGGAGCAAAAATGGGGGAATCAGAAATGGTCAACACCAGTACAGAGCCAAACCATCTGATCACGACACTCACCAAAATCGCTATACAACATCAGGCCACTCATACAAAGACGAGTCTGGCACACAAAAATTCACAGATAACACCACTTACTAGTGAACTCGAGGTCACACAATCGGAGGGCAAAGACAGACATACTATGACGATACGGGGGCCTCGGACTCATAAAACAGGGGGGACTAAGCAGACAGGACCGTCAAAATGACGTATTCGCTGGGAACGATCGCACAGACTAGGACGATCAAAAACTAGGACGAGTACAATACACACGTCGAGCAGGACCAGAGCGTAACTCTTTCCACACGAACACATCAAATACTGGTCACGCGAACGCACAGAGACGACATGAACAAATACACAAAGGCAGTCAGAGGAGGTTGGGGGGGAAGTAAAGTCAGTGCCAACGGGGAGTAGACGATCGGTCAGAAACAGTACCACCAAAAACAGGGGAACTGAGACGACAACGGGGGGGGGAAAGGAGACGTTCACGCCACCAGGTGGCTGACTAGAAAGAGGCACAGGTGACAACAAAGTAGGGGGGCAAGTATACACTGGATCCCAACAACATGACAAAGGGGCACGCTGTGGCAAAATGACGATACAAACAGATGCGTTACGACCAAAGATAGCGAGTCAGGAACGAATAGAAGAAAAGTGTAAATACAGGGAAACAGGGATTGTAGCAGGGACACGAACGAATACCTACGACTGACTGACAGCCTGAAGACTGGGGGCGAGGGGGGGTAGAGAACGTGGGGCAGAAGGGAGGGACATACGGCGGCGAGAGGCACAGACAGACAGACACACAGACAGCCACACCACGACAGACACACAGACAGACATACACACACAGACCGACAGACATACACACACACATACATACACACATACAGACTGACAACAGACACACAGACATACATACGACTGACAGACCTACACACAGACCATACAACACACAGACATCGACCACACTGACAGACCACACTGACAGACAGACCACTGAACGAGACAGACCACTGACGACAGAGCACCCTGACATAACAGACACACTGACGACAGAACAACAGACAGACAGACCTGACAAGCAGACACAAATGACAGACACACAAACAAACACTGACGACAGACCCACTTACGATGCAGGCACAGACCCCGACAGACACCAGACAACACTGACAGACACACAGACACACTGACAGACACACAGACACACTGACAGACACACAGACCACTGACAGACACACAGAACGACTGACTTACATACACACAGACACACTACAGAACCACAGACAACTGACATACACCCAACCACTTACATACACACATACACACTGACAGACAGCACATACACACTGACATACAGACAAACACTGACATGACAAGACGACACAACTGACAGACATAACAGACACACTGACATACCTACTGACACACAGACAGCAGACACACGACAGCCATAACACACAGACAGACAGACCCCAGACATACATACCACAGACTCAGACAGACAGACACCCGACAGACAGAACAACACATAAGACAGACGAAACACAGACACTAGACCGAACACAGACACCGACAGACACAACATCACACAGACTACACCCATACCCACATACAGACGACACATCCACACAGACCCCCATACACTCCATACATCAACACAGACACACAGACAGACACACATACACACACCCATAACACATACAGTCACATACAGACACAACATGACACACTACAGACACACATACACACATACATACGACCAACACCATACAGCACACACACAGACAGCCCCAGACGACAGCACACACCATGACAGCCATACACACACAGACATACAGACCCACACATACAGACAGACACGACACAGACAGACACACACACTGGTCGCAGACACACACACATACATACCACACTATCAGACAGACACACATACATACAACAAACCATCCCATACAGACTACAGACACAGACAGACTACACACACACAGACATACATACCATCACCCAGAGACAGACTACACAACCATACACACACACATAACACACAGGCACATACACACACAGACACCACACCTAATCCACACACCAGACACACACACACTAACACACACACATACACACACACATACACACACACATACACAACACACAGACGTGACATACATACGACGACAGACAAGACACACCAATCTGACAGAACATACAGACACACACACAGACAGACACCACACATACACACACACTACACACACAATACTACGACACCACAGGCATACACCACATCAGACAGACCCACCACAGACAGACAGACAGACACACACACAGACAAGCACACACACACAGACAACCACACACACATACATACACAACCACACACAGACATACCACACACACAGACAAGACACACCCACACTACCTACACACCCACACATACATACCACCACATTCACACAGACATACCCCACACACATACAACACACCACGACTCATACCCACACCCACACACATACTACACACCCCCATACATACTCACACACACATACCTACACACACACATCATACATACACACACACACATACATACACACACCCTACACAATACACACACACACACACATACACACACACACATACATACACACACACACATACATACATACACACACACATCATACATACACACACCACAACATACATACACACATCATACCATATCCACACCACACATACACCCATACATACACACGCTACATGACACACATACATCACAGCATACATACACACAATACAGAAAGAAGAGGAATACACCCATACATCCACACAATACATACCACACACATCACACACACAGACACCCAACACAAACACACATAACAATACAATGACACACACACATACACACACACAAAAATAACACACACACACCATACAACCAAACATACTTACCAACATACATACACACACACATACATAGTACACACCCACATACACACACACATAACAACACACACACATTACCACACACACATACAAGAAAAAAAACATACCACACACATACATACTACATACATATTACAACACCACACATAAATACACCACACAACATACATACCCCCACACATACCATACACACACACCACATACATACACCACCCACACATACATACACATCACACACGATACATGACAGCACACACATACATACCCACACAATACATCCACACACAACACATAATACACACTCACACACATACATACACAACCCACACATACAACACACACGACCCCACACATACACCACACACCACACCCATACATCACACCACACAATTACTAACACACACATCACACATCATACATACACCTCACACAGCAGACATACACACACACATCATAACATACACAGCAACCACACTCCATAGCACACCACACGATCATCCATACACACACCATACATACATATCACACCCCAACATACAATACATACATACACACATACATAACCCCCCACACATACAACACACACACATACACACAAGCATACACACATAACTACACCATACATACACACAATATACATAACACTACACATACACCACTACATACATACACACCATACACACCACATACACACACCCATTACACACACCACATTCACACAGCACCCTACGACACACACACACACAGCACACACACATACATAGCCCACATACATACAGCACACACATACATACATACCCACTACATACCCCACACAGGACATACACATCTACATACACACCCACGATACACACACACTACACACACCCATACATCAACCATACTTACCAACATAACAGACACACACACCACCTACCCACACACGTACTTTACATACATACACACACCACAGACCTTTCCATACATACACACACACAGACTTACATACATAACACACACACATACTACATCCATAATCGACCCACATCATACTACAGACGTACACACTGCAGCCATTTTGTCTGGCCTTGTTTTTATTTCCCCCCCATAACATTTTAACTTTTCATAATCCACAATCTATCAGCTTATAACCTTCAGAGTCAAAGCATTTGAATGCATTCCTCTCTCAGTTTGATTATGCACACTCCATGTTGCAACTTTATCATCAGAAATTAGAGAAGGAGATTTGAGTACGGTGAGTTTCTTTAAGCATTTTTTGCCTCTGCAGGTTTCTAGCTGGTTTAGATTGTGACATGCAATGGTTCTTTGCATAGCCCGACATGCAGTTAAATTAAGCCGGGTGGATACCCCGTTGAAGATGCTGTGGAGAACAGTGATTTACATTCCTGATGGTCTCTCTTACATAACACACATCTTAAGCTGGGTACAGATATGCCATAACGCACGTGACACCCAGCAGCGCATCATGTATCGCATATGCTATTGCGCGTCTGTGCCCAGCTTAAGTATCTTACGATATAAACTTATATATAAAAAGTTTGCTAATGATGAGGAACATTGTTGCTGTTTTGGGACCCATATTTTACCAAAATAATACATACTATGATGTTATGAAATTTTATATTTAAACATACCAAGTATTAAACCTGATCGTTTAATTAACCCTTTCGGATTGATTTAGATTTACATTCACATATTGAATACACTTACATGTTTCTTATTGTGGCTTAATTATGCCAACCTGTTAGATAAGAAATAGCTGAACTGAGCAGAAATGCAGGACTCTGACCTCTGCCTCAGTTTCTTCAAGGGACACAAAAAATTGCTGAGACACAGAGCAGTGTTGGTATTTCCTGGTTGGACGCCAGACTGAGCTTCCCATCTCAGGGTATATTGCTTAGAGAAGAAGTGGAAATTACCAAACAATCCTCCTGTTATAAGAGTAATGTTTCTTCCATCTCAATCTTCATTGATAAACAGTCTTCTCAGATATAAGGCGTCCTTCTCTCTGAAGGTCTAATCTCTGTACAAGTGTCAGCCTGCATTTTCAGCTGAACCACTTCTCTCTATGGCTAATGTAAGTTTATTGTTTGGAAGAATGAACATTATTAATCAATCTCTAAATCCTTCTTTAGGCATAACAACATGAAATCTATTTTAATATTGCACTGAAATATTAAATGTGAAGGTAACATTTGGCAAAATTAAAATGATATACCATAATCTTTTAACTGCACCTCCAATGGGTAATGTTTTTTTTTACAACTGAGCTCGGTGCATATTGTGTACTGGTTTATTTGATTATTGATGGCTGCACTTTTTATGCAGATTGCACCAAATGATGCTGAAAAGGCTTGCATGTTGTTTCTACAAATAGTAATGTAGCACCTACTCTAATTTGTCGTTGATATTTTAAGATCAGGATAAAATATATAAGGTTAATGTTTCTGTGACTTGCATATTTATTCATAAACACATTACCATGGATTTTCTGTTTTTCAGATTAGTCGAATATGCTTCCTAATGTTAAAAATAGTTCGCCACAATCTGGCTTAACCATTATCCCAAATCTGTGGCATAAAGTGCCACATAGACACTAGCTTAGTGCATCAGCAGTTTTACAGTCTTGGCTGACTGGTGAGTTGTTGGAGTATTTGTGCAGTCTGCACTAATCCAGTGATGGGCATGACACCTCTTAGAATCCAGGATAACTTGATTATGATCTCTTATGTTTACATTTTGAAGAGATACCTCTGAATTATAGATGGAGAGTGGATGTCGCCAGACTTAATCAACCTATTATTATTGTGGATTTATATGCCGCCAACCATCTTCCGTGACCGCTTTACAGTTGTGTTAAAATGCCCAATAAGGAAAACACCATGTTACAATACAAGGTAGTGCAAGTATACAAAGTGGCAAAAAAAGAAAATTTTAGTGCTGGTCCAGTAGCATTCAGTGTGGTAATTTACAGCATTCCTGTGGTACAATAGGTGGAGGGGCCCTGCCCGAGAGCTGACAGTCTAGAGGAAATGGGGAATGAAGACAATAAGGTGAACAGATCCCACAAAGCTACTATGTGAAACACTAGTACATGAAAATCTCTATCTATTGCTAGGAACATAATGAAAAAATCAGGGTAGTTTTTTCAGCATGGGGTTTTTGGTTTTGCAACACTCACTTTGCCATTATCAGGGAAATTCAGTCCAATATAATTTGCCTAATATCGGCAAGGTTACTGGCCCTACTATCAACGGGCATTACTGCTGTCTTCACTGCAATATTGCTGCACTGCTCACTCCCAGCTGTTAGACTACTGATAGGTTAATGAATATTATTTTTTAAAACAAATGGGAACAAAATGAAATTAAGTCCGAGATTGAAGGTGCGGATTGCTTTCTTTTCTTACAAGTATTTCGGATTTTAATACTGCTGGCTTTAAAAGGGCATGTCACCCCAAAACTTAATTTCCCACACTACCTGGCCCCATCTGTGTGTATAAAAATCTCTACCTTACATCCCAACCTCCAAATGGTTCTCCTGAAATGTTCCCCCAAAGTCATTAGGATCTGCCCTCCTGTCTCCCCTCCAGGAGAATTTTGCCTATGCGCGGCAGTTAAAGCCCCCTCCCACTCCCTCACCTTTGATTCCCCCACCCCCCCAGCCATAGATCCCTTGTTTTATATTGTAGGGCTTCCTCCCCAAGCCCCAAAGTGCATTATTTAATTGCCAGAAACTCCCCCGATCTTTACTTACTTCCCTTGAATCCTCCACCGTTCTGAACGGCCGGCAGCCACGTCGTGTGGGCTGCCTCTCAGGCCACCCTGCTTGCAGTTCGTGCAAGAAGGCCGGGCAGTGCGACGGAGGAAAAAGCGGGGAAGTAAGTAAAGATTGGTGGAGTTTCTGGCAATTATAATAATGTGGGTTGGGGCGGGGGGAGGAAGCCCTACAACATATTATACATTTTTTTTAGAAGGGTAGACATGCCCTTTAAATGTACTTTAATTATCGTTATAATATTTGTGTTCTTTTTATATTATGTATTTACTTTTTTATGCTGACATTGGATGGGAATTTTGTGGTGGTGTGTGTTCACAAAGTTTTAAGGGCATGTCCACCCCAAAACTATAATCCCCCCAACTACTGGCCCCACATGTGTGTAGTTTAAATCTTACCTCACTCCCAGCTCCATAGGTTTCTCCTGTAGTCCCCCCCAAAGTCCAAAAACTGACCACCAGGAGGCTAGCAGGTCCATATAGGACACTGCCTGCTACCCTGGCCTCCCGGAGATCAATTGCATTCGTACTGCAGCCCTCCCCCCTCCCTCTCCCTCCACTCCTCCCGTTCTGCTATCCCTCCCCTAGCATAAATCCCCTTTAGAGTAGATAATCCCCCATGTCCCCGCCCCAACACCGCATATTTTTATTTTTATAAAGCTCCCAAACTTTTAATTACCTCTCCGCTTTCCATACGCTGAAGTGGAGCTGCCGGCAGCCGCGTCCGTGATTGGCTGGCCGCTCAGCCAATCACGACTGGCTGCCGTCCCGCCCCTCTTTGCATTCTCCTCGCAAGCAGAGGGCCGGGAGAGCGTCGGAGGAAAGAGGGGAAAAAAGTAAAAATTAAGTCCGAGATTGAAGGGTGTGGATTTGCTTCTTTTCTTACAGTATTTCGGATTTTAATACTTGCTGGCTTTAAAGGGCTGCACCCCCAAAACTTAATTTCCCCACACTACCTGGCCCCATCTGTAGTGTATAAAAATCGTCTACCTTACACCCAACTCCAAATGGTCTCCTGAAATGTTCCCCCAAAGTCAATATAGGACTCTGCCCTCCTGCTCCCTCCAGGAGAATTTTGCCTATCGCGGGCAAGTTAAGCCCCCTCCACTCCCTCGCTTTGATCCCCCACCCCCCCCACTCATAGATCCCTTGTCTGATATTGTAGGGCTTCCTCCCAAGCCCCAAAGCGCATTATTTAATTGCAGAAACTCCCCCGATTTTACTTACTTCCCTTTATCCTCCACCGTTCTGAACGTGCCGGCAGCCACGTCGTGATGGCTCCTCTCAGGCCACCCTGCTTGCAGTTCAGTGCAGAGAAAGGCCGGGCAGTGCGACGGAGGAGAAAGGGGGAAGTAAGTAAAAGATTGGGTGGGTTTCTGGCAATTATAATAATGTGGGTGGGGCGGGGGAGGAAGCCCTACAACATATTATACATTTTTTTAGAAGGGTAGACATGCCCTTTAAATGTACTTTATATCGTGTATAATATTTGTGTCTTTTTATATTATGTATTTACTTTTTTAATGCTGACATTGGTATGGGAATTTTGTGGTGAGTTCACAAAGTTTTAAAGGGCATGTCCACAAAACTATAATCCCCCCAACTACTGGCCCCACCATGGAGTGTAGTTTAAATCTTACTCACATCCCAGCTCCATAGGTTCTTCCTGTAGTCCCCCCCAAAGTCCAAAAACTGACCACCAGGAGGCTAGCAGGGCCATATAGGACACTGCCTGCTACCCTGGCCTCCGGGATCAATTCCATTCGTACTGCAGCCCTCCCCCCCTCCCTCTCCCTCCTCTCCTCGTTTGCATATCCCCTCCCCTAGCAAAATCCCCTTTAGAGTAGTAAATCCCCCATGTCCCAGCCCCAACCGCATATTTTTATTTTTATAAAGCTCCCCAAACTTTTATTACCTCTCCGCTTTCCTACGCTGAAGTGAGCTGCCGGCAGCCGCGTCCGTGATTGGCTGCCGCTCAGCCAATCACAGGTGGCTGCGCGTCCCGCCCCTCTTTGCATTTCCTCGCAAGCAGAGGGCCGGGAGAGCGTCGGAGGAAAGAGGGGAGGTAAGTAGAGTTTGGGGGGCTTAAAAAAAAAAAAAATAATGCGGTTGGGGCTGGGAGCCCATGGGGAATGGCATACCAAAAAGTGAAATTTAGGGTGGACATGCTCTTTAAATGGCAATTTCCCCCCCTCAAATTTTAAAAAGCAGGAAATCTCCTAGTCATTATTCTACTTTGGTGGGATGATTTGAAAGCCAGATAGAGAGCTGGAGAGGCAGAAGCTAAAATTCTGCAGTTGGAAGTGTTATAGCTGTCCTCTCGCCTATAAGAACAGACCCATAAGACACCAACCACTGCATAGCCTTCCTGTGAAGGACATAGAAGCAATAGTGCAAAAGACCAGGCAAGTTACACCTCTCTGCTTTGAAAGTACAACTATTATGATCTTCACTGACCATTCCTTGGACCTGCAGAAAAGATGTGCCACATTCAGTGATTGTGATAGTTTGCTATACCATGCTCGGTTGCATAGTCAAGGAGATTTGATTGTACATATTTAACCATTACTGTTATGGTTTTGTAATGTTTGCATCGACTCTCAAATGCATGTAATACATCACCTGTGATTATGGTGGTTGATCACTTGATGCATCCAAAGCAGAGAACACTTAAATAAGGGCTCAATTACCCACAACAATGCATCTTTGCATTTTCCTACTAACTGGCATAATCTGCCTTCAAGGGACACATCTTACCCTTGACTATCATGGGATTCTAGGGGTTAACTGTATTCTGGGAGGGGCTGTGTTTGCATTACCCTTTACCATAAAAGGGCTTGGGTCTATGTAATGGCACTTGGCTTCTGAGAAATGACCCAGAGTGGTTTGAAACAATGTGATAAGGAATATTTTTTGTTTATAGAAACAAAGCTGCCTGTTGTTCCCTTACTGGCATTTCTTTTAGCTTCTGTGGAAGTCGTTACATAACAGGAACCAGGTCTCTTGGATATCTTGGTATCTTGGATCAACTGTTAGGTAGGGTTAATAAGTTGGCTATAGAGATTGGACTAGACGGACTTGTGTCTTAATTCAACCTACATTACTAAGTAACTATATGTAATGGGTAAACAGCTTCCTGACACTCTTCTTGAGCACAGTCTCCCAAATCAGCTAATCATATTTGCTGCTGTTTCTACTGATTGGTTGGGTGAAAGTCTGATGGGGACTCTGGGGTCAATTGTTACATATGCAGCTTAGCATGAAAGGTATTGGTTATAAAAACACTAGGAATCTAGATAGCAAAGGAAGAAGGAGTTTTAAGTCATTTTAAAGATAGTAGTGAGTCCTTTTAATAAAGGCCACATGTATGGAGACCACAGTAACTTTATTCCAAACATTTCCAGTTATAGGTATTTATGAAGCAATCACCTGTCAGCCCTTTTTTGAGTATTTAAACAGCAGAAGACTGTATGTTTTGTGCCAAATGGTACCATTCTAGAAGTATAGTACATTACAAGTTAAAAAGGTACACTTATAAAAAACACATTTCCTCCAACATTACCCCTTTGATAGGTACATCATAGAAAAACATCCTCTAACATCATCCCTTTAATAGGTACATTATAGAATCGCATATCCTCCAACATCACCCCTTAATAGGTACTCTTAAGAAACACATAACCTACAACATTTCTGCTTTTAATAGGGACACTTATAGAAACACATAGTACAGAGCTGATCTTAGTACAGTTCTGTGGAATGCATTTCTCTATAGTGTACCATTTCCAAAGTGAGTGTTGGCTGTGCTGTTGAGGTTGCCAGATCAGTAAAACATGTAGGAATCCTATTGAAAAAATACATATAGCATGACTGAGTTATATTAATTGAAACTATTATAGTCTTTATGGTTTAAGATAACTTCTATATGGTTTTGTAATAACCATCCTTATTATTTGTCACATGGTTTTGACATTTTGAACACTGTATATATAAAAGGAGATTCTTTAATGTCTTTTACTTGTTAGACATTATATGCCTGTGCTTGTTAAAGGTTGCACACACAAATATGCATATACTTGCTTACTTGCATGCAGTTCATGCACAAACATAACACACACATTGGAACATGTGCACACATGCTAAAATACACACACAAACATGCATATACAAGCAAACTTGCAAGCATATGCAAAAATGCACACACATGCAAAACTATACAATACACACATTAAAAATGAATACACATACAAATACACACAGGCATTTACACATATGCATGCATACACATGCAGCATGCACACACATTCAAACATACACGGACAATAAACATGCACACACAAACATGCAATACTTGCATACACAAAACATGCACACATGTGCAACTTGCATGCAAACACATTGGAACATTAACAATGTTTCCATGGACAAAGCTGGAAACATATGCTAATGGGAGATGCAGGAAACATTTCAAATTCACAGCTAAAGTGTAACAGTATCTAATATTAGAGTGGATACATTGTTTCAAATTATTTACTGCATACAGTCTTCACACCACTTATCACTTTATTTAGCTGTATACACATCCTGCTGGCATGCTACAGGATGCTTATTAGTAATAATTAGTTAATAATTTAGTATGTTTTATATAATATATATATATGATTTGTAATATATGTATTCATTGTATTTGTTATTATTAATTAATGCATTTAGATTACCTGTTGGTCTCTCTTTTTTTTTTAATGATATTTTATAGATCTTGAGCGCAGGATTACACATTATTTATATTACATTTTAAAGGGCATGTCCATCCCCAAAACTACAATTTAACCCACTACTGGCCCCACTATGTAGTGTAAAAATCCTTACCTCACATCAAGCTCAGACTCAGTAACCCCCCTAAAGTCCAAAAAACTGCCCACCAGGAGCTCTGCAGAGTCCATATGCCTCCTGTGTCTCCTCCGGCAGAATTTTGTCATGCTCAGGAAAGACTCCTCCCTCTCCCTCCCCCATTTCTGTCTCCCTCCCCCTAGCACAAAACCCCTATTTATAGTGTAGGGGTCCCTCCCCCAACCCCAAACGCCATTGTAGTGTGACACAAAACTCCCCCGATCTGTACTTACATCACCTCCTTTCCCCGTCGATCTGCACAGCCGGAAGCCGCACCGTGATTGGCCGCGGCTGCCGGTCCGGCTCCCGCTTGCAGTTTCATACAAGCAGAGGGCCGTGACACACGTTGGAGGAAAGAGGCGATGTAAGTACAGTTCGGGGGGTGTTTTGTGTCAAACTACTATGGCATTTGGGGTTAGGGGAGGGAGCCCTACAATAACGAAACATGTTGTAAAAAGGGTAGACATGCCTTTAATAGCCATCTGTTTTTATTTATTGCAAATTAATGCAATGAATTAGTTTTTTATTTAAGAGTGGTTATTTTGTGGTATATTAATTTATTACATATATGGTCATGTTTACATGCATTCATTCACACTCACGTACACCAATGGGTAAGAAAATACAGACCGGCATACAGAGTATAAACATTTATTTTTCTGCAAACAATATATATTCAATTATGAAAGTTATTTTTTATATTAGTAAGTACTTCAGTTATACTATGTGTATTTTAATATGTTTAATAATCATTTGAAATCGTCCGAGTGCATACTGTAGTACCTGCTCATATACTGATGTTTTGAAACAGGGAGAAAACTTGTTCTGCTGTCTTCAGTAAAGGTTTGTGATGACGCGTGTTAGTGGGCATGATTCATTTCTGTTGGGCTGACGAGCAGGGTCAGTGGACGTAGATTCTGGGGAAAATGGAAATGCAGGTTAGTGTGGCCTACTGGATTTCGTACAAAAATACTGAAGAATGATAATGGTTTTTAAAGTTTTATTTTGACGGTTCAGGTCAGTGGATAAAAACTAAAAGTTTTATTTATGTTATGTCTTCAAGTTAAACTATAAGGCTGCCTGCTGGGATTTTAACGGGCAGGATTGAAATTAAATAGTGGATTAAAGTTTAAGACATGTGAATTCCAAGTGTTGTGGTCTTTTTCTCCTACCTTTCGGTGCTTTATTGTATATAGTTAAGGTTTGTACACACATGCGATCGCGGGTGCCGACCCGTGACGCATGATGTGTACAAACGGCCATTCCGGCCGATAATCGTGCCATGTATGGGCACTTTATCGGCCAATAACAGCTGCTCGTTCGGAGATCCGCCCGGCTGGTCGGGCAGCGATCCCCGACCGAACGGCCTTTTTGCCCAATAATGTGTCCACACACAGCACGACTATCAGCTGAAAAGGCCATTCGTACATATGGTGGGTCGCAGGTGGTCCTTAAATCTTGGGTCTTGGTAATGGGAAGGAATCTATCATCCCTAGACCATGTATTAGTTCTCTGTGGAGGTGAATACGTTTATGTTCATCTGTATTACATAATAGAGGTGTGAGGTGTGCTACAGAGAATCAGTGGCTTGTCAGAGCTGGAAGAAACCAACATCAAATAAGCTTATTTACACTGTACATATGGTTTGGCTCAAAAGAAGAGGCATGTTTGTAAGTAAACAAAACAATACAGTTTAATTGTAAATAGCTTCATTCTTTATACAAATGGGTTTTGCAAGAAAGAAATCGCTAAATCCTCAAAACACACTCACTTCCAAACCAAGCACATTTGCTATTATATAATACTAAATATTGTACCAAAGACATAGGCACAAACTTTGTGCTCACTATACAAAGGTTATTTTCTTTTCATTTGACTTACTTCATAGGAGTAATTTAGAATGTGATAATGGAAACATACCGTAGTCATTTAATTTGTCCTGTCATATCAGAAGTCGCATTGCCCTGCAGAGCCTGTGTCCCAGAGTCTGATTTAATAAGTGTTTTTGATGGATCATTTACACAAATAAATGAACTTGAAAGAGATTGGTTTGTTATTCTTTAGCGACCCTGGGCTGGATTACTGCCAATCAGATTAGACAGTGGGACAGGTGTGCTGCATTTAGCTATATTTAAACATTTGAGCAGCCCTAATCTCATTGAATCCAGTATATATGAATACATGTGCTTGCTGGAGAGCGAAGATCTTCTTCATTAGTAGCCATTTAAATTCTCAGTGACATTCTTGTGTGTCCTTCACTACATTACAGCAGTTTACACTCAGGCAGATGTACAGCTTCAATACCCAATTAACATCTTGCATGTTGTGTGTGAGCCAAATAATCTGATCAGAGGAAATAGGAAAATTACTCCATGACTGTTGGCTAACTTAACACACACCTTTTTACATTCCTCCTGAGTAACAATGTAGGCTGAAGGCTGCAGACATCTTAGTTCACTTGGGATTTGTTTACGCACGCGTTTCTGAATCAGGATAATTTAAAGGACAACAATACCCCCAAAAAAATCCCCCCATTACATGTCCACACTTCCAGCAGCTGAAATCACTTACTCTCATTTACAACCATGCTGCACTCTCTTAGATATCACACAGCAAAGATGAGTGCGAACAGCCTGCCTCCTAGACGGCCCAGGGCCATCGTAAACATATCACTTGTCATTGGCTGGTGGGAATGTATGTTACAACCTCTCTCCTCCTCCTCGGCCAGTCAAACAAACTTGAACTGTCCTGTTGCTAGAATACAGCCTACATAATCAAGCTAATCAAGGGTGGGTACAGGAGTGTTTTCTTGCATGCTAGCTCTGAGTGACAAAGGCAGACAGAATTGTTACGCCCCCTTCACAGCATGGCTAATTGAAGGCTAATTGAAGGCAGAGAGAGGCTCGAAATCAGGAAAATTTATAGGGAGGGCTGCATACCTTTACTCTTTTTAAAGCAGTTTTTTTTTAAAAAATGCATTGAGGCTATACAGTTATCCTTTAAAGCGACCCACAACACTTTATTCTCATGGTAGCACCCTGACACTACATGTGCTTAACTAAAATGTTTAGGCTAAATTCAAATGTTTGTATTAAGCACCACATTCCACCCATGGATAATTGAAAGGCATGTTAAATGAAAGGCTATGTGTCTTTCCAATGGTTTTTTGCTGATTTACACTGGAAAAATACTGGTGTGAGGGTAATTACTCCACAAATCCCCAGAATCATGGGGCTACCTCTCATCAATTTAATTTTGCACTATATTTTACTCCAGTAAAAACCCAGTTCTTAACATGCCACCTGTCCTTAGATTTAAGTGGACAATTATTATCCCATATAGTCCTACTCATGTTGTCCTACTCTATACAGTCCTATTTTTTTCTCCCCTCCAAATGGTGGAAACCTTTATAATAACATAACATAATTGGTGCAAATGTATACAAATTACATTTAATCAAATACAAATCAGCTAATCATATTTGCTGCTGTTTCTACTGATTGGTTGGGTGAAAGTCTGATGGGGACTCTGGGGTCAATTGTTACATATGCAGCTTAGCATGAAAGGTATTGGTTATAAAAACACTAGGAATGTAGATAGCAAAGGAAGAAGGAGTTTTAAGTCATTTTAAAGATAGTAGTGAGTCCTTTTTAATAAAGGCCACATGTATGGAGACCACAGTAACTTTATTCCAAACATTTCCAGTTATAGGTATTTATGAAGCAATCACCTGTCAGCCCTTTTTTGAGTATTTAAACAGCAGAAGACTGTATTGTTTTGTGCCAAATGGTACCATTTCTAGAAGTATAGGTACATTACAAGTTAAAAAGGTACACTTATAAAAACACATTTCCTCCAACATTACCCCTTTGATAGGTACACTCATAGAAAAACATCCTCTAACATCATCCCTTTAATAGGTACACTTATAGAATCGCATATCCTCCAACATCACCCCTTTAATAGGTACTCTTATAGAAACACATAACCTACAACATTTCTGCTTTTAATAGGGACACTTATAGAAACAACATAGTACAGAGCTGATCTTAGTACAGTTCTGTGGAATGCATTTCTCTATAGTGTACCATTTCCAAAGTGAGTGTTGGCTGTTGCTGTTGAGGTTGCCAGATCAGTAAAACATGTAGGAACTCCTATTGAAAAAATACATATAGCATGACTGAGTTATAATTAATTGAAACTATTATAGTCTTTTATGGGTTTAAGATACTTCTATATGTTTTTGATTAATAACCTATCCTTATTTATTTGTCACATGGTTTGACATTTTTGAACACTGTATATATAAAAGGAGATTCTTTAATGTCTTTTACTTGTTAGACATTATATGCCTGTGCTTGTTAAAGGTTGCACACACAAATATGCATATACTTGCTTACTTGCATGCAGTCATGCACAAACATACACACACATTGGAACATGTGCACACATGCTAAAATACACACACAAACATGCATATACAAGCAAACTTGCAAGCATATGCAAACATGCACACACATGCAAACTTACATACACACATTAAAAATGAATACACATACAAATACACACAGGCATTTACACATATGCATGCATACACATGCAGCATGCACACACATTCAAACATACACGGACAATTAAACATGCACACACAAACATGCATATACTTGCATACACAAACATGCACACATGTGCTAACTTGCATGCAAACACATTGGAACATTAAACAATGTTTCCATTGGACAAAGCTGGAAACATTGCTAATGGGAGATGCAGGAAACATTTCAAATTCAAGCATAAGTGTAACAGTATCTAATATTAGAGTGGATACATTGTTTCAAATTATTTACTGCATACAGTCTTCACACCACTTATCACTTTATTTAGCTGTATACACATCCTGCTGGCATGCTACAGGATAGCTTATTAGTTAATAATTAGTTAATAATTTAGTATGTTTTTATATTAATATATATATATGATATTGTAATATATGTATTCACTTGTATTACTGTTTATTATTAATTAATGCATTTAGATTACCTGTTGGTCTCTCTTTTTTTTTTTAATGATATTTTACTAGATCTTGAGCGCAGGATATACACTTATTTATATTACATTTTTAAAGGGCATGTCCATCCCCAAAACTACAATTTAACCCACTACTGGCCCCACTATGTAGTGTAGAAAAATCCTTACCTCACATCCCAGCTCAGTAATCCCCCCTAAAGTCCAAAAAACTGCCCACCAGGAGCTCTGCAGAGTCCATATGCCTCCTGTGTCTCCTCCGGCAGAATTTTGTCATGCTCAGTACAGACCTCCTCCCTCTCCCTCCCATTTCTGTCTCCCTCCCCCTAGCACAAAACCCCTATTCTATAGTGTAGGGGTCCCTCCCCCAACCCCAAACGCCATTGTAGTGTGACACAAAACTCCCCCGATCTGTACTTACATCACCTCCTTTCCCCCCGTCGATCTGCACAGCCGGAAGCCGCATCCGTGATTGGCCGCGGCTGCCGGTCCGGCTCCCTGCTTGCAGTTTCATGCAAGCAGAGGGCCGTGACACATCGTTGGAGGAAAGAGGCGATGTAAGTACAGTTCGGGGGTGTTTTGTGTCAAACTACTATGGCATTTGGGGTTAGGGGAGGGAGCCCTACAATACAGAAACATGTTGTAAAAAGGGGTAGACATGCCCTTTAATAGCCATCTGTTTATTTTTATTGCACATTAATGCAATGAATTAGTTTTTTATTTAAGAGTGGTTATTTAGTGGTATATTAATTTATTACATATATGGTCATGTATACATGCATTCATTCACACTCACGTATCACCAATCGTGTAAGAAATTACAGACCGGCATACAGAGTATAAACATTTATTTTTCTGCAAACAATATATATTCAATTATGAAAGTTTATTTTTATATTAGTAAGTACTTCAGATTATACATATGTGTATTTTAATATGTTAAATAATCATTTGAAATCCGTCCGAGTGCTACTGTAGTACCTGCTCATATACTGAATGTTTGAAACAGGGGAGAAAACTTGTTCTGCTGTTCTTCAGTAAAGGTTTGTGATGACGCGTGTTAGTGGGCATGATTCATTTCTGTTGGGCTGACGAAGCGGGTCAGTGGAAGTAGATTCTGGTAAAATGGAAATGCAGGCTTAGTGTGGCCTACTGGATTTCGTACAAAAATACTATGAAGAATGATAATGGTTTTTAAGTTTATTTTGACGGTTCAGGTCAGTGGATAAAACTAAAAGTTTTATTTTATGTTATGTCATTCAAGTTAACTATAAGGCTGCCTGCTGGGATTTTAACGGGCAGGATTGAAATTTAAATAGTGATTTAAAGTTTAAGACATGTGAATTCCAAGTTGTTGTGGTTTTTCTCCTACCTTTCGGTGCTTTATTGTATATAGTTAAGGTTTGTACACACATGCGATCGCGGGTGCCGACCCGTGACGCATGTGTGTACAAACGGCCATTCCGGCCGTAATCGTGCCATGTATGGGCACTTTATCGGCCAATAACAGAGGCTCGTTCGGAGATCCGCCCGGCTGGTCGGCAGCGATCCCCGACCGAACGGCCTTTTGCCCAATAATGTCCACACACAGCACGACTATCAGCTGAAAAGGCCATTCGTACATATGGTGGGTCGCAGGTGGTCTTAAATCTTGGGTCTTGGTAATGGGAAGGAATCTATCATCCCTAGACCATGTATTAGTTCTCTGTGGAGGTGAATACGTTTATGTTCATCTGTATTACATAATAGAGGTGTGAGGTGTGCTACAGAGAATCAGTGGCTTGTCAGAGCTGGAAGAAAACCAACATCAAATAAGCTTATTACACTGTACATATGGTTTGGCTCAAAAGAAGAGGCATGTTTGTAAGTAAACAAAACAATACAGTTTAATTGTAAATAGCTTCATTCTTATACAAATGGGTTTTGCAAGAAAGAAATCGCTAAATCCTCAAAACACACTCACTTCCAAACCAAGCACATTTGCTATTATATAATACTAAATATGTACCAAAGACATAGGCACAAACTTTGTGGCTCACTATACAAAGGTTATTTTTTTTTCATTTGACTTACTTCATAGGAGTAATTTAGAATGTGATAATGGAAACATACCGTAGTCATTTAATGTCCTGTCATATCAGAAGTCGCATTGCCCTGCAGAGCCTGTGTCCCAGAGTCTGATTTATAAGGTTTTTGATGGATCATTACACAAATAAATGAACTTGAAAGAGATGGGTTTGTATTTCTTAGCGACCCTGGGCTGGATTACTGCAATCCGATTAGACAGTGGGACAGGTGTGCTGCATTTAGCTATATTTAAACATTGAGCAGCCCCTAATTCATTGAATCCCGTATATATGAATACATGTGCTTGCTGGAGAGCGAAGATCTTCTTCTTAGTAGCCATTTAAATTCTCAGTGACATTCTTGTGTGTCCTTCACTACATTACAGCAGTTTACACTCAGGCAGATGTACAGCTTCAATACCCAATTAACATCTTGCATGTTGTGTGTGAGCCAAATAATCTGATCAGAGGAAATAGGAAATTACTCCAGACTGTTGGCTAACTTAACACACACCTTTTTACATTCCTCCTAGAGAACAATGTAGGCTGAAGGTGCAGACATCTTAGTTCACTTGGATTTGTTTACGCACGCGTTTCGAATCAGGATAATTAAAGGACAACATACCCCAAAAAAATCCCCCCCATTACATGTCCACACTTCCAGCAGCTGAAAACACTTACTCTCATTTAAAACCATGCTGCACTCTCTTAGATATCACACAGCAAAGATGAGTGCGAACAGCCTGCCTCTGACGGCCCAGGGCCATCGTAACATATCACTTGTCATTGGCTGGTGGGAATGTATGTTACAACCTCTCTCCTCTCCTCGGCCAGTAAACAAACTGAACTGTCCTGTTGCTAGAATACAGCCTACATAATCAAGCTAATCAAGGGTGGGTACAGGAGTGTTTTCTTGCCTGCTAGCTCTGAGTGACAAAGGCAGACAGAATTGTTACGCCCCCTTCACAGCATGGCTAATTGAAGGCTAATTGAAGGCAGAGAGAGGCTCGAAATCAGGAAATTTATAGGGAGGGCTGCATACCTTTACTCTTTTTAAAGCAGTTTTTTTTAAAAAATGCATTGAGGTATACAGTTATCCTTTAAAGCGACCCACAACACTTTATCTCATGGTAGCACCCTGACACTACATGTGCTTAACTAAAATGTTTAGGCTAAATTCAAATGTTTGTATTAAGCACCACATTCACACCATGGATAATTAAAGGCATGTAAATGAAAGGCTATGTGTCTTTCCAATGGTTTTTTGCTGATTTACACTGGAAAAATACTGGGTGTGAGGGTAATTACTCCACAAATCCCCAGAATCATGGGGTACCTCTTCAATTTAATTTTGCACTATATTTTACTCCAGTAAAAACCCAGTCTTAACATGCCACCTGTCCTTAGATTTAAGTGGACAATTATTATCCATATAGTCTACTCATGTGTCCTACTCTATACAGTCCTATTTTTTTCTCCCCTCAAAAGGTGAAAACCTTTATAATAACATAACATAATTGGTGCAAATGTATACAAATTACATTAATCAAATACAAATCAGCTAATCATATTTGCTGCTGTTTACTGATTGGTTGGGTGAAAGTCTGATGGGGACTCTGGGGTCAATTGTTACATATGCAGCTTAGCATGAAAGGTATTGGTTATAAAAACACTAGGAATGTAGATAGCAAAGGAAGAAGGAGTTTTAGTCATTTTAAAGATAGTAGTGAGTCCTTTTTAATAAAGGCCACATGTATGGAGACCACAGAACTTTATTCCAAACATTTCCAGTTATAGGATTTATGAAGCAAAATCAATACAAATACTTTAATCGGTGGTTGCAGCCTATTTATCACAAACTGTAGTATTGCTGTATTTATTGGGTGAGTGTCACTATGGTGCAAATAAAGTCAGTAGGGAAAAAAAGAACTGTAAGCTAGAACATCCGCAAGTAGGTTTGGTAGAGAGTAGCTTTTAGAGTGTGAAAAAATAATAAAAGCAGACATTGATTTTACGTGTCCATTAGGGATCACAGGTCATTGTTGATTGCACCCATATGTCCCAATTTTTTTGTATTTTAAGGGGCATCATCTGTTCTCATAGATCACCCTTTGAAAATCTAAGGATGTGTTAAGTATCTGCTTTCATTGGGTCAGTGTGGGGGGCAGCGCCTGTATCCACATGCGTGCCAGAAGTTTTTTTTAGCTGTAAAGAGGGTTTCTGATAGGAATATTCTGGTAAACTTGTCCAGAGATAAGTTTTTACTTATCCCCAGTAGATAAATTTGGTTATTTGTTTCCAAAAGCCCTGTAGCACCAGACATGACAAGATAAGGTGGTAAAAGGTGCCCGGTGCTGATTGGCACTTAGGGCATGTCCGGGTTTGTATCTAGCAATGCATATTGGGGTAAGATATGCTCTATGGAGTGTAAACATCTGGGTAAGTTTGCCTGATGCTTTTAGGGAGGTAACCCTGTGGGCTGTTAGGGCCTCCTTCCAATCATCATCGCCAAGACAGCCCACGTCCGTATCCCCGTGCGGTTTTTTCTGAGCCATTAGTGCCTGTGCTCCTGGGAGAGCAAGTTGTTGATAGATGTAACACATCAGTTTTCCAGATGAGGATCTTTTGTAATTGGCTATATATTGGATTGTCCTGGAAATTCAAGGGTTTGTTAGAAAATTGAGTCAAGAATGTATGTTTAAGCTTAAGTAGCTGGAATTCCTGTTGCATTTGAGTGAATCTTTTTAGAAAGTCATTACTTAGCGAGTGTCCGAGGTCAGAGATACCATATTTCCACCAAAGATTGGAATGAGGGAGTATATGTGAAATTCCGGAAGGAGTTTATTGTTCCAAAGCAGAGTCCGGCGGTTCACCGCAGGGAGCCCAATTCTGTCAAGGGTCTTATCCCATATCTTTAACACTTGGACTGTGGTGGGAGGCAATGACCAAGCATTCGGGGTACCCCTAAAGCCTCTGGATATTAAATATAGGGTATTAGCGAATGCAGCAGCATCAGAGATCTGGGACAAAACTAGGAATCTATCCCATTCGGTATGATTCCAGTGGAAAAAGTGGGAGAGTTGTGAAGAAAAATAATAGTTGAAAATCCGGCACAGCCAAGCCCCCAGCATCCTGCGGTCTCTTGGGAGTTGCCCAGGAAACATTACGTCTGGTTTCCTTCCCACACAAAGGAACTAAAGATGTGGTCCAGCACTTAAAAGTATTTCAGGGGGATGAAAGTTAGTTTTAGTTAATGTGATAATTGGTTCAATGTTTAGTAGGGCAAATTCTTGGGGAGAGTTGGATATATGTATGCCCAGGTATTTAATTACACTGGAACGGGTCAGAGAAAACGGGGTATTAGAGTCATTGGGTGGGAATTTATCAGGAGAATCTGAGATTTGGACCAGTTAATTACTAGGCCTGAGTATGCTCCATACTCATTGATTTTCTGTAAAACCAATTCCAGAGAATGTCCCTGGTCCGGTAGAAACAAGAAAAGATCATCCGCATATAGTTCTATCACTTCATTAAGTCTGTTTATTTCTAGGCCGTGTAGAGCAGGATGAGTATGTAGGTGAGCAGCCTTTTTCTTTTGAAGTGCTTAGTAATGGATTCCCAGCTCAGTTTGCTTAATGAGAATTTATATAAAGCAAACTTTTGTCTGGCAGTTTGACTCTCTAAAGCTCATGGGTAGTCTGTGTGGCAGGCTGACTGATGGACTGTCTGGAAAACTAACTGATGAATTAGCTTACTGCCTGCTTGGAGGTGGACCTGTTGAAAACTGGACTGCTTAGTAAGCACCGGTCCCTTCATGCTGCTTCTTATTCCAAAAAAATGTATATTCCTTCTTTTTGGGTCTGTACATTTCAGGGCACAGTTCCTTCTTGTGAAATACAGCTTTAAATTATCTAACCAATCCCTTTTCTTTCTTCTTTCTTTTTTGGTTTCCTAGCCTCCTGGAACCGCCCGATTGGGTCGGAAATTGTGCCATGACCAAGAAGTCTAAGTCTAAGCCAATGACACAAATCCTGGAGAGACTGTGCAAGTTTGACTATATCACTGTTGTTATTATGTCAGAAGATGTTATTCTTAATGAACCTGTGGAGAACTGGCCAATTTGTGACTGCCTGATATCTTTCCATTCCAAAGGTAATTTCTTTCCAACCCCCCTCTCTCTCACATTTGTGTGTTACCTTATTTAGGACAGGCTCAAAGATAAAGCCCATGTAAATAATTTATGGTGTCTTGCCCTCTAATTAGCTAAATGCATGTAATGCTAATAAAGGGTATCTAGTAACAGGATCTCACTTTTTATAGCAGATATTTTGTATAAAACAACTATTGGACCAAGTGTTGAAAATGAACAAACATATCTTTGTATTCAATGTTGCATTGGGTGCAGTAGATATCACGAAACTTACTATTGAAACAATGTATAATACCCGGATTTTCTTACATTTTTAAAAAGCCTCCATTGATTCCTTGAAATGGTTTAATGAATCTGCATTTAAAGCTTCTTCTGGAGGAGAATTTCATAGTTGAACTGGGTATTTAACCTTCTTCATTCTCATCTTATGGAATGTCTTTGAGTTCTCAGGGAGAAGTTACTGGTGTACAGTGTTCCCTTTAATTTAAAATCTTGTGCACGCAGAAATATATTTTCTGTACACATACAAAATGAAATTTTGTGCTCTTCATACTGCAACACTTATAATCCAGCACATATTTGTGTGCGCAGGCCTGCAGAGTTGTGTGCGAGGGAACACTGCTGGTCAACAGGCATTCTAAGATGTGCATAGGTAAATAGTGAGAAGCTAAATCTGTTGTATTCAATTGGATCAACTGGACTTGAAATGTAGTTCTTGAAGACGTTTCGCTAGTCATCCGACTGGCTTTCTCAATTCAGAATGACTTGTACAAGAATCTGTGGCAATTATGTACCCTGGAAAATCCCAATTAGCATATCACAGCCAGGTGTTAAGGGTGTGATTAGATAGTGGCTAAGAGGTGTTATAGGAACGCCCAGAGTAAGGTGTTAAAACAGCATTGTACATGGTAGACAGTTGGTGTTGAACCCCCCCACCTCTATTTAGGCTTGGTTTCTTTATTTTCACATAAATGGCCTCCTTAACACCTCTCTTGAACCAGTCACGTTTCCGTCGCCAATATGTTAACATTACAATCTTCAAAGGTATGTCCTTTATCCTTAAGATGCAGGTACACGGCTGAGTCCTGACCCGAGGAATTGGCTCTTCTGTGCTGGGCCATACGTTGATGCAGTTGCTGTTTGGTCTCCCCCACATACAAATCAGAGCATACTGCACTGCACTGCATATATGATGTCGCTTTTCTTGTGTTTTGGTATTGGGTCTTTTGGATGTACCAATTGCTGCCTCAGTGTGTTGTTCGGTTTAAAGCAGGCAGGGATACGATGTTTTTTGAAAATTCTTCTTAATTTCTCGGAGACCCCTGCTACATATGGGATGACCATGTTCTTCCTCCTGTCTTGCTTTTCCCCTTCACTGTTGGTATTTGTGTTCTTTTCTTTCCTTCTACTTCTTTTGACAAAGGCCCAGTCTGGATATCCACAAGTTTTAAGGGCTCCTCTGAGATGTTTCATTTCTTTATCCTTCGCCTCTGTGCTAGTGGGGATGTTCTCGGCTCTGTGTTGCAGAGCCGAGAACACCTGTTCTCAACCCAGAACAGGTGTGTTCCTTGTTGGACTTGTGCCTGAATACCACCTATTTCAAATACAGGGATAAGTTCTATAAGCTAAAACATGGATGTGCTATGGGATCTCCAGTTTCACCCATTGTGGCCAACCTTTACATGGAGGAGGTAGAAACACAGGCGCTTAATACCTTTAAGGGCATAGCACCCAGCCACTGGTTCAGATATGTTGATGACACCTGGGTTAAAATCCACCAGAAGGAAGTACAAGCTTTCACAGAACACATTAATGCGGTAGACCAAAACATTAAATTCACAAGGGAAGAGGTACAAAACAACAAACTTGCTTTCTTGGACTGCTTGGTAGAAGTTAAGGAAAATGGTAAACTGGAAGTAGAGGTTTACAGAAAACCAACACACACAGATCAGTATTTGATGTTTGACTCCCACCACCCTTTAGATCACAAGCTGGTGTCATCAGAACCCTGCAACACAGAGCCGAGAACATCCCCACTAGCACAGAGGCGAAGGCTAAGAAAATGAAACATCTCAGAGGAGCCCTTAAAACTTGTGGATATCCAGACTGGGCCTTTGTCAAAAGAAGTAGAAGGAAAGAAAAGAACACAAATACCAACAGTGAAGGGGAAAAGCAAGACAGGAGGAAGAACATGGTCATCCCATATGTATCAGGGGTCTCCGAGAAATTAAGAAGAATTTAAAAAAAACATCGTATCCCTGTCTGCTTTAAACCGAACAACACACTGAGGCAGCAATTGGTACATCCAAAAGACCCAATACCAAAACACAAGAAAAGCGACATCATATATGCAGTGCAGTGCAGTGAAGAATGCTCTGATTTGTATGTGGGGGAGACCAAACAGCAACTGCATCAACGTATGGCCCAGCACAGAAGAGCCAATTCCTCGGGTCAGGACTCAGCCGTGTACCTGCATCTTACGGATAAAGGACATACCTTTGAAGATTGTAATGTTAACATATTGGCGAAGGAACGTGACTGGTTCAAGAGAGGTGTTAAGGAGGCCATTTATGTGAAAATAAAGAAACCAAGCCTAAATAGAGGTAGGGGGGTTCGACACCAACTGTCTACCATGTACAATGCTGTTTTAACACCTTACTCTGGGCGTTCCTATAACACCTCTTAGCCACTATCCAATCACACCCTTAACACCTGGCTGTGATATGCTAATTGGGATTTTCCAGGGTACATAATTGCCACAGATTCTTGTACAAGTCATTCTGAATTGAGAAAGCCAGTCGGATGACTAGCAAAACGTCTTCAAGAACTACATTTCAAGTCCAGTTGATCCAATTGAATACAACAGATATACCATGACCTGGATGAATGAGAACCTTCACAAGCAGTGAGAAGCTAAATAACTTCACAGGCTAAGCTGGGTCAATAGTGTTTATTCTACACAACATGTACTTGAAAAAGGTTCCTATGTTGACCGAAACATGTTGTGTAGAATAAATACTATTGACACAGCTTAGCCTGTGACGTTATTTGGCTTCTCTCTATTTACCTATGGACATATAAGTACATTGGAGATCAGTGGAAGCTCCTAATGGAGGATTGAGGCCAGGAATGTGGATTCAGCCAGTGTATAACCTCACAAACTAGTGCAAAAGGCATCCTAAGATGTTATCATTTATAAATATGTGTAATGTTCCTCTTTTTTCAGGATAGCCTATCTTCATACCCATAATTAAGCTGCCTTTCTCTGGATCCTCTAATGTTCTTTTGTACATTGGGTTCAACATTGTACTCTACAGTGCTTGCAAAGAAAGAATCAGCTTTTTTTAGTCTATATTCTATTTAATATAAAACAATATCTTGCTGGTTTTATCTACTTTATACTATAAATGTTTGCTTCGCTTAAGCTGACTGTAGTACTTACCAATCAAAGCTCAAGTGGTAACTAATCAAATTTTACCACTTGGGCAGATTTCAAGCTGCTAATGAGATCGACAGAAAATTTTCCAATCATCTTCTTCATGATAGATTGTCTGATCTTGCCATGTATTCTATCGAGCAGGAGGCCATATACAGGTCACCTTTTCGATGAACTCAATTGAGAAATTGTTATTAATTGCATAAGCAGATAAAGAAATGTTAATCCCTGAGATGCCATTTTGATTCTCTCTATGTCTACTTGCAAGATGACACTGACAACGAAGTTCCCCACCTTGTGCCGCCAATCTTTTCACAGATTTCCCCTTGAAATCTGCGGAAGATGGAGGCTTGAAGATGAGGTCAGCAATATTGTCAAACAGTTGTTTGGAAAAACAGCATACACGTTATCGATATTTTGAGTGATTAGATCAAATTTGCAGAATTGCAGATATATCAATGCCGTGTATGGGGGGCTTTAGACAGTGAAGATAAGTGCTCCTTGTATTGCGTGCTACCATCTTTTTTTCTTTTTGAAAGTCTTTAAAGGACAACTATAATGTAAAAATTAACTTTTTAAAAATGAAAAGCACCTAAGGCAAGGATATAGGATTGGTTATTCTCATCTCCCAATATTGTTTATTTGAGGAGCTACAGCACATACAGTTTTTATCTGCCAGGTTATTGCCCTGGGCCATTCTATATTAAAGATAGTGCTGAAGCATTCAGGAAGACTGTCATTAGCAGTTTTCTTTGTCCTGTTGCTCCTCATAGAAAGATATTGGGAGGTAAAAACCATTAATCCTACCTCCCTGCTTCAGGTACCTTTTAACTGTTTTTGAAAAAACTTTATACACACTATAGTTTCCCTTTAATAATGGCATCCAATTTTCCTTTTATCTTATTTTTGGTGCTAGGATTTCCTTTGGATAAAGCTGTGGCCTACTCCAGACTCCGGAACCCTGTTCTGATTAATGACTTGGACACACAGTTTTTTATACAGGACAGGTATGCAGTTTCTTGACCATGGATGTAATTTCTTTTTGTCTGATTGCATTTTCTCACAGTTCTGAGTGAACTCTAAACCCTAAACACATTTTTCTTCCTCTTATAGGATAAGACTGTGATTCATTAACTAAAGATTTACCATAAATGTAAACTTTTTTTTTTTTTTTTTACTTCTGTACATCTGCTTACTTTTATTTTCCCTATACTTTTGTATAGGGAAATACAAAGTTGCTGATTGGAGGATTCCTCTCTGTAGGTTTCCTGTGATCAGTACATTGGGGGGCAGTAACTGCAGAACTTTCAATGCTAATGATTTCAGTGTGTATCTTTGATTAGACCTAAATTAAGACAATTGATCTGATCAATTATCATTGATAACAAATACATAATAGCTTTTATCCTATAATGTGAATACCAGAGTACTGATTATTATTATTGCATGTGTAATGTTAAGCTTAAAATGTTCAATAATATTTTCTTTGAAATAGATGAGTTTTTTCTTTTTCAGGAGAGAAGTTTATCGGATTCTGCAGCAGGAAGGGGTTGATCTTCCTCGTTATGCTGTACTTAATAGGGATCCTGATAGGCCTGAAGGTGGGAAACATTTTTACTTGGATAACTCTACTGAAATTATTACACGTAACTGGAGATCCTACATCTCTTTAAATAATGTAGACTCCTAGTCTTTAGACTTTCACTTTCTTAGCCCATACACTAGAACCTAGTTCTAAAACCAGGATATGAAAAAGTTAATTTATATCAAAGAAATGCCTGGTCTTTTGCTTTAAATTCCCCTCATTTAAAAACATTTCATGATGGATTACATCAAAACATTTTGCTGAAACACCTTAATTCAGTTTTGCGTGTGTTCGCACATGTGGGGGTGGGCATTTAGTCCTTCCAATCTGCCGGTCCAATCAATGATTTCTAAATACTTGATGTAGACAAAATATTGTTGTTTGGTCTTTGAAAGTGGTTTGTTTGTATGCAGGGATTAGAGCGCATAGAATCTTTCTAAAAATGATTAACTTTGTGTGCTTACAAAATTAACTGTTAAAATACTGGAAGGTGGAAGGTGCAGTTTTTAACATCCAATGGCCTCTGCAAAATGAAAAAATTGTTTTGTGGTATTTTTATGGCCAGTGTTTATCTGCTAACACTTATTGAAGCTTAGAACAGCCAAAGATATAAGTGGGGCCCAAAACAACTACCCATCAACCAAACGAAAATAACACGGCAGCCGCACTCCGGTGAAGAAAATCGGCAGCTTTTCAAAGTGAAATACATTTATTTACACATTCTTACACAAGGCGTATGTACAACAAACGGATAGCCTTACGCGTTTCGAGCAGACCGCTCTACTCATAGGCTATGAAGCCATAGTAAGAGCGGTCCTGCTCGAAACGCGTAAGGCTATCCGTTTGTTGTACATACGCCCTGTGTAAGAATGTGTTAAATAAAATGTAATTTCACTTTGAAAAGCTGCCGATTTTCTTCACCGGAGTGCGCTGCCGTGTTATTTTCGTTTGGTTGATGGGAAGCTTGAATCTGGACTAAGCGAAGGGTCCAGGGCATGCAGCACCTGGGCCACCCAGGAGTACAGGTGAGTCGATAATTTGTTCATGTATAACGACTGGGATTACCATATGGAAGGATCTCCTTTGTGATTGATTCGGGGCATATGCACCCGGATCATTTGACTTACTAAGTGAGTCATATATGTGTGTTGATAACAAATATTAGTCAAATATTGTTTTATTGTTATCTAAGCACTTTATTAGTGCTATATAGGAAAATCCAGTTATTTATAAACAAATACTATTTGGCCCAAAACAACTACATGTTCACAATCCACTGAAAAAATAATCCACGCGAAAATTTTTCCTAATTATCGTGCATACTATTGGAAGATTCATATTGAGTAACGGTCTATTCTATGAAGGTGGGTAACCGTCTCAATACTTCGACCAGCCTGAAGGAAAAAACATCAGTTGCAAACTTCTAAAGTTCTTTTTGTTCCGTGTAAACTTGCTAAATGTGCTTAAATACTGTCCCCCAACAGAGTGTAACCTGGTGGAAGGAGAAGACCACGTTGAAGTGAATGGAGAAATCTTCCCAAAACCATTTGTAGAAAAACCTGTTAGTGCAGAAGATCACAATGTGTATATTTATTATCCCACATCTGCTGGTGGTGGTAGCCAAAGGCTCTTCAGAAAGGTAAACCTATCCAAATGAAATTATTTTTCATTTATTTAATTAACAAATTTATTTTAATTTTTCAAATTTTTGTTAAATAATTACAGGAAACCTATCTGAACTTTCCCAACCTTATTGCAAAATACAAAGAAATACAAAGAAATCAGCAACAAACCACAAACAATTTAGTTAATAAAAGGAAAACAGGAAAAACAGACTCCCCACTTTTTTTTAATTGCACTTTACAATGACATTCCCAGTGTGTTTCATCCATCACAAGGTGATAAGTAGAGATAGACCCCAGAACACACAGTTTGGGGAGATTTCTTTCTATTTCAGATTTTTCCGAACCGTGGAACTATTTTTGAAAATTCACAAACATTTAGAAAATTTTAAACATTTCTAGAAATCTGAAAATACTTTGTGGGTCATTGACCCAGATGCAGATTTTCACATGCTCAGTGAATTCGCTAGCCCCCCCCCCCCCCCCCATGTTGTAGTGATGAAAGTTGCAGCGTTATGTTAGTTATGAATTGTAGGATCCTTTCAGCCTCGTTAACATTTTAGTGATGCAGTGGTAAATAACGGCTTTCATCTTCCCTAGCAAAAACACATTTTAGTTGGCATAAACCTGAATAATGTCACTTACCACAAAGGACCATGGGAAACAGGAATAAAGGGTGTTATAAAAATTTAAACTGATTAAAAGGTGTATATTTTATTAAATGGGAAATAACATTTACTTTATTTAATATCCTTTAATCTTGATCTCTATTTCAATCTTGTTTTAAGATTGCTCTGGTATTGTAAAATTGCATATGCTGAAATAGAACTAAAGGTAGCCATACACATTGGTGATACCCAAAAAATCCTGTCGGATCTGACACGGCAAGGTATGAAAGACGAAAACAACTGCATATTGGGATCTGCCAGGCCTGTGTATGCGGTTACCACCACATGTGCACTGACCGATTCCATTGGGATCGTAATTACATGGAACCCTCATTTTCATTTTATTTACATGTTGTGTTATTTGCAGATTGGCAGCCGTAGTAGTGTATACTCCCCAGAGAGCAGTGTACGTAAGACTGGATCTTATATTTATGAGGAATTCATGCCGACAGATGGCACTGATGTTAAGGTAAATGTTTGTGAGGTGGAAAATCTTGAAATAAAATCCACACTGGATGCAAACAGAGATAAGTTATTAATATTTTCCTTAGGTTTACACTGTCGGCCCAGACTATGCTCATGCAGAAGCCCGAAAATCACCTGCTTTGGATGGAAAAGTAGAACGAGACAGTGAAGGAAAAGAAATACGTTATCCTGTCATGTTAACTGCTATGGAAAAACTAGTTGCTCGTAAGGTCTGCTTGGCCTTTAAGGTAGGAGATTTTTCTTATCACAAATAATTATAAAGAAATGTATGAAATGCATTCAAACTTAATTTAATAGGCAAAGTAAGTTAAATGTTGGTAATTTATGTACTGTCCATTTGGACCTCCAAGATCTGTAATGTGTGTACCTAGCATTAGGCACCTGAAATACTATTTTAAGTAGTATCTATTGATAATGCATAAATGAGATAATCAGGCCTATGTATTAAAAGTTCTTATGGTTAAAAATGCTGCTAATTTTGAAACAACCAATCAGATGAAAGATAATATCTGATTGATTGGGGCAAAATTAGCACCATTCTTAACTATAAGATCTTTAACCTAGGCCTGTATTTATCTGTTCTCTGAATGCATGTGTTTTTTGAAAAAATGCAAGGACATTTCTTCACTTACCGTAATGTTCACACTAAAGCTAAGTACACACATCACACATTTTTGAAAAATTACAGCATAGGGAGAACGTTTGGGACTCTGTCTTTCCCTCCACCATGGCTGACTCCCTCTATAGGGTGTCTAATGCGGCCAAGGGAAATTTACGGTCTTTCCTGAACGACCGCTTGGCCAACCCGATTGTTTGGTGGCCTCATGCTCGGTGGGGAAAGCCGCCATACATACGGTTCCGTGTGTACGTAGTATTATGTAGAAATTACGTAGAATTATTATGTGTACATGGTATTACGTAGAAAGCCGCCACACATCCAGTACTGTGTGTACGTAGCTTAAAGCAGTCTGATCAGATGCATTTCAAAACAAATTACACATTTCTGTCCAGATGGGTTCCTATTTTTTATATATAAATGCAAACCCTTCATTTGTGTCCTGTGCACAAATGCACTTTAAACTGATCAAATTGTTTCCGTCAAAACTTTTACATTTTATGGTAGGTAAACACACACACAAGTGCACGTATGTCAGAAATAAACACAAGTTAAAGTGAGAAACGTGTTCAAGAGTGCGTTCTTCAGATAATATAATATGTGAAAAACACACACACCAACTTATTTCTGCAATACTTACCTTTCTCCCTAGCACTCCTTAGTCTAGATATCTGATGCCTCTTTTACGGCTTTGTGATCTTGCACAGCCGCCAGGCAAGCAGTGTAGCCATTCAAAGTAATTTGCCGTGGTGTGACTCGAAAGTGTGTCAGAGAGCGTCGAGGGACCGGAGCAATTCAAGGTAAGATATCTGGACTTGGGAGCACCTGGTAGAAAGGTAAATATTGGTAAACATTTGATAATAGCAGAATAAAAAAACCTATATGATTAAACACTTCCAGGGAGATTAAATAAAAGTTCTTATTGTAAAAAATGGTGCTAATTTTGCCCCAACCAATCAGATGATCTTTCAAATGTTAAATAAGATCTGATTGTTTGGGGCAAAATAAGCACCATTTTTTACAATAAGAACTTTTATTACATACTTTGCATTTTTAAAAATGGAGTTAAAATTAACTGTTCTCTATATTTCCCAAACCTCTGTTAATAGATTATTTTATTTTGTCTTTCAGCAAACCGTATGCGGTTTTGATTTGCTGCGAGCGAATGGCCACTCCTATGTTTGTGATGTTAATGGATTCAGTTTTGTAAAGAATTCTATGAAATATTATGATGATTGTGCCAAAATTCTGGGGTATGTTGCCTTTCCACCTTTTCTGGCTTTTTAGAAAAACAAAATATGGACTGATTTCAAATTGGAATCTCAAATACTAAATCTCAAATGTGCCTTTATTTTTTTCTAAATAACAATATCTAGTCTCTTCTAGATTCTGTAATTTCTGATTGTAAAAAAAAAAAGAAAATGCACCGATTGTAACATTTTGTGGTAATCCATTAAAAAACATAAATCATATTCTTCTATTTACTATTAACCAACAACAAGATTGAAAAAGGAAAGATATATTGAGACCTTTCTGTTTTATTTTCTTCTAGGAATATAATCATGAGGGAATTGGCGCCACAATTTCATATTCCTTGGTCCATTCCAACGGAAGCCGAGGATATTCCTATTGTGCCAACAACATCAGGAACAATGTTAGTTATTGTTCTGAATTGCAATGTGACGCTAACAAAACCTTCAAATGAGGGGCTATTAATCGTATAGTTAACAAGTTGTTTCCATAAAAAAATGTGTATTACAAATAGTTGTGCATCTCCCCAAAGGATGAAGGGAAACTAAAAATCGAGTTAAATAGGCTCTTAGCTATATTATATTCACAAATGCATGGACAGTTGCACTCCAGGTGTTGTACCTGCCAGATATTTCTGGTGTGCATTAGCAGTGACAGATATGTTTAAAAAAGTAATTGTGTGTCACCTGACAGGGGTTACTGTTTGCAAAGTGACAGCATCTGACAAATAACAATAAAACACCATTTAATGAATGGGACAATGGAACAATGGAAGTGAAAGCAACACTGGGCCATTGCTCCAGTAAAGCAAACATTTCTAAACATTGATAGATGTCCACATTTACTATTTTTATTTCTGAAGAGCATTCTTTGTTTAAAATGGGCTACTACGGTACGAGCAAATTGGGGAGTGAAATAAGTAAACAAAGTTGATGATAGTGGGAGGTAATGTAATTAATCAGAATACAAGATGTGGCAGCACTCGTACCTTACTACAAAGAGTTTATGTGGTGTGTACATGTTAGATGTACCATGGGCTATAGTATGTAAAAATCACCATTGCCTGGCACAAAATTGGATTCACAGAACATTGCTTAGTAACCACAAGATATTACCTAGAAAAATTATAAAAATGTTACCATATAACTAGTTACAAAATTACTGGTGCTTTGCAACTACTTTGGTTTAGAAAATGTTACTAGTATCTAGAACATCTTTATCACGTGTTAATAAGGAGCATTTCTCCGTCTCGATCTTTTACTTTCTATCTTAGGATGGAGCTGCGATGTGTTATAGCAGTTATTAGACATGGAGACCGTACTCCTAAACAAAAGATGAAGATGGAAGTCCGTCATTCAAGGTTGGAATAAACATGAAATATTTTTCTTGTTAAGTATACTTTTTGAAATCTAACTTAAAGAGACAGTTCAGTGGAAATTATCAATATTTGTTAAATTGTTAGTTTGTGTAATGCATACTTAGTTTTTCTACATATTCTCTCCCATTTTGAAGAATCAGTTGATTTCATACCCTTTCCTGTTCCCTGCTGTTGACATTAGTGAGTTGACATTTCAGGTTCTAACAGTCCCTCTTCTTCCCAGGATGCACCACATCCTTGTAATGTTCCTAACAGTAATTTCTACTGATTGGCTATTGGATGGGTCAAAGATGCTCAGATCTCTACTGAGCAACTGGGTCAAGGGCAAGACCATAACGGTCTCTACTAGGGGTTCTGCAAACTGGAAGTCAGTATTTTGGTTGCATTTATCATCTGTCTATCAAAGTATCGGTCAGTGTTATGATCACAATAAACTTTTGTAGTGTATGACCAACTTTAAAGGGTATCTATACTTCGAATATATATACCTTTAGTTAGTGTAATGGACCACTACTCCAACACATTTTTAAAATTTGAATTCCGAGCTGTAGATTCTCAAATGTACAGGGAAAGACCTGTCACTCAAACCAGGTTTGCTAATTTGTGCCCCTCCAATGACCTCCTCCTAGGATCTCCCCAAACATGTCAAAACATTTATTAATACAACCCCAAATATAATGAGCTGATTAACCCTTTCAGTGCCAGCAGATTTTCAATTTTTTTTTGCGTTAAGTGCCAGAAGAATTTTCAGGATTTTGCCCTTAATCGTTTAGACTAATTTTACAGTAGGAAACCTTGCAGTAAATCAGGAATATTATACATTGTTTTTTTCAGCACAAAGTGTACTTCAACATGGTAACAGAATTTTGTAACTTTTCTGGAAATTTTACTGGAATTATGGGTAGAATATGTAAAAAAAATAAAGAATTTGCAAATTTTCATGGATTTTTCCCATTTTTATTTATAGTTATCTTAAGGTTACGCACAAAAATCTTACTGTTTCTTAAAGCTCTGGTACTCCCGAATACAACGATACCAGATATATGTAGGTTTTCCTGTACAGGAGACCCCCCCCAAACTAAAACTGCACCTTCAAGAATATTACACCAAATTAAAATGTATAACTACTACTGACAGTTAACATAGAATATCTACTAAATTAACTAAAATATCCCCACAAGTGAGATATTTTTAGAAACTACACACCCGCAGGATTTTACAAGTGAGGTAAGTTTCAATCAAAATGCAGATACCCGGGCGCAGCTCTTCGTCCAATTGTAAGTTATTTTCTCACATTTTCCTTTTTAAAATCAGAGACAAAATCAAATGCGAATTTTAAGCTAAAAACTGCGGAGGAAATTTCAAACGCATCTCAAATATGAAAGCCTAACCCCTCGAATAAAACGGTATGCCACATTCGTGGGTGTACCCAGAGACATGGCTACCAACTAACCCAGAGCGTGACCAGTGCCAAATGTCAGTAGCAGCAAAAAAGAATTCGCCAGTTTTGTATTTGAACAGTCTGCAGTTTTTCCACAAAACACCCCCCCAACTCAGAAATACCCCCCACAAACTATATATTTCCATCTTTAGCTATGTAACGCTGTAGTTCGTTCATTTGTATGTCATATCAATGGTGTGGGTGCAGTTCTTCGTAGAAGTTTGCACTTTTACCAGATTTTCAAAAAAAATCAAACAACATTCAAAAAGATAGAAATCATGCCAAAACCCCATGGAATGTAAAAAAAAGTTACCAAATATCAATCTCCCAAATGTCCTGAATCAAACAGTATGCCATATGTGTGGTTACACACGCAGACGTGGAAGCGAATAGCCACGAAGTGAGACAATGCACGATGGCTCACAATAAGCTAAAATATTTAGCCAACTCCGAATTTGAACAGTCTGCATTTTTTTCCACAAAACACCCCCGTAACTCAGAAATACCCCACACAACTATATCTACACACCTTCAGCTATATAACGCTGTAGTTTGTTCATTCATAACATCAATGGTGTGGGCGCAGTTCTTCAAAGAAGTTAGCACTTTTCTGAAAAAATGAACAAAAAACAACTTCAAAAGGTAGAAATCATGCCAAAACCTGATGGAATGTACAGAAAAGTTACTAAAATATCAATCTCCCAAATGTCCTGAATCAAACGGTATGCCCTATGTATGGTTACACACACAGACGTGGAATCAACTAGCCACAAAGTGAGCCAATGAACAATGGCCCAATTACAGCAACTTTTCAGATTTGTCAGACTAAACACCCCTCTATATTAGAAATACCCCACAAAACTATATATTCTTGGAATCTACACACCTTCAGCTACACAATTGTGTGATTCCTTTATGCATACCACCAATGGTGTGGGCTCAGTTTCGTGTAAAATTTTGCTTTTTTACCAGATTTTCAGGAAAAATTTATAAAAATATAATTCAAAGTTAAAAATCATGGCAAATTTCCATGTCATGTAAAAAAAACTTGTCAATTATCAATCTTCCAAATGCCCTGAATCAAAAGGTATGCTATATGCATGGTTACACACACGGACATAAAAGCCACTAGCCACAAAGTTAGCCAATGCGTAGTGGCCCAATAACAGCAACTTTTAAGATTTTACAATCTAAACACCCCTCTAACTCAAAAATACCCCCCAAAAATATATATTCTCAGAATCTACATACCTTCAGCTAAGCAACGGTGCCATTTTTTCATTCATACCATCAATTGTGTGTGCGCAGATCTTCGTAGAATTTTGCACTTTAAGCATATTTTCTGAAAGAAAATAAAGAAACAACAAGTTTCAAAGTTAAAAACCCTGCCAAAACCCCAAGTAATGAAAAACAAGTTATCAAATATCAATCTCCCAAATGTCCTGAATCAAATGGTATGCCATATGCGTGGTTGCACACAGAGACGTGGCCACCAACTAGCTCAAATGGGACGCATGCACAAATGCAATTACAAGAAAAAATCACAGTGCTCTGTAATTTGAACAGCCTACCCTTTCTCTAAGGAAACAGTCCCGAAACTTGGAAATTCCCCCCACAAACTATATATTTTTGGAATCTACACACCTTCAGCTACGTTACGGTGCCATGCTTTCGTACATACATGAAGAATTCCAGTCCCAGTGATCTAAAGAACTCTGTGCTTTTAGGAGGTTTTGTGAAAAATAAAATAAGATGATTCAAGGGTTGAAATCCTACCTAAACCCACTTGACAAGCAAAAAAACCCACTAAAAGTCAATCTCCCACATATCCTGCATCAAACGGTATGCTATATGTGTGGGTACACACAGAGACGTGGCCACCAACTAGCTCAAATGGGACGCATGCACAAGTGTAATTACAAGAAAAATTCAAAGTGCTCTGTTTTTTTGAACAGCCTACCCCCACAAACTATATATTTTTGGAATTTACACACCTTCAGCTACATACCAGTGCCATGATTTCATGCATACAGGAAGAATTCCAGACGCTGTCATCCATAGAACTCCATGCTTTTAGAAGATTTTATGAAAAATAAAATGATTCAAAGGTTGAAATACTACCTAAACCCACTTGACAAGCAAAAAACCCCACTAAATAGCAATCTCCCACATGTCCTGAATCAAACGGTGTTCCATTTGCGTGGGTGCAAATAGAGACGAGGCCACCAACTAGCTCAAATGGGACGCATGTAGAAGAACAGTTACAAGAAAAAAATAAAAAAACGCCACAACCCATCCCCCACACGCACACTCTCCCGCTTTTAGTGGTATTTTAGTGAAAACCAGTTAGTACGGAGAGTCACACACATTTTTGCACACTTCCTACACTACCTCTGCAAAATTTCCTTATAAAATAGGCTTAGTTTCCCTAGGTACAAATAGGTATCTGCGTTTACTTTACCGATATCACCGGGGACATTGGGAAGCTTGGAGAAGACAAAGTTTTTTTTCTAATTTATGGCTTTAGTGTAAAAAAAAAAAAAAAAAAAAGGGGGGGTGTATATCACTTTAAGAATTTTTTTGTGTGCATTTCCCCCCTTTTTTTTTGATCATTCCCAAAGATAATCATCAGATCATCTTAGGGAATGATAACGAAATTGGAATACGGGCATAAATTCATTTTCCAATTCGAAATCCGATCGGAAAAATCACTTCCCGGAAATCATTTTCCAGGAAGTGATTTTTCATTCATTGGCAAAGATCAATAATATGGTGATCAGAAGTGATCACCAAATTTTGATCTCTGTCCCATTTTTTTCTAAGTCTTTGCTAAATAGTAAAGACTTAGAAAAAATCCTATTTATGAATGGAACTCTGAGTTGAGTGTGACAGCCTTACTATAGCAGGTACTGCACTTCGATCTGAATGGAGATCGCAGTGCAGTACCTCCACTACACCAACAGACCGGAGGAAGCCTAAGGGAAGACCCCGGTGAAGCAGGAAATCCTGTGATGTCACCGGGGTCTCCCTTATTGCAGGACTTCCTCCTGCTCCCGGCAATAGGCTGCTGGCTCTTTAGAAAAGGGCTGCTATCTCCCGATCCCCCCCTCGGATTTGGACAAAACAGAGGGGGGATCAAGGGGGCTAGGGGGGCAGTTGAATGCTGCCCCCCGATCGCCCCTAGCTCGGGGCAATTTTATTTTTTTAAAGGGGAAGCCACAGATCGTATATTCACGATCTGTGGCAGTTTAAGCATTTCATGCACAGATTGTGAATATACTGAAAGGGTTAATCATATTGGTCTCCTGTCTATTTGATCTATATGTCTGTCTATCTTTTTGTCTGTCTATTATATATCAATCTATATATCTGTCTTTCCATTATATACCTATCTATCTATCTATCTATCTACCTACAGAAGGGAGAATTGTCTCTCACAGCAGCAGTCCCTTCCCCACCCACTTTCACAGCATGTATTTAGAAAGGGAGAGGGAGAAGTGTCTTAACAGCAGCAGCAGCCACACCCACTCAGCCGTGTCAGGAAGATATGTTAATGAGTTGTATAGTGTCGGGCTGAATAGGCTCTTTATTATGTAAATGAAGGTATCCAGTGTTGGCTGGATTACAAGTGGGCAGTGACTAAGAGAAAATTCACTAACAAAGCAGGCACAGGCACACATGTAAGTAACATTTTACTCCCCTACCATTGTACTTTCATACGAAGTTGTTTTAGTGAGTACAGTGACCCTTTAAAGCTTCATACAGACGTCAGATTTGGTGACCAACCCCTGTCCACACGCGTTAAACGGACGTTTTGGCCGATAGTCGCACATGTGTATGTGTTCAGTACGCCTGTGGCGTGCAGTCAGGGGTCTGTCACCAAATCGGTATGATTTAAAGGTGTAAAAGGATTTGATAAGTAGATTTATTTTGGACTGCTCTTCTCCTTTAAAAGCAAAGCATGGTCAGGCCAAATCTAGCTTTGTTGCATGTTTAGTTTTCCTTTTATATAAATCTCCTTTTATTCATTAGCAATGCTGTGTGACAGCTGTGTGTGCAACTCTCAGCTGTATTGCATCAGGCACCTTTCAGCATCACTGACATTTATAAACCCTGTTAAATTCAGTTCTATTTATGGGCTAAATATTTTTTACATTTATTTTTTTACCTTTTTTTTCACATGTTTATATAGAGATAAAGGTGTTTGATTCTAATTTATTTAGAATCTTTTTTTTTTCTGGTAGCAAGTACAATATCTGTATTTGGATTTAATTAAGATTCAGTGTTGTCTCACATATATGGATTTAAAATGTATCTCCGTTGTGTTAGATTGACCATTTATATATTTGCAAGACTGACTTTTCCTATATTTAAGTATACCGTAAATAGTGCATTTTATAATCTGACAGTAAGACAGATGCATGTCTATGGCAAAGAAAACAGAAGTACACAAAATAAGCAGGAAGGTGGATAACTCATTCTAAAGGGAAATTCTGACTGAATTTGTTAAAGGGACAGTTCACTGGAAATTATTAATATTTGTTAAATTGGTGGTCTGTGTAGGCACACGCCTAGGGGCGCTTGAGGTTGGAGGGGTGGCTTTCAATCTCCTCCCACCAATCCTTTATAGTCTATTTTCTTCCCCAAAAAAGAGGAAATGGGTGTGGTTTAGGGTGTGGTCTGTGTTTAGGGGTGTGGCTCCTGAAGTATAAATCCGCCCTGCTGGAGAATCATATTTGTGACTATGAAAGTGTTTTTACTGCAAAAAAACACTAATACATGTGGTATCTTAAAGGGACACTATACTGAAAAAAATAACTTTGCCTCATCTTAATCTATAATTGAATACATGTAAGTAGCACTTACTCTAATTTATGTGTGTTGCTGCATGCCTTCAATCCAGCACACATTTTGTTTAGGAGCAGTATCCCCCCCCTCGCCCCCTTAACCTCTCCCATTTCGATCCAACCTGACTTTTTCCCACAAACCAACTGTCAAGCCTGCACACAGCATACAGCATTCCAACTGTCAAAACTCTGTCACCATTCCAGCTACAGTAAATCTGCTCACAGAAGAATAGTTTAGAAGAGCAAGGAACTTGAATGACAGCTGAAATATAAGAAGTTTTAGATTGGATATCTAAAGAAATAGGGGGCAGATCAACATAAAAATGATACAGTGGTGGATGGAAAGAATTTTGGTTTCCAGTTATTGTCAATATAAAATAACCTATTTTTCGGTATAGGTTATTTTTAAAATAATGTAATTATTATTTAAAAATTTTTTATAAGCAATGTGATAATTGATTCTGGCTCTCTTTCTGTTTCCCATAGTCCTCTGTTGTTGGAAATGTTGTCCCCACTCATGTCTATGGTGCTGATGCCAAAGATTTGGCATGTAAGATAAAGTAATCCCCCTACTGAGTAAAGCAAAAAAAATACAATGTTTCGGGGGATATGACTTCCCCTTCCTCAGGTGACCTGAGGAAGCGGAAGTCATATCTCCCGAAACGTATGTTTTTTGCTCAGTAAACCACTGAAAATGAAGTAGTGTGCATCTCCAACTTATTTGCATTGCCGTATTGCTGTGGCCCTTAAGGTGGAGGGCTGGGAGGATGGCCCCTATTAATTGAAGGCCGTGCCAAAGGGAGTGTGCTTGAGTGTACCCTATTGGAATTATTAGGAAACTGGTTAGCACAACTTTAACACCATATCAGTGGTGTACCTAAAACCACCTATGCGACCCACGGGGGGGGGGGGCTAGACTGCAGGAGGGCCTCCACAACTTCTGTGATCAGCTGTTTTTAAACAGCTGATCGTGCATGAAGGAAACATACGCGCGATCGGCTGTTTAAAAGACCAGACCCAAACTTCTGGATCCGAACTGTAAGTTTGGGTCCGGTCTTTTAAACAGCTGATCGCATGAAGGAAACGCGCGATCAGCTGTTTAAAAATAGTTGATTGGGGAGGGGGTGGAAGCCTGGACCCCAGCAGTTACGCCCCTTGTCTATATAATTGCCCAGCGCCTCTGGGCAAACCGCCCCAAAGGTGTCTTTTGTTTTTAGAATACAGTTAAGTTTTATTGTGTTGGGATGATTTCTGATATGCTTTCTTTGATACAGTTTTGCCTACATTCCATAACCATCACGGTAACTTTCCTTTGCATTTTTTTTAATGCACTCAGGTTTTTTGAATTGTTTGAACATCATGATGGATACAAAACAGGAAAATTAAAACTGAAGAGACCTGAACAGTTACAGGTAATACTCTTATTCTGAACATAATTTAAATGGGAAATATTTTGTTTATCTATGCAAAAAACTGTATAAGCATGACACATTTGTGTGGGAGGAGAATGAACTATTAAGCTGGGTACACACCATCCAGTAATATCGGCCTGACCGACCAACATTTCCGTGTATCGGTTGATCTGGCTGAAATATTGGATGGTTTCTTTGGCCGGATGCAACCAACGACCGACGGTTCGTCCAAATGTTCAAAAGCGTTGGAAACCCACAACCATTTGTGCGACCTCTATGGACCGCACATATGGCCTTGGCAAGCTTTCGGACACGGCTACTTTTGCTGCGACCGTCAGTCCTTTGTCCTGGCCGTCCAGTCGGAAGAGTCGAACGGTCGGTCGGGACAAAGGATTAGACGTTGTGTACCCATCTTAAGTGAGTATGGCTGATTATACGTTTACTGTCCTGTAGGGACAGACAAGACAGGAGAGCACAATATGATGTGAGTTGGTCATTTGGCAGGGCTGATGGTGTGAAGCAGTACAAGGCTCAACAGGCTGAAACATTTCTTTCTTTTCTTTCCTGTGACCTGAATGCCAATTTTGTTAAAATAGATAAGATATTGTTTCTCTACCCCATGGATGTAAAATGTAACTTTTCATTGGCTTATCAGCCTGACTGCAGTGTGTAGCGTATTCCCGGTTGGTAGGGTTGTAAGTTTTTCTGTAATGTTTTTCTCCTCTAAGAAACCTCGCTGCCATTCTTACCACACCATTTAACTGTTGTCTGGCTGCACACTACAGACTCTTTTGCTTTTCTGCCACATATTGTGTTGCACTGGCTATGTTATATGACTTTCACATATAGAAACAGTCACAGTATCATTGTAACTTTTCTGCCACAATTAGTTATTTGTTGCAATTGCACAAAATGGAAATGTGTGTTGGGGGGGGGGGGGTTGAGTCTATTACCACAGACATTTTCACCATTACCCCTGCAATAATTATCAATTGACAGTGTTTATGTGCTTAATGTGACTGAGGGAGTACCATTGTTATGGGGGGTTAGTGATGTTTAATTGAACACCTTCTGCCAAATCATCCTCACTCACATAGACTTTGCCTTAATCCCTGGTTTGTGTAGCATATCCTGATTGAATTTGTATTATACAGGAAGTGCTGGATATTGCTCGGCTGCTGCTGACAGAACTTGGAGCCCACAATGACTGCGAGATAGAGGAAAGAAAATCTAAACTGGAACAGCTCAAAACTGTGCTGGAAATGTATGTGTGTGGATAGAAATAAATGGTGGCTTTAATAGAACCCAAATCACTTTATAAATGCTTTATTAGGAATTAAATGTCTCAGGACTTGCAAGATGAAAAGACACAAATTTTTTTGTTACCCATTTTAGCACTTTGCCTATGTCAGTTCAGTTCAGTCATGTCCGATCTTTACAAACTTTAAACAGACATATGCATAGTTATCACAACCATATACCTAAAGTAAGTAATGGATTGTTGATAGTATCTCCCAATACGTCAGTCAATTTATCTGTATTTCAAACGATCATTCTTAAATGAAATTTGTGGGAAAGGGCCCATAACCATGTTTCCTAAGCATCTGCATACAAAATGTTTTCAATAAACCTTTATAAAACATCGTATTCTAATTAAATTTTCTCATTTTTAGTTTCCTTACTCAACCCTTTTCCCTTGCATTTACTGGTCGCTTAAACCAATAGACAATGATCTGTAACTATAAATGTATATTTCCTTACCAGGTATGGACATTTCTCTGGGATTAACAGGAAAGTGCAGTTAACATATCTGCCCCATGGGCACCCTAAAACGTCCAGTGAGGATGATGGTAAGGTTGAAAAGACTATATATTTGTTATTATCTTAGTATAAATGTAACATAATTGCAATTTAATGAATAGTTCACACAAAAAGTGAACTTTTCCATTTTTTTCATTAATTAAAGAACAGGATGTAAAGAAGCTAGGTCTTAACTCCCCTTATTCAATTACAGTTACAGGAGCCAGGATTGCATTGTTAAAACTTACCTGCGACTGCGCTATAGTGCTATAGTGCTATAGTGTAGTTTATGCCGGAAATAGTGGGGACCTGTCAGATGCGGCAGCGAGGGAGCATGATCACAGTTACATTTTAACACTGTGATCCTGGCTCCTTTTCCAGTAATTGAAGAAAGGGAGGTACCTCCCATTCTTCAATTAATGCAAAAAAAAGGACAGGTTCACTTTTTGAGTAAACTAGTGAACCTATCCTTTAAATCAATGCAAACACAATATTGTACGGTGTTGACAGTCTTACAGTAGTTATAATTCATAGATGCCAGAAACGTTGCATTTAGTTAGTCATGTTGATTACTAGACAACCCCATTATGTCTATTGCTTATTATGGATCATAACAGAATACAGAGTAGGTTAGGATTAGAATTTTATTAATGCGATTTTTTAAAAAATTGTTTTAACTAATTTAACATTACTTCCTTACATTATTTACAGAGATTGCATCTCCGGTACGCTAGTGTGCATTGTACTGTGCTGTGATTGCGCAGTGTTGCGCAAACAGAGCGCATGAGATTGTGCAAAAAATGCTAATCGCATGCGATCTGATTAGCAGATCGCAGCTCAGGAGAGTTCACTTAGTGTGAACCCTTATTATGACTGTAGTACAATATTATTATTTATATATTTAAAGATACTCATATATACGTACACCCTTCCTTACAGATGCTCGAAAGGATTGCCCTTCCTTATTGTTAGTATTGAAATGGGGTGGAGAATTGACCCCTGCTGGAAGAGTGCAAGCAGAAGAACTTGGTCGAGCATTTCGCTGCATGTACCCAGGAGGACAAGGTTGGCTGCCTTCTAATGTGCATTTCTTTCCAACCATTGCTTTACCTCTCTTAGTTTTATGTCTGGTTGCAATGTCTCTGTTTTACTTGGTTGTTTCTACATAACATGGCTTTATCCAAATTAATCATATCTGTTTTTTGGCATTGTGAAACAAAGTTTTGTGTGCACAATTTCTTTTCCCCTGCAGAGTGAATTATCTATCATTTAACTGTTCCGTACTCTTCCTTTTGTCTTTATCAGTCTCTGTAGGCCTCCATTCATTGTCAGTAATTTGACAATTCTGTGTTCTGTTGGAATTAGTAATACCCTCTGGTAATAGTTAGTGTAGGGTTCACTGTTATTAAGACCTTTTTAATAAGTGTTACTATGTCCTTTCTTTATTGTATCAATATATTTTAGTGGATGGTAACATCCCGGCTTTGGGCTGTAGCTCCCCCATTGACTGCGGTAAGAGCCATGAATGCAAGTGTGGTCTGCACCATCCCTGTATGTGCACCTGCGGAATCCTTTCCTATCATGCTACTAAACAAAATCCTGGGCAACTAATATTTTCTTGTATTGAGGTTTTTCTTTACTTAACATTTCTCATTTCTTTCTAACTTTGGACTATCCAACTGGTGATACAATGTCGGACAAGTGGCCGGCACCCTATTTATTAAATATGTAATAAAGTTACACCTCTAACAATGTTGGATAGTACAACTCTAACTGGTTGTGGTATATATATTCTATTATTTGCTGGAAACAGACCAGATGGTTACTTAAGCATGCTAATTTATTTGTAGGATACCATAAAACTGATATAACCGACAGTGTCTGTAGAAATGTGTTCATGCCATTTCAAAACTTGCAGCCCTTTTCTCTTTACAGCCTGATAATACCCTTCACACCCTTCACACCGAGATGTAAAATATAAACTGAAATCATTTTTTCGATTTGTTTCCTACTTCTTTAAAACAACCCACCCCCCCCAAAATTTATGTGTAAGTTATTACGGTACCAGTCAGGAATTGGGAGCATTTTCAACAAAGTATCAGGGCAAAACATTGGGACAATGGAGTATGTTTAATTTTTACCCAGGATACTTCTGTGCTATTTATAAGTTCAAGAACAATGGCTACCCAACAATCGAGACCACTTTTTCAGCTGCTAGTGGGGTTTCCCCATAATTTGTTGTACAATTATATCAAATGAAATGGTTTGGTCTCCATTCTCTTTTTATAAAATATACATGTTCATACAAATGTTCAATAACTCTCTTTTCCAGTATTTGTAATGATCATATTTTTTTTATTTTTAAAGCCTGTAACCTGTAACCAGGCAATCTCTGCCTACTGGAAGATGTAATCATGTCAAATCGAGATAGTTCTTTCATTTAGTAGTTCCGACTATCTTTTTTATGGTTATTGTAATGTTGCATCACTAGCAAATGATTTGAACTTAAAATGGATACATCGTAATCAAAGCAGGACAGCACATGCAATTATTCCAAACATTGGATTTTTAGGGTACTTTTTTTTCTTTTTTTTTCTTTTTTACATCACTGTGTAGGCTACACAGTGATGTAAAAAATAAAAAAAAATTTGACAAAGAAACCCTGAGAGTGCGTTGAACCTACATGCTTTGATTTGCTTTTTGCACTAAAACAGACAATTTTAACTTGATCCTAAAGATTGGAGCCATGTTTTTACTTTCATTTTACTTGGCAATTGCTTTTTTATTGTAAAAAAGATGGAAGTTGTCATATCCACAGTAATTGTGTCAGGATTCACTTTTGGTGAAGTTTACTTCTATTGAATCTTTAATCCTGAAAGATCTTGAATCTTGTTTTGATATTGTCAGGAAATAAGTGTTTCAGCATGTATTAATTTTGAGTCTAAAGTTGGCCATATGCAAGCAGATATTCTGACAGGTGTCAAGGGAATGCCTATGATATACACCCATATATTTTTACTGAACAACCTACTATACACTATACTATACTATACTACTACAGGCCCTATTTATTGACTGTTAAGTGAACAGTTGGCATTGTCTTGTGCAGTGCTTATGTAGCCATTTGCGTGTATGGGCATACCCAAATTTAAATAAGATCAATGTCAGTCTTTATTGGAACACCTGCATGATTTCAGTGTGCAATTTACCATCTAAATTAGAATACTATCTGACAATTTATTGAGCTGTTTGCAGTGTGACTCCTACTGTGTTTTTGTGGTGACAACTACTTATTCTTAAATTAGCTGGACATTTACAGGGAAATTCAATTAAAGTTCTTCAGTGAGATTCAATAAAAGTTCTTATCGTTTAAAATGGTGCTACTTTTGCCCCAACCAATCAGATATCGTTTAACATTTGAAAGCTAACATTTGATTGGTTAGGGCAAAATTAGCACCATTTTAAACGATAAGAACTTGTAATGAATACGGTATCCTTGCTTGTCGTTCAAAATGGTGCTAATTTTGCCCCAACCAATCAGATCTTATTTAACATTTAAAAGCTAATATCTGATTGGTTGGGGCAAAATTAGCACCATTTTAAACGATAAGAACTTTTATTGAATAACCCTGACAATTTTTCTCTACACATTTAGATTATTATGGCAACTTTGCTTGGTACTGTATGTATTGTCATTAGGATATTTTAAGTTATTTCACTTATATTTTCATGTAGAGCTCCTCTTACCATTAGGAGGAAATCATTCTGAATTTGCCCAAAATGCTACATACTCTCTATTATAAAGGATAGACATATTGTTTTATCTAGTGGAAATTTGTAGATGGAGAGACCTTTCTTCACTGCAGAAATGTCATTATTTTATATGTTGTAGCCTTAATCAACCTACTCCTACATTTTACTTTTCCTTTGCACTAGTTATGAATTCTTCAAAGCCTTTTTGTCAAAGAAGCACACTTTTTAAAAAATAGAAATACACAACATATATGTAATGTTATCATTACCTTAATGATAACCTCCATAAATATGCACTTTATCTAAGATTCTGATTATTCAGTTACTGACGATCTTTTAGCAGCTGTAAAATGGCTTGACTAAAATCATTTTTCTACTTTTTAAAAAGACCAATGTTATGGGAAATATATGTATGCAGAAACTCCCCTATTCCTTTATACTAGCTTTGGTTGTTAATGTTTTAAATATTGGATGTTTACAACAGAGCATGGGTATTTTAATAGTTCTGTCTATTAGACACACAAAGTGGTAAAAATTTTAGCATCTTGTTTTATTGTGTGCTAAATCTTTAAAGGCTATGTCCAGCCTGAAAAAATTTTTAATATATGGTCCCCCCTGGGCTCCCAGCCCCAACCGCTATAATTATTTTTTTAGAAAGCCCCCCAAACTCTACTTACCTCCCCTCGATCCTCCGCCGCGCTCCGGCCCTCTGCTTGCAAGGAAATGCAAGCAGAGGGGCGGGACCGGCAGCCGCGTCTGTGATTGGCTGAGCGGCAGCCAATCACAGACGCGGCTGCCGGCAGCTCACTTCGCCGGAGGAAAGAGGAGAGGTAAGAAGAGTTTGGGGAGCTTTGTAAAAAAAAAAATATGCGGTTGGGGCTGGGAGACATGGGGGAGCACAATATTAAGGGGGAATTGAGCTAGGGGGAGGGATAGTAGAACGGGAGGGAGAGGGAGGGAGGGGAGGGGGAGGGAGGGGGGAGAAGGGCTGCAGTACGCATGGCAAAAATCTACCTGAGGCCAGCTAGCAGGCAGTGTCCTATATGGACTCTGCTAGCCTCCTGGTAGTCATTTTTTGGGACTTTGGGGGGGGACTACAGGAGAACCCTATGGAGCTGGGATGTGAGGTAAGGATTAAACTACACTACATGGTGGGGCCAGTAGTTGGGGGGATTATAGTTTTGGGGGTGGACATGCCCTTTAAATATCTAGATAGTTTCGCTCCCAGTTTTAAATAAACAACATACTAGATTGGTCCCAATTACCAGCTTGGTCTCCTCTAACAATAACTGTGCAGTTGTATAAACACCAAGGGTAAATTTGGGCCCGCACCTTCTTACTGTTCCAACCAAACAGTTAATCTTCATTATATGTACACGAAGAAAAAATGTGTTTATTGCGACATGTCATGTTTCGGACTACACAGAGTCCTTTCTCATGCATTGCTTGTTTCGTAGTCTGAAACATAACATGTCGCAATAAACACATTGTCGTTCGCAGCTGAATACTGTCGTTGGAGTCCCCTTCCTTGTGTACATATATTGGTAATTGGATACAGTGTTTAAAAAGTTTGTTATTAACCAATTAAAACTAACCTCTCTGGTCTGCTGTCGAACACAAGATCTCCCCAAGTCCCAAACAATTATGTATCTGTATTATTAAAAGGTTTTTTTTCTTGCTGTTGGCTTTGTTCTGTGAAGGCTATGCAGGGATGTAGGTGTGGTTGATATTTTTGCTATTTTTGATTTTTTTTTTTTTGTCTAGAATTCAACTCTTTGGTTTTGGTGATCAAATAAATTGAGTTATCATCTTAATAAATGTGTGTTTTTACACAAAGATATATTTTTTTTGTCCGTCAGTGTAAAGAGAAAATAGGAAAATAATCTAAACAAACATCTATGTATTAACTAAAAATAGGTATTGATTTTCTACAGGCACTGTATATCCATATATCAGATTCCTTTCCTTTACTCATATTTTGAAAAATACTTTGAGTGGTTTTCTGTGCTAAACCAGGCTGGTTTGTTCTTTGTCACCAAGTTTTATTATACTTCTATAATTCCAATTACTGTTATACATCCAAAACTAGTACATTGCATCTCCTCTGGATTAGAGAAAAACTTTCTATATTGTAATGTATTTCTGTATACATTGTATTCGGTTCACTGTAGTAAAGCAGTTGGAAATCACTTTAATGTAAGTGGCCATTAGTAATATAAAAACATAATACACGTTGGTTAGCTAACTGAAGATTTTATTGCAAGCTTCTGAGAAATCTGTCCTTAATGTAGTTCTCTTCTTCAGGCAGATACAGAATTACATACAGATACATTTTTATACATAGAATTTAAAATTATAAACACACAAACACAATAAAAATCAAGTATTAATTAGACAGATACAGAGGGGATTGAGAATTTTACAACCCCTGTCCCCTTTTGTATCTGCTACATCAATCCTGATTGTTAGATGTTCACTGTACTTGTGTATTTAACAGTTATCTTAAAATCTATATAGAATCTATATAATTCTGTTAGCACAAATTAAAACTGTGCAAAATGAATATACATATACAGAACATTTCCATTAGAACTGAATAGATTTGTGAATAACAATTCATTAAGAGAATTAGGCTTTATTGTAATTGGGCCTCAGTGTTACTGTACGTCATAGGACAGATAATTGTCTCGTGTATATTTACTTACACTCTAAAGGTCATCTCTAAGGTACATTTCTTCACTGACAATTTTGCAGGAGATTATGCCGGCTTTCCTGGTTGTGGACTGCTTCGCCTACATAGCACTTACCGTCATGACTTGAAAATTTATGCCTCAGATGAAGGACGAGTGCAGATGACAGCAGCAGCCTTTGCAAAGGTGATATTTTAATTAGGTTTTCATGAAAGTGTGATGCAGGATGTTGTCCACAAATTACATATAGTGGATATAAACGGTCTACAGCTCTGCAAAATGGCAATATTTTGTTTAAAGGGCAACTAAAGCCTCGGAACAACACTGAATCAGATGAAAGGGCACTTTGATATAAAAGCAGTAATATGTGCCCGACCTCTCATTTTGATGTGGGTGCTGGGAAATTTACCTTTCAAAAGCCTCGTACACACGTGCTTTTGCGAGTCCCAACCAAGCAACTGAATCATCCCAGGGGCAGAGGGGCAAGTCTATAACTGGTCTATAAGGGGTTCTGAAACAGGAATATTTAGGAAGCATTTATTTATGCACAGACAAAATTCTGGATCATTGGCAGAGGAAAATTCTGATCTATTTTTCTTAAAAGCATATGTTTTTTTGCTGAAATTCCACTTTAATGCTTTGAATACCTTGTTTGCATCCTTTTGGGAGTTCTTTGTGGACCATGGCTTTTCAAGCAGGAGACCAAGAGGAATAATCCTACTGCCAAGCTTTATCAAAAATCAGACAGAGCCATTTAAATTAATGTTGGGGTTATAATAACTACATTTTGAGATGAGACAATATTTCCTTGCCAGCTTCTTTAACAAGGTTCATTATGCACCATGGACAACTCTTATATGCACATATATATAATCTCCAATCAAGTTCACTGTTTAATAAATAAGATTTCATTAGAATTTTTATTTTTAAACTTATTTCTTGATGCAGTTTCTTTGATTATGTGGTTTTATTCATGCTTGAGTCTGTTTTTCTCACCATATATGCAGGGCCTTCTTGCATTAGAGGGGGAACTTACACCAATTCTGGTTCAGATGGTGAAAAGTGCAAACATGAACGGACTCCTGGATAGTGACAGTGATTCCCTCAGCAGTTGCCAACAAAAAGTAAAGGCTCGTTTGCATGAAATTATGCAGAAAGATAAGGAATTCGCTAATGAGGACCAGGAAAAGGTAATCTATCATAATAAATATACTTTTCTTTCTGCCTTTCCTCTGTTAATATAGAATTGACATAGAAATAGGAGTATTATTTTCATGGTTATTGTAGAGAGGACCAGAATTTCCCTTAACACCATGCAGTATTTGGAGGAAAAAATAATACTGCAAGTAGATAAAAGCCAGACAGTCGATCAGGGATATGTGTGCTCTAGGTGGGTGTTCTATTTCCCTATAAACTAAAATAAACACACAGTGAAGACTTTATTCCTTTCACCCTCCATGGTTTTTGTCTTAGAAAAAAATTATCATGTGGCAACAAAGTAAACATTTTTGTTTTGTATCTAAGAGTGGGAAATACCATATTACATGTCCTTACACGTTCAGTTATTGTTTGAACAATTTAGGTATAAATGAATAAGCAAAAAATGTATTCCTTTTTTAATTGGTTTCAGATATGTTGGGGTTAGCAGATATAATAGAGATAACCTCTGAGAAGGACCTTTTCGGAAGTAATAGGATATATTACTTTGCTGTAATTGTTGGCCAGTTTTTTCTTGCTTTAAGAATAATTGCTGTGCAGCCTTTAATCATTTCTGGGGAGATAATCAATTTGGATTCGAATAGACAGATATTGTGTTATTTGTAAACTGCTATAGATGTAGTCTCTGAGATTCTTGGATTACTAATTTTACCACCGATGTGCAGCAAAGCTTGCGTGATGCAGCAGTAAAAAATCATCAAAATGACTAGCCTGACTTTTTAAGAGAAATTAGCCATTTATGTTAATTGTTTCTCATTTCCAGTTGGCTCCTACAAATAGTACCTCTCTTGTCAACTCCATGGAATGTATTAAAAACCCAGTAACCACATGTGACAGTGTGTTTACCCTTATTGAAAATCTTACTGAACAAATTCGGAAACGCCTGGAGGACCCTAAATCTGCTGGTAAATATTATTTATAAATCTTGTTGCATTATTTTTTTTAAAGCAGTAAAACGCAAGACATTTTAAAGGGCAATTAAAGGACATGTCCACATTTAAAGGGCATATCCACCCCTTTTTAAAACTTTTTCTGTAGTGCAGGTCTGCCTCCCCCAAGCCCAAACGCCATATTAATTTGTTACAAAACTCCCCCGTTCACTACTTACATTGCTTCTTTCCTCCGATGTTCAGTCCCGGCCCTCTACTTGCATGAAACTGCAAGCAATGGGGCGGCAGCCGCGTCTGTGGTTGGCTGAGAGGCAGCCAATCACGGACATGGCTTCCAGCTGTACTGAACGTCAAGAGAAAGAGGCAATGTAAGTAATGATCGGGGGGAGTTTTGCTTCAAATTACTATGGCGTTTGGGGTTAGGGGAGGGAGCCCTACATTACAGAAAAGGGGTCTTGAGCTAGGGGGAGGGAGAGGAAAACAGGAGAGGGAGGGAGGGCTGCATTGAGCATGTGCAAATTCTCCTGAAAGGAGATAACTAACAAGTCACCAGTTTTTTGTTTAAAAGGTGGACATGCCCTTTAACTATGCAATTTCACTAAAGTGAAAAAATTAAATTTATTTTGGTGATTAACACTTGCAAAAAACCTGCAGATTATTACCTCACATTGCTGCTAATTACATTAGCACAAAAAGTAAGGGGTAATATTCAGTTACTCTCTAGAACTCGCAATCAGAGGAATTTATTTTGTTTAGATTGTTCAGATACTTTATTTGACTGTCAGCCATTGGTGAAGCTACCTCTACATGGGCTCGACTTTTCAATTGGTTTCGATATTTCGATCGGATTGCTCAAAAAGTCGAAAACCACTTTTAGTTTTGCCAATCGACAATGTTGAACGGTTTATCGAAAAAACAAAAATAGGGCCAGGCAGAATTTTTTACGTCGACACCTATCTTCTGTCCCTATCTCTCTGCAGGTTTTAAGCTGAAATCTGCAGAAAGATTGAGGGCTCAAAATAGGGAACAATAAGCTGTTCCGATCGGATTTATGATTGTTACACTCAATCGTAAATCTGTTCGGGAAGGAAGTCTGCACATGTAGAGGTAGCTTAAGACTTACTGCTAGTAGTGCTGGGTTATATCAGCTCCCCAGTTTCTACAGCAAGTTTGGAGGTTCATATCTTTTAAAAACTTAAGATTTTAGAAATCAATTCAGGGTAATGAATGTCCAGATCTGTTTTTCTACGAAGTACAGTCAAAGGCTTGTAATGCTCTAGCCTATCTTACTACATTTACAGGGTAAGAAGATGTAAAATGGAGTGTTTGTCTCCTTTAAATTGTGTTCATTCTATTCTTAGATCTGCAGTTGTACCACAGTGAGACATTAGAATTGATGTTACAGCGATGGAGCAAGCTGGAAAGGGATTTTCGCATGAAGAATGGGCGTTATGACATCAGCAAGATCCCAGATATATATGATTGTGTTAAATATGATGTCCAACATAACTGCTCTTTAAAACTAGAAGGGACTGATGAGCTTTTCAAGATCTCAAAATTACTTGCAGATATTATAATCCCACAAGTAGGCATTTTGCAATTTACTCCTGATATAAAATGTGTTTGTGTCGTTCCACTCTGTATCCACTACCTTGTTCTCTCATTTTGCATCCCTGTAATCCAGTGACTGCTGGAAGGTATACAACTGTTCAGGTCTGTGTCGCTCTATAGCTTTTTATATGGAAGTAACTAAAATCTTTTATTATTAATGGTGACAGGGCTTTCAGTGGGGCGGTGCAGTGGTATATAGTCTTATAAAAACCTCTCAACTACGTAGTTAAGAGGTTTTTATAAGGATATATACCACTGCACCGCCCCATTGAAAGTCCATAGCCTTATGTATTATAAAGTGATACTAATCACACATAATAAAAAAGGCAACCCTTATATGAACAATTTGTTCTAAGTATGTCCCGAATAATTAATACAAATGCCCAGTAACTGTTTTTATTTTAAATGTATTTTTGTGGTTCCTTTTGATCTAGTGGCATACAGAAATATTAAAATAAATGTGCCGCTTTGCAAGTTAATCTTGTGGCTGGTGGTTGTGCAAAGATACTAATTTGAAACTAAAATGTGAATGAGTCTAAATGCTGCTGATCTCGGTGGCAAAAAAAACCTTTTTCTGGTAGGAATTGTAAATTCAATCCTGGCTCATTGTATTTTTTCCTTTTTTTTCCTTTTAATGTAAAGTGACTGTTTATTCTTTTTACTTAGGCCTAAAAGCTAGATTAGTTAGTTAGCTAGTTTAGAAATACTGTGTATCCTTGGAAATATATTAAAAGGGGAGCTAAAGTCTCCAGATAATATTGTCCCAATAGACAGGCCATATGATACAATAATCCATCAAGCTGTTTTTTACTTCTCCCTTCGCTTTGGCTGTTGGATGATTTGTTTTATGAACCTGTGGGTACTAGGGGTCAACTATTATTATCCGTGGTGCTGGAAGTGTGTGTATGCAGCACAGCATGTAAAACAAGGAAGCTGCTGGCTGTTTTGCCCCCTAGAAGACTATTATGTTACAGAACAGCAACTGTGCCTTTTTAGGGACAGAGCAGGGCTTTGAATTTATACAGCGTGTTTTTTAACAAAAAATAAAAACAACCTTTCAGTTTATTTCCTAGTCCACATGAATGCCAGAAAGATTAAATGCCATGAACAAGACCTGCTTAATAAACAATTATTAGTAAGTTTTTGATTCTGTATTTCAAAAAGAAAGCCTTGGTCCACCAACCAACCAGAGCTAACACAAAGAAAAGAGGTTCTTTTAGAAACAATTAGGGAGATTCACCCAGAGCCGCAGGTGCCCTGGGCGAAATTCCTGGAAGAGATTCACCAGAATCTCAACCCACGTAAATACTCGCACTAAATGAGCCTCTGGTTTATAGCTGTTTGCAAATTAGTATCTGTTGTATTCAATTAGATCAACTGGACTTGAAGTTTAGTTCTTGAAGACGTTTCGCTAGTCATCTGACTGGCTTTCCCAATTTTAAATTAGTATTTAGCAATTGCTCTGTGAAGAAATGGAGACAGTGAATAGTGGGGTCAGAGGGCATGGCCAAATAGGTGCACAAGTTCATAAAGCTTTTTGGACATGGGGATGTAATAACAGCAACATGGATTTCTTTTTATTTATAGAATACATTTGTTACATGCAGCTAAAAGCAACTTATTGGAGTAATGTCTTACAATGAATTGGTATTCAGACTAGGAAAGCTTTAAGGTTTAAAACACATACATTTAAAGAGGAAAGGTTTAAGGGGTTGAAAAACTTGGTTGGTTCTCCTTTAAGTTACCGTAGTCTGTGAAACAGGACCAAAGTAAAGATGTGCCAAACCTTAAAGGTATTAAAATATATAGTTTTGTTGCTGAAATCTTTGAAAGATATCTCAGTAAGTCCTCATCCGTATAGCTGCATCTCTCCATAGGTTCTTGTCACAGATACGCAGTGTATTCAATGATTTGCATGCACAGTTAGGGCTAGGCCACCCTAGCGCATTGTGCCCGCGATTTTCGCTAAAATGGAAATCGCAGGAATTTTTTGCGTTCCCGTGATTTCCGATACGCATGCGATTGTGCGTCCGTTCGCGTTTTGGTACCGCGTGCGTTCACCATTTTTGGTGCGTTAACACATTCGTTTTCATAACGGAAAATGGCAAAATCACGTTCGCAAGAGCAAAACGCACAAGAATCGCGCACACAATCGCATGCGATAACCTTGCGATTTTGTGTGCAATTCCTGTGCATTGCAGTGTGGCCTCAGCCATAATGATTACACATTCAGTGGATTAACAGAATCATAGCAATACAGAGACAAAAGGACACATTATGGCTTGGAAATCAAAGTAGGGAACCAAGGAATTATAAATAAGGCTTATAAAGTATATACGTTTATAAACTTGTTATTATAAATTAAGGCAACTGTTTAATTGAAACATGTTATTACTAGTGCTCTCTAGCATGTGACTGGGCACAACTACTAGACAGAAGGAATCTAAATAATATTTGTTTTAAATTTTAAAGGAACACAAAATCACCGTTTCTATTATTCACAGGGAGGTGAGAACGCTTATTCTCACCTCCCTGTGAATAATAGAAACTGATTTTATGTATTTTTAAAGGGCAAGTCCAGCCCCAAAATGAAAACTTACATACAGGTAAATCATCACCCAAAACCCTAAACAGTAATAGTTTGAAATCAGAAATATATAAGTCTAACCTGAAATCCTGCACAATGTCCTGTTGCCACTGTTTCTGCTTCCTGGTTCTTCCAGTCAGCAACTGTCCGTTATAGATTTGACAGTTGACATCACAGCCAATGACCGAATGTTAATCCCCTCTCTGCCTCTTCTGAGCATGCCCAGGCTCAGTAAAGGTTTCTAAATTTCTCAGTTTCCATGAGGCATCCAGAAGCATAGCAGGCATACAGTAATGAATTCATAGGACAATGAATGATATATCAACATATTTTAAAGAGGCAATTCTTTCTAAAAGATGTTAATATGAGGGTAGATTTGTCCTTTAAAATCCTGATTTAGTGTTCCTTTAAATTAATTAATTTAAATTTAGTTAATTTAAATATATTAGGAGGATACAAGTATTGCTTTAAGCACTAGTAAATCTGACATTATAACAAAATAAATGTATGTGGTTGAAATACTTTATCATGGATCATTATCAGTAATACAGTAACTGCCTGTTTAAGTGGTCTTAATTTTTAATAACATTTGTTAGCTGGGTAGGTAAAAGAGATATACTGTATATAAGCAAGCTTTTATTTTTAAAATTACAGGAATATGGAATAAATAAAGAAGAAAAACTAGAGATTGCTGTGGGATATTGCCTACCTCTAATTAACAAGATTCTCCTGGACCTACAACGAACACATGAGGATGAGTCTGTAAACAAACTTCATCCTCTGTAAGAATTTTAGTATCTGTCTATCAAAGGATGCATTAATTAATAAATAAACAAGCTATTTTTACTTATATCCCAGAAACTGCCAAGATATAAAAATATATAAATCATGTCTAAAGAATTAAAGGAGAACTAAAGTGCATAAAAAGTTTAGAAAAACTTGTTGAAATGAAAAGAACCTGAGGCAGGGAGGTAGGTTTGTTAATTCTTACCTTCCAATATCTTATCGGTAAGGTATGCCAGCATGAAAAAACTGCGTCTGCCAGGCTTACTTCACGCATCAGCACTATTTTTAATACAGGAAATCCTAGGACACTAATCTGGCAAATGAAAACTGTACGTGCCGGCACTCCTTAAAAAAAAAATAGTTTGGGAGGTAGGAAAAATAAATCCTACCTCCCTGCCCGAGGTACTTTTCATTTTTAAAGTTTTTAATATTACAATATAGTTATCCTTTTAAGAATTTCTTTGTTAATATAATATATAGCTTTGTGGTGTTAGTACATTTTTTACTAGAGCTCTGTAGTTACTTTTCTTTAGGGCCCTCCCAAATGGGAATTAAGTGTTGCTGATTGGACAGTTGCTCTTTGTCTGGATGAAGCACATAAAGCTTGTTTATAAAATTACCTGGAGGGCTTTCTGTAGTAAAAGATGTTGCTGAATTCTCTTTTTTTTGTTGGAATTAAATTTATATTAGTGATACATTGCATTATTCATCCGTTTCTAGGCTTTATGTCAGGAGAAAGTTATAGCCTTCGCTTCTTAAAACAATTAAATTGTAAATTACCATTTCCGTTTTTTAAAAAAAAGAGACATAGTAATCAATTTTATAGAATTCTGAAGAAGGCCTTTAAAAATAGGGGCAGTCGTTTAGTTGCCATTCATTTGCTTGAAGTTTGGTCCTGTATACATCTATTTATAGTGAGGGGAACATTGTTATACTTTTCTTGCTGCATTCCAGTTTTTAGTTTGTTTGTTTTCTGTTGTAATTTGTGCTGCAAACCTAAAATAATCCCTGTATTACATCTAATTTCAGTTATTCCAGAGGTGTTCTGTCTCCTGGACGCCATGTCCGGACTCGGCTGTACTTTACAAGTGAAAGCCACGTACACTCCCTCTTAAGCATATTTCGATATGGAGGACTCCTGGATGTAAGTCAGAATGCCATCAATTATGAGATTTTTTCCCCCTCTTTTTCTTTTTAAGCACATTTTAATGTTTTGGATGCTCTAATTTTCACTAACCTTTTTTTCTAAGTTAAAGGGCATGTCCAGTCATAACACTAACCTTTACCTATAGGTTTAACACCCCCCCACACACCCTCCCCAGGGCCCCATCTACCATGAGGCACAGTGAGACACTTGCCTCAGGCAGCATCCCTGCAGAGAATAAGCAAGGCGGCAACATTGTTGGGAAAAAAATTAGACTTAACTGGCACTCGATAATGCATGCTGCGCATGTTTGATTGTGTGCCCAAACACAAATGTGCATGCGCAGCCATGCACCACATGAATCCGAAGTGTCCAACCTTTAAGTTACTTTCAAGTCCACAGCGATTCCGGCATTCTGCTTCTCTTATCATCATCTGGACACTGCACCCTGCTTGCTGAACATAAGAATGAATGTCCAATGGTCCAAGTCAAGGAAGAACGTGTAGAGCAATCAAAAGAAAAGACTAGAGATGCACTTCCCATTCTCTATTCTTTCAATTCTTGGCTTGTTGCTGCCAAGTGCCTTATTGGTCCTCTCTCAGCAGCAGCCAATAGAGAGCAATGAAGGGAGGCGCTGGTGTGTCACTGGCAGTTAGGTGCAAAAATTAACAACATTACAGACAGAGCAGCTGCAGCAGACAAGTGGAGAATCTTCAGCATCTGTTTCCAGTTTTTGCTTACTACTACTGTGACAGATTTTTGTGTGACAAAAAAGTGCCTTTTCTGTGTGTGTCCTGTAAATCAGTAAGTTTTTGGGAACCTTTTTGGGTGGGATGCTGGACCTTGCTGGGCGCCTGTCTTTCCCATCTCAGAATATTGCTGTAAGAGTGAGATTTATGTGTCAAAGGGCCAAATTTATCGTAAACTTTTAGCCACACCCACCAGTGAAGCCCTTTACGCGCTGCCTAGAAATTAAAGGGCACCATTCAAAAGTTTGTCTCAGGCAGCAAACCCTAGAAGTGGCCCTGCCCCCCCTTGTTTTACTTACCTTCCCCAAAGATGCCTCTGAAAATACTTACAAGACCTGGTCCCTCACCCCCCTGGGTGACTCCTGCTGCTGTTGTGAGCGTGCACAGCAGCTTGAGGAGCTTACTGGTTGCGGCTGTCAGCTATTGGCTGTGACTTCACTGGCATGCCTTAGACTGACAACTGCGACCAGGAAGCAGAGTGGGGAAGTGCAGCAGAGCGGTGAGGGACCGGGTCTTGTAAGGAGAAAAGTAAAAAAGTGGAGTTTGGCGGGAAATGTTAAACCTATTGGTAAAATTTTGTAATATGACTGGATGTGCCCTTAAATGGCCAAATGGACCTGCCAATTAAGTATCAATTTGAAAAGGTCTTTGCAAAAACAAAAAATAGTAATCCTGGGGGCGTGGCCTGACTAAGAATGGCGTAGGACGTGTTCCACAGGAGCTCCGTTCACTTCACCTACCAAAGTAAATATCCTGCAGGTTCTGTAACCCCCATCTATCACCCGAACATCCACACCATAACCGGAGTCTGAATGGCATGGCACGGGAACAAAAGATCCCTAACAGCGGCTGCCAAACTGAAAAAATTTGCGCACAAGTCCCACAAGCAGAACGTGGAGCCGCCATTATAGGACTCCACTCCCGACAGCATGGAAAATCAACAGGCTGCTCCGGACCCAAACCCGCCTGCTGCCGAATCGGCCAACTTATCCCCAGAGCTACAAATTCTCCAAGCTCACCTACTTGCTGCCATACAGGAAATGAAGACGTCCTTGACAGTAATAATGGAAGAAGAGAAAGTGGATGCTGGCATCCTGCGACATGACCTCCAATCTCTGAAGCAAAAACTCTCCAATGCAGAGGGACGGATCTCCATCCTAGAGAATAATACTAATTCCCTAATGCGGCCTCTCTCCTACCTTTTCTGTGGAACGCGCCCATCGAGTCCCTTTGCAGATCCCCCCACCAGGCACAAGACCCAGACCGCTAATAACTCGAATATTAAGTGCCAGAGACAGAGACCGGGATCAGCTAACTTACGAGGGATCCCCAGTGATGCTATTCCCAGACTTCTCAGTGGACCTCAAAAAAAATGTTCCAATTTTTGAGAAGCTAAAGCGCAATTACTGCAACTGGGTCTCAAGTTCTCAATGATGTTCCCCCCGCCAAATTGAGGGTAAAGGCAGATAACCGAACCCATTTCTTCGAAACACCAGAGGAGTGCAGGGCCTGGTTGGAAAGACGTCCAAGAGGAGCTAGACCACAAGGATCGCCAAGACCCTAATTAAATCCAGCACCCCCAATCTATCTTCCCCCCTCCTGCTAACTTTACTTGTCTTCCCTCCTACCCCTTTCTCCTATACCTCGGATCTCATCGATTATTCATATACAACCTTATATGAACACTGGATATTCCCCCTTCCAGGAATCTACACTGTTCCGGAACATACAAACTCATCGGACATTACAGGTTAAGGTACAGTAAAACCCTTTCGCCTCTGTTACTCCGCCACAGGTGAAGCACAGAGATTTTCCTAAATAAACACCAACAAAAGACATCACCCTAACAAATAGCGATATCTAGATATGTCCAGAACTGTACACTGCATGAGACACACAACTCTTATAAAACAGCACCCGATTATATTGTTTGTAAGGTTGTACAATCCCCCCTAACATTAAGTCATGGGACATTTCCAATACAGTTATTGTGATATTTAAATCTGCAAATACAGAGCTTGAAATGTTAAGACAACAATTCTGTCTCAGAATACCTATTTTTTCTCTTCCTTCCCTTACCCCTCTCTCTCCATCCCTCTCTAACAGAACACTACTACTGTATATAAAAGTAAACGGAACAGCAACACCCTTGCCCTCAGTGCTGCTTACCATTGCTGCTCTGTAGGAAAGTTATGATACGACATCTTATATATAACAACACTGGCTATCAGTGTTAGGTTGTTTATGTTTGTTTGTTATGTTTATGTAATTTCTACCATTTGATGTTTACTCTTAACCTCTGTTTATACCTCTTACCCCTCCCTCTCCTGTGCCGTAGCCTGATCCAGACAAAATATAGGCATGTTGGAAACAAACCAAATATGAAGACACACCCTCAGTGTCTTAATGCACCCTCCCCAACTTAAAAGACTTACCTGGAACGTCCGAGGCCTGAACAGCCCAACCAAACGGATACAGGTATTTGATACTATCTGCAAGATTAAACCAGACATCACCTGACTACAGGAAACACACCTACTAAACTCCACGCAACGGTGGTTAAACAAACCCTGGATAACATGGGCGACTCACAGTACGCACTCTGTACACTCCAGAGGAGTCTCCATTCTAATTAGTACATCGCTTCAATTTAAAATAATTAAGGTGCAAAAAGATGACGGGGGATGTTCTATATGTATTGCACTAGAAATAGAGGGAGCAACATATGTTATACTGGGTCTGTACAACCCACTGCCAGCCTCTTCTTCAAAAACTAATACTAATACTCCCAAAACCGGATAAAGACCCCACACCCCAGGCCACATACAGACCAATATCGCTTCTAAATAGCCATTATAAATTACTGGCAAAAACTCTGGCCAACCGCCTACAAAAAGTAATATCTAATATCATACATCATGATCAAACCGGTTTTATGCCAGGAAAAAGCACTGCAATATACATTTGTCGGGCACAAATCCACACACAGATCCAGCACGATAATATGGGAGACAGAGTGATCAACTGTCAACTAAAGTGTCAACTAAAGTGTTCGATTCGGTTGAGTTGGAACTTCCTGTGGGCATGCATGATGTGGTTTGGATTTGGTCCTAAATATATATAATGAATTAAACTGTTATACTCCAAACCTAGAGCCAATGTGGTAGTAAACGTTTCAAAGTCAGACCCATTTCCCCTAAATCGAAGGACTAGACAGGGAATGCCCTCTTTCTCTCTACCTCTTCTCACTTGTTATTAAATCCCTGGCAATCAGACTCAGATCTGACCATCTCATCAAAGGGCTAAGTTGAGGACCACATACATATCTAATCGGGCTATACGCAGACAATGTGATTTTATTCCTATCAGACACCGGACAATCCCTAAACCTAGTGGAGAAACATATCACCCACTTTAAACAACACTCAGGGCTTGGTATCAACTGGGAAAAATCTTCCATATGTCTTCTAGATGCAGACAATATATCTACACAGAATTTGACCTGGCAGATCCTGAGAGTCTCCCAATTCAAATATTTGGGCATATGGATTTCCAAGAACCTGAAAGCATCCAGAGAATTAAATGTCAACCCCCTCCTCCGTACCATATGTCAAAAAACACAATCTTGGACCGCTCTTCCCATCAATTTAGTTAGAAGAATAAACCTCATTAAGATAATCCTTTTACCCAAAATTTTATACATCATAGAACACTCCCCTGTCTACCTCCCCAAGAAGCTATTCTCCGAAATCACAAATCTACTAACCTCCTTTCTGTGGGCCAATGGTAGAGCCTGCCTCAAGATCAGCAAACTCCAACAACCTAAAGATGAAGCCGGCCTGGCACTTCAAAACCTCCACCTGTATTACCTGGCTGGGCAGATCAGATACCTATGGCAGTGGGTGTTGTTACAATACTCAGGAATACCATATGAAACCCCCCTGTGGAACAACCAATGCTACCCACAACTTGCAGCTTTCATCACATCAAATGACTGGAAAGCAAAGGGATAAGAAATTTGGAACAAATCATATCAGGGAACCATCTTAAAAGCTTTAAAGATCTGAAAACTGAATTTGACCTTCCTCGTTCATACTTTTACAGATATCTGCAGTTGAGACATTGTATCCACACCGAGTTTCCAACCAAATCATTCCAACTAACCAAGCACCCCATTATTGGGATTCTCAAGACTCAAGGCCTACAAGGCTTCATATCACAAATTTACACCAGGCTGATAGCAGTAAATTCTGCCCAACAGAGAGAATCAATCCTACAAATGTGGAATAAAACAATCCCCAACATAAGTGAAGAAGACTGGGACGAGATAGGCACAGCACATGTACAAGCCCCCCCCCCTCTGCCAATAACAAATTGACCCAACTATATATAACTCACCAAGGCTATCTCACACCAAAAAGACTGAATCGTATATTCCTCCTCAGATAGATGCCCCAAATGCAACCAACAGTCAGCAAATTTTTGGCATCTGATCTGGGACAGCCCACTGATACAAACTTTCTGGCACACTGTTACACAACTGTTAACAAATCTACTCCCATGGACCCAAAACTCTGCCTGCTGGGGATAAACACCATCGAAATTGAAAACACATACCAACTAACGTTCATAAAAGAATCTTTATCTTGGGCACAAAAAAGCTATAGTCCTTAAATGGATGGCCCCGAAACCCCCTCAGGCCGACACCTGGATAGCCTTGATCAACAATATTCTCCCCTTCCACAACATGATCTATAAACATAGAAACTGTAATTTTAAAAGATCTGGACTCCATGGCTGGACTCTTTTCTAACAGCTGAAGCATCAACTTAAATATCTCAAACAAACCCCCCACCCCCATCCCAAAGTAAATTAGCAGGATCTGGGCACACTCCCCTACTCCTACCCTCCCTATCTCCCCCCCTCTGTAAAGTAAAAATCATAAAAAGTTATTATGTATAAAGGTAACTAACTTAATTTAAGAAATACACTTGCCAAGCAGAAAGATATAGAAAAGTTAAGTTTTATTAGTTAATTTACAGCAATTTTGTAAAATGTTAGATAACTCAATTATGCAAATTCCTCTGTATATGCTATATTTGTTTAAAAATAAAATCAATTAAAAAAAAAAAACTGTAATCCTGATATTATTTGTCTAAAGGGCACTGAAGAGTTCAAAGTCATGTCAATGGTTCCACTAGATCTGTTTTTTCTACTGTGCGCTACTATATTTCAATCTGTGTTGTCATATATTCTTACTGTGTTGATTAGTCTGGAGATTATGATGTAGCTGCACATTTTATAGTTTACTATTATAATGACAAAAAATATATATTTTAGGAATCAAACGATCAGCAATGGAAGAGGGCAATGGATTATTTAAGTGCGGTTTCTGAATTAAACTACATGACACAGATTGTGATTATGCTTTATGAGGACAATAATAAGGTAAGTGAGAAATATGGAACAATCTACCTTACATTGTACCAATATTAACCTTGTTCTTGGCTAAATGCTGCCAACAACTTTTTCAATAAGTTTTTCTTAAACCTCTATAGGTAGTCTAGTGCGGCCGATGGAAATTTTCGGTCTTTCCCGAACAAGCGTTCGGCGGCCCCACTCTCGTTCGGTAAACGAATGTACACACATAACGATAAAGCCCAGATACTGTCGGATCCGATGGTATCGGGGCTTTATTGTTACTGTGTGTACCCAGCTACACTGTGAGTTGTGACAACTCCACCACCAGCTGGCTTAAGCATGCTCATTTGTATCATATTACTGGGACAGGGCACTATCAGCTGCCCCGCCCAAAATTTAACACTAGCCACAGGCCTGGAAAGGAATATTTTACTCTCCTTAAAGTTTTTATAGGCATACAAAAGCACAGAAACTGCTTGCTTTAGGAAAGAGGGTGGGGCATTTGACACATGCCTGTTACAGAGGCGAAGGGGGGGGTCGCAGACTAGAAAGGAAAAAATTACAAGCCTATTATTTTGGATTCACAGCAGCTAGATACATGATCAAAGGCTTGTTTGAAAGGTATGAGACTGATCCCATCTCAACAACTTGTATTGTCTCATACCTTTCAAACAAGCCTTTGATCATGTATCTAGAGGCGATTAGGATCAGGTTGGGTCGGTGAGAGGGGTAATGTTTAAGTCAGGTTATATGCTTGAAGAGGTGGGTTTTAAGATTATGGTTTATGGTATAAGGGAGGGTGAATTCATTAATTGTCAGGGTAAAGAATTTTTAAAGAACTTAAGTGCTTTTCTAATTGAAAAAAATGTGACTAAAGGGGAATTGTGGTCTTTATATAAGTGCCCTCAATAGAAGTCAATGCAATACAATTTGTTGATGGGATCACTCTCATACCTTTCAACCAAGCCTTTGATCATGAGTCAGGCAGCAAAGTTGAGGATGGATTGTGGTGCCAGGCGGTTGTTTGGTAAACCACACAGGAGTGTGTTGCAGTAGTCTATCCGGGATATGATTAGGGCATGGACTAGGATATTTGTAGCTTCATTTGATCTAGCCTTTTCCCCAGGCAGCGGACATGGGGATATAGGTGTGTTGTTAATATTAATAGTAAGACTAGGAAGGGGAACAGGTTGTGAGGGTGGGAAAAGGACAAGTTCAGTCTTGTCCATGTTGAGTTTGAGGAAGCAGGAGGACATGAAGGCAGAGATGGCACTAAGGCAGTTGGGGACATGGGATGTCAGCATAGGGAGATCTGGGGCAGAGAGGAAAATTAGGGTATCATCCACATACAGGTGATACTGGAATCCAAATGAACTAATGAGCCATAGGTGTAGATGGAGAAAAGAAGAGGACAGAGTACTAAGCCTTGCAGGACCCCCACAGGGAGGGGGCAAGGGGCAGAGCTAAATCCAGAGTGGAAAACACTACCAGGTTCTACCAGAGAGATATGAGGATAGCCAAGAAAGTGCAGTGTCCTGGATACCTAAGGAGGCCAGGATCTGAAGAAGTAGAGGGTGATCAACAGTATCAAAAGCAGAGGACAGATCAAGAAGAATGAGCAAAAAGATTTAGCACTAAGTAGAACATTGGTCACTTTAGTGAGGGCAGATTCTGTGGAGTGGTTAGGGCGGAAGCCTGACTGGAGGTGGTCAAAGAGGGAGTTAGCAGACAGGTGACTGACCAGGTCAGCATAGACATGTCTTTGGAAGCAAAAGGGAGAAGGGAGACTGGCCATTAGCTGGGAAGAGCAGACGGGTCAAGGAAGGTTTTTTTTAATTATAGGGATACCACGGCATGTTTAAAGGAAGAGGGAACAATACCAGTGGATAGGGTCATTTTAAAGATAGAGGTTAGAGCTGGTATGAAGGAAGAGGAGATAGAGGGAATAAGGTGAAAGAGAATCGGGTCAAGGGGGCAGGTGGTGAGACGTGTCCTGGATAGGAGAGGTAACTAAAGGAATGAACCAATGAAGGGAGGCTAGATAGTGAAGTGGTGGGGGTAAGGTTGTTAGGGCTGAAAAATGAGGGAAGGTTAGCTGGTGCAGTGGTTGAAAGCTGTAGCGAGTAGCTAGGGTGTACAGGAAAACCATTTCGGATGTTTTAAATTTTTTCTGTGAAATATGAGGCTATTTCATCAGCCGATAAATGGGGTAGGTGAAGGAGGTGGCAAACAGATCTCTTTGAAGATCTCTTTGTTTGAGGTTATGGGATTGTGTGGATATTAGTGAAGAGAAGTAGTTTTCTTTGGCTAAAGACAAAGCACCTCTGATCCGATAAAGGGCACTTTTAAATTCAATAAAGTCTATATTTTTGTTACTCTTGCGCCATTGTTGATTGGCTATATGGGATCGCCTTTTCAACTTTTTAATTTGATCCGTAAGCCATGGTTGTGGGTTTTTAAGGTGACTGGTAAATAAGGGAGTAACAAAGTTGAGAGCGTTGGAAACTGTGTTATGGTAATGGACAGCAGCAAGGTCAGGGTCAGAGAAGGAGGGCATGGAGATAAGTTGTTAGAGGGGGATAGAGAGCAAATGGGGGTTGAGATTATGTGGGTCCCTGCATCTGAACGTATGTTTGTTAGGGGTTACAGCTGGGACAGATGACATAAGATTAAATTTGAGAAGATTGTGATTGGATAGAGGAAAGGGAGAGTTGGAGAAGTTAGATATGGAGCACAGGCAGGTAAAGACCAGATCCAGTGAGTGTCCTTTACAGACCCCCCACTCACACGGTCTTCTCTCGCCTTAAACCTTTCTCTCTTGTGGCTCCTGTACTCTGGAATTCTATTCCCCTATCTCTATGTCAAGAAACCTCAATAAACTAGTTTAAATCTAACCTCTCATCCTATCTCTCTGAGCACAGCACAGCATAGGACTGTTGACACTGCACCAGTTCGTACTATAGCACTTCCACCCTTTCCTATGTATCTGTATGTTACCTAGTAGATTTTAATCTCTATGGGACAGGGACCTCTTTCCTCATGTTTCATGTTACACTTGTGTATTTCATGATGCACATACTTATTTAATTATTCATGTAATTATTTATTATCCTCCTTGTATGGCTTTTGTGTTCCATATTGTACAGCGTTGCATCCCCAAGTGGCAGTATATAAATAAACCTATACATATACATACAAAATCTTTTATTTATCAGACATCCTGCTGAATGCATATATACCGTAGATACAAATCAGAGCAAAGAGACACCACTAAGAGTCAGGCCTCACTGTGCAAATCTCCTGAGTAACCCCTGTAAATTCAATGTCTGGTTGAGAAGCACTGACTTTACTGCTTTACTTTGTATTTTTGCATGTGTTACCTAGGCCTTATAAACTTAAGTCTATCTGCTGCACCCAAGCAATGAGAGGGTAACCCTGGAGCTAAATAAAAACAGCCCCAACAGTAACTGGAGCACATTGCACATAAGCACATTGCAATTAGAATTGATTTAAATTGGTTCAGCAATAATTCCCTACAAATGTATTTGTTTATTCAATACTGGTATCAGACAAATAACCCCCCCACAATTATATGTAAACAAAAATACACTTTCAACTTTAGTAATAAAGGATCTCTGTCAATTAAATTAATCATATTTGTATTTATTTTTTAATATTTGAATGATGTTTACTGTTTTTATATGTTTATGATGGGGAACTGATTTGACTGACACAAACATCAGTGGCTATTGTGATATTTTATACACTTGCCTTTTTTCAGGACCCAGCCTCGGAGGAACGGTTCCATGTAGAGCTGCATTTCAGTCCTGGTGTCAAGGGCTCTGATGAAGATGAGAAAGCTCCCCTGGGGTTTGGTTTTCGTCCAGCATCAGCAGAAGTGAGACTGACTTCTTGTGCCCTAATTAAGATACATGATTAACTGTAGGGCAGAGAAGTGAGGCAATATGCTTTGGCATTTTGTACAAATAATATTGATTGTTGCATTGGTCCTAAAGTAAAGCTGTCTGTGCTTGGTAATAACTTATAAATGGACCAGTGTGGTGCTCTCTTGGTAGATAGAAAACGAAGATAAAAAAAAACAAGAGGCAATTTTCTTAATATGTGTCAAATATTTCTAATACGTGGCATTTTCTCATCTAAACTATCTAGAATGTTTATTGACTAGCCTTTTCATGTATCTCTTTATACCTTGCCTATATAAGATCCATGTCTTTTTAGACAGCCTTCAGTATATCCTTTTAATAGAATATTTTGAATAAATTTATATTTTTCTTTAGTGATAACTTGCTGTAATGTAGCTTCCCCCCCTCCTAACCCTAACCACATTGTGTGTTTGTAAAAAAAAAAATCTGCACAAACTCACTTACCTGCGCAGGTTCTGGGAACAGAGTTGCATTGGGGGCTTGGCTGGCAGCCACATCTGTGATTGGCTGAGAGTCAGCCAAAGACAGATGCGTCTGCCGGCTATTGATTTAGCTGAGGGATCCCAGTCCAGTAAGTAACTTTCTTCTAACTTTTTTTTACAAATACACAATGCAGTTAGGGTTAGGAATGGAGGAAGTTGCACTACAGAAAAAGGGTTACATGTTAAAATAAAAGTGCAGCACCGATGGATATGGATGGAGGTTGGGGGGAAATCACATGCCAGAGTCCTTTGGGAGGACAGAGGAGAGGCAGATATATTTTTTACAAGCAGACAGACTCCTACGCTTCACTTTTCTGGACTTTAGTTAGGCACTGCAGGAGAACCATTTGGAGAAGAGGAGTAAGGTAAGGATTTTTTAACACTACACAATGGGTCCAGAATGGGGTTAAGTTTTAGTTTTGGGGGTGGACATGCCCTTTAAGAATATCCCACATATATTATTGCCTTCAGGGACCCAGTGTTTCCTATCTTTGTGGGTTTCTGCTTTATTAATGGAGAACTATATTCAGAACTTCAATATTTTTGCAATATTAAAAATTAAACTAAATTCACTTAAGGAATTCACTGTGTTCATTCCTCTCTTCTTCATTGTAAAGATATTACCCCTTGCACTGACTAGGTAGATATTGCCTCTGGGGCAATCTGCCAAAGAAAGGCACATACCACAATCAAAAAGTAATAAGGGGCCAAAACACAACAATACTGATCAAACAAATGCTGTATAACCATATTGGGCCAATGAAAATTTTAGAACAGGTCTGATAGGGGAATAAATTGTACTATTGGCCATACACTGACGATCATATGATATTGGAATATTTATTGAACCAATACCGATCATACAATACTGCAATGGTACAATTGGTGTGGGCCCTTTTAATCACGCAGGATCCCAGTAACACATTCAATCATTAGACCATAAAAACACTGATGAGCCAAGTATTATTTATTTATTGCCTTATGATGACTTCCCCTTTTTGCAAATGTGCAAATTTGTAAGGACAAACAGGGAGATTCAATAAAAGTTCTATTGTTAAAAATGGTGCTGATTTTGCCCCAACCAATCAGATATTATTTAAAATTTGAATGCTAACATCTGATTGGTTGGGGTCAAATTAGCGCCATTTTTTACGAACACTTTTATTGGATAACCCTGTACGTCTTTATAATGGAGAGAACAATAGGCATAATATTTTACTTTGATTATATTAATGCTATAAATACAGTTTTTTAAAACACTGATTTACTAAATGTTTGTATTTCTTTGCAATAGAGGGATGGTGGAAAAATAATGCAGGAATTTGAGGCACCTTGCAGGCAGTTGAACAAAAAAAGAATCACTTTATTTTTTTGTGCCCATCCAATTACAGTATTTTTGTGGTTTCCATTTCACTTCAGAATGAAGATAAAAAGACAGATCAAGGGAGCATGGAAGACTTGTCAAGAGTGAAAGGAAGTGATGAAGTGGACAGATCACTATTGATGTCTCCTCTGCCCACAGAGGCACTTGGCATTCCAAGGAAATCACCACTAACTCGGTCCAGGAAAACTGGTTCGATGGAGGTAAAAACTGCTAATGGAATAGCTAAACATTTTAGGACTCCTCTTTTCTGGTCTGGCCTTGTCCTAATTAATGGGAGGGCACACACTGCTGTTGGCATATCTCCCTATTGGCAACACATTTGATAAATCAGTGGCTGCAGGAAGGAAGTACCCTAACCTACCAGCTGTAAGAAACCTACTATCTGTACCCCCAGGGGTGAACAAATTGTATTATTGAGTATTTTGATGGTGGTAACAAAGTTATAAGTAAAATTAACAGAAGTCAGGTCAAGTTGTGTGCTTATATCAAACTGACAGCTATTAATTACTATTTTTTTTTGTTGAAATGTTAAATTTAGTGTTTAAATATAATATAAGTCATTAGGCTTTTATCAAGTTATTTAGCTCATCATTTGGCTTTTATCAAGTTGTTTTGTATTCTAAACCTGGCCAGTTTATTTCCTGAATCCTTTAATTCAAGTTTCTTGGAAACTAGTCATAAGACATCTTTACTCTTACTTCTCTAGCACTAGAATCCTCAGTATGTTTTGGCATAATTTACAGCTTTTTTTTTACCGACACTAAACGTTTAGTGTCGGTATCAGAAAAGGTTGTTATGGGCCGAATTATTCTTGCTGTTGTATCCCTGTACTGTAGTATATGGAATCGACCATGATTGATAGGGTGTATGCCAGTTCTAAATGATCTCCCTATAATTATAAGGAAAACGTTTTGGACTGTGTGTAGCCACATAATCATGTCTTCATTTCATATTTTTTCTCCAGCTCATAAGCATATGAACTAACATAAGTGTACAAATACTTTCTTAGTATAGACATTTTCAAACATGTCCAATTACCAAACGATCAATTGTCTTGCCCTGGTTTTGAGATTGGTCATTAACCATCACTGAGTATTGGAAGATTGAAAGACAAAAATATTTTTATGACATTTATGGCTGCCTTAGTTGTTGGTGCCTGTACACCCATCTGCACTATTCCTCTGTTACTGTAGATCATTTGTTTTCTTTTTCCTCCCCCCCCCCTTTCTGGTAGAGGAGGTGCTGGGGTGTTTTGCAAGCAATGTTTCAGCTGTGTTTAGTATTTTAAAGTCGAAGTGGAAGTGTCTTGCTTTACCAAAAACACCTTAATGGGTAACTGTGGTCTCGAATTCTTCCAAACTAGTAAGAATTATATGAAAACCCTTTCATCATACCTTCAAAAAAACCCTAAATCATATATCTAAATAAAATTTGTATGAAGTTATTGCTGGAAAGGTTCAGCGATATTACTTCCTGCTTTAACGCTTCCGGTTTCAGCCATGTGACCAGCTTGTAGTCATGTTGCTAGTCTCTGCTTTAATGGGCTCCCCTTCTCAACTGTCAATTTTATTCCCCAGATACTTCCTGATTTCCCCAGCATTAAGTCTTAATTGAGAATGCTTCTCCCCCAGGGAAGCTGGGCAGTGCAAAAGCAGTGTCAGGTGCTGTCACTCAACCTACTGGAAGCAGGAAGTTTGTACATTCACCCCAATGTAATTTCTCACATGCTCCAGCCGGAGACGTGAAATGTCTTGATTTCACAAACTAAGGAACATTTAAAAAGATGTGTAGAGCGGTTATTTATATTTTTCAGAAATTATAAATTGAAACTGGTCAGTGTTTCCTAATATTTTATTGGCTGTGTGCTTTATGCACGCAAGGACACTGCATACAGAGCACTGATCTAGTAGATAAAATCTTTAGTGCTGATCATTAGAAGATTGATCTAATAATCTTTAAACAATGATTCCCTACAGACAGGATGCTGAGAAATAACTAAGCAGAGGCTGCTCTGTTGTATGGATAAGTGAGGAACACTTTACAGTGTAGGGGGATAGCCTCTACACACACTAGATCAGTGTTTCTCAACCAGGGTTCTGAGGACCCCTAGTGGTCCCTGAGAGGTTGCATGGGGATCCTCAAGAGATTGACAGAAATTTTTTGGATACACCCATCACTTTGATTAATAAAGATATACAGGGTTATTCAATAAAAGTTCTTAATGTTTAAAATGGTGCTAATTTTGCCCCAACCAATCAGATGTTTACTTTCAAATGTTAAATAAAATCTGATTGGTTGGGGAAAAATTAGCACCATTTTAAACGATAAGAACTTTTATTGAATCTCCCTGTTATTTTTCTATACATTTATCAATGTTCTCTATGAATTATGTTTGGTGTATTGATGTCTGAGAGATAAATAAAAATAAAATAAAGTGCAACCTGTGTAGGTAGACAAATATATATAAAATATCCACAAATCACAATAACTCTATTATGAACATATAAAAATATATAACGTTTATTATAATAATTATTAAAGGGCAACTCCAACCTCATAAGAACATCTTTTAGAAAGAATGGCCTCTTTAAAATATGTTAATATATCCTACTTTGTCCTATGAATTCATTACTGTATGCCTGCTGGGCTTCTGGATGCCTCATCAGAAAAGGCAGGCAGGGGATTAACATTCAGTCATTGGCTGTGATGTCAACTGTCAAATCCATAACTGACAGTTACTAACTGGAAGAACCAGGAAGCAGAAACAGGGAAACAGGACATTGTGCAGGATTTCAGGTTAGACTTATATATTTCACATTTCAAACTATTACCCTTTAGAGTTTTAGGGGGTGATTTACCTGTATGTAAGTTTTCATTTTGGGGCTAGACTTGCCCTTTAAATGCCAATAGCCGGACAGCTAGAAAACAGTTAAGAAGACATTCATTAAAACATCTTAATAACATCTAAAAACATAATATAATATTGCAGTAATACCTTAAACCCCTAAATCAGTCCGAAGGGAAACCACTGAACTTAGTCCCAATAGGACGATCCTCTAATAAAAATGTAGTGTTCACAGAATAATCGAAACAAAATGGTTCCAATCCAAAGTTTCCAGTAATAATATAGCAGTCAATCTGTGTGCACACAAGAAACTTTATATGTGATGTGGCTTAGACGGAAGAGATGGGGAAAGAAGTGCACAGTTGGTAATGTACGCCATGTATTTAATAGTTATGAGTTAAGGCTCTTTGTCTATAATGTTAAAGCCAGGCTTCATTCTGGTGCGTTGTTGTTATTAAGCGTGCTCTATTTTTTGTGTCACTGTTTGCACTTAACACTTTATCCTTGCTCAAGGACAATAAGCATCCTTTTTCCATTATAAATAAAAATAAGTACATATATACTCGAGTATAAGTCGAGGTACACATTTTTACCTGAAAAATTTGTAAAACTGATTGACTCGAGTATAAGCCGAGGGTAGAAATTAGGTGCCCTTTAAATGGACAGCAGAATTCCCATACATGAATCCCATACAGTAATAGTCAAATCCAGTACCAGTAACCTCCAATTCCTTGGCACTCCAGATGTTTGGAAACTACAACTTCCAGCATGCTTTGTTGGTGGGAGGTTTCAGTTTCTAAACATGTGGAGTGGCAAGGTTCAGTAAACTTTTAATTAAGCTTACCATTATTTACAATTCTCCTGAACCCCATATTGTAAAGGACCCTCTGACCCCATATAGTAAAGGGCCATCTGACCCCCATATAGTAAAGGACTCTCTGATCCCAATAGTTAAAAATGTCACCTGAGAGTTGTAGTTTCAAGCTGTCATTTGCACTGTACTAGCAGCTGTTTTTTGCCCCAAACTGAGGAGACCCATCAGATTTACAGCATCCAGATGAGCAGTGACAGTGCTGAGTGAGTCCAGCAGCCAGACTACAGGAAGCAGGAACGATTGTAAAGGCAAGAAATGCGCCTGTAACTTTCTATGCAGGTTAACACAGCGCAACCTACTGGTTACTATCCGCAATTGCAGAATTTGGATCTAAATTAGGACTTGACCCGAGTATAAGTCGAGGTTAGGTTTTCAGGCTAACTTTAAAGCCTGAAAAATTCGACTTATACTCGAGTATATACGGTAGTGGTTTTATGTAAGGGTTCCCACCCTGCGGAGAATAGATTGCATTTTTTTTTAAGTAGAGATATATTCTTAGATCTATCATTTATATTTGTATAGATTATGTATTTTGATGATTTGATGTCTGAGAAAGAAAAATAATGATATATAATCATTATTTTATGTAGGGGTTCCCCGAGACAACAATTGTTTCAAAGGCTCCCCACAGATAAAAAGGTTAAGAAACACTGCACTAGATTGTCAAACCAAGCCATTGTTTTTCAGCCATCTATTATCTTATTCTTATTTGGATTTTCAGTTTAGTTCTCCTCAAATCCTTAAAGGGTATGTCCATCCCCCAAACAAAATTTTAGTATGTGCTAGAAAAAAAGTCTGTAAACCTCGAACTTGCGAGTTTTACAACTGCCAAAGATGCCCCCAAATGTACGTACTGACGCCTTCTGCTTAACTCCCATGCCTTTTCCGAGTACGGAAGTCAAGCAGGAGGGGCTCAACCGGCATATGCTCCTGTGATTGGCTAAGGCGCGATCCAACACTCGCTCCTCTGACAGGTCATGACTGTTTCTGGCATTAACTAAACTATTGTGCCCTAATTATAGATTAAGACATGCCCTTTGAATATTAAGGTATTGGAAATTTGCATATACAGCAATGAGGAAATGTTTTAGTCCGTTATGAAAAAATTCTGTCAGAATTTTTTTATAAATATAAATTTTAATTGCATATTAAAAAATGCATTTACAAAATGCAAAGTGAGTTAACAGAAGTAAAATCTAAATCGCATAAATAATTGGTGTGACTTCCCTTTACCTTCAAACCATAATTACAAAAATCGGGGATTTTGTAGGATTATAGTCAGGGATATAATTAACTAATTATATGGGCAGCACGGGTTGCTTAGTGGTTAGCACTGATTCCTTGCAGCTCTGAAATCCTGAGTTTGAATCCACCCTTGGAAACATCTGAAAGGAATTTGTATGCTCTCGCTGTGCTTATTTCGGTTTCCTCCACAATTATAAAGACATACTGATAGGCACTGTAATTGATTGGGGCCCCCAAGTACTAGAGCAATAGGTTCCAGTACGCTACACCCTCTAGTCTCCACTGCACTATATAAGTACCTCAGTAGACATAAAATATAGTGTAGCATACATAAACACAGAACTGTAGCTGTGAAAAGATATATTTTTTTATTGGAAAAACATGTCAGGGTGATGCATCAAGCGGCGCTATCGGCAACCCGGTGCAAAAAGCCCAGGGATGTTATATGCCAATAGCGGCGCTCGGAACATCTATTAGCTGGCATTTAAAGTGCCAATTTTATTTTAAAATGCCGGCAGCTGTGAGGTTAAGTTTCGCGTTAGCCACGCAGCCGCCGCAAGAAAGGAGTTTAAGTCACGCTAATCAATATAACATCGGTTTTACTTAAACTCCAAAACAGGAGCAGTGCAGTTCTGTGTTTATCAATGCTACACTATATTTTGTCTACTGAGATACTGATAGGAAGTATTTGTCAAATGAAAATGTGATTAGATTGTAAGCTCTTCAGGGCAGGGTATGATGTGAATGTATACATGAAACGCTGCGGAAGAAGTTAGCCCTATATAAATCCACAATAATAATATAAAATACCATCAGGAAGATTCAATAAAAGTTCTTATCATTAAAAATGGTGCTAGTTTTGCCCCAACCAATCAGATGTTTTGGTATTAGTTAATGACTGTAGTTTATCATTAGCACATTTGCAGGGTTATTCAAAAAAAGTTCTTATTAAAAACAGTGCTAATTTTGCCACAGCCAATCAGATGTTTGCTTTCAAATGGTAAATAATATCTGATTGGTTGGGGCAAAATTAGCACCATTTTTAACAATAAGAACTTTTATTGAATCTCCCTGATTATGCTTACTTCCTGTTAAAATCAGAAGATGTCGGCAGGGTCATCAGCTCAGAACAGGCAGAAACTTGTGGGGCCAAGAGAAAATTACTTTTTGGAAGAACTTGCACCCAAAAAGATACGTCTCAGATGAGGAAGCACAAGTAACTCAAATATGTATGAAAAATATCATAAGGTGCTGTTGACTGATGAATTGAAATACTGTATGTGACTGTAGCACAAGGCAGGCAACTGTGAAGTATGGTGGAGGTTCCTTGCAAGTCTGTGGCTTCACTTCTGCAAATGGAGTTGGATATTTGATCAATGGTGTCTTTATTGTTAAGGAGTAAAAGCAGATACTTATCTACCATGCCATACCATCTAATTCGCCTCTGATTTATTCTGCAACAGGACAACAACCCCAAACATACAACTAATATTAATTCAGACTAGATTCAGTATAAAAAAAGTACACACAGTCCTGATCTCAACATTGCTATGTGTGTATGAAGAGAGAGAAGGATATGAGGTTTTCTATTTCCACAGAAGCTTCTAGGCATAAGTGGCCTGTGCAAACAGCTAGGGCACCATTAAAATGGAGAGGGCACCAGGGCTAAAAACTTATCAGCCATAGAGCAACAAGCTGTTACCAATCTAGTTTCCTGCAGCCACTCTATTTTCATACAGTATAATCATCTTGGTTGTGTTTTCTATGCAAAGACTAATCCAAAAGGTGGTTTGTGGAAGTTTTGGTTGGAAAGAGGGCACATGGGGAGACTTGCTTAAGGCGCCAAAATGGCCAGAACCAGTCCTGCACAGAAGGTTCTGCATGATATTTGGAACAACTTACCTGGCAAGTACCTAGATGATATGATACCGTTTTGAAGGCTAAAGGTGGGCACAACATAAATTGATTTGGTTTAGATTTCTCCTGTTCATTCACTTTGCATTGTAAATTTCTAAAAAAAAAAAAAATCTTTGTGAAAGCATTTTAGTTTACAACAATTTTTCACATCTGCCTAAAACTTTTGCACAGTACTGTTTATTTTGAAAAATGTGGGGTAAAGTCAATTACATTTTTTATGGACAATTTATATGATTGCTCTATCTTTTTCATATACCCCTTCATTCTGTTGCTTTTCCTTTAAAAACTTAAACTATTGAAATATCAAAAATTTGGTAGTTTGCATTATTTAGTAGTATGCATTAAATGTATAAATCAGATATTTATAATTGGATGATGATAAACCTAGAAAGAGGAGTAAGGAACATAAAAAATGTTTATTGTTGTGTGTGTGTTGGGGGGTTACCAGTATTTCTACATAAAGTATCAGGGTAATTTATGGTGAGCCACTATCGATCTCTTTTGCCCTCCAAAGGCAATGTGACATTTCCTCCTTTTGTAACCCCACATGACACCGACTGAGCACAACTGGGTTCTGAGCTAGAAGAATATCCACTTACTGAGCGTCTTATCAAAGAACAATATTTCATTAAGTTAAAGGAGGAGGGGAAAAGCCATGTTATCAGGAAACTACTTACTTAAGAGTATTTTTAAAGATTTTGTTGTGGATCGGTTTCCCATAAGATTCAGACACAATAGCTATTCTACTTGTTTGCGTTTTAATAAACCATCTTTCTGAAAACCAAGAAACTACTAACAAAAATAGTTTACAGAAATTTCTTTCTGCCTTCCACAGTGTGTATGAGCATAAGTTAAGCTGTCATTTTCTTCTATTTTCTTGAATCTAGTGGTCTTTAGTGGAAAAGTATAAAAGGTTATTGTAATAAATGGCCTAAAATTTGAGGCTTAAATGTGAAAGGAAAATGTAGCTGAAGTTTGAATTATGAAGTTGAAATACATAAATATTGGTTTGTCTCAGGACTGGAACCAACATTGCCACAAAGTCTAGCCAAGTCTAGATGCAAATATAAGAAGACTTTATCAGATCTTCTTGAGAAGCCAAAGGTTATACGTACAGTATAGTGTTCTTTTAATGCTGGTTTGGTAGTGTGGAAAACAACATACATGTTCATGCACTGGAAAAGTCAATTTGCTACAAGATTATAGAATTATGACCATGAAGCCAATCACTAGAAAATGTCTCTGCAAGTAATGCTGGTTAGAGGACTATCAGTGCATATGTAGACAAGATCATTTTGTACTTTTGCAGGAGGTTAAGGGGTTATTTATCCTGTCTTTTTCTACTCCATGTATTTGTGGCTAGTAAGTGCTGCGGATACCATAATTCAGTAATAAAAGCAGACATTTGACGTGTGTGTGCAGTGAACTGAAATATTCCTGCTCACGGATCTGATTACAGGTGATGAATGCCAAAAACACTGTCAATTTGGAGTTCACTCCCAGTAAAGGGCGCCGGAGGAGAAGATCAGGAGAGCCCATTCAATCCCCATCTTCCGTCACTCTGAAGTCCAAGGCCATGTCCATCACTAACCTGGCATCATGGCAACAGGTGCCTTTTTATATTTGGTTACCCATTAGCTATCTGCCCTCTTCCCATATCTTTTTTTTTTCTTCTTTAACTGAACTTTTGGGGGCACCGTTAGCAAATTTATACAATATAGTTAAACCCACTCATAGTATAAATGCTTCTTCTTGGCTATAATCATAGACTTTTTTTTCTGTACGCATCTTGACAGCTTTGGCAAAGTGGGGATCTAGAGAATTTACTGTACATGTGCAGTGTTATATCTGTGTCTATAACCCATTATGAAATAGCCGGCAATCTGCAGAATTAAACAGCTGATTTCTCCAAAATGCTACTAAATGTTATTAAGCTATTTTGTTAACTATATTATTTGTTAGCAAGCTATGACCCAATTCACCAGTTTATATTTTAGCATTGGTTTTCTTTTAATAAGGAGTGCCATGAACTAATTTGAGTGCAGAGATCTAGATGCCAAAGAGCATTATCAGTAAACTGGTTATCTGATTTCATTAAACATGATAGATTTTGAATGTGAAGGTTAAAGTTTCAGCTCTGCTGTCCGGCATATTTTTGAATACCGTATGTTTTTTTTCATATCTACATCTGTATATATGTTTTTGTATGGGCACCCATGCTTTGTGAGTATTTAAGTGATGAATTTTGTGTTGTGTACATTGGTAACTGGTAATAAATGATGGGGAAATGTTAGTGGTCTTCTTGAAAGCCATACTATAGTTTCACCAGCAGATCACAACAAGCATAGAAAGCTTTACATACCCAACTTGCCAAATTTAATGTCCAAACAATTGCAATGCATAGCCAAAATGCCTGACTCCAAATGCCCAAACTATGCAGCGGTGGAAGGTGGACAATTGGCATCTGCTTTGGGACTGCCCTTTGGAAGGTAACGTTCAATACCTGTAAGAGTTAGATCAGGCTTGTGTTGACTCTCACGGAGAAGAGGTTTCCTTATTTGATTTTTTTTATTATTATTTTCAGCTTTGTTTTCACATTTTTTACATTTTATTAAATATTTTCAATTGACTTGTAACTTCAAGAAATTTATTTTAAACTTAAAACTGATTCACCTTTTCTATATATTTTAAGACTTTCTGCTGTGAGTTCATTCTTCTTTAATGCTTAAATGTTAAGAGACATTGTAGCAAGAGAATTAAATAACCTTTACACCTTGGTGGAACCTTCATTGTTCCATAGTCCTTGGTTTGACTAGGTTGTTAAGAAAAGTGCGAGGGTAGCACTCCAAAGTTAAATAAACTTAAATTTATTGAAGACCACACATATCACAACGTTTCGGGGGGAAAACTTGCCCCTGCAAGTTTCCTCCGAAAACGTTGTGATATGTGTGGTCTTCAATAAATTTAAGTTTATTTATCTTTGGAGTGCTACCCTCGCTTTTTGCTGTCTTCTGTTACAAAATATCTTACCCAGAGGAGTGAGCACCCACGTGTGGACGAGTGCAGAGGACCCTATCGTGAGTTTGTTAAGAAAAGTGTTCTGCTGGATTCCATTGTTGTAAAATGTGGTTAACTTCCCATACCATCCTCCTAGATTTTGGCTATTAAAATGTTGGTGGGACTTGGAGTTTAACATGAGCTGTAGCACAGTGTGCTTGTTACGTGTGTATTAAGTGTAAATTGTAGGAGTGAATGTTTTCTTTAGCTAGCAGGATGTATCAAATAAACAATTCTGTCATATAAAACACACTATTATCATTTATAATGATAATGCCAGATAATGCCAGTACTATTATCATATAATGACAAATGCCAGTATTTCTTTTGTCAATCAAAGAACATTTATGCTCGTACTAAAACTTCATTCAGACGGTACATAACCCCAAATCATTTAGTGGTCTTCTTTGCTTAACCACTAACAATGGCTGTGCTTCTCCCCTGCTGCAGGTGGTCTCCCACTCTTTTGACCTTTTTTCTCTCAATACAAGAGGCTGCTTGGCTGCTGCCAAGCACATTGTCTGTACAGCCATTGTTAGCTGATTTGTTTCAGTTAACAAAATCCTTATGTTTCTACATAGCTTTAGATGAAAGAATTTAAATCATTTGAATACCCATTATAATCAGTGTGCCTTCTTTGTTGTTGATATTTTTTAGTCAACCTTTTATGTGTATTCTAGTGGGGTCTTCATAAAAATATGAAATTGCTTTTATTACTCTCTTTGTGTTCTAATCTCAAACATTTTTATTTGTTTTCCTGCATTCACTGATTCTGCTACCTGTAGAATTCGTTAGAAACCTACATTAACATTACAATAGTTGTAAGGTGCACCCTTTTCTTAGATTTGTTTCCCTTTCCATTTTCCATATGACTTGTGGCACCTGCCAGTGCTTTGCTTTTAATGTCTTAAACAATGATATATTTAATGTCTGGATGGCAAATAATCATTTTATTAAGCTGATGTGACAGATGAGAGAACATTGGATAAATCTTATTTATTTTAAATAAAAGTTTACTTTCGTTACAGGTCCTCTCTGAGACATCCTCTAAAGCTGGAGGTTACCGACTATTTACCTCTTATGCCAGACAGTCCTCTGACATGAAGCAGAGTGGTTTAGGTATGTTGCACAGATCCCCATGGAGAATGATAAATTTAGGTAGAGATACTCCGATGTATGTTTATTCTTTTAAAGTTATAACCTGAGATGGGAAAACAATGTGATCCACAAGGTTAGCAAATGTAAACAATGGAATTGTACAGTGTTACAAAGCCATAATTTCCCCCTTTATCTGCTGGTTACTGTAACAAATGGCATAAACAATTCTATTTAGTAATTCTCCACTTGAATCATTACATGTAAAACCCCAGATGATAAATAATATAGTCCTGGTTGCAGTCTATGGTTCCATATAGTTGGTGAAATTATACTCATTTAAAGATATCCTGCCATTGTTAGTACTGGAAGACTGTTATCTGTGGGAAGAGGAAGGAAGAAGAGAATCACAATTAGAGATCATTCACAGAGAAGGTAGTAAATGCACCACTAAGAAACAGAAGAACAGAAGACAGGAATATCTAAAAAAGTGTATTCATATAGTCACTTAATGATATATGCAACGTACATTACCCGCACTGTGAAAGTTAGCTTGTTGATTAAATTTCCCCTTATTTTAACTATATATATATATTTACCTTTTATTCCTGATAAAATAAAATGTTGTGCTCATTTAGCAAGAGATAAAAGAAGTAAATGTTAAGCTGGTTAAATAAGACATTTTCAATAAGAGCAATAAGTTTTTCTTTCACCTTTTTCCTGTGCTTTTTAGAAATATCCCCTTTCTCCTTCACACTGGTTTCCTTGTATGTATCTTTATTATCCATGCTCTTTTCCTCCCTATGCCCTAGTTTTCTATTCTTTATGTCCCTCAAGGTTTATTTTGTAGCTGTCATTGGGGTAAGTCCACTTTACAGTACTGTATGTGTTGCAAAATCAAATGTTAATTACATTTTAGCTTTGAATCTCTTATGCGCCAGGTTTTCTTGGTATGGTGCATCAGATCAAGTGCCAGCATTCTGGAAAACTGTTTTTTTTAATGAAAGGTATTCCATCTATTTTTCATAGCCGTACTCCTTAATATAAGCAAGAATTTCCAACTGCAGGCACATGGGTTTTATTTTATTAAGATAAAGAGAAGAGTTCTTTATGGCAATATAAATGAGTAATTTGTATTATTAATAAGGGAACACATTTTTGTACAGGCAAATTTTTGCTTAATTCTTGATCCTTCTGAACCTAAGGGCCTGGATGATTTCCTTTGCATTTGAAATGTTCCCCAACATTATTGTTGTACATATAACAAAGAGACACTGATGTCATAGAACATCACATATGTGGCAGCACTAGTATGTGTATTAACTTTTATTTGCTTTCTGTAAATACTGAGTAATGAAGGTTGGAACCTATATGCATAGTTCATTTCTCAGATTAGTTTTTCTTTTATGAGAATTTGCTAGTATGTTGCTTGTGATGGCTAAATCATTCTCTATAAACCCTAGTAGAAAGTTGCCTATACTATCTGATTTTCCTTTTAAAATGTCAATGCATTCATCTGTGAATTACTGGAGCACTTGTATCAAATCAAGTGTCTGTGTGAAGATGTCTGATGTGCTAATACCAATTTTCAAAGGTATTCATTTTGGTGTAAGATATAAAAATAATGTCTGACTGTGCAATGCGTAAATCTTTTTTAAAGGGTATCGCCACTGGAAATAAAAAATGTTGCCATTTAGTTTTATTAAAGAACGGGAGCTAAAGGGAGCTGTGTCTTACCTCCTGTTTAGACTCCTTTCTCATTCAATTGGCTCTACAATTTTCCATGTGGTTCTATAACAGAACGTGATTTTTCAACCTTTATATGTCCATCTGCTTTTGTCTTGGGGGCTTGTAAATGCATTTGTTTTATTGCAGAGATTAAAGCTACATTCATTTGCATACACAGGTTTTGCTGCCATCCATCTTTTGATTTTTTTGTTTGTCCTCGTTCTGATATGTGAATAAAATCCAACTGTTCATTTAAAAATAACTAATATCCTTTCTCAGCTGCCATTTTCTTGTGTACTGTTTCATCACGATACCATTTTCTATTAATACCTTCGCTGCAATTCAGTTTACGTCGATGTTGTATGTTACTCTTGGTTAGAATTTGGCTGATTGTCTTTCTTGCATAAATCATGTTTCTGATCATGCTTTTAATGGTGCTTGCGTACATGCATTTAATGCTGCATTTATCTGGCTTGTTTGTCAGTTTGGCATTGTCTCCAGCTGAAACCGTTGTTCTGTGTTTTTCATCCTATATTATACTGTTGTTATGTATATATATATATATATATATATATATATATATATATATATATATATATAATTTATATAAAATTATCTCCAGTGGCACTCTAGCTACTCCTCGGCGATCCTAACCAGCCAATTATATCCATATATAATGCTTCATTGGTTACACCCATTCATTTCGGCCATTTCAGCCCAAACGATGGCCACAAGTATTATATATGAATTCTATGAAATCTAGATGAGTGCTCTGTTAACCTGTTTAACCTGTTTAACTGAATATTTTATAAATATAGCACAAAAAAATTACATTTACTTAAAGGCAACTGATAGAAATAAAGGTAAAATATAGTTGTTCAGGTTCTCATTGCCCTTGCAACTGCAGGGGGGGGGAGGCCCTTGATTTGTTACTTTTCATACCACACTACAGCTGTGGGGCATTTGCTGTAGATGAAGCAGAAAGAGGAGCCCATTATAGTGTTGCAGTCCGGTGACGCTTAAACGAAATTTATTATAAGCCCTCGGTCCCCCTTACTAATATAAGATATTAGTAACTAATCAACATTTCAGTTTTGTAAGAACACAAGAAGCACATTTATTATATGTGTTAGCACTATGTTATGTTATAAAGAAAGTTTACACCATAGTATGAATGTTGCTCAAATTTTGACTGATAAACAGTGTAGTTATCTACACTGAAATATAAACACTAAGAGATAGTTTGTCTCTAAATTAGATGCATATTAGGAGTTATAAACAAAGAGAGTACAATTTGGATTAGCAAAAATCTGTGCAATAGATATAAATAGTATTCCTTTTTTCTGACATAATAGCTTTCTGATTTAATAAATATGATTAATATACCAATCTAGAAAAATAGCACATACCGTTGTAGTATACTATGGCTATAGGCTGCTATTGCCTCTAGGACAGGTAATTAACATTTGTTCAACACGTAACTCTGGCTAACACACTACAGGACCATATTGAGCTTATCCTACTTCTAAAATAATTTCTGGTGGGCATAACTTAGAACCACAGCTGGGAAAGCCTTAAAAGCTAAAGGCAATGGGATTAAGTTCCCTAAACGATGTGTGACACTTTATCTTGAAGTTGAATTCAAAGTATCACTATATATAGTGTGCGTCCTGATTTTCACTTATATGGACAGTCTTTAACTCCAAAGGCAGGAGTCCAGGGATGCAGCTGCTTTCACTTACCTGGTGAGTTCTTATCACCTATCTATATTGAAATTAAACAGAGGCAACTTTTAATATTTAAAGAGCATCTTTACCCTTAAAATAAAAACACTGGTCACTAATGATATATTCAGCACATTATTAGATGTATTACTAACCAGATAATAAAGGATCATTATTGTCTCCATTCAGAGAGAGTGGGCTCCTCCCTCCGTGCAGTCAATTAAGGCTGTGACGGCTGACTTCACAACTAATGATGTATTGCTGTTTCCCCTGCCTCCTCCTCTGCACATGCTCAAGCTTGCAAAAAGCTCATTGAGCTTGAATGGACCCTCCATTCTGAAGTATTTTTTATTGACTGTGCACAGCCCTTTAATCTTACTATTCATATAGAATTGCTTACGTTTTGCACTGAAGACACTATGGGACCAATTCAAAATAGTTAAAGGCAGGTTCTTGAAGTAATATGTTTAGGAACCTAGCTCACTCTCATATAGAAATTATTTGAATATTTTTATGTGTTAGACCAAAGTTACTGACCTGTCAAAAAAGGCTAAGATTTAAGATACGTAAGCGAGCACAATTTATAGAACTGAACTGTGAGTAAACCGCAAGGGACCAAACTGCATGGAAAAACCTGTTCTGTCTTAACTTACTGCAAAGAATTAGTGGCATTAATAACTTTGTAATGGATGTCATGTGTGTGTGAACTTATTGAGCTTGTCAACTATAACTTCCAGTATTGATAGTAATACAAAGACTTTGCCATAGTTGTCGTAGAGCTGGAGGCCATACAGCATTGCATTAGACAGAAACTTGCATAACTTTTATTATATTAAATGGGGAACACAGCGTGGGTTTTTTCACTGGAAATAGTGCAAACACAATATTATATCGGGTAACATGAGCAAGAACACCCAATATTACATTTACCTGTATGTAATTGTATTGTACAATAGTACATCTTATTTGTTTAATTTAATAACCAAAATCATATGGCACATTGGGTCCTTGCTAGTAAACTATGCACACACACTATGTAGTATAAATGCAGAAAGCCCTACTGCCTTCCTTACCAACCATACTTTTAGACTATTAAGATATCAGTCGCATTTTGTTGCCCAGTCCAGTAAAGGGACACATCACATTTTTGTAGCCCAAGGCCAGCAAATGAAAATGGTGCTCTAACACACATAAATATATCGTCATTGGGCCAGCCCAAGGAGAGTGTGCATACTAATGAAGTACATGCCCCCTTGATAAATATCTGTGAAATCCGTGGGAATTATGGTGTTAGAGCTTCCTACATTTAAACTACACATTAAAGTAGTTTTAAAGTTAGTTTAGGTTTTCTTTAATAAAACAAGTCAAATATGTGCATGTGTTTCTCGAAATGTGAGTTCTCTAGTACTAGATTTCAGGTTTCCTTGCCATGGTGTTGGTTTCTTCAAAATTCTATAGCAACGTTTTTTACAGGTGTTTTTTTTCTCCAAACCTACGTATAGAATCTCCTGCTTTGTCCACAAATACAGTGGGATCAAAAGCTACAATTACATATGAAGGCTGACATTAACTGTGGTGCTATGTCTTTAATGGCATGTACTAGACCTGTGTGATTACTAATCCAGCATCCCCCACCTTTCCAGGATCGCAGTGCACTGGGCTGTTCAGTACCACAGTTCTGGGAGGCTCCTCCAGTGCTCCCAACCTACAGGACTACGCACGCAGCCACCGCAAAAAAATCAGCGCCGCTGCCAGCCTGAATTACAAAGACGGTATGTGAATTGAATATTGGGTTTGTCTTTCAGCCCAGTGATATACTTTAACTGCCCATTCTTTGGAAAGGAGGGGACATTTCGCATGTTATAATGACAAGGTCACAGAAAACTTAAGTAACACACTTCAGCAATGTTTTTTAAATGGCCTTGACACTAATAAGTACGAAATTTAAGGGATGATAATACTACTTTGTGAAGAATGTTTAATTTTTAGCCCTTCTAACGTTATAGTAGGTCATAATGCCGTTAGTATATAGTGTCCACTCCTTTAGGAATATTTTGCTGTATCCGTGGTTATGAACAATAATATTGCACCCTTATTATGCTTTTGTAGCATCCTTTTGTTACCAAGCTTTTAACATTGTTTAAACAGCTTATTATATAGCAGAAAATGGTTTCCATGGTATTATAATAGCTGTACACAGAGGCTCTGTTAGTGCAGTGTCTAAAAGGGTCAACTGCTTGTGTTACCTTTCTGACAAAGTTCTGAGAGTTCTAGTTCAGACCAGCTACATTGTAGAGGTTGTGACAGGTGTAGTTTACTTACTTTTGATGCTCTAATTATACTGAATATAAGTTACTTGTGACATCCTGTTTCTATGTCATGTGCAGGAATCTATAAGTCTTCAAGTGTTGTCTTTAGGTAATTTTTCAAATTTAGCCCAGGTCATATTTTGAAGGGTAACTTTAGTCTGACGAAGCATTGGGGTAAAAATAATGATATGGCAAATGATTTATGTACCAGTCAAAATAATAAGCAGGGTTCTGACAGTAAAGGTGTTTCAAGCTGCTTGATGGACAATTCCTCCTTTTTATTATCTAGGCAAGCTCTCTTCCTGGAGGCAAACTCTTAGAGCCTCAAATACAGTTTCAGCTTGAACAAGCAGGCAGGTTGCATATGTTATAAGTGTGCTGCTTGTTCTTACCTGCCTTAGTGACACTATGGTACTACGGAGATGCTATGGGACAAACCTCTTGATCCAGTTTCATTTAAAAGCTTTTTTAAAGGAGAGATTGTTATAAATGTGTATCTCTTTAAAATTCAATAATGTGAAAATATTCTTGCAGATTATAAAAGCAAGAATATTACACAGGAGTAAATAATGTTGCATTAAAGGACCATAATGCAATTTCTATCAATAAAGCAGATGTGCTAATATTTTTGTCAAAAGTCTATATATAACATATAACTGATTAACCTTTTAAAAATTAAATATGGATGCGAAATCCTTGTCAATACCACATTGCTACTGTTAATTAATACCTCCCTAAATGCTTGTTGGGTTCACTAATCCTAGCAACCATACTGTGTTTAAATAGGGTAAAAAAACATCTCCCATACTATTAGTTTACAATGGCCAATCAGATGTTAGCTTTTTACTGGGTTACTGCAGTAAAATTACAATAAATTAGTTGCTGGTCATTAATAGCGCAAAAAAGTTTTCACCTTTTATTGCATCAGACCAATGTCTTCTAGTCTTAAGGTGGCTGTACACCTTGCAGATATTTGGATCCAATGAGAATTGCCTTATATTTGCAAGGTGTATGGGCCAAAAACGTTGACTGCGGTGCAGATAATCTATCCCCGGACAGTTTGGTCAGTATGGATGGAAATATATCCAACTGTCAGTATTGGCTCCCTTTACTACAAGTAGAGCTAGCTGATTTAATTGTTCTTTTTATTGGATGACAGAGGATCCTCTTACACAGTATAGGTCAGTCAGGTTATATGTGCGTTCAATTGTTTGAGTCTGCCAGCATATATGGGATTGCATGTGTGTGCGGGCATTTAGGCTGTGTGGCCCTATCAACCAAATACAATTTTAAATTCCAATTTCAGAAATGCAGTATATAAAATAAAAATCTAATAGTTACAGACTAATTGTGAAGTATGTATTTCATATGCCTACTAAACACTAAAGAGTGAATTTTACTTTTTAAGCACCATGACCCTTAAGATAAAATCTTTGTTCCTGGTCTTTATCTTTTATATGTTAGTGCTACTGTATCTGTAATGTTAATGTGTGTAATTTTGCTTGACATCCCAACTACTATTTTCCTTTGTAATACTATACAATGAGAGCCTGTCTCTCCCTGTAGATCCATTAAATACAATACAAATTGTATTCATCATCACAGCAATATAAATTAAGTCTGTCCCCTTGCTCTCCCTCTTGTTTTCTTATTTTTGAATTCTGTCACTTGTAAACTGAATGATTTGCACTTGTCACATTGACAAATTGTAACTTACAGTAATTTGCACCAAAGTAGAATTTTCCCAGAAACTGTAGCTATTATCAACTTTATAGTAATTGTTTCAAAGAGACACCAGGATATGTTTTATGGTGTTTTATTCCACCTCATGTGATACAGGCTATGTTTCAGTTAAAGTCTGGGACCTTTATCAAGCCATGGCTCAGAAAAAACATATCCTGGTGTGCACTGCCTCTTTGAAACAATTTCTATATTATGTGAATCCAAGATAGTAGCAAATATATTTCATTTCTATATTATCAACTTTATATATAATTGCCAAGCCTTGGGGGGAAATTAATAGGCTAGAATTTTTAAACTGGTTTGAGTTAGACAAGACCCCAAGGAATGCATTTAAGACAGCACAGACATTGCTGGTAAGGTGTACGGTACCTAATAAAGAAACCTAAGAGATAGCAGGCAGTTTATATCACTAAGGCCTTTTGAGAAAGCCATAAGATATGCTTATTGGCATACAGTAGGATAAAAAAGGACATGTACACCCTTTTTTCTCACCTTATGTCTTTCTCCTAATTTCAAAGTTTTCAATTTTGTTGTTCTTTTTTTCCCTGTCATTTGTGAATAGGAATATGTTACTTGTTCCAGTCTCATTTCCTCATATGGAAGGCGTTTCAAACACACTGGATTTCTGTGTCAAAGTTGCTTGATTGGGTTATTAACAAATATGCCTGATTGATGTGCCTTAAGTGGTAATCTTTAGGGTAGGCAGGTAGAATGCAGACTGTGGCAGATTTAAAGCCGTTTTTAGAAGATTTTAATAGATTGAACACAATATCTAGTATACTGTGGCAGATTAAAGGCAATCTTGTGGAGTTTGTCTCTCAACACATGTAATATCTACATATTACAAGGCTGTGTAGCAGTTCATTGAAGACATGCAGCCACTACAGGCACACATTCTTATTATATAACCTATTCACAATCATTTAGTGTCACGTTAACCTGTTGCTTGCTAGACATAATAAGAGACTTTTACGCTATTAGCTGGCATTAAATAGTAACAAAAGGGGAAATCACTTTTTGTGATTCCACGGATATCAACAAAAAAAACATAAAAAAAGTTTGTTACCAATATATTTTAGGTGCATTGGCTTTCTGGCTCCTGAGATATTATAAGCGCAACCCTGCACTATGAAATATTGACTTAAGTTTCTTTGAGCTGAGATTTCCCATGTTGAATTGAAAAATAATTTGCAAAATCTTGGTTCTTAGCATATTGGTTTACTGTATTTTGGCAGCTTTAAAGGGTATGTCCACCCCCAAAAAAACTTTAAACATATGGTAGAGCACCCTAGCCCACCCCCCAACCGCTTACAATCCTTCAATCCCCCAGCAATCTAAACCAGGGCCTCTGCTTGCTGGGACTGCAAGCAGGGGGCCGTGCCAGAAGCTGCGTCTGTGATTGGCTGAGAGACATTTAATCACAGATGCGGTAGAGCTGAAATCAAACAACACCCAGCTTGTGACATTCAGGAAATCAGTCATTAAGTTTCAGTTTTGCCAGGCTGCTATCAATACAGACCGTCGGGTGGAACGAAACATTGTACGTAGTTTTGTTCACTTTTTTAGAAATGGTCTTAGCGGTTTGGGGTGGGCTAGGGTGCCCTACCATATGTTAAAAGCTTTTAAAGGTAGGGCAACTGGGAGCAAAGATGGCTATGGAGTAAGGGAGGGGGGGAAAGGGTCCTCCCTGCGCTGCAAAGTAGTAGCTGACAGGGAGGATCCAGGCTGCGCAAGAACGGATAATGCACACCCAAGGTGATGTATTCAAGCTTTGATTTACACAGAGATGCTCCTGCTCCTTAAAACTAGCATAACCAAAAGGAATGCATCTCAAGATTCCCTTGATCGATTTTCACACGGTTTGGCTTGTTTTAAAGGTACAGTACTGGTCGTTAACATATTAAAATATAGTTTTAGGTAGGGGTGGACATTCCCTTTATGAAGTTAAGAATGGAGATTCTCTGTTCCTTAAAATGTTCTCCCTGGGAAATTTGTCATGCTGGGAATCTTAAAAACCACTTGTATTCAATTTGTGCATAATTATAATGTTGCCAGCAGGGGAAAGGGACATTTTCAGACTTACTTAAACAGTAGAAAATATAATCCAGAGCTACAACCCAGGCATCAGTTTGCTTCACTTTGTGCATCCATCCACTGAGAGGGCCCTATGTATAAACTCTTAATTTGCAGATAAATTCAGCTTGTTGCCTATTGATGGACGCTCTTTTTACTTACATTATTAGACTTACTTACCAATTCGCTGTATTTACATTTCAACCAAACCAAAATTTCATATTCCAAACCGCAGAGCTTGCTGTCACAATTTTGGCATGCTTTATTGTATCCTGCTTTGGAAACATTTACAGTGTGTTATAAAGCCTTCATCTGTAGCACAGCAGTCTCGAGTACAGTGTTCCATAAATACTTCTGACTGGTCCCAACACACTGACGCATGCACACACAGTACAAACTGAGTCGGAACCTGTCATTAGAACAGCTGAGAAGCCCGAGACTGGGTAAGTTTCTTACCTTATCTCCTGGCTCCTACAGGTTTTATTGAAGAATGGGAGATAAGAGATTAGCTCTTTTACCTTCATTTCTAAAATAAAAATGAAATCCCCAAAGTTGATATCTTAGGTTGACATACCATTTAAATTTGTGTCGACACACCCATCCACAAAGTTAAAAGGTTAACATATTATGGTGCTATTATTTTGCAGCAACCAGATGTTGCAATCAGATGTTGGATAACTATAGTAAGCCAGATTAAAAGCTTACATCTGACTGGTTCCTGGAAAATAATAGCATGTATCTTTTATTGCATTGGCTCCTAACACATTTATTAGTATTTCAAGACTTCATAGACACTAAGGGAAATTAAAGGGCAACTGTGGTCTCCAAACAAGTTAGGGTTGAATGAAAGCCTGCAGTGTTTCCTTCATAGTGAGGCAACAATCATATCTCTGGCTTTAGCCTGTGAGAAATGATATTGGGGGAGAATGTTCAAACTTCCTGCTTACAGTAGTTTGAGTGACATCACCTTACCTCTGCCTGCCCCTCTGCCCCAGGGGAGAAGCATGCTCAGAAGACTTAATGCTGAGAAAATCAGAAAGTGCCTGGGGAAAAAAATTGACAGTTGAGAAGAGGAGCCTATTAATGCAGGCAGAGGCTGGTCACATGGCTGAAAACAGGAAGTGTTCAGGCAGGAAGTAATATTGCTGAACCTTTTCAACAATAACTTCTCACAAATTTTATCTAGAGATGTGATTTAGGTTTTATTTTGAAGGTATAATGGAAGGCTTTTTATATAAATCCTTACTAGTTTGGAAGAATTGGAGACCACAATTACCCTTTAAAGGGAACTATTGACCCAAATTATGGAAAACCTACTACCTGGTGTTGTAACGTGTGGGTTTTTCAGAACCTTAGCGGTGGCTGTGTGATCTGATGCAGTAGCTTTTAAGTAAAGTTTTATGCTACTTTATAGCCTGAAATGAAATAAGTAGAGGGGCAATGCAGTAACTGCCACAAAATGCTTAATGCATTGCATGATTGTGGTCAAGTGGCCCTCCCTAAAGCTGCAGCATTATTCAATCAAATCCATGCACTGCAGAGAACTGACTTATTAGTCACCCTGTATATTGTACAATCACCTTCTCAGCAGTGACTGAATGTCATGCATGACATTGCTGAAAGACAGCCAATAGGTTGTGTTTCTTTGCTTTCTTATGGCTTTCAACTGTAGACTCTGTTCTGAACCTCAATGTATGAAGTGAACTAGTGAAGTAAATTTGACTTGGTCAATAATTTTTTAATCCATACTGTAAAGTACTGAAGGCATCAAAATCAACAACCGGTAACCAAAGGAACAGAAGAGACTTAAAATAAATGCATTTTCTATATGACTAAAATGCATTGACTGAATGTAACAAGCAGATGTGCATTGCACTTTGGCTGGAATGTGCTCTGTAGCCTTTGTTTGTCGTACTCTGTTGGATCCTCGTGGTGTGTTTGTGCTTGTCTGAGTTTCCAAAAGCAGGATGTTAATGCCGATGCTTGTTTTTTTATTTCCTCAGAACTGTTGTCTATGCCAGCTGTAAAACGATTTTCTGTGTCGTTTGCAAAGCATCCGACTAATGGTACGTTCGCTTCCTTGATTTGAAGTGTTGCCTCACACTATTAACCCATTTTTTCCATTTTATTTTTTGCCATTCCAACATAGTGATATTGTGATGTGGCACTCTCCTCTCCTCTTTCTCCATTGTTCTCCTCCAAGTACATTTTTTTCACCTTTTTAACATTGTAACGTTTCACCCAAGATTGTCAACTCTCCAGCTCTATAAAATAGTAGAATTAACTGTTCAAGGACAAATTAAGAGATTTCAACTCTACCCATTACATTATGGGTGTATTTTACATTTATTTATTCTCATCTGCTCAAGAGTTTCACTTAAGATGTTAAGTGCAATCTCCTGTATTTAAACAATAAATTGTTTCTTACCTTCCCATCTGACCTTCTGAACGCTATCATTGCAATTGATTATTTAATCCTAATTTCCTACGTGAAACAAGACCTGCACTGCTGATTCAAAACATATTGACTGAGAAATACGCAATGAACCATGGCATTTAGTCTACAGTTGGATGCCCGTGATGGACATATATTGATATGTTGTTTCCTTTTGGTCTATTTTAATTATGTAAAGAAAATATCTTCGTTTAGGGTTTTTTTTTAATCACATCCCTACTACTTCCTCCTTTTACCTTTGCTTTATGGAAGATGCTGGGTACACATGGGCAGATTTTTTTCTGGACAATCGACTACCGTGTATTGGTCAGTCAGGCCAAAAAAGTTTGGTCGCGGCTGCAACCGATGTTGGTTGCCCGTTTGTCCAGATCGGACCTGCTGGTAAATCACGGCCAATCATGCAATTCTGTACAGTTGCCGCAACCGACAGTGATTTTTCCAGGCTAAGTAATCACTATTAGTTAATGCTTGGTCAGGACAAAACATCCCTTCGTATGTACCCAGCCTTAGTTAATGCCCCCACTACCAATAGTCCCAGCCTTTTCCCTTGTGAAGTTTTAGCTAGAAAATGTATTTCCTGGATAAATAGGACCCAAGCTAATGCTCTCTCCCAAATGCTTTCTATCCAGTAAGTGGAAACAGCCCTTGTACCCTCCAGATTGGGATAGACCAGTGATAGCGAACCTTTTAGAGGCAGAGTGCCCAAACTGCAACCCAAAACCCCAATTTTTATTGCATAGTGCCAACATGATCATTTAAAGGGCATGTCCACCCCATTTAATAACTTTTGGGGTATTGTAGGGCTCCCTCCCCCAGCACCAACTGCTATAATAGTTTTTTCAGAAACTCCACTGATCATTACTTACCTTACCTCTTTCCTCCGATGATCTGTCCTGGCCCTCTGCTTGCATAAAACTGCAAGCAGGGGTCCGGACCAGCAGTCACATCCGTGATTGGCTGAGAGACAGTCAATCACGGATGCGGCTGCCAGCAGTGGAGAACACTGGGGTAGATAGGTAAGGTAAGTAGAGTTCGGGAGAGTTTCTGTAAAAACAATTATAGCAGTTGGGGCTGGGGTAGGGAGACTTACTATATCACAAAGGTGATTTACACTAGGGGGAGGGAGAGCAAAACAGGTGGGACAGGGAGGGGGGAGGGCTTTAGTGCGCATGGCAAAATTCTCCCAGAGAAGAGACAGGAGGCAGAGTCCCATATGGCCAGTTTTTGGGACTTTGGTGGGACATTGCAGGGCAGCCATTTGGAGCTGGGATATAAGGTAAGGATTTTATTACACTACACAGTGGGGCCAGTAGTGGGTTAAATTATAGATTTGGGGGTGGACATGCCCTTTAACCTGAATACGGAGTTTATACATTAGAAAAAACAACTTAAATAGACACAGATCAATACAGTAGATATAATTGATTATAAATTACCTATTAACCCCTACATTACCTCACAAGAGTTTGAGACCTAAAACAGTGACCATTAACCCCTACATTATTAGACAGGAGTTTTGAGATCCATAACAGGGACTCAAGCAGAGCTGAATGTTATAGCATGTGATCTCTATCTGCTACAGACAGCCGCCTCACTTTCTCTCCGGCATTCTGGTGAACTCTGCTGTGCATTCGTGCCCACAGAGAGTGCTCTGAGTGCCACCTCTGGTACGTTTGCCACCACTTGGATAGACTATTTCCTACCACAGAAGTAGCCAACTTTCCTACTCTTTGTTGTTTCAGGAATTTTGTACCCTTTGATTCCTAAGGAATTCTATGTGTAACAATACTTTTTTTTATTTCCCAACTAACATAAACATGTCATAAACCATGGGGGTTTTTTGCTTTTGTTTTTTTTTTTAAATATCCGCATTTCGCCATTATCTACTGTAATTAAATTTTTCCCCTAAAATGAACCACATTACAAGTGTCGTTATGCCTTTGTGTGCCAATGCCTCTGTGTAATGTAAATGTTTGTGTTTGCCAATGCATGTTCTTCTCCAGCCATATTCGATGCTTCCTAATACAGTCACTAACAACATGGAGTTCTGTTACTTCCAAACTAACTCCTAACGGTAGTAAATCCCTTTGCTGCCTGAGGGCCTAGCAAACTAATGTACATTTGTTCCTCTGACAGTGAATGGAATAGAAATGAAATTATATAGGAAGTGTTTATGGTAAAATGTTAACACTGTTTTTCTTGCAGTTGGTTTTCTGTACCAGACATAAAAGTGCTAACAACTGCATTGGTGAGATCAGAACTTTGTTATAGCCAGGGATTCAAAGTAAACTGGTATCAACAAATAAAGTAGTATAATGCACTGACATTTAAATATGGCACAAACTGAACACAAGCAGTTTATCTTGAAAAACCTGCTTCTCTTTTTAGATATTGCCAGATAATGTATGCCCAGCAATTTTCTAATCTAAATTAGTATTGTCTCATTACTAAAAACATTAGCATATAATATTTATGTATGTTTGTACTACACTACACGGAATGTCGTTTTTTCAATAATTGGGGCCTACAAAATTAAAGGGTAAAACAGAATATTAGGTAAAGCCTTGATGAGGACTTTGCTTCCATATGTAAATTTGGAGGTACGGTAAGCATTATTTTGTTGATTATACCAGATTAACTGATATATTTCATACAAAAAAATATTGAAAAAGCACAACTTGTGCCCTTAATCTGAAAGAAAAGTATCTGCTGTGCGGTTACATTGGTGTACCATAGAAGATTCAGAGCTTTTGTGTTTTACATTTGTGGCCTTGGGAATGGAAGAACGTGATTAGTTTTTACTGTTGAGAATCCTTGTCCTTACTGTAGGGATTGTAGCAATATGCAGGGAAGAAATGAAGAGTTTTCACATTGGATAACAGAGGATATGGTACGGAAACAATTAGACAAAGTTAATATCAATAAAGCGCCAGGACCAGATGGATTGCATCCTAGGATTTTAAAAGAGCTTGGTTCAGTTCTAGCTAGACCACTGTTTCTCATCTTTTCAGATTCACTTTTGTCTGGGGATGTGCCGCTCGATTGGAAAAAAGCCAATGTAATACCAATATTCAAAAAAGGTAGTCGTTCACAGCCTGGCTAACTATAGACCTGTAAGCCTAACATCAGTGGTAGGGAAGGTGATGGAAACTTTGTTAAGGGATCATATCCTTGACTTTGTCTCCAGAGATCATCTTATTAGTAGTAGTCAGCATGGATTTATGAGAAATAGATCATGCCAGACAAATTTAATTGGTTTTTATGAAGAAGTGAGTAAGAAGTTGGACTCAGGCACAGCAGTGGATGTGGTATATTTGGATTTTGCAAAAGCTTTTGATACTGTGCCACATAGGCGACTAATGTATAAACTTTTTTGGAATGGGCTAACCCCATTCACTATGCACAGAGAGCGGCTATCAGCTCAGTGCATCGCCTTATTGGGGGGAATAGAGAGCGATAGCGCCTCTAGGTACATAGCCCTAACAGTGTGCTATATATACCTGAATGCTTATTAGCTTGTGGTGATGCACCAAACCTAAGGTAACATCCAGCCTGTTGAAGGGGGCTTAGGACTCCTGAAAGCTTGCTTAATTTTTTTTTATCCAGTAAAAGGTATCACAGCTCTCTTCTCTTACTTATGGCTAACACGGTACAAACCTCAACTATTGCTTTAACCAAAGCTATAGTGACGTTTGATATCTTCCTAATTTGGCTTAACCCTTTAGGTTAAGCCATGTGTGGAACATGTGTGGAAGAAAACCTACTGCAATTAGCCCAGGTAACGATGACTGCCCATGAATACTATATTGCTGTTGTCTGAGTTGGAATGTTTTTTCTGAGAGGATGAATCTAGGTGATAGTAAGATTCTCATTCGCTGTTCATATAGGCCAGTGGGTCACTAAACTGAATAGGAATCATTTTAAAAGATTTGTATGAGGCAAAAAAAAGTAACCGTAGTATAGCATGGAAACACTGAAAATCACATTTGTTATATTTTTTATTAGACCAATCTAAACCAATTTTTTTTAGGATTAGCAGCCTGTTAATTTGTAAATTGATACCGTAAAAACTGTCAGCTGTTCCTTTTACCTGGAGACTTTGTTCATTGTTTGTGTTTATAGTCAAAGTAGTTCTTATTTATTGACCATTTTTGTCAATGTCTCTGTTGATCCTAATCTTTGTCTTTTGTGAAGCAATAGATCATTTTAATACAGTGCATTCTTGTAGGTAACTTAAAGGAGCAGCTATGAGACTAGGAATTACTTTACATTGTTAATTTATAGTATTTGGCTTTCTTTGGGTGGCTAAAGGAGGCCATACCCACTACAATTCTATTGGTGGCCAAGAAATGAGATCAACATAATCAGGTTATTTTTGTTGTCAAATATGGGGGGAGATTCCATTGCTATAAATATTGTTCCAATTCCTAGGTTGTCCAGTAATGTTGTCTGAATATTCTGCTTAACCTTTGTTTTCTTTAAAGTTAGACATATATTGATGTTTGGCATTACATTTCATACTGTATGGATTAAAGGGCATGTCCACCCCAATACTAAAATTTGCCCCACTGATGTCCCCACCATGTAGTGTAAAAAAAATGGTTTTCTAGCAGTGCCTTTTGAAAATACAGGAACTGAAGAGTAGGAGCCTCTCTGTGTGTAATATGGTATCTGCCCCTTCCCTTTCCTCCTGGAGGACTATAGCAAGTAGCAATAGAGGCAGAGGGAACAAAGGTGGGTAAGTTTGTTTCTGTGCACTTTGTATCAGATGCACTGCACTATTTACAAAAACATTTGAAAATGGCAGTGTTCTTAAATAATTGTAAATCCCACATTAACCCGATATTACATCAGGTTGCCTGGGTTTTGCACTTATTTTAAACCATATACAGGGTGATGAAATAAAAGTTCTTATTGTTTAAAATGGTGCTAATTTTGCCCTAACCAATCAGATGTTAGTTTTCAAATGGTAAATGACATCTGATTGGTTGGGGCAAAATTAGCACCATTTTAAACGAAAATAACTTTTATTACATCTCCCTGATTGAACTTCCTGTATGTAAAGTACTGCAGTTTGTGGGTATAATTGTAATAGCTTCATAATTTTCCTTTTAAGGTATTAGACTTAACTTTAGAAAAGATACTAAACTTTTTAGAATGCTAACAAGATGTTTTATTCTTTTACCTAGAAATGTACATTATGTATTTAAATTGATATCTAGTCATTGCAACTTTAATCATGTGTTTGTCATATTCTGTAAATTTTAAGGTATTTTTAAGAATCTGAAGACCATTGATTTTGCAATCGTATATTTATCAAAATTGATGTTTAGGACAGTTTTTTTGCATCCTGTGGTTAGGACCAGTCTCCCTGATATTCGACACGAAAGATCTATGTGACAGAATAGAAAACTTGATTTCATTGCTGCATTCTATTGATTGCAAAAGCCAAGGTTTTTCTTTTTATATTGTGCATGGTAGTTCGTTAAACAGTCCATCTTTTAAATACAAAGGTTAAATTTATCTAAAACGTAACGTAAAACGTAACCTTAATGTTTGGCTATTCAGATATTACTGAACTGCTGTCTCTCTACCCTGTGGAGACACTTGAGGCCCATACACATGTAAAATGTTTTCTTCTGACTGCTTTGCTCGACAATCTAAAGTGTATGGTGGTCCCCGTGAGCGTTGTTCTTTGATCCAGGAGGATGGATTACATACAACACAGTCGGGACCCGTCACACTCAGTAGATTGCCAGGCAAAGAGGTCGGTCTTTGGATGTTCGTCTGCTAATGCAGCCAACAGTATGTAACGCTTGTATGGGGCTTTAAAATGCCAAACAGGGTGCAGGTTATTACACTTGGCAAAGATAGGGTAATATGGAATATACTTTATGATTAGCTTAAAGTTATGAACGATTGAACTGTGGTGTGTTTCTAAACCATACATTCAATTTAAAAACATCAGATCGTTAATTATGTAACTTCAGTATCACTTTAAAATAAAGCACATATTTAGCATGGTAATGAATGGGCATCTAAAAAATTTAACATTTCCTGAGTCCTCGTCACATGCACCCCACCCCCTCCGTTTTACCACCCTCACGCTTCTTTCTTTCCTTGTTGATTGTTGTGGGCCATTTTCCTTCAGAATACCTGGAAGACCATGAGGTCGCCCAGCTGCTGCGCCGCTTTTCCTCTGACTGCTCCCAGTCTCGGAACATCTGTCTGGATCGGGCCATGGCCCATCACCTGAATCAATGCTACTACCATCTACGTCTCTTCAAGAACTGGCTGATCTCGGGCCAGGACGATTTGGAGTGCCTCTACGGTACTGCACGCTTGCAGATCTGCCTTCTGCTGTGGTGGCCGAGACAGTTGCATTGTCTGCTTTATGGAATGCAAACTGCATTGAGAAAAAAGATCATATCTTGATATCCCAAACAAAAGTGCAAGAGGAGCACTCTAATGTGTGTCTGATTGTTAACTTGCCAACACTATCCCCACTTTCCCTCCCTAGTGGTTTGCTGAGCTTCTGTATGTTGTGGTGTTGCATTGTATAACGTATGGCTGTTTATAGTCTAATTCTGCACATGGAGCGCTTTGCCTGATTAACAAATAGTGTAGGCAATAATCTAAGCTATGTTACGATAAGGTTATTACTTCATAGACCCTTTTGAAATGTAATGATGAACATAAAGTCATTCAGTATTTTAACAGTAACCAGGTGCGATTAGGTTTTTATGGTAAGGTTATTAAATCAATCTAACACCAGGCTGACACATTGGATGATATTAATAGTTGCTCAAGTCATAAACTGTGTGAAAAGAGATTTTGACTAACGGATCATTTAGGAATACTTTTCAATCATATAGGTCTTTGCTCAACCTTACAATCAAAATGCATGTTTATAGTCACAGCTGAAGAAGTCCGATTGTTGTTCCTTATTAACCCTCTAAAGCATCACATCCATTCCGTCAGTTTAAGGATCAAATGACTTCAAAACTGCTGCAGATTTGACATCATACATCAGTTTATTCCTGTTATCAGGTCTGTCTGGACATTGCCATAATGTTCAGAACTAAACCCCAGAGTGGAACTGGCTGATGTCTCTTCCCAGTTCCATGGGGATGTGCCACAATTTCCCCAGGTTAGTCATTTTTAAAATCTTAAAAGTGGAAATTTCAAAAGCAAAATCCAAGATTGCTGCCCTATCTTCCCCCATAAGTTACGTTTGGGTTTCATTCTCATATAACAGTTTTTCCTCAACTTAAAGGACAGAAATTGACGATTAAAATGATGGCTCTATCTCTTTCTATGCAATTCTAAAGACAAACCTCTTTGAGATCAATGAAATATTTCACAATAGTAAGCCCTACCCCTTGCACTGTTTTTAGCACAGGGAGATACAAATGGGCTCATTTACCAAGATATGCAATTACTCCTATTGTGCTCCCTCTTTTAAATATTGAGATTGTGTTTCTCAGTTAATAGCTTTACCACTTGCAGAGATTTAAAGGACATGTCTATATCTATATTTTATTTTTATGTTGAGGATCCCCCATCCCTGTTTTTATTATACTCGCTTATTCCTAAGATGCTTCTAAAGGGACTTAAGAACCAGACCCATCGTTGGCACTTTTCATTCATTCCTGCAGCTTCCTGGTAGCAGTCATCAGTCAAAGCCATGTCAGTGCAGCCAATGACTAACTGCCTTTACCAAAGCAGCTTATTATGCTGATGTGCAAGTTTGTAGCTCACTACACCAGCAGAGAATTGGGATATGTAAGTCCTTTCAGGAGCATCTTTGGACTTGGTAAGTATAACGAAAATAGGATTTGGGAGGGGGTCCTTAATATAAATATAAAATATAGCTTTGCCTTTTTTGTTTACCTTCTTGGTACCACTTTCAACACTATATTTTATTGGATTGGAGAATTCCTCTCTCTTTTCCTGGATGAATCACGCCTGTAGTAGGGGTTAGTAACTACTCTCTGTTAGAATTTACATAGAAAGATTAGTGCTTCATTGTTTTATTCAGAAAAAAACGTGTTTTATGTGGACTCTACTATATCTGGTTTGCTGAGGCAATTTTTGACCCAAAGAAGGCCTTGCTTGTAGAAGGTTTGATATATCAAATGTAGTTGCTTTTTAAATCTGAACATTGTTTTTTTTTCCATTTCTAGTAGCATATTAACCTTTTATGTATAAAATATTAATATCTGCCTTGGTCAGATACATTTGCAAGGTTCCCATGCTAGTGGTCCTGATCTACAAATAAGGACATTTTGCCACCCATTTTGCTCAGGTAATTCCTTGCTACACAAGCCACTCCTCCTGTTTTTTTTAGTTCCTTCGGCTGCAACAACACTAACTCATGGTAATGCATGCTAAAAGCACTATGCCAGCCTTCCTATTGGTTATCGAAGCGCATGCGATCCAAACCAAAAATGGTGATCATGCGCACTCCGTTAAGGGTTCGGAGAGTAGTGCACAAGTTTTATATTGCACTGGCTTTTGATTCTCACACACGATTGAATAACAAGACGTGATAGGGGCGTCTTAGAATAGCGGCAGTGTAGCCTATGCCTTCATGTTGAAATTTATCATAGCTCTACTAATGCACATTGGACAGAACTTTGCTCTTGCCTACATATACCAACATTTTATCTTCAATGAAATTAGTATTTTACCCCTGACAATGCTATTTTTCCACACTTCTAAATGACCAAGAATAAAACTATAACTTGTGTTAATTTGTGACTGCATTCCAAGGATTCTTGATAGATTCTAGAAATATTTTATTCCAAATTTTTCAGTTGTGTTTTGTTCCCAGAATGCGATAAAGTCTGTGTGCAGTCTAGAAATGGGAAATTATGAGTGCTGGAATTTTTCTATCCTAATCATAAATACAGTTAACACATTTGTATCATGAATGGACTACAAGCATATCACCACTCAATTAAAAAAATGCTAGTAATAATGGTGAAGTTTTCATATAGATTTTAAAGTGTAATTTCTATAATTCTTGAGCTTGCCTTATGTAAAATATATAGTAAGGTTATGTTATTTATGTTTTAAAAAAATACAGTGGGCCATTTTCATCAAATTGTAATTGTTGCCAGTGGTGCTGGAGGAAAATAATCAGGGTTATTCAATAAAAGTTCTCATCATTTAAAACAGTGCTAATTTTGCCCCAACCAATCAGATATTAGCTTTCAAATGTTAAATAACATCTGATTGGTTGGGGCAAAATTAGCACCATTTTAAATAAGAACTTTTATTAAATAACCCTGACTGTATTTTATCCCACAGGATAAGTGATAAACAAGAGTTACCGTATATACTCGAGTATAAACCGAGGTAAAGCCTGAAAATCTTACCTCGGTTTATATTCGAGTCAATCTTTCTCCTACCTTGTCCGGCGGCCGCGCGATCCGCATCCTCAGTGCGCTTCCGGGTGACATCACTACCCGCGCCTCTCACTTTGTGGCGCCGAGTAGTGACATCATCCTGAAGCGCAGAGGATGTGGAGCGAGGAGCGAGCGGCCGCCGGACAAGGTAGGAGAATAACACAGGGACACCAGGGCACACAATACTTACAAATAAGAGTAAAACCTTCTTTATTTGTGCATACTGTATGCACAAATAAAGGAGGATTTACCCCTATTGCAAGTATTGGCTCTGTCAGATGTTTTGAAAACTACAACTCCCAGCAATTAAAGCAAATAAAGTGGCAAATACTAGTAGGTTTATACTCAAGTCAATCTCTTTTTTCTCCTTTTTTAGGTAAAACTAGGTACCTCGGTTTATACTCGGGACGGTTTATACTCGAGTGTGCAATTTTAATTGGGGATTCCTTTCAGTCAGGAGATTTATCAAGCTTATTGAAAGGAAAGGGTGCTTAAAGGGCATGTACACCCCCAAAACTATATACCCCCAACTACTGCCCCCACCATGTAGTGTAGTTTAATCCTTACCTCACATCCCAGCTCCATCTGGTTCTCCTGTAGTCCCCCCCCAAGTCCCAAAAACTGCCCACCAGGAGGCTAGCAGGTCCATATAAGACACTGCCTGCTACCTGGCCTCCCGGAGATCACTGCCATGCGTACTGCAGCTCTTCTCCCCCCTCCCTCCCCCTCCCTCCCTCTCCCTCCCGTTCTGCTATCCCTCCCCCTAGCGTTAATCCCCTTTAATATCTCCTTCCCCCATGTCCCCCAGCCCCAACCGCATAATTTTTATTTTTATAAAGCTCCCCAAACTTTTACTTACCTCTCCGCTTTCCTACGCGGAAGTGAGCAGCCGGCAGCCGCGTCCGTGATTGGCTGCCGCTCAGCCAATCACAGACGCGGCTGCCGGTCCCGCCCCCTGCTTGCATTTCCTCGCAAGCAGAGGGCCGGGAGCGCTCGGAGGAAAGAGGGAGGTAAGTAGAGTTTGGGGGGCTTTATAAAAAAATAAATAATGCGGTTGGGGCTGGGAGCCTATGGGGAATGAAATATTAAAAATTCATTTTTACTGTGGACATAGCCTTTAACATCTGACATTATAAACTCTTATTTTAGACCCCACTGTCTTAAAACAAATCCTTTATTTATAAAGGTTTGGGACCAGATCTTTCCTAGTTACCATGGTATGGTTTTGGACCAGATCTTTCCCAGTTAACATGGTATGGTTTTTGGACCAGATCTTTCCCAGTTACCAGGTATGGTTTTTGGACTCACGTGATCCCTCCGCCCATAGGTGACGTCAGACACCCACCCACCACCGTGTGGTGTCTGACGTCACCTATGGGAGGAGGGATCAAGTGAGTTGCACAGGTATTTTATTGAGTAGTTTTGTAGTTTTTATGTGAACACTGTCTTGAGAACGGTCTCAAGGGGACCGAAACACGTAGATGTTTGTCACAATAAATGTAAATAAACCCAGGAGTGCCCCTTTTATCATTTATACTTATCTAATCTTCAGGAAGCGGACATGGCCAGTTCACGGATCCGAAATGGGATCCGCGGCGGATTTCCAAGATCCGTGAATTGCAGATCTCGTGGATTTTCCGGAATTCCGCTTTCCAAATTTTTTCCGAAATGCGTTTGAAAATTTTTGAAAAATCGGGAAATTTCAAAAATTCAAGAAATTTCGAATAAATTTGAATTTTAAAAGAATTTTTGAAAATTTGGCAAAAATGATACAGTAACTTGCTGTAAAGGGCCCTGGGAAATGGGAATAGGACTTTCTAAAAGAATAGGACTTTCTAAAAGAATCCTATTCTGATTAGTTACAATCAGAATTTTCAGAAAGAATCTGATACCAACCAATCACATTCTTTTCCCTTCAGAATTGGTTACAATTAGATTCTAATCTTATTGTAACCAATTCTGATTGGCATACTAACTAGAGATGGACCGGATTGTGGAACCAAACTTGGTTCCATGGCAGATCTCCAAGATCTGCCAATCCGCGGATTTTCCAAACCCACCTTTGAACATTTTCGAAGATTTTCATGTATCAAATTCACCAATGGCAGCTGTTTTTACCTGTGCCAACCCCCTGGGTATAAAAGGCAGCTAGACAGGTGCTACTTTGTCAGTGTGTTAAAGTGAGTTTAGTGGAGACCTGACAGTGTAGGAGTTATAGAGTTTTTTCCATGCTTTTGAAGCTTACTGTGTGGGAAGTTTAGTGTGGTGGATTAGCACTTGTTGTTAACCACTCCTGTATTCACACAATTTAGGACCCAAAAGTCCTTTTGAGGACTAAACCCCCCCCCCTATAAGTTTTTTGGAAAAATTTAGTGTTAGGCCTTTTAGAGGTCTACTGGCCCTATTTAAAAACACACAGTATTGCAGTTTAGCGATACAGTGCATTATCGATAATGTACAACCGCAGCAGTAAATTAACGCTGAACGTTCGTTAATTAACAAACCAATTATGGAGGACCAAGACAGTGGTATGGATGTCAAAATGACGTGCCAGCCAGTGCTATGTAGCCCCTCCATTGTAGTGCACTTCTAGCACTGTACGTGCCTTTTGCCCATTGGAATGCTCTAAATCCAGAAGCAAGCGCAGGATTGTTAAGGGGGGGATTTCTGAAGAAGCACAGTAGGAAGTTCATGACTAGAGATGGACTAGACCCAAACTTGAACACACAAATTTGAACGTTCGATAATTATCGAACATGTTCCCAGACTTTTTTTTTTACAGAAAATAGAGGAGCGGTCACCTACCCCCTCCGTTAGCGGAGCTCCACGTCAGCGGCCTTTCAGCATGTCCTTGAAAACATATACACTGCAAATAACAGGCTTCAAGCTCTAGGGTTTTAAAACTTCACCTTTATTTGTAAGCAATTCTGATTGGATACATTAAAATTATTTTACCTTATATTTAGGCGGATCTGTGCAGATTTTTTTCTCCCATTGACTTTAATGGGTTTTTATGCGGATTTTCTAATTTTTCCAAAAATCCGAGAATCCACAGGCGGAACGGATTTTAGCAGTTTCGGCCATCTCTATAAGTAAGGTGTGCTCAGGATCAACTCTTCATTGTGATTTTATATATATATATATATATTACCTATTTACCCAATTGCCAACTATTCTAAATACACCAAACCTCTCAGAGTCCCTCATTCGCTCCAAAGGGGCTCATATTTACAGTATATGCAATAGAAAGGAGACCTGCAAGACGCGTCAGATTAATTTGTAATAATATAAAATACCGTATATACTCGAGTATAAGCCGACTCGAGTATAAGCCGAGGCACCCATTTTTGACTAAAAAATTAGAAAAGATGATTGACCCGAGTATAAGCCGAGGTTATACAGTAACCCTAATACCTTTCCACTGTAGATGTTTGGAAACTACAACTCCCAGCATGCTTGGTTGCTGGGAGTTGTAGTTTCCAACCACCATATAGAAAGGTATTGGGGGTTACTGTATGGCATACTGTCCCCCACCCTAATACCTTTCCACTGTAGATGTTTGGAAACTACAACTCCCAGCATGCTTGGTTGCTGGGAGTTGTAGTTTCCAACCACCTACAGTAAAAAGGTAATGTGGGTGTCTGCATGGCATACTGTCCCCCCAGCCCTCCCCAGTCCCCCCCCAGCTCACTTACCCTTACCTGGTCTTCAGTCTTCCCTCTCTGCAATCCAGAGGCAGCCACAGTCCGCCGGCAGTTCCCATTACTGCTTCGCGGCTGCGCGATGACGTCATCCCGCCAGCGTGCATGATGACGTCATCGCGCAACCGCGAAGAACTACTGGGAACCTCCGGCCGGACTCGCGGGCTGCCTCTGGATTGCAGGTAAGTTGCTTGTGACTCGAGTATAAGCCGAGTCAAGGTTTTTAGGTTAATTTTTAAACCTAAAAACCTCGGCTTATACTCGAGTATATACGGTATACACAAACCCACAAGTACATACAATTTCAGATTGAATAATGACATGTTCAAGTGGTTCTGATTGTTCAGAAAAGTAAAAACTAAAAACTACTGTAATGACATTTTTGTAAACTCCAGTAATGCAGTATGTTACAGTAAGTTAGGGGGGAAACAACTGTATTGCTAAGTTAAGAGTGACAGACCATCTTAACTACTGCACCATCAAGGAGTTTTTATTAAACTAGATATTTTTCAGCTATGTGAGCCAAATAACCTTTGGTTCTTTTTAGGAAAAAAGAAAGGTAAAATATAGAATGACCTTGCATGAATTCTATAACTGCTGTTTAACAATATCATCTCCCACTTCATCAGCATTTTAGCGATCTCCTTTGTTAAATGTGTTGCTTTTACAGAGTGGTTCAAAGACTGCACATGTTCAGTGACTTCTCTAGTCCCACCCCCATGAGAGATGTCCTGTAATTACAGGCTGAGCTGCCCTAGGCCTCTCTCTGAACAAAGAGAGAACAAAATTACTGAGCTGCGAAAATCTATAAAGCTTAAGAATTGGTTTCTCATTGTTGCTGATTTTTAGTTAGAGTTTACTTTTTCTTTTCACAGAAAATAAATGACTTAATTTCTGTACAGTCCTTTACACTCATTTTTGTTAAGTGCCATTTAAAAACGGGTGATAAATGTATGTCCATATGTGTTAGAATAAATAAATATAGAGAATACTGACTGCAAATTAGAAACCAGTCATTTTTCTTATATAGAGTTGTTGTCCTCTCTGCCTTTTATTCTTTTTTTCCAAACCACTGCCAGTTTTTCTTCCTGCTGAATCTTCCTATTTGCTCCAATCCAAACTTCCTCTGGCATGAATACGTTGCATCTCCCTATTCCCAATTATGTGGCACAAGAGTTTCTTAAAGTGGTTCCTGTCAGATTGATGATTTCAGGAATACATCCTTCTGTTTTAAAGTAAAATGTGCATTAAAATAACTAGACCCATGCATACACATACACATATACATATATGCATTTATTAATTTGTCTTTTTGTGAAAGAAATTGAAATGGATTCTGTAACTTTTCTTATAATGTGGCACAAATATGAAAGAGAGAGTTCTTAAATTGCCTTTGTAACTTATCCAAACTTTAACTAATTTAGGACAGATGTTATTACTGAGGCCCTCCGTGAAATAACTACATTTCTGCTTATTGGGTTTAAAGAGAAATTTAAGTGGAAAATATCATTACTTTTAAAATTCTTACAGGGAGATTCAATTAAAGTTCTTATCGTCAAAAATGGTGCTAATTTTGCCCCAACCAATCAGATATTATTTAACATTTGAAAGCTAACATCTGATTGGTTGGGGCAAAATTAGCACCATTTTTAACAATAAAGAACTTTTATTGAATAACCCTGTTTATATTATGCATACCTAGTCTACTTATTCTCTTTCATTTTGAAAAATCAGTTTATTATTTATACCCCTTGCTATTCCCTGCTGTTATGAAATGGTCCTTCTTCTTCCCAGAATGCACACTACCTTGGAATGTCCCTAACAGAAATGTCTACTGATTGGCTGTTGGATGGGTCAAATATGCTCAAATCTCTGCTGAGCAACTGAATCAACCCAGGCGCAGGGTCAAGGGCAAGACCATAATGGTCTCTATTAGGGGTCCTGCAAACAGGAAGTCAGTATTTCAGAAGCATTTATTTATACACCGACAAAATGCTGAATTGGCCAGTTAAGGTCATTAGGATAGAAAAAAATACTGCTCTATTTTTTTTGTTAAGTATATGTATTTGCACTGAACTTCCCCATTAACATTGCTTATTAGTATTGGCACTAAATGAAAAATTCAATAACATATCTGATAAGTAGACAGATGTGCTAAAATCAAAGACAGCATTAATATGTATAGGTGTTAGAAAGGAAATTCTGTGCTGTGCAAGACTAGTGTTTCTTCCTGATTGTCCCAACACAAGTTCAGAGGTTGCCCACTTCATTCAGATTTAAATGTTCAATTCTCAGCACAAATAAAAGAATAACAATTTAAGATGTGATGGTGCGCTTTCAGATTAGTCTGCTGCAATTTCATTTTGTATGATTGGTTGATATGAAAAAAATTTGAGTAGTGTAGCTTTATTGGCGGTCTTTCCACAGTTAACTCTATAATAAGATTTGATGATTTGTAACCTAATAATCCAAGATGGTCAGTGCATGTGATTATCGTAGTTGGTTTGCAGTTATCTATTGAGTTTGTCATGCAATTAAGCAAGATGATGGGTTAACATGTTGAAACTGTCACATTGGCCCTAGAACAATAATTATGTTGTCAAGCCTGAGCAGGCTATCTACATTTAAAAAAAACACTTAGAATTATTGACCATTAAAATAAATGTGCTTTTCCTTTCTTTCCTGGACCTAGTATTAGAACAAAGCTAATTGTTTGTTTTTGTTTTTCTCATTTGCAGGTTTTGAGGGGTGTTCTATGGTACCAACCATCTACCCACTAGAAACACTTCACAATTCTTTGTCACTGAAGCAGGTCAATGAGTTCTTAACTACAGTATGTAAACAGTTTGCAGAAACACATTCAAGAGGATCTTCAGGTAAAAATTGTATAAACATCTTCAAAACTATCATCTTGCAGTCTATTAGAGTACCTTTTTAAGGCATGTGGCCTACTAAGCACAGGAAGTAGATAGTCCTCCAATGGACACAACAGGCGCTCAATCATCGAAACTCAAATGCTGTTTAGGCACGAAACGCATAAGGGGACTACACTAGTCCCCACTTTAGTGAGACGTGTATGGATTGCCTTTAATGTTAAAAAAATAAATGCTAAGTTTTAATGATTTAGTGCCCATTGTGTCCATTGGAGGATGCAGTCTACTTTCTGTGCTTACTATTGAATAGGGAACATATAGCCACTCCATTTTAGATTTCTTGCCGGAGGTTTCGGAAACTACAATGCACATGTGTTGCGTAGTGTATAGATGTAGCCTACCAAAACCATGCTGTGAACATGTGGCCTCTTTCTGGATAAACTTTAAAGAAATATTCAGTTAGTGGGGAATAGCATACTAAATAAGCCACTTTGCCCAAAAAACAAGTCTAGTTATGAACTGGAAAGGAGTCAAGTAGGGCCTTAAATTGAGGGACGTATAGCAAATGTTTATTGCAAAACCTTATATACAACATTATTAGTTTTTCTACTAAATCTACAAATGTTGTGGTGAACCTACTCATGAATGTGCTACATGGAGTTTGCCGGTAGGAAAACGTGTTGATTGCAACTGAATATTGCAGCACTTGAGTGACTGACAGGCATCAGTGTCTCTGATCATGTGATGTTCAGCTCTCTGTATGTTGTTAAAGCCGGGCTTCATTCTGTTGCGCTGTCTGAGCGTTGTGTGTTTTTATTAAGCGTGCTCAATTTTTTTACACATTAGCAGTATGTCACCTTGTTTGCACTTTAACACTCTATCTTTGCTTGAGGACCACTTTATATTGACTATTCGATCCCAATCAATAAAGTTATTTTCTGGTCCGAATTGAAAGTGCTATGATGTCTTTGTTTTTTTAGTTGTATCTGTCTGTGATGTGTGTTACATGTGGGCAGTGTGTGTCTGTTTCTTAAGTCCAGGTAATGCAGGTAATTCCTGTGTAGTGACCATACCCCCCAACTGTCCCAGTTTGAATAGGTGGATGGGGCATATCTGCGATGTTGCGGTGGGTGGGGGCACGGTATTCTAGGGTGTGGACATTCTGGGTCGTGTCTGTGATGTTGTGGTGTCCAGGAGGCTTGGACGTGACATTTGGTGGTCGCGATATTTGGGGGCATGGCCACGCTTTTTCAAAGCATGGAAGTGTCTGTGCCATTTAGGGGCGTGGGTGTAGTGTTTGGGGGTGTGCCTGTGATGTTTGGGGGCATGGACAGGATGTTTGTGTATGTGGGTATGATTCGGGAACAGGCCTGGGATGTTTGGGAGTGTGGCCATGATGTAAGGGGGCGGACCATAATGTTTTGGGGGTTTTTTTGGGGGGGGGTAACCACAATATCTGGTAGTGTGGTCATAACATTTGGGGGCATGATTGCAATGCATGGCAGTTATCTTTGAGGGCATGGGGTATGAGCGTGACCGAGATGTTTGGGGGTGTGGCCGTGACAGCAATATCTGGGGGTGTGGTCACATTCCAGGAGGCTCTGCTTTAAATTTCTTAGCATAACAATAACCGCAAATGTGATTCATTTCACCAATATTAACATAGTCTTTCCAGGGTTTATATTTTTATATAAATGTGATTCATATCACCAATAGTAACAGTCTTTCCAGGGTTTATATTTGTATATAAATGTGGTTCATATCACCAATAGTAACATAGTCTTTCCAGGAGTAAATTGTAATGTGTTACAGACCTTAAAGAGCATGTCCACCCCCAACTATAATTTAACCCACTACTGGCCCCACTATGTAGTGTGTAAAAATCCTTACCTCACATCCCAGCTCCATATGGTTCTCCTGTAGTCCCCCCCCCCCAAAGTCCCAAAAACTTAGCAGAAGGATAGCAGAGTCCATATAGGACTCTGCCTCCTGTCTCCCCTCCGGGAGAAGTTTGGCATGCGTACAGCAGCCCTTCTCCCTCCCTCCCTCTCCTTCCCGATTTTGTCTCCCTCCCCCTACCATAAAACCCTTTTTATATAATGTACTGCTCCTTCCCCCAGCCCCAACCGCATAACTATTTTTCACAGAAAGTGCCCCGATCTTTACTTACCATGCCTCTCTCCTTCGCCGGTCTGAACTCCTGTCAGCCGGTCCTGCCGCCTGCTTGCATTTCCATGCAAGCAGAGGGCTGGAGCAGTGCGGCGAAGGAAAGAGGCATGGTAAGTAAAGATTGGGGCACTTTCTGTGAATAATAGTTATGTGGTTGGGGCTGGGGGAAGGAGCAGTACATTATATAAAAAGTTTATTACAAGGGTGGACATGCCCTTTAAGGGAAATGTCTGGATCCCTCTGTTATAGAAGCTGTTGTTCTGTGTGTGCAGCTCTCTGAGTTGTGTAGCCGTACATTACGCTGTTGTTGTGTCTCTGAAGTGGACTCTTTATCAGAGTTACTGAATTGGGGAATCACACTCTGCAAGTGACGTGCAGGCTTTGTGTTGTTCAAATTGGACTTGATGGGCGTCGTCCCTTTCAGAGGGCATCGCCTTTATGTTGAGTCATTCAGGGGTGTGGTTGTGTGGTGAGCACATACATATAAGGTTTCTGCTTCATATAGTAGATAATATGAGGGATATATATAGTGAATTCCTTTCCATCTTTGGGAAAGGTAAATAAAGTGGGGTTTGGAGTGGTGCTGCAGCTATGTGTTAATTTTCACATTATGGGTGGACATGCCCTTTAAGCAATAAGCTTACTTTCACTTGCTCTTATAGGTAAGTAACAATAATGTGTGAAAACACTGCAGCCTGGTTAAAACAACAGCGACATTTAGAGGAATTGATAGATATTGCTTTGTATGGAATAGGTTCCTAATTTGCTTAAAAGGGTCACTGTTCCCAACTTGGAATATAACTTGGGAAAATTTGGACTTCCTAGCTGCACGCTCCTGCAGACACCCCATGCCGTACAGTATTTGCCCTCATATATGAATTACAGATTTTTGTAATCTGGGAATTGCCTGTATTTTATATTTTACTGTGCAGTAGGTGTATTTAATGCTTATTTTCCAGTTTGACATTTACTTATTATATACTAGGGGGCATATTTATAAAGGTCTGTGAAGATCAAGATTTTATATCGCCACAAAATGATCATGATTAGTACCTTTTTTGCGGTGAACAGTGATTAGTGATAAAGATATAAAGGCGACCGTGTTGTCTCTTTTTGCAGTGATTATACACTTGCTCCTTAGGGGAGTGCACACTGGCAAGGGGGGCCCCACAGGTAGTGAACCAGGGGCACAGATAGGTGCTCTTTAGGGCTTAGGGGGTCCCACAGTTTTAAACTTGGACCCCCTCTACAGCACTTATAAGTGCTCTTGTTGCACTGACAAGTGCAGTTGTTGGGGGTCCTGCAGTTCAAAACCGTGAACCCCCTCCCCGGCACTTATAAGTGCCCTTGTTGGAGGTCCTGCAGCTTAAAACTTGGACCCCCATTGGCTCTTAGAAGAGCCCTTGTGGCTCTAATAAGAGCCTTTCTGAAAAGGGTGTCCCTCAGCTCAAAACGGGGACCACCCCTTTCTAAAAAGGATCTTTTTAGGTTTCTGGTTACTTTTTGTCTATAATGTCGATATAAACAGCAACACCAACTGCACCAATGTCGCCAATGCTGGGCACTGCTACTACAGTCACCAATGACACAGATGTCACTGGCCTCTTGATCCTGAAATCATCTTTATTCTGTCATCACTCTAATGACTTCTGAGTTCCCCACAGGTTTGCACCTCTTTATATAGGATTGCTGAAGGACCAAATCCAGTTGGCATTGCCTAATATTTCAATCCTTGCAATCATATGATCACACATTGACCAATCGTATTTTTAAAATATGATTTTCCCCAGAACACCTTCTTACTCTAGTAAGTCGCATTTAGTACTTGTAGGTAATAGATTCTGTATCTAAGAAGGCTTCCATATTGTTGCCATTACAACTCACAGCCCATGTAAGCTTCAAAGAGCCACACCCCCTGACTCCAGTATTTACTGTCTCTATGCACAGAGTTTCTAGTGAAAGATTAAGTTCCTAAATATACCTATATTTGGTGTTGTATCTCAGATGGCGAAACATAAGATGCCATGTTTTTAGAATCCCACAATTCAAGAAGCCACAGGGTTCAAATCCACTGACTTATGAAACAAAAAAAAATGCTTTTTTTTGTTTGTTTTCATTATGTTTCTAGAAAAGGTTTCTATATATGAAGAAACTTTATAGGTAGAAGCTCTGTTTTTTTATCTATGAACCAGCGTGAATTGCTGACAGCCTTCTTGGAGCAGTACAAAATAGCTGATTTAACTGACATTTTTTCTTAGCAAAACATAAAAGATTCTTAATGTACTTACATCTTCTGCATGTGCAGTGGTTGCTTACTGCTAAAGTGCTAAACATGCAGACCATTGGGTGACAGGTTCAAATCCCAGAGCTTACTATTCCATTTTTTAATTTCGATTAGGTTCCTAGAAAAATATAAATATTCTACATGTACTTACATTCCACCCAGTAGTTCTTGAGGGATAGTGGTAGAAAGTTTTTTGGGTTTTTTTAGCAAGACACACTACATGAGTTTGCAAGTTTGATTCCCCAGACTTCCTCTGAAGTGTACCATGTACACTTATATTGGTTTGCCCATCTAAGGTGTATTATGGGAGCTGACCCCTAGTTCCCACGGGTTAATTTCATAAATCACCCAGCAGTCACAGCAAGGAAGAGGTGAGACGCATTTGGTATCTTTGTGAATGTGCTCTTTTTATTGCGGCAATGTTGTCTGGAGACTTTAGTTCCCCTTTAATCTTTAATTTAGCAATCACTTGCTTTTATTTGTTATAACAGCTGGATGTGATTCGATGAGCAGCCACAATTCAAGTGATTCTTACCTGCCACATCGAATTCTCTCTTCTTCTTCACTTCCTTTGCGTCACCGCTCAGAGAGGCCTCCCTGGTGTAAGTTGTTACACTTCTCTGTAGGATGATAAAAATATGTTTGCAAAATACCAGGAGACGGTTAACTAATAATATCAAGTAATAAATCTCTAACCACTGCTATTTATAATTTTACTTAAATCTAAAACAGTAAGTAATAAAATAATATATATTAATGGTCTTGTAAATAGTGCTAAAATTGCATAATTAGATTCCAATTGGAATATATAAATGAGAAATGCTAAAATGCATTTGATTTCTTCAATGTGTCAACTGTTATTTGTAGCACTGACATGTAATTAACATGTTATATAAAAAAAAAAAATTAAACTGCATCACTGTAATGTAATTTTATTTTTGTAAAATCTTCTAATGCAATAGTAATCTGTAAAAAAAAAAAACTTACATGTTCAAGGTGAACTATACTGAAAATACATTGCTATTCCCAAGGATTCTATCATTTTAAACTAGGGGTGCCCAACCTGACTAAGGCTGTCCGTTTTACCATCATCTGTTCTGTCAAAAAGTCACCATTTATTTAATGTTCTAATAATCCACAGTTTACAAATCTAAAATTAATAATTTGCCTAGAAATAAAATATGAAAACTACAAAATTACAGACATAAGTTTGAGTGACAATTTCCTTCGTAACTATATATAAAAAAAAATACAAACAAATATTAGTAAATAATACCTTCTGCAGTGATTTCTGTTCTAAGTTCTTGCAACTTAACATCTGACGTCTGTTTGAAATATACAAATCTCCTTATAGTTGCTGTTAACAGGATGATCACTTAATGCTAGGTCCTCGCCCATGTCCGTATAGCTAATAGACATTAAATAAACATCCCATAGTCCTTTAAAGGATAAGTGCACTGTAAAATCAAGTTATGTTTATTTGGAAGCTGTAGCTTTATAAATACTGTTGCCTTTTTTTTTCTTTTCCCTATGTCCCTCCAGAGCCTAGCTTTGTGGCTTGAAAGTTGCTGACATCTTGTTACTGGTTTGCTGAATATTAAGCTCCACCCCTCTGAGATTTCCTCTGCTTTCTCCTGCTTGAGCCTCAAACAGTAATGCCTGTGAGTTCCGTGCACTCTCTTGCTTGAGCCTCAAACAGTAATGCCTGTGAGTTACGTGCACGTGCGTGTGCATGGAACTCACAGGCATTAATGTTTGAGGCTCAAACAGTAGAAAGCAGAGGAATCTCAGAGGGGCGGAGCTTAACATTCAGCAAACCAGTAACAAGATGTCAGCAACTTTCAAGGCACAAAGCTAGGCTCTGGAGGAACATAGGTAAAAAAAAATAAATCTGGCAACAGTATTTTTAAAGCTGCAGCTTCCAACTGAACATAACTTGATTTTACAGTGCACTTATCCTTTAAAAAGACATGCTTCCTTGTATTGTGTCTTTCCATTGCTTGGCCCGTCCAAGTAACGGGCGAAAATTGACCGGAGTTGGAGTTTTAAAGTAAATTTAATTACTGGCTTTTATTGGCGGTACACCCACGAGTGAGTACCTTAACACTTACCACACTATGAGTGTGCAGCCTGGGTATAGAAACTACTAGGAAGGTGGTTGTGGGGGGTGTATTAACCTATTTCTAACACTTAAATAAATACTACAAACTGTTGTCACACAGTTGTATTTAGTTTAGTAATTATTAGTGAGTTCATTGGCTTGCTTTGGGAAAAGCCAAAGTGCATCTAGTCAATATTAATAATTATTGTTTCTTCTTTGCAGACAGCAGTGGCCCATCCAGCACAGTATCAAGTGCAGGCCCATCATCCCCAACCACTTTAGATCTTTCAGCTCGATTCAACTTTGGTGACAAAATTTCACTTATTGAAGAGCAAAGAAAAAAACAAAATTCCGAAGATATTCTTCAGCCTTCCAAGCCATCCGGGGAGGGGCTCATTACCAGCCAGGATATTATTAAATCCGAGGAACCTATATGTAGTGATTGCTCATCTTTACCTCCAAAAACTTCTGAAGAAGTGACCACACCTTTGCAACAGTGCAAGCAGAGTGATATTCATTTGGGCGCAGAGCCATTCGGTGAAGCATCTTTGCCCAGTGAAGAATTATTAAAATATTCTTCTAAAAATATGAAAACACTTAGTGAAATGCTTCCTCTTGAACAGTCTGGTGTGGATGAACAGATGCTTGCAGAATTAATTCTTCAAGGTAAAGAGACCTCACTTTAAGGAAGGAAACCAATAATAGAAATGGAAAATTAGTCTGTAAAGCTGTAAATGGTTTTACTTCACCAGTTACCATAGGGGAACGCTGCCATAGCTAATTATCAGGTAGGCACAAGAAAATGGATTTATTCCCACCATAATGTTAATTATGTAGAAAATAATAAAAGTGAGCAGTTTTCAAGGTACCTCTTGCATGTGAAACTTTTGACACCAGCTCCTGTATCTGTTACTTCTGAGACCAGCTAGTGGAAAGAATTTTCAGAGTAATTTCTCAACTGTTGACTGTTTTGTTAAGTTAACATTTTTTTTGCACTTGAAACTGTGGATCTGTCTTGTAATCATAAACCCTCAAGATTATAAACTAAACTACTTTCTATAGATTGTTAGGGGCTCTGACTTGATTGGATACAATATCATATTTACAAAAATGGAAATGAAGTGATGGGATTTTACACTCCGTTGGCTTTTTATGATATCGCTGGCCTTAAGTTTAAAATAAGATATGGGGCATTTATGTCTTGCTCGGACTAAGAACAATGTAACTAAACTAAGGATGATGATTGCACAATGTTTCAGAAATATGTTTAAAACTTTGCCTTTAGGATTGCATCCTGATAAGATCTTGCAAACTGCACTGCTATAAAGTAATGGGAAAAGGCACTGTCATACATTACCTTGATTTTAGTTTGGTATCTATGATGGTAGTATCTAACTCTATGAATTTGTAATTGTCAGTGAATATATTAAATTTCAATGCAAAGACAAGCACCACTATGCAGTGGACTACTAAAAATGATATAGTTTTTGTTGTGTTTGTAATGCTCTGATTGAATACAGTTTAATTGAAATGCTGCCAGTTCATAAAACAAAGGCAAATTAACAAGAATAACCGTCTTGTAAGACATTAAGGAAATAAGTATTTTAATTACCTTCACAAATTTGTTTTCCGATTATTTGAAACAATCATATTAAGTAAGAGAATTCAGATTTGGGGTAGTGAATGTTGAACAGGTCTTTTAAGATTTAATGTACACCCTTTAAATTAATTTATTAATTTGGGTTCTTATTTTTACTTGTGTATGGTGCTTGGTCACTTTGAAGATTGCTAAAATCTTTACAGGAGTGTGCAATTTACATCCTATGTGTCGTGTTTGTGCATGTACTAAATGCTTAAAATGGAAAATGTGGCCTTTTCATTGCTAAATGTGAAATGCATAGGTGTAAACTGTCTCTCTGGCTTTGATTCAGGTCTTAACCAAACTGGTACATATGCTCTCCTTAGGGTTGTATTCTGCGTCATGTACGCCTCTTCAAGTACAGATAGCTTGCTATAAAAAGCAATTTGTGCAACTAAGGATTTACTTTGAGTTAGGTAAAAATTTTAGATGTACAACATCTCTCAGAATGAAGTACCAAAAAGGGAGCTAAAAGTTTAGATTTTGCTTCTTATCTTCACAACATTTGGAGGGCCCCGAGTTTGATACCTGTGGTCTAAAGGATTAGTAATTGTGTTCCTGACCCTGTGTAATTGTGTTTCTGCTGTGTAATTTTAAAGAATTACAGGCACACAAATTCTTGCAAGTTGCTGCTATAGGAATGTATACTCTATATCAGGGATAGGCAACCATTAGAACTCCAGATGTTTGAAAATTACAACTCCCTGCATTCCTCTATAAGGATTTTGGAGTTAGGGAATGCTGGGAGTTGTAGTTTTCAAATATCTGGAGATCTACTGGTTGCCTATCCCTGCTCTATATGTACAGTTTATTCACACACAATATTCCTTACATTGATAGATATACTTCAGGGGTGTTTTTATTTGCGTTTCTCAGAAATATTCTAGAAATATTGAACTTCCCTGTTTCTAACCCTGTTCTGCCAATACATACTGTATATCTCTAGGTTTTCATTTAGTTGTTTATAATACTACTTCAGTTGGTTTGATCAGCATTATTCTTTCAGTATTTTTAAAAAGAGCATGACACTGAATATTTTAATATAATACATGTTACTTATAAACTAATCCCATCTTTTCAACGTTTCAACATTCCCAGTATGATAAATCTGTTGGAAGGTATGCTAATCTGCCAAATATGACATTTATTTTCTTACAGTATATTTAATATGTCAAGAAGAAGTATATAAAGGCTACATACATTAAGTAGTTCTGAAAACTATTTTATAAAGCTTTATAAAGTGTAGCCAGGTTTAGTAAAATATTTGGATGACAAATTAGAAAATGATCTTCACACTATATGTATAATGGTATAAAGGAGATGAATCTATATTGTATAAACTGTAATCTATGAATTGAGAAAATAGAATTTATATTTAATGAAAATGTACTGACCATGTACCACTGTGCTGAAAACAATAGTCTTGTGTGTGGAATCAGTAAGTAAGTTTATTTTACTAATTAACTTTCAGCTGCCTGTCAGGTCTGGTTTTGTAAACAATTGTACATTTTGTGCAGTTTTTGTGGTGCATTTTGTCCATTTATATTGTGGCCATGTTTCTGAGAATTTTTTAAACTGTGTAGTCTGTTTATGAAAATGTGTGTATCTACTGTTCAATACAATGGTACTTCTTAATGGATATTGTCACTAGTTCTTACAGTATATCGTTGTCTTGAGGTTCAATATTTAAAATGAAAAAGGGAATTATTTTCTGAATATATATCCGCGTGTCTTATGTAAGTCTTAAGTAAGTTATTTCAGACCTTTTTATTAACAATAAACAGGAAGACGATGTCCCAAATTAATGATGATCACAAAACGATTTTTGTTGATCTGGGGATATTTTTTACAGTATTTTAATGCAGAAACACAGAAACTGCCATATTCAGTATGTTACTTGTGGGGATAGCATGGATACGATATTTTAATGAATTTCCCTTGTTCCAAAGCCATTTAATTATCTAACACTTTAAAGAACTTTGTAGCCACAAACAGGGAGATGTAATGAAAGTTCTTATCTTTAAAAATGGTGCTAATTTTGCCCCAAACAATCAGATATTATTTATCATTTAAAAATTAATATCTGATTGGTTGGTGCAAAATTAGCACCATTTTTTATGATAAGAACTTTTATTACATCTCCGTGAAAGTGAGAGTCATTAGCACAAGAAAAAAACTATTTTTCTAAAAGAAATATTTGATTTCCTTTTATTATTTTATTGTCAGTTTCTAAAGATCTGTTTTTTAAAAAAAAAAAAAAGCCTTTCTAAGTATTTAATAAAATGACACCTTTTTGTTTTCTGTACCATAAATTTTGAATTCTTTTTAGTTACATTTAGATTTATTCAGAATGTTGTCCTTTTAAATATTAGTCCCTATTCAAGAAATGTTATGCTTAAGTTGACTAATTTATTTCAGTAAAATATATTTTTGAATGGTTACTAGTAATTCTTTAATTCACTACAAAGGTAACTTTACCTTTATGATAAGTAGATTTTTTTTTCTCCTGATTTGCTTATTTATTTTTAACGTTATCTAAGCCATAGAAATTATATAATTGTCGTATTGTTTTAAAAGGAACACTCCTGCCTAAAAGCAATAAAGCTGATTTTTATGTAGCTCTTGTTTGTTTGTGTCTGTTTTATTTCATCAGCATTTTAATGCCCAACACACAGCTCGTGGGACGCATGTGGTCCAATTAAAAATGTATATGCCCCGTGGCGCTAACAGAGTGAGTGTAAGTGGGTGGGGTTAGGATATACTGGGGTGGAGTTACGGAGAGACAAGAACAGATATTCACAGAGCAGAGCAGAAAATTACGCTAGTGTGGCCCGGGACCCAAGGTGAGTTGGGCCCCCCAGTTTTAATGAAAGGGAATGTTGCTTGAGTGGAAAAATCAACTAAAATGTATTCAGAACATTTTTTTTAATATAAAAAAACATTTTGGGTTTTTTGTTGTTGTTGTTGTTTATCTTATTGGATTTCTTAAACCTAATTTAGCATGCAATATTGGGGTAAACTTCCAAGAATCCATTAAGTCTCATGTCCGTTTTCAGATATCTGAAGTTGAGTGAAGTGAGTTGAGTTTGTTATTGGCTACCTTTGGTGATGATGTGCAAGAGTCCATTGTTGGCAGGATCTTTGCTTAGAGAGCATGTTTAGTATAGTGCATACAGTTAAGGTTCATACACACATCCCATGTGTGCACGGAGCCACGTCCCCGACGACGATGAATTCACGTGATGAACGGCCGTTTCGTCTAGGGTTTAGGGAATAAAATTTACCTAGGAGTACTAGGGTACTCCTAGGCTCCCATAATCCATCTCTTTGTTTTGGTGGAATTCTAAAGATTCATACACACGAGCAATTTGGCACGAGCCACGCCCCCCGACGACAATGCACTCTCACATCGAACAGCCGTTTTGGACGAGCATCGCGAGTGTGTATTCGTTTGATCAGGGAGGGGGTTGTTTGTTGATCCGCCTAGCAGATCAATGTTAGTTTTTTAATAAAGGAACATTGAAATGTAATAGAGATGGTGAACCCTTAATTCTAGAAAAGAAAAATTCTAATAATAATTTGGAAGATTATAAGAATTTGATAAATTTACAGGAAAGAGGATTAATCTAAACTAAAAGTCAAAAACAAGGCCATTAAAAAAACAGGATAAGGGAACATATCTTGGATATCAAGAATGCAAATGAAAGAAGCCCAGTGGCCAGGCACATACGTATGTGTATAGGAACCCCATTAACAGCTAGACCAATACAGGTCCAAGAGATAACCAGAGTTTTTCCCAATAAGAGATCTGAGGATAGAAAGACCCCCTATGGAAGGTGGAGGCCAAGTGGATTTTTCTTTTTGAAACGAGAAGCCCCAAGGGACTAAATTCAATAGGGGATAGATATATCATGTTTTGTAGACTAGTCTACATGTCACTGTCTTATCTGTACTAGTCTTAGCCCCTAGGAACATATTGGGAGCATGTATTACTCCCCTGTCTACCTGTGAATACAAGATACCAAGTGCTGTACAATCATTTCCGTAAGAGAGCAAGGATAAATATATCCTATAATGTAGACGGAAGTAATACGAAACTAAAAATACGTGACTAGATTATTGTAGTGGAGTCGGCAATAAGGTACTCCCTACACTCTAGTAGCCCACCGTTAGGGTAAAATTAATGGGCAAATGCTTGCCACAAAATGCAGAGTTAGCAAACTTAAGGGTCTAGCCATATAAGGAACTAACAAAGAAAAAGGAAGCCCTATGTTATTAAATATAGAAGTCATACAACGCCAACATAATTTCAGTTGCATTACCAAGACTAGTAACTAATCAAGTAGAGGTATAGGATTTTAATAAGAGGTTTTTAAAGTGGGCTATTAGGGTTTTTTAACAGAACTTTTTACATGTCTTTTTCGCTGGAGTATTTCTAAACACTGTATGTATAGAGGGATGGGTATGTAACCATTAGACATGGCCAGACTATATAAAGTTCGGTCCGTTTTCGAACTTCAGAGAAAGTTCAAATTCAGACTTGTTCAAGTCTATGGGGGAATGATAGTTTGAAAAGTCAGAGTGATTTACAGCTAAACTAACAATGGTAACTTACTGTAAATGGCTGTGGCACCTGGGAAATGGTCTGGGGAACATTTTACTGTCACCAAAACTTGTTAAAACACTTCCTGAAGTCAGGCAGGCAACTGACGATACATTCGAGGATTATCGAATGAACGAACGGTCCTTCCTGTTAGCGAACTGTCCTTCCTAGGCTTAGTGATTGGTACATTCGAGGGTTAGATTGTACTGGTTAAAGCCACTGCCTATGACATGGGAGACCAGGGTTCGAATCCTGGCTAGGGGCAGCTATACAAATGTTTGGATTATTCTAACAATATAATATAATAACCATATAATACCCTATATTCTAACCATATAATAACCTAGTAATATAATAACCATATAACCTACCCCTCTTGTGGATTTCTATGGGAGGAACTGTAAGATTATAGCCACATGGGGTAGGAAAACCACAAGCCACAAGGGGTAGGTTATAATAAATAATGCACCCGAACTGTAAATTAAAGGGATATTAGAAGTCACCGTGGAGTTCCGTGCCCTGTATAAAAGGTACTCAGCCTGCGGCCTCGTACTTTTATATGGTCATGGAACTCCTCGGTGACTTCTAATATCCTTATAATTTCCAGTTCGGGGTGCATTATCCACTATATAATACCCTAGTAATATAATAACATATTACTAGGTTATATGGTTATTATATTACTAGGTTATTATATGGTTATTATATTACTAGGTTATTCTATAAATAGGGTATTATAATAATCCTAGCATTTGTATAGCTGCCCCAAGCCAGGATTCGAACCCTGGTCTCCCATGTCAAAGGCAGTGCCTTTAACCAGTACACTATCCAGCCACCACATTATTTGCCTAATATATTACTAGGTTATCGTATGGTAATTATATATATATATATATATATATATATATATATATCATATGATAACCTAGTAATATATTAACCATATAATAACCTAGTAATATAATAACCTAGTAATATAATAACCATATAATACCCTATATTTTAACCATATAATAACCTAGTAATATAATAACCATATAATACCCTAGTAATATAATATTATATGGTTATTCTATTACTAGGTTATCATATGGTTATTATATTACTAGGTTATTATATGGTTATGTTACTAGGTTATAATATAACTAGGGTATTATAATAATCCAAACATTTGTATAGCTGCCCCTAGCCAGGATTCGAACCCTGGTCTCCCATGCCAAAGACAGTGCCCTTAACCAGTACACTATCCAGTACATTTGAATTATTTACGATTGAAAGCCCCAGAAATCCGGGTCTGGAATTGTTCGAGAAGTCAGAGTCCGTTCAAACTCATAAAATTTGGCTCGAACTCGGGCTCGAGTTCTAGTCCATCCCTAGTCACCATGAGAGATGATCTAGCTGCCCCCCCCCCCTCCTTTTTATACTTTTCTTCCTTTTCCCCTTTTTCCTTCTTTCCATTCCTTTCTCTCCTGGGCCTGTGTTCCCGTAGTTTCCTCACAAAGGGTTACTCGGTTTCGGCGAGGCAGGGTCCTCCCACCTTGTTAGGGTATTTAAGCATTGTATATGATAACACTTGTTATGCCTATGAGTAAGAGCGCTGCAGCGTTCGAAACTCCTCAGGCTTTTTATCTGTTTAGTTACCTCGTCCGTAAGGGTATGCTGTATATGTGAATAAACATTGGCTATTTTTAACCTAACGATTGACGTACCCCGAATGATTTATGCACCTGGACGGAGCAGCATGAAGCCCTTGAGAAATACACTGCAGTCCGCACCCAGGCCACCGGGAAGGAGAGGTGAGTTCCCGTAGCGAAAGATATAAGTGTGAGACTGAGTAACAAACCAGAATATGACTGAACAACTGGACGCTCAGATCAGTGAATAGCGAGGGGTTCAGGGCCGTTGCACCTGAACCAACCGGAACGCTAAGGGGAGTGTTCCTGTTTGCTACCTATATCTGTTTCTCATCTAAGGCTACCCAAATAGTTGGATTGATAACTTGCATATATATTATCCACTGGTTGATTAACTGGTATTGGCCTAGATACGCGTGATCTAGTACAGGGGTGTCAAACTTTTTTGAAAATGACAACTTTTGTGTTTGTGTTTTATGTGTTTTTTTTTCCCCCCCCAACATTTTTATTGAATGTTGTCATGTAACAAATCAAATACCATCATTTGCAAACAGGTTGACATCTCTGTTTTTCAATGACATATTACTGCAGCATTTTAGACATCCATGTTTTTATGTTATTTTCAATATCATGAATTCAATTCAAACACAGTAACTTTAAGATAAAAGAGAGAGGAGAGAATAGAAGAGGAAAGAAATCAAAGAAAGGAAAGAGAAGAAATGAAAGAAAGAGAAGAAAAAGCCATATTACTAATAGTAACATATACTTTAGGAGGTATCATTTCTGTCTCTTAAACTGATAAGTTAGTATTGTCATAAGTCTGTCTAAGGGCACCCATTAAAAACTGTGGGATATTTAGGTATTGTGTTGATTAGAGCTTGTGGGTGTATCATCTGACATAGAGTAGATCCAAGGACCCCATATCGAGTCAAATTGTTTGAAAGAGCCGTATAGTCCAGTACCTTGTCGTTTTCACACATCCACCATATTTTATTTATTAGGTGGGTAATAGGAGGAGCTTGTTGCTTCCATGTGTGGGCAATCCGAGTTCTGGCTGCTGCACAGATTCTACTCAAGAGTTTATTTGCTGATAAGGAGAGTGAGGTTATTGGCCTATCAAAGAGTGCTTCCCAGGGTGTAAGGGTGATCTGTAAATGCGTTATCCTTGTGGATCACAAGGATTCACAATATGTCCATATTTTCCTTGTCTCTACACATTCCCACCAACAATGTTTGAAGTCCGCTTGCATCTGACATCCTCTATAGCACATTGGAGATGCTCCAATAAAAAGTACCTAAGGCAGGGCGGTGGGATTGGGGCTTTTTACTTGCCAATATCATTTCTATGAGGAGCAGCAAGACAAAGAAAACTGCTTCTGCCAGTCTTCCTGTGAGATTCAGCACTATCTTTAATATAGAATGGCCCAGGGCCATAACCTGGCAGATGAAAACTGTATGTGCTGTAGCTCCTCAACAAAACAATATTGGGAGATGGGAATAACCAATCCTATATCCTTGCCATAGGTGCTTTTCATTTTTAAAAAGTTAATTTTTACAGTATAGTTGTCCTTTAAAGCCACAATTGAAAAGGCTTTAATTTTGGTGAAAAAAAGGAGCACAATTCTCTAAGTATATTGCACTGTGCAATTTCCATTACACAGGCAATGCAAAATGAGTACAAAACCCTTGCTAACCTAAAACTACATTGTTAGCATGGGTCTTGCATTTGTTTTTCCCTTTAGCACAGGATATTGCATCTCCCAGAATGAGTCTATTATCAGTCTAAGGTGACGTTTTTCGTACTGTAATTGGCCTCCAACACTAATATCTAAATTGTCAGACCGTGGAAATCATCTGATGTGCCGATGTACGAATTCCATTAAATGTTTGAATTGGTTTTAGTTTATACTAATTTGACACTGCATTAACATTTCTCTTTATACATCAACCAAATTGCTTGTGTTTTCCATCACCCTTTATAAAATGCAGGTTGGTTGGGGTGTGATAAATGTACTCAGAGTGAAATGTTTTCCATTTTCAAGCAAAGAAATTGTTTAATATCCTGACTTCTCACCCTGTGATCTGCTCTCCCAGACTCTCTTTATTTGAGGTTTGCTTGGTCTCTGTTTCTGCTGGAATTTCTTGTTCCAGTTGCTAAGACACAGGTTACCATGGAAATAGCTCCTTCTTCTAGTATTGTAAAAACATAGAACCAAATTAATCCACATTTATAGCAGATGAAACCCTTTAGTCTAATGCTGCTACAATCCCTGGGATTAATTATGGCCCAGAGATGATTCTAAAGTGAAGCTATTTCCTATTGTGTTTAATCATGTTTATCACTAGAGGGAGATGTCTTTGTTACAATTTAAACAAAATTCTGATTACTTTAGTATTTATTATACAGAAAATGCAATTCGGTTCCAATCCCTGCTTCTTAATTAAGCAAACTCCCATCCAGCTTTCCCATTTCATATATCGAAATCATACCATGAGGTTATGTTCATAACAATAATATACGCTGTACAATTGGATAAATTATGAGTAAACGTTGCTATTTCTCATATCAGTATAATGCATTTTAGTTGTCTACATTAGAATAATTTTCAATGTTATATAGGGCCTTATTTATAAAGGCATGGGATCACTATTTTGCAATATTGTGCCTTTAATGAACGTTACCTTGACTGAATGTAGGATCACGGGTGTATAATTATGATCAGTGGTGCCCCTACCATGAAGCAAACCGAAACATTTGCTCAGGGCGCGCTCCTGTAGAACACTTAGAAGGCAGCAGTAAAAAAAAAAAAACCCTCCTTCCTGCAATACCGCATTTTAGCACCAGTCCACCAATCAGTGTTAAGTCAGCCCTCCAGTTCACCAGTCAGTGTTAGTCATCCCACCATACCCACCTCCACAAGCCACGCCTATGTTCTCTGATTAAGCCACAAACGCTTCACGTGCCGCATGAGTTGTTTCAGTTGTCCAAAACCCTAAGAACACCCCTGATTACGATCGCAATCGTAGATTTATGATATTGATCATAATTGTACTATTTCCCATACAATCCAATTGCAGTAGTCTACAACCACATGGTATGGTACTAATGATATCCACGGCCATACATTTACATCCACTATCGTACTTTTACAATAACCTGTGGTTTTGGAGATTGCCAATACTGTGGGTTATGGACTATGGTGCATAGGGCCCTATTTATAAAAGATCAGTATCGTTATTGTAAAATACCGATCGTTATCGTAAAATAACGTCCGGTTATTTACCGATAATGACCGTTATTTACCGATAACAACCGGTATTTACCGATAACACCCGGTATTTACCGATAACGACAGGTATTTAACAATATCGGTAAATACCGGGTGTTATCGGTCGTTATTTTACGATAACGATCGGTATTTTACGATAACGATCTTTTATAAATAGGGCCCATAGTTCTTAAAGGGTATCAATACTCTAAAAAAGCTAATTTTCAAAAATATTTCTTTAGTATAAGTAGGGATCTTGCTCCCTACTTCAAAACTTTTTGGGATTTTAAATCTGAGCTGTAGATTCTGAGAAATCATCATTTGAACCACAGCATTTACAGGGAATGACTCCAGAAGCAGAAATTATAATATGTTTGCCATTCCTGACCTCTTACTAGGTGCCAGCACACTTTCAGAGCAGTGTCCATGGTGAGGCTGTGCAGAGCTTATGTTGCAGACACTACAAGAAGGCAGTGAGTATGGGAGAGTGGGGGCAATGAGGAGCACTCACTAAACATTGATAATTTAATGACAAAGCAAGCACAGATAAATATGTGAGTACCACAATTGTACTTCTATCAAATTGTAGTTTCAGATACTGAAAAGTTGTTTGAGTGAGTATAGTGACCCTTTAAGTGCTTTTAATATTTTACCTTACTTGATATTTTGCATTCTGGACTTGTGGTTCTGTGGATATTGAAAGTAAAGTTTGCATTAAAAGAACAGTAAACTTAAAAAACAAGTATTTGCCATCCGTTTCTATTATTCACAGGGAGGTGAGAACGCTTATTCTCACCTCCCTGTGAATAATAGTTTGCTCGGGGGACCTGGAACTTAGCTTACCGGCACTCCACTCGCAAGTCGCTCCTTCACTGACAGCCACTCTGTCCCGACCGCGCGCCCTATCTTAGGCGCATGCGCGCCAATACAAAGGTAGGGCGCGCGATCGGGAGAGAACAGCTGTTCAGTGAAGAATCGTCTGCGAGTGGAGCGCGGTAAGGTAAGTTCCAGGTCCCCTGAGCGAACTTTTATTCACAGGGAGGTGTAAATAAGCGTTCTCACCTCCCTGTGAATGGCAAATACTTGTTTTTTAAGTTTAGTGTTCCTTTAAAGGTTAACTCTACTAATAATGCACAGGGTGAGGAGCTAAACCAAATTTAGCTTAGTATAGGGAAACCACAGCAAACCCGGGGGGGGGGGGTTAAGGTCCTCATCCTAAATACTATTACAGGAGGTGATTGTTGTTGGACAGTAGGGAGTAGAACAATTCAATGTCAAGGCTGTGCTCTTTTCTGGCGTTATAGCCACGCAGAGGGTTAATGTAAGCCCTAGAACCGTAACTGCGATTTTTAATCATCGTCCGTTAAGAAAGTGACCGTTGGGCTTTAAAGTTAAAGTCCACCCCCAAAGTCATTTTTTAATATGTTATTGCCTTTAAATATACTTTCAAATTTACCATACTGTGTCTTTCTCTTGTGGCATTCAGGAGATATCCATGTTTTACTGCAGCACTTTTTGATAGTAGGATGTAATCTGCATAAAGCTCTGCTCATGTATATAGCGCTGTTCCCATGCATTTTCCGGTTCTGTGCAGGCTGCAAACACATTCCCAATTCCTCTGCCCGAAACTCGTATACAATGATGTGCACTAAATGATGTAAGTTGGTTGACTGCCTCCAGCGATTCTACTGACCAATCCACAGGTAGCATACTATAGGTAAGAAAGGCGCATCCCTGCGTGAAATGAACAGTGAGTATAAGTGCATGCAACTTTAAACCAGCTGCTGCATTCTCGGCTCCATCAGTCTGCCTACATTCTCGGCTACAGCAGTGTGAATCACGGGGCATTTTTTTATTCAGGCACCCTGAATTCATAATCTACTGCAAAATGGACTATATAACTTGTGAATTATTCAGAATTTTAAAGTTTTGATAGGCAGATCAGGTCAGTGGGGACTAATAAACAATTTATTAAAAAATGTATTTTTTGAGGTGGACATACCCTTTAACTACATCCTTGAAATCATGGAAAGTTGTTTCAAGGTTGTATGAGTTGGTGAAAATGTCAGGAGATTTGCAGATAACTTGGTGTTCTAGTCCGATATGTTGGAGGAAATAAGGCTGAGGCCACACTGCAACGCTTCCAAGTGCACCGGAAACTCGTATTGCCGACGCACGAGTGTGTCCAATGTTACGCAATAGGAGCGTATCACATGCACTCCGATTAATGTAACGCATGCACAGCGCACACCAGCACAAATTGTTGTGGCCACATCAATTGGGCCACACTAGTGGTCGGATCGGAGACGCCAATACTATGGCCCAAACCCTTAGGAATGGGAAGAATAAAAGAGAAGTAAGGGCACGGCCACACTGCAACGCAAACGCAAGCACATTTCGTTGCGTTTGCGCATGCGTTAATTCATGAACAATTGAAAAACCCATGCGATTGCGATTTAAAATGCGGAACGCAAATCGCAATCACAACGCACCCAAAAACTCATGTTTTCGGTGCTTTGCCACGCTTTCAATCATGTGAAAAAACCGCAAGCGCAAACACACAAAAAACGCAGCAGTGTGGCCTAGCCCTAACTTGGCTATTTAATGAGTTATCACCTGTGTCACAAACCCCCCGTCCTGAGACGCCCCAGCCACCTATCCGTTACAGGAAAACACACTCCAAGCAACCGACAGGCGGACGGAACAGATCAGACCCGGTGGGTTTGGTGAACAAACGATATACTACACAATTAATATTACTAAATATCAATTTACTCGCCACCACATTCCGATTAAACAGCGGAATGACCTGTTACCTATATCTATGGGGATATCCGCTCCCCTACTTCTAACAACCTGTAAGAAAATTGGTTATTCACACCTAATATTCTATACACCGTTATACAGTCTATCTATATACCTACACAATACTTCTCTTTAGTATCGTACTTCGAAGACACAGGTTTGTTTTGGGATATACTCAGAATAGGACAATAGCCTATAAATGATTTTATATAATTTATTAAAAGTTGTTAAAAATAGTGCATAAAAATATAAAGAAAAACTAAAGCAATTTACTGAACATAAAGCGGTAACACAAGTGAGGGTAGAAATGGATAAAAGAAGGAATACTTAAGGATAAATGGCATCTGAATAGTCCATGAGAAGAGTCCAGAACTTGTTAATCCAATTTATGGGAAAATAATAGTCCAAATGATAAGTCCTGCGGTAAGCCAATACGGTCCGTCTGGTTGGCTAGATGTTTTAGAAGATGTTATGACAGACCCTTGTGATGAGACCCAATTCCATTTTTATCCTTTACTAGAAAATGGGAGTGGTCTGGTCTCTAGAGGGGCGGACTTGGTCTTCCCCCTGAAGGTTAATTCCTATTTTTGGAGGGAATTTTAAATATCCAATTCCCCTCCAGTCCATAATCTGTGAACCATTCATATCACATTCAAAATAATATCATGATGGTCCATAACTAATTTTTCCCAACAGAATAAGACTAAATATGACAGATCTAATCGATTGTAGGCCTAAGAATGATAATATCCCAAGTTTGGCTCGGGCTATGATATTGTGTCGGGTATCTATAAATGTAGAATTAATTACTGGATAAACTGGGGGTATTTATGAAAACCTGAAATAATTCTACATCCTGAATTATTAAGGAATATGAATTACCTTTGATCTGCCAGTTGGTTTCTGCTGTTGGTCTCTACTAGGAGATTCCCTGCTGGTTTTAGTTGCCTCCTCGTCTAGGACAGTGTTTGTTTATTATGGGGAATTCACACCTTGACCTTTGAAGTCAGACCTCCTGCTAAGTCAGCTAATTTAACACCAAATGGCCATGCTATTCTACCTATATTAACATGAATTAACTCTGTGATACCCATGACAGGGAAACAATGTGAGCTGCCATACTGCTTCATCATGCCAATATGGTGAAATAAAAGAAAATTGGGGGTGCAATTTCAGATATTGCCTATGGCGTTTTACATGGTACACGTGGTCGTCACACCTCCCCCCATAGACGTCGCATAGGGATTGGTTTTACACAACCTAGACCGTTGCGACCTGGATAGGTTCTCCGCAGCGTGACAATCCATCTGCATTCTGGTGACGGCTGCCTGCTTTATGTTGGATGGTGAAGTCATACTGCTGCAGTGATAGGCTCCAGCACATGAGTCTCCCATTGCTCCCCGCAGTACGATTCAACCAGCTAAGTGGGTTATGGTCAGTAATAATGGTAAACGTCCTACCGTAAAGATAGGATTGCAGTTTCTGTAGGGCCCATACTATTGCTAGACACTCTTTCTCAGTGGTAGAGTATGCTACTTCTCTGGGTAACAGTTTTCGGCTCAGGTAAAGAACAGGGTGTTCGTCGCCCTTTTCGTTTACTTGGCTGAGGACTGCACCCAGCCCATAATCTGAGGCGTCGGTCTGGACAAGGAACAGACGACTGAAGTCCGGGGCTTGAAGTACAGGAGCACTGATCAGCGCTTGCTTCAAGGCCTGGAAAGCTCCCTCACACTCTGGGGTCCAGTTAACTACCCTGGGGTGTTTTTTCTTAGTGGCATCAGTCAGGGGCTTAGCCAGGGTACTATAGGCCGGAACAAATTTCCTATAGTAGCCGGCTGTACCCAGAAAGGCCTGAACCTGTTTCTTTGTGATAGGCTGAGGCCATGCCACAATGGCGTCAACCTTTCCTGTTTCGGGTCTGAGGGTGTTGCCACCCATCCAGTGTCCCAAGTACTGTACTTCTGTCATGCCAATCTGACACTTACTTGGTTTAACTGTCAGATTGGCAGCTGCCAGTCTCTCTAGAACCTGCGACAAGTGATGGAGGTGTTCGTCCCATGTGTTACTGAACACCGCAATATCGTCCAGGTAGGCTAGGGTGAAGTCTTGCAGGCCATCCAGCAGGTCATTTACAGCCTGTTGGAAACTGGCTGGCGCGTTTTTCATACCAAACGGCATCACTGTAAATTCAAAGAGACCGAATGGTGTGATAAAGGCCGACTTCTCTCGTGCATCTGGTGCAAGAGGGATTTGCCAATACCCCCTGCTCAGATCCATGATTGTCAGATATCGGCCTGCCGCCAGCTTATCTAACAATTCATCGATGCGAGGCATGGGATAGGCATCGGTGGTGGTTATATCATTAAGTTTTCTATAGTCTACGCAGAATCTAGTGGTCTTGTCTTTTTGGGGGACTAGAACAACTGGGGCGGCCCAGGGGCTACAGGACTTCTGGATGACCCCTAAGTCTAACATCTCCTCTATCTCTCTTTTCATGTCTGCTTGAACCTCAGGGGAGATGCGATAGGCGGACTGCTTGAGGGGTGGATGGGTACCTGTATTCACCTGGTGTACTGCAAGATTAGTTCGCCCCGGTTTACCAGTGAAAAGCTTGCTATGGGCACTAAGCACTTTCTTCAGCTGAACTTCCTGGGAGGGTGAGAGTTGCGGATTAACTTTTAAGTCAGCAGCCAATTCCTGTGTGCCATCTAGCATATCTAGGAGCGAGTCTGGTTCCCCCTCTTCTAGCTGACTACACACTGGTAGAACATACTGGGTTCTATCTCTATGGGCTTTCAGCATGTTTACATGGACACTTTTCACTTTCTTACCTCCCATGTTTACAAGGTACGTTACTGGGTTCACCCTTTTTACAATAGTGTAGGGCCCTTCCCATGCTGCCTGCAGCTTGTTTTGCCTTACAGGAAGCAGTGCATACACCTTGTCATTTACCTCGTAGGACCAATTCCTGGCATGCCGGTCATACCACCTTTTTTGTTTGTCCTGGGCCCTTTTCATATTTTCAGACACTACTTCAACTAAGGACTCAATTTTGTCCCGGAACCTTAGGACATAATCAATTACAGAGACATCTGTGGGATCCCCCTTGCCTTCCCATGTCTCACGGATCAATTTGAGGGGCCCTCGGACATCCCTTCCATACAGGAGTTCGAATGGTGAGAACCCGGTAGATGCTTGTGGCACTTCCCTGTACGCAAATAACAAATGGGGCAGATATCGCTCCCAGTCCTTTCCCTGCGACTCAACGAAGGTTGATAGCATCTGCTTCAGCATTGATGGTATTCCAGGCTGGACAATATCATTTGAATCCAGGTCCTAGTGAGTGATTCCTGCTGTAGGCTCATCAAGCGTTTCCTGTGCTTGGAAATCTGCCTCCATTAATTCACGAATCAGCTCCTCCCTCCTTTTCCGATAGGAATCAATGTGTCTGCTTTGGCAAACAACGATTAAGTCATCCAGACTCATGCTTCTATAATTCCCAGATTCAGACATTTTGCCAAGTAGAAAAAGTAGAGAAAAAGATTTTGGGGAAGGGCACTGTGTGTTTACCTGTTTAGTATATATTCTAACGCACCGGCTATTAACCACAGAACTTGGGTTCTGCTCTACAGAGTTACTTAGTTAACACTGTATTATTAGAGATTCTGAGTATAAACACCAAATATCCCAAACGCTGCCAACCAATTGTCACAAACCCCCCGTCCCGAGACGTCCCAGCCACCTATCCGTTACCGGAAAACACACTCCAAGCAACCGACAGGCGGACGGAACAGATCAGACCCGGTGGGTTTGGTGAACAAACGATATACTACACAATTAATATTACTAAATATCAATTTACTCGCCACCACATTCCGATTAAACAGCGGAATGACCTGTTACCTATATCTATGGGGATATCCGCTCCCCTACTTCTAACAACCTGTAAGAAAATTGGTTATTCACACCTAATATTCTATACACCGTTATACAGTCTATCTATATACCTACACAATACTTCTCTTTAGTAGCGTACTTCGAAGGCACAGGTTTGTTTTGGGATATACTCAGAATAGGACAATAGCCTATAAATGATTTTATATCATTTATTAAAAGTTGTTAAAAATAGTGCATAAAAATATAAAGAAAAACTAAAGCAATTTACTGAACATAAAGCGGTAACACAAGTGAGGGTAGAAATGGATAAAAGAAGAAATACTTAAGGATAAATGGCATCTGAATAGTCCATGAGAAGAGTCCAGAACTTGTTAATCCAGTTTATGGGAAAATAATAGTCCAAATGATAAGTCCTGCGGTAAGCCAATACGGTCCGTCTGGTTGGCTAGATGGTATTGTAGATGGTAAAGAAGATGTTATGACGAACTCCTTGTGATGAGACCCAATTCTATTTTTATCCTTTACTAGAAAATGGGAGTGGTCTGGTCTCTAGAGGGGCGGACTTGGTTCTGCCCCCGAAGGTTGGTTCCTATTTTTGGAGGGAATTTTAAATATCCAATTCCCCTCCAGTCCATAATCTGTGAACCATTCATATCACATTCAAAATAATATCATGATGGTCCATAACTAATTTTTCCCAACAGAATAAGACTAAATATGACAGATCTAATCGATTGTAGGCCTAAGAATGATAATATCCCAAGTTTGGCTCGGGCTATGATATTGTGTCGGGTATCTATAAATGTAGAATTAATTGGGGGGCGTGGCTTGCATGGAGAGCCGAGCAGACGCTAGCTGAAAGGGCTCCGCTGACTCTCTGCTTACCGTTCGTGACTAACACATTATACTTACCTCCAAAGACGCTCCACAGCTAGACCCAGACAGCAGGGACAAAATGGCCAAAGGAGGGAACGCTAAAGACAAAAACAAACCAAAGAAACTCACCTGCTATTTTCCTTTCCGGATCACAGCAACACAGCCGAATCCAAGATGGCGCCGACACACAGGAATCACTGCTGGAAGTGGAGACGGAGTCACAGCTCCAAGCAGACCTGACACCTAAAAAGATAAAAACCGATCCAAAGGTCAGTAAAAAGTTGCAAAACTTACAGTCTCCCCAAAGTTCACCATTAAAAGAAGATTCATACACTGAATCCATGGACATAATAAACCAAAACAGCACAATAGATGGGGATAGAGTGGGGGGAGCTACCCAGAGGGACACCACATCAGACTCTCAACAGGAGGGGGACCCCCAAAAAACCCAATATACAAACAAATGTTTTAATACATTCCCAGGATTTGACCAACCCATAACCCTCACTATCTTGAAAGAACTGTTTGTCTCACAACACAAAGCTCTAATAACAGACTTTTCCACACTGATAAATGATGTCAAAGCCGACATATTATCCATTGGCGAAAGAACAAACCACATAGAAACTAAATTTGGCGAATATGTCCAATCCTATAATGATCTGGTGGATTCACACAGTAATCTCATAGACACGGTATCCAATCTCCAAAATAAAATCACAGATCTCGAAAACAGATCCCGTAGAAACAACTTAAAAATAAGAGGGATCCCCGAATCTGTACGAAATGACCAACTATTGAACTACACACAAGATTTATTCAAATTTCTTCTACCTGAAGCAACAGAAATGGATCTGGTGGTCGACCGCATCCACAGACTACCCAAATCCAAATCAGCCCCTCACAGTGCACCAACAGACACTATACTCAGAATGCACTTTTTCCAGATAAAAGATAAATTGGTTAAAGAAATGAGAACAACTAAATCCTTACCACAAGAATATCACAATCTACAATTTTTAGCTGATTTGGCTCCAACAACCATATTACAGAGGAAACAATTCTCTGAAATAACGAACATATTAAGATCAAGAGGATAAGATATGCTTGGGGCTTCCCTCTCCGCCTTAACATCTCATACGGAGACTCACAACACTCGGTAACAACACTGGAGGAAGCAACAACCTTACTAAAAAAATGGGGAATATGGAGAATTGACTCCAAAACACCGGATACCTCCCCACAGCATAATATCTCACCAAAAAAACTAAATAAAGACTGGAACCAAAAAGCTGCATCTCCAGGAAGTCACAGAGATTAACACAATCAAAGACTTAAAAGCAACAACAAAAGAATTAAACCTAACAATCTGGAAAATATCAAAAACCCTCTCCCACCAAATCAAGTCCTACTACCCCTAACTTGCTTATCCCCTCCATTTACTCCCATCATTATACAAACCAAGGGTAACAAATGTGGAATGTAATGTTTAATTGATGAATATGCAATGCACTAGAATGTACTACACGATATTTATTGTGTAAAATAAGGGAAATGAATAAGAGAGGCAATGTCAAAATGTTAAAATGGTAAATACGTGATACACTAGAATATATTAGACACTCGTTATTACACAAGCCAATGACATTAACCTAGTTAGGTATTTTCAGAACGATATATAGACAGCCGTTATTACTGTAAACCAAATGTATCGCACGATATTTAGTGTGTAAAATAAGGGAAATGATTAAGAGAGGCAATGTCATATGTTAAAATGGTAAACACGTGATACACTAGAATATATTAGACAGTCGTTATTATGCAAGCCAATGATAATAACCTAGACAGATATTCTCAGAATGATATTTACTCAGTCAATATTACTACAAGCTAATGATAATAATTAAGACAGGTATTCTCATAACGGTATTTGTGTATTGCACTGCACCTTATAAGCACCTAGGGGTAATGAATGAATAGGTTTGGTAAAGTCCAAACTGTGTATATGCAATCCTCCCTCCCCCCCCCCCTTTTTTTTTCCTCCCGAATCAAGGGTAATAGATAAGACTTGTAATGTTAAAATGACGAATACGTGACACACTAGAATAAACTAGACAGTCGCTATTATGCAAACCAAATTGTGTACTGCACTGCATTTTATAAGCAAATTTTTTTTTTTTTTGTACGGAATTTATAGGGGGGAGGGGGGATTTGAGGAAATTAACAATGAATAGTTAATGGTAAGCTAAGTATAATGCTCCAAATTTACCACGAAACAGTGGCTAAACCTCATGCTTTCATGTTAAATGTTATAATGTCTACAATGACAGTTAGTTTGATGTTTGTTTATGTTTTGATGTTTTATATATTTTTTTGCTTTAAATTAGACAATGCAAAAGAAAAACGTTTATATACTGTTGTTTTACAAACCCGATACATACTTAAACCAAAAAAAAAAAAAAAGACGCAACCCTCAAACCATTACCTGTATACCAACAAGAGAATCGCACTCAACTTTATAAGAAATCCCAACCAAATCCACAAATTCAACTAAATGACAATTAAAATAATGTCTTACAATATTAGAGGACTAAACTCTCCTTTTAAAAGATATAATACATGGAAAGAAATTACGGATACCAAAGCCGAAATCATCTGTTTACAAGAAACTCATTTACAAACACAACATACACACTTATTCCATCATAAAAAGTACTCAAAAATATACCACTCTACTCATGAGAAAAAAAAGAGAGGTACCAGCATCATAATTAAAGATACCATAACTTTTCAAGAAAACCAAGTAACAATAGATAAAGCAGGAAGATTTATAATATTAGATTGCAATATAAACAACAAACGATATACGATAGTAAATCTATACGCACCCAATAAAGGACAACCCAAATTCATTAAAAAAATAATCAATAAAATTAAAAAACAAACTCACCCAAACCTAATAATATCTGGTGACTTCAACCTAACTGTCGATAATCAAATAGATACAACATGTAAACAAAAAAGAAACCCAGACAACACACTTAAAAACATCCTCAAAACAGAAGATCTCTACGATTCATGGAGATCACTACACCCTCTTGATCAAGACTTCACTATTTACTCCAAAACACACAATACCTTTTCTAGAATCGATATGATACTGCTAGACAAATGGCTTTTACGAAAAACAGAAAACGCAACAATAGGTATAAGAACAATCTCAGACCATGCACCAGTAATAATAACAATCAAAGAAAACAATGAAAACCACAACATATTCCTATGGAAACTAAACCCCTACCTCCTTAGCATCCCAGAATACAAAGAACAGATAAGCTCAGAACTCAAAAAATACTTCGAAATAAACGACACAGAGGACATATCCCCATTCTCAGTATGGAATGCCCACAAGGCATATATGAGAGGCACCCTCATCAAAATGGCATCGATACTCAAGAAAAAAACAATAGCACATAGAACAGAAATCTGCGATCAAATAAGAGCCTTAGAAAAAACACATAAAATCACACCAACAATAGAAACAAACCGTCAACTACAAAGACTAAATCTTCAACTACATCAACATAACATGTACGAATTTGACAAATTTACACGAAGACTGAAGCTAAGCTACTATTCACAAGGCCCGAAAGCAAATAAACTCTTAGCAAACAAATTTAAGAACCATATAACCAAAACAAAAATCTCCTTCATACAAGACGAAAAAAAGGGGAAGCTGTACAACCCCCAAGACATTGCTAACACATTTGCAAACTACTACTCCAATCTTTACAACCTTAACTCAGACCCCAATACAAAACAACCAACTAAAGAAAATATTCAATCATTCCTAAACACTCTAAAACTAAACCCACTAACTGATTCACAATTAAAAAACCTCAGTTACCCCATTCAAAAATCCGAAATCAATAAAGCCATATACGCACTTCCAAATAACAAATCACCAGGCCAAGATGGCTTTATAAATGAATATTACAAGGCATACATAGACATGCTAACCCCACACTTATTAAAAGTCTACAACAAGGCAATCGAGAACGGAGAATTCCCAGCCGAAATGACCCAAGCCATTATCATCCCAATACCAAAACAAGATAAAGAACCCACCAATACGTCAAACTTCAGGCCCATCTCACTATTAAACACTGATCTAAAAATCTATGCAAAAATTCTAGCTACAAGATTACAACCATACCTTTCGAAATTAATACCACCAGATCAAGTAGGATTTATACAAGGGAGACAACCAGGAGACAATACAAGAAAAATAATAAACATAATAGATTGGGCAAACAACAAAAATATCTCAACAATCATACTTACACTAGATGCTGAAAAAGCCTTCGACAGAATCAACTGGACATATTTAGACAATATACCAGACAAATATAATATATCAGGTTGGCTGAAAAGAGTGATCATGATATTATATGCAAATCCAACAGCGAAAGTACATATTGCGAACATGTTATCTAAATCATTCAACGCCTCCAACGGAACAAGACAGGGCTGCCCGCTCTCCCCATTAATATTCAACCTAGCAATCGAGCCACTAGCAGAATCAATACGCACTAACCAATATATTAAAGGAATTAAAATAGGAGATACAGAACACAAAATTGCTCTCTATGCAGACGACATTATCCTCACAATTACTAAACCGCTCACTTCCTTTCCACACTTGCAAAATTTACTACAACAATTTACCGACATCTCATACTATAAAATCAATGAAACCAAATCCTCAATCCTTCCCATAAAGATATCAAATACCCTACAAATATTTCTAAAAGCCAAATATGCATATAAGTGGGATCTAGAAAGTATAACATACCTAGGAATCAAATTAACCAACCATTCCTCGAAACTATACCAACACAACTTTGACCCTATATTGGTAGAAACTCAAAAGACCTTATCACACTGGTCTACCAAATACCTTTCATGGCTCAACAAAACCACCATGCTAAAAATGACCCTTCTACCCAAACTACTATACAAGTTTAGAACCCTACCGATCCAAATCCCAAACACCTTCTTCCAAACACTAAATAAAATGATAAATAATTTTATGTGGTCAAAAAAGAAAACACGTATAAATATCTTGTCCATGACGAAAACAAAGAAAGCAGGGGGAGTTGCATTCCCTCATTTTAGGGATTACTATGTAGCAGCAGTAATGGACCAAGCCAGATTTTACTGGGCACAAAAAAATAAACAAAAAAAATGGGCAAACATAGAAGAAAACATCATTGATAATAAAAACTTACCAGCTCTACTTGGAGCGCTAGCCTTCAATCCAAGATTTCCATGCTTCCCTCTCACTGCGGTGGAGACCACACTAAAGATATGGAGAGAAGTTATCAACTCACACAAACTTAAAAACTCCCTCATACAACTCATAACAATAGATAGCCTAACATACATTATACCAGATCTACACATACAAAACTGGAACCAAAACAGACCAATACTTATCTCAGATTTATTTAAAAATGATAAATTCCTAACATTTACAGAATGTCAAACAGAAGTCAGAATGGCTGAAATACAACCAAATAATAAGCTTTATTCGAAACAAAACTACACTAGAACCGGAACCCATTAATGCCCTTCTAGATCACTCCACCAACCCAGAGAATAGAAAGAAATCAATATCTATAATTTACCAACTGCTGCATCAAAAAAATGAGATTATTCAACTTCCATGCATGAACAGATGGGAACGAGAACTACACAAAAACATTAACCCAGACCAATGGAAAGAATCATTAAACATACCTTTCAAAATGACTAGATCCCTCTCGCTATGGGAAACCGACAGAAATTTTTTTTATAGATTCTATCTAACCCCCTACGAATTATCTAAATGGTTCCAAACATACTCCCCACAGTGTTGGAGGAATTGCACGGCAATAGGATCATTTGAACACATATGGTGGTCATGCCCAAAAATTAAGAAATGCTGGCACAACCTATTTAAATTCCTGTCCAGCCTTCTTGGAGTTCCAATCACACCTCATCCTATCCTAGCCTTGCTAAATATAGGTATAAACCAATTCCCGGAAAATATGGCTACAATCATTTACCATGCTCTCATGGCCATGAAATGCCTCATAACTAAATTTTGGAGAACCGAAAAAACTCCAAAAATGGAAGAAATCCTTCCCCTATTGAACTACTATATGACATATGAAAAATCATATACAATCGCCCAATTAAAATTCCCAATATTCTATAGGAAATGGGAAGCATGGTATATAGACAACAGATCAATGAGATGTTAACTAAACCCACCTTTACAACTCTAGAAAATATTTCTCTAAGGTATACTAAGTAAACAAAGTCCTGGTATTTATACGTTTTGATAAAATATATATATACTAAACCAAATAAGTGATAATCTTCAACTCTATGTATAGGATTTATATTCCATGATCATATCTGTATTGTTTTGTTTTTTCTTTACCTTGTTGAAAACTGAAAATCCAATAAAAATTAATGGTATAAAAAAAAAAAGAATTAATTACTGGATAAACTGGGGGTATTTATGAAAACCTGACATAATTCTACATCCTGAATTATTAAGGAATATGAATTACCTTTGATCTGCCAGTTGGTTTCTGCTGTTGGTCTCTACTAGGAGATTCCCTGCTAGTTGCCTCCTTGTCTAGGACAGTGTTTGTTTATTATGGGGAATTCACACCTTGTCCTTTGAAGTCAGACCTCCTGCTAAGTCAGCTAATTTAACACCAAATGGCCCTGCTATTCTACCTATATTAACATGAATTAACTCTGTGATACCCATGACAGGGAAACAATGTGAGCTGCCATACTGCTTCATCATGCCAATATGGTGAAATAAAAGAAAATTGGGGGTGCAATTTCAGATATTGCCTATGGCGTTTTACATGGTACACCTGGTCGTCACAACCTGTCTTCCATCTTTCTCACAATGATTGCCCAATAAACATTACAAATTACATACAGCAGTTTTGTATTTATTTTTATATCTTAGTTCAGTATTTTATTTTCTCCCGTTGTAACTGTGTCCTTGTTATTTCTCCATTTCGGCTTGTGAGAACTTTCCGTGTTGTTGCTTTGTGTATCTGCAATGCGATCTCTCCCTGCCCACTGCCCAGCCCTGAATGTAGGAGAGAAGATTAATCAGCACCGTAGCTGCTTTAACTAGAACTGTCCTTGGGAAAACAATAAACACATATATATAGATCTATACACAGTATGTACAGTATATAAAATCTTCACACACTTTCCTGTACTCATAGTGAGTTAATAACAATATTACATTGGGCAAAGACTATTTTAGAACATAGTTTTCATATCACTCTTACGTAGTTACTAAACGTGAGGTGCATGGAATGAGCACTGTGACCAGGCACCTTTATTATTCCTGCTCTGCGTACGGGGGGGGGGCAAAAGTGCTCGAGGTTTAGCAATGAGTCATCCAAACACGTCAGTACTGTTACCAGGACAACCATCTCCTGCTGTTTCACAGATATGTTTTAAGTAATTATTGCTCTCAATTGCTTTTATAAGGTATAACTGGGTTTGGTTTTTTTTGGTTTTATTTTAGATAACAGGAAGCAAATCAAAGGTGTAATGTATTGCTTGGCTGAACAAAATTCTATGCAGCCTACATCATGCTTCTAAAAGAGATATTGATTTTTAGATGTTTTTGGTTTTAAAGGAAACACAAATCAGCTCATAGACTGACATCTGCCTAGTAGAGATGGCTGAACTTCATAGTTTGGTCCGTTTTCGAACTTTCAAACTTCAGTAAAAGTTCAAAAGTTCGAATTAGAACGTAGGACCCATTAAAGGGAATGTCCGCCCCAAAAACTATTTTTTTATGTTGTGAGCCCATTTCCCAGCTACTGAATAAACTTTACGCGATGTAAATCCGTTCAGCGGTTCAAAAATGACATACCTTTGTATCCGGCATGTTTCAGTAAGCAGTACAAATCCTGAGTCAGGAGTAGCCCAATTACGTGAAGAGATTTCTGTTCTTTTTCTGTTCCCGCGCATGACTGTTAGGTCTACACAGCCTGGGAAGAAAAGTATTAAAACCAAATGCTGTTCCAACAATATTTCCTTTTCCCACCTTTCAAGAGGATGATATACCTAAAGTAAACGTCCCTGCTCCTAAACAAAAGAGGGTCGACAAGGAAACTCCATCAACATCATCCACAATTGTTCGTATAATCGGTCATTTGGTAACAGTTGGTACTCAGACTGAATCAAAGTGGTGGACAAGTGATGCAACAATGAATACCGAAAAAATTTCAACCAAAGAAATTAAAATTCAAACTGATGTTAATAAGAAATACAACAAATGTATTCAGACTATATCCAATATAGAACAAGTAAGGCATGATCATGATTATGGGCCAATAATTTCGACAACCAATCATAACAATCAAAAAAAAATTTGAAGGTAGTATGCTTCGTGTTACACTTAGATGTCTAGATGACCATTAATCTTATACATAGAATAGTCAACCTATTTCAAATTCCTTACCCATAGGAAACATAATTATATCTGCTGGAATACTATTGAGTGGTTCCTCTTTTTAAAAAAGTAAAGAAATGTTTGATTTGATTGGACTCCAGTCTATAGGTAAAACTACTTATTTTAAACCACAAAAGAAATTTCTTTTTCCTGCTATACATCGATATTGGGCTATAGAAAAGGAAAAAATAGACGACGATTTGAAAGACCGTGCTGTAGTTCTTGCTAGAGATGGTCAATTTGACAGTCCAGGTTTTTCTGCAAAGTACTGTGTCTATTCTTTTCAGGATCAATACAATGACAAAATTGTTGAATACAACTTGGACAGGTTCGAACAGGAATGTCGTCAGTGGCTTTAGAGAAAGAGGCATTTGTTACTTGTCTTAGTAACCTACTAGAGAAAAATATTGATGTTCATGTAATTGCAACAGATCGACACGTTTCTATATGAAAATGTTTACATACTGAATACCCTGAAATAGAACATCAGTTTGATGTTTGGCATTTAGCTAAAGGTGTTTCCAAGAAAATTTTAGCTGCAAGTAAACGAAGGGGATGTACAGATCTAAAATCCCGGGTCAGACCAATTACTAATCATCTTTGGTGGTGTGCTCAAAGCTGTCAACAAAGCAAGGAAAAAATACAGGATCGTTGGAAATCTTTGATGTATCATGTTGCAAATAAACATACTTTTCCATCATAAAACAAACTATCCAAAGTGTGGTCACGGAACATTAGAAGAGGAAAGTAACATTTGTTGGATTGATTCAAGACAAGTGCCCAACTCGAAGATCTGAGGAATATGGGGAAAAAAGATTTAAATATGTGTACCAGAAACACAAACAAGATTGGGTTGCTAAACCCGTTTATAAACCAGTTCAGGATGATTTTCTTTTGGATATAATAGAAGATGCTGTAGATCTTTTATCTGGAAATTTGATTTATCACTGGTCTCCTTTGCAAACAAAAGCCCCCAAAAATATAGCCAATAAATCTATGCCTAGCAAGGAGGAACTAAAAGAAAAACACGTCTCGTTTTTCAAATAATTGACACGTTTATACTATATTTCTATTTTTTTTTATTATAATACATGTTATATTTTTCATATAAAGAGTGTTATGTTGTTTGTAAAGAAAAATATTTTTTTTATTGCTGTGAAATAAATAATGGTCTTTTAGAAATATATTTTGATTATTTATTTGAATATTAATTTCATTTATCTGATATATATCATAAATGTTAAAAAAATTAATTTGAATATTTATATAATATTATGTTATCTGACTGTGATTTGAGAAGTGAATTAAACAGGTCTTTAGCAGAATAGCAATGAGATAATCATATAGAAGATAGTTTGAGGAACCATTATTTTTATTGAATATATTATAACTCAAGGTTACATAAATCATTAACTTATTTATATCAAATAATCATAAATTAGGTCCAAAAATGATTTTAGGTAAATTTATATTACTGTCTCTCCTGAGAATTTTTAGATTTTATTTACTTAGTTTATTTTGCATAGTTTGTAAGATATTTACTTTTTTGTGTGTGATATGGCAGCAGCATCACCAGGTAAAATGCAATTCCTGCTTCCTGCTCTGAAACACTGTCAGTCAATCTGCCCTGTGTCTCCTCCTCCCCTTTGCAGTACACCTGGTCCCTCCCATTCATGTATCCCAAGGTCACTCTAGTTGCAGGCCCCCCTTGGCCCATTCACTTACATCCCCATGTGGACACTCGCGGTGCCTTTGCTCTGCCCACTCATGGGTGCCCTGTCCACGCCCAATCTTGAGTGCATATGCTCCGCCCAATCATGGATGACTAAGCCCCACCCACCGAGGGGGGCTGTGGCCCACTCATACAAAGCCCCCCATAACTCTGGGAACAGCCATTTAATGAAGAGTGAGTAGATTCATTTACCTTCTCTTTCAGTACTTTACACAGCAGAGAGTGGTAGGTACTTCATATCTCACTAACACACTGAGGGAGTCGAAGGATGTGCTCACAGGCTGCACTGTGCAGGAGAAGCATCAGGAATGTCACATGTCACATGTCACAAATTTAATATATGGTCAGTCATTTCTTGGGCTGTGGAGCACGTAGAGAGGTGGTTGATGGCTCGTTTTAAAGATTGGAAAATGGCCTTTCATTTAAACTCAACTTGTTTTGAGACCACAGTTCCCCTTTCAATTATAACACATATGTATAAATTATGTCTGTCTTACATCATAGTCATCATTAATTAAATCAGAGGCACAAATAGAAAAGCAATCAATCATAGTGGATTCATATATCACACAATAAATTTTAGAAAATATATGTTTGATAAAAATAATTGGGACAAGAATGTATATTACTATGTGGAATGGTTAATAAACTATAATAATTATTAAAATAGACTAGAAAATAAAGCGAGATGGGGAAATGCGAGACATCATATATGCATTTCTTTATCTATCGTCGGTTCTGATTGATTTATTGATGATTAAGATGTTAGACATGAATATTGTACTCATCTTTTAGTGACAACTAAATACAAAAAATGTGTGTATACGCATAAACATTATTAAGTATTATTGTTAATAAATTTTTATTAAAACTTTTTAATATTCTTTATTAAATATAATAAACATTAATTAAACATAAGATTAAATCATTTTAAATATTTGTAAATATTAACATTATGAAATTTAAATACAAACTTAAATATATAAACAACAAACATTACTATCGATAATAATTAGATTAATCGAGTTCATATATCATGTCCTCCGCATAATAATCTCGGTCGCTAATAAATCCAAAATATCTGCCCCTTGGATCTGGAAATGCTCGACGGATTGCGTGTACAGCACATGATGGTATTGGTTTTCGATTCCTTCTTCCTAAAAATCCATATATCCAGACAGTGAAAGAACGGTAGGCCGTCTTTCTCAAAGCCCTATATAACAAAAAAAAATGTTGTAATAATTGTTATAAATAATTATTACTTAAATGATTATGTAGAGCAACGTCCAATAATTTAAGTAATATTAATTATTATTATAAGGAATATTAAGGTAGTGAGGATTTTTAAATCCAACTCATTGCTACTAATGCATGTTGTAGGACCTTATTCATTTCATAATCATTCAAGAGAGGATGATAATCATGACCCTACTCAATTAGTTAGCCTAAAGGCAGTAGTGGGATAAAGGCTTATAAATAAAATTTAGGACCTGTAACTGATGTTATGATAATTGTAAGCTAAATATCAATGGTCATTTACATTAAAAACATTTTTTGGGGGTGTGTACATTATCATACTGGAATAAAAATAGAATTTTTTTTTAATTATGTTGAGCTCTTTTAATATTTCTTAAAAATAATATAAAAAATTTACCTCATTAAATCTCTTTCTCTTGGTAATTGCTGCAATTGGAGATTATTATTCCAATACATCCATTCTACTTCTTCACGGACTGTGCAATGACTAACAAAAAAATCATGTTCAGTTATGCAACGCATGTCTCCCGTGATATTCTCTGATATCATTTCAACTTCTTTGCAGCATAAGCTTTCTATGTCAGATGGCATACAGGAACAGAGATCACAGATAAACCAATTGGTATGTCCTATCTGATTTTCTGAGGATGTACTTTCTAAATCTGACAATGATCCGGATTCTTCATTTGTAGTGTGAGTACGATTCCTTCGAGGGTTTACAATAAATGCATCACATGGATTAGTCAATATTAGTCGAGACAATATTGATACTAATTCTTGGTACTGGAAGAAAATAAAATTTAAAGTTGGATAGATTTTGTGTTTTTGTTTTTATATAAATATATATATATATTTATACTGTGTTAACCAAGATGGAGTGGCACTCCTTGTCCTGTCTTCACAACCGCCCGGGTGCCTCCGTGAAAGTATTAGAATAGCATATTCGACCGAAGGAATCGGAGCACTCCTTCTAAGAAGATACCCAGGAGTGCTCCGATTCCTTCGGTTAAATATGCTATATATATTTATATATATATGTGTGTGTGTGTGTGTGTATATTAAACTCTGTGTTGTCTTATGTCAGGTTCGATATTTCGAGCAGGGTGAAAGAATTCACGATTGGAGGCCATCATATAACCTAAAAAAATGTTTTTTATAAAAGTTGGTTAAGCACTATATATTTTTAATAATTAAAAAAATAATTTTAATAATAATAATAAAATAAATAATTAATAAAATATATTATGCCTAAATAAATTATTTTAAAAAATTACATTTATATATTGATATATTATTTTATTTATATTTTAAAAAATAATCAATCTTGTTTTAACATTAAATATAAAAAATATATGTATTATTTTATTATTATATTATTAATTATATTATAAGTATGCTTGTGAAGGTTCTCATTCATCCAGGTCATGGTATATCTGTTGTATTCAATTAGATCAACTGGACTTGAAATTTAGTTCTTGAAGACGTTTCGCTAGTCATCCGACTGGCTTTCTCAATTCAGAATGACTTGTACAAGAATCTGTGGCAATTATGTACCCTGGAAAATCCCAATTAGCATATCAAAGCCAGGTGTTAAGGGTGTGATTGGATAGTGGCTAAGAGGTGTTATAGGAACGCCCAGAGTAAGGTGTTAAAACAGCATTGTACATGGCAGACAGTTGGAGGCTGTTGACATGGTGAGAAAATGGCTGGGCCAAGACAGCACTCTTACCAGCAGAACTGATCTCAACCCAGAACAGGTGTGTTCCTTGTTGGACTTGTGCCTGAATACCACCTATTTCAAATACAGGGATAAGTTCTATAAGCAAAAACATGGATGTGCTATGGGATCTCCAGTTTCACCCCATTCAACACATTAATGCGGTAGACCAAAACATTAAATTCACAAGGGATGAGGTACAAAACAACAAACTTGCTTTCTTGGACTGCTTGGTAGAAGTTAAGGAAAATGGTAAACTGGAAGTAGAGGTTTACAGAAAACCAACACACACAGATCAGTATTTGATGTTTGACTCCCACCACCCTTTAGATCACAAGCTGGGTGTCATCAGAACCCTGCAACACAGAGCCGAGAACATCCCCACTAGCACAGAGGCGAAGGCTAAAGAAATGAAACATCTCAGAGGAGCCCTTAAAACTTGTGGATATCCAGACTGGGCCTTTGTCAAAAGAAGTAGAAGGAAAGAAAAGAACACAAATACCAACAGTGAAGGGGAAAAGCAAGACAGGAGGAAGAACATGGTCATCCAATATGTAGCAGGGGTCTACGAGAAATTAAGAAGAATTTTCAAAAAACATCGTATCCCTGTCTGCTTTAAACCGAACAACACACTGAGGCAGCAATTGGTACATCCGAAAAGCGACATCATATATGCAGTGCAGTGCAGTGAAGAATGCTCTGATTTGTATGTGGGGGAGACCAAACAGCAACTGCATCAACGTATGGCCCAGCACAGAAGAGCCAGTTCCTCGGGTCAGGACTCAGCCGTGTACCTGCATCTTAAGGATAAAGGACATACCTTTGAATATTGTAATGTTAACATATTGGCGAAGGAACGTGACTGGTTCAAGAGAGGTGTTAAGGAGGCCATTTATGTGAAAATAAAGAAACCAAGCCTAAATAGAGGTGGGGGGGGTTCGACACCAACTGTCTGCCATGTACAATGCTGTTTTAACACCTTACTCTGGGCGTTCCTATAACACCTCTTAGCCACTATCTAATCACGTCTTTAACACCTGGCTGTGATATGCTAATTGGGATTTTCCAGGGTACATAATTGCCACAGATTCTTGTACAAGTCATTCTGAATTGAGAATGCCAGTCGGATGACTAGCGAAACGTCTTCAAGAACTAAACTTCAAGTCCAGTTGATCTAATTGAATACAACAGATATATTATAAGTAATATATGTGTATAAATTATTTATTTTAATAATACATTTAAATTAAATATATATTTTAATACACTTAATTTTAATAAATGTAAAATTTGTAAATAAACCGTAATAGTTTTTTTTTTATTATTTATTTAATTATATCATAATAAAAATATTTAATTATTTTTATAATTTAAAAAAATACTGTAATAAATTTAAAAATGTTATTATTCACATCAAATATTATATTTTTTAAACATAACATATATATTTTTTTTTCATAGCAAATATTTATAATAAATTTAAATAATATTAATTTAATATTTTTTAAAAAATAATTAATTAATATAATTAGAAATTAAACTAGATTTAATTTTAACTAAAAAAGAAAAAATGTATATATATATATATATATATATATATATATATAATATATGTTTTAATATTTACATTTTTATTACCATGATTCAAATAAAACATATATACAATAATTATATAATTAATTTATATTATTATAATTAATTTTTATTATTTAATATATATGTATATATGTATGAATTAGTTAATTATATATAGAGAATAAATTAAGAATATAAAATTTATAACTAATGATATTTTAATAAATAATCATATAATAATTTATTTTCAGTTATATACTATAATATATATTAAAATAAAATAAAAATACACACCACTGCAGCTTCAAAACAAAACTCAAACACACACACTCACACAAGCCACAGACTAAAATAAACCATTGGGCAATATTAGACACAAATTACAAGAGCACAAAGAAGTACTGGATTTTATTTGTGATATATCAATTTTAAAAGCAGGTATTATTTAATAAAGTTTTGCTTACAAATACTTCGCGTCCGCACCGTTCGGCTCCCTAGAGTCCAGTCCGGGATTAGCCGCTTTTCATTGGACGGTGCGTAATAGCGTATGATTGGACGGCGCATAGAACAGTTTCATTGGCCTGCACGTAATGATTGACGTGCATGCGGAAACGTTAATTTAAATATGGAAAGCGAGGTCAGGTATTACGTAACTGAAAGGCGCTATTGAAACGGATATGCAGGCTTTGTGCGGCCTGCTACCTATCGGGGGCTGTATCTGGAGAACCATTTATATTTTAGAAAAACGATTTCGGCGGACAAGGTTGGTGCATATAAGGGAATAAAATATCAAAAGTTTTTTTGGGGGCTGCACATACCCATTAAAGTCAATGGAGGAGTGATAGTTCAAAAAGTCCGGGTGATTTACAGCTAAACTAACAATGGTAACTTACTGTAAATGGCTGTGGCACCTGGGAAATGGACTGGGGATCATGTCAACATCACCAAAACTTGTTAAAACACTTCCTAAATACGAGCGGGCAATTGTCGGGTTTTGCGCAAGCTACATTCGGGGGTTATGGTCAATTCGAGGGTTACCGAATGATGCTTTCGAGGGTTAGTGGAAACAGAACTATAAATTCGAAGATTACCAAAATCGAACTATACTTTCGAGGATTATCGAAAACTAACCATCCTTTCGAGGGTTAGCGAATGATACTTTTGAGAGTAAGCGAAAACGATCCATACATTCGAGGGTTACCGAAAACGAACGATACTTTCGAGGGTTACCAAAAATCGAAGACTACATTCTAGGGTTATCGAACAATACATTGTAGGGTTAGTGAAAACGATCCGTACATTCAAGGGTTATCGAACAATACATTCTAGGGGTAGCGAACGGCCCGTAAATATGATAATTATCTAGTTTTTCGATAATTATTGAAAATACAGCCTCAAGTACAGAAAAATGATTAGTTCGAGTTCATCCGAACTCACAAAGTTTGGCTCGAACTCGGGTTCGAGTTCAGTTTTGTGTCCATCTCTACTGCCTATATGGTCTTCATAATGTGTAGGAGGCGCCGTGGCCTGTCACAAATTTATCCCAATTTTAGTCTGTTATCATCGAGTAAGAAATCCTTAATAGAGAACTATAGTTTGAAATGTTAAATAGCACTCAGTAGTGTAGATTACCCACACAGTTGGAAAATAAATAATATTCAGTATTCTCCATCAAGTATTCAGCCCCTTTGGAAATATGCCCCTCACTTGTCTAATGCATGTTTCTATATGGTAATTATTACTGGGCAGGTTAGGTTTGAAGGGCATCTATAGTGAAAAAAACACTTTGCCCCATTGCAAAGTTAAATTCATGTACTCTGTGCTGCCTTTCTCCTACCTCTGTCAGTGACTCTGTTTGTCCATGGTGTCAGATCTCTCTATAGCACTCCCCCGCCCCTTCCCTCCTCCATGTCTCAACTCCATTACTCCAGCTTGCAGACAAGCTTCCTATGTGCAGTAGGAGTTAAATGTTCAACATCCTGAAAATCACACCCACGCACAGTGGCCAATAGAAAGAAAGCTGTCCTGGAGAGATGGATCTCTTCGTGTCCTGCTGCAATGCAATCTCTCTCTTTATGACCCATCATCAACCAGTGAAAGCTATCAAGAAGGGGGGTCAAGTGCAGCCTTAGCCCTGCAGTCACAGCTACCTTTCTCCCGCTGCTAATGCTCCTATCTCTATGTTTGTTACAGAGCATGGAGAAGGGAGGGACTTGAGCAGGGGAGAAGATCACGTAACAGGGATTTGAGTGACAGTACAATTAGGAAGGAAATTGTACTAATAGTAATAGTAAAGGAATGCACTCACGTATTCTTCTAACTTGTGTATCTCAGGACAGAGAGGGAAACTGTCAGTAAAAAACTATTCTTAATTTACGATCAGCGTAACGATTGTTAATTTATGATCGTTATCGTAACTTTACGTCATAAATTTATGATCGTAAATCTACGATAACGAAATCGTAGATTTACGATCCCTATAGAATACCATTGCAGTAGTTTACTACCGCATGGTATTTTACGACCAAACGTTTGTTAATTACCGAACGTTCAGTCGTAAATATACGATCGTGATCGTAAATTAACTAACCCACGATATTGCTAAAAAACGATTCCGTGGCTTTATAAATACAGCCCAAAGTAACTTCTATCTGCACCTGCACCAATGCATGAGACCAGAGCAAATTTTTGCATGGGAACAGATGACATGTGATGTCATTGGTCTTTGTAAATCCTTCTGGCCATAATGATCTATGGGATGTGGATGATTCTAGTGATGATAATAACAATCTACCATTTGATGAGGTTCAGCTATAAGTACAGCAGGTATCCGGACCTCCAGATGATTGACATTTAAAACTCCCAATCATTGTACTACAACAGAGTGCAGACAGGGAATGCTGGTAGTTGTAGGTTTCAAAACATAGCATGAATATCTACACCCATATAAAGGTGTAGATATTTCACTGCAGCTCCACCTGCTCCCTACCCAGAATCCTCTGTTATGGTACCTGCTCATTGTAACTTTTACTATCTCCCATAATGCAAGTTTACACAGTGGGTGGAGATTAAAATGTATATTCTGCAGGACATAGTTATAAATACATAGATAGGCAACCAGTAGATCTCCAGATGTCTGAAAACTATAACTCCCAGCATTGATTGGTTATAGAGTGAATGCTGGGAGTTGTAGTTTTTAATCCATCTGGATAATTACTGGTTACCTATCTCTGTCGCAGATCAACAAAAAAATAGTTGCAGATAAAGATTTAAAATGAGCTGAGGCCCATGGGTAGGTAGAAGTTGGGGACAGTAGAGGCCAATGGGTAGGTAGTAGGGGACAGTAGAGGCCCATGGTTAGGTAGTTGGGGACAGTAGGGATATATTATATAAAGTGTACATTGTACTCTATACCAGGGATCTTCTACCTGTGGGCCTAAATTTGCTTGAAAAATATAACCCCCAGCATTCCACTACTGCACTTATCAGAAGGCATCAAGGGTATGCTGGGAGTTGTAGTTTTCAGACATTTGGATGCTTGCAATTTGAAGACCCCTGCTATATATTTTAGTAATATGGTAGATTTGTTTCTATGAACATTTTTGGTTATGAATATTATATTGGTTTTAACTTTTAGAATTTTTTTTAACTTCCCTGTACAAATTTTAGGAAGAAAGACTAAAAGTGGGTCGGGTTGGGTTGGGTTTCGAGTCCGAAACTTACGGGTTGGGTCACGAGTATGAAGTGGATAGAAAAGCTGGTTGCGGGTCTGGAAAATTAGACCCACGCAGGACTCTAGTCTGGTGATGTCATGGGATGAGTTTGAGATGTCAGCGGGGCAGCATAGACTGTTTAGGGTTGGGGACAAAAAGCAACCTCCAAACTAGTGCAGTGCCACTAGTTTGGTCTCCAGCATAGGCTAGGTTTGGCACCCCTGCCGCAATACCCATCCTTCATCATTGAAGAATAAAGCCATGTCAATCATCCTATATAATAAAACCCTAACAGGGAGATTCAATAAAGGTTCTTATTGTTTAAAATGGTGCTAATTTTGCCCCAACCAATCAGAACTTATGTAACATATGAAAGCTAACGTCTGATTGATTGGGGCAAAATTAGCACCATTTTAAACGATAAGAACTTTTATTGAATAACCCAAGTGTGTGCATCCCTGTGTCCGTGTGTGTGTGTCACTGCAGTTCCTATGGACTCACCACTAGAGGGAGAGTCTCTGCAGTTCCTATTGACTCACCACTAGAGGGAGAATCTCTGCATTTCCTATTGACTCACCACTAGAGGGAGAGCGTCTGTAGTTCCTATTGACTCACCACTAGAGGGAGAAACACAGGAAACACACAGAGGGAGAACACCAATTAAACAGACTGCAGGTAAGGTTGCTTGGGACAGGGGCCCCTGGATTTGGGACAGAGGGAGGGCCTGGATTCAGGACAGATGGGAGGGGCCTTGGATTTGGGACAGAGGGGGCCCCCTGGATTTGGGCCAGAGGGGGGCCCTGGATTTGGGACAGGGGGGCCTTGGATTTGGTACAGAGGGGGAGCCCTGGATTTGGGACAGAGGGGGGGGCTGGATTTGGGACAGAGGGGGGCCTCTGGATTTGGGACAGAGGGGGCCCCTGGCCTTGGACAGAGGGGGGACTTTGGCCTTGGGACACTAAGAGGGTACTCTGGCCTTGGGACACTAAGAAGGTACTCTGGCCTTGGGACATGGAGGACGACTATGGCCTTGGGACACTAAGGGGGCACTCTGTGCTTCTAGTGCCCATTATTGTAGCGGGCTTAATGTCTAGTTGTGTTAATATTTCAACTGATTTGACAAATTCAATTGATGGTCGAAATACCAACGGTGTCTTTTCAATCACCTGTTCAACAATATTGTGACCTCATTTTCAAGTTCCCGTCTTCTGCAGATTTTCCCTTGAATCCTGCATCTAGTTAAATGACCTGGTTTCGAGTTGAGGTTTTTGTTATTAAACAATGTTCAATGTGGGTTCGAATAGAACCCAGTTTTGAATGCAATCTGAGGGTTTCGAAGTCCCAACGAAACTTTCACGGAACCCGGATTTTTTGAATTTTCTATTTTTATCGAAAATCGAAAGTAGGCGATTATCGAAAATCGAATCCTCGAAAGTAATGATCAATTTCAGTAACTATTGAAAATTGGATGCTGAAGCTCAAAAACAGCCCCATCGTGAGGAAAGATAGTTTTAAAATAAGTTTTGGTTATATTTACGTGTTCCCCAGACCATTCCCCAGGTCTCTGTGTCATTTACAGTAACCTACTATTACTATTTGTCCCTCAAAATGGACAGAAACTTAAAAAAAAAAATTCCCCCATAGACTTCTATGGGTCCGTTTTAGAATCTTTGAATTTTCTGGAAAATTCGAAAATGGAACGAAACGCAACAGTTTCGAACATCTCTACAGGAGGACATTTTCTGTAACTGTCCCCTTGTCCCAATCCTCCAGCTGGACACATTGTAATCATCCAGGTTTAGCTGCAATATGAGCCTCACATAAGTATGGCAGCACGGTGGCTCGGTGGTTAGCACTGATGCTTTGCAGCGCTGAGGTCCTGAGTTACCCTTGGACACATCTGCAAGGAGTTTGTATGTTCTCTCTGTCCTTGCGTAGGTTTCCTCCGGACACTCCGGTTTACCCCACAATCATAAAGACATACTGATAGGTTGTATGTGTACATAAAGTGATTAGATTGTAAGCTCTTCGGGGCAGGGCCTGATGTGAATTGAGTAAAAAATTGTAAAGAACTGCAGAATATGTAGCGCTATATAAGAAATAAAATGCATACATACATACTTAAAGGGCATGTCCACCCCCAAAACCATAATGTAACCCACTACTGGCCCCACTGTGTAGTGTAATAAAATCCTTACCTTACATCCCTGCTCCAAATGGCTGCCCTGCTATGCTAAGTCCCAGGAGCCTAGCAGAGTACATATAGGACTCTGCCTCCTGTCTCTTCTCCGGGAGAATTTTGCCATGCGCAGTTCCCCCCTCCCTTCCGTTTTGTTCTCCCTCCCCCTAGCTACAATCCCCATGGTTATATAGTAGCTCTCCCTCCCCCAGCCCCAACCGCTATAATAGAATTATCAGAATGTACCCTGAACTCTACTTACCTTACCTCTCTCCCCAGGCGTTCTAAGCAGCTGGCAATCGCGTCCGTGTTTGGCTGCCTCTCAGCCAATCAGGGACGTGGCTGCTAGTCCGGCCCCCTGCTTGCAGTTTCATGCAAGCAGAGGGCCGGGACAGTGCCGCGGAGGATAGAGGGAAGGTAAGTTAAGATATAGTTCAGTGACAGACTGACCTGAGAGCCAACAGCACACTCACACTTTAATTAACATGCAAATGTCCTATTACATAAAATCCCCTCTAATATCATTAGGTGTTGATTTGTTTGCAGAATGGAGACCATACAACACAGTTGTCTGTTTGTGACAAGGGCATACTCTATTAATAGAGCCTTTGTGTAGAGAAAAATAGATCACTGTGGAGAAACAACACAAAAGGTCAACCATAGATCACAGGGCTAATGCTCCTTATTTTCACTACATCACTAACATTGATGTCATATTACACTGAAAGGGGATTTACCGTTGTATGAGGTCACACTTTCCCATTTATCCTCATTATTTAATTTCTGGAGGAGCATATTTTTTATTAGTGATATAGCGTCCAGCCAATATGCAAGTAAGCAGATAGATAGATAGATAGATAGATAGATAGATAAAGACAAACAAACAGAAATAGATATATAGATAGACAGACAGACATATATAGACAGAGATAGATAGATAGATAGATAGAGACAAACAAACAGAAATAGATATATAGATAGACAGGCAGACATATATAGACAGAGGGAGAGAGAGAGATAGATAGACAGATAAATTGATGATAGATACACAGACACACAGAAATAGATATATAGGGCCAAATTTATAATGTCATGGTACCGCGCCTTAAATTACCATGTTAACGATCGATAAAACAATCGTTAATTTACAATCGTTTTACCGATTGTTAAAAGGAGTAATAAATCTATAATAATGATCGTAAATCTACGACCATGATTGTAGATTTACGATCCCCATAGAATACCATTGCAGTAGTTATTATATAACTAATATACTGTAACTAACTAATATAATAAGTTAATAATTATAATAATACCACTATTAGTTAGGAATATAACTAATATAACTAACTAATAGTGGTATTTTACCCCCGAACATTCGGCATAAATTTACAATCGCACCTGTACATTTATGATAATACGTAGTATTGCTAATGTGCGATACTGTGCAGTAACAAATATGGCCCTTAAGGACGTATTTGTAAAGGCGCAGTATCGCTTTTTAGTTATACTGCGCCTTTAAATATCGGTAAAATGATCGTTAAACTGATCATTAATTTCATAAATCTACGATAATGAAATTGTAGATTTATGTTCCCCATAGAATACCATTGCGGTAATTTACTACCGCATGGTATTCTACGACCAAACGTTCGTCCGTAAATGTATGATCGCGATGGTACAATAACTAACCTGCGGGATCAGAAAAAAGTGATACCACGGGTTTACAAATTACAGATAGATATACATAAGACAAACAGAGATAGATAGATGTTTACACGTGTATAGTAATAGATCACTGTATATCGCCTATTTTGTTGCTTTGGAGGACAGATTACTGTGACTTACTCCCACTCTCAAGTGAACATTTAGAGAATCTAATCATTCTGAGCCATGTTACAAAAGAAGAATTCAGGCTAACATATTGGAATGTGCACACTGTGCAGGTCATGCCCTCATCTTTTACAGGGGCTGAAAACATCTTGAAGAATGGAAGGACTATTGTTTTTGCAACACATTACATTAATTCAGAAGCAATAAGCAAGTCAGTTTAACACTTCATTCTGCATCCTGTTCAACCCACAGAACTGATGTCAATATTACAGTGTGATAGCAAGCAGAGGTCCCAAGAGAACTGCTGGCACCTTCTATATAGAGAACCATGAATAAAGGTGTCTGCAGCTAATCTTTCCATATCAACGTATGTTTATAAATTCACATTTAGGGAAGATTTGTAGCCCTAACTGGATAGTTTGATACGTATTGAGAGAGGATTGACTTGGTGCTTAGAGACAAACATCTTTCCACACTATCACAATGGGCCATATTTATAGAGGGTTTAACGAAAAGGTCTGGCCATCGTACATTTACAACCGCTACTGTAAATGTACGATAGTGACCATAAATGTATGATAGCGGTCATAAATCTATGACTGCGATCAGACAGATGGAGGAAGGGAGTTCCAGAGATGAGGGGCAGCACGAGCAAAGTCCTGAATACAGGCATGGGAAGAGGTGACAAGGGTGGATGAGAGGAGGAGATCATTTGCGGAGCAGAGGTTGCGTCTGGGACAGTGTCGGTGGATCAGCTCTGAGATATATGGAGGGGCTATGTTGGATAGTGCTTTATAGGATAGCGTAAGCAGCTTGAACTGGATCCTTTGCGTGATGGGTAACCAGTGGAGGGACTGAAAGGAGAGGCATTTGAGAAACGAGAAGAGAAATGAATGAGCCGGGCAGCAGAGTTGAGGATGGCTTGAAGCAGTGCCAGGCGGTTGTTTGGTAAACCACACAGGAGTGTGTTGCAGTAGTCTACTCGGGATATGATTAGGGCATGGACTAGGATTTTTGTAGCTTCATTTCATAGGAAAGCTTGAATTCGGGAGATGTTTTTGAGTTGGATATGACAGGTGTTGGCAAGCAAATTGACATGGGGTTTGAAAGAAAAATCGGAATATAGTGTTATTCCCAGACAGCAGACATGAGGAAATGGGGATATAGGTGTATTGTTAATATTAATAGTAAGACTAGGGAGGGGAACAGATCATGAGGGTGGGAAAAGGACAAGTTCAGTCTTGTCCATGTTGAGTTTGAGGAAGCGGGAGGACATAAAGGCAGAGATGGCAATAAGGCAGTCGGGGACCTGGGATGTCAGTGTAGGGAGATCTGGGGCAGAGATGTAAATCATCCGCATACAGGTGATAGATGGAGAAAAGAAGGGGGTGGAGTACCGAGCCTTGCGGGACCCTCACAGGGAGGAGGCGAAGGGGTGGAGCTAATTCTGGAGTGGGAAACACTAAAGGTCCTACCAGAGAGATAGGAGGAAAGCCAAGAAAGTGCAGTGTCCTGGATACCCAAGGAGGCCGGGATCTGAAGTAGATGGTGATCAACAGTATCAAAAGCAGAGGACAGATCAAGAACTAGAAAGGGAAAGTTTAAGTATAAACTTTGAATTTGGCTTGAAAGACTGCATTTTGGAAGGGAATTTGTGTGTTTGTGCTGCAAATTTTAAAACTCAATAATACCAAGGAAGAGTTTTTTACTTACCCTTTAAATGTCACATGCATTATAGGTAGGTCAGCTGGTGTGTGTTGTGACGGATCGCATGTCGGTCGAATGTAAGATCGGGAGAGCGGGAGAGCGGTTCCGGCAGGATCGAAGGAACACCGCGTAAGCCCTCGGTCGGGTAAGTAATATCTCATAGATGTATGGGTACCTTTAGTCTGATGATTGGCTGCTGGTTGAAGGTTGGTAATTTGCACTTCAAAGGGAATGTGGGAATAAAATGAGCAGCTTTAATCCACATAGGGGAAGCACACAGACAATGGAAGAGTTAGGATACATGCTGAGGCAGTATCCTGTAACTAGGAGCTGATTAACTCTATCCTGACCCTTAGCTTGAGAGCAAGGGATACGGGAGGCTAGTCTGCAGGAGGAAGCAGACTTAAGGTGGCCATACATCTATGAGATATTACTTACCCGACCGAGCGCTCACGCGATGTTCCTTCAATCCTGCCGGAACCACTTCTCCCGATCTTACATTCGACCGACATTCGACCGAGATTTCTGAAAATGAAGACTTTTTTCCACTGCAGGATTTAGAACCACTTCTTAAGGTGGTGAGACAAACCTTATATGCTGACGAATCTCAGGAACCCCCTAAGAAGGTTTCAAAATTATTTTCTGGGGCTATAAAGAAAAGGATATCTATTCCCATTCATGAGGCCATAAAGGACGCTATAATGGAAGAATGGTCTTGTCCTGACAAAAAAATGGTGACAGAGTAATTCCTTGTTAGTCTCTTACTTTGGGGAAAGGAAAGGTAAAAAAGCTTCAAAAGCCACTATAGCCAGATGGATGAAGTTGGCTATTTCTTCAACCTATGAGTCGGCTAATATACCCGTTCCTCCACTAATAAATGCACATTCTACTAGATTTATGTCTACCTCCGGGGCAGTAAAGGCAGGGGTCTCCCCAGAGCAAATATGTCAAGCAGCAACCTGGGCGTCATTTAACAGATTTGTGAGGCACTACAAGTTGGATGTCTTCCAGGAGAGGGAAGCGGCTTTTGGACGTATTGTCCTTAATAACGTAAATTCCATTTCCTTAAACCCCAAAGGCAGCACATTCCAACCCGAATAAATCTATTGCATTGGTGTGGTCTTCTGTTGTTTTATTTACTACTAGACGGACTTACACTGTGGGGGCTTGGTCAGGGGAGACTTTTAAGTTGAGACTGTCCAACCAGGGGAGGGACTACCTCTCCTAAGTTATTGCTGCCTTTGGGGTCCAAGGAAATGGAATTTACGTAAGTATAAATTCAGTCTATTCCCTATACTATACTAGTGTAAATGAGTCATGTAAGACTGAGGACATTGCTAAGCACGGCCTATAAGTTATCTACAAGTTATAACATAAACAAGCACAGTTTTTAAGAATATCATTTATAGGATATTTCTGATGCTCATGTAGTAAATCTTTGTATTCACAGTAAGAGGTCTATTCATAATTATACTGACACATTGCACCTATCCTTATTCTTCACTCTCTTATTTACATTATGTTTCATTTATATCAATCGCTGTCCTTTTACAGACTTCCAGAGATGAAAGGGAGGCAGTGAGTCAGATAGAAGGCAGAAAACACCTCTCTGGCAAGATACTCAAGCAATTCTCATTGCATCAATTAATATTTAATTCTCAAAATGTTCTGAAAAATCCATCTTCCATGGATAACGTAAGTAGAAATTATAACCTGAAATAATACATACTCTATATTGTAAAGCAATACAAATAATGAAATATAATATTACAATGACCTTTAGCTAAACGTTGTTATTGAGTATTGTTATTGGGTTATAATTGATATTTCTAACTCCCCTAACCTCCTACCTTTCTAGCAATGCATGTAGACTAATGATTGATTATTTTATATTTAAATCTTTACTGAACGGTAAAATGTTAGAACAGAAATCAATTGAATCCGATACATGCCATTGATTCTCCCTTGTCCTGCGCTCTCCCTTTCATTTTATTTACTGATCTATTTAACATATATTTTTACTACAAAAAAGCTTCTTTTTTTCTTATCTAGTGGGACACTTTTGTCTTAGGTTCCATCAGTGATGAAAACTCTGGTCCCCTTTAGATACTTGATAATGATCTTTTAAAAAAAACTAGAGCTAATTTCTGGTAGTTTCACTTCAGTACCTCATTATATTATTTATCTAGTCCCATATTTAAATGTTATGGATAAATAGATATTTCATTAAAAAAATTATTTTTTCATTTTCTTCAATCAAGATGCCAGAAATCTCTATCAATGCGGAAGTAATTTAAAAAGAACATAGGTTCTAATTAGTTACATTTCCAAATTTTATGGCCTAAAGTTCTACACTAGAGATGGACTAGAACTCGAACTCGAACCCGAACCCAAGTTCGAGCTGAACTATTTGAATTTGAACGAATTCAGACTCGAACTATCCCGGACCCGGATTTTCGATATTTTTGGACTTTCGATAAATATCGAATGTTCGACCGTTCGAATATGCGAGTAAAATGCCTATTATACCTGTACGCGAGCATCGAATCCGCGAGTAAAGTGTCCATTAAAACCTATACGCGAGCATCGAATCCGCGAGTAAAATGTCCATGGTATCTAGGCACGAACATCAAATCTACGAGTAAAGTGTCCATTAATGCCTATACGCGAGCATTGAATCCGCGAGTAAAATGTCCATGGTATCTAGGCGCGAACATCGAATCTACGAGTAAAGTGTCCATTAATGCCTATACGCGAGCATCGAATCCGCGAGTAAAATGCCCATAGTACCTAGACACGAACAAGCTCGACAATAGCTTGTGAGAGTAAAATTGATTTTTCGAATGTCCTGGATATTCGAACATGTTCCCCAGACCATTTCCCAGGTCCCACAGCCATTTACATTAAGTTACCATTAATATTTTATTTGTATTTCATTAGAACTTTTCGAAATATTTGACTCCCATTGACTTTAATGGGTCCGTTTTCGAACTTTCGAACTTTCCATATAGTTTGAAAACAGACCGAACTTTCGAAAGTTCGGCCATCCCTATTCTACACACACGTGCAATTGCAGGCCCGACCCGCGACTCACAAGTGACAGATGAACGCCCATTCCAATCAATTATCAATTGTTGTGTTCAAAACTAATAGGAAATTTAGGTGGTAATAACTTAATGATGCATTGTTGTAGAAAAATATTAGCACGTTATCTAGTATTTTTATTTGGGTTTTATCTGAAACGTAATATCTAATGGTATATAGGCAGTTCTTTAGGTAAATATGCTCAATAAAATAGGAATTCTTAAATTCATGTTTGCATGGTTACTATTTTGAGAATCCCACTATAATTTAACATTGGTTAAATCTACTGTGAGGGCAAGACCCCATTAGGCAGCTCAAAGCACACAAATTACATGCAGTGCAAAAAGGGTCCAAATCACAGCGCAGGGCAGCTGGGACAGTGGGGCCATCCACTTCTATTGGTGTACGTTGAGCGCTGCCCTAAGGCAGCATACGCCAAAACGGCCTAGTGGGGCCTAGCCCATTTTTGAATATTACAGTTATTATAGAGGCCAAAGCTAAATGTATTTCTTCTTTTCTCAATGCAAGTATGTAATAAGAAAAGATTCCAAGTGGAGGAAATTTAAAAGGACCTTCAGTTGCTGCTGCTTCTGGCGCAAAAAGAAGGTAACACAAGTTTTTTCCAAATCTTTTGTAGTTTTTTGTTATAATCTATTTTTTTAGATTGTTTAACACATTTATTTAAGATCTCTTAAAGATTTAACATTGAATGATTGTAGCCCTTGTCCATATAATCTTTCTGCTGTTCTAATAATATCTATTTATTTTCAATTTCTAATCTCTCCTTATTTGTTACCAACTCCCTGCTCTCATATTGTTATCTACAAGAAGGAAAATAATTATATTCATGACATGTATTTCTTGTAATTGTATTTTAAAATGTCCTTTTACAGTCCCCTGCTTTTGAATGTGACCCCTTGGAGCAGATTGAAGGCAGAGACTTCTCTCTGGTAAGAAACTCAAAGTATTTTTTAAATTTTTATTATTTTATTCCTACCTACTTGTTTAATTTCCTCATTCAGGAATATTTTATTGGTGGCAATTTATTCCAGGGACTAATGTATATGCACATTTATCCCGACTGGCCATTATTTGGTATAACAAAAATAGAACTAACATTTTTTTCTTTCCTACAGCAACAAGAGATGGACACATCTTTATTGAGCAGGGTAAGAACAATATCATTCATATTTAGGTTTTGTTGGGTACTTTATGAAACCAAAGCTAATAAACTCCCTTTTTTCTATTTAAGGAAATGTAAACAGCAGCTATTCAACTGATTGATCAAGTAAGTAGAAAAATAAAACTAATTTGTAATGGGACCTGTAATACACAATACTTTCTACTATATATAGCACTTTTATATGAAAACTGGGTTATTCATTTTTTACCATGACTGTGATACCCAATAATAATCTCCCATATCTAACATTGTTAGATATGGGAGATTATATTGTTAATTCTTTACTACTGTTGTTCACTATAGTACGGTAACAAAATCTAGATCATTTGTGATGGTTCTAGTATATTAAACCCTTACAGTATTTTTAATGCTCCATTATTAGATCTTCTTCTCAGTATAAATTGAGCGTTTGCTAAAAACTAATAAAACCTTTTTTGCAATGCAAACAGCTGGAATTCAACTGGTTGATGAAGTAGGTAGAAAGATACCTACTTAGGTAAACACAATAGCTACTGTAAACACAATATATATTTTTACAATACCTTTTATTTTACAAAAAGGAATAACAACTAAAACTGGTTTTATGACAATGTATGATCCTGACTGGCACTCATTAATGAGCAAATCCTGCTCTGTTTACTTAAGCAATGGTTTAGATGGTTTCACTGTTATATCCCATAAATTTATGTGGAACCTTTTTATTAACAAAACTAATAAAATCTCTTTTCTCCTTCAGGAAATGCAAAGAAAAGCAATTCCAATTGCTGATCAAGTAAGTAGAAAAATTAATTCTAATTTGTGATCTGTAATACACCATACTTAAATATCTATATTATAGTGGAAATAGCCTTATAACAACTATTAAAGGACTAAACTATTTTTCTCCAAAAGGAATTGCAAAAATCAGTTATTATTGTATAAAATAACTAAAAATAAATGCACTCCACTATCTATAATAAATGCCATTACTTTAATGTCATATAAACTATCCCCTATATTCTTCACCATTTTTTTGTTATACATTTTATTAATAACTTTAAGAGAATCTTAGTTTTAATTGAAAGCTCTGATATAAATTAAAACCTAAGACCAAGAAGGCCTCAGCATAGATGGACTGGCAGAAATTCCAGATAATGTAAAGCACTTTCGTCTTTTATCTTTTATGTTGGAGAGGTTTGTGGGGTTTGCATTTTACATTTTGTATAATATGCCAGATATTTGCATTTTATGTAATTAAAAACTTAAAAACTTATGGCGAGGATGGTGAATTTGCACTACACGGCGTGATATATACTAACTGTAAGCCTGATTTGATAAACTAAAAAAGCATGTGGAATATTCCACTGAATATCTGGTCTAGTACTTTTTGTAAAAGCGCCATAAGTAGAAATTTTTATCTCTCTTTTGGAGGGTCAAATCGTGTTTTTCTACAGGCACCACCTTGTTTAGGAAGGTTAAACCAAGGCCAGGATTAGACAAGATCTTGTGCTAAGAGACTCAGTGTTATTAATACAGAAAAATACTTTTGTCAGCTAAACTGCAGAATATGAAATATAATAAATAATGTTAGCACTCCGGTTTCCCCCAAAATTATAAAGAAATACTGATAGGTTATATTGTGTCAAAAATGTGTTTAGATTGTAAACTCTTCGGGCAGGGCCTGATGTAATGTAACATGTTATTATAAAGCATAATAATAATGTAGCAGAATTAGTTTAGCGCCTAAAGTCTTTTCCTGTTTTAAGCTCTATTATTATATTTCCATCTGCTTTGACATTCATCCTTCTATAAAAAATGAATCACAACCCTTTTTTTCCCTTAAGGGAACTCACACAACAAACCCGAATGGCATAGTAAGTAAAAAATAAGATTAGTAACATCTGTAATAAAATTTATCTAAATATTATGTCAAATGTTTCTCTTAAAAATCTAGATTAGCATTCTAGAATGTTATCAAGCCTAGCCTAGAACCGTCAATTACCCTGGCCTTTTTGTATATTATAGTATATGATTTTCTCTATTGAAATAAACCTTTTTATTAAACTAATTACAACCTTTTTTTCCTTAAGAAAATGAAAATGTCAGAAATTTTAATGACACAGTAAGTAAAAACAAGATTAGTAAATCTAAATCTAAAATGTTAAAAGTTGTTTATACACTTAGTTTAGCATTCTAGACATTAATAAAGCCTAGTCTAGAACCTCCAATGCTGTATCCTATAATTACATGATTTTTTCTATTGAAATAAACCTTTTTATTAAACTAATTGCAACAGTTTTTTCTTAAGGAAACACAAATGTCAGAAACTTTAATCAATGACATAGTAAGTAAAAAATATTAGTAACTAGCAGTTGTACCCGGCGTTGCCCATGTACACTTGTGGGTATAGTATTTGTTACGTGCAGGTGTGTGTTTGGCTTAGATGGGAGAGACAGAAGGAAAAAAAAAGTGCACAGTTGGTAATGTACGTCATGTATTTTATAGTTATGAGTTGAGGAGGTGACTGCTTGAGGGACGTATCACATATATTTATTGCAACCCCTTATATACAACGTTATCAGTTTTTCTTGGAGCGTAATGTTGTGGTGAACCTACTCGTGAACATGCTACATGGAATTTGCTGTTGGTAAAACATGTTGATTACAACTGAATATCGCAGCACTTGAGTGACTGACAGGCATCAGTGTCTCTGAAGCATATGACGTGCGGCTCTTTGTCTGTGTTGTTAAAGTCGGACTTTTAATTCTGTTGCACTGTCTGAGCATTGTGTGTTTTTATTAAGCGTGCTCAAATATTTGCACATTTGCTAGCAGTATGTGATCTTGTTTCCACTTTAACTTTTTTTTTTTGAAAAAATCCGTAAATTCGAAAATCCACTAGCGGACCCGTTAAAACGTATTAAAATGAAAGTTCGGCAAAATCAGCATTAAAAGTGGTCTAAATAGCCTTGGTAATGTACACTTAATCACTCAGGGACCTGGGTAATGTCCTTAGAAACACGTATCAATGCCTACAATACCTAAAAATTACAGTCCGCTAGCAAGAACGGTATTTTTCGAAAATACGAGGATTTCCGTAAAAACGAGGACCTCCGTAAACCCGTGGATCTCCGAAAAATGAGGATTCCCGTAAAAACATGTAATCATGTTAGCTGCCATTGGCTAATTTGGGTCATGTGGCTTGCTCCGTCTTGAAAATGATCCCCAAAAATTTGAATTTACAAGAATTTCTCGTTTTTACGAAAATTCTCGTAATTACGAGAATCCGCGTAATTACGAGGATCTTCGGTTTTTCCGGGTCCCGGAAGATCGCAGATTCTCGTAATTACGGAGATACTCGTATTTTCAAAAATTTTCGGAAAAAAAAAATATCCGCGGTTCGGAAGTTCGGAAGGCGGAAAATCCGGAATAATCCGCCGTTCGCGGACGGGATAAATCCGCGGCGGATCCCGGTTCGGGTCCGCGAACCGGCCATCTCTATTTGGGAGTATGGCCACGCTGTTTCAAAGCATGGCTGTGCCATTTAGGGACGTTGGTGTGGTGTTTGAGGGTGTGTATGTGATGTTTTGGGGCAGGGACAGAATGTTTGTGTATGTGAGTATGATTTGTGAACAGACCTGGGATGTTTGGGGGTGTGGCCATGATGTATGGGGGCGGACCATAATGTTTTGGGGATGTACCACAATATCGGATAGAGTGGTCACAATGTGCGGGGGCATGGTTGCAATGCATGGCAATTATCTTTGGGGGCATGGCCTTGATGGTTGGGGTATGAGCATTATCGTGATGTTTGGGGGTGTGGACATGACAGCAATATCTGGGGGTGTGGTCACATTCCAGGAGGCTCTGCTTTAAATTTCTTAGTATGACAATAACTACAAATATGATTCATATCACCAATAGTCTTTCCAGGGTTTATATTTGTATATAAATGTCATTCATATCACCGATAGCAACATAGTCTTTCATATCACCGATAGCAACATAGTCTTTCATATCACCGATAGCAACGTAGTCTTTCCAGGGTTAATATTTGTATATAAATGTCATTCATATCACCAATAGTAACATAGTCTTTCCAGGGTTAATATTTGTATATAAATGTCATTTATATCACCAATAGTAACAGTCTTTCCAGGGTTAATATTTGAAACCTTCCAGGAGCAAATTGTAGTGTCTTAGAGACATTAAGGGAAATGTCTCGTTCCCTCTGTTATAGAAGCTGTGGGCAACTCTCTGAGTTGTGTAGCTGTACATTACACTGTTGTTGTGTCACTGAAGTGTGTCTGTGTTGTTGAAGTTGGGCAGCACACGGAGCCCAGGCCCTTTGTATGAGTTACTGAATTGGGTAATCACTCTGCAGGTGACGTGCAGGTTTTTATTGGTCAAACTGGACTTCATGGGCGTCAGTCCTTTCAGAGGGAGTCGCCGTAATGTGGATGTATTCAGGGGTGTGGCTCTGCGGTGAGCACATACATACATACATACATACATACAAGATTTCTGCTTTGTATAGTAGATGTCTGTAATAGAATGTATCAAAATATATTAAAGTTGTTTATAACTTAGATTAGAATGCTAGACATTAATTAAGCCTAGTCTAGAACCTTTCATTACCCTGGTCTTTTCATATGCTGTTGCTGATATTTACACTCCTCCGCTGTGTCCTTTGACAGACCCCGGCTAGAGATGACCGAACTTTCGAAAGTTCGGTCCTTTTTCGAACTTTCAAACTATATGGAAAGTTCGAAAGTTTGAAAACGGACCCATTAAAGTGAAATAGTTTGAAGAGTTCTAATGAAATACAATTAAAATATCAATGGTAACTTAATGTAAATGGCTGTGGGACCTGGAGAAAGGTCTGGGGAACATGTTTGAATATCCAGGACTTTCGAAAACTCGTTTTTACTCTCATGTGCGCTACTTTTGAACTCTTGCGTTCGAACATTCAATAATTATCCCATGAACGACTCGCAGATTTTAGAATTCGGTATTTACTCCCGTATAGGTATAATAGATATTTTACTTGCGGATTCGATATTCGATATTTACTCGCGTATAGGTATAATAGACATTTTATTCGTGGATTCGAGAGTTCGATATTTACTCGCGTATAGGTATAATAGACATTTTACTCGCGGATTCGACATTCAATATTTACTTGTGTATTGGTATAATAAACATTTTACTTGCGGATTCGATAATTCGATATTTACTCGTGTATAGGTATAATAGACATTTTACTTGCATATTCGCACGCCTCAAACGTTCGAACATTCGATAATTATCGAAAGTCCTGAAAATATCGAAAGTCCGGGTCCGGCATAGTTCGAGAAGTCTGAGTCCGAACAAGAATAGTTCAGCTCGAACTCGTGTTCAAGTTCTAGTCCATTTCTAGTCCCGACGGACTCAGTATTCAATGCACATGTGCTTAGAGTATCACACTTGCATATGCGCTTAGAGTACTAAGTCCGTCGGGACCTGTCAGCAAAAGTGGTTTCCCAGTGGAGATACCCTTTAAGTAATATTTTGCTTTGAGAGATATCTAGATACTTATATTGGTATCCACAGTAGCACACAATATTGAACCTGAAATAACCCTTTTATTATTATTCCCCCACTACTGGGATATTTGTACTGTGTAAATGTATTATGTAAAGCAAAAATATTATGTATTATTCTACTATTGAATACAATAATTTTATGATAATATAATAAATCTTTTCATTATTAGGAAATCCAAACCCCGGACCTGCCAGAAGTAGAAAGAAAGATGGATTCATACCAATAATAGAAACTGAATCCATATTTTCTGTGAAAGATACATAGATACTTGGGTTTGCACGCACACTAGAAAACAATATAGAACCTGAAATCCCCTGGGATGCTCCTTTCTTACTACTAGGATCTGAACAAAATGTAAAAGAGTTTAAGGATATGTTATATCTTATTGTGATTATCTGAACAAACCTTTTTATTTTTAAGGAAATCCAGACACAGGAACTGTCAGAAGTAAGTAGAAAAGAAGATGGATTCATACCAATAATAGCAATTTAATTTATATTTTCCTTATAAGTATAGTATTTGAGGTTGAATAAAGACATACGTCCATCCAGTCCAACCCATCTAGCAATATCCTCATTTCCTGCCTAACTGTTCATCCAGAGGAAGGCAAAAAACCCACCAAATTTATGAAGGGGAAAAAATTCCTTCCTGACTCCAAGTGGCAATCGGAAAAGATCTAAGATACATACTTAGAGTTACACAATATTACATAACCTAGAACCTGAAATACCCTGGGATGTTCCTTTCCCACTAATAGGATCTGAGCAAAATTTAAGATAGTTTAAAGAAATATAAAAGCTGAAATATTATATAGATGTCACAAACTTACCTGCCGCTCCGGTCCCATGCCGCTCTGCACTTCCTGGTGGGCGGCGTAGACGTCATGACGTCACGACGCCGGCACGCCGAGTGGCACGAGGATTTAAGAGCCGACGTCCTCCTGGACCTGGTGCCCAATTGTAGCGTTTTCTACCCCAGGCTCCGATTCTACTTACCTCTCCTGTTTCCAGTGACCCCCTTGCCAGTTCCAGAGTCATACTTACCTTGCCAGTTCCAGAGACAATACTTACCTTGCCAGTTCCAGAGTCATACTTACCTTGCCAGTTCCAGAGACAATACTTACCTTGCCAGTTTCAGAGTCATACTTACCTTGCCAGTTCCAGAGTCATACTTACCTTGCCAGTTCCAGAGACTTACCTTACCTGTTTCTGCATCCCAGTTCCCAGCAGCACCTTCTCCTTGATATCCAGTTTTCAGTAGTGCCTCAGTATCCTACATACAATTCCCATCAGCCTCATCTGCTCCAGTATCCAAACCTACAGACTTGGGTCTCCTCCTAAAAGCATACTTGTGAGTCCCTCGGCTGTCCAGCCGTATTTATTACAATATACTTCTTAATACTACGGATTTTTTCCCCTGAAAATCTGATGACAAATCTTTTTCTTTGTAAGAAAATCCACTAGTAACCATGGACGTAATATCTCTGTATAACAACATCCCACATACTGATGGTATAGCAGCATGTGGTAAATTTTTAAAAACTGCCCCCCCACAGTAAATACATTCCCAAAGTCCTCACCAGCCTCATTAGTTTCCTTCCTAATCATAATTATTTTACATTTAACCAAGAAATCTACCTACAATGTATGGGTGTAGTCATAGGAAGCAAAATGGCACCTCAGTACGCCAACCTATTAATGGCTGACTTGGAATACAGGTTTCTCAAAGCCCAACATTACAAACCACATAGTTACTATCGGTACATCAACAATGTTTTTATGATATGGACACATGGAGAAGAACAGCTACGACATTTTATTTAGGATTTTAACAAACTCCATCCAACAATAACATTTGAAATGGATTTTTCTGAGGAATCCATAAATTTTTTGGACACTACAGTCACCCTAAAAGATGGAAGAATTCAAACATCCTTATACAAAAAACCAACTGACAGAAACAATTATCTCCACTCCAGTTTTCATCCGCACCACACCAAGAAAGGAATCATTTACAGCCAAGCCACTAGACTGCACAGAATATGTTCAGTAATGGAAAAGAGAGAGACAGACACCTTGGTGCACTTGGTACATCTTTCAAACAAAAGAGATATCCACGCAGATGACCACTTACATAAAAAAAGCATTGAGAACACCCAGGGATAACCTTCTACAGTACAAAGAGATGAAAAGAAACACCCGGATCCCTTTAGTAACAACATATAACCCAGTACTGGAAGGAATACGTGCAATAATGAAAGGACTACAACCTATGATTAATCAAGATGAAACCCTTAAAAAGATTTTCCCAGAACCCCCTATACTTGCCTTTAGGCAACCACCAAACCTTCTCCAAAAACTAGTAAGAAGAAAGTTACACACAGATTATGAAAATATCACCCCAGGCACCAAACCATGCAGGGGTCCTCGGTGTAAATTGTGCAACAATATTAACAGCTCTCCATCTGTAACACACAGGAAGGGGGTGTTTAACATCCAGGGATCTTACAGCTGCACATCCAGCAATGTGGTGTATTTAATACAATGTAACAAATGTATGGACACTATATATATAGGGGAAACCAGTCAAAAACTACAGAAGAGGATGAACTCCCACAGAAGTAGCATCACCAACCATAATGAGAATAATAACTGTTGGCCTGTGGGGCATCACTTTTCTCAACCTGGACACTCCATGGAAAACCTCCAAGTCCAGATCTTGAAGTGACAGTTCAGTAGCAACTAAGATAGAAAAACATTTGAAGCCAAAATGATTCTGTTATTTGACACTAAAAACAATGTGTTAAACCAAGATTTGGGATTCCAAGCCGACTATAACTGTTGAATATATTTGTATGTAGGACCAAATGGTATATAATATGTGCATATTCTCAGTGTCTGCTTTTCTCTCATCCAGCATCCCCCCCTCATTATTCCCCCACCCCCCTGCTACCTCTCCATTTGGTTGCCCACCCTAGTACGCTGTTATCTCTCTATTTTATAACCCCCTCTCATTCCTCATTATATTCTGGATTTTTTTTCCTTTTGTGTTTATTATCTTGTTATCTAATGTAATTAGCTTCTTACTTTCTCTTAACCTTTGTTTTGATCAGTACTGCTCTGACCTGAGGAAGAGGGTAGATCCCTTGAAAGCTTGTCTATTAAAACAAACTGTTAGGGCACGGCCACACTACAACGCAAACGCAATCGCACACAGAATCGCGCATGTGATTTTATTGCGTTTGCGCATGTGTTTTCCCGTTACATATAGAAAAACGCATGCGATTGCGATTTATAATGCGGAATGCAAATCGCAAGCGCAATCGCATCCGAAAACCCGCATTTTCGGTGCGTTGCCGCGATTCCAATGATCAGAAAAACGCATGCGCAAACATGTGCAAACTCAAGAAAATCGCAACAGTGTGGCCTAGCCCTTAGTCCATTAAAAGTATCACAGTACTCTACTTTTTACTAAGAAAATCCAGACACCCAACCATCCTGAAGATCATAATGTAAGTAGAAAGTATATTAATGAATCTAGAACCTGAAATTGTCTTTTGATCTGTCTTTTTCTGAATGTTACTGAATGGAATTTTTAAAAAATCTGATGAAAATCCTTTACTTCTAAAGGAAATCCAGATACGAGGCCCACCAAAAAGAGTTGTAAGTAAAAGCAAGATAGGATTATACCAATAATAACAATTTCATTTTTATTTTGCTATATTTGCTGTAGATATTTGGATTTACACACAGAATAGAAAACAATATAATTCATGTTTAATTTAGATTCCCTAAATGTACCTCCTTTATTGACATGGGCTTTCTGTCGGTAAGTGATTTAGTGGATCTGATCCATATATTTTAATATTGTAATTCTGACATCTAATCAAATTCAAGGAAGTTTTTGAGGAAAAGGAAACATCATACCTTATAATAGCACTGCAATACCTCATAACATTGTTTGTTATTAGAGATGGACTAGAACTCGAGTCCGAGCCGAACTATTCTAGTTCGAACGGACTCAGACTTCTCGAACTATCCCGGGACTGGACTTTCGATAATTATCGAATGTTCGAACGATCGAGGCATGCGAATATGCAAGTAAAATGTCTATTATACCAATACGTGAGTAAATATCGAATTATCGAATCTGCGAGTAAAATGTTTATTATACGTATACGCGAGTAAATATCGAATTCTCGAAATCTCATGGGATAAGTATCGAATGTTCGAACGCGAGAGATCCAAAGTAGCGCGCGTGAGAGAAAAATTGATTTTTGAATGTCCTGGATATTCGAACATGTTCCCCAGACCATTTCCCAGGTCCCACAGCCATTTTCATTAAGTTACCATTGATATTTTAATTGTATTTCATTCGAACTTTTCAAACTATTTGACTCCCATTGACTTTAATGGGTCCATTTTCAAACTTTCGAATTTTCCATATAGTTCGAAAGTTCGAAAATGGGATAAACTTTCCAAAGTTCGGCCATCTCTATTTGTTATACCAAGTAACTGTTTTTCTTCATACAGATAGAGCTTTTATCTACAGAAAGCAACATATCTGAGGTTTCATTTAACAAGTATAAAACAAGTTCAGTAGTAAGGTTTAGTTTTACATTTTGTAAATACTATTTTCTTACCTTAAAGCCAATTTTATAAATGAAAGGAAAACGGCTCCATGGGTATTGCTACTGAGGAGAGGAGAGGATATCACCCAGTCTCACTGTCAATTTTGTGCTTATCTGGGAATGTAGGTTTGAAATATTAAAGCTTCTTAATAATAACTTATTTTATTTTTAAGGAAATAGATTTCGTCCCAATGATGTTTGACGTAAGTTAAAAGGAAAAGTTAATATACAGTTGCCCCTTAAAAATTAAAATATCAATGATGATTATTTCCGTTTCTTTAAACAATTAAGTGCAAAAGTCAAAAATGAAAAAAAAGAATTTATAGTCTGAACACTGAATCCTTGTATATAACATCATCTGAATATTTCTGTGTATAATAATTACAAGAAGGACAAGACACAGGTCATGACCCAATGAAATATTTTACTGTTTATAATCCTTCTATGTTATTTTCTTCTGGATATAAAATGTATTAAAAAGCTGTAAGGGTATTGTTAATATACGTTATTTCTGTAATATTATTTTCTGTTTATATTTTTAGGATCCTTATAAAAGATTCGAAACTCTGAAACTCCCAAAGGAGGATTTGGGAAAGTATATAAAGTAAGTTTACTATACCATCTTATTAAAACTTTTGTTCATAGCCCTATTTAAAAATAGTTCACTTAATATGGTTAAAAGATTTGGTTTGTCTTTACTGACCTTACTAATATTTTATTGTTTAAGAATTGTTACTATTTAGGCATTTTCTTGTCTACTATTTGCTATTCCTAATTAATCTAAAACATAAGTAGCTTTGATAATAATGTGAATCATTCAATGTAAAATATCTTAAAAAACATTTCTGTTTCAGAGCCGACTTAAAAATCAAGATCAAGAAATCGCAGTCAAAGTCATTGTAAGCAGGGATGGACTAGAACATTTTCTTTCACAGATGGTAGAAGTTCCTACTAGAAAGAATGCGTTGTTGGATCTGGTGATATCTAATAACCCAGAGCTCATTTTGGAGATGAAGGTAATGGGAAGCTTAGGGAATAGTGACCATGATATAGTGTCATTTAATATAGGTTGCAGAAAACTAAAGTGCACTGGCTTAACAAAAACTTTTAACTTTAGGAAAGCTAATTTTATGCTTTTAAAGGAATCGCTCCTGCTCATAGACTGGGGGGAACTGTTTCTAGGTAAAGATACTGAGCAGATGTGGACCACTTTTAAAGGGATATTAAACTATAACATTTCCAAATCGGTACCTTTAGGAAACAAGTGTAAAAAAATTAGGTCCACTCCTGCATGGCTTAATGCTCAGGTAAAAAGGGAAATGGAAAAAAAGAAAAGGGCTTTTAAAATTTTGAAAGCAGAAGGCACAGAACAGGCTTACAGGGACTTCAAAAGTTGTAATAAAGAGTGCAAGAAAGCAATTAAACTAGCTAAAATAGAAAATGAAATACGGATTGCCGAACAAAGCAAGTCCAACCCCAAGATGTTTTTTAAGTATATAAATGGTAAAAAAATGAGGACTGAGAATGTGGGACCATTAAATAATGGAGCTGAGGTGGTTGTAGAGGATGCCGAAAAGGCTAATCTGCTAAACCGTTTTTTTACATCGGTTTTTACTGTTGAGAATCCTTACAGTAGGGATTGTAACAATGTGCAGGGAGGAAATGAAGAGTTTTCACATTGGATAACAGAGGATATGGTACGGAATCAATTAGACAAAGTTAATATCAATAAAGCGCCAGGACCAGATGGATTGCATCCTAGGATTTTAAAAGAGCTTAGTTCAGTTCTAGCAAGACCACTGTGTCTCATCTTTTCAGATTCGCTTTTGTCTGGGGATGTGCCGCTGGATTGGAAAAAAGCCAATGTAATACCAATATTCAAAAAAGGTAGTCGTTCACAGCCTGGTAACTATAGACCTGTAAGCCTAACATCAGTGGTAGGGAAGGTGATGGAAACTTTGTTAAGGGATCATATCCTTGACTTTGTCTCCAGAGATCATCTTATTAGTAGTAGTCAGCATGGATTTATGAGAAATAGATCATGCCAGACAAATTTAATTGGTTTTTATGAAGAAGTGAGTAAGAAGTTAGATTCAGGCACAGCTGTGGATGTGGTATATTTGGATTTTGCAAAAGCCTTTGATACTGTGCCACATAGGCGACTAATGTATAAACTGAGGACTGTTGGCCTTGAAGAAAACATTTGTTCATGGATAGAGAACTGGTTATTGGGCCGCAAACAGAGAGTGGTGGTTAATGGAGCTACATCTATGTGGGCTAAAGTTCTAAGCGGAGTTCCTCAGGGTTCTGTACTGGGGCCGCTTCTGTTTAATCTGTTTATAAATGACTTAGAAGGGGGCATTATGCAGAGCTTTGGAAACTTCCAATGATGTGCAAGTGCTGCAAGCAGACCTAGATAGATTATCAAAATGGGCAGCAGAATGGCAGATGAGATTCAATGTTGATAAATGTAAGGTGATGCATTTGGGATTTAATAATCCCTGTGCCACCTACACCATAAATAACTCTGTGTTAAGTGCATCTGTAATGGAAAAAGATTTGGGGGTTCTGGTAGATAACAGACTTAGCTGTAGCAAACAATGCCAGGTAGCAACAGCTAGAGCTAGCAAGATATTGTCTTGTATAAAGAGGGGAATGGAATCAAGAGAGAAAAATATTATTCTCCCTCTTTACAAGGCACTGGTAAGGCCACATTTGGAATATGCGGTGCAGTTTTGGAATCCCATATACAAAAGGGACATCTTGGAAATTGAGGCAGTTCAGAGAAGGGCAACTAAATAAATAAGGGGAATGGAGGGGCTTGAATATGCAGGCAGATTAGACAAGTTAGGGCTGTTTACATTGGAGAAGCGGCGGTTGCGTGGGGACATGATAACCTTATACAAATATATTAATGGCCCATACAGTGAACTCTCTGGTGCATTGTTCACTAATAGGTCATATCAGAGGACTCGTGGACATCCTTTAAGGTTGGAAGAAAAGAAGTTTCATCTTCAGGTTAGGAAAGGTTTCTTTACAGTGAGAACGGTGAAACTGTGGAACTGTCTTCCAGCAGAGGTGGTAATGGCAAGTTCATTGAACAACTTTAAAAAAGGCCTGGATAAGTTTCTAAAACTAAAAAATATTGAGAATTACTGGTATTAATGCATATAGATCTGGTTGATCCAGGGATACTTTCCGATTGCTGTTTGGAGTCAGGAAGGAATTTTTCCCCCCTTTTTTAGCTGGGGTTTTTTGCCTTCCTCTGGATCAACTGTTAGGTAGGGTTAAAAAAAAAAAAAAAAAGATAGGTTGAACTTGATGGACGAATGTCTTTATTTAACCTTAATTACTATGTTACTATGTTACTATGTTACTGGATAGTGTACTGGTATCAATTTTACCCACAATTCCCAGTTTAAATGGTAAAGACCATTTACATGAATTACTTATTCTTCCCAATTTCTAATCTGGGTTCTTACCTACTCTCTATAGAGGACTCTGGGAAAATACATTACATCCATATCTATTGTGTATTCGTTCCAGATCTTTATTGTTTATGTTTTATTAATTATCTGATGTGTTTCAGGGTTAATCTGTTTATTTAGGGCATGTGACTCAAAATCAAATGTTTTTATCTCAGATAAAATAGCTGGATCATCTGTGTAGGTTTTACTATATAACTAAATAACTGTGGTCTCCATACAAGATGTCTCTAGCTTATCTGGTTCTTTATAAGCTTTTAAAGTTACGTTCAGTCAGGATGAACAAGAAAGTGAGTGACAGTCACATGATGTGATGTGTAAGAAGCCCCACCCCCCCTCACAAAATTATCTTTCTGGAAGCTATTTAAAAATGGGTACAGTAGTAGAATTCAACTGGGCATACTTAGTGCCTGTGGCAGAGGGGGCAGAGCAAAGTTGCTGGGGATGTCGCAATTCAAAATGCTTGCTGGAAACACCACACTTTAAAGATAGTTGTTTTAAAGATAGGAATGTGCCCTTTTTAACAAAGGTCAAACCACAAAAAGACAAAAAAGTATGGGTACAAAATGCAAAAAACTTGAGAAAGTATAGTATGTGATGTTCTTTTTATTTGCACTAACAATAGTTTTCTTAATAGATTAGCTTTCGGGAGCTTCCTCCCTTCTTCAGATCTTTACATCATCTGGCAACTAACAAACTTTTAAAATGCTTGTGAAGGTTCTCATTCATCCAGGTCATGGTATATCTGTTGTATTCAATTAGATCAACTGGACTTGAAGTTTAGTTCTTGAAGCTGTTTCTGAATTGAGAAAGCCAGTCGGATGACTAGCGAAACGTCTTCAAGAACTAAACTTCAAGTCCAGTTGATGTAATTGAATACAACAGATAAACTTTTACAATATACAAGAACACAAAATACCATTGGGGGTGAGGATAGCAATGTAAACAAACAGTAAATGAATGCCAGAACGGGCAGAGAGAAGGATTACCTCACTCCAGATGGCAATTGTTATATTTTGGAGCAGAGACTCACTGCCATGACATACAAAGTGACAGAAACAGCTATGACAGCACAATAAATAAAAGTGGGAAACTACTGCTGAACCTATGTAGAAGCCTAGGACTTCACATACTAAATGGAAGAACCAAGGGAGACTCCTTTGGGAGATACACCCTAAATTCCCACGTGGGCAGTAGTGTGGTAGACTACGCCATTACAGACATGGACGTTTCAAATATAAGTGCCTTCATAGTCGCTCCCCAATCACACCTGTCAGACCACAACCAAATTCTAATATATATCAACTCCTCAAATAAATCCCTCAAACACAACAGTTCAATTGGTCTTTATAACTTGCCATCCTCCTACAAATGGACTACACAGTCAACTACAACCTATAAGGAGGTCCTCAACAGACCGGAGGTGAAAGAAATGCTTCTAAACTACGATAGAAAGGCTTATGAATTCAGCGAACAAGGAGTTCAGCAAGCAGCAAAAGATCTCAACAAAATCTTATTCACCATTACAGAAATGTCAGGAGTGAAAAGGACCAATCACAAAAAGCCATCAAACAAACAATCTAATAAATGGTTTGACAGTGAGTGCAAAAAACTCAGAAAAAATCTACGGGTGATGTCAAATAAAAAACACAGATGCCCCAGTGACGATGAACTAAAATTAGCTTATGACGTCACTCAACGTCAATATAAATTTACCCTCAGAAAGAAGAAACAAAACTACATTCAAAGTAAACTTAAAAAACTTGAGCAATCTCTCCAAGACAACTCATTCTGGGAGACTTCGAATCACATTGGCACAAAATCAAAACAAACAACACATCCAAAATGGCAAAGTCTGGTTTCACTACTTTAACGATCTGTACAAAGGAATCCCTACACAAGATCTTACTCCAGAACAAAACCAGATCATCAACAAACTAAAGAATATGGAGGAGAAGATCAAGGACTTCCAAACCCATTAGATACACATATAACACTGCAAGAAGTAGCTGACAAAATTAAGCTCTTACAAAGTAAAAAAGCCAGTGGTACAGATGGAATTCTACCCGAAATGATCAAATACAGCTCCCCTGAAATACATACTGCAATATCAAAACTATTTAACCTAGTCCTATATATTGGGCACTTTCCTGAAGTCTGGAATCAAGGTCTGATAACACCAATCCACAAAAATGGAGACCGTTATGATCCAGCCAACTACAGAGGCATCTGTGAGAGCAGTTTCCTGGGAAAACTGTATAACAGCATTCTAAATAAGAGAATCATTACTTTCCTCACACAACATAACATTCTCAGTAAAAGCCAAGCTGGGTTCTTACCAAACCATCGTACCACTGATCACATCTATACTTTGCACAGCCTCATAAATCATCATGTCCACAACACAAGGAATGGGAAAATATTTGCCTGCTTTGTGGATTTTAAAAAGGCGTTTGATGCAATGTGGCACCCAGGCCTATTCCTAAAGCTTCTGGAGAGTGGAATAGGTGGAAAAACATATGATGTCATCAAGAGCCATTATACTGGTAATAAATGCAGTGTAAAAGTGAATGGGAAAAGAACTTCATACTTCCTGCAAGGTCGGGGAGTCAGACAAGGATGTAGCCTGAGTCCAACTCTCTTTAACATCTACATCAACCAACTGGCAACAGCTCTAGAAACCTCATCAGCACCAGGACTTACTCTACATGACACCAATGTAAAGTTCCTGCTCTACGCAGATGACCTCTTACTGCTATCACCAACAGAGAGTGGCCTACAAGACAGTCTAGCCATCCTGGAGAAATTCAGCGCAACCTGGGCACTTCCCATAAATCCAAATAAAACGAAAATTATGATGTTCCAGAAGAAAAACAAAAAATCAACACACGACCCTTTATTCACTTTGAATAACGAGATACTCAGCAGAACAGAGAAATATACTTATCTCGGCCTGGAGATCAACCATTCTGGGAGCTTTAGGGCAGCTATAGAGACTTTGAAAGCAAAAGCCAGCCGAACCTTCTATGCAATAAGAAAACAACTGTATCACCTCAAACCACTGGTAAAAGTCTGGCTTAAAATCTTTGACAGTGTCATTTCCAATCCTACTCTATGGCAGTGAAGTATGGGGCCCTGTCTCCTATTCAGACCAATCAAAATGGGAATCTGGCCCACCAGAAATACTCCATCTCGAATTCTGTAAGCACCTCCTCCAGGTCCATCGCAGTACATCAAACAGCGCTTGTCGGGCTGAGCTTGGCAGATTCCCATTACTTCTTACCATTATAAAGCCTCAATACACAACAAAGACCAGGAAAAGCCATGTGCACTGAAACAACTCATCAGCTCCCTACTAACATCAAACCCACACTCACAGAACCTGTCTAAACCTCAAATCACAGCCGCCATAACCAAGAGCCAATTGGATTACGTGGATGAATGGAAGAAAGAAATAAAAAAGTCCCAGAAACTAACTATATACCAGGCACTGGACAGAGACTACAAACTGGCCCCCTACCTGGAGAATATCACAAACCCTAAAGAGAGACAAGTCCTGAGTCTCTACAGATTGAGTGCACACAGCCTAGAAATAGAATCTGGCCGACACAGACAGATATATAAACCAAGAGAGAACAGACTGTGCCAGCACTGTGACCAGGGAACCTTAGAAGATGAAACCCACTTCCTTCTACACTGCCCCAAATACAAAACAATACGGGACCCCCATTTCAAGATGCTGTCGGACTTTATCCCAGACATCAACTGCTTAGATGGAGAGAGAAAACTCTATATCCTGCTGGGAGAGGATGAAGCCACAGTAAATATTGGGGCACACTATGTAACGGCATGTCACAGACTGAGAGGAGCATAAATGAACTCAATGTCCAAGGACTACTTGCTCAATTATCCCTTTATCCTTCCCCAATCGACTTAAAGACTAAAACCCAATATACCCTTTATAGTACTGTCCATATATTAATTATCCATTGATACCCATGTCCCCCTACCGTGAACCTCTAATACTAACATGTTTTATTATTTTTTGTTTGCTTTGGCAATGTCAAAATGTAAATTGATCCTGCCAATAAAGCTCTTTTTGATTTGATAAGGGATGGATAATTGGAATGTGAATGGGGGTAGAGAATAATTGGTAAGGGGAGAGAGAGTGGTTATAAAAGTGTCTGACAGCGATTTAAATGGCTCAAGTCAATGTTGATTCCAGTTTGTCTTGTGTTGAACAAAATTATCATTCTGAGTTCAAAGGTTTTTCTTTCCTGGGTGGTTTTAAAATTTCCCTTCAAAACCAAGACATTTAAATCTCCAGCTGTGTGCCCTGCCTGGCTGAAATGGTGGCCAACAGGCAAACAATTATCCTCCTCTCTGTGTTGTTTTATAGTATTCCTATGTGAGTTCATTCTTTTTCTTAAAGGCTGTGATGTCTCACCAATGTAATGTCCCTTATCACATTTGTTGATGAACTCACATAGGAATACTATAAAAAACAGAAACCACTTAAAAGAACGCACACTTCTTGCACCATTGAGGAAGTCCGCGGATGAAAGGTGTCTGGCGTTCTTTTAAGTGGTTTCTGTTTTTTATAGTATTCCTATGTGAGTTCATCAACAAATGTGATAAGGGACATTACATTGGTGAGACATCACAGCCTTTAAGAAAAAGAATGAACTCACATAGGAATACTATAAAAAACAGAAACCACTTAAAAGAGTAGGATCTCCGAAAAATGAGGATTCCCGTAAAAACATGTAATCATGTTGCGGCCATTTGGCTAATTTGGGTCATGTGGCTTGCTCCTCTTGAAATGATCCCCAAAAATCTTTGAATTACAAGAATTTTCTCGTTTTTACGAAAATTCTACGTAATTCGAGAATACGCTACTTACGAGGATATTCGGTTTTTTCCACGGTCCCGGAAAGATCGCAGATTCCTCGTAATTACGGAGTATCCTCGTATTTTCAAATTTTCAGGAAAAAAAAAAATATCCGCGGTTCGGTAAGTTCGGAAGGCGGAAAATCCGGAATAATCCGCCGTTCGCGGACGGGATAAATCCGCGGCGGATCCCGGTTCGGGTCCGCGAAACGGCCATCTCTATTTGGGAGTTGGCCACGCTGTTCAAAAGCATGGCTGTGCATTTAGGGACGTTGGTGTGGTGTTTAGGGTGTGTATGTGATGTTTGGGGCAGGGACAATGTTTGTGTATGTGAGTATGATTTGTGAACAGACCTCTGGGATGTTGGGGTGTGTGTGGCCATGATGATATGGGGCGGACCATAATGTTTTGGGGGGTGACCACAATATCTGGTAAGAGTGTTCACAATATTTGGGGCATGGTTGCAATGCGGGCAATTATCGTTGGGGGATGGCCTTGAGTGTTGGGGTATGAGCATTATCGTGATGTTTGGGGGTGGTGACATGACAGCAATATCTGGGGGTGTGGTCACATCCAGGAGGCTCGGCTTTAAATTTCTTAGTATGACAATAACTACAAATATGATTCATATCACCAATATCTTTCCAGGGTTTATATTTGTATAAATTCATTTCATATCACCGATAGCAACATAGTCTTTCATATCACCGATAGCAACATATTCTTTCATATCACCGATAGCAACGTAGTCTTTCCAGGGTTAATATTTGTATATAAATGTATTCATATCACCAATATAAACATAGTCTTTCCAGGGTTAATATTTGTAATATAAATGTCATTTATATCACACAATAGTAACAGTTTTCCAGGTTAATATTTGAAACCTTCCAGGAGCAAATTGTAGTGTCTTAGAACATTAGGGAAATGTCTCGTCCCCTCTGTTATAGAAGCTGTGGGCAACTGCTCTGATTGTGTGGCTGTACATTACACTGTTTGTTGTGTCACTGAAGTGTGTCTGTGTTGTGAAGTTGGGCAGCACACGGAGCCCAGGCCCTTTGTATGAGTTACTGAATTGGGTAATCACTCTGCAGGTGACGTGCAGGTTTTTTTGGTCAAACTGGACTTCATGGGCGTCAGTCCTTTCAGAGGGAGTCGCCTAATGTGGATGTATCAGGGGTGTGGCTCTGCGGTGAGCACATACATACATACATACATCATACAATGTCATTGTTCTGCTTTGTATAGTAGATCTGTAATAGAATTATCAAAATATATTAAAGTTGTTATAACTTAGATTAGAATGCTAGACATTAATTAAGCCTAGTCTAGAACTTTCATTACCCTGGTCTTTTCATATGCTGTTGCTGATATTTACACTCCTCGCTGTGTCCTTTGACAGACCCCGGCTAGAGATGACCGAACTTTCGAAAGTTCGGTCCTTTTTCGAACTTTCAAACTATATGGAAAGTTCGAAAGTTTGAAACGGACCCATTAAAGTGAAATAGTTTGAAGAGTTCTAATGAAATACAATTAAAATATCAATGGTAACTTAATTTAATGGCTGTGGGACCTGGAGAAAGGTCTGGGGAACTGTTGAATATCCAGGACTTTCGAAAACTCGTTTTTACTCTCATGTGCCTACTTTTGAACTCTTGCGTTCGAACATTCAATATTATCCCATGAACGACTCGCAGATTTTAGAATTCGGTATTTTACTCCCGTATAGGTATAATAGATATTTTACTTGCGGATTCGATATTCGATATTTCCTCGCGTATAGGTATAATAGACATTTTATTCGTGGATTCGAGAGTTCGATATTTACTCGCGTATAGGTATAATAGACATTTTACTCGCGGATTCGACATTCAATATTTACTTGTGTATGGTATAATAAACATTTTCACTTGCGGATTCGATAATGTCGATATTTACTCGTTTATAGGTATAATAGACTTTTACTTGCATATTCGCACGCTCAAACGTTCGAACATTCGATAAATTATCGAAAGTCCTGAAAATAATCGAAGTCCGGGTCCGGCATAGTTCGAGAAGTCTGAGTCCGAACAAGAATAGTTCGCTCGAACTCGTGTTCAAGTTCTAGTCCATTTCTAGTCCGACGGACGTCCAGTATTCAATGCACTGTGCTTAGAGTATCACACTTGCATATCCTTAGAGTACTAAGTCCGTCGGGACCTGTCAGCAAAAGTGGTTTCCCAGTGGAGATACCCTTTAAGTAATATTTTGCTTTGAGAGATATCTAGATACTTATATTTGGTATCCACAGTAGCACACAATATTGAACCTGAAATAACCCTTTTATTATATTCCCCCACTACTGGGATATTTGTATACTGTGTAAATGTATTATGTAAAGCAAAATATTATGTATTATTCTACTATTGAATACAATAATTTTATGATAATATAATAAATCTTTTCATTATTAGGAAATCCAAACCCCGGACCTGCCAGAAGTAGAAAGAAAGATGGATTCATATACCAATATAGAAACTGATCCATATTTTCTGTGAAAGATACATAGATACTTGGGTTTGCACGCACACTAGAAAACAATATAGAACCTGAAATCCCCTGGGATGCTCCTTTCTTTCTACTAGGATCTGAACAAAATGTAAAAGAGTTTAAGGATATGTTATATCTTATTGTGATTTATCTGAACAAACCTTTTTTTTAAGGAAATCCAGACACAGGGAACTGTCAGAAGAAGTAGAAAAGAAGATGGATTCATACCAATTAAGCAATTTAATTTATATTTTCCTTATAAGTATAGTATTTGAGGTTGAATAAAGACATACGTCCATCCAGTCCAACCCATCTAGCATATCCTCATTCCTGCCTAACTGTTCATCCAGAGGAAGGCAAAAAACCCACCAAATTTATGAAGGGGAAAAAATTCCTTCCTGACTCCAAGTGGCAATCGGAAAAGATCTAAGATACATACTTAGAGTTACACAATATTACATAACCTAGAACCTGAAATACCCTGGGATGTTCCTTTCCCACTAATAGGATCTGAGCAAAATTTAAGATAGTTTAAAGAAATATAAAACTGGAATTATATAGATGTCACAAACTTACTGCCGCTCCGGTCCCATGCCGCTCTGCTGCACTTCCTGGTGGGCGCGTAGACGTCATGACGTCACGACGCCGGCACGCCGAGTGGCACGAGGATTTAAGAGCCGACGTCCTCCTGGACCTGGTGCCCAATTGTAGCGTTTTCTACCCCCGGCTCCGATTCTACTTACCTCTCCTGTTTCCAGTGACCCCCTTGCCAGTTCCGAGTCATACTTACCTTTGCCAGTTCCAGAGACAATACTTACCTTGCCAGTTCCAGAGTCACTTACCTTGCCAGTTCCAGAGACAATACTTACCTTGCCCAGTTTCAGAGTCATATATACCTTGCCATTCCAGAGTCATCCTTACCTTGCCAGTTCCAGAGACTTACCTTACCTGTTTCTGCATCCCAGTTCCCAGCAGCACCTTCTCCTTGATATCCAGTTTTCAGTAGTGCCTCAGTATCCTACATACAATTCCCATCAGCCTCATCTGCTCCAGTATCCAAACCTACAGACTTGGGTCTCCTCCTAAAAGCATACTTGTGAGTCCCTCGGCTGTCCAGCCGTATTTATTACAATATACTTCTTAATACTACGGATTTTTTCCCCTGAAAATCTGATGACAAATCTTTTTCTTGTAAGAAAATCTCCCTAGTAACCATGGACGTAATATCTCTGTAATAACAACATCCCACATACTGATGGTATAGCAGCATGTGGTAAATTTTTAAAAACTGCCCCCCCACAGTAAATACATTCCCAAGTCCTCACCAGCCTCATTAGTTTCCTTCCTAATCATAATTATTTACATTTAACCAAGAAATCTACCTACAATGTATGGGTGTAGTCATAGGAAGCAAAATGGCACCTCAGTACGCCAACCTATTAATGGCTGACTTGGAATACAGTTTCTCAAAGCCCACCATTCAAACCACATAGTTACTATCGGTACATCAACAATGTTTTTATGATATGGACACATGGAGAAGAACACGACTACGACATTTTATTTAGGATTTTAACAAACTCCATCCAACAATAAATTTGAAATGGATTTTTCTGAGGAATCCATAAATTTTTTGGACACTACAGTCACCCTAAAAGATGGAAGAATTCAAACATCCTTATACAAAAAACCAACTGACAGAAACAATTATCTCCACTCCAGTTTTCATCCGCACCACACCAAGAAAGAAATCATTTACAGCCAAGCCACTAGACTGCACAGAATTGTTCAGTATGGAAAAGAGAGAGACAGACACCTTGGTGCATTGGTACATCTTTCAAACAAAAGAGATATCCAGCAGATGACCACTTACATAAAAAAAGCATTGAGAACACCCAGGGATAACCTTCTACAGTACAAAGAGATGAAAAGAAACACCCGATCCTTTAGTAACAACATATAACCCAGTACTGGAAGGAATACGTGCAATAATGAAAGGACTAACCTATGATTAACAAGATGAAACCCTTAAAAAGATTTTCCCAGACCCCTATACTTGCCTTTAGGCAACCACCAAACCTTCTCCAAAAACTAGTAAGAAGAAAGTTACACACAAGATTATGAAAATATCACCCCAGGCACCAAACCATGCAGGGGTCCTCGGTGTAATTGTGCAACAATATTAACAGCTCTCCATCTGTAACACACAGGAAGGGGGTGTTTAACATCCAGGGATCTTACAGCTGCACATCCAGCAATGTGGTGTATTTAATACAATGTAACAAATGTATGGCACACTATATATATAGGGAAACCAGTCAAAAACTACAGAAGAGGATGAACTCCCACAGAAGTAGCATCACCAACCATAATGAGAATAATAACTGTTGGCCTGTGGGGCATCACTTTTCTCAACCTGGACACTCCATGGAAAACCTCCAAGTCAGTCTTGAAGTGACAGTTCAGTAGCAACTAAGATAGAAAAACATTTGAAGCCAAAATGATTCTTTTATTTGACACTAAAACCATGTGTTAAAACCAAGATTTGGGATTCCAAGCCGACTATAACGTTGAATATATTTGTATTTAGGACCAAATGGTATATAATGTGCATATTCTCAGTGTCTGCTTTTCCTCTCATCCAGCATCCCCCCCTCATTATTCCCCCACCCCCCTGCTACCTCTCCATTTGGTTGCCCACCCTAGTACGCTGTTATCTCTCTATTTTATAACCCCCTCTCATTCCTCATTATATCTGGATTTTTTTCCTTTTGTGTTTATTATCTTGTATCTATGTAATTAGCTTCTTACTTTCTCTTAACCTTTGTTTTGATCAGTACTGCTCTGACCTGAGGAAGAGGTAGATCCCTTGAAACTTGTCTATAAAACAAACTGTTAGGGCACGGCCACACTACAACGCAAACGCAAATCGCACACAGATCGCGCATGTGATTTTATTGCGTTTGCGCATGTGTTTTCCCGTTACATATAGAAAAACCATGCGATTGCGATTTATAATGCGGAATGCAAATCGCAAGCGCAATCGCATCCGAAAACCCGCATTTTCGGTGTCGTTGCCGCGATTCCAATGATCAGAAAAACGCATGCGCAAACATGTGCAAACTCAAGAAAATCGCAACAGTGTGGCCTAGCCCTTAGTCCATTAATAATCACAGTACTCTACTTTTTACTAAGAAAATCCAGACACCCAACCATCCTGAAGATCATAATGTAAGTAAAAGTATATTAATGAATCTAGAACCTGAAATTGTCTTTTGATCTGTCTTTTTCTGAATGTTACTGAATGGAATTTTTAAAAAATCTGATGAAAATCCTTTACTTCTAAAGGAAATCCAGATACGAGGCCCACCAAAAGAGTTGTAAGTAAAGCAAGATAGGATTATACCAATAATAACAATTTCATTTTTATTTTGCTATATTTGCTGTAGATATTTGGATTTACACACAGAATAGAAAACAATATAATTCTGTTTAATTAGATTCCCTAAATGTACCTCCTTTATTGACATGGGCTTTGTCGGTAAGTGATTTAGTGGATCTGATCCATATATT